>JAQPPZ010000513.1:18750000-20000000 GCA_028583015.1 Wollemia nobilis
ATTTGGGCATCGATGGGGGACCGAGAGGGGGTGGCCACACTAGATTCAGCCTGCACATTTTGTGCATACCTAGGCGTACGAGATCCACCAGGTGAAGGAGCTTGCCTCGGATGTTTTGGTGGCCTCTATAATGGTGATATTTCTGATCCAATGTCCTCAGAATCACCAGTTTGCTCTAGCCTATGACTCCTATTGGCAGCATCTTGTTTAGTCCTTATTGTGGCTGCCCTACCCTACATTTAGATGAAAAGAAAATTTTAAAAATGAAAATGTGCTAAAATATAAAATACTTTTTTATTGTCAAAGATGGACTGATTACCTTCAATTCCTCTGGTGTCAAGGCAATGGCTTGTAGTGTTGCATGCACTACAGTAGGAATAGGAGTATCTTGCAAATCATGAAAACTTTCAAAATAAAGTGCTAAAATGTAATTAACTATGCCCACAATGGGTTGTGTCTTGCTGGTTTGCAATTGCACCGCATGCAGCTTAGCCCTGATGCGATCTGCAATATAGGTGCACCAATCGAACCTCTCATGATGCTCACAGTGAATAACATATGATAGTGCCCAAAATAGAATTTTTGATCTTCCAAGAAGAATCAGTCTTGCCTAGAAGAACTCAATAATGGCCTTCAGAGTTGTATTCTTAACATCGATGATTGTTAACCCTCTTTTTGACTTGGCGATGAAAGCTGCAAAAAAATTAGATAACAATTTACAAATTTGAAATTTTTAGCATTAACAGATTCTAAGACACAAGAATTATACCTGCCAAATATTTTGTGGTGAGTTGGTACATTTTCTCGAGGTAGCCTTTCTCTTCTACAGAGAGTTGGCACTTCGCTTGAACTAGAGGACAATCACCGAAAGGAAGATTTATCAATCTATGAATATCTGCAGTTATGATGGTGAACGAAAAATTTCTATTCTATATTTTCATTTTGACAATGGCCTTGTCATGGTCATAACCAGAAATAATATGTTGCAAGAGGACTTTATCAGTTTTGAAATGTGGCATTGACACCAAGGTTGTCAAACCTACGTCTTCTAACCATGATAAGTTTGTACCTAGGGTTATTAGAAAATCTAAAATTAAAGTGCAAGAAGGGTTCTTGAACTTTGGAATAGGGGTGGAAGTGGTGGCCATTGCTAGAAGTTGGAAACTTGGAAATAGGAGAAATAGGAGAAATTGGTTGCTCGATAATGGTTCACTCTAGTTGGGTGTAGTCATAGAAATGAACTCAAAAAATGATAGTTGATGCCCTTTTATAGATAGAATGGATGGAGTCGACACATGGTAGAATTGTATTGGACATGCAGTATGGGTGATCGATTGTGTGACACATGGTAGGTGGTCAATGGTGGACCATTTTTTGCATGCAGACTATATTCTGCATCAAGCCCAATACCGAACCATTTTCTACATCAAGCCACTTTTTAGACCATATTATGCATCAGATCAGACCCCTCAGACCTTATTATGCATCAAACCCAACACCTAGACCTTATTATGCATCAGATCCAACACCTAGACCTTATTATGCATCAAACCCAACCCCAAACCTTATTATGCATCAAACCAACCCTCAAACCTTATTATGCATCAGACTGACCCCCAAACCTTATTATGCATCAGACTCGACCCTCAAACCTTATTATGCATCAGACCCAACCCCAAACCTTATTATGCATCAGACTCAACCCTCGGATCTTATTATGCATCAGACCCGACCTCGAACCTTATTATGCATCAGGCTAGATCCTCGGACCTTATTATGCATCAGATCGAACCCCAAAACTTATTATGCATCAAGCCAGATCCTCAAACCTTATTATGCATCAGATCGAACCCCGATCCTTATTATGCATCAGATCGGACCCCCAAACCTTATTATGCATCAAGCCAGATCCTCGAACCTTATTATGCATCAGACCAGACCCCAAACCTTATTATGCATCAGGGCATATCCCCAGACCTTATTATGCATCAGACCGGACCTCGAACCTTAGTATGCATCAGACCGAACCTTGGACCTTAGTATGCATCAGACCGGATCCAGACCTTAGTATGCATCCGATCGGATCCGAAACGCGTTTTCCACCCGGTCCGACCAAAACTATCAAAGTCACCATTTTTTCCCAATTTTTTTTAGAAACCAAAGTAATTCACCATTTCCTTCGATGTGAGGTTGGCTAGGATTCGCCATAGTTTCGAAACATATTCTCCTATTTCTCATAAGTACATTTTGGGTTCGACCCCTTATGCATAACCTTGACTGTTGGAACTGGTAGAAGAGGCTAGGATAGCCAAAGTGGTGCTCAAAGATGTGAACACAACATATATAGTGTTGGTTTTAAAAATATAGGAGTCTGAACACATCTTTGGATACCGACCAATAGCCCTTTGTAATGTCCTATATAAAATTATCACTAAGATCATGGCAAAAAAGGGTCAAACCTCTTCTTCACAAAATTATTTCTTCAACACAAGATGGTTTTGTAGAAGGAATATAAATATTGGATGAGATAGTATTAGCTCAAGAGGTCATCCACTCTATGCAGGTATAGAAAATACCCTCTATGTTTATTAGGTTAGACATATTCAAAGCCTATGATAGATTTGTCTAGCACTTCCTCCTAAAGGTGATGAGGCAATATGGATTCTTAGGAGATTGGATAGAATGAATCAAGGGATGTATTTCCTCGATATCCTACTTAATTTTAGTAATGGAGCTCCTACCTAACTATTTACAACTTCTAGAGGTATTAGGTAGGGATACCCCTTATCCCCATACCTATTCATCATATTGGTTTAATTTCTAAGATAAACATTAGCTAAGGATAGATAAGATAAAGGTTTGGAGGGAATAATAATAGCAGTTATAGCTTAACCAATTACTCATATACAATTTTTTGATGACTCTACATTATTAGGAAAAGCAACAGCAAGGGAGGCTTCCAAATTTAAAATGATTTTAGGATGGTTTACAAAAGTGACTAGACAACTTAATAATGATGAAATGTTCAAGTTCATCTTTTTTCATTATTCACTTAGGCAAGAGATAATGTTGTTGGATAAATTCATTTACAAGAAGACATATCTTCCAATCACCTACCTTGGAATTCCACTTATAGTTGAGAGGCAAAAAAAGGAGGAATAGACTTGGCTATCAGAGAGAAGGAAATCCAAACTAGGAAAATGGACTAATAGGTGGCTTTCTATAGGAGGTCGAATGACCTCAATAAAAGTAGACCTTAATGTCTTATCAATTTATTTCTCTTCAATGCTAGTTGATGGCTTTTGAAGCCTTAATATTAATGTAAATCTCATAGGATCAAATATTATAAGATCAAATATAATAAATGATATGAGACAACTAATATGTAAATATCAAGGCTAATAATATATCCAATAACATTCATTAATAAGCTACAATATGAATGTAACAGCATGAATCATACAATATAAGACTTACAATATTAGTTGCTCAAATTTATGCAATTTGTATTACTCCTTTTTAGAGTATATTACATTATTTGGTACATGCCAATGTACCACTTTGGGTACATTTCTAGATTAGGAGATTGTCTTAGATTAAGGTTTGAGTAGCTACTTCAAGCAAGTAATAAATGCACAAGTGGACAAAGATGTAAATGTGCATGTAGTCCACATGTACATGAGTCATATGATAGGTAGATGAAGAGTCATAGATAGAGTAAAGGCCAACGAACATATCTTCCTATATATATGCCTTGAGAGTATAAGTAAAGTGAGAGAGAGTGAATAGAGTGAGATGAATGATGTCATGGTAGTGAGTAGGTACAATGTAGTTCTTCATTAACAATTTTGGAGTGTTCATGTCCCCCATTATATTGCATTTACTAATTTTGTGGGCTTTCATTAATGATATATTACTGAGTTATTATAGAATTTTATCATCTTATTTTCTTGCATATTATAGTGCCATTATCATATAGTTATCATAACTTACTTATTTTACATCTTGTGGTTTTATTTCTTTTATAAGCTAACAATGGTATCAGAGCACATGGTAAATCAATAGGAAATACAAAGAGAACCACAAGAAAGAATAAGAGGAGATTAGAAATCTTATTTTTAGGGTTTTTTAAAATATATTTGGTTGGAGTCTTTCCATAGAGTTGCAAAAAACTTGTGAAGACTAGGACTCAACATTGATTCCACTAGATTGACAAATCAACTAGTGAAGATTTATTATCTCTAGATTTAAAGTTTTCTCCATTGCAGATTCTAATATTTGTTGCAGAAAAAGGAGATTCAAAGAAATTTGGGAAGATTCCTACAAAATCTAGGAAGAATATATTCTTTGAAATCAATCTAGTACCTAAAACAAGTTGGAGATTGAAGATTTGGAGACCTACAAAAAAGGTCCCATCGCTAGATATTGCAAACCTGTAGATTGCAAAAGAGATAAAAAGGTCAGAGGAGCCTTATTGCAGATTGAAGAGACTCCAAAAAATATTCTAGAAGAATATTAGAGGTTAGTGATCTCCATTGAATATTGAAGACTACAAATCAAGGAGGAGGTCCTAGAAAAGAAGACCCCATTGAAGGAGGAAGAGACTCAAGGAAAAGAATCTTGAGAAGATTGGAGATCTCCATTGAAAGTTGAATAAAAGACCCATATAAGGTCTCATTGAAGAACTTATAGTTTTGGAAGCTTGAATATAGAGAAGTACTAGCAAAGGTTCCATTCCAGAAGCAACAGATTTCAAAGATCCAAGAAGGAGATCTCATTGCAAAACTTCCACAATTGAAGATTGAAGGAAATGTCTCATTGATAAGACTACATAAGCTATGATATTTAAGACCTTAGAGAAAAGGTCTCAAGGATAAATAAGGAGAAGGCCATTGAAGAAGTTTCTAGAAATCATTGGAGAAATTTACCAACAAGGAGAAGTTTTATATAGAGCAAAATTTGGGATAATTATCACCATCTGTATCGCTCCAAATTTTTCGTATCCCTACCTTCAGGCTATAGGATCCGTGCCTGGAAGTAGGATGGGAAAAGGATGGCACGGTACCTTAGACTGAGAGGCCTTGCGAAGGTCCCGCCTCTTGAGGGAGGTGTATTATGGTGATTTTTTGACGGATGGTGGGTTCACCAGGAAACGTTTAATGGCAGTTTCCATGCCTAGGTTGGGAATGTGTTTTATGTGTTCAGTTTTATCCTTAAACATCCAAGTCCTAGGTTTGGCCAAATGAAACTAAGTTGTTCTATTATGAAAGTGCAGACTAAATGCATACAGAGAACAAAATTAGACAAAAAACAGAGAGAAAGGGCTAAATTACAGAGTCATACCTGATCCGGATGTCTGATGGAGATTCTAATTTTTGAAGTAGTCAGGATCGTCTGGAATTCGACAGGATCGTCTGAGATCTGACGAATTCATCAGAGACCTGCAAACCAAAAAAATAGATGCAAAATACAGAGAATGCAACTATGATAACAGAGGGAAACAGTGTAAAATGACAATAACAATATCAAAATGAGAATTATAAACAGAAACATGAATGCATTATACTGATTTAATGACAATTATAACTTAATTATGCATTTTATCTAGATGGGTGAACTCCAAGATGCAAAATAATAAGAAATAATCATAATATTAACTAAATGCAAAATAATACAGTAGAAAAAGGATGAAGAAATGCAAACTCTGGGCACTGATTTCCCCCAATGTGGACTGTAGTCGAAATCATCTCTGATTCGACAAGATCACCTCCGATCTAAATAGGATCGTCTGCGACGATGTAAGCTTGCTCCGACTAAAAAATACTAAGGTACCTGCAACAAAATTTGGATAGAACAAGTGCAAATAGTAATTTAAGATGTCTAGTGTGTGTAGAATTCGAGTTACAGGGAATTTCAGCCAGGGGGATGCTAAGGGGAGGGCCTAGGATTAAATAGGCTTAGGAGGGAGGTTAGGAGGTTGGAGATCATCCCTATTTGGGAGATCTCCAACGGGGAGGGTCTCTAACGATGTAGACACATTTTTGCCCAGATTAGAGACACCATTGGAATAGAGACTAATTGTGAAAAATCAATTTTGGGACAAGATCGTCTGGACGTCCTAGCCCAGACGAAATCGTCCGATCTGAGGCGATATCGTCTGATCGACAACGATATCATCAAACGGTCAAAACAAACTCTAAAAATGGCACGAGAAACAAGAAAATGAATTAAGCGACGGTTTGGGAGTGGTTTTGGAGGTTAAAATTTGAATTTGAATTATTTACTAGAGTAATTGTAATTATTAAGGTTTTACTGCGCCAATTTTAGGGTGCTACATTTTGCCCCCTCTTTAGCGAATTTTTTGAAGAAAATGCATTAAAGATGAGTTCTTATCGATTTACGAGAAAGCAAAAATTATTCCCATTTTTAGGCAACGATTCTAGGTCGAATCGTATGACAACTTACTATGGTGCCCCCTCCGTGTTTTTACCCAAATCGAACGTTTGAGGTAAAAACGCGGAAAAGCAAAATTTTAAAATGTTTTTAATTATGTTTTGAATAAAATTAAGAAAAATAGGGTAAAACCCTAATTCATTTTTACTGTTCATTTTTTTGGTTTTTAGAGCTCTAGAGAAAAAAATGGTCGAGACAGCGCACAGATCGACAGAGGTCCGACGCGGGCTACGGGTAAGAGTCTAAACTTAGTTTAGAATGCTTTAAGTTGAATTTACATGCTTTTTAGGTGAATTTTAAATAAATTTTGAGCATCATGGCCGTTTTTGGGTCGTCGACGTCGTCAGGACGAAATCATCCCGATTTCGACGAAATTGTCTCAAGTTCGCCAATTTCGTCGAAGGGCGAAATCGACGAAAGGGGGACGATTTCGTCAAATAAGGGATGATTTCGGCTTGCGAAATCGGAGACGATTCTGCTCAAATTTGGGACGATATTGTCCAATAGTGGATGATATCATCATTTGTATAAAATTGAACTGATTTTACTTGCATTATTAATCACTTAAGTTTTTATTAATGATTTTTTATTATGTTTGTTGTTTATGTCGCAGAGAGGTTTACTAAAGATCAGAGAATGGAAATACGGTGGACTAAGGGATGACTGGGCCGCTCTATCATAGGCAGAGTGGGATCAACTGGCTCAGGCCGGCTTACAGAATGTGGTAGAGATGCCACAAGTTTCTACAAACATGGGGCTACTGACAGCCCTGGCAGAGAGGTGGTATCCGAGTTCTTCCTATTTTTAGTTACCCATAGGGGATATGACTCCCACACTAGAGGATATATGGAGGATTTTGAGGATCCCCATACAAGGACGGTTGATCACTCCTACGGCCAATCAGGGCCATGCTATGATGCGATTGTGTGGTGATTCGAGCTTCGCCCTAGAGAAGGGCAAAGTGAACATCGAGGCGTTGCGTCAGATGCTTGGGGCATCCAGACTCACACAGGTTTTGGTCGGAGTGGTAGGTGGACTTCTGCTGTGCCACCAGAGCAGGTGCAGGGTACCATGGGTGCTAGTAGATGTGATCTGCGACATGCATGACCATGGTTACAAATTTTCTTGGGGCAGTTTTGTTCTATGCCGATTGTACAGGATCCTGCACGGGGTCGTGTACAAGGGCGATCGATGACTGGTTATGGCATCGCTACTACAGGTCTGCTGCTGGGAGCACATTGTAGTGCAAAGGTCGGTAGGGCTTCCTTTGATAGGGATTGATGGGGAGAGGCCCCGAGTTTTCTACTAGTGGCTCCAGAGAGGGGCACAACGGCGGATTGATTTGTCGATGTCCCGGAGACTATTGGATGACCTTGTCCTAGACCAGATCACCTGGAGGCCTTGGAGAGATCATCCAGGGTGGGCCGAGGATGGACAGGAGCTGGCTCGCATCAGGCAAGTTTACTAACTGAGGATGGAGAGGGGAGAGGTGGAGCTCCATCGGTATGACCGAGTTTTGCGATAGTTCGGTCTACAGTAGGGGATCCCATCTCTTAGGGATTACAAGTTTTTTGGGACTGTCTAGGATAACACCACAGTTAGCGGGGCTCCAGATATGTAGCGCTGCTAGAGTTAGGACGTAGATGATGCCCTCATTCAACCAGTGGATGGGGACGATGTAGGGGTAGCCGACGGCTACAATGTCTGGTACGCAGGCATCCACCCTCCTCGAATGACGAGGGCTCAGGGTCTGATTCATGTAGTTGTGCATCGGATGGGGAGGTGACGATAGGCGGCCTAGGGTCATGATGAGAGGGAGCAGAGGAGACCACAGGATCAATAGAGGCCATGACAGCGGGAGAGGAGGGAGGAGAGACCCCCTTCTCCACAAAGAGAGAGGCCACCATCTCCTAATAAGGGCAAGGGTGTCAAAACTAGGGAGAGCAGCGAGATAGCAACTCTTTGAGCAGAGACAGTATGTCTCCAAGCACAGGTGCAAACCCTGTAGGAGGAGGCTACACGCCACCGAGCTGAGGTGATACAACTCAGAGATGAGATTGCACGCCTCAGAGCACGAGGCAGAGGGGCGAGCACTTGGGAGCTAGCATAGGCTATTGCCTAGATCACTTTTTATCAGACACTATACTACCAGATGATGCTAGAGGAGGAGAGATTACCACTACCGACTAACATCGTAGATCCAATTAGGATTGGGTCGTCAAGGACTTCATCCCGATCCACAACTAGGACTCGTAGTACCACTCATACTGTGATGAGGCCACCTCGTCCACCTCAGGGCGGGGGAGGAGATGAGGCTGAGAGCTCGAGGGGTTCTCGAGGCTAGCTACTATAGATTGCACTACATAGATTGAGACATAGTTTTTATTATTTGTGATAGAGGATTGAGTATGCCGAGGTACAGATTGTGGCATACCGATTCGGTTTTAATATGATGTATATATATTTGTGATATATATAGATGAGATATTTTTTGATCATATGACTTGTGTCTTATGTATTTTTATGATGCTTTTATATTTGATTGATTGATTTGATGATTGGATTGAGGATTCATGTAATTATGTCGTTTTGAAATATTATAATTTTGATGTCATGCTTAAAAAATTTAAATGAAAGAATCTGATAGAACAAATTGGTTGTTTGTGATGTGATGATTTGATAAAAAATAAAAAGGGACTTTTAACAATAATTTCAAAGGACATTGTCGCTATTATAGACCATTTCATGGAGTCGCCGCTCACTCGGTCGTCAAGCTAATCCCAGTATAGAAAAATTGTTAAAAAGTAAAAGAGTGCTTAAGAGACTGTCTTAAGACTTTGGTGCAATGGTGCAAATGATGATGATGATGGTTTGTTTTCAGAGTTTCATAAAAATAGTATGCATGAAATAATGTTAAAATTATTTTTGCTAGGCATAAATTCCTAAGTGTGATAAATTTTTTGGATAATTCCCTAGGAATTATACCATCATTGCAAAATTGAAGGTTGACATAATGGCATGAAATAGTGATAATGTTTGTTTGTTTTAAAGCATAATTGTATAACATAATGATTTAAGTCATATGGTTTTCATGATTTTTAAATAAATGGAGAATAAAAATTGTTACAATGGTTTGCGCTAGGCATAGAATATGTAGGTATAGACTTATACCATCATCGCGAAATCCAAAAAGAGATAGTTTTATTGCATGGTTTATTTTTAATAAATAGAAAATATGAAGATGAGGACTTGCGCTAGGCATAAAATTCCAATTTTGGTTTTGGAACTATACCATCGTCGCGAAAGTTGATAATATAATATATATATATATATATATATATATATATATATATATATATATATATATATATATATATATATATATATATATATGTTTTGATTGTATGGTTTTGAAAGAGATTTTGATATTTTTTATTATGCATGTAGTTGTCTTTAGACTAAACAACTGTACTTTAAAGAAGAAAATGAATTATTCCAGACAATTTGCAAAAAAATATTTCAAAGTATCTTAAAGACAAAAGTTAGATTTATAAGGAATCCCATGTGCATATGTGAGTTCATTTCCAATCTTGATTTATCATAATGATACAAAAAATCTCTCAAATACAAAATGTGTGTGCAATTGCTATGTTCATTTACCAGTTTTGAGCAAGATAATTTGATACAAGTGATTTGAATGAACTAAATAAGTGTTCATTAACCATGATGTAGATGCATATAACCATACTAGACTACTATGTAAGTCGGATTATCAAGAGCTAGCTAATCCATAAGTAGACATAGGTCTATACAAAAGAAGGTCGCTAATGTGACAGACATATCGCCACGCTAGGAGTTACCCAAGGCCAAGCAGGTTGGGCACAAACCACCTGTTATGGGGCTTACCTCACGCTTTTTGAATAATTGAGAATTCCAGGGATTCAAGCTCATCAACCCTTCTTTTCTTTTCAAAGGGTAGGGAAAGGGATTTTATTGCTTTTGCTTTTGCTTTTTTTTTCTTTTTTCTTTGCTTTTGTATTTTTGCTTGATAATGCTTGGAACATTGCTATAATGATATAAAATAACATTTTTATTTTTCTCTTTTTCTTGAACTTTGATTTTTCTTTTTGTGCTAGGGATACTTGCTCGGATTAGCTATAGAGCAAGGGATTTTTATTCTGGATAGGGGTGAGCTTGTCATTTTGCCAATTCTCAAAGATTCTAGACCATGTGCATGATAGGATAGCAGGGGAAACTTTTTGCTCAAGAAACCACTTCTACTATGTAGCATAGCATGGAAATTACAAATATAATCATTTTATTGTGAAAGGATGTGCTTGGTTTAAGTAAATAACAAGATCAATTCTTTGTGCTCAAACTTTATTTAATTGAATTTTGTGAACTTTGATATAAGAGAGATTAGTAATCATGCCAGATAAAATCAAGATATTTATTTTTGTGAATGTGAAAGTGCGGGATTCCAAATAAATGCTAATTTATCAAAAATAATTTGAAACATATAACTGCAACATTTGTAAGAAGATATATATATATAAATACTTTTTGAGAATTTTTGAGAATGTTGACTCTCTCTTTCTTCTTTATGTTGTTTTGGTTTCGAAAGAGTCAAAAATATTGTTGTTTTTTTATTTTTATTTTTTTATTATTATTATTTTTTGTTTTTGAAAGAATTGACAAGTGCCATAAATAAAGACAAGAAGTAGTTTTGAATGTTTTGATGATTATGAATGTTTTTGGTGTTTTTGAATTTATAAATTGAAAGAAATACAAGATAGTGATGTTGAAATATTTTAAACAAATATATACAAGGATGGAATGACCAAATTTATACATAGTAACATTTAAGATGCAAAATGTTCATGGGTTCTTTAAGTTCTTTACCATCTAAGGTAGATAATTTGTATGCTCCCGATTCAAATTTAGCAGTGATAATGTATGGTCCAAGCTAGTTGGGCTCAAATTTACCTTTAAGGTCCTTAGTTGCATTAGTATTTTTTTTATTTTCTTTTAAAACAAGGTCATCGATCTCAAAGGATCGATGACGAACTTTTTTAGCATATGATCTTTTAAGCTTGTTTTGGTAGGCACAGAGATGCTCCAAAGCATTGATGCATTTTTCATCTAGGAGTTCCAGTTGACTGAGTCTGCTAACTCGATATTCATCTCCTACTTTGGTATCTTGAAGTAGTAGACCCAAAGAAGGAACTTCTAATTCAAAGGGAAAAACTGCTTCAGCACCATAGACCAAAACAAAAGGTGAAGTTCTAGTGGGAGTTTGAACACTAGTTCGATAGGCCCACAAGGCTGGATATAATTGAATGTGCCAGTCGCGACCAGTTTTATTGACCAATATTTTGAGAATTTTGATTAAGGTTTTGTTAGATGCTTACGCTTGACCATTACCCTGAGGATAATAGGGAGTGGACCAGCGATGTTGAATCTTATATTTTTGGCATAATTTTTTAACATCTTTATTTTTGAAACAAGTTCCATTATCGGAGATGAGATTTGCAGGAATTTCGAACCTACAAATGATTTGATTAAAAATAAATTTAGAGACTTGTGTGCCAGTGCAGGAAGCTAAAGGCATAGCTTCAACCCACTTTGTGAAATACTCAATAGCGGTTATGATGAATTTGTGTCCATCAGATGACACAGGATTGATTTTGCTAATAATATCTAAACCTCATTTTGAAAAGGGCCAAGGAGATGAAATAGTCTGTAGTTCTTGCACAGGCGCGTGGACAAGGTCAACATGTTTCTGGCACTTGTCGCAATGGCACACATAATCATGTGCGTCATTCTCCATGGTAAGCCAAAAGTATCCTATCCTAAGGAGCTTTTTAGCAATGACACTACCACTGAAGTGTCTTCCATAAGATCCATCGTGGGCTTCACTCAAGGCTGATTTGGATTCTTCTAAATTCAAACATCTTAATAGGATACCTTCAAAAGATCTCCTATATAAAGTATTGCCAATTATTACAAATCGACTTGCTCGTCTACATAATAATCGACATTGGTTTCTATTAGAATTGGCAGGGAAAGTCCCATTTTGGAGAAAATCAAATATATTCGTATACCAAGGTTTAGGAGTAGTTTCATTGATTAGAAACACATCCAAAGGTTCTAAGCATGACTTATTTGAAGCGGGTTCCTAGAGTCGACGAATAATGATAGTGGCATATTCGTCATCTAACTCCAAGGGCAGGAGAGATGCAGCTGCAACCATAGCATCAGCTGCACGATTGCAAGTTCGAGGAATAGCTTCCAAGGTAACTTGATCAAATAAAGACATTAATTATAAAACATAGGCTTTATATGGGCACAATTTATCATCTCTGGTCTGATAAACTTCATTAATTTGGTTTATAACAAGTTGAGAATCACCAAAAACTAACAGATGTTTAATTTTTAGCACCAAGGAAGCTCGTAATCCAAGGATTAGAGCTTCATATTCAACGATATTGTTGGTGCAAGCAAATGTTAATTTGAAGGACAGAGGAATAAGATGTTTTTGCGGGGATATTAAAATAATACCCGCACCAGCCCCACTCATGCATCGGGCTCCATCAAAGTATAAGGACCATTGTTCAATATGGTCTGCCTCTAATTGAAGGCATTCATCAAGAAACTCAATGATGAGGGGATGGGTAGACTCTAAGGGTGCAGCAGCTAATTGATCTACTATGATTTGACCCTTAATAGACTTATGTCCTATGAATGTGAGATCAAACTCGCTTAGAGCAAGAACCCACTTGGCTGTGTGACCCGATAAATAAGGTCGACTCATGAGATACCTCAAGGGATCATATTTAGCAATGACATAAGTTTTCTGACTAAGCATATAATGGTGTAATTTTTGTGTAGCAAACACGACTGCTAGACATAGTTTCTCTAATGTTGTGTAGCGGGTTTCATAACTAACGAAGGTTCGGCTAATATAATAATTAGCACGTTCTCTCTTTTCATCATCAAGCTGAGCTAACATAGCTCCTAAGGCAGAATTTGAAGCTGAAATATACAGGAGAAATGGGCGATCAGGTTTAGGCGATGAAAGCACAGGTGGGTTAAGGAGGTATTGTTTGAGAAGTTCAAAAGCTTCTTTACATTCGTCATCCCAATTAAAAGGGACATCCTTCTTAAGAAGTTTAAGAAAGGGACCGGTTTTGTTCGCCAGCTTATCGATGAAGCGACGGATGGCTTGAAGCTTACCTTGTAAACTTCATAACTCAGATATATTAGTAGGTGCGGGCATATCAGTGATGGCCACAATCTTGAGAGGGTCGATTTTGATACCACATAAAGAAACTAAAACCCCTAATAGTTTACCGGACTTAACTCCGAATATACATTTGGATGGATTTAATCGAATAAGATATTCTCGTAATCGATTAAAAACTTTTCTTAAATCATCTAAATGATTATCTTCATTAATAGAGCAAGCTATAATATCATCTACATAATAATGTAGGATATTGTATCGCTCCAAATTTTTCGCATCCTTACCTTCAGGCTATAGGATCCGTGCCCGGAAGGAGGATGGGAAAAGGATGGTGCGGTACCTCGGACTGAGAGGACTTTGCGAAGGTCCCGCCTCTCAAGGGAGGTGTATTTTGATGATTTTTCGATGGATGGTGGGTTCACCAGGAAACATTTAATGGCAGTTTCCACGCCTAGGTTTGGAATGTGTTTTGATGTGTTCGTTTTTAACCTTAAGCATTCATATCCTAGGTTTGGCCAAATGATTCTAAATTAATCTAAATGAAAGTGCAGATTTAATGAATACAAGAAACAGATTTAAAGACAGAAAACAGAGAAATTACTGAACATTAAAAGCAGAATACCTGATCCGGATGTCTGATGAAGATTTTGGTGTTTGAAGCAGTCAGGATCGTCTGGAATTCGATAGAATCGTCTGAGATCAGACAAGATCATCTGAGATCTGACGAATTCGTTAGAAACCTGCAAACAGAAAAACAGATGCAAAATACAAAGAATACAACAATGATAACAGAGGAAAATGACATAAAATAACAGCAGTGTTATCAAACTGAAACTTATGCATAGAAACAAAAATAAATCATGCTAATTAGATGATAATTAGGATTTAATTATGCACTTAATCTAAATGGGTGAACTCCAAATGCAAAATAGTATAAAATACTGAATAAATTATCTAATTTACAGAAGAAAACAACAAAGAAAAGGTTGAGAAATGCAAACTTCAGGCACTGATTGCCTCAATGTGGACTGCAGTCAAGATCACCTCGTATCAGTACGAAATCGTCTCGCATTTGACAAGATGTATGCTTGCTCCGACTGAAAAATAAGGTGGTACCTTCAACAAAATTGATAAAGAACCAATGCAAAATAGAGTTTGAGATGTTTTAACGTGCAGACAGTCAGTTTACAAGGAATTTCAGCCAGGGGGGTGCTAAGGGGATAGCTTAGGATTAAATAGGCTTAGGGGAGTAGTTAGGAGGTTGGAGATCATCCCAATTTGGGAGATCTCCAACGGGGGAGGGTCCCTAATGGCGCAGACACGCTTCTACCCGGATTGGAGACCCGTTGGAACATAAGCTAATTTTGCAAAATTAGTTTTGCGACAAGATCGTCTGGACGTCCTAGCCCAGATGAAATCGTCAGATCTGGGGCGATATCGTCTGATCGGCGACGATATCGTCAAACGGTCAAAACAACCTCTAAAATTGGCACGAAAAAGGGGGAAACGGATTACCCGACGGTTAACGGGCGGTTTGGGAGGTTAAATTTGAATTTAAATTATTTACTAAGGTGAATGTAATTATTATAATTTTATACTGCGCCAATTTTAGGGTGCTACATTTTGCCCCCTCTTTAGCGAATTTTCCGAAGAAAATGCGTTAAAGATGAGTTCTTCTCGATCTACGAGAAAGCAAAAATTATTCCCATTTTTAGGCGACGATTCTTGGTCGAATCGTACGACAGCTTACTATGGTGCCCCCTCCGTGTTTTTACCCAAATCGAACGTTTGAGGTAAAAACGCGGAAAAGCAAAAATTATTTTTGAATAAAATTAAGAAAAATAGGGTAAAACCCTAATTCATTTTTACTGTTCATTTTCTAGTTTTTTAGAGCTCTAAAGCAAAAATGGTGGAGACGACGCACAGATCAACAGAGGTCCGGCGCGGTCTACGGGTAAGAGTCTAGACTTAACTAGAATGCTTTAATTTGAATTTACATGCTTTGTAGGTAATTTTTAGGTGAATTTTGAGCATCGCGGCCGTTTTTGGGCCGTCGACGTCGTCGGGACGAAATCGTCCCGATTTCGACGAAATCGTCTCAATTTCGTCAATTTCGCCCAAGGGCGAAATCGGCAAAAGGGGGACGATTTCGTCAAATTAGAGACGATTCCGACTAGCGAAATCAGAGACGATTCTGCTCAAATTGGGGACGATATCGTCCAATAGTGGGCGATATCATCAATTGCATAAAATTGAACTTTTAACTTGCATTATTAATTACTTGAATTGTTTATTAATGATTGTTTGTTGTTTTGTTGTTTATGTTTGCAGAGAGGTTTACTAAAGAGCAGGGAATGAAAGTATGGAGGGTTGAGAGATGACTTGGCCGCTCTCACACAGGCAGAGCGAGATCAGCTAGCATAGGTCGGCTTGCAGCATGTGGCAGAGATGCCACAGGTATCCACAGATATGGGGCTACTGACGGCCCTAGCAGAGAGGTGGTATCCGGGTTCTTCATGTTTTCGGCTACCGACAGGGGAGATGACTCCCACTCTAGAGGATGTATGGAGGATTCTAAGAATCCCCATACAAGGACGACTGATCACTCCTATGGCCAATCAGGGCCATGCTATGGGACGACTGTGTGGTGACCCGAGCTTCGCCCTGGAGAAAGGCAGAGTTAACATCGAGGCACTACGCCAGATGCCTGGGGCATCTAGACTCACACGGGTGCTAGCTAGAGTGGTTGGTGGACTTTTTTTATGCCACCAGAGCGGGTGCAGGGTGTCGTGGATGCTCGCAGATGTGATCTACGATATGCGGGACCACGGGTACAGGTTTTCTTGGGGCAGTTTTGTATTACTTCGACTGTACAGGATCCTATATGGGGTCGTGTACAAGGGCGACCGATGTCTGGTGATGACATCGCTCTTACAGGTTTGGTGCTGGGAGCACATTGTAGTGCGGAGGCCGGTAGGGCTTCCTCTGACAGGGGTTGACGGGGAGAGGCCCCGAGTCTTCTACTGGTGGCTCCGAAGAGGGTCACAGCGGCGGATCGACCTGCCTATGTCTCGGAGGCTACTGGATGACTTAGTCCCGGATCAGATCACCTGGAGGCCATGGAGGGAGCATCCAGGGTGGGCCGAGGATGGACAGGAGTTGGCTCACGTCAGGCGAGTCTGCTGGCTATGGATGGAGAGAGGAGAGGTGGAGCTCCACCGCTATGACCAAGTTTTGAGACAGTTCGGTCTGCAGCAGGGGATCCCATCTCTGAGGGATTATGAGTTTTCCCGGACTGTCCGGGATAACACCATAGTTAGCGGGGCGCCAGACATGCAGCGGTTCTGGAGCCAAGACATGGATGATGCCCCCATCCAGCTAGTGGATGGCGACGATGCAGGGGTAGCCGATGGCTACGATGCCTGGTACGCAGGCATCCACCCTCCTCGGATGACGAGGGCATAGGGTTCGATTCACGCGGTTGTGCGTCGGATAGGGAGGCGATGCCAGGCAGTGATGGAGGTAGCCCAGGGTCACGATGGGAGAGAGGCGAGGAGGCCACAGGCACAGGAGAGGCCACGATAGAGGGAGAGGAGGGAGGCGAGACCCCCATCTCCATAGAGGCCACCATCGCCCGATAAGGGCAAGGGTGTAGACACAGGAGAGAGTAGCGAGATGGCTACTCTTTAGGCGAAGAGAGATCGTCTCCAGGCACAGGTGCAGACTCTACAGGATGAGGCTGCATGCCATCGAGCTGAGGTGTCACAGCTGCGGGACGAGATTGCACGCCTCAGGGCACGGGGCGGAGGGGCGAGCTCTGGGGAGCTGACACGGGCTATTGCCCAACTCACTTTCTACCAGACATTGTACTACCAACTGGTGCTAGAGGCGGATAGACTACCCCTGCCAGCCAACATTGTAGATCCGATCAGGATCGGGTCATCGAGGACCACGTCCCGGTCGAGGACTAGGACTACTCAGACTGCGATGGGGCCACCTCGTCCACCTCAGGGCGGGGGAGGAGATGAGGCAGAGAGCTCGAGGGGCTCTCGAGGCTAGAGAGTTGCACTGACATTGTATTATTATTTTTTTGTTGATAGAGGATTGAGTATGCCGAGGTACAGATTGTGGCATACCAATCCAGTTTTGATGATGTACATATATGTTGTTAACATATATATGATATGAGATATGTTTTTGATCACATGACTTGTATAATGGTATGATGCTTATGATGCTTTTTTTGATTGATTGATTGATTTGATAATTCATGTAATTATGTCGTTGGAAATATTATAATTTGAATGTCATCCTTGTAAGATTTTAAATGAAATAATCTGATGTAACAAATTGGTTGTTTGTGATGTGATGATAAAAATAAAAAGAGACTTCTAACAATAATTTCAAAGGACATTGTCGCTATTATAGACCATTTCATGGAGTCGCTGCTCACTCGGTCGTCAAGCTAATCCCAGTATAGAAATATGGTTAAAAGTAAAAGAGTGCTTAAGAGACTATCTTAAGACTTTGGTGCAATGATGAAAATGAAGGTGATGATGATTTTGTTTTTCAGATTTCCATGAAAATATTATGCATGAAATATTTTAAAATGACTTTTGCTAGGCATAAATTCCTAAGTATGATAAATTTTTTGGATAATTCCCTAGGAATTATACCATCATTGCAAAAGTGAAGTTTGACATGATGACATGAAATAGAATAGGTGTTTGTTTGTTTTAAAGCATAATTGTGTAACATAATGATTTAAGTCATATGTTTTTATGATTTTAAATAAATGGGGAATAAAAATTGGTACAATGGTTTGCGCTAGGCATAGAATATGTAGGTATAGACTTATACCATCATCGCGAAAATCCAAAAAAGAGATAGATTGTTTTATTGCATGGTTGATTTGTAATTGTTGAAAAGAAGCAGAAAATATGAAGAGGAGGACTTGCGCTAGGCATAAGACTCCCATTTAAGTTCTGGAACTATACCATCGTCATGAAAGTCAACCAGATATATATGTTTTGATTGGATATTTTGAAAGAAATTTTTGATTTTTCTATTATATAGTTGTCTTTATGGTAAACAACTGTACTTGATTTATTTCAAACAAGTTGCAAAAATAATATTTCAAAGTATTTTGAAGACAAAAGTTAGATTTATAAGGAATCCCATGTGCATATGTGAATTCATTTCCAATCTTGATTTATCATATTGATACACATAATCTCTCAAATACAAATGTGTGTGCAATTGCTTTGTGCATTTACCAATTTTGAGCAAGATAATATGATACAAGTGATTTGAAGAAACCAAATAAGTGTTCATTAACCATGATGTAGATGCATATAACCATACTAGACTACTATGTAGATCGGATTATCAAGAGCTAGCTAATCCATAAGCGAGACATAGGTCTATACAAAAGAAGGTCGCTAATGTGACGGACATATCACCATGCTAGGAGTTACCCAAGGCCAAGCGGGTTGGGCACAAACCACTGTTATGGGGCTTACCTCACAATTTTCGAATAATTGAGAATTCCAGGGATTCAAGCTCATCAACCCTTCTTTTCTTTTCAAAGGGTAGGGAAAGGGATTTTATTGCTTTCTTGCTTTCTTTTGAACTTTGCTTATTTTTCTTTTTGTATTTCTTTTGTATTCTTTTGTATAATGCTTGGAACATTGCTGTAATGATATAAAAGAACATTTTTCTTTTCTCTTTTTCTTGAACTTTTTTTTCTTTTTTTCTCTACAAAAAATACTCAAATAATTAGAAAAAAAAAAAGGTTTGTTTTTAGGGTAGGGGTGAGCTTGTCCTTTTGCCAATTCTCAAAGATTCTAGACCATGTGCATGATAGGATAGCGGGGGAAACTTTTCGCTCAAGAAACCACTTCTACTATGTAGCAAAGCATAGAAATTACAAATATAATCATTTTATTGTGAAAAGATGTGCTTGGTTTAAGTAAATAACAAGATCAATTCTCTATGCTCAAACTTTATTTAATTGAATTTTGTGAACTTTGATATAAGAGAGATTAGTAATCATGCCAGATAAAATCAAGAGATTTATTTTTGTGAGTGTGCAAGTGAGGGATTCCAAATAAATGCTAATTTATCCAAAATAATTTGAAACATATAACTGCAACATTTGTAAGAAAATATATATAAACACTTTTGAGAAGTTTTGAGAATACTGACTCTCTCTTTCTTCATTATATTGTTTTAGTTCCGAAAGAGTCAAGCATATTATTGTTTTTATATTTTTATCATTATTTTGATGTTTGGTTTTATTTTTGTTTTTGAGCAAAAAATTTAACAAGTGCCATAAATAAATGCAATAAATAGTTTTGAAGATTTTTGATGATTATGAATATTTTTGATGTTTTTGGATTTTTATAAATTTGAAAGAAATATAAGACAAAAATTTTGAGAATATTTTAAACAATTATATACAAGGATGAAATGACCAAATTTATGCATAGTAACGTTTAAGATGCAAAATATTCATGGGTTCTTTAAGTTCTTTACCATCTAAGGTAGATAATTTGTATGCTCCTGATTCAAATTTAGCAGTAATAATGTATGGTCCGAGCCAGTTGGGCTCAAATTTACCTTTAAGGTCCTTAGTTGCATTTGTATTTTTTTGATTTTCTTTTAAAACAAGGTCGCCGATCTCAAAGGATCGATGACGAACTTTCTTAGCATATGATCTTTTAAGCTTGTTTTGGTAAGCACGGAGATGTTCCAAAGCATTGATGCATTTTTCATCTAGGAGTTCCAGTTGGTCGAGTCTGCCGATTCGATATTCATCTCCTACTTCAGTATCTTGAAGTAGCAGAGCCAAAGAAGGAACTTCCAATTCAAATGGAAAAACTGCTTCGACACCATATACCAAAACAAATGGTGAAGTTCCGATGGGGGTTCGAACACTAGTTCGATAGGCCCACAAGGTCGGGTATAATTGAATGTGCCAGTCACGGCCGGTTTATTGACTAATATTTTGAGAATTTTGATTAAGGTTTTGTTAGATGCTTATGCTTGACCATTACCCTGAGGATAATAGGGAGTGGACCAGCGATGTTGAATCTTATATTTTTGGCATAATTTTTTAACATCTTTATTTTTGAAACAAGTTCCATTGTCGGAGATGAGATTTGCGAGGAATTCCGAACCTACAAATGATTTGATTAAAAATAAATTTAGAGACTTGTGTGCCAGTGCAGGAAGCTAAAGGCATAGCTTCGACCCACTTCGTGAAATACTCAGTGGCGGTTATGATGAACTTATGTCCATCAGATGACATAGGATTGATTTTGCCAATAATGTCTAAACCCCATTTAGAAAAGGGCCATGGAGATGAAATAGCCTGCAGCTCTTGTGCAGGTGCATGGACAAGGTCAGCATGTTTTTGGCACTTGTCGCAATGGCGCACATACTCATGTGCATCCGTTTCCATGGTAGGCCAAAAGTATCCTATCCGAAGGAGCTTTTTAGCAATAACACTGCCACTAAAGTGTCCTCCACAAGATCCATCGTGGGCTTCACTCAAGGCTGATTTAGACTCTTCTAAGTTTAAACATCTTAATAGGATACCTTCAAAAGATCTCCTATATAAAGTATTGCCAATTATTACAAATCGACTTGCTCGTCGACGTAATAACCGACGTTGGTTTCTATTAGAATTGGCAGGGAAAGTCCCATTTTGGAGAAAATCAAATATGTTCGTATACCAAGGTTCAGGAGTAGTTTCATTGATTAGAAACACATCCAAAGGCTCTAAGCATGACTTATTTGAAGCGGGTTCCTGGAGTCGACGAATAATGATAGTGGCATATTCGTCATCTAACTCCAAGGGCAGGAGAGATGCGGTCGTGACCATAGCATCGATTGCATGGTTGCTAGTTCGAGGAATAGCTTCCAAGGTAACTTGATCAAATAAAGACATTAATTGTAAAACATAGGCCTTATATGGGCGCAGTTTATCATCTCGAGTTTGATAAACTTCATTAATTTGGTTTATAACCGAGTTGAGAATCACCAAAAACTAAAAGATGTTTAATTTTTAGCGCTAGGGCAGCTCGTAATCCAAGGATTAGAGCTTCATACTCAACAATATTGTTGGTGCAAGCAAATGTCAATTTGAAGGACAGAGGAATAAGATGTTTTTGTGGGGATATTAAAATAATACCCGCACTGGCCCCACTCATGCATCGGGCTCCGTCAAAGTATAAGGACCATTGTTCAGTATGGTCGGCCTCTAATTGAAGGCATTCATCAGGAAATTCGATGATGAGGGGATGGGTAGATTCTAAGGGTGCAGCAGCTAATTGATCTGCTATGATTTGACCCTTAACAGACTTCTGTCCTATGAATGTGAGATCAAACTCGCTTAGAGCAAGAACCCACTTGGTTGTGCGACCCGATAAATAAGGTCGACTCATGAGATACCTCAAGGGATCGTATTTGGCAATGACATAAGTTTTTTGACTAAGCATATAATGTCATAATTTTTGCATAGCAAAAATGACTGCTAGACATAGTTTTTCTAACGCTGTATAGCGGGTTTCATAACTGATGAAGGTTTGGCTAATGTAATAATTAGCACGTTCTCTCTTTTCATCATCAAGCTGAGCTAACATAGCTCCTAAGGCAGAATCTGAAGCGAAAATATATAGGAGAAATGGGCGATCAGATTTAGGTGGTGAAAGCACAGGTGGATTAAGGAGGTATTGTTTGAGAAGTTCAAAAGCTTCTCTACATTCGGTGTCCCAATTAAAAGGGACATCCTTCTTAAGGAGTTTAAGAAAGGGACCAGTTTTATCCGCCAGCTTATCGATGAAGCGACGGATGGCTTGAAGTTTACCTTGTAAACTTCGTAACTCAGATATATTAGTAGGTGCGGGCATATCAGTGATGGCCGCAATCTTGAGAGGGTCGATTTCAATACCACGTAAAGAAACTAAAACCCCTAATAGCTTGCCGGATTTAACTCCGAATATGCATTTTGTTGGATTTAATCGAATAAGATATTCTCGTAATCGATTAAAAACTTTTCTCAAATCATCTAAATGATTATCTTCAATAATAGAGCGAGCTATGATATCATCTACATAATCATGTAGGATATCATGCATCATATCATGAAAAATGTAGGTCATAGCTCGTTGATAAGTTGCACCTGCGTTCTTTAAGCCAAATGGCATCACTTTCCAACAAAAGGTACCCCAGGGGGTAATAAAGGCTATTTTAGCTTGATCTTCAAGAGCTATCCTGATCTGATTATAACCGGAGAATCCATCCATTAAGGACATCATCCCACTCTCGATAGTAAAGTCAATGATTTGATCCATGTTTGGAAGAGGAAAGTCATCTTTAGGGCATGCAGCGTTAATATCTCTAAAATCTATGCAAACCCTAACTTTGGTAGCTTCTTTCTTGGTGACTGGAACTACATTTGAGATCCATTCAGACATAATCAATAGCTTGTATAAAGATAACATTCAGGAGTTTTTCTAACTCCCCTTTGACTAGCAGAGCCACTTTGGGATGCATTTTTCTAAGTTTTTGTTTAACAGGTTTAGCATCCGGATGGACCACTAGATGATGCATGACTACAGAAGGGTCTAGACCTGGCATATCTTCATATGTCCAAGTGAAGACATCTTCATACTCTTTAAGAAATGCAATGTATTGTTCTTGTTTTTCTTGACTTAATTCTGATCCAATATTGATTATGTGAGGATTGTCCTCAGTTCCAATATTAATTTTAATGACGTTTTCTACCTCCATGTGTAGATCTCTTTCAAAATTAGGTGGGGCGGGTGAAACGCCCAATTCTTGTAATTCTTGTAAGGTTAATTTAGATAATTCATCTTGAGGATTAGTGGCCTCAAGTTGGGCTATAGTTGGTATAGAACCATCAAAATAAAATCCATTGTGTAACATCTCTTCAACAGAGACATCATGGAAGATATCTCCTTCCAACTCTTCATCGGGGTCAACAATCATTTCAGGGTAAGCTATGGATAGCATGTTACATGAAAATGACTGATTTTTAAGAGGCAAATGAACATGCCCATCCAAATAATCTTGATAGCATATGAGATGATCATCATCTTCAAAAGGAAAGGGTTGACCCTTACTAGGAAATAGGCCCACACCACAGCGGGCAGGCCACGGTTCTACCTCGAAAGGTTCTTTCATGCCATTTTGGAAAGGTCCCAAGCCTTTCCCTTTATATCCCATTTTAAGCATCATGGGTTTAGCTTTACCATATTCATTGGTAAAATAACACCGAGCATATCCTTCATGATGAGTTTTGATATTCCGAGGGATTCTTCCCCAGTCATATCCTTTATAAATGAAGGCACAACTCCCGACTTGGTAAGTACTTCCCATAGGTTGTGGGAGGCCCAAAGTACGGGGAGATGGCGGTAAGTTATTTAAAAGAATTGAATCTTGCATGAAAGCATTTGTTTTTTCTGATATTAAGGTTGTGGATAAATCCGGTAAAAGTTCATCAGAAAGGGCATAAGATGTAGAAGGCTCATTACCTATATCTTTAGATGTGGAAGGTATGATAGTTGTTTCTATAAGATTTGAATTTATAGGGGTAGAACTTGAAGGATTGGTTGTAGATTTAAGATCTTTTTGAGGTTCTAAAATGATTTGTTTAGAGGGTTGTTGGTCTATATAGGAGGATGAAATTAATGGAGGGGAAATAGGTGAAGTTATGGGTGTATGTTTTTTAGATGAAAAATAAGAACTAGGATGTGTGGATGACAGAGCGGGGCAAAATTGCACTCCAACGGGTTTTGCCAAAGCACACATATCAAAAGGTCTAGGGTCACCATGGATAGTGACCAACTGATTTTTAAACTCAAATTTAACACATTGGTGTAAGGTTGATGGGACCGCTCGCATGGCGTTGATCCAAGGGCGACCCAAAAGTATATTGTACGATTTTGGGCAATGTACAATAAACACGGTTGTTTCTAGGGTTCTAGGACCAACTTGCAATGGGAGGGTAATAACTCCACACGTTTCTTGTGTTTCGTCATTAAAAGCTTTGATAATCATATCAGTTTTCTTCATTTCATCACTTCTAAAGCCAAATCGTTGGTAGAAGTCAAAAGTGCAAATGTTTAGAGATGAGCCATTATCAATCAAGACTCGTTTGATAGCTACATCTCCAATTAGAGCAGTAATGTATAAGGGATTATCCTTATGTAAACTGTGTTGTGGGATATCTTTATCCCGGAAGTCAATACAATCAATCTCTCGAGTGATGATAGTATTGGCCATAGCTTCGGGTTGAATGTTTTGAGGTACCATCATTTGGCTCAATGTAAGCATCAACTCATCCCTATGGGTGGGAGAGGATCTTAATAAATCTAAGAGGGAAATTCTGGCCGTAGTATTGGACAATTGCTCATTAATATTGTAAGGGGGTTTAGGTTGAACAGTAGGAGCATGATTCCCTTTATTGGGGTTTTTCAAAACAAATGGAGCCGATCCATCGTTCTGGTTTGGTTCTTGTTGGGAATTTTGAGCTTGTTGTCGGGTGACGACTCCAATGGTACCTACAATGTTATAATGAAGACGTTGAACTGGTCTCGGTTGAGCATTGATGGCTTGTTCATTAGAAAGGAATATATTAGAAGAAGGTCGAGTAGTGACTCTTCTAGGAAATGGTTCTTCTGGAACCATAGCATCTGTGATGGGTTGAATAGGATCTGATTCATTTTTAGAACTATTCGATTGGTTTGAAGTAATGTCTAGTTCACTTTCACTATCTGATTCTATATCACTAGAATCAGAAGTTTGAAAATTATGTAAGGGCCTGGTCGTAACCAGGGATAAGGTTGTGTCAAATATTTGAGGATCCTGAACAGGTAATTGTCCGCTAATGGTTCCTACATATCGGGTAGGAGGGGGAACATTATGATGTTCGATTTGATTGGCTACCTCTTTACCATGTCGTGGTAAAGGGTGTTGAAATATGTCTAGAGTTTGATTGGCATTTTGATTTTGATTTTGGGGAATGGTCTTTTGAGTATTATTAGGAGGGTTTTGTTTAGGTTGGAAGGCTTGCACTTCCATTTCATTATTGTCAATCAAATCCTGTATTTTATGTTTCAACCTTTTACAAGCGTTGGTAGAATGTCCAGGTCCTCTATGGAAATCACGGTGCAAGTCAGCTACGTATCCGGGTATAGTTGGATCGGGTTCCCGGATAGCTGGTAATTGGATCAAACCTCTTTCGAGTAATTGAGGTAAAATAGTTGATAAGGGTTGGTTTAATCTAGTGAATTCTCGAGGAGGCTTATCAGGAGGTTTCAATATAAATTTTTTTGTTGTCTTCGTTGCATTGATATTAGCAACATTCCTGCTGTCAGTGACTCCATCACCGACAACTTGTTTGTTTTTATATTGATTTTTGGATGTTTTCTCATCATCCTTCTTCCTAAGTTGGCCTCTCCTAATGAGGGCATCTTCTACTCTTTGAGCTAAATCTATAGCTTGGTCGAAGGTAGTTAAGGTAGCAGTCGATAGCTCATAAGATATCTGTTCTTGTAAATTGTTGATGAAAATGTCCAACATTTCCCTATAAGGTAGCACAAAGTGCAGTTTTCCTATCAATTGCCTCCATCTAGCTAAGAAATCGGCAAAACATTCATCTTTGTCTTGTTTTAAATTGTATAAATCTTTAATAGTTACATGCCTCTCGATGTAGGCACTAAATTGATGGACAAATGATTCCGTTGTTTCTTCAAAGTTTCTCAAAGAATGAGTGGGCAATTGATAGTACCACTCTAATGCCATTCCACCTAAACTTTTTGGGAACATTTTTAGTAATAGCAAGTCATCATGCGATATATCATGACATGCTATCCTAAACATGCGAAGATGCTCTATGGGATCTTCGGTTCCTTTATATATAGGCAGGATGGGCATGGGAAAATGCTTAGGGTATGGTTGAGCTACAACTATGGGATCCAAAGGTTGACTACATATCTCTCGATAATTATACGAGGGACGATAGGGATCTATCTGGTCCATACGCGAAGCTAACTGTTTCACCATGGCTTCCAGATTACTAGTTTGCCCCCCATATTGGTTCGGTAGGGCATTGACATGGGTTTTATGGGCATAGGATGGAGGAACATGAAGATTAGATGCCATGTTACTGTTGTGTAAAGTATTGGTAGGAAAAGTATTATGAAGGAATTTTGAAGTTGTATTATGATGTATTTCAGATTGTTGAAAATTTGTATTTGGCTTCGTTTTAGGTTTTTGTTTACTTGAAGCATATTGCTCAATAGTTTGGCGGAATAAAGTAGTGAAGGAAGGTTTATTTTGTGTGGGAATGATTTTGGGTTGAATAACAGGTTCCTTAGGAGGTTGGATAGCCTGTTGTTTTGACATGTTTTGAATCATAGTGACCATATCCGTATTGGATGGTCTAGCCTTATCACTTTCTTGATCAATGAAAGATAAGGGATTAATGCGCACATCATACATACGTTCCAAAGCTGCCTGAGTGTCACTAACTTGCCCTTTATCAATACGAATTGCCACATTAAGGTCATCAATGTTATCACTAAGAAATTTCTTGAAATGATCTATGTTGTCAAAGGCAATAGTTCCATTTGGAGCTATTCTAGGGGATGAGGATCCATCCTCTTTAACACTTCCTTCTTGTTCCTTATCTTCACCTAGGTCATGTTCTGATTGAGCTAGAGTTTTTCCTTTCGAAGTTGGATCTTCGGGAAGGACATTTGGGTTTCCAGTTGTATCTTGTAACCAATCTTCTTCTTCTCCTAAAGTTTCTTTACCATTCCTAAGTTTAGGCATGGTGCTAAGTTTTGATTTTCAGCAAATAAATATAAATATATATATATATATATATATATATATATATATATATGCAACAAATTAAGAGGTATATATTTACTATATACCTACTACAATATTTGAAATGAAATATTTAAGTTTTTGCTATGTTTTTTTTTTTAGTTTTTCTTTGTTTTTTGAAATAATATAATAAAGACAGCAAATAACACAATAAATGCAAGAAATAATACTGAAGTAATAATCTAGTTTTCTATAAACAATTTATAAATATCATTAATAGGCTCGAGTTGTTCAGGAGTCATGAAGTGTTCTTCTTCAAATTGAAAGTTTTCTTTTAAAAATTTGATGAAAAGAGCTATAGTGATATTGTCTGCATTTCGAATCGTTGGTTGATAAAAGTAAAGCTCATGGCAATACTCTCGATATAGCACAGCTCGCGAAACTCTATTCCATATTTCCCTATCTGTAAGAACAACCTCTTGGTCTTCTACACAACCTAGGAACTGGTGCACAATGGCTGCGTTCTCGAGGTATTCCTCGAAGGTGAACAATTTTGAAGATACTAGAGCTCTCCTATAAGCTAACCATCTATGGCAGGCTCTCTGAAGTTCATGATAAAAAACTAGTTGATGAGGATCCAGGATTCTATCTAGGACTAGCCTCTTGATTTGCTTAAGTTGTGTGGACCTAGATGAGATGAGACTAAGTCTTCTATCAAGTTCGTTCCATAGGAATTGATTTCTACTTGTCTCAGGCACATTAAGCATAGAATTGATTTCTATGGCTGCTAATTGGTTTTCTACATTTATAGTAACTGCTAACCTTTTCTTAGGAGCTACCATCTAAACATGATTTTAAACTTTAAATGTTTTTAAAATGCATCTATGTTTTAGTTGTTCTATATATGTTTTTGTTTTTGTTTTTGTTTTCCAAAAGGTTATGATGCATTCACGTCGGGTTCACCAAAATGTATCGCTCCAAATTTTTCGCATCCTTACCTTAAGGCTATAGGATCCGTGCCCGAAAGGAGGATGGGAAAAGGATGGTGCGGTACCTCGGACTGAGAGGACTTTGCGAAGGTCCCGCCTCTCAAGGGAGGTGTATTTTGATGATTTTTTGACGGATG
This sequence comes from Wollemia nobilis, assembly GCA_028583015.1. Lineage (NCBI taxonomy): Eukaryota > Viridiplantae > Streptophyta > Pinopsida > Araucariales > Araucariaceae > Wollemia > Wollemia nobilis. The sequence continues at coordinate 18,778,692 of JAQPPZ010000513.1, forward strand.
GTGGGTTCACCAGGAAACATTTAATGGCAGTTTCCACGCCTAGGTTTGGAATGTGTTTTGATGTGTTCGTTTTTAACCTTAAGCATTCATATCCTAGGTTTGGCCAAATGATTCTAAATTAATCTAAATGAAAGTGCAGATTTAATGAATACAGGAAACAGATTTAAAGACAGAAAACAGAGAAATTACTGAACATTAAAAGCAGAATACCTGATCCGGATGTCTGATGAAGATTCTGGTGTTTGAAGCAGTCAGGATCGTCTGGAATTCGACAGAATCATCTGAGATCAGACAAGATCGTCTGAGATCTGACGAATTCGTCAGAAATCTACAAAAAAAAAATAGATGCAAAATACAAAGAATACAACAATGATAACAGAAGAAAATGACATAAAATAACAGCAGTGTTATCAAACTGAAACTTATGCACAGAAACAAAAATAAATCATGCTAATTAGATGATAATTAGGATTTAATTATGCACTTAATCTAAATGGGTGAACTCCAAATGCAAAATAGTATAAAATATTGAATAAATTATCTAATTTGCAGAAGAAAACAACAAAGAAAAGGTTGAGAAATGCAAACTTCAGGCACTGATTGCCTCAATGTGGACTGCAGTCAAGATCGCCTCGTATCAGTACGAAATCGTCTCGCATTTGACAAGATCACCTCCGATCTGAACAGGTTCATCGACGATGATGTATGCTTGCTCCGACTGAAAAATAAGGTGGTACCTACAACAAAATTGATAAAGAACCAATGCAAAATAGAGTTTGAGATGTTTTAACGTGCGAGACGAGTCGATTTACGAGGAATTTCAGCCGAGGGGGTGCTAAGGGGATAGCTTAGGATTAAATAGGCTTAGGGGAGTAGTTAGGAGGTTGGAGATCATCCCAATTTGGGAGATCTCCAATGGGGGAGGGTCCCTAACGGTGCAGACACGCTTCTGCCCAGATTGGAGACCCGTTGGAACAGAAGCTAATTTTGCAAAATTAGTTTTGCGACAAGATCGTACGGACGTCCTAGCCCAGACGAAATCGTCAGATCTGGGGCGATATCGTCTGATCGACGACGATATCGTCAAACGGTCAAAACAACCTCTAAAATTGGCACGAAAAAGGGGGAAACGGATTACCCGACGGTTAACGGGCGGTTTGGGAGGTTAAATTTGAATTTAAATTATTTACTAAGGTGAATGTAATTATTATAATTTCATTGCGCCAATTTTAGGGTGCTACAGATATCATGCATCATATCATGAAAAATATAAGTCATAGCTCGTTGATAGGTTGCACCTGCATTCCTTAAGCCAAATGGCATCACTTTCCAACAAAAAGTACCCCAAGGGGTAATAAAGGCTATTTTAGCCTGATCTTCAGGAGCTATCTGATCTGATTATAATCGAAGAATCCATCCATTAAGGACATCATCCCACTCCCGACAGTAAAGTCAATGATTTGATCCATGTTTGGAAGAGGAAAGTCATCTTTAGGGCATGCAGCGTTAATATCTCTAAAATCTGTGCAAACCCTAACTTTGGTGGCTTCTTTCTTGGTGACTAGAACTACATTTGAGATCCATTCAACATAATCAATAGCTTGTATAAAAACAACATTTAGGAGTTTTTCTAACTCCCCTTTGACTAGCAAAGCCACTTTGGGATGCATTTTTCTAAGTTTTTGTTTAACGAGTTTAGCATCCGGATGGACCACTAGGTGATGCATGACTACGAAGGGTCTAGACCTGGCATATCTTCATATGTCCAAGCGAAGACATCTTCATACTCTTTAAGGAATGCAATGTATTGTTCTTGTTTTTCTTGACTTAATTCTGATCCAATATTGATTATGTGAGGATTATCCTCGGTTCCAATATTAATTTTAATGACGTTTTCTACCTCCATGTGTAGATCTCTTTCAAAATTAGGTGGGGCGGGTGAAACGCCCAATTCTTGTAATTCTTGTAAGGTTAATTTGGATAATTCATCTTGAGGATTAGTGGTCTCAAGTTGGGCTATAGTTGGTATAGAACCATCAAAATAAAATCCATTGTGTAACATCTCTTCAACGAAGATATCGTGGAAGATATCTCCTTCCAACTCCTCATCGGGGTCAGCAATCATTTCAGGGTAAGCTATGGATAGCATGTTACATGTAAATGGCTGATTTTTTAAAGGCAAATCATCACGCCTATCCAAATAATCTTGATAACATATGAGTTGATCATCATCTTCAAAAGGAAAGGGTTGACCCTTACTAGGAAATAGGCCCACACCATAGCAGGCAGGCCACGGTTCTACCTCGAAAGGTTCTTTCATGCCATTTTGGAAAGGTCCCAAGCCTTTTCCTTTATATCCCATTTTAAGCATCATGGGTTTAGCTTTAATATATTCATTGGTAAAATAACATCGAGCATATCCCTCATGATGAGTTTTGATATTCCGAGGGATTCTTCCCCAGTCATATCCTTTATAAATGAAGGCACAACTCCCGACTTGGTAGGTACTTCCCATAGGTTGTGGGAGGCCCAAAGTACGAGGAGATGGCGACAAGTTATTTAAAAGAATTGAATCTTGCGTGAAAGCATTTGTTTTTTTTGATATTAAGATTGTGGATAAATCTGGTAAAAGTTCATCAGAAAGGGCATAAGATGTAGAAGGATCATTCCCTATATCTTTAGATGTGGAAGGTATGATAGATGTTGATAATGGGAAGGTAAGAGATGGGTCTATAGGTTTTGAAATTATAGGGATAGAACATGAAGGATTGGTTGTAGATTGAAGATCTTTTTGAGGTTCTAGAGTGATTTGTTTAGAAGATTGTTGATCTATATAGGAGGATGAAATTAATGGAGGGGAAATAGGTGAAGTTATGGGTGTGTGTTTCATAGTTTTAGATGAAAAATAAGAACTAGGATGTGTGGATGACGGAGCAGGGCAAAATTGCACTCCAATAGGTTTTGCCAAAGCACACATATCAAAGGGTCTAGGGTCACCATGGATAGTGACCAACTGATTTTTAAATTCAAATTTAACACATTGGTGTAAAGTTGATGGGACAGCCCGCATTGCATTGATCCAAGGGTGACCCAAGAGTATATTGTACGATGCTGGGCAATGTACAATAAACATGGTTGTTTCTAGGGTTCTAGGACCAACTTGCAATGGGATGGTAATAACTCCACACGTTTCTTGTGTTTCGTCATTGAAAGCTTTGATAATCATATCAGTTTTCTTCATTTCATCACTTCTAAAGCCAAATCGTTGGTAGAAGTCAAAAGTGCAAATGTTTAGAGATGAGCCATTATCAATCAAGACTCGTTTAACATCTACATCTCCAATTAGAGCAGTAATGTATAAGGGATTATCCTTATGTAAAGCTGTGTTGTGGGATATCTTTATCCCGGAAGTCAATACAATCAACCTCTCGAGTGATGATAGTATTGGCCATGGCTTCAGGTTGAATATTTTGAGGTACCATCATTTGGCTTAATGTAAGCATCAACTCATCCCTATGGGTGGGAGAAGATCTTAATAAATCCAAAAGGGAAATTCTGGTTGTAGTATTGGATAATTGCTCATTAATATTGTAAGGGGGTTTAGGTTGAACATTGGGAGCATGATTCCCTTTATTGGGATTTTTCAAAACAAATGGAGCTGATCCATCATTCTGGTTTGGTTCTTGTTGAGAATTTTGAGCCTGTTGTCGGGTAACGACTCCAATGGTACCTACAATGTTATATTGAAGACATTGAACTGGTCTCGGTCAAGCATTTATGGCTTGTTCATTTGGGAGGAATTGATTAGAAGAGGGTCGAGTAGTAACTCTTCTAGGAAATGGTTCTTCTGGAACCATAGCATCTGTGATGGGTTGAATAGGATCTGATTCATTTTCAAAACTATTCGATTGGTTTGAAGTGATGTCTATTTCACTTTCAGTATCTGATTCTATATCACTAGAATCTGGAGTTTGAATATTATGTAGGGGCCTGGTCATAACCATGGATAAAGTTGTGTCAAATATTTGAGGATCCTGAACAGGTAAATGTCCGCTAATGGTTCCTACATATCGGGTAGGAGGAGGAACATTATGATGTTCGATTTGATTGGCCACCTCTTTACCATGTCTTGGTAAAGGGTGTTGAAATATGTCTAATGATTGATTAGCATTTTGATTTTGATTTTGGGGAATGTTCTTTTGAGGATTATTAGGAGCATTTTGTTTAGGTTGGAAGGCTTGCACCTCCATTTCATTATTATCAATCAGATCCTATATTTTATGTTTCAACCTTTTACAAGCGTTGGTAGAGTGTCCAGGTCCTCTATGGAAATCACAGTGTAAGTCAGCTCTGTATCCGGGTATAGTTGGATCGGGTTCTCGGATAGCCGGTAATTGGATCAAACCTCTTTTGAGTAATTGAGGTAAAATAGTTGATAAGGGTTGATTCAATCTAGTAAATTCTCGAGGAGGCTTATCAGGAGGTTTCAATATAAATTTTTTTGTTGTCTTCGTTGCATTGATATTAGCAACATTTCTGCTGTCGATGACTCCATCACCTACAACTTGTTTGTTTTTATATTGATTTCTGGATGTTTTCTCATCATCCTTCTTCCTAAGTTGGCCTCTCCTAATGAGGGCATCTTCTACTCTTCGAGCTAAATCTATAGCTTGATCGAAGGTAGTTAAAGTAGCAGTTGATAGCTCATAAGATATTTGTTCTTGTAAATTATTAATAAAAATGTCCAACATTTCCCTATAAGGTAGCACAAAGTGCAGTTTTCCTGTCAATTGCCTCCATCTAGCTAAGAAATCGACAAAACATTCATCCTTGTCTTGTTTTAAGTTGTATAAATCTTTAATGGTTACATGCCTCTCGATGTAGGCACTAAATTGATGGACAAAAGATTTAGCTGTTTCTTCAAAGTTTCTCAAAGAATGAGTGGGCAATTGATAGTACCACTCTAATGCCATTCCACCTAAAATTTTTGGGAACATTTTTAGTAATAGCAAGTCATCATGTGATATATCATGACATGCTATCCTAAACATGCGAAGATGCTCTATGGGATCTTCGTTCCTTTATATATAGGCAGGATGGGCATGGGAAAATGCTTAGGGTAAGGTTGAGCTACAACTATGGGATCCAAAGGTTGACTACATATCTCTTGATAATTGTACGAGGGACGGTACAGATCTATCTGGTCCATACGCGAAGCTAACTGTTTCACCATGGCTTCCAGATTACTAGTTTGCCCACCATATTGGCTCGGTAGGGCATTGATATGGGATTTATGAGCATATGATGGAGGGACATGAAGATTAGATGCTATGTTGCTATTGTGTAAATTGTTGGTAGGAAAAGTGTTATGAAGGAATTTTGAAGTTGTATTATGTTGTATTCCAGATTGTTGAAAATTGGTGTTTGGCTTCATTTTAGGTTTTTGTTTACTTGAAGCATATTGATCAATAGTTTGGTGAAGTAAAGTAGTGAAGGAAGTTTTCTTTTGTGTGGGAATGATTTTAGGTTGAATAAAAGGTTCCTTAGGAGGTTGGGTAACCTGTTGTTTTGGCATGTTCTGAATCATAGTGACCATATCTCTATTGGATGGTCCAGACTTATCACTTTCTTGATCAATGAAAGACAAGGGATTAGTGTGCACATCAAACATATGTTCCATGGCTGCTTGAGTGTCACTAATTTGCCCTTTATCAATACGAACTGCCATATTAAGAGCGCCAATGTTATCATTGAGAAATTTCTAGAAATGATCTAAGTTGTCAAAAGCAATAGTTCCATCTGGAGCTACTCTAGGGGATGAGGATCCACCCTCTTTAACAATTTCTTCTTGTTCATTGTCTTCACCTAGGTCATCTTCTGGTTTGTCTAGAGTTTCTCCTTCTGGAATTGGATCTTCGGGAAGGAGATTTGGGTCTCTAGTTTTATCTTCTAACCAATCTTCTTCTTCTCCTTCAAGTTTGTTTACCATTCCTAAGTTTAGGCATTGTGCTTAATTTAGATTTCAGCAAATATATATATATAAAAAAAAATATATATATATATATATATATATATATATATATATATATATATGCAACAAGCTTAAGAGGTATATATTAATTATATACCTACTACAATATTTAAAATGAAATGTTTTGGTTTTTGTTATGTTTTTTAGTTTTTCTTTGTTTTTGAAATAATATTGTAAAGATAACAAACAACACAATAAATGCAAGAAATAATACTGAAAGTAATGATCTAGTTTTCTATAAACAATTTATAAATATCATTAATGGGCTCGAGTTCTTCAGGAGTCATGAAGTGTTCTTCTTCAAATTGAAAATTTTCTTTCAAAAATTTAATGAAAAGAGCTATAGTGATATTATCTGTCTCAGATTCTGGTTGATAGAAGTAAAGCTCGTGGCAATACTCTCGATATAACACATCTCGAGGAACTCTATTCCATATTTCCCTATCCATAAGAACAACCTCTTGGTCTTCTACACGACCTAGGAACTGGTGTATAATGGCTGCATTCTCGAGGTATTCCTTGAAGGTGAACAATTCTGAAGACACAAGAGCTCTCCTATAAGCTAACCATCTATGGCAGGCTCTCCGAAGTTCATGATAAAAGACGAGTTGATGAGGATCCAGGATTCTATCTAGGACAAGCCTCTTGATTTGTTTAAGTTTTGTTGACCTAGATGAAATGACACTTAGCCTTCTATCAAGTTCGTCCCACAAAAGTTGATTTCTATCTATTTTAGGCACACTAAGCACAGAATTGATTTCTATGGCTGCCAATTGGTTTTCAACATTTATAACAACTGCTAATATTTTCTTAGGAGCTACCATCTAAACATGATATGCAACTTATTAATTTTAATGATTTGAAATGCATCTATGTTTTGGTTGTTTTATTTTTTTTTGTTTTCAAAAGGTTTAAAATGTATTCACGTCGGGTTCACCAAAATGTATCGCTCCAATTTTTTCGCATCCCTACCTTCAGGCTATAGGATCCATGCCCGGAAGGAGGATGGGAAAAGTATGGTGCGGTACCTCGAACTGAGAGGCCTTGTGAAGGTCCCGCATCTCGAGGGAGGTGTATTATGGTGATTTTTCGATGGATGGTGGGTTCACCAGGAAACGTTTAATGGTAGTTTCCATGCCTAGGTTGGGAATGTGTTTTATGTGTTCAGTTTTATCCTTAAACATTCAAGTCCTAGGTTTGGCCAAATGAATCTAAGTTGTTCTATATGAAAGTGCAGATTAAATGAATACAAAGAACAAAATTAGACAGAAAACAAAGAGAAAGGGCTAAATTACAGAGTCATACCTGATCTGGATGTCTGATGGAGATTCTGATTTTTGAAGTAGTCAGGATCGTCTGAAATTTGACAATATCATCTCCTATCTGATAGGATCGTCTGAGATCTAACGAATTTGTCAGACGAATTCGTCAGAGCTGCAAACAAAAAAAAATAGATGCAAAATATAGAAAATGCAACTATGATAACAGAGGAAAATAGTGTAAAATGACAATAACAATATCAAAATGAGAATTATAAACAAAAACATGAATGCATTATACTGATTTAATGACAATTATAACTTAATTATGCATTTGATCTAGATGGGTGAACTCCAAGATGCAAAATAATAAGAAATAATCATAATATTAACTAAATGCAAAATAATATAGCAGAAAAAGGATGAAGAAATGCAAACTCTGGGCACTGATTGCCCCCAATGTGGACTGCAGTCGAAATAATCTCTGATTCAACAGGATCGCCTCCGATCTGAACAAGATCATCTACGACGATGTAAGCTTGCTTCGACTAAAAAATACTAAGGGACCTACAACAAAATTTGGATAGAACAAGTGCAAATAGTAATTTAGGATGTCTAGTGTGTGTAGAATTCGAGTTATAGGGAATTTCAGCCAAGGGGATGCTAAGGGGAGGGCCTAGGATTAAATAGGCTTAGGAGGGAGGTTAGGAGGTTGGAGATCATCCCTATTTGGGAGATCTCCAACGGGGAGGGTATCTAATGGCACAGACACACTTTTGCCCGGATTAGAGATGCCGTTGGAATAGAGACTAATTATGAAAAATTATTTTTGTGACAAGATCGTCTGGACGTCCTAGCCCAAATGAAATCATCCGATCTGAGGCGATATCATTTGATCGGCGACGATATCGTCAAATGGTCAAAACAAACTCTAAAAATGGCATGGAAAATGAGGAAACATATTAAGCGGCAGTTTGGGAGCGATTTTGGAGGTTAAAATTTGAATTTGAATTATTTACTAGAGTAATTGTAATTATTAAGGTTTTACTGCACCAATTTTAGGGTGCTACACCATCTAACAACAAGCTAAAGGAGAAGAATTTGGCAAGGAGTTTATCAAATTTTGGAGGAGAATAGTGGATACCTCAAGAAAATCAGAATATCAAGAAGAAGGCCATTAGATATAATAAGAAATATATTGGCAATTTGAGTTATTTTATGTTGTCATTGATGTCACATGGATCACATTAAGTTTTGGTGGCCAAATGATATTTTGGAAGGCATGGATAAATACACGGTTTTTGTGAAAACCAAGGCAAGAAAAATAAATGTTTTATTTAAAACCATGGATGGAAGATTTGAATTGGGTTTTTCTTAAAACCCAAGTTGGATTTTCATTTCATCGAAAAAGGTGCCCCGGTAATGGAGATATTTAATTTTTAATATTTAGTTTAAATTTTAATTATTTAAAATTAAAATTAAAATTTAAAATTAAATATGCAATATTTTCACCGACGTCATCAAAAAAAATAAGGAGGCTATATAAAGGGGATACCTAAGGTTCATAAACTAATACTTGCTCATGGTTAATAATCGTTGGCTAAGCATCCAAATTGAGCTCGTGCAAAAATCTTTTAGAAAGCAGAAGCAAAGAATAAATGAAGTTTGGTCGAAGTCATCGTGGGTAGAGTGGCGCATTGGTAGTTGGATTTTGGCTAAGGTGTGTGGCAGCACAAATGTCAAGGTTTCGAATCCCCTTGACTACGTTCGAAAGGCATTGGAAGAAAAGTGCTCGAAGCGCTTTTGATTTACGAAAAGGGAGGAAAGGTTTTAAGGCACGTTGTGCCTTTCCCTTTCGAACGAGCGACTAGCTCGTGTGGCAACCTTAGCTATGGATAAGATGCTCGTGGTGTGGTCATGTCGGGGGTTCGAATCCCCTTGAGGAGGTAAATACATTTTTGCTCTAATTAATTTTGTTAAGCCCTAAGTTGGAGTTATAAGGCGGTTAGGAATAATTAAAGTTTGTTTTTATAAGGGCTGTGATTATTATTTCAAAAGTGGATGATTTGTTGATTTAATTTGATTCTCATGAAATTGAGAATTAAGATTTAGGATAAATAAGGAGTTGTTATAAAATAATTTCTGAGAGGTTTATTGATTATTATTTTGATAAGCGTTTTTATTAAAAAAGGACTTTGGTGGATGTGTTTATTAAGTTGGAGTAAAAAGGTGTAAATTGATTTATGCTTTATCTTGTGATTATTATTTAAAGTCCACTAACCCTTATTGAGATTGGAAAGGAAAGTTGTGTTTAGTGTGGCAGATTTTGTGGACAACTTCTTGGCATAAAAAAAGTATGGGCACATTCTCCTATTGATTGTTTATGGTGGTTGATTTATGAAATATCATTGTAGTGAAAGTGGTTGGTTGAATGCTTCAAGGTTTTCTGGTTTGAGAGTTGTGTTTAAACCTTATTTTATAAGCATAGTTGTTGAAGCCCATTGGTTATGTAAATAACTTGAAAAGAACATGAGTATCATTGTTATATGAGATTTGTGATTGAGCATTTTTGGAAACATTTGAGTTGGTTGATACATGCTTGGACTAGGATTTTGTGAGAAATACTTGTCCCTTGTGGTGATTGGTTGAGTTGAGTTGATTGAGCCTAGTCAAGTAATTGAGTGGTGTGATTGTTCAAGTTCCATGAAACAAACTATTCTATAATTCTGATTTGAGTTGAGATTGGGATTTGAGTATAGAACATATTGAGTCTCTAACAATTCTCTTTATGCTTCTATGAGATTGATGAGTTGTGATTGATTTGAGTTGAGATTGGGATTTGAGTATAGAACATATTGAGTCTCTAACAATTCTCTTTATGCTTCTATGAGATTGATGAGTTGAGATTGATTTTGGAACATATTGAGTCTCTAACAATTCTCTTTATGGTTCTATAAGACTTGAGTTGAGTTGAGATCATTGTGGATCATTGTTGTCATCCATTGTAGAGTGCATTGCCATTCATTATTGAGTTCATATTTAAGCCTTGCCTTCATAGATTTGTGGATGAGATTTGAGTACTACTTGAGTATGATTGATTGAGCCTTTGAGAAGGCCTTTGGGATATATTTATGGATATATTTGTGGCAGTTTGTGTATGATTGATTGAGCCTTTGAGAAGGCCTTTGGGATAGATTTTTGGACATATTTGTGGCAGTTTGTGTTAGATTTATTGAGCCTTTGAGAAGGCCTTTGGGATAGATTTTTGGATAGATTTTTGGTAGTTTGTGTATGATTGATTGAGCCTTTGAGAAGGCTTTGTGGAAAATTTTTGGGACATCTTTGTGGATAGTTTTAGATAAATTTGTGGACATATTTGGGACAGATTTTGATGAGGTTTTGAGTGAGCCTATTGAACATAGTTGAGAAAGTTCTTGGTGAGCTTGCTAGAGTAGATTTGGATAAGTTCTTAGTGAGATTTTTGGAGCAAATTTGATTAAGTTCTTGGTGAGATTGCTAGAGTAGATTTGGACAAGTTATTAGTGAGCTTGTTGGAGCAGATTTGAGTAAGTTTTGTGTGAGCTTGTTGAGCAGATTTGGATAAGTTTTGTGTGAGCTTGTTGAGTAAATTTGGACAAGTTCTGTGTGAGATTGTTGAGTAGTTTTGGACAAGTTTTGTGTGACCTTGTTATGCAAATTTGGACAAGTTATGTGTGAGCTTGTTATTGCCTAGCTTTGAGCAGATAAAAGAAATTTGGACAAGTTTTGTGTGAGCTTGTTATTGCCTAGCTTTGAGCAGATCAAAGAAATTTGGACAAGTTTTGTGTGAGCTTGTTGAGAAATTTTGGACAAGTTTTGTGTGAGCTTGTTATGCAAATTTGGAAAAGTTCTATGTGAGCTTGTTATTGCCTAACTTTGAGAAGATCAAAGAAACTTGGACAATTTCTGTGTGAGCTTGTTATTGCCTAGCTTTGAGCAGATCAAAGAAATTTGGACAAGTTATGTGTGAGCTTGTTGAGTAGTTTTGGACAAGTTCTGTGTGAGCTTGTTATGTAGATTTGAACAAGTTCTGTGTGAGCTTGTTATTGCCTATCTTTGAGAAAATCAAAAAAATCATCGTATTGGATAAGGATCCTTATTTCTGTGTGAAATATTATAAGGATATTATCTTGTGGAGTACCCCATATTGGGGGAACCATGTTAAATCTTGTGTCTCAATTGTGTATGGTGACTTGTGTTCTTGCTTACTATTGCTATCTGAGTTATTAATGCACACTATTATATTTGGTTATTGCAATTAAGGAAATTAATTGATATTGGTTTGGAAAGAAAGTAAAAAGTGATCTTATACTTACCCCCCCTCTCAGTATAAGCTTGTGTTCTTCAAAATAAGTCAAAATTTGACAAGGATGCTAAAGGAGAAAGGAGTTAGAAGAAGCCATCAAATCCAAGAGATTTTAAGATTACCATTAAAGGCTATTTTTAAGAAAGGAGGTTGTTGGTTTTTATAGCAGAAAAGTGAAGTGTTCTTGAAGGAAAATCTCAGTTGCGATTTGGAGGAGTTCCATACAAAATTAATGAGGATTCAAGGACAACACTTAAAAGGAGAAATTGATTGCTTTGCAATATAAAATTTTTATATTTGAGAACAACAAGAAAGCAACAATTTGGGCAGCATGAATAGCTGCTAAGTTTAAGACTTTCAGGGTCCATCCTAAAGGATAGTTAAAACCAACAAACTACATTTTTAGGTAGCAAGATTAAAGGAGTTTTAAAGCTGAAAAATGGTGAGTTAAAGAGCTATTTTGGACGACAAATAAGAGCTACGATTTCATCTAGTACAAGATAACATTAAGGTGAATCTAATCACCAAAATTTCCATCTACATAGGTCATTTAAGTAAGCAACTTTGGTGCATAAAGTTGATTACTTGAATATTAGTTACTTGGTTCATTATTAAGTTTCATTAAGCACCATATTAGCATTTAAGAGTTGCAAGGATAAGGTTCCATATTAAGTCTTCAATGAAGTGCAGAAGATAGTTTCTACAAGGGTTATAACTTGCACAAAAAAAATAGAAGTTAGATATATTTCAAGAGAACAAAGCATATAAACTTTCTATTCATTTCAAGAAAATAAGAGATTATACTTAAAGTGAAAGTTGCATATATTACAATACATACTTCAAGGTAATTTTAAGAGTTTGTTTAAAGGAGCAATAAGGAGTTATTAAAAGTACATTATACTAGTTTTCCTTAAAGTTTTTTAAAGTGCATTGCACAAAGTAAAGTAAGAGTGAAGTGTCAAGAGACACTATTAAGCATAGATATCATAGAACATTTTGTGGCAAGGAGAAGCCACCAAAGGAGAGTAATATCACCTCCAAATATTGGATAAGAAAGCCACATTATTAAAGAAGGAAATAGGCTTAAAAAAATAGACTATTAAGTCTCAAGTTTTCGATGCAATCTAAGGTATATTTATTTACATTATTAGACTAGATTCTACGTAGCAAAACAAAGGCAAAATTTATAGTGTCTAAAGACACTACAAAAATGAGTGCACTATAGTATACAAGGGGCCAAATCATCGAACAATAAGGAGATAAAATATATCCCATATCAAAGTCTTAAAGTGGGCATTCTTCATAGTCCAAAAAGGAAGCGTCTACAAGTAAAAGATAGAGCTATCCAAAGGCTCAATATCTAATCATTTTAGGTGTCTAAAGATACCCAACTCAGTGCCTACACAGTGCATGTGAAACGAACCTGCATCATTTAGCAAGTCTACATAAAGATATCACCAGTGCAAGTGAGAAGGAAAGAACACAAGGTTTACATAATATAAGTGGCCAAAATCAAAGTGCAAAGTGATAATTACCATATGTAATGAAAATCTTGAATGAATTGTCTACGCTGAAGAAAGCTCTAAACTATCACAACAAGAGCCATCATTGTAGAAGAGGATCCACCATCATAGAGGAATTGTTTCCTACATTGAGAGCACATTGGAAAGAACTTGAGACAACTTGAAATATGAGTGAAAGGAACCAAGAAGATAAGAGATGTTTAGGATCTTGAGTGTAAGCAAAGGAGCACCTCCACTTGCCCTAATAGAGAAATGCATCTTGTGCCACTTCGTACAAAGTTGAAAGAAGCATCTTCATACTCTAACACTTGCAAAGAAATTAAAAGGATTCTCAAAAGGAGTAATGTCTTCATCATTGCTTCAACGCTCATGAAAGAGCATCTTTAATGCTCAAGAACCATAGCCAATGTCCAAGAAATAATCTCATACCAGCATCGCGTGAAGTAACATTTTTTCAAGGTTTATAATAGTGTTGCCAAGGTCTTGGACAACACCCAGTGTCACTTGGCACTCATTTTAAGATAGGAGAGGCATATTAATAGCCATCAAAGTGAATTGCATGTAGAAGAAGGTAAAGCATATCTCCAACGAAGTATAGTGTGCAACAAAAGAGGTCAAAGAGTAGCAGGAGGCTATCATAAGGAAGCACTATTCAAAGGAGAGCATTAAATGCTTGGTATCATAAGGTGAAGATAGAGAAATCTCAATGCTCCAAGTTTACACAATGAAGTCAATATCGAAGCCAATCAATGAACATGAGTTACACGATATATTTATGTTGACATTTGCTTTCATTAAAGTGTAAAATGAGATATAATATATTTTATATCTAATGTTAAACTTATATTGCATTGAAGATTTTATAACCTTAGAATAGAAATCAATTAAACCAAAGGAGTGAAAATTATTTCAAAGTGCTTAATACAAGGTTGAATTTATTCATTGTTGCATTGAAGAACAAAGCAAATACCAACCTTAAACTATTAGAAGACAATTAAAGTAAAGGTAGTATATCTCAAAATATATTACAAATTGCATGAGATTCTAACATTAAATATTTACAAATAATCAAGTAGGAGATATATGGTTTTCAACATTGGAAAATTAAAATACTAGTTTGCAAATATAATTATTTTCTAAATTTCCAAATTAGGGAGATACAAGGGATACTACATCAAACTTGAATTATTGAAATTTAGAAAAATTAAACCATTGAAAATTTGAAGGTTAAAGGAGCAAAGTCATTAATTGCTTAGAAGTTGGAAATAGCATTTTGCATTAGTCTCTTATACTAATCCATGGGATATTAATCCAACTAAAAGGTCTTGAAGGAAAATAACCTTATTATTATTGATTTTGTGCTTTTGGTCCAATTTGACAAGAAGTTTATATACTCCTCCTAATGTCTTGAATTTGAAGAGGTCCATGTCCTCTTGAATGTATCATTATATCCCACTACAATACTTGAGAATTTGATACCTTTTGGTATTATGAGTTCCTAGCTTTTCTCCCATGGAGTGGAAATCATCTAAATAATATTAAACATATTGGTCTTTAAATTGATGTAATTGTTACCATCGTATGTATTGGTCTTCATAGAATCCCATAGGATAATATTCTTCCTTGATGACCTCCATGAAATTACCCTATGCAAAAACTATTTCATCTTCATTCTCTTCTATAACCTTGTTAGAATATGCTTCCCACCAATTTGGAATAGGTAATAAAACTTTCAAGCATGCAAAAGTTATTTTCTCATTGTCCATGAATTTATTTATAGAGAAGTATGAAGATAGCTAATCCAAACAATTTTCTAGGGTATGAACATTAATTTTACTTCAAAATTAGAAATATCAAAATTCACCTTCACCTTAAAATGTGTGGAAGCACTCAATGGTGCTCAAGAAATGAGAGGCTATGCAGAAGGTTGCAAAAATTGCAATAAGAAGTTATTGAAGAATTAAGAAAATTGGTCCACCATATCATTCCTTTATTTCACAAGGGCTTTATTTAACATTTCCTTGAAAGGACCACCTGTATTTATATTGTCCATTCTACTTATCATATGATATTTTTGGAATTATAAGAGAGGTAATATGAGAGATCTAACATACGAAACCTAAAATCTTGTTATCCTGATATAATATTTATGGATATACACCCTAAAGATAGGTTGCTTTAATACCACTTATCCAAAACATAGAATTTTGACTATTATTAAACAAGTCTTATAGGGTCTAAGGTGTAGAATAATTGGTTCAACCAAATCCTGTAAGGGGGATGAAGATCCAAGGTTCAAATCTCGGGCCTCGCCGGACTCAACGCTTGTCCCTTTCTTGGTGCTTTCAACGACATAAAATATTTAAAATGATTGTGGCATGGTGGTTATAGGGGTGGATTGAGTGAAGATATGTGTGGAATCTTCTGGAGTGGACAACAAGAATACTCTGGCAGCCATAAAAGCCAAACAACTTTCCCAAATTCGTGGTAGCTACCGATTCCACCATGTAAATTAAAAAAAAAAACATAAAATTTTGAGTTAAGGAAGATCAAGAAAGAACAAAATTAAGAAATAAAAGAGTATAACAAACCAGAACCCAAGAGTATATAAGAAAAACAATATAGTGGTTTTATTGCTAAAAAATAGAGTATAATGCAAGCATTATCAGAGAAGATATATGAGGTTAAAACATTACATCAATTACTCATAGTTTTTATAGTTAGGTGTGCATATCTCTTTATATAAGAATTGGTGTATTGGAAACCTATCAAATTAAATATTGGTGGTCATCCATATGGGAATGTGGTGGTTCACCTTCTATGAGTTAAGGTCACCCATATGGAAATATAGTGGTTCACCTTCTATGAGTTAAGGTAACCCATATGGAAATGTGGTCATTTATATTCAATGAGTTACAAAATGCATCTAATTGAAAATTGCATACATATAAATTATCCTTCTATGTTTTTCTTCTACTAATGTGTCAACATGGCTAGAGATGCATTTTGGTTATAAAAATCTAAAAATAGAAAATTACTATTTTTTATTTTTATTTTCTTTTAATAAGCTATGTGTGGCTTCTATTGGGGGCCACTCCCATTACAAAAACAAAACATTACATTGCTCTCATTACATTTCTACCATATCCAACTACAAGTTAATTAAAGCATATCCAACTTTATCTTTCTATCATAGATATTCTTCATTTACCCTTCTATCAAAAATATTTTTCATCTTCTCAAACTACTAACTTTCCACAATCAACTCCTTTTATATCAAATGCCTTCAAAATTTTAAATTCTATCAAGATGAAATTCAACACTACGAATGGCTAAAATATTTGCTTCCCAACTTCTATATCCATAAATATCTTATCTATAACAACCTCACAATTTCTTAATATCTTTTTTTAGGGTTCTTATATTCCCCTAATATTCCAAGATATTATTTTCATTGTTATTTTTTTATTTTATTTGTCGGTTTAGCCCCACTTCTTGTTAACACTTGTGATATTTGCTTTTATTTTCCCATATCAATATCCCTTTGTGTTTCTTTCTCTTTGTTTTTGCTTCTTAGGTCTTCCTCTCTTTTTTTCCATTCTCAACAATACTTTCATCTTCATAAATATCTTCAATCTTCACACACTGCTCATAGTAAGACTTATCATCTTTAGGTTTGCCTTGTTATGAAAGATATAAAGTGCAAGGAATAACCTCAAAAGCACACTCTTATTTATAATTCATTGGAGACCCTAAAGTGCAAGGATGATCTTATGTAGCAATTATCTTCTTATTTTTCCCTAAAAACCCTAAATTGTTATGGGTTTCCTCCAACCTCAAATCTATATTATTCCGCTCTTGAAACCTTAAAGTGCAAGGGATAACATCTTCACCACTTTCATTTTTACTACCTAAAGAGGATTCTATACTACTTGAGGAAAATGAACATGATTTACCTAGAATAAACTTGACCTTTTTTGTTGTCTTTGTTTTGGCATTTATCTCCACATATTCTTTTGTACCTTTAATTCCTTCTAAACTTGCCAATTGATATTGTCGATAGGATTTCTTTATATCTTATTTTGGAGTGGAATATCCTTGATCTGATATTGCTTCTATTATTGAATGATTTCCTTGCTTTGTCTTGAAGTTTATCTCATGTCTAGAATTTTATCTCTTTCTTCATAGTTTTTGCTTTGCAAAATCTTACCATATGTCCAATCTCAAAAAAATTGTGGCAACAAAATGCAATATTTTCATAATCTACTTGTTGATCCCATTCTCTTGATTTAGATTTAATCTTAATGGATTGTGGCAAAGGTTTTGAAATATCCATAGCAACACATATTCGAGTGTATATATAGCATGCTTTCACTCCTTAGTTTTTGGTCCTTCCTTGATGAATTTCCCTAGAGAATTTTTAATATTTTTCAAAACATCCTTATTTCTAAGCTGATATGGAAGTCCAAAAAGACTAACCCACATTGGAATATTCTTAATAGTTTTTGTCTCAACTAAAAATTTTTTGTTCCATGGTCTCAAATAAAGTGTATCTCTTCCCATAAACCATGGGCCACCAACCATTATTTTATCCCTAATTTTTGAACTGGAAAATATGATGAGAAAAAAACCTTTAGGAAGAAAATTCACAAAATAATTTGAATTCAATCCCCACTTCCACTTGATCCAATTTTGAATCTCCAAAAACCCTAGCCATGATTTATGGAACTTACATATTAGCCCTATACTTTTAAGAACCATTATATCATGCTCAATCATCTCATACTTGATACTTACTTATGGTGTATCATCTGCTTCCTAGATCAAAATTTCCATTCATTCGATCTTTCGCTTTTCTCCAGCTTTGACCTTCATACATTCAATAAGGGCATATTGATTTCTCGCTAGGGCATCACAAATTCCCTTTAGGGCTTTCAAAAATGACTTTACTTCCATAATAGCTAATGGGGCTTGCTCTTGGCTTGCACTCCCTCTTGGTTCGCACTCCCTCTTTGCTTACACTCACTCTTGCTCCCAACTTGCATTCTCTCTTACCTCACACTTGCTCCTGGTTTGCACTCCCTCTTGGCTCACAAATGCCCATGTCTCTTATTTTTCTTGGTATTCCTTCACTTTAACATTTTTTTGGAAATAATGTTCTACATATTCGTGGTAAGGGTTTGAAGCATTGATGCACTCTGGATGAACTTGTCGCTCTTTCACCATGATTGAATCCTAGCTTGCACTCCCTCTTAGTTTACACTCTATTTTGGTTCACAATCTCTCCTACCTCTCACTCTCTCTTGCCTCACATTCACTCCCAAATTTCCCTCACTCTTGGATCACAATTGTCCTTGTCTCTTCTTTTTTTGGAATTCCTTGGATTCAATAATTTTTTGGAAATAATGTTCCACACATTCATGGTAAGGGTTTGAAGCATTGATGCACTCTGGATGAACCTACCACTCTTCTACCATGACTAAATATCTTTTCACACTCTATATTGGTTCACACTCTCTCTAATCTCATTGGCTTCGGGCTTGCACACTCACTCCCAGCTCACGCTCACACTTGCTGCTACACTTACTCCTAGCTTGCATTTACCCTCACTTTTGGCTACACTCACTCACACTCACTTTTGACTGTAGTTAATCCTAGATCACGCTCACACTTGCTATTGCACTTACTCCCAGATCACACTCGCACTTGCTACTACACTTACTCCTAGCTTGCACTTGCACTCACTGCTTCCCTTACTCTCGACTCACACTCGCACTCGTTGCTTCCCTTACTTAGCTCGTGCTCGCACTCGCTGTTAAAAAATATAGAAAATTACTATTTTTAATAACTATTTTGTTTTATATTTTTGAGGGCCTTGATACTATTTTTCCATAAACATATTGGTAACTTTTTCAACAATAGAGTTGCCTAATACAATTGTTGTTCTATTTTCAATCTATCCAACACTTCTTGAGTGGATCAAAATAGAGTCTTGAGCATAATGTTATAATCCTAATAGTGTGGTTAGGATCAAAAATATATTTTTAGGCAATTTTCAATGATAAAGCCATACCCCCAAAAGATCACATGCCTAGATAATTTATCCCCTCTTGAAAATCAATGGTCCACATTGCATCAACTTTTGACATTAGGTGAAACAATATTTTGTTATCTATTTTTTTTGTGAGCCAATCCTCTTGGTGACCAAGTTTTCCTACCTTGACCATTTTGTACATCTAAGTGGATTGTCTTCTAGTGGTCCCAATAAATGTGTCAATAATTTGATTCTTATCCATTAGTGCTAAACTATTTAGATTGAGTTCTTCAATCTCCAACTATTCTACTACTGTAGAAGTGTCCAATAGAGGTGGATGATAGGGCCTATGAAGTTTAACATTGAATATTGGATGCAAACCAAGATAATATAGAAAAACAAAACAATCACCTCTTGGGAGATTGGAGATATGATATTTACTATGAGGTTTTGTAGGTCTCCCTTTCTGAAGATATAAATATACTTTATCTCTAACCTTGAATTGATGTGGGACCCAATGCTAGTTATGGTGATGCTTGTATTTCTAACTTGTATTTTCCAAGAGGTCATGGAACTATTGTAGCATGTGCTAAATTATTCCAAAAACCATGTTGTATTTCTACTTCAGGACCTATTTTTGGATGTGCTAAATTTATTTCATAAACTGTGCTACCTTTTATACTTCATTTTGACCATGAGGTGAGTAATCCATGTGTTGCATAGGGAGAACTACATTAGTGAGTGCCAAGGGTTTGAATCCAAAACATACATGAAATAAGTTGTATTTGGTAGAGCTATGCACAACTCATTTACACCCATGTTGAATGTAGGGGAGGCTCTCATCCCATGTGCATGAATGCTTGGAATTGTACATTTAAAGAAAATGTACAATTAGTCAGTTTTCTATTTGACCATAATTTTGAGGAGGGAGGGATTTGGATATGGTCAAATTGGTGTCCATCATGATCCATAGGATGGACAAAATAATGCTTAGAAATATACTATACCTATCAAATAAATTAGACTTTATCAATCCAAATTTGCATCATAAATAAAATAAATAAAACATAGTAGTCTTCTCAGTTGAAATAGATTTCTTACAAGGAATCATGATAGCCATTTTTTAAAAATAGTCAACTACTTAGAAACACAACCATTACCATGCATAGATGTGGGAAAACAAGAGAGGAAATACATGGAGACAAATTCCCTAGGCTTGGATGGCATTTAAAATTATTTATTAAATCCCTACTTCTTGTTAGTTGGTTTGGCAACAATGTAGGGGCTACATGACTTGATGCATCTCTTGACATCGTTCCTAATTTTTGTCCAAATGAAGTATATTTGAAGTATTGACAATATTTATTCCACCCCAAAGTGACCTACTACTTTGGTGAAGTGTGATTCCTAAATTATCTTTGAGCTCTCACTAGTTGATACACAAATATATCCCATATGATAGAGTAGGTTATCTTACAAATAAAAATAAAAATATGCTTACCCACACGAAGAGCTCAAAATACATTTGAAAAATTAGAATTTACTTCATAAAAGGTGGATCAATTGGAAGTATCATACCCATAGGAATAAATAATGGTGGCGAGTGCTATGATTGGAGGTTGGCTCAAACAATCTACTACTAGAATCACACTTTATTTTTATTTATTATCAAATAAAAGTGCTATAGATATATGGCCCATTTTTTATGTATTTCAATCCTTAGCTTGCTTTATGTTTGAATGAAATCTAGAGGTTTTTGGTCTATGTGGATGACGGTTTTCTTGCCCAAGATATAGTATTTTTACTATTTACATGCTTGGACAATGGCATAGAGATCTTTGTCATATGTGGGGTATTTTCAAACTACTTCATTGAATGTTTTACTATGATAAAAAATTAGATTCTCATGTTGTGTGAGGACAAATCTCAATGCATACTCTAATGCATTGTTTATTATCTCATTATATTGGTATAGATCAGGGAGAAAATGTAGGAGATTAACATAATTGGTCCTTCATTCTATTAAATACCTCTATTGTGCATCTTCCCAATGAAACTTGGATTTGGAACCTCCTTTGGTCACTTGGTGTAGTGGTCAATCAATACATGATAATCCCAATATGAATATTTGATAGAAGTTGGTAAGACCTAAAATATGCGAAGCTATATTAAAGTCTTCTCAAGATCAATATAGAATTCTTCTTTGTCAACAATATACCCTAGGTCCTAAATATTTGTTATGTCGAATGAACACTTCTTCAAATTAGCATATGGCTTATGCCTTTGAGTACTCTAAAGTATTTTTTGAACATGTTGTAGATGTTCCTCCCATATATTACTATAGATAAAATTATAATCTAAGTAGACTACTACAAATGAGCTGGTGTAGGGGTGTAGGATCTCATCCATCATCCTCATGAATGTGGTAGGTGTATTGGTCAATTGAAAAGATATAACAAGTCACTCAAATAAACCCTATTTATAATTGAATGCATTCTTCTATACATTAGTGGATTATATAAGTATTTGATAATAGCTAAATTTGAGATCAAGTCTAGGGAAGAACTTTACACCATAGAGTTAGTTGAGCAAGTCATCTATCTAAGAAAGTGGATGGCAATTATTCACAATAATTTTATTTAAATATCTACAATCAATACAGAGTCTCTATATTCCATATTTATTTTGATCCAAGATAATTGGAATACCACATGGTGAAGCACTTTGTGTGATATTCCCCTTATAATCAATTCTTGGATTTGCTTCCTAATCTCATCATTTTCAAGGACCGATCTATGATAAATAGGTGCATTAGGAAAATAACTAGGAACTAAATCAATGGAATACTTTACCTCATAATGAATTGGAACCCTAGTTGGTGACTTGAAAAAGTTATTATATTTCATTACAATTTAGTCCATCTGCTTTTGCTATGTAGGGCCTGCAATTGATGTAACGATGATCCTCCTTCTATTTTGTAGCTTGACCACTAACATAATATTTTTTTTTATTTTAGATATCTTTGTGCATTATTTAACACTAATTAAGGCAAAAAAGATAGGAGAAGATATGTATGGTATCCTAAACTGCTTACTTGTTGGTCATCAAATCCGCACAAGAAAGGACTTTCGGTGGGTTTGCGCGCCCTGGACCTATGACCAACATTGAAAGGCCGAGGGGAAGAGATGCCCCTCGTGCCAATCTCTGGAGAAATTCCGGCTCCTATACTAATCTACTTTTGGGGTTTGAGACAAGAGTGCAGGAAAGAAATAAATAGAGTAAGGGTTAGGAAAATAAATAAAAAGGGGTAAGGGTTAGAGAAAGAAATAAAAAGAGTAAGGGTTAGAAGATGATGATTTAAGGTGGGAGAGAATAGGAAGCATGATTACTCGCTAACAACTTGAATAACAACAAGAAATACCAAGAATAACATGAAAGAAATGAAATGCCGAACTTCTTATGTATCCTCTGGACGGGTTCACAGGGTTCTCCTTTCTCTCTCGCTGGAATTCAGGATTCAGAGTAACAACGATTGAAATAAGGGAATAATAGAAAACTCAATCCATCGGGAAGCATAAAGGAAAGTGACAAGGCATTTTTCCTCTCCTATGTATCCTTTAGGGTGAATTTTAGGGGTTCAGTCCCCGATCGCACATCGGATTCAGGATTCAGAGTCTTAGTACACGAACGAGAAAAGACAAAAGAATTAAGCACAGAAGGCAACATAAAAGAGAGAAATAGAGCACAAAAGGTCTTTAGTATTAAACGCAGGACATCAAGTTACAACAAATTTCTAGCATAAAGTTCCCCCCCTCTTTACATTACATGCCTGGGTTTTTATAGAGGACCCGGCCCTCTGAGTCATTATTACAAAAAATAGCGAAGTACACCCTCGGGCCCTGAGAAATTGGCGCCTTGCTGCTGCTATGAATGATCTCTCAAATCGGCTACCAAAACTAGCAATTGTGACTGGGTCAACCATGGAAACATTCATTTAATGCACCGCTCGAGTGTCCCTGGCTTCTGGATGCTTTGCTTGAGTGATCGTTACGCCCGTCGGGTTTTACTTCAAGGACTGTTATGTCCCTTTCATTTGCCAAAAATGGTCAGCGGACTTATCGAGCAAGAAAGGGGGTATTTATAAGGGGCCTTTGATCACCTTGGGAAGTTGCCTGCCTTAGAACATGGGCCCAAAAAGTGCTTCGCTACATCTCTGCCTCACCAAAGCCTTGGGTCGAAGTAGATTCTCCTTGATTTGTTCTTCGCAAATTAATGCTTTGTAGAAACTACTTCGGGGATGTCGAGTGCCAAGCGGATTCCATATTTGAAATGGGTCTCTTTGTCCTTTTTTGGCGAAACGGCTTCAGCTGGAAAATGTTTCGGCCCGATTCTTTCTCAAAACTGTGGTTCGGGGAATATCCTCATGAAGAACTTCTCTGTTTTTGACACATTTTCATTTTGCTTTGGGCACCACTGCTTCAGGTGAAAACTGGTTGAAGTAGGTGTCAAAAATACTTTGGGCCCGAAGTAGTTTCCTTACCTTGGCTGATTTGGATTATGCTCTCCTCCTTCGACGAAGTCGTTTGGATGTTTCTTTGCAAAACTTTCGCCCGAAGCGGTTGCTGAAAATGCTTTGGGTGCGAAGCGTTATCTTTGTATTACTTCACAAGGTTTTCACCCGAAGTGGTGATTTGAAGCGCTTCGGGCCTGAAGTTCTTCCACATTCTCCTTCTTTTCCTTCGGCGAAGTTATTTTCCTTGGCCTGTTTGGTTGCGAAGCTCTTTCTTCTTCATTTTATAAAAGGGGCAATAGGGAGAGTCAAAATTGCTGTAACTTAAAATAAAAGAAAAACGTTCAACAAGGAAATATTATACAAAATTCTACTATTCTTCTACCCCTTGTATAATGTGACAAAAAGTGTCAACACTTACCTTTGATAGTTATTATGACACTTCAAGGCTTAGAATCACATACACCATCGTCTTCCATATAAATGGTCGACCCAAAATCATATCACAAACATCCAAGGGTATAAGATCACACAAAAATTCATCTTTAAAATACTTCATAGAATAAGAGAGGATACGTTTTTGAGTGACATGAACGATTATTTCCTATTCTAACCATCCAACATTATATGGTTGTGGGTGTGGTGTGATAAGTAGATTCAAATTCTTCAACATCTGAGTAAAAATTAAATTATTATTATTTTATTTTTTTTAAAGCGAAAAACCCCTTGTGGGGCCGCCTTGGTCTAAGAGACCACGAACGGGGGTTCTACACCATCAAAGTCACCCGGGGGTCGCACCCACCCCTGCCCGCACCAACATTATCAATTAGATTTTGGGTACCCAATTCAGCTTTTTGGTAGGGTGGAGATTCGAACCTGGGACCTCCCTTGGAGGATTGCCCTCTCCTCTCCAACTCACCTACAACACCTGGGTAAAATTAAATTATTTTGAATCCCTCTATCAATAATGAAATGTAATGGATTACCCTTCATCTAAATTTATGAGTAAAATAGTCACATCTTGTGACTCTATTACCAAATTATACCCATTATAAATTTTCATAATGGCCTCTACCTTACCTTTTCTTCTGTAATATTGTTATGAATTTTGTTTTATATCTCATATTATTTTGTTTGATAAGAACCCAACATTATTTTCAAAATTTCATAAATTCTAGCCTTCCATACATAGAAGCAAAGAAGATTAAAGCCTTATTTCATGCATCTTCTTCAGGTCTTGATTTGTCCATCCGCTCTTCTAGTAGAGATAAGAGTTAGTGCTTCCATGGAACTGAACCCTTATTTATTATTGCTTTTGCCTCATGAGTATATAGGGATTCCTAGTTAATATGAGTTATCCAATTGAGCTTAATGATAGTAAAAATTTTGCATTTAGTGTAGATGTCATGCCAAGGTTTAGTGTAGATTTTTTATATGATTTCTTACCATAGTTAATTCACTTTTTAAAAAATAAAAATTATTTCAAGTTGTGCAAATTTTAAATTGACATGAACCTTTATTTTATTTGCATGCCCTATAAAATTTGCATGTTGGCTTGGTTTTTCATTTTTGAGAATTGATTAAGTGTTCAAGTTCTCATAAAGTATCCCACACTTGGAATAATATTCATTTTTTGTACTCACTAAATAGATTGTTTCCAATACACCCATCATTAATGACACAATGATGATAAACTTGGGATGAGATGTAATATATTTCATTGTTATTAAAAAAATTCAAGAGCATCATACAAAATAGAAATAGTTACTAGGATGATATTGAATACTTGGAGACTATGGAAAATATCATGCATTCTAGGCTACCAAAGGTGGGTTCCTGACCCAATCTGTCTAAGTGTATGCATGTCATATAATGGATTTTATAGAGTGTGGATTTTATTAAGAGATAAATAAGAGATTCAAATAATAGATTAGTTGATTGCTTTGATAGTGAATCTTTGTGCACTATCTACAAAATTTCTCCTAATAATTAAATGGTTTACAATAATCAATATGACTAGTCTTTTCCTAGGAGACAATTTTTTTGGGAAGATTCTAAGGAGGTAGAGATCAAATAAGAACAAAAATATTTGATTGAAAAATAAAAGGCATGTTGTTTCTAGTTTTAGTCTTGAAATGAAATATGTTATGGCCTAAATTTATGGACTCATGGTTGATTTTGGTACATCTCATTTTTATATACATTATGTGCCAATAGTAATTTTTGTTCGTGAATGGGTTAAATTTTACTGAGCCTATTTTCTTGTAGATAGTTTGGTTAGTAAAATTAAGAGTTAGAGTTATGAAATACAAAGGCCCCAAAGATTCTTGAGTTTCACATGACTACTTTCTTGGTTGAAATTATTTTAGTGGTCACACCACTTAAAATCAAAGATATTTCCTTTTAAATTATCTAAACGAAAACCTATACAAATATTTTTTAGGAACCTCTATATGGAGAATGCAAAAAGGAGAAAAGTTTTTTATTACATTTATTATTTTGTATTTCCATCTATATATTATTTATTGAATAATTCTTCATGTCTCCATTTCACTAAGGAAACCAGAAGGGATTTCTAGTTGTACGTTGGTTTATTTATAAAATCTCATAAAGCATATATTAGGCTCTTACGTTTCAAAGAAAATCCCCATCTATTACCAAATTGTGTGTCTGATAAGATGCTAGTCAAAGATGTAGCTATCAAATTATGGGTGGTATTAATGGGTCTATCAAATATTTTTTTTGCTCTACATCCAAGTATTTTTTCCCATTCCTTTTTCTATTGGGGATTTTACCATAGATGATTTAGGGCATTGCCCATAGTTGGTCACTAATTTTGATAAAATTAAATTAGAAGATATATATCTAATTTTATGATCATGGAGGGAATCTTAGATGAATTTTAAGATCTATCCAAAAAACTTATCTTTTAGATGTACATAGGGATATTTTGATAAATTTCAAGGGATGCACATTCTTGGGGAGAGGCGATTGAAAGGAACAAATAGAAATATGCTTTGAGGTATGAATTGGATAATATAGATCAAGATTTGTTTCAATAAGGTAAATCATATTCTTCTAAAAGGAGATATGTAGATTTGAAATTAAAATCAAAGATTGAATTTCCTGCAAGGTTGGCTATGGCTAAAGATACTCAACAAAAGAAAAAACTCTAAAAAAGGAGTATGATACCTTTGCAGAGAAATATATCTACAAGGAATTTGGTCTAATATCAGATAGAGTCTATCCTAAAAAATAAATCAATCCTATAGATAAAATAGATCCTAAGAAAAAAATACTACTTTTGGAAAGATAACATTTGTGAGAAGATATTCTTCCAACAGGAGTAAACATTTTGATAGAGAAAGCTTCCTCTAAAGATAGGGTTGACTAGGAAAATGCTAGAGAAGTGGAGGTCAGAGACATGAATATTTTAGAAGTTATGGAAAACAAGGAAAACTTAACAAAAACAAACTCTAGAAATGATGGAGGAAATAGTAGATGAGTTGATAAAATCTACAATTGAACCCATATATATTACTAAGAAAATTAAAGAGATCAAAGAAAAATAGATTAAAGACATTGATGGGTACATTAGTTGAGGACTATTATGGATCCTAAATTTAAAAATATATCCGTAAATTATTTTTATGACAAAATTATTTTTATGATGAAAAATCTAAATTGTTAAAAGGAAAATATTCTAAGAAAAAAAGAGACATGAGAATGATATTGTGGTTGAAAGAGCACATGAAATGACCACCACCTCAGTAAATAAGGTTCAAGGATATTATATAAGTTAGATATATATTAGGATCTCTATTAAGGTCGACTCTGCTAGGGTTTGATGAAGAAAAACTACTGTGCGGGGATGACAATAACTTTCGAAGGTCTAAAAAATTGGAGGAATGTCGTGATGGCATTGGGTCCGACACAGAGAGTGCATGCTCGTGATGATTTTTCATCTAAAAATGACTGGAAGGAACAGGATTTTCCAGTGCATGTCAAGAACTACTTGTTAAAGAACAATGGTTGTTTGGAATGATGTGAAGCCAGGCCAGTTCTAGTGGTTCAACCAGACTTGGTGGCGAAAGATGTGGAGTATCTAACCAAACATGCCCTTATTGGCAAATTTTTGGGCATCCAAATTTCTCTCCCCTTTGTGGAGGCTTGGGTCAAGAAGACTTGGAATCCTGAAGGCGATGTGGAGGTGATGCTGAGTGCAAACAACTATTTTATGGTGGTTTTCTCTTGTATTGTAGATCATAACAAAGCATTTTAAGGGGGTACTTATTTCTATAACCAAGTGGGACTCTTTCTTAAACCATGGCATGTGGGTTTCAACCCATCAGAGGAGCGGCCATCGTGGGTTCCAGTATGGGTGTGGCTTCCATGGCTCTCATTGGAATTCTAAAGAACTGATATCTTGCATAAGATTGCCCTTCTGCTTTGGAAGCCGGTTGGATTGTCACAATAGATAATGGATAAAAAGGTAATCTCTATTGCTCGTATTTTTGTTGAAATTGACTTAAATAATCCTATTCTAGATTCTATTGAAATACAATTTGGATCAACTACATGGGTTCAAAAACTTGACTATGAAGCTCTTCCATTTCGTTGTCGAATTTATCATGAATATGGCCACCTGCAAAGAAAATGCCCTAATTTTGTCCTGCCTATGGCTTCAAATCTTGGGCCCTCTTGATCTGGACAAATTTTGGATAAAGGAAAAGCCCCGATAAAGGAAGGGGAATGAGATAAGGAAGGTTTTGTTTTGGTAAAAGCTCGAAACAAAGGACAAAGGGCAAAAAAAGACCTTAAGGATAGCCATCCAGATGATCTCCTCAATCATTTTGAAATATTAGATGATCTTGATTAGTGCATGAAGATACCTAAAACGTCACTACTAATGCAAATATAACAAGGCTGAATCAGATGTCTCTTCTTGAGGGGGAACTTAATGAATTATATCTAGGGGTTTAAATGAAGAACAAAGGGCTTTGGATCTGAGTATAGGGGACAAGGATGGGTCAAGCCCTATAAGGGAAACCATTTTGAAAAGTGGTACAAATTTAGTTATGCCCTCTCCTACTCAGGAACTGTTGCAGTCATCCTTGGACTGTAAAACTCCTACGGTGTTGGGATTGCAACAGAAAATAATTAAAAAATAGTTTTTCGGATAAGAATATGAAGGTAGGTCGAAATAAGGACCAGGATAAAATTAAGTTAATGGGGGAGACTTTAGTGGAGTCAGGATTGGTGAGAACATTGGACTCCCATTTTTATAACCCCCAAAAATGATTATCCTCTCATGGAATGTAAGGGGGTTGAACAACATCCCTAGACAAAAAATTGTTCATGATTTGGTTCGTGTGCATTCTCTAGATGTGGTGTTTATTCAGGAGACTAAATTGGCTATTGATAGTATGTTCAATATTGCTCTCAAGTTGTGGAGAAGGGGGCAATGCTAGTGTATTGGTGCATGTGGATATTTTGGTGGCATCTCTTGTTTATGGGATTCGGTTAAGATATCCCCTCTTGTATTTCTAGCAGATGGTCTATTTCAATGGTTGAGCATGATAATGAATCTGGTGAAACCATCCTACTTACAAATGTGTAAGCTCCTATTGATTACAATGGTAGAGTGAATTTGTGGGAGCACATTTATTTTGTGAGAAGTTTGGTTCCCCTGTACCCACGGATTTTGGCTAGAGACTTCAACTGTATCACTTTTATGGAGGAGAAACATGGTGGGGTGGACTGTATCAAGCCTTTTTCTTCTATCTTCAGTGCTCATATCTAGGCCCTAAACTTGGTTGACATCAAGCTAGATAATGGGATCTTTAATTGGCACAATAGAAGGTGTGGGGAAGCTTCCATCTTAGAGATACTGGATAGGTTTTTGATATCCAGTTATTGGATGGGTAATAACATAAGTGCTAGTTCTGTGATTCTGGAGGGTAGGGGATCTGATCATTGGCCTATCAAACTCTCTGCTTTGGAGTTAGAGCTAAAAAAGAATCCCTCATTTAAGTTTCAACTTATATGGCTTTGTGATCCTAAGCTTCATGATTTCATACGAGGCTAGTGGACCACTGTCAAACCTCCTCATAGCACCGCTATGTATTCCTTTATGAAGTGACTACAATTTGTAAAACATAAATTGAAGAGATGGAATAGACTAAATTTTAGGAACATTTCCTTGGTTAAGCTGGAAGCTCTTAGGAGGATGGAAGAAGCTTCAAGGAAGATTATAGGTCAAGGATTCATGAAGGAGCTCCTTGTTGAGGAATCTGAGGCTACGAAAGACCTTGCTAAATGGGAACTGAGGGAAGAAATTTTTTGGAAACAAAACGCTCGAGTAGATTGGCTTCAGGAAGGGGATAGGAACACAACCTTCTTTTATAACTTAGTTAAGGCTCACCATAATGGTAACCTGATTACCTCTCTTGTGAATTCTTAGGGTGCCCTGCTCTCTTCTTTCAAGGATATTTTAGAAGAGACTAAGAGGTATTTTTTCTATCTCTTAAAGGAGGACTTCCTATCAGATGATGAGAAGTAAAGCTTATTCTAAACTATATTCCAATGATTTTTTCTAGAGATATGAATGAGAACTTGATGGGTCTAATTTCCCTTGAGGAGTTGGAATATGTTGTATTCAAGATGAAAAAAGGAAAATCCCTAGGCCCGGATGGATTCCCGATTGAGTTTTATCAGGAGTTTTGGGATTTAATCAAATTTGATCTTTTGGAGGTGGTCCATGAGTCCCAAAAGAACAAACAGATGATAAGGACCCTAAATGATATCTTTTTGGTGCTTATACCCAAAAAAGAGGGGGTAAATTCCTTGGATATGTTTAGGCCTATTACTCTCTACAATGTTGTGTATAATATCATCAAAAAAATTATTGCTGAGAGGTTGAAGATATGGTTGAGAAAAATCATCTCTAAGGAGCAAGGAGGGTTTGTTGTTGGCCGACAAATCTTGGATGGGGTTTTTATTGCTATAGAAGCTATTCACTCGATGGAAAATTCTAAGGAGAAAACTATATTCATTAAGTTGGACATGGCCAAAGCCTATGATCGGGTCAGATGGTCCTTTCTTCAGAAAGTTCTTGTTGCTTTTGGATTTGAGGAATAATGGATTATATGGGTGATGAGTTGTGTCTCTTCTTCCTCATTCTCTGTTATTTTTAATAATGAGCCATCAGAGTTGTTTAAGTCCTCAAGGGTATTGAGGAAAGGAGATACTTTATCTCCTTATTTGTTTATCATTATGGTGGAAGGGTTGGGAAGATTGCTCAAGTCTCAAGTCATGCAAGGTCTCATTCAGTGGTGGAAGTGGGATAGTATTTTGCCACCTCTTTCCCACCTTCAATTTGTTGATGATACTATTTGTTGGGAGTTGTCACTATCAGGGAAGCTGGCAATATTAGACAATATCTTGACATATATCTTGGTTCTTTTGGACAGTTGATTAATGAGGAAAAATCTTCTATTTTCTTCTTCAATACCCCTCTTATTCAAGCCAGGATTGCTCACATTCAAAGATTCCAGGTTGGGACTCCCCCATTCATTTATCTTGGTATTCCAATTTCATCTCATCCTCTACCTAGATCCTCTTGGTAGACTATGCTTGATGAGTTTAGAAGGAAGGTGAATCACTGGACTTTCAGATGACTATCCACTACAAGTAGAGTGTTGCTTTTAACATCTATTGTTCAAGATTTACCCATTTATAGATGTTTTGTACAAATAGCTCCCTCTCACTTCATCAAGGACATGGATGCTTTGTCAAGATAGTTTTTATGGTTTGGAAAACTTGATCAATCTAAATGAAGTTTGGTTAGGTGGGATTCTATATGTAGGCCGATGCAAGAGGGAGGCCTTGGGTTGCAATAGACAACTCTTTTTGGGCAGGCTTTGGCTGTAAAACTTTATTGGAGATGGTGTACCTCTCAATATCATATTTGGGCTAAACTATTATCTTGTAAATACTTTAGAGGTATTTATGATGCTGAGATCCAGAGTCAGCTTGGTTGGGAAAGGTTCAGTTATCTGGGACACTCTAAAAAGAGGAGCTAATTTAATAAAGCAGGGTTTGTTTTGGATTTGCAATCAGGGATAAAATGCTCTTTTTTGGTAGGATTTTTGGGATGGCCACCATCCTATCTTGAATCAATATCCTAGGTTACGTTTCCTAAGCATTTTTTTCTTGGAAGCAGGCTGGTATCATGTGGAGGACTTTAAAAAAATCTAGTCTTTTGGAAATATGGACATGTACAGGTGGAAAGATTCGCAAGAATGGCCCCAGGGGGGACTGTACAAGGATAGAGATGTGCTTGCTCTTATTCTTATAGGGAGATATTATTCTTCATTGAGGGGTAAAGATATTCTGGCTTGGAAACTTGATCCTAAGGGAACCTACTCGATAGCCTATGGTTATCAGGTTCTTGATAAGCAAAAGTATGGGAGTCTTCCTGTCACTTGGTGGAAAAAGGTGTGGAACAAATTTTCTTGGCCAAAATGTAACTTCTTTCTCTGGTTGGTAGCTTGTAATAAATGCCTCACTTGGGATAATGTGAGGAAGAGGGGATTTTAGGGTCCCTCTTTTTGTGTCCTTTGCGGTAAGAATGAGGATGACTCTTCTCATTTATTTTTCCAATGCTCCTTTTCCATAGACATTTGTCACCATTGGTGGAGCGCCTGGAACCATCCATGTTTTCATGTGTTGTCCCTGGTGGAGTTTTGGATTAGTTTGGGCAGACCTTCGACAAAGGCCCCCTTCCTTCGGATGGCTTGAAATTTGGGCCCTTCTTGCATCATCTGGAAAATTTGGCTTAAGCGAAATCGACACATATTTTAGGGTAGTTATTTGGCTGTTCAATAGATCTGGCAAAGGATCATGTATATGGTTTAGGAAACCATCCATAGCAAATGTGATGTGGACCCTCTTTTGTATTATAGGGAGGAGAAGGTACACAAGCCCTTGGTCTCTTTGGGGATGGTGTGAACTCTTCTAGCCCTAGTAGGGTTCCTCAGCTCAACAAGAAGGTTAGGAGATATGGTAGGTGGAGGCCACCCCCTAGAGGAATTTTAAAAATTAATACTGATGGATCATCCAGGGGTAATCTTGGACATGCTAGCATTGGTGGTGTTGGGAGAGATTCTACTGGTGGTGTCAGTTTTTTCTTTTCCATTTATAAAGGTGTTCATTATAACAATTTTATGGAAGCTCTTGCAATTCTTGAGGCCTTGTGGAGGGGATTTTCTCTTGGCTGGCGTAGGATTATCTACGAGTCTGACTCTAAAATTATGGTTAATATTTTAAACAGTAAAAGGGTGGAGGAAGTTAATTGGCAGTTGGCCTCTGTAGCCGTTCGGATTCTCGAGAATGAGTGAAGAGTTTGAATTTATATCCTTTGTGCACATTCCAAGGGAATGGAATGTGGTTGCTGATTACCTAGCCAAAATGGCTTCTGAGCTGCTGGATCCTTGGAGTATCGATAGTTGGGAGAGTCTCCCATCTAGGGACTCTCAACGCCTATGGGAGTTGATCCACAAGGATGTACATACTTAATGTGGTTTGTTATTGTTGTATTTTCTAGGTGTCATTCTAGTCTAGTGGTTTTTATCCTGTTTAGCTATTTATTTGAGTCTTGGTTGGAAGCTCAATTGTACTCTGTAATCCAGAATTTTTATCAATAAAGTTTTACCTCTTTATTTTAAAAAAAATTAGATATATATTAAGATGGCTAAATTAGAATGAGATAAATTTAGTGATCTAGAGAAGAGGATCATGGACCAATTCTAATAAATTCAAGCTCTAGAATTTGAGAGGACCTATGCTAACATACTTGAGAAGAAGATTTTATAAGTAGAAAAAATTATAATAGATAAATAAGCATGTCACCTCTCTATGGTGTAATCCCTTACTTCTCAAATCAACGGTTTGAAAGAATATGCCTCCATTGTAGACACCATTGAACATCATAAGAGAATTATCATAAATGTAGCCACATAAGCCATGCAAATAAAATCTATCTTGAATATTAAATTTTTTCTAAAATTATATTTTTGCAAGAATTTTAAGATAAGAATCAACTAAGAATAGAAAAAAATTGACATGTTGCAAGAAACTATATTGCAGATTCAAAATGTTTAATGAAGATCAAGCAAATGATAATGGATCCTAGAACTAATTCATCCATGATTGCTACTACTAAATTTTATAAATTTTCTACCTATAAAATATTTTCTCATAAGAGGAATAATCATGTTGGTGGGATATTATTTGAGTTTAAGTCCATCACCAACAAAGTTACTAAAGAGATATATAGTCTAACAAAGAAAATTGAGATCAAAGAATAGTATAGGAGTGATGAAGTTTGAATTGATAAGGAATATTATAAGACAAATTTTTTAATGTTTTATAAGAGGTGATAGAGACAAGCAATTTTTTTTGAAATATTTTAAGAAATGAATTATAGACCCAACATTTAACAATGAAAAGAGGCATGGCTATCTTGACAAGTCATATTTGAAGAGAAGTTCATGATCGTCACTTTTGATTTCCAATGCATTTCACTTGATGATAATGATTTGATTCTAAAGTCCTCCCAATAGATGAAGGTAGTTGTCACTTTAACTAATTTGGTAGTTATTCAACTACCCTCTAGACTCTCTATTTAAGGGATAGAGACATGGTGGTTGAGGGTTTAGACTTGTTTATTTTCATTTGAATTTTAAAAATAAAGACTTGAATATTATTATATATTTCTTGATGTTTATAACTATAATTTTGATTCAAGCTTAGTTGGGATCATCTTAGATTTTTTGAGAAAGTGTCTCCTTTATTTTATAGATGTTTTTACTTATAAGAAACTTAACTCTTGGTGAATAGGTTTTAATGCTTATTAGTATGAATTTTTCATTGATATACTCCATATATTCAAGTGTTTGATGAATGAACTAGGGCATATGGATTCTATTTATTATTGGTACAATTATCTACTTTTAAAAATGAGTAGTTTTGATAGATAAAATAATCATAATTAGTTTTAGGTTATAGAAAGAAATATTTTATTATTGAAGAAAGAAAGAAAGCAACCAATGTTTGAACTAGAAGGTTACAAAACCCATTTGAGTCTTGGCTATATAAAAACTAGTCAACAAACTCCTCTGGTGCAACATGTGTGATGTCAATGGTCACATTTGGTTCAAATTTTATGATTTTCTTCCCTCTATCCTCATCCTATGGATGTGGAGCCTATGGTGTAGAAGGTTGTGATTCAACAAACAATGACTAAATTTCTTGACACTCCTCTCTTGAATGTTAGTTGCTATTGTGATAATTGCACTATTTTTCACTCTTAAAAAAAGTAAATATATGTATTAATTATGAAAAATTATCCAAGAACAAAGAAAAGGACTATTGGTTGATCAGACCAGCTAAGATCAGTTACAAAAAATACCAAAAATATTGGTCTTGCTACTATCATCCTTATCTAATCTATATCTAATCATAGTTGTAGCACTAAATTCCTTATTCAAAATATTGAACTGAATACCCAGAGTTTGAAAGTTCTTGAGGTGGAGAGATAAAAAAAACAATAAAGCAATTCTGATCTAAGACAAAAAGAACATTAATGGAGCATGAATATCATCCAAAAAATAGTTCAAGAGTTTTTAGCGATTAAGCTAAACCAATTTTGAATTCCAAATGATGAAATATCCTTAGCCAAAAGCTCCAATTTCAGCAAACTATGTTGCTGGTCCAAACCAAAAATTTTGATCTAGAATTAAAAAAGCGCACAAATATAAACTTTAAAAAAGCTCCACATAAAAACTCCACAATTGTACACACTGAAATATTCTTGTTCTTATCACATTCAAAAAGAGTAAAAATTACAAAATATATAATGATCAATCAGCCTTGATCATGCAAAAAAGCTAAAAAAGCTAAAAACTAGCTTTTTATAAAAAACGACTTTTATTATACCACTTTGCATGTTGTTTTTTATTTATTTTTAAATTAACTAAAAATATTGAGTTGCATGAATAAATAACTCGATTTAATATATTTTTAATGTGCTTTATTTTACAACTAACATATTAATTTAATAATTATGGGTGACTTTTGACATCACCCTCAACAATCCCCTCTTTGATGTCAAAGAAAGAAATGTCCAACATTTCTTTGAGTCTCCCATGAGTCACCTTCAATAGCTCCTTTGTGATTATATCAACAACTTGATTCTCAGTATTAACATTTAAAAAAAAAAGTTTTATCATGTACCAAGTCTCTAACAAAATGGTGCTTCAACTCTACGTGTTTTGTCCTTGCATGGAAAACTAGATTTTTAGACAATTATATTGCTCCACTATTATCACAAAATATTTTGGTAGGCTCATGTTGAGTCTCACCAAAATCCTTCAATATTCTCCTTAGCCAAATACCTTGAGTACAAGCTGAAGTAAGGGCTGCATATTCAGCTTCAATGGAAGACAAAGCCATTGTACTTTGCTTCTTGGATGACCAAGAAATCAACCCAATTCCCAAGGTGAAGCAATGCCCTGTAGTATATTTTTGGTCATCAATAAAACCTACCAAATTTGAATCAACATACCCAAAAAAACTTGAAGATATTGCAGATCTATAGTGTATGCCATGATCAAAGGTTCCCCTCACATATATAAATATTTTTTTCACCGCTTGCATATGCCTTTGAGTTGGTAAGCTCATAAATCAAGAAACTAGTGAAACTACATAGGTAATATCAGGTCTTGTGAATGTAAGGTACATCAATCCACCCACCATACTTCTAAAAGTCTTCTCATCAATAAGAGGAATCACATCCTCTTTTATAATGTTCTCCCCACTAGAAATAGGAGTATCAACTACCTTGAACTCTAGAAATGAAGATCTCATATTCCATTTTATGTACTTACATGCTAAGAAAGTATTTCATTTTTCCAAGATCAAACATCTCAAAATCACTCTTCATGCTCTCCTTGAAGTCTTGTATCATAGCTTTGGAATTTAATTTAAAAATGAGATCATCAACATAAAGACAAACATACAGCACATTAGTGCCAAAAAAATTTATGCTAAGACTTGGCTCATTTTTGCTCCTTTCAAATCCATTTTTAGAGAACCATCTATCTATCTTTGGGTACCAATCCCTACGAGCTTGTTTTAGCCTATAAAGTGTCTTTTTCAACTTGTATACCCAATGCTATTTACCCTTTATTTCATAACCTCGTGGTTGCTCCACATATACCTCTTTCTCAATGTCATCATTCAAGAATGCATTCTTGACATCCATTTGGTGAACTTCACATCATTTCTGAGAAACAACTGAAAGCATCAATATAATAGTATCATGGCGAGCCATAGGAACAAAAGTCTTCTCATAATATACTCCATATATTTGTGCATACCCTTTTTCTACTAGTCTATCTTTGTGTTTGTCTATTGTTCCATCACTATGGAACTTGGTCTTGTAGAACCATTTTGTACCAATGACATCCATGTCACTAGTAGGCTGAATGAGATTCCATGTCTCATTTCTCTCAATGGCCTCCATATCAACATTCATGGCCTCAACCCATTCTTTCTAGCCTAGCCTTTGACTAGCCTCTACATAGTCCCTTGGTTCACTAGAAATGCAAGATAAGACAGTAAATAATTTCATCTTCAATATCTTCAATATTATTACTTGATTGAGCTTGAAGTCTTTTTTTTATCCTTTGATAGTTCTGATCCAACATCTGACTTGCTAGATGTGAAAGCAACAACATTTTGTTTTTGACTTGGGTTGAAGTTGATGGCAAACTAGTCTCTTGGGAAGAACTAGTATTTTTGCCATTAATACTAGGAACTAGTGGAGTATCTTGATTGACCTCCATTTCTCCATCAAAATGCTGCCCCATTTCACTAATAATCTCTACATTATTTTGGTTATGATAAAAAAAAACATCATTCTCAAAAAAATTACAATCCCTAGAAACTCCATTTTTCTTACTAACAGGATTGAAAAACTTGTAAGCTTTACTACCATCACTATAACCTATAAAAATGTGAGGCTCACTCTTGGGATCTAATTTTTTATTTTAGCATCATCAATGTGAACAAATTATAAACAACCAAATAATATAGAATGATCCACCATTGGATTCTTACCATACCA
Organism: Wollemia nobilis; assembly: GCA_028583015.1. Taxonomy (NCBI): domain Eukaryota; kingdom Viridiplantae; phylum Streptophyta; class Pinopsida; order Araucariales; family Araucariaceae; genus Wollemia; species Wollemia nobilis. The sequence continues at coordinate 18,816,585 of JAQPPZ010000513.1, forward strand.
TGCTTCATAGGGTATCTTGTTTTTCACTGCCATTGTGGGACTTCTATTCAGGATGTAGGTTGTTGTTTGCACTACTTCGGCCCAAAACTTTCTCTCCAACTTTTTGTTATCCAACATGGTTCTTGCTAAATCCATTATTGTTCTATTATTTCTCTCTGCAATACCATTTTTTTGTGGTGTTTAGGGAGCAGTAAAATACCTTTTTATTCCATACGAAGAGCAAAAATCTAGAAATTCATGTGAACAAAATTCCCCACCTCTATCAGTTCTTAACACCTTGATAGAACAACCTGATTCCTTTTCAGCCAATGCCTTGAATATATTGAAGTTTGAGAATATCCCATATTTGGTCTTCAAAAAGAAAATCCACATTAGTCTGGTATCATCATCAATAAAGGAAATAAAATACAATTTTTTGCCTATGCTAGGATAAGACATAAGCCCACATAAATATGAATGCACCCATTCCAATTTCTTGGTAGCTCTCCATTTGCTAGTTGGAAATATTTCTCTATGATGTTTTCCAAGTATAAATGCCTTGCATGCTTCCTTCAATTTGGATTCAATCCTTGGAATACCATCAACCATCTTGTTCTTAAAAATAACATGCAAACTTCTAAAATTTAAATGACCATATCTAAAGTGCCACAACATGCTTGATTCCTCAATGGTAGAAAAATAAGAATTATGATTTAACATATTTATTCTCAATGGAAACATTCTATTTTTTGACATAATAGACTTTCCAATTAATTTTTTACCTTGCTTTTGTCATATATAAAAAATTCTCCATTGTCAAAAAGTAGCTTGAATCCTTTCTCTACTAGTTGTCCAAACACTCATGAGATTGTGCTTCATGTTTGGATCCAAATAAAAGTTTTTTATATCACCCTTCCCATGATTTTTGGTGATAGGGATGCTCCCTTTCCCTTTGACATGAATCACCTTACCATATCCTAAGTGAACTTGGCTCTTGAATGAACCATTTAGCTTGTCAAAACAATCCTTAAAACATGGCATATGGTTAGAACATCCTTAATAAAGAAACCACATATTTCTTTTATCATCCAAAATTGAATTACATGAAAGAGAATATTTAATTTGATCATTATTCTCAGCTTGGTAAGCCTTTTTCTCACCCCATCTTGGTTTTCTTGATTTTTGGTTGCTAGATTCTTGTAATATTTTATCATGTGATCTGGTTTCTTACAATAATGACAAGTGATGATCTTCTTACCCTTCCACTTTGAATTTGATTGGTTCTTCCCTTTCTTATCTTAATTTTTAGAAAAAATACATTCTGATTTGTGGGTTTTTTATTTGGTTTCAAAACCCATACTTTGGACTCTAGTGCATGATTTAATTCATTTGAATAAATTTTTATTTTATCCTCATGGGACAATAAAGAACCCACTAACTCTTCAACCTTGATTTGGTCTATATATTTCCACTCCTCAAATGTAATGAAAATATGCAACCACTTTGGAGTTAAGGATATCAAAATATTTCTTACTACTACTTTATATTCCATGAATTCATCATAAACTCTCATTATATGCACTATATTATTTACTCTAATATAATAGTCTCCAACATTCTCATCATCATGCATTTTCATATTTTCAAAATTGATTCTTAATGTTGAGAGATTTGATGCTCTTACCTTTTATAAGACTTGATATGATATCTCCAAGGTTGTCCATGCCTCATGTGCATTATTATAACCAACTATCCTTGGATAGATACTTGGATCTATCGCACTCTACAAGTAGAAGAAAGCTTGAGCATCATTATTTTCTTCTTCTTCTAATGTGTTATTTTGATCTTTAGGAAGATCTTTCCAATCCTTAGGAGGAGTATATGGCTGAACTATACTTTTCCAAACTCCCTTCCATACAAATATCCTCCTCATTTGATCTCTCCAGTACTCAAAGTTATCTCCTTTGAATATAGTTATATTTAAGGATGTACTATTTTTTGCCATGATAGAAAATGAATAACCACAAGTATTTCTAATCCAAAATATTGTAAAAGATGTTGGGAATACAAAATATTCACGCTATCTTGCTTTAGATATACCTACAAATTCTAAAATCACATACACAACTTTGCTCTGGTACCAAATGAACATTCTTGAGGTGAAGAGATAAAAAACAACAATAAAGAAATTACGATCTAAGACAAAAAGAACATTAATGGAGGATGGATATCACCAAAAAATGGTCCAAGAGTGTTTAGTGATTAAGATAAATCAATTTTGAACTCCAAATTATGAAATATCCCTAGCCAAAAGCTCCAATTTCAGAAAACTATGTTGCTGGTCCAAACCAAAAATTTTGATCTAGAATTAAAAAAGCGCACAAATATAAACTTAAAAAAAGCTCCACAATTATGCACACTAAATATTCCTATTCTTATCATATTCAAAAAGAGTAAAAATATATAAAATATATAATGATCAATCAGCCTTGATCATGCAAAAAATCTAAAAATTAGCTTTTTATAAAAAACAAATTTTATTATGCCACTTTGCATGCTATTTTTTATTTATTTTTAAATAAACTAAAAATACTAATTTGCATGAATAAAGAACTCAATTGAATATTTTTCATGTGTTTAATTTTTTTTGGTAATTTAACAAAATTTATATTACTGAGGGTATTTGAAAGGTGCCCTAATGCCTTGATACATCAACAGAGTTAAAGGATGCACCATCTACAAAAAACCTCATGGAATTTACGTAAAGCCTAAAATGTATGGATAAACTAGAACCAGCCAAAAGGACAAGGATGAAACAAGAAACAAAACATCCTGACATGATAGAGCTCAAAAATAATAGAAAAACTATAACCAATTAAGCATTAGCAACATCCTTGATGTCGTCCTTCTTGACATCCTTAGAAAATTCCTTGAACACATCCTTGACGATTTCCACCACATCATCCTTGGTGATTTCTTTAAAGGTTATTTAATCAATAGGTGGTTTGACATAAAGTTGACAAGACCACTTACAGGAGCATGGTTTGGAGTCTAATTTTCCTCACCAACACACGATCGGATATTCAATATGTTGTCTCTCTAGTTTCAAGGTATATGGTTGATCCATATGAACTTCATCTACAAGCAACTAAAATAATTTTGAGATATGTAAAGGGTACAATGGATTATGGGATCCATTACCACAAAAATGATGATGTAAAATTAGTTGGCTTTAGTGATAATGATTGGGGAAGAAACATAGATGATAGGAAATCTACTTTGAGGAATTGTTTTAGTCTTGGGTCAGGACTAATTACTTGGAGTTCTAAAAATCAAACTACTATTACATTATCATCTATTGAGGCTAAGTACATATCAATCACAAATGCTAGTGTCCAAGCCTTATGGTTGAGAAAAGTACTTGAAAAATTAGGTGAGAGACAAAGTGGTCCTACCATATTGTATTATGACAATATGAGTGCCATCTAGTTGGCACATAATCCTATCCACCACATTAGGTAAAAGCACTTTGACATGAAGTATCACTTCATTAGAGAAATGGTGGAGAAATAGGTGGTTGAGCTAAAACATTGCATAACTTTGGATAACATAACATACATCTTCACCAAAGGAGTTGCTAAAGCTCAGTATATAAATATGAGAGACTATCTTGTCAGCCATCTCAACTTTAAGGGGGAGAATGTTGGAATTATCCCTAAGTAAGTTCTAGAGCATTATTGTTAGGATTGTTGTTGTCGTAGTATTTCTAGAAAGTGTTATTGTTAGATGATTTGTGATAGGATTTACCACCATCTATTCTAGGCATAAATCTATTGTGAGGTGATTGGTTAGTGTGGAGTTTGGATTTCAAAGCCTATTTAAGTTTGTGATGGTTTTTTTTTGATAAGTAGCAAATTTTATATACAACGGGTTTTTTAAGGGTCCCAAAACCTTATTTACAATAGAAGCCGCAACTTAGATTTGAACCAACAAAAAACCAAAAAAATATCAGGGTGTGCTCCTAGATAAAAACCTTGGGCCTTGCAACCCATCCCTAGGTTATCAACCTGAATAAAATTAACCCATCCTGCTAAGAAAAAAGACAAAACTAGGGGTACCAAGGTCCTTGGGACCAAACCTATAGAATACACTTGTTGAAACGAGCAGAAGCCAGAGATTGGAAATACTCATAGCAGCTCATGGGCCTTGGGCTTGACCAGACCATGCACCATCTTTGCCTACCTTGATACACAAGGAGAACTCCTAGGGCAACTCTGAGTGGTGGCCCCACACTAGGGAACTAATTACCACCACCATCGAGGCCATCCCCCAGCCTGCACTAGAGCTTCTTGAAGGCATTGACAGCTGTTGTAGTCGCATTGGCATTCGAGGTGAGCGAGTTGATCGCCATGTCGAGGAGGATCCTAGTAAGAAATATCTAGAACTTGTTCTCAAAATTTGAACTAATATCGATGGTTTCCAAGGCATCAACTTTGGGCTTCTTGAGTTTGGCCGAGGACCTGCTCCCGCCAGGGGTCGCCCCTCTTGTAGAGCTAACATCGGGGGTCAAAACACCGCCAGGGACTTGAGATGATGCCTTGCATTTTTGGGTAGGCCTACGCTCTCTAGGGGGAGGGGAATCTTCAGGGTCACTAGGAATGTCCTCTCTAGACTTAGAAGCAGTAGGGGAGGCGACATGGGAGGCAATAGTCTCAGTGGGTAGGATTGAGGCCAAGAGGAATACTCTAAAGTGGGGGCTGATGGGCTAGAGCATGGCGATAGAGGATGACCATAAGTCCTTGGTGGGAAGGGTGGAAGTGGTTTTTTCAGGCTCTATCAATGGCAAGGCCCAGGGAGTAAAGCAGAAAATGGGGAGTGCTCAGTAAGGTGGCATCGTGAAGGTGGTTAACAAAACTCAGATGGAAGCTGAATAACTTTTGGTCTGGGTCATCGCATGTAATAAATTGCATCACAAAAACTAGGGCTACATTAAATGGTTTTGGGAGGTTAGTTCTGAACATAGCCATCCTATCTCAATTATGTTTTGAGAAGCGGGAGAGCTCCTCCTCCCAATTGTGCTTGTCTCGATGAATGAACTTCCCCTTTTCCTTGCGATGTAGACCAGTGACTTCGAACATGAACTCCCTGGTGACTTTAAAATGCAACCCTTTCACCTGGACCTCACCCTCATCCCAGGTTTCCAGGAAGCCCTGGGGGATATCCTCGTTAGGCCCAATGAATTTTCTCAGAAAGGGGATATACTCCTTGGCATCAGTAAAGACCCTAGTAGACTATGTCAGAGAAAAGGCATTGGACTCGACGTAAATGGCCTTGGGAGTTGACATGGTGGAATCGCAGCTCGCCTAGGGAAAAAAGTACCAAAAGGAAGTGGGGTCGACAGGGAGAGAAGCTCACCAGGAAAAGACAGGAGGGATGGGGCAAAGGAAGGTGAAGGTGATAGGCCTCAGGGGGATATAAAGGCATGGGGATGAAGCCGAAGAGGCAGCAAGGGAATGCATGCCTTGGGAGTCGGTGTCTAGGGTAGAGGAAGACACGAGCAGAGAATGACAGGGGCAACAAGGTGGATGGTAGGTTTGGCAATGAGGGGAAAGGGGCCTAGGTATGGACTCCACGGGGCATGCCAAATGAGATGGCACAAAGGGCTGGTCTTGTGTAGGCGGCCACCATGCTTGGGCTTCCAGGTTAGGCCAATACTAGGACTCAAAGTTAGCATCAAGGCACTCGACTTGAGGTGGCATGAGCCCACACATTGTGTTGACTATGAGCCCAATGGGAATGATAAAAAAGTAGAGGTTTACGAGCTATATTTGATGTGGATTTTGGGGAGGGATACACCTGGCACTGCACACAACCTATTGGTCACCCTAAAATGATCGTGATCATGGATGTCATTGGGAACTGCCACCACATAGAGAAATGTAGTAAGGTCAATGCCCCATGTTCAATTGTGCCTGACATGGAGCCAGGTAGTCTAGGAACAACATCAGGGGAGTCTAGGTGTCTGGAAAGCATCGATATTGAGGAGGTCTTGGTACACTACTTGCACCAACCTGATAGGAAAATCCTTGGTCTAGATGTTGAGCCCTTTCGAAGAAATTGCGATATTGGCCAAAAAATTAGCCACCCTATTTTCTTCTCTATAGACATGGCAGATGGAATTTTAGGGGAGCCCAGAAAGGATGGACCAAACCTCTTGGATAATATTGTAGATGCACCATGAGTTGTACCCATTACTAAGTGCGGCATTGATGATGTTAAGGGAGTCACCATCGATGATCACTTTACTAGGGGCCTTCTGGAGGGCGAGGACCCCGCCTAGTAACACTGCTGCTTCCATGAAGTTGTTGGTTTGTGTGTCGAGGGCCTTAGCGTAATCCAAGATCAAGGTCTTGGAGTGGTATCGAATGGCCCTGCCAACTCCTGAGGGGTGGGGGTTGCCCTTAAAGACATCGTTAAAATTGAGTTTGATCCACCTGAGAGGAGGGGCCATCCACTTGAGAGGAGGGGCGACCCACCTGGTCATAGATCTAGGGGAGGGGGCCGGGGGGGCCAGGGGGGACTGAACTCCAAGGTTGGTGAGGATAAAAGCCTCACTCACCTTCTAGGGAGGCCTTCTTAGGGGGAGGGAGTGGGAGTTCTCAAGGGCAAAGGCCACCACCTTGAATGCCACCGACTAGGGGTTTTGGGTCGGGGAAGAGAAGGCTCACCTGTTATGCTCAAGCTAAATTTGCCAAAGCAGGTGGGGAAGGCAGAACGTCTAGAGGGAGCAGAGGGTGGGGTGGACAAAGGGATTGGGCCATTGGGAAAAGAGGTCAATGATGGAGTTGGGGGGAACCCACTAAATGGAAAATAGGGTGTGGAGGTGGCCCTATAAAGGGGCAAGTGAGGAAGAGATGGTTGGTTTATTCCTAGATAGCACAACAAAGGAAGCATTTGCTTAGGATTTAGAAGCTCCTCCTTGCCATATTCTCAATAGTAAGGATCTTATTATGGATTGCTATCCACACAAAGTAGCTAATCTTGGGGATCAACTTGTTGGCCCACACTTGCTTGACCATGAAAGGAGCCTCCACTGGGTCCCTTTGGAGGGCGTAAGTGGATTTTATCAAGTAGCCACTACTAGTGCCATGCTAGACACATATATCCTCCCCCCAATAAGAAGGGATGATGGTAGTCTCAAGGAGGCATTGGAGCTTGGCATCTTGAAGTGAGTGGTGGGGGTTCGAGATGGGCCCCAAGTGCTTTTTCCCTAATCTTTGACCAAGTAGTCTGACACATTAGACCCTTTGGAGGCTATCAGGCCTAGTTTAAGGACTCTAAGGTCATTGTCAACACTCAAGGCCTCATCTTGGATCCACTTGTCCTCCCATAAGTCGATCTTGGCCCCATAACCAAGGATCCATCAGGTTCATTTCCTAATAATGTCCTTCGTGAGGGTCATGGATTTCCAAAAGGCTGATCCATCTCTAGGCTAGAAGTTGCTAAGGAAAGGGTGCTGATGGAGATATTTCCTACACACAATACTAACCCATTCATCTAGGGTATTCATGAACACCTTCCACGCTTGCTTGGCTAGAAGGGCTTTGTTCATAAGGGGAACCCACCCGATACTGATCCCTCCATTCTCTTTGGGCCTACAGACAAGGGGCTAGGAGACCAGGGGAATCCTCTTCTTGTCTTCGCTGCTAGACCACAAAAATTATTTCTGGATTTGCTCAATGTGGGTTGCAATTGAGGTCAAGATTTTGAAGACAGACATGAAGTAAACTGGAATACTTTGGAGGACCACAAACGTAAGGGTGACCCTGCCCACCTGAGAGAGGAGGTGACCCTTCTAAGAGGCCAACTTTTGCTAGACCTGCTTGATCAGCCCACTCCATAGGACCTTGGAAGAAAACCTTGTGAACATGGGTAGCTCGAGGTAGGTGGAGGGAAGGGTGCCAGGGGTGTAGCCCAAGATCCACCTAATCTGGGCTTGCCTAGCTAGGGGGTGTGAATCAAATATATTTTGATTTTATAGAGATTGATCTTCTACCCAGGTTCCTCTTTGTACATGATCATGATCTTCTTGATGACCTTGGCTTGAGGGATCAACGTGGAGGTGGAAAGAATGGTGTCATCCATGAATTACTGGTGGGACACTAGGGGTAGCTCAGGCATAGGCCTGATGCTAGATATGAGGCCGCAGGAAGCAGTGCTTGAGAAGGCATGGCCCAAGGCCTTAGCTAGGATGATGAAAAGAATTGGGGACATGGGGTCACCTTGATGAAGGCCTCTGGAACTGGGGAAGAATCCAGTCGTGGAGCCATTGATAAATATAGAGAACCTAGGGGAAGACACATAGTTATTAACGAGGTTGACCCAGGAGGGGTGGAACCAAAAATTGATGAGGATGTTGGAGAGGAACTCCCAGTTGACTCTGTCAAAGGCTTTATTCATGTCAAGTTTGAGCAAGAAAGATGACTTCTTGGAAAGGAGGGCGGAGTGAAGGACCTCATGGATGATGATGACCCCATCTGTGATAAGCCTTCCTTTGACAGAGCTTCCCTATTCAAGGGTGATTATCAGGGGAAGGATGTATTTGAGTCTAGATGCCAGGGACTTGGTCAAGATTTTGGGACGTTGCGCAAGCTGATGGGGTGAAAGTCATCTAGGTATCTAGCTACTTGGGGCTTGGGAATCAGGGAAATAAAGGTGGAATTGATACCTTTAGCTATGGAGCTAGTGAACTAGAGATCTCAAATGGCCACACACACTTTCTAGCCAATGAGATCCCAGAAGTATTGGAAAAATTGGGAGAGAAACCCATCTAGTCTTGGGGAGGAATCTACTTTCATGGAAAAACTGGCTGCGCTGATTTCTTCATTCGAGAGGGGTCGAAGAAGCATATAATTTGAATGGGCTAGGACCAAGGGGGGAATATGCTCCAATAGGGTCTCCACCACTAAGGGAGATGAGTGGGGCTCATCATCGAGGAGATCTTGAAAGAAACCCATGGCTTCGGCCCTGATATCCTCCTCCTATTTGGTTACCCTGCCATCACTATAGATAAGCTCAAGGATTCTATTTGAGCTCCTATTTTTGAGGATCGAGGTGTGAAAAACTTAGTATTGGCATCACCATTGGCCATCCATATGGCCCTTGACTTCTACCTCTAGAAGGTTTCCTCCTAAGCTAATACATTGTGATACTCAGTTAGGACTGAGCGCTCCTCCTCTCGCATTCTCGGGTCCTGGAACCCTTTCTAAAATATGAGATAAAAATCTTCTAGTTGTTTCTTGAGGGTTTATTTGCTCTTGAAGATATTGCAAAACACCTCCTTATTCCAGATATTGAGCTTGTCTTTGAGGAGTCTCAATTTTTGATAAATTTTCTCGACAAGGCGCCCTGGGATTGGGCAATCCCACCAGTAGGCTACTTGGGCCCTGAAATCTTAGTGGTGGAGCCACATGGAATCAAAGTGGAAGGAGTGCTTATGGGAGGGATGCTTACCAACTTCAAGGAGGAGGGGGCTATGATTATATCCAAATTTAGCGAGGGTCAGCAAGGTTGCATCAGCAAACAAGGGGATGGCTTCCCTGGATAGGAAAAATCTATCTAGTCTGACCTAAATGAGTTGGGCTCCTATTTTTCTGTTAGTCTAGGTGTACTTGGATCCTTTCAGATGGACGTCCATGAGCTTGTTGGAATTAGTGAAGGCTCGAAAGTCCTCCATAATTTTAGTTGCCATCACAAGACCCCCACTCTTGTTAGAGGGAAAGAGGGGACTATTGAAATCACCCACAAGAATCCAGGGGAGAGGAGCAAATGCCTCCCTCATGATGCTGATTTCATTCCACAATGCCACTCTTCCATTCGGGCTATTGGGGGCATAAACATTTGAAAAAATATAGGACTACCCTGACTTTAAATAATGGATCATGATGTTGGTTATTCTGGGGGATAACGAAATTAGTCTCCCCTTGAAGAAGCGTGGGTCCCAAAGACATAGTAGCCCTCCAACTATGCCCGAGGCCGGGGTGGACAAAAAATCACTATTCCTCCATATAGCTTTGGTGACCCTAGATGAGGACACTTCATCAAGTTTGGTATCCTAAAGGATGAGAATAGTCAGCCTGTGGTCCTTGCGAAGCTAGGAAAGGATCCTTTTCTTGGGGGTGCCATTGAGCCCCCTCACATTCTAGATGATGAGCTTCATTTGAAACCCTTGGGGAGTCTCTTGCTTCCATTCTCAACCTGGGTAGGGGGTTTGGATATCTGGGAATCAGCTTTCGAAAAACTCATGGAATCATCAAGGAGGGTCACCTTGGAGCCTCTAGCAATATCGTCCTCAGTGAGCTTGTTACGTTGGTCGCCAAGGGTGGGATGACCTATCTTCTTTTTGCTTCCAAATTTGGTGGAAAAATTCCTACTGTGGATATTTTTGGGGCTAAAATATTTAGGCTCGGACTGGGAACTTCTAGGATCGGCCTTCGCAGACCTCTCGAAACTACAATATAAGGAAGGGTGGTAAGAGGGGAAATAAGGAATGGGGGAAGGGGATCGAGTGGGGGGTACCATGGGGGTAAGGGGAATCCTACCCACTAGGGGCAAGGGGGAAGGGTGGGGGTTGGGGACCCCAAATAGCTCACAAGTTAGGGAAGGGGTTTCCTCGAATTGAGCTAGGGTGGGGTCGACCTGTTGGCCTATTTAGGAAACAGGGGCCATGGCAACCTAAGAGGATATTTCCTCTTCACACCTCAGAGGTTTTGAAAAAATGATAAGAGGGGGATCAGAGTTAAGACATACCTAGGACTGAGTGCCCAAGTGATTGGGATCCACCTAGGTTTCCTTAGTAATAGTATATTCTATTTCTTTTCTATACCATTCTGAGGTGCTACAATCACCGCATGGGGGCCCATAAGAGGGGGCCCTACCAAATTGAGGAGGGGGGTTCTCAGGGTGCAAGGCACCAATATTCTTGGAAGAGGGACATTGATGGGAAGGTGATCCTATGTGCTGCACAGGGGGTAGAAGGCGGGTTTATTCTCATAGATTAGGGTTTGGCTCCAAAAGAAGGATCCTGAAGAAATAGTAACCGTAGAAGGGAGTTCAAATTTGAGGTTTGCATTAATGCAAAACCTAGCATGGACCATGCAGGACCCTACCTTAGTAGCAGGATCAAAGGCAACCAGTTCACCAACTGCTTATCCAATGAGCCTCAGGACGTCCTCCTACCACAAATAAAATGGGAGTTCATGGAGGCGAACCTAAATCAAGGCGATATTAATGCTTTGCATGCTGGGATTAAAGTTGGCTCCATAGCGCTTGAAAAAGAGGCTTTTGCACCCTAGGAACCATGGTTCACCAGAGAGAGTCCTACTAGAGTCATCATTGTTGTTGAGCTTGATGAGAAAGAAATCCTTGGTTAGGGCCATGAGCTGCATGTGCCCTAAAATTTTCCACTTGGAGGCTGCCCAACACTGGATGGTTTCTATGTTTGGGTGCCCTCCTATGAATTTCCCCACCAATGAGAAGGAGGAATCTATCACAAATGCTGAGTAGACATCATCCTAGATGGATATGTGCATACCTTTGCGAGAAATCCTCGAGCCCAAAGCTCGGGGCTAGGCACTACAAGATCTACTAGAAAGAGGGTTTGGGCCCCCCATGGGCCAGATCCTTGACCTTTGTTAGGCAATTTTTTCCCAAGCTCTACACTTGAATAAATGCTGCCAAGGGGCATGGTCCCCAAAATACCATACCCACCCTACTCACATGTTTGCCCTAGCCCCACATCTATCCCAGATCCCGTAGTAGAACCTGCAGGCCCAGACTTAGAGGTTGCGCCCACTCCTGACCCTATTCTCATTCTTGCGCTTATATCCAATCCTTCTCCTACTCCTGCCATCCTAATATTAATCTTTCATAAAATGGTTGTATTTGGTCCAACATTTGGAGTTTGTGATGGTTATTTAATCAATAGAAAAAATTTGCATTTGACTCTCATTTCAACTAAGCACACTCTAATGTTGCTTTCTTTTCATCTTGGACATCGTGGCACTAACAGATGTTGCTATATTTTCAATGTTAATGATGTGGCACTAACAAATGTTGCTATCCTTCTCCTCAGCGTCTGCATAGCTTGAAAGTAAAACAATACTCCAAGTCTGCAACTTATACCACCTGATGGGATTATGACTGCCTACACTTTTCAAATCTATCTGTAGCATCAATTACTGACTGGCCTGTGACCACATCAATGATATATTTTGCAATGTAATATAAGGTTTTTAAAAGCCTTTCTCCTTCACCTCACGCGATCATTCGGCTTTGTGATAGGCACACAAATGAACTGTGATTTTTTTTTTCACCCCTCCATGTTGCTTCTCTCTTTTGCACTGATTCACAATATCGTGCCAGTGATCAAGCTTTCATCAAGGGGACAAGTCACCCACCAATCATAGCTTGTATTATTTATCACCCATCGATCATAGCTTTGATGGTTGTTAACGTCTATAATAATGGATGTCATATACGGGAATGTAGATAGGGAATATAATTATCCCACATGGGGGATATTGCAATACACAATTTTTTTTAAAAACAAATGTGGACAGATAGCTTAACGTCCACCGTATGGTGGACAAGTCCACCTTTTGGAATTTTTTTGGCCATGACTCCAAAGAAGCCATCCAATATTGTATGCCATGTGTCCACAAATTCTAATATCTAGTCCTTGCTTGCACAGTCTGAGTCCAATTTCCATGTCAGGTACTCCTAAATATGTCAGTGTCCACTAGTCTGACAACGTGTCTAATTGAGCTCGTCTTGCCACTTGTATTGTCAGATTAATTATTTGAATCCAAATAGATCGAGTAGCCTATGGTTATATAGATCTTGTCCACATTATGGTAGTGGTATCCTAGCCACGTCAGCCATGCTATGTCAAGGTTCTTGAGTCCTTGTTAGCTTGGTCATCAGCCAACTAGATAGGTCCAAAAATGATCACACCCAATAGCCTCTGCCTTGTATCCTGTCTAATAGTGGTCACTCCAGTTATAGGGTCCAATCAACCTCCAACCTCCAGGGCAAACTAGACTACTTGGACTGCTTCCATCCAACTACTAGCTCCAACCAACATTCACAACTCACCAGGATCTGATACCAAAATGAGAGACAAATGCAAATTTGTTCTATTAATTAAAGAACCATTACAAACTTAAATAGGCTTGGAAAGCCAAAATCCATGCTAAATTTTGGTCAAATATATACCTAATCAACAAAAACTATGTTTGTGCGCCCTAGATATGACCAAAATTGAAAGGCCAAAGGAAAGGAATGTCCTCCATGCCAATATACAGAGAGGGCTGGTTCCCTTACTAATCCTAAAACTGGTTTAAGACTAGAGATGCAGGAAAGAAATCAAAAAATGATAGAAAGAAAGGGAAATATGGACACAGGATGGAATGTAGGATTTGGGGTAGACTAATAGCAATAATTCCACCAAGTTTTATAATAGCATGTAACAGAGGAAAAGCAAAAAAAATCCACTCACACCTTAACAGAGACAATCTCCAGATTACATTCCAAAACAAACTCACTAACCAATTTTTTTTTAAATCCAGGTTCAAGGTATAGACCAATTGGTTCATCCAAACCCCATAAGGGGGGTAGAGGTCCAATGTTCAAACCTCAGGCCTTGATGGACTAAACGCTTGTCCCTTTCCTAGTGCTTTCAACGACGTAAAAGGTTTAAAATGATTGTGGCATGGTGGTTATAGGGGTGGACTGCACGAAGATCTATGTGGCAGATTTTGGGGTGGACAACACGGAATACTATGGCGACCATAAAAAGTTGGATAGCCTACCCGGATTTGTGGCAGCTACTGATTCCACCATGTAAATACAAAAAAAAAAACAAATTTTTAAATCCAGAAATAGAATTTTAAACTTAACAGCAGGAACATGAGCATAAAAATAGAAGAAAATACCACACATAATAATGCTTGCAAATTTTAGAAGCCAAGTATCTTCTATTAATGCAAAGAACTTAAGAAGTTTTCTTGCAGAATGTCCAACCTCCTTACAATAGAAATTTTATTAGTATTTATAGAGGTTTTTGCCTCTTTCATTAAATGCTTATGGAAACAAAATAATCGTAGATCAGAAACAAGAGTGAGGAAATTCCTCCTTGGAATCACTAAAAATCCAACCATTTGGGGTAGAGATCCATATTTTATGGAAATATTACCAAGAAATCAACAACTTAGGCATCAGTGCACAGAGAATTAGGATATATTCAATATCTTGGAAATGCACTCCTGCCTTGAAAATCATGAAAATACTCCCTGCACTTTTATGAAACTTATTTCTTCACTAGAGATTCACAATTCAAATTACTTATCACCACCATTATTTAATTTTGGTAAATGTGGTGTTCCTTAAACTTTGACCATAATACTTTTCACCCAAAAATTACATCTACCCTTTGACAAAAATTAGCTTCACCCGATCGTCTCTTTATCTAGCATGCACACGTAATTTCCCTTTAAAAATGCGTTCGCCCATGGGAGGGGTGAACGAGATGTTCACCCCTCAACCGAGGTGAATGTGAATGCATTTTGTCACACCCATTCTTTGAAATTTTGAACTTGCTTTTATCTTCCTATTTTTGGGGCAAATGTGTCGGTACTTCAAATAATCTTAAGCTCTTCAAAATTTTCAACTTGATCTTTCATTGTGTTTTCTATTTTTACAAACTTACAAACACCTTCATTTTCAATGTATTCAAGGTATGGTGAACCTGAATCTTGAATGAATTTTATAAAACACTTATAACGCCAATGCAAAAAGCATACATATGTAAACAAATTAGGAACACATGAAATTATCTTTGAAATATACAATCAAAATACTACATCAAAATATTACATCAAAATACTCCAACAAAATTGTCCCAATGTGACAAGGTGTAAAATTACCAATAAATTCTAGCGACTCACGGGGTATCCAACTCACATGGATGCAAGCGATCCCAGGCCTTATTCATTGGGCTATGAAGTCTTTTCTCCCAACCACCTTGGTTGGCATCTTCACTAATATCGTAGATGCCTTCTGGTGTGCCTCTTCTTTAGCATGCTCCTATTCTTTCGCTACAGCTGCTACCTTTAGTGCCTTGGATCATTTCGTCTCCTTCACTGCCTTCTCTGCCGCTGCACGCTCCACTACTATCTGCTCTTATTATTCTTTGAGGCTCTCAATAATGACCTCATAAACCATTATAAAATCTTTCCAGGCATGAGTTATAAATAAGCATGGGACATTGAGAGATTCATAAATAAAATAAAGGTTCTGAACATCAGTAAAATTGAGGCACTTCATCTATTGAGCCAAATCATACAAGGATAGCTCCAGACATGTGTATTTTTGCATTAGGGGCAACACCTACGTCTTTGTGAGAGGCTCTTCCCACACATCAATATCGGAGGTATCTTCAACAAAATTCTTCTAGAGCACCTCTAGATGTTCCATTGGAAAGGGCTCACCCCACTCATATATGAAGGTAGAAAATCCCAACTCATCAATAGTCTCAAAATGAGACATGGAAATAGTATGCTCATGTTCGATCATGTTGAGAATCATTCGCCCTTCCCTTACTAGGTCCATTCACTGAAAATAATTGCGCAAAGTAACCTTAGCCTTGGACCAAGTGTGATCCATTTTGTTGAGTGGGAAAATATTCAAATTGGTATTAGAGAGGACTTGGATCTATACTGCCATTTCCATGTCTGGTGATAGCATCTCTTTGGTGGTGTGAATCAACTACTACCCTAGTTGTATCTATATCTACACCTCCCACAAATAGTGCAATACCTTAACGGCTTACACAACCAACTTCTCATAGTTTTGTGCGAAACAAAGACAAGTTCCCTTGACGTTGTCCAGTGAAAAACTAGTAGCCTATACTACTTTCTTAGCTAACTGCTTCTTCATATCTTCAAGTTGCTGCTAAAGCTTGTGAATTTTGATCTTGGCAGCATCGTGCTTCTTCAAGTGCACTTTGACCTGTTGGTGCAAATACTCATTTTTAGTGGTAGTCTTCTCCTCCTATGCTCTACTTTTTGCCAGGGCAGTCTCAAGCTCAATAATTTTGTTTTCATTCTCAAAATACTTTTCTTTATAATGCTCACCATGCAAATATACTAAGCTCATATCCACCTATATGTTGCCCATATTTTTAGTTGGATTTATCCTGGAGAGGTCCTCTATTATAGTCTCGCTGACATAATCACTTGGTAACATTTCTCCCTGTGGCTTCTGAACCAAGGGTGTGAGCTTAGTGTGGTGGGATTCCATGGGAACAGGATCAAAGACGACCTTCTTGATTGGATGAGCTAGATCCAGGGCCTCCTTATACCTCATGCTCTTAAACCACTATGAATAGCTCATATGTGCCTAGTTAATATTCTCCACATTGGGCTACTTATGGGACACATGTACATCAGGTATTATCTGCAACTCTAAAAATGGGGTGATTAGGACCAAAATATCTGACTGACTAGGATCAATAGAAGCGGATGATACAACCAAAAGGGGTGGAATGGAAACATAGGGTGGAACAAAAATTGTGGACTTGATGGAGGAAGTAGGTTTAGCTACAGTTATGCTTACTCTAGGAGGAGATTGTGTGCTCACAACTTCAATGGTAGTGTTGGTTGCAATGGAAGGGGAAGGATGCAAAAAAGGGTTGGGTTTTGATGCATACAAAATAAAAGAAATAGAGGATAAAGAAATGGGAATAGAAGAAAGAGCAGTAGTGACCTCGAGAGCAAAAAAATATGGGAGTGAAATGGATGTGGATGACATACCAAATGGCAGATAAACAAATATTGATGACGATGGAAGTGAAATAGAGGAAAGTGGAACAAAAATCGTTGCATGATCCAAATAAGAAGAGGTAAGAGAGAGCATACCTTCGATCATGGGTATCGTGTGATGTGGAGATATAGGTGGCTATGAAATAATTTCCTCCTACTGCACTTCCACCCTCTCTTCAATGTTTACATTCTCATAACCATCCATGACCTCCATGTGAGAGCTTTTTGATTGATGCTCTTTCTCCTGTTCTTGAATCATTGGAAACACTTGCACAACTTTTGTTGGGAGCTCTATCGGAGGTGAAGGATCAATAACTACCATCAACACAATAGCAACTATAGGAACTGCTACAACTGGAATGGTAGAAACTATGACAACCAAAACCATAGGAGGTGTAGCAGCTGAGACCTCGACGGTAGAAGTAACAACTACACCAGTCCTTGGTCTTTTGACCACCTTTGGAAATGGAGGTGCCTTTGGCATATTTTTCTTTCCTAGAATTGACGCTTCTTCTACCTAATGCTTTGTTCGCTGAGATCTCCATTTAAACACATATTATTGTTCTTCTTCCTCTCGAGTCTCATCTTTGACCGTTGGATGATCTTGTTCGGTTTCACCTTCACCGTTATCGGAGTGCTGGAAGCTTTGCAATAAAATATTGGTGAAGGCAATGGGTTGGTATGAGTTTATATACTTATCATAAGTATCTAAAAACTGCTCATCCAATTTCAGCCTGTAAGGAGTAATCGGCTTCCCACGGTGAATTCGTATTATCCACCCATTCATTATCTTCTCTTTGGTCTAGGTGGGTTCACTTTCTTGGATAGAACTGAATAACCCGACAGAGGAATTTGGATATTATATTTAGTTGAATTGTATTCTACCCCTTGCTCATAATAATCATGCCATGATAGGAGTGATGTCATCTTCTCAATGTGTTAGTTCATGTCCGACCCATCAAAATTATTCCTATTCCTCTGAATATCTAGCTGCGGGTAATAGTGAAAAGATTTAGCTTTTACAATAACTATACATTTACCTAGAGGATCATATCTCCAACGTTGCGGTAGTTCTATCAGGCCCAAATATTGTAGCGCCACTATCAAGAGTTGATTCTAACATACTTGGATTACCACTAGAATTTTGAATTTGAATGACATATTGCATGTGGTATTATTTTTGTGCCTATCTCCATATACATCATTTACGTAATCTGTTTTGCACACAACTTCCATGGTGAACACATGCTCTATGGAAAAGTATGACAAAAAAAATGGCTTACCCGTGAAATCAAAAATTCTCACAACTACGCCCTGGGTAAGCAGAAAAATATCACCCCTTCCATACACCACAACTGTATCTCTTCAATTATGTGGCACTCTCTCACAGGTACCACAAAGCAATTCTATCGCTGGTCCCAAAAACCAACTATTAAAGCTGTAAAATGACTCCCTTATTGACAAAATGGGAGTCCACATATAAATTGGCAGAGGTTCATTTTTCTTGCCCACCTACATTACTGCAATTAAAGAGAAGCATCGTTGTATTTGAAAGAAGAAAAACCATACCAAAAAGGACATGTGCTTAAATGACCCTGACTCCTTGGTCTACATTTTATCTAGCTAAAATTTTAACCTCCAGGAAATAAAGTCATCCCAATCAAATATAATGGGGTTGTTGCCTTGCCTCATTGCTACGGGAGAATAAAATTCAAATTTACAAATACATTGTGCCAGGGCCACCTGTTATTTATGCACTGTTCCATCCGAAGGTAACCCAACGACCCATGCCAACATTGAATATATGTCTAGGCTCTTAAAATATGATAGTGGCTTTAGTAAATTGGGAAGCTGCCCCATAGATGGATCTTTAATTAACTAGGTATCCATAAATTGGTGCATTGTCACTGTGGATACATATCTATCTTCTTGTTCGTCTGTATGCAACTTCTTATTAATTGCATAAGAAGGTGTCTTCAATCTGTAAGCAAAATCTTCTTAAACTTCACCCAGAGTGATGGTGAACAAAATTTCCCTTCTTGCATTTTTGACAGCCCTGGTAAATGGATCATAGAACTGGGCAGTAAGCTACACCAGTTTAGGGTATGGATAAATCGACGGACACAAATACCAAAATAACTATGAATTATAAGGCATTATCAGCTAGCTGTTCAAGGATACTCCTTGGCCTACCGCCGTCTCTACATCTTGCCTTAATATCTCCACTCCTTTATGAGTGATAAGGCAGTCTCCAATTTCTGCCATAGAGTCCTCATATGGGTCCAAATCGATGTAGTCATTTTTTTGAGCCCTTTTCGCTCTTGAGCCTCCTTCCTTTTTCTTGGAATTATTGGGATTTGTAGCCTCTACAATGTCTTTGGGATCCTTGCTCCGATTTCCCATTTTTTGTTTTCTTTAAATCTGACAAAAATTCTGAGCACTCTCTGAAATCCTTTGTAGCTACAATGCAAAATACAACAGTACATTTTTTAAAGATAACTTAAACTGTGGGCTTTTACCTTATCATTTATATAGAACCATCCTACAACTACCACAATAAATGTTGCATTAATATTTTACACCTTTGGGAGCAAGAGAATATTGATTCGCTAGTTCGACACCATTCCCTATGCTTCAACGATTTCTCCTTTGGTTCACTGCTAGATCTTCTTCGAAAAGCGTGCCTTCTTCACTATGTAATTTCATTATATATCATGCCCTAGCACTTGAAGATTGCTGGGAAAGCTAAATAAACCACTCAACAACCAATAATAAATAATTGTTGATCCTTGGAAAAATAAACCTTCGACACAGTGCACATTTTAAATTTAATGCCCTTTTACCTGTATCCCAACTCTCTGATTATCGCCACGTAACCAAGAGCACAATCTGTTTTACAATGTGCTTATGGAACTAAAGCGAATATTCCCTTATTTTAGCAAAATTACTTTGGGTGCCAAGCAATTTTGTCCTTTTTTTAGCTTTTCCTTCGCTTATCTTTTCTCTTTTTTTTTCTCTCTAAGTTTAGGGAAATCATCATTAAAGCAACTTGGTTTTTTTTTCTTCTCTTTTAAATATATACAAAAACAAAATCCCCATCGTCCAGCTTGACGTGTTCACACAGACTAGGGGTGAACGACCCATTCGCCTATCATCCAGGGCAAACGTGATTTTAATCTCGTGCTTGTTTTTGCCGAACGTGAAATTTAATCTTGTTAATGAGTTCACCATAATCAAAAGGTGAACAACCGTGTTGTACCTTGTCAGGGCAAATACATTTTGAATATACTCATTTTAATATTAGCATTGTCCTTTTGCTTGAAATGCAATATTAACGCTGCTAATGAATTTGACCCCACCTTTTGTCACATTGCTCCGTCACCTCATCCTTAGGGTGAATGATCGCGTCGTCCCCACTTTCGGCAAACATGACTTGCACCTAATGTGTTGCTCCATTTTTGTTTTTTCACCCAAAACATAGACATTGTCTTTCTATTTTATTTATTTTTATATTATTTTTATTTTTTATATACACATGTATACACTAAAAAGCATCAACAATTTTAAAACAACATATCGAAAATAATATTTACATATGTACAAAGTGGTACCTTACCAGAATATCATCATTGTATATAGGCCTTCAAATGAAGACCATTTACTAGAATGGAGAGATCCAACCTCCTAGATCATGAAGGTGGTAAGAATTTGCCAAATTCATCGCAGAAATTTAAAAAGGGCCTTCCCAGATAGCATCAAACTTGGGGTGTTTCCTTGGCTTGGCATTATTTTTGTTCCATTTTAAAACTAAATCTCCCACATGGAAATTGCATTCAATTATTTTCTTTCCAAACCAATTCTTCATCTCTTCAGTGTGCTCAAAAAATGCTTGATAAGACTGCTCCCTATCCTCCTCTAACTACAACAATTGTGCCAACATTGCACTCATAGGATCATATTCTTCATCTTCATCCTAGAACAACTACAATGTTTGGAGTACTGGTAGCTCAATATGAGTGGGAAGAATAGCCTCTTTCCCATAAACCAAGGCATACGGGGAGATTTTGATAGATTTCTTTGCTGAAATACAATCTGACCAAAGTGCTTGATTCAAAAACAAATGCCAGCTTCTCTTTTTATTGCCCATCACCCTTTTTAGGATTCATAGCAAATTTTTATTGGTAGATTCGGCCAACCCATTCCCCTATGGATAATAGTTGAACGATGTCTTCAAATAAATGCCATATTTTCTAGAAAATTCTATGATTTTTACCCTAATGAAAGGAGTTCCATTATCAGTTACGATCGAATCTAGAATGTCGAAATGAGTAATAAGCCCTTCTAGGAAAGAGATAACATTAGCTTGATCAGTCTTCTTGGTGGGAATAGCCTCCACCCATCTAGTGAAATAATCTGTCACCGTCAAGATGTACTTGTTATTTGTGGAAGAATGTGGATCAATAACTCCAATGAAGTCAAGACCTAACTGTTGAAAAGGTGCTTCCACTTGGATTGGACGTAGGGATAAAGCTCATTTCCTAGTTCTACCAACATATCATTGGCAATTGCCGCACTTTTGACTTACTCTATGAGCATCGACAAATAGAGTGGACCAAAAATAACCCACTCAAATAATATTTAAAGTCATGGGCCTGCTTGCATAATGACCTCCAGAGAGTCCAGAATGAAATTCCTCCAATATATTCTCTTTCTTAGATTCCTTCACACACCTGAGAAGAAATCCAATATTCTTGTGATACAATCCATTTGGCAATAGAATGTACTTGAGCACTTACAGCCTAAACCTCCGATGCTATGAAACATCAAGATGAGTTGGACACCTCCCAAAAGTAAAATAGTCTACCAGCTCTTCTGTCCAGTCCTGATCGCTCATAGTTTGATTTGAGAAAATTCTTTCGCCAATGTTCTCCTCATGCGTTGCATCCAACATCTCCAGTGTAGTACTTTTCACTAACTCCTGACATATAGATCACCCATGAACTAGCTTTATTGGTCAGATATCCACATCATATTTTGAATTTTTGAGATCCAACCTACCATTTTATCGCCTAGTTATCCTTGGAGTATAAAATTTTGAACACCAGGATGAATGACGTAAACAATAATTTTTCTCTAAGAAACAAAGTGTTGGAATCTATTCAAAAATTTCATCACTGCATACACTTAATTCTCAATAAAATTGTACTTCTCTTGATGTAGTGTAATAACTTGGCTCAAGAAGGCAATTGGCTTCTCTTCTCCATCTTATTGTTTCTATGTCAAGGCCACAACATAACTTTCTTTCTCACCCACTAAATAGAGAATAAAATATTTTGAATAATAAAGATTAATTAAAACTGGAGCCTATGTAATTATTTCTTTGATTTGCTGAAAATATCACCTCCTAGATTCTATCCACTTAAATTTAGTATTATTTTTGAAAAGCTCAGTCATGGGATTCACAACCTAAGTGAAGTCAGCAATAAATTTTTGGATGAAATTGATTTGACCAAAGAAATATTGTAGGTCCTTCTTATTGGACTGTAGTGACAGTTTCATGAGTGTTTCAGCTCTTGCAGGATCAATTGCCAATCCCTCCTATGAGATCACATGACCCAACAAATTTCTATCTTTAACAACAAATATCGACTTCTTAGGATTAATGGAGATATCGAACTCGTGGCACTTTTAAAACACCTACCTCAAATGCACAATATGGTATTGTATTCGATGCGAAAACATAATCATGCCATCAAGATATATCATAATAATTATATTTAGTAACTCATAGAAGGCAAAATCCATGGCTCTCTAGAAGGTAGCACCAGTATTTGAGAGTCCAAAGGGCATCCGTTGGTAGGCAAATGTTCCCTACTTGGTGGTGAATGCTATTTTATATTGGTCTTTGTCCTTCACCCATATTTGATTATATCCAAAGAAGCCATCTAATAGTGAGAACCTCCATGCACCAACAACCACATGAAGAATTTGATCAATTTGTAGGAAGGGATAATGATATTTTAATGATGCCTGATTGAGGTTGTGAAAATCGACACACAACCGAATATCTCCATTCTTATTCCAAATTGGGACTAGATTTTCCACCCATGTTGAGTGCTTGATTGGGTAAATTATCTTTGCTTCTAGAATTTTCAGTAATTTTGCCTTCATGAACACTTTGATTTTGGGATTAACAAGGTGCTATTTTTTTTGAAAAGGCTTTACCCCCTCTTGTAGTTCTATGGTATGCTAGATCACGTTCTTATCATATCCCTTTAAATTTTGATATCTCCATATCACAATGTTAGGGTATTCATAGCACAAATCCTTAATGCCTTCCAATTCATCTAACATATAATCAGTTCCAATTTTTATAACTTTCTTAGGTTCCAACTATAATTCTTTGTATTCCCTAGCATCTATCTTAATCCTGTGCTTGTCAGCTCTATCATTTTGATAAAATAAAATTTCCAATGAGATTAAAATTCTGGGAATGTGATTATTCTTCAATTGAATCATCCCCTCTTTCTCTTCTTCAACAAGCACTCTATCATGTGTGCTAACAGCTTCTCTAAGTAAGAAATTAACTATTTGTTCGTCATTGTCAAATACTTGCCAATGAAGATTCTTATTCGAAACCAAATGTCTATAGATCACTCTAACAGTCTTGGGCTTCCAAACCACTTACTCCGTGGGAGAATAATTTACACCAAAAGAGGCTAAAATATTTGCATGTTTATTCTACTCCTTGGAAATTGCTTGAATGTTCAAAGCGGTGAAGGCTTCATATAAATCCCAAAATATGTTGCTATAGGCTTTCAGGTAGTGCTACTCGGACACACATCTATTAGTGGTATGATTGACAATAAGCTTGGAATCATCAAAAATCTGTAGTTGTTTAATACCCAAATTTTTAGCTTTCTTCAACCCAAGGCATAATACCTCATATTCAGTTGCATTATTTGTGCAACTCCAAGTCAACATATAAGAATAAGTTTTTTGTAACCCTTTGGGAGAGATCAACATGACACTAGACCCTATGCCATTCTTACATCTGGCACCATCAAAATACAATTTCTATAACTGATCCGTGTTAGACTCCTAATAATCAGGAACTTCTTTGGTTTGTTTAGGATTAGTTATTATATAACAACAAATATCTATCTTGATCATTGCATTAAAATCAGTGAGAAAAAAATCATCTTTGATGTGAAGCTCACCCAACGCTTCTTCCATCAAATCAACCTCTTCTAGATCCTCAGTCATCATACTAACCACACTTGGAGCTTCTTCTTCTTCCAGCCTTTCAATGTGAAAAGGCGAAGGCTTTTCATTATGGATACGAATCCTTTTTACTTTGAATGGTATCTCCAAATGCGAGTAATCTAATGAGAGGTATCCTCCCAGATTAGCCATGAACTCCCTTGAGAGGTACATGCTAAAGTATTGCTCCAGGTCCACCACTACCACTTCTTGGATGACTATGATTTGTGGTATACTATGAAGAACAATGGGAATATCTGTGATCACTCCCACTGTCTTGATCAGAGTCACATCTAGCTGCAACATTCCTGGGATACTACTTGTATACTCCATCCCCATAAATTCGCATACTGCCTTGGGAATAATAGTAGTTGCAGCTCCAGAGTCAATCATATAGTTGTGTACAATCCACCCTTCCATTCTAAGTGATAAATAAAATGGGGGCGGTCTATTCTTTCCTGTCACTAAGGTTGGTAGTGCTTGTGCTAAGACTATTTGAAAAGGATCCTCCTTCTAATATTTTGTAGTTTTCAAATATTCTTGCAACAAGTCAATTTTCCCTGGCAGCTGTAGTGCATCATACAAGCTCACTTTTGCAGGTATCTTCTTCATATCTTCCATAATGTTGTAACTCGAGATGCTCAAAATATTCTCTTATGTATCCCATATGTACTTTTCCTAATACTATTGAGTAGCTTCTACTCTTTGTCTCTTTATTAATGATGGGTACTTGAGTCGCTCTTTTGCCCGCTCTTTTATCTCATTCAGTGTTTGAGCAACTACTGCGGGTCGTGAAGTCGATGCCTTAGCTTGCGCTCTTCCTTGAGATTGCTTAGGCAATAAATATTTTAACTTGACAAAATATTCCCCCTTAGTACTTACATCGATCGATTTCGTTGGAGCTTGTCATTTTTACTCCTGCACATTTGGCTCTGTAGGCACCTTTAAAGGTTCGAACTCAGCTGGATATATCGCTATTGGCTTCTTCATGGATCTCATAAGAACCAAAAATTGCTCCAAAGAAGACATCATAAAATTGTGATCAGCTTCCCTGATCATATTGACTTGTCTGCCAGTTGAACTTTCTGCTAGTGTTTGTACATAATTCATATGCACCATACAGGTCTCTTCCTCATGAGTATTGTTGTATGTTGAGCACCTATACACCTTTTTTGTTGTGCTAGTTTCCTCATTTGCTAGCACTATCATGCTTTTCTCAGGGCCTC
Organism: Wollemia nobilis; assembly: GCA_028583015.1. Taxonomy (NCBI): domain Eukaryota; kingdom Viridiplantae; phylum Streptophyta; class Pinopsida; order Araucariales; family Araucariaceae; genus Wollemia; species Wollemia nobilis. The sequence continues at coordinate 18,841,933 of JAQPPZ010000513.1, forward strand.
TACTAGTAGAAGCTTGTTCCCTCGTAATTGGTGGAGTTTGAAATATTTATGACCAAAAATCAGCCTCGACTTGCTTCTTCCTCATTGTCGTAAGCTCATTTGATATCGTTCTTAGGGTCAAATTATTAGATTTTACTTCTTGCAATAAATTCTTAAGGGAATCAGGATTAAAAGATATGGTCGACACTAGAAAGGGTAAAGGCACTTGCAATGTAGGTAGCAGCAATGGGGTCGAAGGCGATGGCAATATTAGGAAAGGAATAGGTGCTAGCAACTGGGTTATTGATTGATTGGGCAACTAAGGAAAACTTAGAGCTAGGCATTATGGGGTAGGTATCAAAGCCATGTGAGGCAGGCTAGAAATTCATTAGGAAAGTAGGTACATGAAAGTCATGGGTTATGAAAATGCACTAGAATACAGATACTATGGGATATCAGGAAGAATGGGCATAGTCATTTTCGAAGGAAGCCTACCGACTGTGATCATATTAGATTCAACCTTATAGGATTGTGTGTACAAATCTAGGAATGTAGTTACATTGGTTTGTTGTATGACCATATCAATTTTATTGCTAAATACCTTGAGATAATAGAATGCAGCTTGCTCATGTGTGGGATGCAAACTATAAGGAATTATCTACTAGCTTCGTACGAACCTAACATTGAAGTCAACTATATTCTCTTGTGGATGCCTTTGAATTATTGTAAACTAATGCAGCAAGTAGTATGGGTCGACTTGTTCATGCAAATGTTTAATAAAAAACTCCACCAACTGATCCCATGAGGTAATAGTGCCTGGTTGTAGTGATCGGTACTAATACAACAATTTTCCTCTTAGTGATAATACCAACAACTTTATCATTACATATTCATCTATTATATCATGGATGGTCGCAAGAGATGCCACATATTGAAAATGTTCATAGGTTATTTTACCAGTACCGTATAAGTTGGTAATGCCTTCAAAGCTGCTTGAGGCACTGGATTCTATGCTTGTAGGTTCAAATCCCCTAAGCTATTCCATTCCAAGAACTACTTGGATGGAGGATTTTGAGTCATATGGACTGGTATTTAAGGTGTAGTGTGAGGAATACTGACGGAGCATGGAAAAATAGATTTAAAACTAACTCTGCATTCCCATTAAAATTTTGAATATTTACATGCATTTCAAAATAAAATCGCCCACAGGCTTTACAAAGGCCGGTCTCAGCTTCGGCTCTGTTCTACCTCTCCTCTGTTCTCCGGTCCCCCCTTTTGAAAACAAAAATTTCCTCTTTTAACGCGGTCCCGGTCCTCCCCCGGCAATCAATGCCTCCACCTAATTAAATTTTAAATTCAAATTCCCCTCCAGGACGAGAATTCAAATTTGCCATAATGGCAACTGTCCGATCCGTCCAGAACCTACATTCATGGCTTCCCATACCTTGCCCCACCGTTTTAATCTGACTATCTTTAAATATCGCTGTCTCTGCCATTAAGTCTTTCACCTGTAACTACGGTTTCTCTAGAAACGACATCCCAAGGTACTTAAACTTGGCCGACATCTAAATCTCTCTCTCCTCCGATTACGTGGTCCTCAACCTCATGATCTATTCCACGTGTCAAAACTAATTCTTTCCCCCACTGGTCGTGTTGCCTTTAAGACACGTGGCAACCACGTGTCAATTTCCCCTGTCCGACCGTCCGCGTGTTTTATTTTCCGTTTGACTTTCTTGGGCCGCGATATCGTGACCCCCCACGCCGTCGGACCTCCACAGTCTTTGCGGGCCACGATACCGCGACATGTCACGATATCGTGACATGTCGTGGTATCGTGACCCCCCATGCCTTCGAACACCATCAAACAAATCGGGCCACGATATCGCGACATGTCGCGGTATCGCGGCCCCCCCCGCGCCTTCGAACACCATCAAACAAATCAGGCCGCGATATCGCGACATGTCACGATATCGCGACATGTCACGATATCGCGACATGTCACGATATCGCGACATGTCGCGATATCGCGGCCCCCATGCACCTCAGCTGCTTTACGCAAAACTATCGCGATATCGCGACGTCACGATTTCATGACGGTTTTGGCCCTCGACCACTACACGCCTTCGGAGTCGCGATTTCGCGACTCCAGCTTAACCTATGCCTTGCTTTTGAAAACTTCCCCGAAACTTGCCTCCCTTTACAAAACTTCCCCGCAGGAAAGGATAGGAACCCCACTAAATTCAAAGTACTCAGAGAATTAAGAAAAGAAGTTGGAGGATGCAAGATTGCTTTTCCTTCACCGGATGCTCCTGCATCAAATACTTGTGGTTGTGTGAGGTAGAGGTTGAGGGAAACACATGGCAGTACTCACTAGACTTATAGGAGTAGAGAATACGCCAACTAATATTAAGTATGTGACAAATTTTATATGAGATATGTGGGGTAATGAAGATGTACGCTGAAAAGTAGCTAATTAGGGATGTTCCCCTAGTCTTTGAATATCAAGCTCGTAGAACTCAATTTGATGATTTGGATTTTTGGCCTTCAATCTTGTATTCATGAGATATAGCTTTTGTTGTACTCACATTTGGAGATTTTTGTGTAAAGTCGAGTCGCCATATGTTCTAATTTCATAGCACAAAGGTGAACATCAAACCTTAATACTATTGGAAATGAAAAATTTCAGTCCCTTCGGGCGTGCCAAAAATTGTTGGTCAAATATCTGCCTAATAAACAAAATATACATTTATGCACCCTATATACGGCCAACATTGAAATGTTGGAGGAAAGGAATTTCCTCTGTGCTAATATCCAGAGGGGGCTGATTCCCTTACTAATACTAAAACTAGTTGAAGACTAGAGATGCAAGAAAGAAATAAAAAAATGATAGTAAGAAAGGGAAATGTGGCCACAAGCCAGAATGTAGGATTTGGGGTAGACTAATAGCAAGAATTCTGTCAAGTTTTATGATAACATGTAACATAGGGTAAGCAACATAATTCCACACACACCTTAGCAAAGACAACCTCCAGATTGCATTCCAAAACAAACTCACTAACCAACAATGTTTTAAATCCATAAATAGAATTTTAAACTTAACAGTAGGAACATGAGCATAAATAGAAATGCTTAAAAATAGAAGGAAATCCTACACATAAGAATGCTTGAAAATTTTAGAATCCAAGTCTCTTCTATTGATGCAGAGAACTTAAGAAGTTTTCTTGTAGAATGTCCAACCTCCTTACAATAGAAATTTGATTAGTATTTATAGAGGTTTTTGCCTCTTTCATTAAATGCTTATGGAAACAAAATGATCACAGATAAAAAACAAGAGTGAGGAAATTCCTCCTTGGAATCACTAAAAATCCAACCATTTGGGGCATAGATCCATATTTTAGGGAAATATTCCTAGGAAATCAACAACTTAGGCATCGGTGCATAGAGAATTAGGAGATATTCAATATCTTGGAAATGCACTCCTACCTTGAAAATCATGAAAATACTCCCTGCACTTCTATGAAACTTCTTTCTTCACTCGAGATTCACAATTTGAATTACTTATCACCACCATTATTTAATGTTGGTAAATCTAGCATTCTTGAAACTTTGACCATAATCCTTTTCACCCAAAAATTACATCCACCCTTTGATAAAATCCACCTTTGCTCGATCATCTATTTATATAGCATGTGCCCATAATTTATATTTAAAACACATTCACCCATGTGAGAGGCAAACAAGATGTTCGTCCCTCAACCGGGATGAAAGCAATCATGTTTTTCTCCTAAGGTACATTCATCCAAGGGAGGGGCAAACGGGACGTTTACCCCTCAACCGATGTGAATGTAATTGTGCTTTGTCGGGCGAACGCAATAGCGTTCGGGTATTGAAGCGCGTTGAATTGAGGTGAATGCGAATGAATTTTACCATGCCCATTATTTGAAAATTTGAACTTCCTTTTATATTAACTTGATATTTTTTTTTCCGAACGAGGTGTTTGCCCTATTTTTGGGGTGAACGCATTGGTACTTCAAAAAATCTTAAGCCCTTTAATTTTTTCAACTTGATCTTTCATTGTGTTTTCTATTTTTACAAACTTACAAACGCCTTCATTTTTAATGTATTCGAGGTATGGCAAACCCGAATCTTGAATGAATTTTACAAAACACTTATAACTCCAATGCAAAAAGAATACATATGTAATAAAATTAGGAACATATAAAATTATCTTCGAAATAAAAGCCGCCATATACAATCAAAATACTGCATCAAAATACTCCAACAAAATTGTCCCAATGTGGCAAGGTGCAAAATTTCCAACACTAACCAATCACCTCACAATAGATTTATGCTTAGAATAGATGGCGGTAAATCCTATCAGAAATCATCTAACAATAACACTTTCTAGAAATACTATGATAACAACAATCCTAACAATAATGATCTAGAACTTACTTAGGGATAATTCCAACAATGGGTTGGTTGAGAGGTTACTCTAGTTCCATATTTCTTCCACTATTGTGCTAAAATATTCCTACTCTGGCTATATTGGATTATATTTTAAAGGAATCTTCCTTTTACAAACACTTTTTTCCCCACTTTCTAGTATTATAGGCTTGTGATCTGATATTGAACTTTGGATGATTTGGCTGGAGATGAGGCGATACCTTGGTAATATATCATCATGAACTAGAAATCTATATAGTCTCTTAGAAATAAATTGGATACCTACTCTTCTATTTGTCCAGGTAAATTTTCCTTGTTTGGGAATGATGTCTTGGAGGTGTACCTCTACCATGACATGAACCATTATCTCCTTGGTTGGGTCTCTTATTTTGTTTCCTCCTATTTTCTCCCGTTGAGCTAAGGTTACATTCAAATCTCCTCCTATTATTATGTTTTTAGGCCTCTCCAGTCTAATCCATTGCTTTAATTTTTTGATTGATTTATGGAAGGGGTTTTGAAAGGGTTCCCAAACCTTTTACAAAAAGATAAGACCTCCGAAGAGGATCCTACAAGGCAAACTCCTAGTAACTAAAGGGAGAAGAACATAAAATAAAACCAAATAGGGGAAGACCTTAAAAATAAATTAATATAGGGAAAGTCCCTAAAAATACCACAAGGGAGAGAACATCATCAAGAAAGGAAAAATAGAGGATGGAGTATGGATAAAAGGACTAGTCACCATCAACAATGGGGATTTAAAACACTCTTCCATATCATCATTCCCATACTTCTTCTTGTATTATTCCATTAGAGTAGCAACTTATTGAGTGAAAGAGATGCTCATTTTTGCTGCTCTAGATATGGCATCAAGTAGATCATTGAATCCTTGCATATAACTTTCTTTGTTGATGAAGGGAACACACGTATCTTGAAGGGGAGATTTTAGAGATAGGGGAGTACTACTTTGAGGAACAACTTGACAAGGAGGTTTTCACAAGGAAGTGCTATCATGCTTGATTTTTTGAACCACAAGGAGAGATTATGTAGCTTCCTTAAAAAGTTATTAGTCTCAATTTGAATTAGAGATCTTCTCATTTTTCTAGTTTGTGACTTGATCCAAACCATGTGATGTTGGGACTCCACTTTGATTTTAGGAGTCATCATTTAAAATTTAGGCTCATACTCCAGGGCATAGTTGGCATTTTGGGGGTCAAGGGAAGGCTCTTTATCTTTGATGTTATCCTTAATGGCCACATCATATTGAGGATCCTCCAACTAGGCTAGCTTCGAGGGGGGAGAATTGTTTTGGGTCACCCAAAGGGCTTCCCCTTCTTGGGATGATGCTCAATAGAGGGTTTTGGGCTTCCCTTTGAAGAAAATTATGGTAAAATATTATATTAAGGTCATGATGGATAGAGAAGGATGAGGACCCTTTCTGCACATTATTTATCGATTTTTCCATGGACCTAGATAGAAAATGTAGAATCTTGATACTTTTCTTCCTATAAATGTGTTTAAGAAAAGCAATATGGAAAGTCCTTAAGATGTTTATCCATCCACTCAGAAAATTATTGGATGATGATAACTACCATCTTATCCCAAGGTTTGGGAAGAGATTCCATCACAATTTTACCTTTATCCTTTTTGAGATTCTCCCCTTTATCCTTGAAGAGCAACAACTTGTTGGCCAACAAGTGCATTTCTCTATTGACAATTTTACTAGCATTAGAGAAACCATAATTTTTAGGAAGCAACTCTATGTTAATAGTGAAGCTTAGCCTTCTTACATTCACCCGACCTTCATTCTAGCTACAAGTTAACTATTTGGAGAGATCCATATCATTGCCACCAAAATTTTGAAGAAGGAAAAAAAACTACATCATCTATAATCTCTTACACCAATTTGTTCAAGTTTAGGACCACAGGTTCAAACCTAGAATTGTTATTAAGAATGAAGAGGGAAGAAATAGAATGGGAATTAGTGGAAAATCATGTAAGAAAAATACACTAAGAGCAGGGTATGGAGTGATGGGAGCAAGTAATGATGGAAGGCCAAGTGAGATGAAGGAAGAGAGAGTGAGGGAAAATATATGGAAGCAAGGATATGTGGAAGTCTAAGAAATTAAATGACATAAAGAGAAGGCAATGGATAATTTAAGGTGGGTAGAGCTGGAAGGCTATGCATGACAATGACACATAGAGTAAAGGGTGGAAAAAATAAAGTAAACAAAGCTCTTAAAAGGAACTTTCCACACTCTTACCAGAATCAAGAGTTTTTTGGGAGCATGCCATTGCATATTGGGGAGATAATCAATCTTACTTTATGGTGATCTCTTCCATATTGAGAAATCCTCATTAACATTAGCACCACCCTTTGAAGTGAGGTATAGAAACATGGATTCTGGTGGCGTCCCTTATTAAACTAAGCATGGTGGCCAACATGTTCCTTCTACCTCATAGGAAAGAGAAGATAATTAAAAATGTAACAACTTAGAAAACCAATCCAATTTTTTTAAAGAATGATTACAAGGAGAAAACCCTTATTTTACCTTTCCAAAATACAAGGCTTCACCACATTTGAGTTCCAAGTTGTTGTAGATGATACTCAGTGGATAGGAGTGGCCAAATCCCATGGTTTCTAGGATTCACCTTACTAAAATTACTCATTTAGGATGCCAAAAGTGGTCCCCCCACATTTCACATACATTCACCAACATAGGAATATTTGACAATTGTTAGATTCTGATGTAACGAGCCCTAGGAGATAGCAATCACAAGATGTAGAATAATATAAAATAAATTAAATATGTTAGATGACTGAAATATGATGTAAATAGAAATGATATAATATAATACAATGTAGCTATGGAGGAAATGGATACTCCATTAATGAAGCTACTGAACTACATTACACCCATCACAAATGGATGATGATGTACATAGAAATGTACTATGATCTAAGCTACACTATATGACTATGTCCCCAAAATCTATATATCTATCTAACAATGAGGCCTTTCTTATATAGAAAGATAGGTTCCTTTGCCAACACTCTACCTAGTTGTGCAAGGTACAACTTGCACATTAACACTTGTGCATTTAGTACATTGCATGAAGTAACTAGATAAATTCCCCTTAAAGTAATCTAATGTCCTAAGTATGTACCTTGGAAGATACATTTACATAATACAAATGATGGAATAAAATCTATTTCTAAAACCCCCCTGTATTACATTATTTGGGTATTGAAGACTTTAGTCTTCAATATGGATCTTCTTCTTCTTCTTCATCCTGAACTTTGTACTCTTCTTTTGCATTATTTGTATTTAGGTTTAGCAGGTAATATGTGTCTTCATATGATATAGAGTAAGCTGTAGCTAAAGCTAAAGATTCTTATTTCATTATATGATCTTTGGGTTGTTAAAATTCATCTTCCTTATCTTCTATCCAGCCACCTTTATAGTTATCTTTGCAAGTATCTTCATTTGGTTTTGATTGTTGATGAACAAGTAGGGCATGGTGCAATTGTCGTTTCATATTTATGTGCTTTCCTTTTTGTTGTACTGGTTCATTTTCTGCTGCTTCAGTCTTCATATCATGGTCTCTTTTAGTATGTATTTTCTTCCTTTTTATTCTTCTCTTCCTGTGATTATGCTTTGATGCTAGTGAAATCTCTTCTTTATGACAAGTTAGTCTATCATCACAATAGTATTGTTCTTTATTGCCATCTTGTAACTTATGTTTATTAAATACAAACACAACTATGATAGATAAATCATCATATATTCTTGTGGTGAAAATATAACCAATCTTTGTGAGTTCCACCATGATGTGAAGAGATTTTTATGAAGATAGTTAATCAATACTGTAAAGCTACTTTATTTGGCTTCATTAAGAAATAAGGAGAATTTCTCTTTGTCATTAGAGGGTAGATACTCATATCCTTATAGAGTATCTATTAAATTTTGAGAGTAGAATTCTACTTCATGGAATAGTTATTCATTATTGAAATCTTTTCTCAAAATTTCATCCATGATAGATATTTGAAATAGTGATTCTTGCTATTTATTAGAATTGAAATTTGATAGAATATTGGTAGTCTATATTATAGCTCCAAATATTAGGATATATGATACCTTATTGATGTATATAAGCTATATTTGATAAAACTTTTATTAATCATTAGGTTTGTAGACTTCCTTATGTCTCCCTAGTAATGAGAATATGAACACCTAATTTTAGGTTTTTAAGAAAATTTATATCTTCCCAACTTGATAATCTTTGAAGGATATTATTATTAAGTTTTGTAGAATGCCTTATGAATCCTTAGATATTTTGGAGTATAATATAGTGCTTTTGTAAAAATATAGTTCAATTTTGGTTGATTTTGTACAAATTTTGTAAAGATCAAAAATCAACTTCATAACACTTTATTACTTCTATTGAACTAAGCACTTTTCAATTTTTTGAAGAGGTTTTAATGTTGGATTTCTTTTGTCCCTTTTTAGAAGTTTTGAGATAAGAAAATTAAATTTTTCAACCTTAGTAAAAATATTAATAACTTCTTTTTATATCCCTTGGATTATTTCTAATTTTCAATAAATTAATTTGATAAAGTAACCCTTATGGCTCCCAAAATTTGAAAATTAGAAAATTAATAATATTTGCGCAATATTAAAGAATTTAATCCAAGTAGAATTCCTTATTTCCACTAGGTTAAATTGCAAATATTATTTCAATTTTATAAGTTATCCCTTATAGATTTTTCTTTAAAAATCTAAGATTTAACCTTAGCTTATAACCCTTATATCTCCAAAAATGAAAGCATTATTTAATGATGTCATTTAACATATTTTTTGAAAAATTGGACAAGGTTAGTTGTACCTCTCTTCAAAAGTGATGATATAGATAACCCTTGAAATTTCCAAACCATAATGGTCAATACTATATTTGCAAAGTTGTTTGATAGTATGGTTGAATACAAAATTAGTGAATGGGTAGAAGAACAAGGAAAGAGGGCAAATTAAAAAGTGTGGGACAAGTAGGTTTGAAATCAAAACACCCAATAATAGATCATTGCACCACATTAAGACATATCATACAAATATGAGAGGTAAAAGGGGATGTGTATTCTTGTTTTCTTGATGAGCCAAGGGCACTCTCACCTCACATAGAGTGAAGCAATAGGAAGTGTCACAGATAGAAGAACACCTATGGGTCAACCTCCAAGGTTTTTAAATAAGGTCAACTCATCGTCAAACTTAATACTTGATGCATAGAGGTTTCCATGAGCTAAGTCTAGGGAGTTTTGTAGGGAAAATAATTGCAATGAAATTAAAAACAAGAAAAGTAAATACTTTGTTAAAAATTAAAACCTTATCTATGGGGGTAATGTACCAAGAATTAAGTTCCTACTTCCAATTGCAACAAGTGTCCATAAATGAACATAGGATACATCGATTAATATCTATAATGAACACAAATAAACATCACATAGCCAAGAATAAACACATTAAATAAAGGAAAAAAAAGAAAAATTAGTCATAACTAATCAAGCTAGGAGAGAGATCAGCTTCTGGTATCATGAACAGTCTGAGTGGGAAGTCTAATTTTCAAATTTCTAGAGGCAAGAAGGTTGGTCTTGAGGCCCCTAGTCTAGGGAATGAGTTAGGTATTACATAAGATGCTCAGGATGGACAAGATTTGGTCTTTGAAAGAGTCAAAGGCCTCTGGGGCAAGGGACCACCCGACAAGGTGTCCTTCCCCCATGGGCCATGCGGGGGACCCGCTCTGGGGGGACTCGCTATCAAGCATCCCAAAGTATTATCTTTCACAGACATTGTATATAGTAGATCTCACCACTCAAAGGTTTCCTCTACAAATTTTTTTTCCAAAGGTAAGAAAATTTTCATTCCTGAGAATATAATTTCCAATTATCTATCCATGGAGTCATTTTCCCTCATTGGAAAATTTACTGGTGGAAGGCTCAACATGGAAACTATTCATAGGTAGGCCTTCTCAAAATGGAAGACTCTTGGCAATATAGAAATTATGGCATTGTCTAGAGGATTTTTTCTATAAGGTTGAGCAATCAGGATGATGTTAGCCGAATCCTTTTTAGTGGACCTTGGTTTTTGGGTAGAAGAATCCTGTTTATGTGAAAATGGGTTGAATATTTTATGCCTGATACTCAGAGCATTAATTTTACTTCAATTTAGGTTTGGATGCCTAATATGCCCTTTCAATTTTGGAATGAGGATATCCTCCAAGGAATTGCTCATATTATAGGATATTTGATGGCTATTGATACGGTCACCTTAGCCCACACTCAAATGATTCATGCCAGGATTTGCATCAATGCAAATCTCAACTTTGAACTCCCCACCTATGTGGACCTAGAGTATGGCTCGTATTTCTATCGTCAACCTTTGAAATACGAGAAAAAAACTTACTTTCTATATGGAATTTCACACCCAAGGGCATCTAAGGGCTCAATGTCCTCTTTTTAAATCCTATAATTCTAAAAAAGGAGACCTTAACAAACAACAAAGAAAAGACATTCAAGGAAGGAAGCCCATCCTAACTGGCTTTAAGGGAACATAAATCCTACTTCCAAAGGATATACCAGATAGAATAGGATGAGTCAAACTATTAATAGAAAATGTACTCGACAACAATTCATAGGGATGAGAAACCAAGACCCTCCCCTTTCTATTGAGAAAGGGAAATAGGTCATAAATCCTCATTTAGTGTCTAATAAAGAAAAGGTATACTCTCTATTTGCCTCCCCAAGAGATTTCATATTCTTTCAAATTCAAATATTCTTAACCAAGAAGATAGGGATAACCTCCTTTTCCCTAAATTTTAACATCCCTATCATAGAATGTCCAAAAATATTGACTCCCCATAGAGGTCTGGACCATATCATCCTCCTCCAGAGTCTCCCTTAGGTAACCTTAAGGAAGTTGTGTTTGGAAGTCCATGCCATATTTATGATCAGTTTATCAATAGGACTGCCAGTCCTGTCTTAAAGTAGATTGCTCCTTATAAATTTAGTCCTAAGCAAACCAGAAGTTACAAAAACCCCCCATTGATGTTGTAAATGATAAAAAAAGAGGAAGGACTTCAGTAACTGAACAAAGGAGAAGACGTACAAAGAAGGATATTGCTAATGGAATTCAGAAAATCCTCTTTCCCTTAGTGGTGAGTCAGCCAAAAGATGAAAATAAAAGCACCAAACCTCCCCAATATCAAGGAAGGGGGGCAAAAAAACTTCTAAATATTCCAAATGAAAGTCCTCTCATGGAATGTGAGAGGACTTAATGGACTAGCCAAACAGAGACTTGCTAGTTCATTAAGAAAATAATTAAAACCTTACATTTTTATTATGCAAGAAACAAAAATTGACGAGATTGGGTCCATAAAGGTAGAAAAGAAAATTTGGAAGTAAGGTGAAGCCACCTTCAACCATTGTAGAGGATCATTAGAAGGATTGATGTGCATTTGGAACCCTTCCAAGATGGAAAACAAAATGATTCAATCAAATGATAAAATTATCAGTATTCTCTTTCATGATAAGGATCGTGATTTCACATTATCCTATCCAATATCTATGCTCCCAAAACCCCTACGGGTAGGGCTCATCTATGGGAAAATTTAGGCAATCTGAAAAAGTTCTCTAATATTCCTTGGATCTTGGTGGGAGACTTCAACACCCCACTTTATCCTTCGGATAAAAAAAGAGGAAATGGGATTCCCCTAAAAAGCATGGAATATTTCAATGAATTCATCAATTCCAATGAACTCATGGATGTTTATATTAAAGGGGCCAAATACATGTGGAGTAACAGACAAAGTGGCCATCATCACATCCAAGTGAAATTGGATAGATTATTTTTATCTAAGGAAAAATTCATCGTATTTGGGGATGCTAGCCTCCAAGACCTGCTCAAAATTGGCTCTAATCACAACCCTCTCCTCTTACAAGCCAAGAAGAAACAAACCTTAAAGATTCCTTTCAGATTTGAAAATATGTGGCTTCATCATATGACCTCAAAAATAGAATTGGTGAATGGTGGCAACAAGAATTTCAAGGAACTCATTCTTATAAGCTGGCCCAAAGTATATGTTTTGTAAAGGAAAATATTAGAATATGGAACAAGGAAATTTTTGGTAATTTGTTTGAAAACAAGCAGTTTATTAAAGATAGGTTTTCAGTGATTGAATCTAAAATTTAAAGTGGGAAGATGAACAAGTTAGAGTTGAGGAAAGAAAACTGTTATCCGAATACCATAACATCCTATCTTGTGAAGAGATATTTTGGTGGTATAAATACAAAGCTTTTTGGTTTAAAGAAGGAGACTCTAGCACAAAGTTCTTCCATGCTTCCACTTTGCATAACAAAAGTTCTAGCAAAATTAAATAACTTTATAAGGAAAATGAAAGTACCACTAAGGATATCCATGAAATCAAATCAGAATTTGTATCTTATTTTAGCTCTCTCCTTGGTAATCCTAATCCTTGTCCTGATTTGGCCAAAGATTCTCTTATTCAACATATTCCCCAATCCATCAATCTTGATGTTAATTCTATGCTAATAAGTCCTTTCTTGAAGGATGGAATTAAGAAAGCCCTATTTTCAATGCATCTTGATAAATATTTTGGTCTAGAAGGATTCCCCTCGATATTTTTCCAAATTTTTTGGGATTTAGTTGACCCTGATGTTTTTCCACTATCAAAGAATTTCAATCCTCCAAATCCATTCCTCACAGGATTAATTCTACTTTTATTGCTCTAATTCCCAAAGGACTGATTTCAAAATTCATGACTAATTTCAGACATGTCAGTCTATGCAATGTTATCTATAAAATCCTTACTAAGATGATGGCCAACCGAATGAAGGATATCCTTCCTAGAATTATTGATACTTGTCAAGGAAGTTCAATAAAAGGAAGATGCATTACTGACGGTATCATAACTATTCATGAGGCTCTACACTCCTCTTCCCAAACCAAGAAATTGCTCTTATCCTTAAATTATATATGAACAAAGCCTATGACAGGGTCAATTGGGATTTCCTTTTGGTTGTCCTCCTGAAGTTTGGGTTTCATCTGAAGTAGGTTGAACTTATCAAAGGATGAATTTCTACTCCTTGGTATTTAGTCCTTGTCAATGGTTTCGCTATAGGTTATTTCTAGAATGTTGGAGAACTAAGACAAGGAGATCCCTTATCTCCTCTTCTTTTCATAATTATGGCTAAATCTCTGGGTAGAACTTAAAAATAATATTGTAGGAAAGGTTTGATATTTGGCATCAAAGCAACCTCAAGGGTTAATCTTGTTACTCATCAACAATTCTTGGATGATACCTTGGTGGCTACTCATACCTCTATTTTTAAGGTCAAAGTTATCAAATACATCCTTCTTCTTTATGAGCAAGATACAGGTTAGAAGATAAATTTTCACAAAAGTATGGTCTATTTCCTCAACACTCGTCCTAAAAATCAAGCTAAAATAGCATTATTCCTTGAGTGTGCTGTGGCCTCTTTTCCTACTACTTATTTGGGTCTTCCTTTATTTGTGGGAAATACTACTATTGCAATGTGGAACAACGTGATTGAAAATATCCAAAAGAAGTTGGCAATATGGAAAGGAAATTTGTTGTCCCAAGCTGGTAGAGCAACCCTCACTAGGGCATGTCTTCAAAGCATCCCAATTTACTTCCTCTCAGTATTCAAAGCCCCTCCTACCGTCTATTCCAAAATTGAATAATTCCAAAAAAGGTTTCTCTGGTCAGGGTCTAAAAATAATGATAGAATCCATCTTGTGTCCTAGAAGAAAGTCTGTAGACCTTAAAGCTCTTGGTGGAATTGGGCTAAGGAGAATTTAAAATATTAACATTGCCATATTGGCCAAGCAAACCTAGAGAATAATTTATAGTTATATCCTTGAATGGATAACCATACTAAAGAGAAAATATTTGCAGGAAACAAATTTCTTTGATGAATTAGCTCCAACCAATTTTTGGAAATCCATGATCCATACCAAGAGTTTTCTTCACAAAGGTTTGAGATGGCAATTAGGAAATGGTGTAAACATTAATTTCTAGAATGATAAATGTATTAGAGGAGAACCTCTCATTAACGATCCTAAACTATCTATCCTAAAAAATTTCATCGATTCTCGGTTGGGATGACAAGTCTCCAATTTCATAACCTAGGTACACAACAAACCTTCTTGGCAAAGTTTCAATTGTGATTCTCATCCTGTTGAGTTTGCATCTCTAGTCTTACTCCTTAACTCTATTGTCATCCCTACTGGCAATGTGTCAGATGTTCTCATTTGGGAGCCCTATAAAAGTGGTAAATTTTCTATCAATACAGCCTACCAAATTTTAGTGCAGTCCTATGAGCCCTCATTTCCCTGTTATCTTGTTTGGCCCAAATTTATCATTCCCAAGATATCATTTTTTTCATGGTTGACCATCCAAGATAGAATCCTTACTATTGAAAACCTGATCAAAATAGGTATAATGATTCCTAATAGTTGCCATTTGTGCCTCTCGGCTTGGGAGTCTACCCATCATCACTTTTTGGATTGTTCATTTTATTCAACTATATTGGACAACTTGTTTTAGTTCTTCCATATCCAGTGGGTCAGACCTCAATCCATAATTTATATTTTTACCCAATGGCCTGCACCCTTCCACAATTCCTACCTTAGATCCATTTGGAAATTTTATCTCCACCATTTCCTTTGGCAAATATGGCTCAAAAGAAACAATAGAATCTTTTCCAATGCTTATATGGACCCTATTTATTTAACAAATAATATATTTTCCTATGCTAAAGAAAATGCCCATCTTTCACCCTCTATCAACACCTCTATGTTGAGACTTGAATCCTTGTTACTAACATCCCTAAATTTTTCCCTTCAAAATTCTTCATCCTCTACCCCTCCTAATGTCATATTGAATACCAGGTGGATCCCTCCTCTAGTAGGGTGGTTAAAGCTAAATTTTGATGGAGCTGCTAAAGGAAATCTAGGAAATGCTGGGGTAGGGGGTATTCTAAGAGATCACAATGGGAATGCCATTTTTTCTTATGTTGAACACCTTGGATTTCAATCCAATCACTTTGCTAAGGCTAGGGCCCTTTGGAGAGGTTTGGTATTGTTAGAACCAAATTCTAATAGACTAATTATCGAGGGTGATTCTATCAATATCATAAACTACTTAAAAAACAATAAAAATCCCTCTTGGAAGGTCAAAGGATGCGTTGAAGAAGCCAAAAATATTATTACTCACTTGAGGGAGCCCATCATTCAACACGACTTCAAGGAAGCCAACAAGGTGGCTGATGAGCTCGCTAATTTTAGAACCAATATTAATGGATTAATGTATTGGTGTAATACCTTTTCCCAACAAATCTTCAATGTGATTAATGGGGACAAAGATTCCATCCCTCATAATCCCAATAGTCAAGCCTAGATTTTTTATCATGGATGTGAAGCCCATTTTTTCTTATCCTAAAATTGCTCCTATAATCATGTCCTTTTTTCTAGGCAAAGAGGTTAGCCTCATCAACGTTTGCCATATTTAGGCCCATGATAGTATTGGTAGTTTTAGTTGGTTTCCTCAAGTTCTGATCCCCAAGGTTTTTTGATGCTTATTTCAAACTATGTTGTCAGATCTTGAGCCTATCCTTTCCTAGTTTCAAGGGGTTGACTTACTACTTCCTTATTCGTAATTTCATACTTGTTAATGTGCTTACGCTATCTTCAAGAATTACCATCATCATCATATTTTCCCTAGAAAACCCATTTTCTTTCCCACTAATTCAATAGACCGCAATGCACCTTTTTAGCTTCCCAAAGACCTCTTGATCTTGAGATGTTTGATTCCTATTGGGAAGATTTTTTGTGCGTTACCTGGAGTCGTGCAAATTTGTATTGTTTGAAATTATCATTATTTGTAGAGGATCTAGGAAATCCTAGGTAATTTTTTATCTTCCCAAGGAAATACTTTTCATTATTTGCTCCAAGTCCTTGAATAATTGTGCCCCGTTGCAAATTGGTTTTCTTCCTATGAAGGCTTCACCTCCCAAAATTGTGTCCATTTTCTCAATTTTTTTCATGCATACCTATTTTTTTGGTGTTTGCTCCAAATTTTTTAGGTTCAATCATGATTTTCATGGAGCTAGATTCCTTGGAGGTGGACTTGATGGTTGAATCTATCTTGGATGAAAGAGGGTACCTTCCCTTTCTAAGAAAATTCTTGAGAAAATATTTTGAAACCTCTTTGGCATTATTTTGTAGCTGGGATGAGGGTAGGATAATTGTGCATGATAAGGACTATATTGTTGATACTCAACTGTTGGTGGAGATTACTGGTTTTATCATGATCGAGAGACAAATAAGAAGAGAGAAATACAACTAGGAAGTGGAGCTTAAAAATTTCTTAACAAGGTCAAGATGCTTAAGGATGTTGAGATGTCAAAAGGGAAAATAATTAAACTGAAGAACTAATGAGCATGATCAGGTCTTCCATTTGGCTCAAGAGAAAGATGTGCCAAAGGCAGTCTTCATATTCGAAGGTGGTTTCTGATGACAAAGGGGTTGATCAGACAAATACAATGCTTTAGAAGCTGGTTATCAAAACCATTTCAACGACTATTTCCTACAATTAGGAGCTCTTGTCCTCCCTCAAAGAGATGATAAATATGATGAACTTGATTTCCTTCAAAGAACTATTCCTTGAGGTGTCCAGGGATGGTCCCACTAGTTCTAAAAAACCTAATTCTATCAAAAATGAAGGGAAAAGTGATCACAAGGATGAGGTGAAGGATTCTAAAGAGGAAGCCATGTAGATGGTGGTGGATGGTAGGCAGTGCTTGAGGAGGTGGTGCAGGATGTTCCCTAGGTCACATTTTTGTCTTTTCTTCATGCTGTGGGATTTTACCCCTATTCTATGACTATTTTGGTTTGCAGGCTTCTTACCTCCTTTTTTATGTTGCTCCTTTGTTCAATATTTCTTTCTGTTGTCGATGTATCAAGGTTTTGGGATTCCTTTCAAAACCCATTTTAATATAAATTTTTACTTACAAAAAAAAGTAAAATTAGTCACAACTTCCATTAATATACTAGAAAATATTACAAGGCATGTGGCTTAGAGGGCTTGATGCTCCTTAGATAGTGCCTCGAGGTTCAAGCTCCATTTGTTACAATAAAAAATAAGGGAGGGTGAAAGGAAGAGCCCACAAGGCTAGGTACTAGTCATGATCAGAAAACTCTCATGCCTTTACATTAAAATTTGGGCCTATTTATAATCCAGGAGGAGGGTCCTTTCCCTCTAAAAATTTATGTAAAACACCTACAAGTTATTCTCTACTCTACAACTAAAATTATTCTATAACTTAAAATAGTAGCTTCAAGGTCTCTATATCTAAGGCTATATATACTGAGAGCTTCTAGGCCTTCAGATGACAAATAGTGATTGACTTGTCTCTTCATTATTGTATAGGATATGGCTGCACCATTAGTTCTTTGTTGTATTTCTCCTATAATGTCTTGCTTGCTAATATAATAGGCATGGCCTCCTTTAATGACACAAATTTGTAGGGTAGGCTTATATGTATGGTGGGAAGTTGTCCCAACTTCCACATGGTTGGTTTTAATAGGCTAGGCCATTAAAGCTAACCTCTATGGCCAATGGTAAGAATCCATTTAAATGATCCTCTACCTACTTTCTTATTCATATGCATAATTGTTATGCATCCCTAGATAATGTGGGACCACCTTTGGCCAATGGCAAGCCATCATAATTTGAGTTCTAGCATTCTTCTTTTCAATACCTTGACTAGTTACCATGTGTCCAACTTTGGGTTTTGGTAGGGACTTATTTTATTTTATGTGTTCTCCTTTGTTAGAAAGATCCTGTAGACCATTAAATTAGAAATTAGTGGTCCATAGGCCTTGATGCTCTTAATGCGACTAACTCAAAGTGGAAGATGAACATATATCATTTATGGAAGATCTAATAGTTGGCACAACTTTTGAGCTCGTCCACATTTTTTTAAAGGTTATTTTATTTTGACTAAATATAGAAGGCACTTTCTTACCATATTCTTTGGTTTGTTCCACTTTTTATTATCTTATTTTGGTGAAGCAATGCTATAGAAAAAAATTCCCTACAACTTTGGTAACTCCCAAAGGCTATTTAGCTTGCTGAAAGAAGCAAACTTAGATTGCTTGCCTTGTCCTTAGGTGAGGAGTCAAATTGGAAGCTTAGAAATTAACAAAATGCATAATAATACATCAAATAAATAAAGAGAGATAAAGGTATGATGAATATTATTATCTTAGGCTTGATATTTTTGAGTGGGCATTGCCTTCAGATCATTCATACAAGTGAAGAGAGTGTGTGAATTTTAGACTTTATCTGAGCTATCAAGGCATCATTGTTTGGGGGAAATCATGAATTTGACTAAGTATTTAGCTTTGAATATTAATCAAAGCTATTATTTAGCTCATTCACCAATTTTTTATGAATGCCTACTTTCATGATGACCTTTCCCTCTGCTTGATTTTTGTAGCACCCTAAAATTGGCGCAGTTAAACCTTAGTAAAAGATTAAAATTTGAATTTTAACCCAAAACCGCCCGTTACCCACTCCCCTTGTTTTTCATGCCATTTTTAGGATTTGTTTTGACCGTTGGATGATATCGTCATCGATCAGACGAAATCGTCCCAGATCTGATGAATTCGTATGGAACAGAACGTCCAGACGATTTTGTACCAAAACCAAATTTTCATAATTAGCTTATGTTTCAACAACTTCTCTAACTTGGGTAGAAAGCGTGTCTACGCAGTTAGAGTCTCCACCATTGGAGATCTCCCAAATTGGGATGATATCCAACCTCCTAACCTCTCCCTAATCGTATATAAACTAGGATTTTATCAGTTTATCCCCCTGAACCCCCTGGATGACTGATTTCCTTGCAAATTTAACTTTTTGTGCATTAGAACACCTTCATACTTTCGTTTGCATTGTGTATTTCAAGTTTTCTTGCAGGAATTTTACTTTTTTTTAGCCAAAGCAAGATCAGATCATCTCAGACGATTACAGACAATTTCGGACGATCCTGTCACAGATCGGCGATGATTTCATACAATTTGAGGTGATCTCAATTGTAGTCCAGATTGGGGGCAATCAGAGCCCAAATTTTGCATTTTCTTATCTTTTCTCTTCATTTTATTATGTATTAACTTGGTTTATTTTATTTCTGCATCCTGGAGTTCACCTCATTTAGCATAGATGCATGATAAAGTTAAAATAAATGATTAAATTGATGCATTTCCTTTTAATTGCTATCTGGATCTATCATTTAGGCAAATTTACTGTTATCTCTATCATTTCCCCTTGCTTTTGTACTTGCATTTTTGGTTTTTGGTATCTGTTTCTGTGACTATAGGTTTCTAATGAATTCGTCAGATCGACGATGATCTCGACTGATCTCAGACGACCGACTGATATCTGAGATGATTCTGTGCAATTTTAGATGATTACGTATGATTTGAGATGATTTGGACTTCTAAAAACCTTAGAATATTCATCAAACATCCAAAATTAGGTATATTCTGTCTTATTAGAATACTTTCTGTGTTTAGCACTTATTCATGTTTTCTGTATTCATATAAATCAGCATTGGCATATAGAATAGCTTAGATTCATATTGACAAAACCTAGGAATTGGATGATTAAAACACAAAATGAATACATAAAACCTACTCTCAACCTAGGTGTGGAAACTGCCACTCAAAAGTTTCCTGGTGAACCCACCATCCATCAAAAATTCACCCTTATACCCCCCCAAGATGCACGACATTCAAAGGGCCTCTCAGTCCGAAGTATTGTCCCATCCTTATCACATCCCCCTTTCGGGTGTGGATCCTATAGCCTGAAGGTAAGGATGCAAAAAAATTGGAGCGATATATTTTGGTGAACCCGATGTGAAAACCTAAAACCTTTTGAAAACAATAAAAAAAAATATAATAAAAGTAAATAAATGCACTTAGAATCATCAGATAAAAAATTAAAGATTGCATATCATATTTAGATGGTAGATTATAATAAAAGATGAGCTGTCACCATTAATGTTGAAAATCAATTAACAACTATAGATATTACTTCTGTACTTAGAGTACCTCAAACAAATAGGGTTCAACCTTTGTGGGATGAAATTAATAGGAGATTGGGTATCATTGGATCTAGATCAACCGAACTTAGGCAAATTAAGAGATTTGTCCTAGATAGAATCCTGGATCCCGATCGGGTGACTTTGTACCATGAACTTCAGAGAGCTTGCCATAGGTGGTTAGTAGATAAAAGAGCACTTGTGTCTTTCGAGTTGTACACATTTGAGGAATACCTTGAGAATGCAGTTGTAGTACATAAATTTCTATCTCGTATAGAGGATCAAGATGTCATTCTTACGGATAGAAAAATATGGAATAGAGTCCCTAGAGCTGTGTTATATCGAGAGTATTGCCATGAAATCTATTTTTACAAATTCAAGTATGAAGTAGATAATATCACCATAGCACACTTTGTCAAATTCTTGAAACACAATTTCCAATTTGAAGAGGAGCATTTCATGACTCCTGATGAAATTGATCCTATTAATGATATCCATAAACTATTTATAGAAAACTAAGTCATTATTTTATTATTATTTCTTGCATTTAGTATACTGTTCATTGTCTTTATAATATTATCATAAAAACATTAAAAAAAAAAAAAAAACAAAAATATAACAAAAGTCAAAACGTTTTCTTTTAAGTATTATAGTAGGTATATAATTAAAATATATACCTCCCAAACTTGTTGCAAATATATATATATAAATATATATTTTCTAAAATCTAAGTTTAAGCATAATGACTAGACTTAGGAATGGAAAACAGACTAAAGTAGAAGAAGATTGGTTAGGAAAACTAGTAAATAAACCAGATGTCCTTCCTAAAGACCCAATTCAGGAAGAAGGAACACTAGACCAACAAGAAGAAGAGTTTGCTGAAGCAAATGAACAAAGAGAAACTGTTAGAGAGGAAGGATCCTCATCCCCTAAAATGACTTCAGAAGGAGTTGTTACTTTTGAGAAGATGGAACATTTTTGGAAGTTCCTCAATACTAATATTGGTGCCCTTAATAGAGCAGTCCATATGGACAAGGATCAAATTAGTGACACCCAAGCAACCCTAGAAGAAATATATCACACACACACTAATCCCTTGTCCTTTGTTGATCAAGAAAGTGATCAAGCTGGACCATCCAATTTGGATATGGCCGCTATAATCCAGAAAATGCAACAACAATAGGTTACCCAACCACCTAGAGTGCCTGTTACCAAGCCTAGAGTTATTCCCACACAAAAGAAACCTTCATTCACTGCTCTATTTTACCAAGTTATTGATAAACATACCTCAAATCAACAAAAGCCCAAAATAAAACCAAACGCCAATTTCCAACAATCTGGGATACAACATAATGCTACTACAAATCTTCTTCATAATACTCTTCCTATCAACCATTTGCATAATAGCAATATAGCATCTAATACTTACGTCATGCCATCATACGCTCAAATACCACAAAACCAATATGGTGGACAAACTAGTAATCTGGAAGCCATGGAGAAACAGTTAGTCTCCCACATGGACCAGATAGATCCCTACTGTCCCTTGTACAATTATCGAAATATTTGTAGTCAACCTCTAGATCCTATAGTTGTAGCACAACCATATCCTAAACACTTTCCTATGCCTGTCCTACCTATATACAAAGGAACCAAAGATCCCATAGAGCATCTTCATATGTTTAGGATAGCATGTCCTAATATATCACATGATGACTTGTTATTACTAAAGATGTTCTCGAAAATTTTAGGAGGAATGACATTAGAGTGGTATTATCAACTACCCACTCATTATTTGAGGAATTTTGAAGAAACAACCGAGTCTTTTGTTCATCAATTTAGTGCCTACATCGAAAGGCATGTGACCATTAAAGATTTGTACAACTTAAAACAAGACAAAGATGAATGTTTTGCTGATTTCCTAGCTCGATGGAGATAGTTGATAGGAAAATTACACTTTGTGTTACCTTATCGGGAAATGTTGGATATCTTTATCAATAATTTACAAGAACAACTATCCTATGAGTTATCAACTGCTACCTTGACCACCTTCGATCAAGCTATAGACTTAGCTTGAAGAGTGGAAGATGCTCTCATTAGGAGAGGTCAGCTTAAACAGAAAGATGATGAGAAAAAATATAGAAATCAATATAAAAATAAACACGTTGTGAGTGATGGAGTTACTGATAGAAAAAACATCGCCAATGTTAATACTACAAAAACAACGAAGAAGTTCATATTGAAACCTCCTGATAAACCACCTCAAGAATTTACTAGGTTAAATCAACCTCTATCAACCATTCTCCCGTAATTATTAGCATGAGGTTTGATCCAATTACCAAATATCCGGGAACCTGATCCAACTATACCTGGATACAGAGCTAATTTACACTGTGATTTCCATAGAGGACCTGGACACGCTACCAACTCTTGTAAAATATTAAAACATAAAATACAAGACTTAATTGATAACAATGAGATGGAGGTGCAAGCCTTTCAACCTAAACAAAATCCTCCCAATAATGCTCAAAAGAACATCCCCCAAAATCAGAATCAAAATGCCAATCAATCATTGGACATATTTCAACATCCTTTACCAAAGCATGGTAAAGAAGTGGCTAATCAAATTGAACATCATAATGTTCCCCCTCCTACCCAATATGTAGGGACTATTAGTGGGCATTTACCTACTAATTATTTGGAAATATTTGACACAACTTTATCCATGGTTACGACCAGACCTCTATATAACATTCAGCCACCTGATCTTAGTGATACAGAATATGAGACTGAAAGTGACATGGAAATCACTTCAAATCAATCGAATAGCTCTAAAGATGAATCAGATCCTATTCAACCTATCACAAGTTCTATGGTTCCAGAAGAACCATTTCTAAGAAGAGTCACTACTCGACCATCGTATCACCAATTAATTTCTAATGAACAAGCCATAAATGCTAGACCAAGAACCATTCATCATCCACAAAATAATATTGTCGGTACCATTGAAGCTGTTACTAGACAACAGGCTCAAAATTCTCAACAAGATCAAACTCAGAACAAATGGATTAGCTCCATTTGTTTTGAAAGTTCCTAATAAAGGAAATGAGGCACCTAATGTTCAACCTAAACCTCCTTATAATATTAATGAACAATTATCAAATACTACAACTATAATTTCCCTTTTGGACATTTTAAGATCTTCTCCTACACATAGGGATGAATTAATGCTCACATTAAGCCAAATGATGGTACCACAAAATATTCAACCTGAAGCCATGGCCAATACTATCATAACTCGAGAAGTCGATTGTATTGACTTTCGAGATAGAGATATACCGCAACATAGTTTACATAAGGATAACCCCTTATATATTACTACCCTAATTGGAGATGTAGCAATTAAACGAGTCTTAATTGATAATGGTTCCTCTTTAAACATTTGCACTTTTGACTTCTACCAAATATTTGGGTTTAGAAGTGACGAGATGAAAAGAACTGATATGATCATAAAAGCCTTCAATGACGAAACACAAGAAACGTGTGGAGTTATTACTATGCCATTGCAAGTTGGTCCAAGAACCTTAGACATGACCGTGTTTATTGTACATTGCCCTGCATCATACAATATACTCTTGGGTCACCCTTGGATCAACGCGATGCTAGCTATTCCCTCAAATTTACATCAGTGTGTTAAATTCAAATTTAAAAATCAGTTGGTTACCATTCATAGTGATCCTAGACCCTTTGATATGTGTGCTTTGGCAGAACTTGTTGGAGTTCAATTTTTCCCTGCTCTGTCATCCACACATCCTAATTCTAATCATCCATCTAAATGTGTGAAACACACACCCATAACATCATCTACTTTTTCTCCATCAACTCTACCTCTACATATAGTTCAACCATCTATCAAAAAAACCACATTAGAACTTCCAAAAGATCCTAAACCCACAACCAATGCCTCTTGTTTTACTCCTATAACTTCTATTACTATAGAATCATCCATTGACATTTCTATACCACCTACATCCACTAAAGGCATACTTTTTGCATCTGACGATGTAGGAAATGTTCCTTCTACCTCTTATGCTCTTACTGACGAGCTTTTACCCGATTTATCTAAAATTCTTACATTAGAAAAAACAAATGCTGCTATGCAAGATTCCCTTATCTTAAATAATTTTCCACCCTCTCCTCGTACCTTGGGCCTCCCACAACCTATGGAATGTATTTACCAAGTTGGGAGTTACACTTTTATTTATAAGGGATATGACTGGGGAAAAATACCTAGAAACATCCAGACACATTATGATGGATATGCTCGATGTTATTTTACTGAGTATATTAAAGCTAAGCCTATAATGCTTAAATTGGGATATAAAGGGAAAGGTTTGGGACCTTTCCAAAATTGTATGAAATAACCTTTTGAGGTAGAACCATGGCCTACTCGATGTGGTGTGGGCCTATTTCCTAGTAAGGGTAAGCCCTTCCCATTTGAGGATGATGACCATCTCATATCTTACCAAGATTATTTGGATAAACATGATGCCTTGCATTTAATGAATAAGCCATTTACATGTAATATAATATCCATAGCTTACCCTCAGATGATCGCTGAATCTGATGATGAGTTGGAGGGAGACATCTTCCATGATGTCTCCATTGAGGAATTATTACATAACGAATTTTATTTCGATGGATTTATACCTAGTCTAGCCTAGCTTGAGGCCACGACTCCTCAAGAGGAATTATCCAAGCTAACCTTGGAAGACTTACAAGAATTGGGCGTTTCACCCGTCGCACCTAATTTTTAGAGAGATATACACATGGAAGTAGAAAACGTCATAAAAATTAACATTGGAACCAACAATAACCCTCACATAATCAACATTGGATTAGAATTGAGTCAAGAAAAACAAGATAAATACATTGCATTTCTTAAAAAATATGAAGACGTCTTTGCTTGGACATATGAGGATATGCCAGGATTAGACCCTTCCGTAGTTATGCATCACCTAGTAGTCCATCCGGATGCTAAACCTGTTAAATAGAAACTTAGAAAAATGCATCCTAAAGTGGCCTTACTAGTCAAAGGGGAATTAGAAAAACTCCTGAAGGTTATTTTTATACAAGCCATTGATTATGCTGAATGGATTTCAAATGTAGTTCTAGTAACTAAGAAATAAGCTACCAAAGTTAGGGTTTGCATAGAATTTAGAGATATCAATGCTGCCTGCACTAAGGATGATTTTTCTCTTCCCAACATGGATCAGATCATTGATTTTACTGCTGGGAGTGGAATGATATCCTTAATGGATGGATTTTATGGTTATAATCAGATCAGGATAGCTCCTGAAGATCAACTAAAACAACATTTATTACCCCTTGGGGGAACTTTTGTTGGAAAGTGATGCCATTTGGTGTAAAGAATGCAGGTGCAACTTATCAACAAGCCATGCCTTATATCTTTCATGATATGATGCATGATATTCTACATGATTATGTAGACGATATTATAGCTCGTTCCATCAAAGAAGATGATCATTTAGCTGACTTAAGACAAGTATTTGATCGGTTAAGGGAATATCTTATCCGAATAAATCCAGCTAAATGTATATTCGAAGTTAAGTCCGGTAAATTATTGGGGATTATAGTTTCTTTATGTGGCATTGAAATTGACCCTCTCAAGATTGTGGCTATCACTGATATGCTCGCACCCACAAATATATCTGAATTACGGAGTCTACAAGGTAAGCTTCAAGCTATTCGTCACTTCATCGATAAGTTTACGGACAAAACAAGACCATTTCTTAAGCTTCTTAAGAAATATGTCTCTTTTCATTGGGACGATGAATGTCAGGAAGCGTTTAAACTCCTCAAACAATATCTCCTTAACCCACCTGTGCTTTCACCACCTAGATCTGATCACCCATTTATCTTGTATATTTCTGCTTCAGATTTTTCCTTAGGAGCTATGTTAGCTCAACTTGATGATGAGAAGAAAGAGAGTGCTAATTATTATATCAGTAGAACCTTAATTAGTTATGAAAATTGCTATACAGTATTAGAGAAGTTATGTCTAGCAGTCGTATTTTCTACATAGAAACTATGCCATTATATGCTTAGTTAGAAAACATATGTTATTGCTAAATTCGATCCTTTGCGGTATCTCATGAGTCGACCATACTTATCTGGTCACACCGCAAAGTGGGTTCTTGCGCTAAGTGAGTTTGAACTCACGTTTATAGGACAAAAGTCTGTTAAGGATCAAATCATAGCATATCAATTGGTTGCTGCACCCTTAGAGTCTACCCATCCCCTCATCATTGAGTTTCTCAATGAATGCCTTAAATTAGAGGCATACCATCCAGAGCAATGGTCCCTATACTTTGACGGAGCTCGATGCATGAGTAGGGCTGGTGCAGGTATTATTTTAATATCTCTGTAGAAACATATTATACCTCTATCCTTCAAATTAACGTTTGCTTACACTAATAACATTGTTGAATATGAGGCTCTAATCCTTGGATTACGGGCTGCCTTGGCACTAAAAATTAAAAATTTATTAGTTTTTGTTGATTCTCAACTTGTCATAAATCAAATCAATGATGTTTATCAGACCAGAGATGATAAATTGTGCCCATATAAAGCATATTTCCTACAATTATTATCCTTATTTGATCAAGTTACCTTGGAAGCTATTCCCTGAACTAGCAATTGTGCGGCTAACGCTATGGATGCAGCTGCATCTCTTTTGCCCTTGGAGTTAGATGACGAATCTGCTACCATAATTATTCATTGACTCCAGGAACCCACTTCAAATAAATCATTCTTAGAACCTTTGGATGTGTTTCTAATCAACGAAACTACTCCTGAACCTTGGTACATTGATATATTTAATTTTCTTCAAAATGGGACCTTCCCTGAAGGTTGTAATAGCAAACAACACCGATTATTACGTAGACGAGCAAGTCGATTCATAATTATTGGTAATACCTTGTATAGGATATCTTTTGAAGGCATCATATTGAGATGTTTGAATCTAGAAGAATCTAGATCAGCTTTGAGTGAAGCCCATGATGGATCTTGTGGGGGACATTTCAGTGGTAGTGCCATTGCCAAGAAGCTCCTTAGGATAGGATATTTTTGGCCTACCATGGAGAATGATGCACATGCTTACGTGCACCATTGCGACAAGTGCCAAAAACATGTTGACCTTGTCCATGCGCCTGCACAAGAATTGCAGGCTATTTCATCTCCTTGGACCTTTTCAAAATGGGGCTTAGACATCATTGGAAAAATCAACCCTGTGTCATCTGATGGACACAACTTTATCATAACTGCTACTGAATATTTCATGAAGTGGGTTGAAGCTATGCCCTTAGCTTCTTGCACTGGAACACAAGTCTCCAAATTTATTTTCAATCAAATTATTTGTAGGTTCGAAATTCCTGCAAATCTCATCTCAGATAATGGAACTTATTTCAAAAATAAAGATGTCAAGAAATTATGTCAAAAATATAAAATTCAACATCATTGGTCCACTCCCTATTATCCTCAGGGTAATGGCCAAGCAGAAGCATCTAATAAAACATTAATCAAAATCCTCAAAATACTGGTTAATAAATCTAGTCGAGATTGGTACATCCAATTATATCCTATTTTATGGGCTTATCGAACTAGTGTTCATACTCCCACGAGCACTTCACCCTTTGTTTTGGTTTATGGTGCTGAAGCAGTTTTTCCCTTTGAATTAGAAGTTCCTTCTTTGTCTTTGCTACTTCAAACTACTAAAGTAGGATATGAATATCATGTTGGAAGATTTAGTCAGCTAGAACTCCTAGATGATAAGTGCATCAATGCTTTGGAACATCTTTGAGCCTACCAAAACAAGCTTAAACGAGCATACCTCAAGAAAGTTCATCATCGATCCTTTGAGATTGACGACCTTGTCTTGAAAGAAACTAAAATAATACTAATGCAACTAAAGATCTTAAAGGTAAATTCGAGCCCAATTGGCTTGGACCGTATATCATCACTGCTAAATTTAGATCGGGAGCATACTGATTAGCTACCTTATATGGTAAAGATCTTAAAGAACCTATGAACATTATGCATCTTAAGCGCTATTATACATAAAATATAGGCATTTAATCATTGTATATATTGTTATTTTGCATATTGTTTCATTTTCGTCATCCATATAAAAATTTTACACACAACAATAGTATTTATTCTTTCAATTCATAAATTAAAATCAAACTATAAACACTTCAAAATCATCAAAATCTTCAAAAACATCTTTTATTTTTGTACTCGTCAATTCTTGAAGTATTGCAATTATATTTCCAATTATTTTGGATAAATTAGCATTTATTTGGAATCCCACACTTTCACACTCACATGAATAAATATCTTGATTTTATTTGGTATGATTATTAATCTCTCTTTTATCAAAGCCCACATTTGAATTAAATAAAGTTTTGAGCATAGAGAACTGATCTTGTTATTTACTTGAACCAAGCATATCTTTTCACATTAAAATGATTTCATTGCAAATTCGATATGATGCTACATAGTAGAAATGGTTTCTTGAACGAAAAGTTTCCCCTGCTATCCTATAATGCACATGGTCTAGAATCTTTGAGAATTGACAAAAGGACAAGCTCACCCCTGCCCAGAATAAAAATCCCTTGCTCTACAGCCAATTCGAGAAAGTATCCCTAGCATAGGAAGAAAAAGAAAAGTCAAAGAAAATGAGAAAAAGAAAAATATCATTTTTTACCATCGCAGCAATATTTCAACATTATCTCAGTTCCAAGCAAAAATACAAAAAAAAAAAGAAGAAAAAAGCAAAAAGCAATAAAATCCCTTCCCTACCCATTGAAAAGAAAAGAAGGGTGAATGAGCTTGAATCCCTGGAATTCTCAATTATTCAAAAGCTGTGAGGTAAGCCCCATAATAGGCGGTTTGTGCCCAACCCGCTTGGCCTTGTGTAATCCCTAGCATGGTGATATGTCTGTCACATTAGCGACCTTATTTTGTATAGACCTATGTCTTCTTAGGGATCAGCTAGCTCTTGATGACCTGAATTACATAATAGTCTGGTACGATTACATGCATATAAATCATGGTCAACAAAAATTTATTTGGTTAATTCAAATTACTTGTATCAAATTATCTTGCTCAAAATTGGTGAATGAACAATACAATTGCACACACATTTGTATTTGAGAGATTTTGTATCATTATGATAAATCAAGATCGGTAATGAACTCACATTTGCACATGAGGGTTCCTTATAAATCTACATTTTGTATTTAAGATAATTTAAAATATCTCTGCAATTCTTTTAGAACCATTTCATCTTCTTATTTAAGAACATTTGCTTAGCATAAAAACAGTTAAATATATTTCTTTCCACAAATCCAAAAAATTTCTTTCATAAACATCTTCAAAAACCTAGTAAATAAAGTCATGTTTATATATTATTATTTTCTTTTTATCTCAAAAACTCAAAAATCAATCATGCAATAACACTAAAATATCAATTTCCTTCTTTGTATTTCGCGATGATGGTATAAGTCTATACCTATAATTCTATGCCTAGCGCAAACCATTGTTCTGATTTTATTTTCCCATCCATTTTAAAAATTCATAAAAACTTATGGCTTACATCATTATGTTACACAATTGTGCTTTAAAAGGAACGCAAATTTTTCTATTTCATTTCATTATGTCAAATATTCCATTTTGCAACCATGGTATAATTTCTAAAGCATTGATCAAAATTTTATCACACTTAGGAATTTATGCCTAGCAAAAATCATATTTCTTTTCATATCTCATGCATAATATTTTTATGAAAATCTGAAAACAAATCATCACCATCATCCTTTTTCATCATCACAACACAAAGTCTTAAGACAGTTTCTTAAGCACCCTTTTAATTTTAGCAATATTTCTAAACTGGGATTAGCTTGACGACCTAGCAAGCAACAACTCCATGAAATGGTCTATAGCAGCGACAATGTCCTTTGAAATTATTGTTAGAAGTCCCTTTTATTTTTTTGCATCACATCACACCACAAAACAACCAATTTTTTTACATCAAATTATTCCATTTCAATTTTATGGCATGGCATAAAAATTATAATTTCTTTTCAAAACAACATAATTACATGAATAACCAATCAAAAAATCCAAAATTAAAGCATCATACAACATATACACAAGTCATATCATCAAAAAGATGATCTATATATATCAATAAATTATGTACATCATCTGGATTGGTATGCCACAATCAATACCCTGGCATACTCAATCCCCTCAAAAAGTAATAATAATATATACAATCTGTAGTCTATAGTAGCTAGCCTCAAGAAGCCCTCGAGCTCTCAACCTCATCTCCTCTCCCACCCTGAGGTGGAGGAGGTGGTCCCATAGAGGTCTAGGCTGTGTCTCGGGTCCTCACCATCGATCGTGAGGACGTCCTCGATGATCCCATCATGATCGACTCCATAATGCTAGCTGGAAGTAGTATCCTCTGCCCCTATGGAACCACATGAGAGTATAATCCCTAGTAGAACATGGTCTGAGCAATAGACCACACCAGATCTCGAGTGCTCACCCCTTCGCTATGAGCCCTAAGTCA
Source organism: Wollemia nobilis (assembly GCA_028583015.1). NCBI lineage: Eukaryota > Viridiplantae > Streptophyta > Pinopsida > Araucariales > Araucariaceae > Wollemia > Wollemia nobilis. Next base: position 18,873,210 of record JAQPPZ010000513.1, read on the forward strand.
TGTAGCCTCATCCTATAGAGTCTGCACCTGAGCCCGAAGGCAGGCAACCTCAACCTAAAAAGCCACCATCTCGCTACTCTCCCCTACTTCGATAGCCTTGCCATTATCGGGTGATGGTGGCCTCTCCCCCTATTGAGAAGGAAATCCCTCCTCCATCCTCCCTGTTTGATGTGGTCTCTGTGGAGCCCGTGGCATCCTCTAGCATCTCTCCTACAGAGACCATCGCTGCTCTCTCCCGTCGTGACCCCGTGCTGCATCAATAGCAACCTGGCACCGCCTCCCCATCTGTTGCACAATTGCATGCACCAGACCTTGTGCCCTCATCATTCAAGGAGGACGAAGGCCTGCATACCAGACATCATATCCGTTCACAACCCCAGCGTCATCCCCATCCCCTGGCTAGATGGGGGCATTGTCTGTGTCTTGAATCCAAAATCATTGCATATCTGGAGCCCCGCTTAGTGTAGTACTATCCTGAATAGTTCAAGAGCACTCGTAATCCCTGAGAGAAGGGATCCCCTGCTGAAGACCAAAATATCATAAAAATCAGTTGTAGTGGTGTATCTCTACCTCTCCCCACTCCATCCTCAACCAACAGACTCGCCTGATGTGAGCCAGCTCCTGCCCATCCTCTGCCCACCTTGGATGCTCTCTTCATGACCTCCAGGTGATTTGGTATAGGATGAGGTTGTCTAGCAACCTTCATGACATTGATAGATCTATCTGCCATTATGACCCTCTCTTTAGCCACTAATAAAAAACTTGAGGCCTCTCTCGATCAACCCCTATCAGTGGGAGTCCTACCAGCTACCACATCACGATGCGCTCCTAGCACCATACCTATAGTAGCGATGTCAAAACCAGACATCGGCCTCCCTTGTATACGACCCAATGCAGGATCCTATACAAACATCATAGTACAAAGCTACCCCATGCGAACCTGTATTTGCGGTCCCTCATGTCGTAGACCACATCTGATAGAAGCCAGGGTAATTTACACCCGCTCTAGTGGCACAACAACAAACCACCCACTATCTCAGCCAAAACCTGAGTCAACCTAGATGCTCCATGCATATGCCTCAGAGACTTGATGTTCACTCCGCCCTTCTTCAGGGTGAAGCTTGGGTCTTCGCTCAATCTCATCATAGCCTAGCCCTGATTGGCCGTAGGAGTCATAATTCATCCCTGTATGGGTATCCTAAAGATCCTCCATACATCCTCTAGTGTGGGAGCCATATCCCCTATCGGTAACCAGAAGCAGGACGACCCCAAATACCATCTCTCTGTTAGGGCTGTCAGTAGCCCCATGTTTTTCTATACTTGTGGCATCTTTGCCACATGCTATAGTTTGACCTATGCTAGTTGGTCTCACTTCGCCTGGTTGAGCATGGCCACGTCATCCCTCAACCCCCCGTATTTCCACTCCTAACTCTTTAGTAATCCCCTCTATAAAACAAACAATAAAATTTATTAATAAACCAATTATTAAAGTCAAATTAATACAATTTAAACAAGCTTAATTTCATAAAAATGATGATATCGTCCACCATTGGGTAAAATCATCCTTGGGAGGACGAAATCATCTTCTATTTCGCAACTTGGGGATCACCCCCTGTTGTACGGGATCGCCTCTAGTTCGTCGATTTTGCCCTCAGACGAAATCGATGATCTAGGGACGATTTCGACGAAATGAGGACGATTTCGTCCTGACGTCATTGACGGCCTAAAAATGGACGTGATGCCCCAAAACAGTCAAAATTTAAAACAAAAAATTGCACAAATCAAATTCAAACACAATTCACTAGGATTATATCCTTACCCATAGTCCGTGCTGGACCTCTGTCGATCGGTGTGCTGTCTCAACCATTTTTGTCTACAGAGCTCTCAATCAGTAAAAAGGAACAGTAAAAATGAATTAGGGTTTTACCATATTTTTCTTAATTTTATTTAAAAACAACAACATTTTTAATTTTGCTTTTTCACGCTTTTACCTCAAACATTCGATTTGGGTAAAAACACGGAGGGGGCACCATAGTAAACAGTCGTACGATTCGACCAAGAATCGTCATCTTAAAAATTGAGTAAAATTTTGCTTTCTCATAAAACGGGAAGAAATCGTATTTAATGCATTTTCTATAGAAAATTCGTTAAAGAGGGGGCAAAATGTAGCACCCTAGAATTGGCGCAGTTAAACCTTAGTAAAAGATAAAAATTTGAATTTTAACCCAAAACCGCCCGTTATCCACTCCCCTTGTTTTCCACATCATTTTTAGGATTTGTTTTGACCGTTGGACGATATCGTCGTCGATTAGATGAAATCGTCCCAGATCTGACAAATTCGTATGGAACAGAATGTCCAAACAATTTCGTCCCAAAACCGAATTTTCATAATTAGCTTCTATTTCAACAACTTCTCTAACTTGGGTAGAAAGCGTGTCTGCGTAGTTAGAGTCTCCCTCGTTGGAGATCTCCCAAATTGGGATGATCTCCAACCTCCTAACCTCTCCCTAATCCTATATAAATTGGGATTTTCTTAGTTTATCCCCCTGAACCCCCTGGCTAACTGATTTCCCTACAACTTTAACTTTTCATGCATTAGAACACCTTCATACTTTCGTTTGCATTGCGTATTTCAAGTTTTCTTGTAGGAATTTTATTGTTTTTCAGCCAGAGCAAGCTCAGATCATCACAGACGATTATAGACGATTTCAGACGATCCTGTCGTAGATCGATGATTATCTCGTATGATTTGAGGTGATCTCGACTATAGTCTAGATTGGGGGAAATAAGAGCCTGAAGTTTGCATTTTCTTATCTTTTCTCTTCATTTTCTTATGCATTAACTTGGTTTATTATATTTTTGCATCTTGGAGTTCACCTCATTTAGCATAGATGCATGATAAAGTTAAAATAAATTATTAAATTGATGCATTTCCTTTTAATTGCTATCTAGATCTATCATTAAGGCAAATTTATTGATATCTCTATCATTTCCCCTTGCTTTTGTATTGACTGCAGGTTTCTAACAAATTCGTCTGATGAATTCGTCAGATCGATGATGATCTCGTTTGATCTTAGATGACCGACTAAGATCTGAGACGATTCTATGCAATTTCAGACGATTACGTACGATTTGAGATGATTTGGACCTCTACAAACCTTAGAATCTTCATCAGACATCCGAAATAAGATATATTCTGTCTTATTAGCATACTTTATGTGTTTAGCACTTATTCATGTTTTCTATATTCATATAAATCAGCATTGGCATATAGAATAGCTTAGATTCATCTTGGCCAAACCTAGGAATTGGATTATTAAAGCACAAAATGAATACATCAAACCTACTCTCAACCTAGGCGTGGAAAATACGACTCAAAAGTTTCCTGGTGAACCCACCATCCATCAAAAATTCACCCTTATACCCCCTCGAGAGGGAAGACCTTCAAAGGGCCTCTCAGTTTGAGGTATTGTCCCATCCTTCTCGCATCCCCCTTTCGGGCACAAATCCTATAGCCTAAAGGTAAGGATGCGAAAAATTTGGAGCGATACAATTTCTAATGTTTTGAGGTTGCTATTGTATAGGATTTGTTACCTTATACCTTTTACCATGAACTTTGGACGGACCTTCCATATTATTAGGTAATTCTTAACAAGCTTTATAACCTTGTATTTATAGGAAAAGTACCTCTTCTTATTTCCTCCTCTTGTTCTTGGATTTTTTTATTGGGAATATTGCTCATATCTTTCTTTGTGATAGCCCATGGATACATACCTCTTTGAAACCCAATTATTGAAAGATTAGTTTAGTTTTCAAACCTACCCCTTTGACTAAGAGGTAGATATGGTTCCATTGAGTACATTGGAGCCTAATAAACAATGAGACCCTTTGATCCTATTAGAAAGGTTTCAAGGTTCTAAATTATAATAAGTGCTACATTTGATACCACCCAAAAGGTATTATATCCTTATGTTCATCCAATTCAAATGTTTATCATCACCTCATGGAATTCATATTTAGTAGCAAATTTCTTTGAATGTCTTCCTTTGTTCGTATTGTAGAAGCTCCAAGTCTTCCTTTCTTGCTCATACCATGATCATCCAATTTGTTCCAAGTTTCTTTTCTAAGGCAAGAATAGCCTAGTAATATTGGAGGAGAGATCCCCTATCTAAGAAACAACTTAGTTTGAGGTATATAAGGAAAAGTGGAGGTTGATATCCTTTTATAGACCTCTTCATTAGGTAAGACATCAAAATCCCTTTCCTTATTGATCCTCCTCCTATGATTGGTACTTATTTGACAAGCCCTTGGAGATGATTATTCTTGCAGTATTGGGATATTATATTCCTAATTATCCATTGTTGCTCCTCATATTTCATTGTGGTAGTTGGATTTGATGGATTTTTAAGCCTTAATACTACTAGAAATATAATTCAAATATCCTTCCACTAGTTTAGATCAAAATATAGAAGACACTTTTCCCTGGTTGCCTAGGATCAAATATGTTTTGCTAAAGATGTAGGAGGGTTGGGATTTATAAGGGTAAAACAAATGAATGAAGCCTTTATGGGAAAGATAGGATGGAAATTATTGAAAAATTATCATCTTGAGTGGGTTAAGATCCTCAAAGCCAAGTATTTAAGAAATGGATTTTTTTATACTCCAATGACTTTCCAATCAGATCTTCCTTTTGGAATAGTCTTGTGGACATTAGACATTTAGTATGTAAAGGGCTTCACTAGAATATTGGATATGGCAATTAGGTGAACTTTTGGAAATATTTTTGGTTGAAGAACATTCCACTTTCATAGGACCTAGAGGTACATGCATTGGAATATGCTATATCCTTCCATTTTGGTATCAAAGTTGCTAATTATATAACAACTAGAAATAGTGAAAATTTTTGGAAAGATTTATCTTCTCTAGATTTAGACCCAAATTTGGCTGGCCATATTAACAATTTAAAAATAAGGCTTCATTTGTATCCTCTACTACCCTCCTATTCAGTCATTTGGAAGGAGGAAAATAATGGAAAATACTCTGTTAAGTCTAGATACCATTTGCTTGAGATAAAATGTAGAAACTAGTTTCCAGTGAGGAAAATATGGATTAAAGGGCTCATCAATAAAATAACTTTTTTATTATGGTTGGTGGTTCAAATTAGAATATTAACTATTTAAAACTTACACAAAAGAGGTATCTTTATTGTAAATAGATGTTATTTATGTAAATAAAAGTTGGAATCAGCTCATCATCTTTTTCTTGAATTTTCCTTTGCTAGGCATATTTTAGAGAAGGTTTTGCAACCCTTTGATGTTCCTTGGGTCTTACCAACCACTATAGGATATTTATGTGTGCAGTGGGATCCTCCTTTCACTAGTGGTAGCTTGAAAGTTCTCTAGAGGTTTTGTCTCCCCCATTTTCTTTAAAATCTAGAATGAGAGGAATAATAGGGCTTTCAAAAATAGGAAAACAAAGGCTTCTATGTTTTCTTTTCATATTATAAATGCTATTGTGGAGAACAATCAGACCTTATAATTTCTTGAGGTAGCTAAAAGTAGAATCGAGGAAGCCATTGTTGTTTTCTATAATTTGAAGCCTTTGATTTGTGTGAATTTGTTGAAATCTTTAAGGTTGGAAGTTAAGCAGGAACCCCCTCTATATGGGTGGATCAAAATAAATGTGGATGGTGTTGAGAAAGGGAACCTAGGGCTTGCTGGTGTGGGTGAAGTTTTTAGGGATTCTAATAGGATGACTATGGAAGCATTTTTGGAACCTCTATCCATCTAGTCCAACCAATTTTGTTGAGGCTCGAGCATTTTTTACAAGGGCTAAGTTAATCAAAGAAGGCCATTATAAAAATATTATTATAGAAGGGGACTCCCTAAAACTTATAAATATTTTAAAAGGAAGATAGAAAGTTGGTTGAAGCATTGCATATATGGTTGTGGTTATAAAAGAGATCTTGTCGTCTTGTCACAACCTTTAGTTAAAGCATATTTATTGGGAGGGGAATGGAGTTATAGATTTATTAGCAAACATGGGGGTGGAGGCTCAAAATATTATTATATGGAAAGATAATTTCTCACTTTAACTTATTGAATTTATGGCTAAGGAGAACCTAAATCGGCCTAATGATGTTCAATTTCCAATTGGAAGAAGCTAAATTTTAGTGTTTAGCTCTTGGGGCAAACTATTATGGATGTCCCAGTCTATATGTGGTAGACTATTATGTTGTAAAATCAACTATTATCTGGTTATTCTTGTTATTGGAAGTATAATATATATGTTTCTTATCAAATTATTTAGGTTGGTTCTTTATGATTGTTAATAGTTCATATGAACTTGGCACCATGTTTTCTTTACCTTTTATGATTTGCTTGTAAGGAAGTTTATGTAAAATAGATGGGGCCATTTCAATCCCCTTAACCTATTAATAAAAAAAATAATAACCACAATACTATAAAATCAAGGTAACAATGTGAGTAGAGTAATATGAGTAAATTAATATTAAATCAAGGCTAATAATATATCAAATAACATTCAATAATAAATAACAATATGAATGTAAATATCTTGAAAAAAATACATGTATCAAGCATGTAGAACAACTTACAATATTAATTTCTTAAAATGTATGCAATATTTATTACTCCACTTTCACTTACAAGAACTTGCTCTTTACTCTGTAATGTGATGTGTTATGATATCTTATATTTGATTGTCTATGTTGTATCCTTATGGAGTATATAATTATTTGGATACTTGACTATTCCTTTCTATATGCCAAGTCTCATGACTCTTGTATTATCTACTTGACACTTGCATACTTTATGAACACTTGACTCTATAATGTATGCACACCTATACATGACTCTTTCCCTTCACTTTGCACACTCTAATCTAAGACACTTGTACACATATTTACATTACATATTTGCACTCTTACATATAAGAGACTTGTGCACATAGACTAACTTTACACTTACACACTCACTCACATGACACTTGTGCATATCCTGCACATTACAACTTTACATGATACTTGTGCATATCCTGCACATTCACACTTACATAAAGGAAAATATTAATCACACTCTAAACTATGACTCAACCCTAATCTATTATTTATGAATGTACCATGAAGGTACCATGGGGGTATATTAGTATGTACCAAATGATGTAATGTACTCCAACAACCCTTGTATTATGTTATTTTTTTCATCTTAATTTTCTTTGAATTTAGTTTCACATTCTTTAGTATTTATAGTTTCAAGATTACAAGTTTCTTGAACTCTCTCATTATCATTATATTCTTGTATAAGAATATTTCCTTTGCCTTTATCCTTAGAATTATGTTTCTTTATTTTCCTGCATAGTGACTTATGAACATTCACTTAGAGAATCATAATAGATTCTTGAGTTAGATAAACTTGGAATATCAACACTACATGAAGAATGAAATATTTTTTCTAGAAATGATTTTTCAATTTCCATTTTTTATTAAGAGATTCAATCGAATATTTTTGTTTCATATCCTATTCTTTATGAATCTTAAGTGACATTAATGCCATATACATTATTATACCTATATATAAAGGTATCATAATATTATCCTTTCCATCATAAATTGCTTCAATAAGTCTTGCATGCAGATAGTATTCAAAAGTTCTCAAATTTTCATTTGTGGCTTCACTATAAATTAATTTTGAAACTGTCTATTTTTCCTTTAATTTATTGAATCAAATTATTAATCCCAAATTTTATGACATCTACTTTTTCTTTTCTAATCATCAATTCCATATTGTTATCCATAAAATTTATATATTTTGATTCCTTTGAAGTGAACAACCTTTTATCTCCCTAGGTTAAAATAATTATAAGTTTCTAATTTGACTCTTATGGAGTAGTAAACCTTATGCATCCCTAGTTTTAGAAACTAAATTTTACAAATCTATGTTTTCCTAAATTTTTATGTTGAAATCATTTTGTCTCCTGAATAAGTAAATTTGCAAATAATTAAATAATTTTTAAATTTATGAAATCAAATTTAAATGCTTTGAATTTGAAAAAAATTATTTAAAAAATAATTAAACTATTTAAAGTCCTTATCTCTCCAATTAATAATATAATGAAACCTTTATAAACTTAAACAATATTAATAAGTTCTACTTATCACTCCAAAATCCTAATAACTCAAATAAATCAAATATTTCCTATTTATCCTTATAACTCCAAATATAAAAACTTAATATAGGCTTTGATTTATAAAAACCCTAAAATTTATAATACCTTTGCTACTTGATTTGATTCCTATGCACATGATCTACGATTCTACTCTATTGTGTTTATCAAACTCATACGAACTCCTTCCACCTTCTAAGAGTTAGTGTTCTCTTGCAATGTGTGGCTATGCAGGGCATCCATTCCACTTCTAATTGAATTGAGTTGTTCCACTTTTGATTGCATTACATTATTCCACTTATCATTGCACTGCCTAAAATACCATTGTTCCTTTTATCATTGCACTGCCTACAAAAATATTCTAATTGATTTTAACCTTATGTAATGTTTGCACCTGAAGTAACACTTTGCTTTTGGTGCTTATGATTCCAAAGTTCCACTTTCATCACTTTCCTTCAGAAATAAATCAACTCCCACTTAGTTTGCTATTATGTGACCTTTGGTTATCCTTATTCCTCAAGATGTTGGTGGATGTTCTTGATTGCTATACTATTACCTTTAGTTATCCCTCTTTCTTAGGGTATTGATGGATGCTATCATTGCTATACATAGCCTTTGGTTATCCTCATTTATTAGAGAATTTATGAATGCTAATGTCATTTTTTTAAAGCTAGCTAAAGATGTAGATGGTTATTGGATAGCTGAAGACATAGCTCAATGCTTTGTTAGCTTTGTTTCTAATGTTGTTGTAGTTCCCTTGTTACCTTGTTAGTTGTATATGTAGCTCCTATTATACTTTTTTAATATCACTGGTATGTACCAAACAACATTGATCTAGAATGAGTAACATGGCTCTCTAGTCATTGCTTTCATTTGGTATGAGTTGAATGACTCTTCTTCTTCTGCTTGTAATATGATCCGAATGGTTCTCTTCCTTTGTTTATGATATGATCCAAGTGAATGGATCTCTTGCTATGTTAGAATATGACTAATAGCTTTGCTTAGAACAATGTTTCATTTAAATTAGATATTAAATGTCTCTTTAGATGCTACATTCCTTGATTGATAGCTTCACTTTGACATCTTCTTATCCATGTAGACTAGCTTATTATTTATTCTATGTTTCCTTACCAATCTCTTCTACTGCACTTCATATAACTTAGCCACAACACTTCATGTATCTTAGCCTCTACACTTCATATACCTCATCCTTTATTTCTTATTACAAGTGATAATAAGATGATTTGTTTATGTTGTAAGTGACAACCGAATGGCTTGTTTTTGTTGTAGGTGGCAACTAGATGCTTGAGAGTTATTCTTCCTTTTTATAGCTTAAACAAAATGGGATATCCACTCCAGTAAACCTAATTATCTTAGGGGTATTATCTCTGAGATTTTACGATACCTAAAAGAGATCTAACTAAAAGGGGTCAATTGTTTGTGGTCTCCCCTCTTTTCATTTCTCTTATCCCAAAGCAACACTAGATATAAAATCCTCAAGGCCTTTATTTTAGCTCTCTTATCAAACCATAATTTTATAAATCCTTGATGTTTACTATAATGTTGTAGTGCATCATGCTATTTCTCATACAAACACATCAAGTTAGATAATTTGACCTCAATATTATCATCACTATCTATGTAGTATTTGATGAATTATAGGATAGGGATTTTAAGATCTGTGGAAAATATAGGCTACTAACCATAGACTATATAGTAATGGGATGTTTTTAATGATGATTTAATTCTTTTTATGTAAAACCATAATGCATATTTTTAGCTTGTTGTACCAGTCATGAAGATTTTTATCTAAACTTCTCTTAATTAATTTTACAAGATTCATGTAATTTGATTCCACTACTACATTAACTTGAGGATAGTAACTATAAGAAAATTTTAAAACCACCTTATTATCATACTCCCATTCAACAAATTATAAAGAAGAAAAAGTTGGACCATTGTTACATATTAGAGCATAAGGCATCCCGAACTTGGTTATAAGGTGATCCTTAAGAAACTTGATCATGACTTATAATGTGAAGTTTTTGGGTGTTTGAGTTTTTTCCAATGGGTAAAATAGTCCGTGGTAGTCACGATGACCTTATGAATGACCAATGAATTAGGGTCAATGATACCCATAAAGTCCAATCCACATTGTGCAACTAGGTACACTTCAATCATTGCTTTTAGTGGTATGTAAAATTCCTCTCCCAATGAGATATGACTTGACAAACATGGTGTGATTGGATATATGCATGTGCATATTTAAATATGTGTGGCCAATAGTAACTAACTCCCAATATCTCATGTGCAATGACATTCCATTAACAATTTCCATCACATAAGGCTCTTATTTGATTTGAATTCAGGTGACTGGAACATATTGTTTAGCAAGTAATGAATATATTCTAATGCCACTCATCATTAGTAACATCTCCCATAGAATAATATTGACATGAAATATATTGGATTTTATTACATTATTTGGTACTAATAAATATTTTGTAGATATATGGTGTGAAAAGAGTCTTGTAAATATAAGTTATTTAGAGTTTTTTATTTAGTAATCATTAGAGGATTTTCATTATTAGAAGTCAATAAAATATATTTCTCTTAAGAGAAATATGAAGTTATATTTCCCCAAATTTTGAAGAGTTTAAGGAGATGAATAGTTAGAATTTCAAGAGTCTTTGTAAATGCTATATGTAGAGGAAGCATGAGAGATTTTATTATGAGAGTGTTTGAATACTTATGTTTTTAATATTGTGTGTGATTTTGATCTTGAAATTTTATTGTATACTTGCTTAGATGCCAACAATGGTATTAGAACCACCAATTTCAAAACCAAGTCATAAGAAAATATTCATAAGTTGTGAGAGTTGTGAACGAGTTCTTGTTGTAAATAGAGTGCAAGTGGAAAATTGGAAGACCAATGTTAGAATGTTAAAATATGATTGAAGAGGAATGTTGGAAAGAGTAGCTTTGAAAAGTACCCATGGTTGAGCAGAATCAAGTTGATTAAAGCCAAGGTGAAAGAGTAATGTAAAAATATTATCATAGTTTTTTTTGAAAACTATAACTATTAAAATAAATGCTACTACAGTCTATGTAGATGTCTATAGAAGCATAGGAGTCATATTTTTTCACTCAAGCACCCAAGGGAAGAAGAGTTTGAGTTTTTTTAAGCCAGTAGGAGGTAGTTGTAGGGAAGAAACCTAAAGTGTAATATTAGAATGAGCATAGAAGAAAGAGTGAATGTTGTAATGAGCATTTGGAACATATACCAATGAGTGTACATGAGGAATTTGAAACACATATTGAAGGATAATAAGAAATATTCATTGCATGAAATATGATACTTGAGAAAGTGTTAAAAACATAAAGGAATATTCACAAAGGTTGGATGGAACATTATAGCATAAAAAGGAAAGAGAAGAGCGATAGAGATGTGGAAATAAGAAAGAAGTCGAGTTTATGTAGGATGTAGAAGATTAAAATGCTAAAATATAATTGTCTTTCATAAAATTTAACTACATGCATAATATTAAAATAATAAAAAAATTATCTATGCATTAATATTGAAAACATTTAAAATGAGAAACAATTATTTAAAAGAAGGGTTGAGATTATTTAAATATTTTAAATGAGAATATAGAAGAGAGCAATATAAAATTTAGAGGTGAAAGAAGATAATTTAAGGAGACAAGAGTTTATATTAAAGGAAAGAAATTTAATGTTTGAATTATGTGAAGGAAATTTTGATTTATTGAGAAAGAAAATTGTTGAAATAAGTTTATGAGAAGTAATAAATATAATAAATTAATATTAAAACAAGCATTATATTGAGTTGAAAAAAGAGAATAATTATATTAATATTGAAGGAAATTTGGAAAGAGTTTAATGTGAAGAAAAATATTTGATTGAAAGGAAAAGGAACCTTGAGAATATTTTTTAAAGAAAATAATTAAATATTTAATGAGGGAGTTACAAGGATTTCTACTTGATAGTTAAGAGAAATTTTCAAACTTCTACTCATCCAAGCAAATTTACAAAAGAAATTAGAACCTACCTTGAGAAAATTTCTAAAAAAACCATGGAAAACACAAGTTTTTCCTTCATAATCCTATTACTAAAAGGACCAAATTTCACTTAATGGAAAAATAAGATAAAATCAATACTTTTTGGAAAAATTTAGAAATAGTAACTAGAGACAAAATCATTCCAAAATATGCCATAGGTAAATAGAAATATAAATAAGAAAACATAAAAGAGCTCATCCTGATAACATTCAGAATATCATACGAAATTCATGCAATTATAAGTGAGGTTTAGAATTCAAAAAATACTTGAATAAACCTAGCACCATGTTTGAGGAAAAGAATGAAGCCACTATTTTGCACTTGCAATAACAATTGTATTCACTAAAAATTCATGATATGAAAACATAGATTTTTTTATCAAAGGATTACATAATTGAAATCAAAGCTACAAACTTTGGGAGAGAAAGTAGAAGAATTTTTTCTTACAAATTAACTACATACGTACACTCAAAGAACTCCTAGAATCATTTAAAACTTTAGCTGCATTTCTCCAAGTGTTTAACAAAAACATGTCATTTGATGAATTGGTTAATATTCTTCAGGAATATGAAATAGAAAGTAAGAGATGAAATAAAAAATAATGATTTCATTTTGACAAAAATATTACTTCTCTACCTCATCATCATAACATCAATGAGAATGAAAAATAAGAAATTTCCACATATGTTTTTGAGGAATATTATATTATTTGGTACAAGCTAATGTACCTCCATGGTACCTTCATGGTACAATTATAATTATGTAATATATTGGGGTTGAGTCTATAGTTTAGAAGTGTGATTTATATTTTCCTTTTCATGTAATAATGTAATGTACAAGTAATGCACAAGTGTCATGTAAAAGTGTAATGTGCAAGAAATGCACAAGTGTCATGTAAGTTAGAGTGCAAGTCTAGATTGAGAGAATGTGTGCAAGTGTCATGCATGTAAGTATACAAATATGTGATGTAAGGATGTGCATAACTTTCTCAGATTAGGAGTGCATGTAGAAGTGCAAGAGTCATGTAGATGTGTGCAAGTGTCTTAGAGTCAAGTTTCCATGTAAGAAGAACTTGAAGAGTCTAGTATACAAGTGGCAAGATGATAAGCCAAAGGTCATGGGACTTATCATATGGAGAGCAATAGTAAAGTAATTGAAGATTCACATTACTATGGCTATATTATAGAGATAATTCTCCATGAGAAATTAATATGAATATCAGATTATAGTGTTGTAATAGGAAGAAAAGGAATAAAGCTTGTATATAGATTTTTGAGCAATTAATATTGTAAGTTTTCTTCATGCATAGTTCAAGAATGATTTAGGCCATTTGAATTCATATTTTTGCTTTATTATATAGGCCTTGATATATATATTAATTTGCTCATATATTATTCTACTCTTATATTATTATTTTAACCTTTAATATTATGGCTATTTTATATTGGGACCTATGATATTTTGTGGTAGTAAGGCTTAAAAAACCAATAGTGGTATTAGAGCTACCATTAGACTCTATCCATTTTGATATAATTTATTGAGCCACCATTATTAATTAGTTTTATCCACTTTTGATAAAGTTGATTTAGAGTCTATCCACTTTGAAGGTAGTGCAGACTTGGACTCTAAATTTTAAAGGTCTTAATGAGTAGAAGATTAAGGGGACAAGGATTAGTCACTCTAATTTGAAGTCCAGGGTATTTCCACTTGGTTGAAGGAAAACTAGTGAAGACTAGGACTTGTATATATTTATAGAAAGGGCTACTTTAGGAGAAAACTTGAACATTTGATAAAGAAGAAGTCAGATTAGAGAAAATTTGGATATTAGAGATTAAGGATTGAATATTAGGAATTAAATATTGATGTAGAAAAAACTCAAGATAATGTTGGCCATTCATGGGTATTTAGTTCCACCTTGAAATTGATATTAGATTCTCTAGTAAGGAGGAAAATAATATTGGGTTCTTAGGTGTGATTTAGGACATTGAATATTTTAGATTGATAGAGGAACACCATAGATTAAGCTATAGAGGTCAAGAAGCTTCCTACAAAGATAAAGAAGAATTTTAGCTTCTAAGTTCAGAAAGAGCAATATAGAAAAGAAGATTGAGAAGCATTCAAAACTTCCTATAGAAGTTGAATAGCATACAAGATTTCTATATGAAATAGAGAAGCAAAGAAAAAAGTAGCAATATAGAAGAAGAAATATTACATTGAAGAAGAAAGGCCTATATTGAATAGAAGAGAAAGCCAAAGAAGCCTATATTAAAGAATAGATCCAAGAGAGAGACCTACATTATTGAATAAGGTAAGAGAAGCCTATATTGAAGAAGGTTTGAGAGAGAGACCTGCATCATTGAAAAGAAGGTCAAAGAATCCTATATCAAAGAGAAGATTCAAGAGATCTCTATTTAAGGAGAAGAGATCAACATTATTGAAGAAGAAGAGAAACTTGCATTATTAAAGAAAAGGCTAGAGAAGCCTACACTATAAAGAGTATTAAAGGAAGATTCACAAATGACCTACGTACATATATATGTAATATATTTGTAGAATAATATATAGAGTTAAAGAAGATATTTAGTCCAACTAGAGAAGGCTTATAAATCCAGTGTAAGCATATATGAAGCAAAAAAAGAATATAGAGCAAATGAAATCATATAGAGCATGCAAAGGTATTCTAAGATAGAGCACTCTAAGGAAATAGTACTTGAAGTTGTTGGAGAAATTAATCTCTAAAGAAACATAGAATGTTAGTAGTGGAACAACCACTACCAAATATGATTTTTTGAAGAGAGGCAAATCAGATCACCAGGTTTACTAGTGAAGAGAGGTAAATTTGAAAGCAAGGTTTACTCGTGAAGAGAGGTAAATAAAATTTCAAGGTCTACCAAATAAAGAAGACTTGAAGCATCAACTAAAAAATAGAAATCAAAGGAGAAATTAGTTCTCTCAAGAAGACTAAAGTGAAGAAATATTTGAATAAGAGAGGAGCCAATATGAAGACACACTTCAAACCACCTATGAAGCAAACAATTGAATGTAAGAGGAGCTGAAATAAAGGTATGCTTTGAACCACCTACAAAGTAAACAAGCTGAATGAGAGAGAAGCTGAGGTGAAGGCTCAAGGTGAAGTGAACCACCTGTGAAGTCATCTATTGAATAAGTGAAATGTGAAGCTAAGATGAAGGCTAAAGAGGTAAACTAGCCTTAGAATCATCTATTAAACCAACGGTTGGATAAGCAAGAAAAATAAGGAATAGTAACTGTTGGTCAAATATCTACCTAGTAAACAAACTTCATACGTTTGTGCACCCTAGATACAATCAACATTGAAATGTCGAAGGAAAGAGATGTCCTTCAGGCCAATATCCAGAGAAGGTTGGATCCTTGACTAATCCTACACTTGTTTGAAGATAAGGGTGTGGGAAAAAAATGGAAAATGCGAAAAGAAAGGGAAATATTGCCATAGGCCGAAGTGCAAGATGATGGATAAACCCAGTAGCAGTCGTACCCTCCAAGCTTAGCAACACTACAAAGATAATCAAGTAGAAGAATTCCATTTGCAACCTCCATGACGGAAACCTCTAGGGTGATACTCCAGTACTTCATTCCTTGCTAGCTAGACCTGAACTCAGATTTTAGAATTCAAGTGTAACAACATGCAAGAAACACAAGCGTTAGCATAAGTACGTCAAATCAAAATGAAACCATACATGAAAAATAACTCACAAATCCAAGGTGAAGATCTCTTCTATTAGTGTAGAACTTAGGGGAGTGTTCTTGCAAAATATTCTAACCCTTTACAATGAAATTTTCTTAGTATTTATAGAGGTTTGCACCTCTTCCATTAAATACATGAAAGGACCCAATGTCCATAAATCAAATACATGGTGGATCATTATTTCTTGGAAATATCCTACTGATAATTATGGTCTAAAAATGGTTATGGATGACAAGGCATTCAGGCACAAGGGCATTAAATTTGGGCCACATCCATCCTCTTGAAAATAAAAAATGAGCTTCATTAATTTAATCCGTATTGAATTTGCTTTGGAGAGGGAGTAAAATCATCGAGAAGGCATTCTTGAAAATGACAAAAATTCCTCCACTTCACCACCAATATTAAATTGTGGCCCTTATCTAGGCATATCCTTGATTGGAATTCACATTTTAAATATTTCCCAAGATGACAGTAATTAATGACTAAATCCACATATTTTAATTCATCATATGCTCTCATAATTTTTCATCTGAGCAAAAAATATACCAACTAAGCTTTTTTTAAAAATACCATTCGACTCCCAAGTGGGGCAACGAAGAAAAACACCTTTGCCTAAACTCAAACATTGTTGAAATATATTTTTCAAAATGTCTTCACCCAACATTAAAAAAAACTTTTAATGACGTTTGCCCCTGAAATGCATTCACCCATCACAGTCGCTCATCAAGTTCACCCCTCATAGTCGCCCATCAAGGTCGCCCCTTTCAATCGTCCATCAAGTTCGACCCTTTTTTGGAATCCTAACTATAGTGTGGCAAAAATGCCAACACTTTTGGTGGCTCATGAGGTATTCAGCTTGTATGGATGCATGAAATTTAGGCCTTCATCCATTGGGCTTCAAGAGTCATCTTTAGAATCAATCACTACATGTTCCACCATCGAATTTTATGCTTGCACTCCTCCATCTACCCCTGCATCTCCTTCTACAAGATCTTCAGACTCCTCTTCCTTGGATACCCTCTTAGATGCCTCTTCAACTTATTTCTTTGAATGCTACTCAACCAAAATGTCACTTGTATTGACATACACCTCGATGGCCTGAGCCCATCTGAAAGATTCAAACCGAGTCGAATGATCTAGGGACTCAATAATAATATTCAACATCTCCAACTTCTCAAAATGTGTGCATTTAGTCCTTCGACTCTTTAGCGACCCTGGGGAACACACACCGCTCTTACCCTACTTGCAAATGTGTTTAAACCCAAAAATGAAATGAAAGACCATGAAAAAAGCATATAACATGGAAGTAACAAAGATATGTCTCTTTATTTGTATTGAAACTTGGTTACAAGTTGGTCCCTCTTAGGGATACCAATTTTGATACAATGACGTTACAAGTGGGTAAGAATGTCCCCTCGCAAAGGGGTCGTACGCTATCACAAGCTCCTCGGTTCTGCACACAAAAATGTATGACGGCTTACAGATGCCTCCTTCTCCAGGTCTGTTACTTAGAGGAATCCCTTTCACTCTCGTATGTTGCAGATTTCGTCTGATGAACCTATGGACCTGTAAGCAATGAAACAACAACACACGCTTAGATGTCCAAGAATACCTCCTCGGATGAGGTTGTTAGTAATGAATATACCAAAATGAAAGCAAGTGCAAATTAAACCTATGCTATGAAGTTAAATGAATGAAATGATGCTATGCTAATGATATGCTAAACAAAATAATGAAACTAATATATAAACCCTAAGCTAGGCCTGTAGACCACTATCCGAGACAATGACCACTAAGGTGGATTTCATTCTATTTTCCCTAAAGCTATGGATCAAAGCTTGTATTAGATGTTGAAATAGTGGTCACTTTGCTATACAATTTGTTAGGGCTTTGCCATAACTGTGATCTCCAAGAGAAGCTCTCTAAGTCTCGAAAGCTCTCCTCAATGACCTATTCTGATAAATTCTTGATCCTTGGTGCTCTTAGGCTTGCACCTTTTAAAGTGTGTGAAACCCTAGATCTATGTCGAAGCCCTAGGACTGAATCGCTCATGTGTAGTGGATGTTAGCATGAGAAGCTTTTTGTTTTTTCTATGTTTAAAGACTAGTTATCTGAAATCTAACTGCAAAATTGAGTCTCCTATGCAAACTGGTCATTTAGCATGAGTAGCTTTGTTTTTGTCTATGTTTGAAGGCCAGTTAACTAAAGTCTAAATGCAAACTCAAGTCTCCTATGTGAACTGGTCATGAAAGGGAATGCAAAGTTACTCCCGTCACCTTTATTGCATGTAGACTACCACTTTTGCCCGTCATTGAGAATATTTATCGACAAAATAGTTTTTGTGGATTAGCCGCTATCATATACAATGGCTAATATCTGGTCGTTGTCATCTGTAATGGCTAAGGTCTTGCCGCTCTAAGCTTGAGTAGCTAATATTTGGTCGCTCTAGTATTGAGCGGTGAGGCTAAGATGGGCTTAAAATGCCTCAGATGAGTGGTGAGAACCACTTTTGATGCTTGGAAGGTCCAATATTATGTCCTATGATCTTATGGATGTGCCTATATGGGTAGCTCTCCTAAACATGACACAATTTAGGTGTCTACAGATGCCCCTTTTTGCGATGCACTAAGTGGAAAACACAACACTCAACAAAAATGTAGACTGATCTATTTGTAGGGTGTATGGTGATCAATATTATGATCAACATAAGCTTAATCATGCAAGATGGCACGGACCCCTTGAATCATTGCCTTAATTTTTAGAGGACTTAGCTCAGTGGATTGGACATGTTAAATTGTACTCATTCCTCAAACTCAATCAGGTAGCATCAACTGATACAATAGTTTCAACTGGTAGGAGAGCTACTATTGAATATGTCATGTCTGCTTACATTCCCAAAAAACAAGGGAAATTATGTGATTGTTGTATGCAATGATTCATAGGACAAACATGATTTTGTTATGATCGAGTGATATTTTGTTGATTTTAATTATGATTATTTTAAAAATTTGTACTACCTCTTCACTCAATGAACTGGTGAAGAAATGACAATGAATGAAGAGATAAGTCGCTTGACCAATATGACTTAATCTGGTTTCTTTCTAGCATTTGTTCCTATTGTGGCTGATCCACAACACACCCCAAAATTGGAGACCCACCTTTTTTGCATGCTTTCAAAAGGAATCTCAGTGACCCAGATGCTAAAAATCAAGAAAAAGGGGCAAAATTGCACAAGGATAGAAAAGTGTCGTGAAATCACGACATGTTGCTCCATCACGGCCGAAAATGAAAAAGTGTCACGAAATCACGACAGGTTGCTCCATCGTGGCCGAAAATGAAAAAGTTTCACGAAATCACGACATGTCGCGCCATCACTGTCGAAAATGAAAAGGTGTCACGAAATCGTGACATGTTGTTCCGTCGTGGCCGAAAGAGGAGAGAGAAAGACAGAATGGAAAGGCGTAGCAAAATCACGACATGTCGCAAAATCATGGGTCAAACCATTCAAATAGGGCAAAGCAAAAAAAATGTCACGAAATCATGACAAGAAGCGACAAACGAGGCACGAAGCAAAAAGGCGTAGCAAAATCGTGACGTGTCGCAAAATCGTGATCAATGCAGTCAGCGGCAGTAGGTGGGCAGAACCGTCGCAAAATTGTGACATGTTTGATTTTCATGGCTTTAAAGCGGGTGGAAGGCATGAAATGTAAAATGGTCATGAAATCGCGACAAAACTGAGCCAAAGGCGATAAGGCCCAACAGTGTAGCGAAATCGTGACAAGAAATGACACAAAGCGCATAAGTCGAAAGGTGTCGCGAAATCATGACGCGTCGTGTTTTCACGACGCGAGTGGACTAAAAGGCCTAAGTGGTGAAAGGCATAGCGATTTCATGCAACTTTTGGAGGAAACGTTCCAGACGGACAAAAACGTCACGAAATCACGACAGAAAGCAGCGAAGGGGCACGAAGCGAAGAAACGTCGCGAAATCGTGACAGAAAGCAGCGAAAGAGCACGAAGTGAAAAAATGTCACAAAATTGTGACAGAAAGCAGCGAAAGAGCACGAAGGGAAAAAACATTGCAAAATCACGATAGAAAGCAGCGAAAGAGCACGAAACGAAAAAACGTCACGAAATCGCGACAAAAAGCAGCGAAAGAGCACGAAGCAAAAAAACGTCGTGATATCACGACAGGTTGCGGCCGAGGGTGTAGGGAGAAGAAAAGCGTTGCGATTTCGTGACATGTCACATTTTTGCTGGGTGTGATGGCAGACAAGGCTATTGGCCAAAAAACATCGTAATTTTGCTACCTGTCTCATTTTCGCTGTGCTAGCAGAGGAGCAAAGCTGCATGCATAATAATGTCACGATTTACATGGGGCCATTACAAAATGTGTAGAAAGCATGAAACACATGGCATACAGGTGTCGGGGTTACAGAAGCGTTACAAGAAAATAAAAAATATCGAACGTTTCAGCATCGAGCATGAATTCAAAGCAACTAAAAAGGCAGGAATACAAAACGATGCATTCTGGGAGGTGAAACGAAGCAACATAGGGTGAAACATAGAGCCGCACCAGACAGTATAAAATCATAAGCGTAGATTGATATAGGGGTTGGAAATTGCTACTAGCAGAGTTGCAGAGACAAAGGCTACAAGCCATTCTGGGCCTGCACTTGGGGCAATTTCCTTCATTCGTTCTAGATTTGTTAAACCTGGAACATTCTGTCATTGTAATTGATATAT
This sequence comes from Wollemia nobilis, assembly GCA_028583015.1. Taxonomy (NCBI): domain Eukaryota; kingdom Viridiplantae; phylum Streptophyta; class Pinopsida; order Araucariales; family Araucariaceae; genus Wollemia; species Wollemia nobilis. Next base: position 18,893,942 of record JAQPPZ010000513.1, read on the forward strand.
CATTTTAATACAAAAATACAAAGAGTTGGCATCTCATTGATGAGAAAGAAGGAGTCATTTCTGCATGCATGATTTAATGTTTTATCTTTCCCTTTCAGATTTCTAGGCTTTTAGGTGAAGTTTAATGCAAGTGTTCTTGGTTGCTTCATGCGAATGTCTAAATCTAAAATTACATTAAAAACCCCAGAAACCCACACCTAGCTTATCTGGATTGTGCAAATTTGTAGGTTCAATAGGTTAGGTTGCATGCAGAAACCTCATTATCTTTTATTTTGTCAATCAGGATGGTCGCACTCTGGACATAGTTTAGTGTCATTTTCATTTGCATTTCTTTTATTTTCAATCCCTTATTTTATTTTTTGCATTTTAATTACTGTCATTCAAATAAATAACTAAAAATCCATCAAAGCTCAAGATCGAAATAGATTCAGTTCTTAGATTTATTCACTTTGAGTCCATTGTAATTTCAAATTAAAATAAACCATAGTGCCCCTTGTTAACATCCACTTGCAACCCTAAGGTATTCCCAACATTTAAATTGAACAACATCATTGGTAAACAAAGATCCAGCATAATAGGAACCTTGGAGAAATTATTCTGTTATAATTTCTTTGCAAGCAGAGGATTTTGGGACTCAGATCCTACCGAAGAGTGTGCTTTCACAATTGGGTGAAAAAACCACTCAACAGATTGGCGCTAGGAGGGCCTGATTGGTTTACTTTATTTTGATTTTTTATGCATAAGTAATATCTTTTTGATTCAATTTTGAAATTGTATCTTAAATCTCACAAATGGCTAAACTGCAGCATTTGTTTTTGTTTCTGTTGCAGGAAATAATCGAGGGTTTCATTAGGCAGGCTGGACCCACCGTGTCGTATTGCGACTAGGTCCCAAACAACCGGGGAAACCATATTCCATGACCTTACACTCATTGGTACTCCCAAGAATAAAACTAAGCAAGTTGTAAGCCTACCAGTCACAAAAGACCTTTTTTCTCTAGGAACATCGAGTGGACCTACACCAGTAATATCAGTTGCCACTAGTGTTCCTATTGTCAGTAATATTTCCACTACTCTTGTAGGGTTGTCTTCATCGATTTTGAGTCAAATGGCTCAACCTCCAATAGCTCCTTGGTATGGAGCTAACAATATTCCTTTGAACATTACAGGGGATATCCATGAAATCCCCAAGAACATAGAAAGATTTTTGCCTAAATACAAACCAAATGGCCCAAGAATAGCAGAAGAATATATCCAAGCCTATAGGGATGTTTTAATTAGGCTGCAAGTCCAACATGAAGATGTGGCTTGCAGACTTTTTCCCATGAGCTTAGATCCAATAGCATATGAATGGTATATATGCTTACCAACTGGTTCAATCACTTCATGGGCGCAAATGGAGAACGCCTTTGTCAATCAGTTCAGGTCACCTTTGGATCCCGCAACCATTTACAATCAATTCATTACATGCAAAAGGGGCCAGGGGGAACCAATCAGAACATTTAATTAAAAATTCCAAAAGTGCTATAATAGAGCAATTCAAAATTTTTTCATTGATCCCGCAGTGGCTTTGCAGATATATTTTGGGGCATTGGACCCCATGACAGCCATGTTTGATCCTCAAGTCACCACGCTAGATCTAGCCTATAATGAAGCCATGACCATCGAACAACAAATGACACCACAGGGCTATGGATTTCCCCAGATGCCTATGATGGGACAATATGCTCCATATGGTCAAGCTCCCTTAGCAAATCAGATCATGGCACCGCAAATGCCAAGCATGAATGCCTTCCCATATCAAGCAATCGTATCCACCAAGCACCTGCATATGCACCCATTCCAATCCAACCAATTACATCCATTCCACCTGTTCTCGCATTTTTGTAGAATAGTCAATCGACTATGCAAGGAACCAACCAAGTTAATTCTCAAGCTATAGTTCCTTTCCCAAATCCAACTCCGATTCAAAGTTTCAATCCATACGGGAATCAAATTCCTCAAAACCCGACCCAGATGTTGAATCAAGACCCCACCAATTATGCAAATCCAACGGGGGTTAACAACAATGTGATTCCACCGAAGGAGATTTATTCAGAGGTCGAAGAGCTCAAGAAAATAGTTCATAAACTGAGCAATGACATGGTTCAAAAGCAGAAGTATGAATCCCATGCCCCTCACTCAAATCAAAATTTTAACAATAGAGGGAGACATTGGAACACAAAGCCAAACAATAGGGGAGTACCCGCTCCCATTGCTAATCAACTAGATACTTCTGCAAGACCTAGTCAATCCAATTCCCTTTTGAATCTTTTAGATTTGTCGTGGGAAAGAGGGTTTAGGTTGCACAACACAAAAAAACACAATGAGAGGAATTGTCCTGAAATTGCTAGATTCACTCATTGTCTTCAGGCCCAAGTTGATGATTTGGAACTGGTATCAAATAAGGGTCCATTGCAACATCAGGACGATAACATTATGGTGGTGGAAACTTTGTATCGTCAAGAAGGTGAGAGTGAGGAAGAAGAAGACAAAATTTTGGAATAGGAGGTGCAAGATTTTTGAGACTTTAGAAAGGGGAATCACGGATACCATTTGAGAAGTAAATCTAAAGCCCCTAAAACCTCATCAACACCTCCAAAAAACTCTATTCTTCCTTTGGATACTAAGGTAGATAATAATCCTCCTCCTCCACTCAGAAGAGAAATGTCTAATGACGTGCAGAAGACAGTCAAATCCAAAAAACCAAACTATGACATAGTGGAGGATCTAAAGAAGTCCAAATATAGCCTTTCGTTCTTGGACGCGGCTAGATTGCCTGGCCAAAAGGAGGCATTGATAAAGGCTCTGAACTCACCTGATCAAATGTGGAAGGGAAAAGGAGTTGAGTCCCATCTAATTTTATGAAATGAGATATGGGATGTCCCGCCATTCTTATTGACTCTAAGAATTGTGGGTAAGAATTTGCATAACTGTTTGGTGGACACGGGTGCCATGAGCAACCTCATGCCTTCGAAGATATGTCAAATGCTAGGTCTACAACCTGTTTCATCCAAATGCAAGGTCCTGCAATTGGACCGATTAGAGGTAAATGTGGTAGGGACCCTATATGATGTCAAAATTCAATTAAATTCTAAACCCAGGGTCCAGCAGGTTGTCGACATTCTGGTTGTTAATATCCCAAGTAGATATGGAATGCTACTTGCGAGGGATTGGATGAAAACTTTGAATGGCTATTTTTCAATAGACTGCTCACATATGTGGCTACCCTGGAAAGGAATTGCAAATCAAATCAGAGTGGACAATGAATCGAGGCTTAAAGAAATCATAACAAAATTTAACAAGCCGAATGAAGTTTAGTTTTCTGAGCCATAACTGGGGGTTTATGCACTTGATGTTGAGGAAGCTACTAAAGAGCCTAAAGAGGAAACATGTCATGGTGGCTCTTTTGAGAAAAATGATTGCACATGGTTGCTCAGATTTGATGGATCCAAATCTAGACAGGGAGCAGGAGCTGGAGTCGAGCTCACTGGTCTAGGAGGTAAACCATTATTAGTTGCCTATAGATTGCAATTTCCTTGCACAAACAATGCGGCGAGAATACGAAGCATTGATCTTTGGTTTACGTCTAGCATTGAGCAAGCAAGTTAAATGCTTGAAGGTATTGGGAGATTCTGAGCTAGTAGTCAAGCAGATCAAAGGACAGTATACATGTCGTGATAGGAGACTGAGCCTTTATAGAACTAGGGTTATGGACCTTATTGAGGAATTCAACGCATTCAATATAGCCCTTATTTCTAGAAAAGGAAACCGAATAGTAGACTCTCTTGTAGTCGTCGCGGGCATGTTAAATCCGGTTGACATAAGAAGGTGTAAAAAGTTTTCCATTGAATTAGTTCCTTGTCCATCAATACCTGATAATGTCAAGAATTTCCAAGTTTTTGAAAATGACAGGCACATTTTCAAATTTGTCACGAACTCGGGTATTTTTGAAAATCAGGTGATTGATGAGGAGCAAAGGTGGAAAGATGAAACAAAAAATGAGAGTGAAACCGCATGTCAATCCAACAAAATACCTAAAGACATGGTTTCATTGGAGAAAATGTTCGACGTAGGATACAAGACCAAAAAAGGAAAAAGAGTCCCACTTCCCAAAGATGCATGTGATTCAATTAATCTAGGAAGTGCAGACAATCCAAAGGAGGTGTACATTGCAAAGGCATGCACAGATGAAGAAAGGAGCAACATAATACAGGCATTGAAGCATTACATAGATTGCATTGCTTGGAATTACAATGAGTTGAAAACATACAACCAAGACATCATCACACATACCATTCCTCTGAAGCCGGACTCCAAGCCTTTTAGGCAAAGACAACGAGTTGTTAACCCACTATTGGAGCCATTAATATAAAAGGAGGTCAAAATATTATTGGAAGCGAAGATCATATTTCCTGTTAGGCACTCAACCTGGGTTGCTAACCTCATTCCAGTAAGAAAAAAGAGTGGAGAGATTAGGCTGTGCATAGATTTTTGAAATCTTAATAAAGCCTCTCAAAAGGATAATTATCCATTGCCTTCAATTGATGAAATTCTACAAATGGTAAATGGATTTGAAATGATGTCTTTTCTGGATGGGTATTCTGGATACAACCAAATTCTCATACATCCAAATGACAAGATGAAAACAGCCTTCACCACCAAGTGGGGGACATTTGCATATAAGAGAATGCCATTTGGACTGTTAAATGTTGGTGCAACATTTCAACGCGCCATGGACTATGCATTCAAAGGGCTTATAGGCAAATGTATCATCGTGTATGTGGATGATATTCTAGTATTCTCAAAAAAGAGAGAAGACCATGTTAAAGATTTGAAGAAAGTGCTTCAAAGATGCAGAGAACATGGAATTTCCTTAAATCCCATAAAGTGGATTTTCAGAGTAACAGAAGGAAAATTGCTTGGTCACATCATTTCAAAAGATGGCATATCCATCGACCCAAAAATGATACAAGCTATCCAAAACTTGCCTCTCCCAGGTAGTAAAAAAGAATTGAGATCTTTCTTTGGGCAGGTTAATTTTGTGAGGAAGTTCATCTCAAGCTTTGCTGAGATAGCCAAGCCTCTGAAAAAAATGCTCAAAAAGGATGTAGATGTGAGATGGAACGAGGAAAGTAGGGTGGCATTTCAGAACATCAAAGATGCCATTTCTAGAGCCCCGGTCCTCATAAGTCCAGACTATTCCAAACCTTTCTATATTTATGCTTTCGCATCAGAACACTCTTTTGCGAGTGTCTTAACCCAGAAAGGTGAGGATAGTGCAAAAAACCCCATAGCATTTTTAAGTGCCCCTCTAAAAAAATCTCAATTAAGGTATTCCATCCTTGATAAGCAAATGTATGCACTTTTTAAAATGGTAAAAAAAATTAGACATTACATTGTGCACAGCAGAGTTATTGCCATCGTGCCTGACCCTGCTGTTAAGACCATGTTTTTACAGAATGAAATAGGTGAGAAAAGAGGGAAATGGATTTCCACCATCCAAGAATTCGATCTCGAAATCCAACCTATGAAACTAGTTCGAGGATAGGGACTGGCGAAGGCGATCGCTGAAAATAACATGCCGGTATTCAAATGCAGAATACATTTCTAAGGATGACTGGTATGTTGACATTATGCAATTTCTATTGAATGGTAAGTGTCCTTCTAATTTGAATTCAACTCAAAGAAGAGCTTTAAGGCTTAATTCTGTCAATTATCTGATGAAATCTGGTGTTCTTTATAGGAATAATCATGAAGGGATCTACCTGAGGTGCCTGAACAAAGAAGAAGTTGCTAGGGTGTTGCAAGAATTTCACGGGAAACATGGAACTAGTCATGGTGCGGCAAATGCTACAGCGCATCAAATCCTGAGAGCAGGATACTACTAGCCCCACATTTTCAAAGATGCACATGCCCATGTACGATCTTGTCATATCTGTCAAGTGGCTGCCAATAGAGAAAGAAATGCAGCCATGCCATTACAACCTATAGTTGAAATGAGACTATTTGCACAATGGGGACTAGATTTCATTGGGGTTATTAACCCAAATTCTTTTGTTTCTCATAAATTCATATTGACAGCTACAGACTACTGTACAAGGTGAACAAAAGCGATTCCTACTAAACATGCCACCACAGACGTTGTAATAAAATTCCTTAAGGACCATATTATAACAAGATTTGGAATGCTCGATTCTATTGTCAGTGACAATGGTAAAGCTTTTATTTCTACACAATTTGCAGATTGGGCATATGACAACAAAGTGAGCTTAAAGTTTGCATCTAATTATTACCCTCAAGGAAATGGTTTGGTCGAATCTTCAAATAAAAATTTGTTGAACACCATTAAGAAATTTCTGGAAAATAACCCTCGGGATTGGCACAGCCAATTAAAGTTTGCCCTTTGGGCAGATAGGACCAGAGTAAAAGAATCCATAGGGAATACTCCCTATCATTTGGTCTATGGGCAAGACCTGATATTTTCTACAAATTTGAAGTTGTAGACCTTGCATTTCATACAAGAGTACTTGGGGACAGATGATCAAGTTGAAGCCAGGTTAAGTCATTTGTTGCACCTTGATGAAAAGAGAGAAGAAGCCATGAATCACATGAATAAACACTAGGAAGTTATCAAGAGATGGTTTGACGGAAGGGCCAAAATTAAGTCCTTCGAATTTCAGATTTGGTATTACTATGGGACAAAAGACATGAGAAAAAAGGAATCATCAAAAGTTTGATTGTCTTTGGTTAGGCCCCTATCAGATTTCAAAAATTCTCGGGAAAAATACCTTCAGGCTAAAAACTTTAGAAGGGAAAGATTTTATGCTACCGGTTAATGGGCAGATTTTAAAGCATTATTTTAGCCCTTAGGTTGTGAGATTTTGATGTTATTCTTTTCGGTTTTGGTGGAGTTTTTCAGATTTTGTTTTCATAGTTTAGGATTGTTAGTCTAGTTAGGATTTAGGTTGTAGGTTTGATTGCAATTGACATGTTTTGTTTTTATAAAAAAATAAAAATAAATAAAAATAAAAAATAAAAATAAAATAATAATAATAATAATAATAATAATTGAGATATCAACTTATGCTTAAGACTAGGAGAATATGAAATATTGGAATTGTCTTGTAAAAGCTCCACAAGTAGCACAAACATTTTAAGTTATATCGTTTGATTTTGTGATGCATGAAGTAGTCAGTTTTGTATGATAAATATTTCATTTGCAATTCAAGAGATAATGCATTCATGTTACATCTCACTTTACATATACATTCCATCTTAGTTGCATATGCATCTTAGGTACAAATCATTAAAGTGTGTCAAATCCTCTTAGGGTTGTGTTATAACATAAATATAAAAAATCCTAAGGTTGGAAACTGAGTCTTGAGATGTCTAGAACCAAGCACATCTTATACACATTAAAAAGGATCTTGAGCAAAATTATCAAAACCTAACTTGGAAGAAAAGGTTGGGCGAAAGAGGTTTTTCATGTCTATCCTATTATGCAACATGATCCTTAAAACAATGGTTTTGACCACTTCCATAAAGCTTAAAGCCTAAAATCAGAGTAGTAAGGATAGGGTTAAATCCTCATCGAACTTAGGTTGAGGATCCAACTCCCCAAAGCTTTGATTTGACCTACATGGAGTAGTAAGGATAGGGCATAAATTCTCATCTCGCTTAGGTTGAGAATCTGATTCCCCAAAGCTCTTATGTCTCATTTCATAATAAGTCTTGGATTGGAAGGATCGTACTACTTGTCCGTTGCAAAAGGATGGGTAGTCATCCCCAAGGTCTAAGCAATAAATTAATATTTTCCATTTTTATCCAAAGCTTGGATTGGAAGGATCGTACTACATGTCCCTAGCAAGGATGGGTAGTCATCCCCAAGGTCCAAGAAGTAAAAAATTAATTTTTTCCATCTCATCTTTATTTTGGATTGGAAGGATCGTACTACTTGTCCTCTACAAAGGATGGGTAGTCATCCCCAAAGTCCAAAGACATGAAGATAAGTTTTGTATTGTGGGGTTAAGTATGCCCATGCATGGCAACATGTCTTGTCTAAAAAATAAGACCGTTGATTGTCCAAAGGGTTAGACTAGCATGACGATTTCTTCCATAATTGGTTAAATTATTTTGCTCAAAGTGAGGTAATGAACTCTAAATCAGAATAGTAAGGATAGGGTTAAACTCCCATCTCGGTTAGGTTGGGAGTTTGATTCCCCAAAGTTCTGATTTCACATTCACTTGCACATGGGTTCAAGATAGTAGGGACTCATAACCAGCTTTGGGATATAATAAAGCAATTCATTAGTGGATCCTAAGAGGGTTTGACAATCTTGAATGTTTGTGCATGATACTAGAAATTTTAGGCCTTTACAAGAGCAAAATATTTAAGCATAGTTATCAGGCCACACAAATCATTCACAATCTCACATATGCACTCATGTAAAACTGACAATGGAATGTTGATCAATTTCAAACGATAGGGAATGAAATACATTGCACACACCGAGCTAATACTTGACAATTATGACGATTCATGTATTTCTGATCTTTGGGCATGTGTTTATATTGCTTATGTGCTAACACATGTTTTCAAGTTTGTGTACTTCTAGGTTGGGTTCTCACAAAATGCTCAGGAGCATTTGACAGCAGAGTCGCCATTTGTTGTGGCTGATCCATAACATACCCCAAAATTGGGGACCCACCTTTTTGCATGCTTTCAAAAGGAATCTCAGTGACCTAGATGCTAAAAATCAAGAAAAAGGGGCAAAATTGCACAAGGATAGAAAAGTGTCGCGAAATCGTGACATGTTGCTCCATCGCGGCCGAAAATAAAAAAGTGTCGCATAATCGTGACATGTTGCTTCGTCGTGGCCAAAAATGAAAAAGTGTCACGCAATCGCGACATGTCGCACCATCACTGCCAAAAATGAAAAGGTGTCACAAAATCACGACATGTTGCTCCGTTGTGGCCGAAAGAGGAGAGAGAAATGCAGAATGGAAAGGCGTAGCGAAATCGTGACATGTCGCAAAATCGTGGGTCAAACCAGTCAAACAGGGCAAAGTAGAAAAAATGTCATGAAATTGCAATAGGAAGCGGCAAACGGAGCATGAAGCAGAAAGGCATAGCAAAATCGCGACACATTGCAAAATTGTGGTCAACGCAGTCAGCGGCAACAGGTGGGCAGAACCGTCGCGAAATCATGACGTGTTTGATTTTCACGACTTGCAAGCGGGCGGAAGGCATGAAATGTAAAATGGTCGCAAAATCATGACAAAACTGAGCCAAAGGCGATAAGGCCCAACAGTGTAGCGAAATTGCGACAAGAAATGACACAAAGTGCATAAGTCGAAAGGTGTCACGAAATCGTGACGCGTCGTGTTTTCGCGGCGCGAGTGGACTAAAAGGCCTAAGTGGTGAAAGGCGTAGCGATTTTATGCAACTTTTGGAGGAAACGTTCTAGACGGACAAAAACATCGTGAAATCACGACAGAAAGCAGCGAAGGGGCACGAAGCGAAGAAACGTTGCAAAATCATGACAGAAAGCAGTGAAAGAGCATGAAGTGAAAAAATGTCACGAAATCACGATAGAAAGTAGCGAAAGAGCACGAAGTGAAAAAATGTTGCGAAATCACGACAGAAAGCAGCGAAAGAGCACGAAGCAAAAAAATGTCGCGAAATTGCGACAGAAAGCAGTGAAAGAGCACGAAGTGAAAAAATGTCACAATATCACGATAGGTTGCGGTCGAGGGCATACATAGAAGAAAAGCGTCGCGATTTTGTGACATGTCACGTTTTCGTTGGGCGTGATGGCAGACAAGGCTATTGGCAAAAAAATGTCGCAATTTCGCTACCTGTCTCATTTTTGCTGTGTTGGCAGAGGAGCAAAGCTGCATGCATAATAATGTCATGATTTACATGGGGCCATTAAAGAATGTGCAAAAAGCGTGAAACACGTGGCATACAGGTGTCGGGGTTACAAAGGCGTTATAGGAAAACATAAAATATCGAACATTTTAGCATTGAGCATGAATTCAAAGCAATGAAAATGCGAGAATACAAAACGATGCATTCTGGGAGGTGAAACGAAGTGACGCAGGGTGAAACAGAGAGCCATGCCAGATAGTATAAAATCAAAAGCACAGATTGATACAGGGGTTGGAAATTGCTGCTAGCAGAGTTGCAGAGACAAAGGCTGCAAGCCATTCTAGGCCTGCACTTGGGGCAATTTTCTTCATTTGTTCTAGATTTGTTAAACCTGGAACATTCTGTCATTGTAATTGATATATCATTTTAATATAGAAATAGAGTTGGCATCTCATTGATGAGAAAGAAGGAGTCATTTCTGCATGCATGATTTAATGTTTTATCTTTCCCTTTCAGATTTCTAGGCTTTTAGGTGAAGTTTAATGCAAGTGTTCTTGGTTGCTTCATGCGAATGTCTAAATCTGAAATTACATTAAAAACCCCTGAAACCCGCACCTAGCTTATCTAGATTGTGCGAATTTGCAGGTTCAATAGGTTAGGTTGCATGCAGAAACCTCATTATCTTTGGTTTTGTCAATCAGGATGGTCACACTCTGGACATAGTTTAGTGTCATTTTCATTTGCATTTCTTTTATTTTCAATCCCTTATTTTATTTTCTGCATTTTAATTACTGTCATTCAAATAAATAACTGAAAATCCATCAAAGCTCAAGATCGAAATAGATTCAATTCTTATATTTATTCACTTTGAGTCCATTGTAATTTCAAATTAAAATAAACCATAGTGCCCCTTGTTAACATCCACTTGCAACCCTAAGGTATTCCCATCATTTAAATTGAATAACATCATTGGTAAACAAAGAGCCAGCATAACAGGAACCTTGGAGAAATTATTCTGTTATAATTTCTTTGCAAGCAGAGGATTTTGGGACTCAGATCCTATTGGAGAGTGTGCTTTCACAATTGGGTGAAAACACCACTCAACAGTTCCTTTAATGGGTGAACCCTCATCCAAGTGTGATTCCAATTTGTTTATGATAATAATCCATCCCTATCCTGAGAAGTGATATAGCCATCAATAGCCTTCTTAGGGAGTTAGGATGAGTGATTCTGTCCGTTGTCATATTGTATCACTTTGGCTTAGTGTTTTTAATGTCATAAGGGGATGAAGATGATCCTATCATACCCGTGGAGTAGTCCGACCATCTTGGTATTTTTTGGGTTAGGAGTGATACATCGTGATTCCAAAATGAATGTTTTTGTCCCAAGTAGACTTATGGTGACTTACTCGTCTTACCGGATTACATGGAGTGCAAGTCGCTGCAATTGCTAAGTCGATAGAGTAAGTGAATGGATATGAGGCTTACTCGAGAATTTTTTTTATGTGATTTGTTATGTTGTTTTAGTCATTATGATGACTAGGAGTCTTCAAAATGTGCTTATCTAAATGTTTTTTTTGCTTCTCATGGAGGGGTTGAGGTTTTTTTTTATCTAGGATCTTGGCCATTGTTAGGTCCAACAACCATCAAAGGCCTAGCCCTGGCCATTATCGTCCTGAGTGACCAAGTAATGTGGGCTGTTGACATCAACAGCGGCTAAGGCAATATAAAAGTAAAACCTAGGGTTTTGTATTTTCACTTTGCTAGTTGTCAGTTTGCTTTCTTGCGCTTTGAGGTGAAAGTGACTTTTGCAGTTTGGAGCATTTATATGACTTGGAAGATCATGGCTGCATGGGGTGAAGCATCTTTGGGTGGAGGAGCCAGAGCTTCTTGAGTACTCCCTCAACCTTTAACCCTACTTGTTTATTTTTGTTTTGGGTAAAACTAAACCACATTAAGTAATCGATAATTGAACCTCATTAAGCTTGTTGGCAATGAATAAAAACCTGTAGCTAGGCTTAGTTTAGGTTTTTATATGGTGGGCTTGTCCCCATTTTTTTTTTTAGCTTTTGTTTTATTTTTTTGGTATTTTATGGGCTAGGGTTGATGCATTTGCCTCATCACCCATCGAATGCTCTCGATCAGAGTGGCCAATAAGACCTACAATTTGGCCATTGTCACTAGCAACGACCGGTTTGAATCCCAACGGTTGAAAATTTTGATCCTTGGGGCTTTGCCGCTGTCAGCTTCAGTGGTTGATTTTTGGCCACTATAGGTGACAGCGACCAAGAACCCTTAGTGAAATATTGATTTTATTTTTTTGAAGTTTTGACTTGTTTGGGTAGGTGCAACTCTGTTCTTTTCCTAGAATTAGAATAGCCCATCATTATTTGCATCATTTTCATGTTTATTGTGCATTGTACCTTATATGCATTGTAGTTATGATTTATTTTATTTTGCTTAGATTCTTACTGCTCGAGCTTGGGACCCGAAGCTCATGAATACACTTCTACCCCTCTTGGATGGTGATGATTGGTCTTGGCTCAAATCTCCCGGGCTATAGTATGTCACCATAATGCCCACCATTATGGCAGATCATGTCTAACTTATGGCTTTGGTATATCAATGGGACCCTCAAACCGATACCTTCCACTTTCCTACTGGCGAGATGACCATCATGCTGAAAGATTGTACAAGATCTTCTAAATCCCCTTTGATGGAGTGGCCATTATCTCTTCGACCACTAATGATTAGGTTGCTATTTTTTCTTGGGTGTTTGGAGAGCACTCTGTAGAGGCTCTCAAGGACACAAAATCTGGGGGAGTGTCCATATCACATTGGTACGATGAGGGTGTCTTCTTTGTGAGGCATGCGGTGTTGTTGTTGGTCATCAACAATATTTTGATTCTAGATTGCTTAGGTTTGAGGTTCCCATGGAACCTATTGGCGATGGTTCAGGACCTATTGGATAGTGAGGAGCCTATCATCTATGCATGGGGTAGGTCTCTATTAGATCAATGCTACGATGAGTTGTACCACATCTATCAGTGAGGTCGCATTGGCATTGCTTGCAAATTGCTTCTATAGGTTTGGGGATGGGAGCACATACAAATAGACCATATTAGAGGGCTTCCTATTGAGATTATAGCTATGGAGGAGCATATGCAGTGCTGTACCACTATATGGGCTTGAGAGTGTGAGCTGCGCAAGAACTATCGTCATGCAAGGGAGCTTTCCCATTACACTACAATTTTTATTGGGCTGTAGGTCAGGGATGTTATGTGGTGCCCATATCATGAGTGCCCAATGTGGATGATATGGCCAATTTTACTGCTAGGACACAGTGTGAGCGATGGCTCCTTTGCCACAAGGTTGTCATCCAGGAGTATTTCTTCTACTCTCGGGTTCTGCGTTAGTACGGGCTACAACAGGATGTGCCTCTTGTTCTATTTTTGTATAGGCACCTCATATTGGAGAAGGACATTCCCCCATGGTAGATTATAGAGCCCTCAAATGAGGAGGATGTCCCAATAGTTGACCCAAGAGTTTCTAGGGATATTACAAAGGCATACACTCAGCGGTGGGGAGATCTGATGTGGCACGATACTGGCAGCTTGGATCGCAAGGATTATGGCAGGGATGATGGCATAAATTTGACAGGGCATAGAGTCCAAGCCAGGACCAAGGTATGGGACTAGCCAGTAGAGTAGGTGGAAGTGGAGGAGCAAGAGGCTCCTAAGGAGGATGAGGATTTGGAGCCCGAGGAGAGAATCTCATTTGAGAGCACAGTTGCATGAGGTCAAGGCTGAGCTCCAATCGACCCAGATCCAGGTGCAGTAGTGAGATGCTATCATAGCACAGTGGTATTCCACCATAGAGCAGCTCACTATGCAGATACAGACTTTGTAGGCTACTATCAGGTATGGTACTTCTAGGATGCAATTTTTTGTTCCTCCTTCTATACCACAGGGAGCTCCAGAGATAGATCCAGGGGTAGAGGTCCTACGTCTATAGTCGCTGATGGATGAGTATTAGGGGCGGATTCAGAATCATGTTGGTCACATTACCATTCTCCAGATGTAGCTCAAGAGGCATGGGATTATCCCTAAGGAGGCACTAGGCATAGGTGGTTCATAGGTCAGTGGATGATCCACCTTAGGGTAGTCTTCTGCCTAACCTAGCTAGAGGACCCAGACTAGAATAGAGAGGCCAGCAGGTTCCCACCATTCGAATCGTGACACCGCCATAGGGGGAGGTGGCACTAGGGGAGGTGATGCTGGGGGCTCAACCCCTGTATTTGATTTATGAAGCTCTGTTGATTAATTTTTGAGGTCGGCTTGACCTACCTGACTATAGCCTATGGGCATTTTTGTACCTTTATGGACCGAATACACACATTTATATGATATCTTTACTTTATGACTCATTGTGTATCATTTATTACTTGTGTTTTTGTTTTATTTTGTTTTATGATGCGATGGATGATGGTATTATGATGAATTGATATATGTATGTGTTAGATGATATTTATGATGATGTGGATTTGAGATGGATACTTATGTATGTTTTTATGTAAATGCTTTTATGATTTCATTATTGTGGCATTACGTGATGTATTTTGAGTTGATTTGATGATGGATTTGTGATCCTTTGTATGGATGAATGCAACGATGTGATATTTGATGTGAATGAATGATTTATGACCTATGCATTTATGGATGAAATGTTTTTGTTAAATGCATGTTTAATTTTGTTTTAATTTATACATCTAACTCATGCTATGATATGGTGAATGCAGTATGTATTTTAACATGAATGAACTTGTATGTTTTAATTACTTAAAACATAATGGATGCCTATGCCATGATTTTGACAATTTAACGGGTGATACCATAGAAAGTATAACAACCATGAATATTTAATAATCATTCTACTCATAAGAATTAATTATCCTCCATATGTGAAATGTAATGGTGTGGAATGTATGCATTTTCTGGATAAGCTTCTGTAATTTAAGATATGTAAAATAGTTAGTGGCCACTTAGACGACATTTCTGACATATATTTAGCCCATTGCTAAGATCAAGGATTCTAAAGTGTTTTATCTCATCCTTATGTTGGACTTAGTTGGACTATAACACTAGGCAATTTTGAGTTACCTAAGCTAGTTCAAATATTAGTCTATACAAATACCAGGAGCTTTTTTGATAGACATATCATCATGCATAAGGATTTCTCCTTCCAATTTTGTGCAATGCTGAGAATTCCAAGGATTCAAGTTCTATTCCCCTTTTTTATTTATTCATTTGGTATACTTGCTCATACTTAGTGATGAAAATCACTATTTATTTTGACTAATTTTTTGTTTTCTCTTAAGCAAGGGACTCTTGTGGTGATGATAATCACTGTTTATTTTCTTTGATATTTTGAATTATGACTTTGGGCGTTGATTTTTGACTTTTGAAGAATTTGAACTTTCGAATTTGAGATTTGAATTTGGCTTTGTTCTAGGATTTTGCTTGTTTTTATGAAAGAAAGGGATATATGCAGTGATGATAATCACTCATTTCTAGGTAGGGCAAAACTTGTCCTTTTGCCAATTCTTAGTACCTTTAAACCGGTTGCACAAGGGGATAAGCAAGGAAGTTCATTTTTGCTTTTGGTAACCTAGAACACTTTGTAGTTTTCATATTTCCCTTGCATCAACTAGGATTTTAGTGTTTAAATTAATGATGGGATCCTGAATATCCAAGGTACTAAAACTAGACCTTTCTCTTATACGAATCAAGATGGATTTCTATGAAAGTTGATAAGACTACTAGACATGGTTGAAATAATAGGAAACCTTTGTATATTTCATATAACTGTTGGTCATCAAATCTACCCAGGAAAGGATTTAGGTAACTGTATGCGCCCTAGATCTGGACCAACATTGAAATGCCGAAGGGAAGAGATGCCCCTCGTAACAATCTCTGGAGAAAGGCCAGCTCCTATACTAAACTACTTTGATGTTTAAGATAAGGGTGCAGGAAAGAGATAAACAGAGTAGGGATGCAAGAAAGAAATAAAAGAGTAGGGAAGAAATCTCAGTAGTTTAATTATGGGAAAGAACTGGAAGCACGATCACTAGCCAATAGCTTGAAACAACAAAAAATAACACCAAGAATAGATGAAATGAACATAGTATTAGCCCTCCTATGTATCCTTTGGACGAGTTCTAGGATTCTCCTTTCCCTTTCGCTAAAATTCAGAGTTTAGAGTAATGACAATTAAGAAAAGTGAATATAACAGAAACACTATCCAAAAGCAACATAAAAGAAAGCTAACATAGCGTTTTCCTCTCCTATGTATCCTTAAAAAAATCTCAAGGTTCCACTCCAATCACACACCTAAATCTAGAATTCAAAATTACAGTATGCAAATGAAGAAAAGATAAAAGAAATAATCATAGAATACAGCATAAAAGAGAGAAATTGAGTCCAGAGCTCTTTAGTATTAATCACAGGAATCTAAGTTACAGTAGCTTTCTAGCAGAAAGTTCCCCCCCTTTTACATTACAATGCCTGGGTTTTTATAGAGGACCCGATCCTCTGAGCCATAAATGCACAAAATGAAGGAGTACACCCTCAAAACTTGAGAAGTCGGATCTTCGCAACCCTCGTGACTGAGCTCTAAAATATGTTACCAAAACTGGCAACTATGATCGGGTCATCCATGGAAATAAGAATTAATGAGCCGTTTGAGTGTCCTTGGCTTCTGGGTACAGTTCTTGAGTGGTCACCATGCTCGTCGGGCTCTTCTTTTGGGACTGATACTTCATTTCCAATTGCTAAAAATGAGCAGCGAGCTTACCGGGCATGTAAAAATATATTTATGAGGCACTTGATCACCTTGGGAAAATACCTGGCTTGGAGTGTGTGCCCTTGAAATGGTTCACTGAATTTTATCCACAACTCCACTTCACAATGGACTTGTGTTGAAGCAAATCCTCCTTCTTGATTTGTACTTTGCATGGTGGAGATTCACAAAACTGCTTCAGGGATGGTGGGTGCTGAAGAATATTTCCTTCACAAGATGGACTCTTCACTTCTAGCTGCTTCACTAGAGAGATGTGCCAAAACTGCTTCGTTGATGAACTGTTAAAATGCTTCACCGCGATCTTCCTTCAAAATTGTGGTTCGGGAGGATTTTGGCCGAAGCGCATTCTTGCCTTCAAAAATTCTTTGACTGCTTCCACTTCAGGTGAAAGTACTTTGCATGAAGATTTGTCGAAGCAGATGCTTCGCAATGACTTTTGACAAAGTAGAAATGGTTCACTGGCGGGGAGGCCCGAAGTGGGTGCTTTGGCGGTTTTTCGACGAAGTATTTTCAACATTGTGCTCCTTCAAATCTTGCTTTGCATGTTTCTTGCCCAAAGTAGCCTTTTGAAATGCTTCGGGTGTGAAGTAGTTTTCATTCTTCTTCCCTTGTATTTTTTCTTCGACAACACTGCTTCACAAAATTCTCGTCTGAAGTAGTTGTCTAAAGTGCTTCGGGTGCGAAGTAGTTTTCTCTACCTTAGAAAATTCAGAATGCGATTTTCTTCGACGAAGCTGTTCTTTTGAAATGCCACTTGAATTCTGCTTTGCAAAACTTTTGCACGAAGTAGCTGCTGAAATTGCTTCGGGTGCAAAGCTCTTTTTTATGCCTTCTTTGAATTCCTTCTTTGGCAACGTCGCTTCGCAAGATTTTCGCTCGAAGTAGCTGTTTGAGGGACTTCGGGCCCGAAGTAGTTTTCTCTTTCATTTCTTCCCTTGAGGCTATCTTCCTTAGCTTGTTCGTCAGTGAAGCTCTTTCATCTTCATTTTATGTACAAGGGGGAATGGTAGGGAAAGCCAAAATTGCTGCAACACTTGAAAATGTTGTTTCTAAAAGCAAGGGAACAAATTCATGAAATTGAAAGAAATACTTTACAAAAAATTTGATTTCTCTACCCCATTGTGCAATGTGACAAAATTGTCAACATTCTTGGTAGCTCACGGGGCAATGAACTCATCTCAGTGGGAGAACCCTAAGCCTTGATCCATTGGGCCAGAGTTACCTCTAGACTCTTCTCCCTTTTATATCTTTGGGGGTGCTTCCACGGCTTGCTCTTCTTCTTCTTCCTCTTCTTCTTCTACTTCCTCTAGCATGGCTTCTTGATACGACGATGGGGAAAGGTGATCGCGGATACGCTTCATGGTTTGGCAAACATGAGCCTAGGCACCCTTAGAGAAAGACTCTTGATGTTGCAATGCCTTAACCAAAATGTGGAACTGATCAATCTACCTGATATCAGCATGTTTGGCTCTAATGTACAGATCGTTTAGGTAGGCTACAATCTTGCAGTATCTCAGAATGAAATCTGTGACCTGCCCTTCTGTTATCAGCTCCGCCCATTCGTCTATCTCCAAGACATCACCTTAAAAATGAAGCCATGCTGACTTAAGCTCTTCCTTGGTTAGAAGGTTCCCATCATCATCCATGAAGCTCAAGAAACCTAAGGAAGAGAGATCATTTAAATAGCCTAGCGATGCATGCTGCTCATTCTAAAACATGTCCAGGAGGTCCTTCACCTTTTGTGCCTTCCTCACATTGGAAAAGAAGGCACAAACTATGGCTTGAGACGTGGACCAATCCCTAGCCGTTTGACTCATTACAACAACCTACAAGTCCTGATACTTAATGCTTTGGACATCAAAGGCTAATTTGAGTCGGCCTCTAGCTGTCTGAGTGACCTCATCTATAATTGGCCCTCCTTCGGCAGCGGCATGCTATGCTTCAGTGATATAGGTTAAAATTGATAGGGCACTGGAGGCCTGAGACATAAAATTCCTGAGCAAGTGTGAGCGGATTTCTTTTATTCTGCCTATGTCAAACAGTTCCAGGATTTCTTTTTTGTGCAAAAACTGCTGCAACTGCAAGATATTGCTTTCAACTTCCTTGGCCTTCAGATCATTTTTGGCCTGTCTCTATGCTTGGTGTTCAGCTGTGCACTGCAGTTGTAGTATTTGTTGTTTCAAGGCATGTGCTTCCTTTTTCATCAGCTTATACTGGTCCTCTGAATCCTCCCGCTTGGAGCGAATTCTAGCTAGCTCTTCTTCCAACTTGATGTTGGCATTTTTTGCTTCAAATATGTGCTGATTAGCAATGTTTGCATGTGCCTGAAAAGTTTTTATTCTGATGTGCATAGATGTAGATTCATTATCTACATTTAGATGCTCCAGGTCCTTGGATTTATCTTGGTACTCGTAGTCCGCTTGAGTCATTTCATCCAGGGGCTTCTGGACATTGGGGATATTTTTCACTTTATGCAACTTCCTAGCTTTCAAATCGAAGACAACACATTTTTCAACTTGAGCCAGAGAGTGCCCTCTCTTCTTCCTTACCTCCTTCAGTATTTTTTTTTGTGTTTTGCCGAGCTATGAGTAGCTCCTCGGCTAGAGGGAGTTCCTTAATTAAGGACATCTCTAATTAAAATGATGCTGGATCTCCAGAAAAAGGGGTGAACAAGTATAAATAATGAACAGGGGGTGCCTCACTAGTAGGTTTGGCGACGGGTGTAGCAGGAGCTTCGACAAGAGGAACTATGTTGTGTGTGACAGAGGAGCAAGGAATGGGGCTCGATGTTGGGGTACTACCTTCGCACTACCTGGGAACTGAGGGAATGGTGGCATAGGTGGGCGAAGTAGTGTCAACAAACTTGTCCTGGCCTGATGACTCGAGTGGAGTGGGGCTAACGGGATCGGTGGCAAGGGGCAACGCGTGAAGAGGTGATTGAATTTGTGAGGGAGGGAGAGACTGATGAGAATCTTTGGCCGGGACCACAGTGGACATGTGAGAGACCAAGGAAAAGGGTGGAGAGTGTGTACCTACATGCCCTTCTGGCAGAGCGGTTGTGGTGACTTCTTGTGTAATGGTCTCTTTCTATTTTTAGAATTTGGTACTCCCGACTTCCATGATTTCTACTTCGAGGTCTCCCTCTTGTTGGAGGAGTTCCTTTACATCAATGATGTCTATACCTAGGACTATATTAGTACTTGGTGGCACCACATCTTCAACTTTTGATTCGATTGGGCCTGATGCAGGTTTTTTGGCAGGAGCACTTGGGAGCTTCGTGCGGGGTCACTTTGGGTGGCTCGGAGGCACTTGAATTTGATCTTGCCTCTTTATTTTCTTCCTCTCAAATGGTTGCTATGACTCTTCAGCATTGGTTTCATGGATTTCTGATGGTCCCTGTGGTAGTGCCTCTGGTGTAGCTTCGACTTCTTTCTCTTCTTCCTGCTTCAAGGCATCGTTAGCTCCTCTTGGAATTTCGCCCGATCTTGGGGTAGCTGGAGGAACAAAGTCGACGAAGGATATGGGCTTCCAAGTTTCAACATTGGCTTCATAAACAATTGCAAAGTCTTTATTCATTGTCAAGAGTCCATAGGAATTCATATTTTGGTGAATGACTCTCATTATCCACCACTCCTAAAGTTTTTCCTTGCCCCAATTCTTCAATTATTCTTTCAAATCATCTTTTGCATTTCTCCAAAATGTGGAGTCTGGAGTCGGGAAGCGATGATGGTTCAGGTCAAACTCGATCTCCATAGGGTAAAACTCATTCCAGGGAGGCAATGTCCTCATCCTTTCTACATGCCACTCTAGATCCTTCCCATTGGGATTATTTATTTGCTCCACAATTTTAGGGTGGGGGCAGATATGAAAATTCTTGAATTTTAGGTGATCCCTCATTATTCCCAAGGGATCATAGAGCCATTGTTAAGGAATTTGGAGTAGGCCAAAATTGGTAAGCTTTTCCTCCAGGAATACATTCTACTTCAAGGCAAATACTTCAATTACCCCCATATTGAAGGGGAAGTCACAGGTATGTGCCCATTTTCGACCGTGGCCATAGACGACGTTTGTTACATCGCTCTGTCGAGTGACCTCTAATGCGAACTGGTACTCGAAGGGGAAGAAAGACAACAGGAAGGGTTTCCCTATGAAGCCAAATAGGCAAATCACCAGCCCTTGTGTCAATTGAAAGATGTCCCCTTTTTCTCCATTACCACTCTATCTCTCAAACTGAGGGGCACTTGAAGGCAAGAGCCCTTCAACAAATGCAAAGCAAGTCCCAAGAAATGTTGATTAAAAGAATAATAAGACTATGTCCTCAATAGGAGGGGAGTCCAATGGTACACAAGCAGAGGATTTCCATCCTTACCGCTCGAAGAAATGGTAATGTGGGGGAATTGCTTATGTACATGGTAGAAAAACAACAAAACAAGGAAAGAACAAGGTGTGAAGTACTAGCCCATCACCGAATTCTTCATGCTGGTAAGCCGCATGTGCATGTTTTGGGCCACCCATTCTGCCCAATCGAAGAAAATTGGGTTGGTGTTTGGTCTTGAAGCATCGAGGGCATAGAATTCCCCTCTCAAAATACATTTGGCCAAAGACACCTGCCAAGGTTGCACCGAAGCATTTGTCAACAGGCCTGCCACCCATGCAATGATAGAGAAAATATCGATGTTCTTGAAGGCCGCCAAGGGTAAGGGCATTTGGGGAAGCTTGCCTAAAGGGAGCTCAATTTTGAGGTTTTCACGCAAGAATTTCAATATGTAGTTATTTGAGGTGAACCTCTCCATCTGTTCGCTCAAAATGACATTGCGAACCAAATAGCCCTTGGGCGGCCCTTGCTATGGCACAAAGGCTGCTTGCACATCTTCCTTCAAAATTGAAAACAACTTATGGCCCACAACATCCAACACTTTCCTGGAGGTGGGCTGGCAGTTCTGCACGATAGCACAGATTAATTTGGGACAGTGGTGAGCGGGCGAGGTCAAATACCAATAAATTTGAGAGTAATATGTAGCAGCTCTCTTGTTATCTAGGGTGAGTCTACTTGTCATAAATTTAATAGTGCGTCAGAGGTCAGCCACACCCCTTGAAAGCTCTGTGTCTCTAATTTTCTCCCACCCATCAATTGGTGGTTATTCAAGCTGTTCGTCCTCAAAATCTTCTCTCTCTTCTACGACTTGCTTTTCTGAGTGGAGGTTCAAGTTAACCTTCTTCGGTTTCTAATTTTTTTCCTCCTTGTCCTTCTTTATTTTTTTGAGGCCAGATACTTCTGGTTCCTTTCCTTTCTCTTTGGATTTTTTCTTCCCCATGTTGGATGTCTTATGGTAGAAGTAGGGTTTATAGCGCAGAGGACTTTGACACCAAGAATTTCAACGCAAAGGGCGTAAGACTTGCAGATTAACAACAAAGGCTCTTAGTATTGCATGAACTAATGAATGAATAACCTTCTCACTGCTAGGGTCTTGCGTTTTATAGCCCTAAAAGGCAACTACCTAAATTTATGGAACCTACCATAATTAAATTTTCAACTTGGATGAGGAAGATTGTCGTGCTCTCTGATTGTTTTCATGGTGGCATAGTACGCGGGTCCATGTGCTTTTATGATTATGTTTCGCATCGAGAATGCGACTTGCTGCCACCTCATACCTTGGAGTGGGCTTTTCTCCTAACTTAATCCTCTCAGGATGTGTTCCACCACCTTTGCATTAAAATCACTTGCCTCGAACAATCCCCTAGGTTGTCGTCGACGTGTCCCCCAAGACACGTTTTAAATGCTCCTTGTCCATTGGGTGGGCAAAATGATGCCAATGCTAAAACTACTTCGCAACGAACCTCCGACATGGATCGATCTTCTATGCTTCGAGCCCAAAGTAATTCTCCCTTGTTGCAGCACTACTTTGCTTCGCAGAAGGCTAGCCTTCCCCGAAGCTTGTTTTCTTTAGAAAATGCTTTGCTAGGCTTCTTTTGAAAACTGCTTCGCAAGACTCCTGCCCAAAGTAGCTGCTTGAAATGCTTCAAGTGCGAATATCTCCTTTAGTATTTCGAAGACCTTTTGGAAGCCAAAGTGCTTCATTGCAAAGCATCTCGCGTCAGTTGCTTTGCACTAAAATTTGCTGAAGTTTGTTCCTCTTGGAAAATGGTTCGCTGGATTTTATTTGAAAACTACTTCGATCATACTCCTTTTGTGAAGCATTTCTTAGCCTTGTTTCTTTTGAGGACTCCTTCCAAGCCAAAGTGCTTCACTGTGAAGCATATCACATTAGTTACTTTGCACATAAAATCCCCAAAGGAGATCCTTGCTAGGTCTAGTGAAGCTAGAATTTGTCACTGCGATGGTGTGATACTTAACCTCCCTGTAATATTGGAACAGAGTATATACAAAGATACAATTTTACATACAAAAGTAAAACTTGAAACACTTTTTTTTTTTTTTTGCCTTAGCGATGAAAAGTCTTCAGATGAAGACCATTGACAGAAATTGGTAATACTTGGCCATCTGCATCCTTGAGGATGAAAAAGTTGGCTGAGTTCACCTTTACGATTTTGAACAACCCATCCCAAAAAGCATCCAGCTTGTCATGATTCCCAGGCTTGGCATTCCAGGAGTCCCACTTCCATACCAAATCTCCCACTTTGAATGTACAATCGAATGATTTTTTCTTGAACCAATCTTGGGTGACCTGAGCATGCTTAGCGAACCTTTGGTAGGCCTTCTCACGATCCTCTTCTAACTATAGCAGTTGAGCCAGTCTGTTTTCCATAGGATTGACTCCTTCTCCTTCTAACAACTGTAATGTAGGGATCTCTACATGGGTAAGTAAGATGGCCTCCTTACCGTAGACCAAGGCATAAGGTGAAGTCTTGATTGACTTCTTGATAAAAATTCTATTGGCCCACAAGGCATGATCTAGAAGGAGATGCCAAGTCCTTTTGTTCGTCTCTATGAGATTTCTTAGCAGACTTAACAATGTCTTGTTGGTGGATTCTACCAATCCGTTGCCCTGTGGATAGTAGTTGGAGGATACTTTATGATATATCCCATATTTGTAAATGAATCCATTGATTTTGGCACCTGCGAAGCCAGGACCATTGTCCGTGATGATTGCTTCTGGAATGCCAAACCGGGTGATCAATCCCTCTAGGAAAGAGATGACGGTCTCCTGATCTACATTCTTCGTGGGAACTACTTTGACCCATATGGTAAAGTAATAAGTTGCGGTCAGGATGAACTTATGCCCAACAGAGGAGTTCAGCGATATGACCCCTATGAAATCTAGCCCCCATTATTGAAAGGGATTTTCTACTTGTATTGGTTGGAGAGGCATTGAAGCATTTTTGCTTCGGTCAGCGAACTTTTGACACTGCTCGCATTTGTGACAAACTGTGAAGGCATCAGCGAAGAGTGTAGGCCAGTAATAACCCGCCTTGATGATATTTAATGCCATTGTTCTCCCTATGAAGTGACCTCTAGATAATCCTGAATGAAATTACCCCAGGACTCTCCTTTTATTATCATATTTTATACACCTGAGAAGGATGCCATCAATGTTTCTAAAAAATAGGCCTTTAGGGCACAAGGTATATCAGGAGGACTGCATCCTAAAATGCCTTTGCTATGAAGCATTTAGATGCGAAGGACATATGCCAGTGTTGAAGTATTTGACTATTTCACTGACCTAGTATTTCTTGTCCTCTTCCTGGTTTGTGAAGCATTCTTCTGCTAGCGAGTCACCCCACTGAGATTTTGTAGCTTCGGCTGCTACGCTTTTTGCCAGTTCTTGACACAATGCATGACCGCAAACCATTTTTGTAGGTTTGATCTCGATGTCGAATTCTTGTATCTTGCTGACTCAACCAGCTCTTTTACTACCCAATTCTCCTTGGATGATGAAATTACGCACATCGGGGTGAATGACAAAGACTGTAACCTGAATTTGGGAGATGAACTGCTTAAATTTCCTAAGAGACTTCATTACCACATGCACCTACATTTCTATGAAGTTATATTTTTCTTCATGAGGGTTTATCACTTGGCTTATAAATGTGATGGGGCACTCTTTATCATCTTCCCCCTTTTGTGTCAGGACCGCAACATAGCTCTTAGGTTCTCCTACGACATATAGGATGAAGTCTCGATTATAATCAGGGTTGGTCAGGACCGATGCTTGAGCAATTTGGACTTTTATTTCTTCAAATTCTTCTTTCCTCTCTTTCGTCCAAATGAATTCTGCATATTTCTTCAAAATTTTGGACATCGGCTTGATAACCTGGGCAAAATCTGGGACAAAATTCCTCATGAAGTTAATCTGTTCGAAGAAATACTGAAGTCCTTTCTTGTCTACTAGGAGTGGGAGCTTCATAAGAGCCTCAACTCTTTCAAGATCTCCAGTGAGACCCTTCTTTGATATCGCATGTCCTATCAACTTCCCTTCACTGACTGTGAATATGGATTTCTTCGGATTTATTGAAATGCCAAACTCTCGACATTTTTCAAAAATCTATTGTAAGTGTAAAGGGTGATCCTATCTTCTTCGAGAGAATACAGTCATGTCATCTAGATAGATAACAATAACCTTATTCAAGAGTTTATCAAAAGCTAAATCCATCGCCCTTTGGAAAGTGGCCCCCGCATTCGAAAGGCCGAATGACATTCGTTGGTAAGCAAATGTTCCCCACTTGGTAGTGAATGCAATTTTGTGCTGGTCTTCATCCCTGACCCAGATTTGATTGTATCCGGAGAAACCATCGAGTAGGGAGAAGCATTGAGCTCCAGCCATCGAATGCAAGATCTGATCGATCTACAGGAGAGGGTAGTGATCTTTGAGAGAAGCCTGGTTTAGGTTGCGAAAGTCCATGCACAATCGTATATCTCCGTTATTCTTTCTAATTGGGATAGATTTGCTACCCAAGAAGAATGTTTTATGGGATAAATTATCTTCGCATCGAGCATTTTTAGGAGTTCGACCTTCATAAATACTTCGATCTTCGAGTTGATAGGCCTTTGCTTCTATCGAAAAGGTTTGATTCCTTACTGCAACTCAATTGTATGTTGGATCAGTTGCCGATCATATCCCTTTAGATCTTGATAAGACCAAGCCACTATGTCGGGATACCTTCTACATAGATATTAGATCTGTTCTAGCTCTTTCGAAGTGCAATCTGTTCCAAATTTTATTGCTTTCCTAGGTTCAAGTTCCAAATCTTGATACTGCTTTGCATTAACTTTGATCCTATGAGAAACTACTCAATCATTCTGATCAAAGAGGCTTTCAAGAGTAATTATTCCCTTAGGCACATGATTATTCTTTAATTGAACTAGCCCTTCATATTCTTCCTCGTCAAGGCTTCTACTCTCAACTATGGCTGCTTCTTGAATCATGAATTTCACAATCTACTCATCACTGTAAAAAACTTGCCAATGCAGATCTCTGTCTGGGATAGAGGGCTTGTAAATTATCCTCGTAGCTTTGGTCTTATGCACCATGTCTTCTATTAGAGAGTACCTGGCTGTGATGGATGCTAAAACATTGGCGTGTCGGTTCTTTTCTCTTGGAATAGACTACAGATTGAAAGATTTAAACTGGTCAAACAAGTCCCATACCCTGTTACGGTATGACTTGAGATAGTGCTTCTTTGAAGTGCACTTGTTTGTGACTTGATTGCATATCAATTTAGAATATCCAAAGATCTGGAGATGCTTTATGCCCAACCTTTCTGCTTTCTTGAGTCCTAGGCATAATGCTTCATATTCTACTGTGTTGTTGGTGCAACTCCACACCAACCGGTAATAATATTCCTTCTGCTCTCCAGAAGGTGATATTAAAAGAATCCCCACCCCGACACCATTTTTGCATCGGGTGCCATCAAAGAATAATTTCCATAACTTGCCTTGGGTGGAGACATTATCTTCTGACTTGATGTATTTCTTAGGCTTGGCAATGGCATAACATCCCATCTCAGTTTCTAACATGGCATTAAAGTCTACTAATGAAAACTCATCTTCACAACTTAACTATGCGAGGGACACCTCGACCAGGTCCACTTGCTCTATCCCTTCCACTATTGCATGCACAGGATCACTACTTTCCCCTTCAAAAAAATTTTCTATGAGGAAGGTAGAAGGCTTCTCATTGTAGATTTTTATCTTCTTTCCTTTGAATGGAATCTCCAAGTGCGAGTAATCCATAGATATATATCCTCCCAATTTCATCGTAAACTCTCTTGACAAACACATACTAAAATATGGCTCAAGGTCGATGACCACCACCTCTTGTATAACTGTGATCTAAGGCATCTTGTGCAGTTGAATAGGAATATATTTGATCACTCCTATAGTATTCATAGGAGTACCATCCAACTGGAGCACGCCATGAATGATTTTCATATATTCCATTCCTATCTCTTCGCACACTGCTTTGGGCATGACTGTTGTCGCGGCCTCAGAGTCAATCATACAGTTGTTAACAATATACCCTTCCATTTGTAGAGACATGTAGAATGACGGTGGCTGATTATTCCCTGTAATGGATGTGGACAGGGTCTACACTAGGGCAAGTGGTGCTGCATTTCTTGATTTGGTTATCTTCAATGATTCTTGTAATAGATCCACTTGTCCGGGTAGTTGTAGTGCATCATACAGACTGATCTTGGCTGGAATCCTCTTCAGCTCGTCTACTATATTGTACGCTAGGGAATTGGGCACCTCAAGTTCCTTTCTTAGCTCATATCTAGTGTGATACTGTTCCATAGCTTTGACCCTTTGTCGCTTGGTTAGCAAAGGAAGCTTGAGCTTCTCTCTAGTCTATTCCTTAGTTTCCACCTGCAATGGATTTGCAGGGGCCTGTTGGGCCTTCTCTTTGACTGGTGTAGGATGTCGACCTTTGTTCAAGGCTAGAGGAGGTTGTTGTCCCTTATCGTGATGAGCATGCACCTTTAAGGGAGCCATTTGAGTAGCATCCACCTCTATCGACTTCTTTCCTCCTCTGGTAAGGACTGCAACTGGCTCTTCTTCACCAACTACCAGGTTCTGATCCAATTGCCTGATGACATTGACTTGACCGCCATGACTACTGATCGCCAGCGTTTGTACATAGTTTTGGTGCAGCATGCAAGTATTTTATTCATGAGGGTCATTACACATAGAGCATCAATGTATATAATCGAAAGTTCTCAGGGCTTTGTCTATTGCAGCATTTCTTGCCAAAGCTCTTCCTTGCTGGACCGCTTGATCTTTAGTAAGCGCAGGTGTAGGATAAGATCTTCTTGGTAGAAACTCTTGTTGCACTTGCTTCTTCTTCATAATAGTCATGTCATTGGACAGGGTCTACACTGTAGAATTCAGGGACTAAACTTCTTACAGTATTTTGGCTTGCATATCATCGATTTTAGGAATAGGTGGCAATGGAGCCATCATGGGTATTGGAGGTAGGGCGGGATGTTGAGGTGGTGCTGGCAGTACAGGGAATGCCAAAGTGATCATGGGCTACGGAGTCAAAAAAGTGGGAAAATGAATTTGTGGAGCAGTTATTTGGGACATAATGGGATTCAGGTTCCAATATGAGATCAGGCATGCAGGAGTTATAGAGATCTGCAAAGTGGCTGCGCTCGCATACTAGGATTGATGGAAATCAAGAAGTATAGGCATTGACATCCTTTTTGGAAGCTTACCCATAACTATTAGGTCCAACTCTACTTTCTAGGCTAACTCATATAACTTTGGGAAGGTATGGATATTCGAATACCTCACCATGACGTTGATATCAGGATTGAAAACCCAAAGGAAATAGTACGTTGTAGCTTCGTCGGTTGGCCAAAGTCCAACTAGTATTATTTTCCAGGTTCGAACGAACCTAAAATTGAAGTCTGTGATCTCTTCTTATGGATGTCTCTGGATCATCATGAAATGATGTAGGAGAGAGGTCGGATCAATGGAATCATTGAAGCTTCGCATCAACTGTCCGGCTAACTGGTCCCATCCTAGAATGGTACCAGGTGGTAAATATATATACCAGTAGAGGAGTTTTCCTCTAAGAGATAGAACCATAAGCTTTACCATAACTCACTCTTTTGTGATGTCATGGATCACTGCCAGAGAAACTATGTATTGGATGTGCTCCAGGGCAGTCTTCCCAGTTCCATCGAATGTTGGGATCTTTTTTATAGTAGCAGGCGACACTTGCCCTTGTCCTGCTAGATTTAGCGGTCTTGAAGAATTCCATGCTGGGAATAATATGGGCGGTGGTTGCTGCTGCATTTTTTGTTGTTTTTGTTGTTGTTGTTGTGCCATATTTACTCTTGGATTTTGAGAAACAAGAATTCTTGAAGCTCCTCCTTGATTTCTAACAGGACGACCAAAAGGAATGGAGGCACTAGGATGCTTCGGTGATTTGGGAGGATTAGGAGGAAAGATAGCCACTATGCTATCAGAAGTTAGGCCTTGTTCATCAACAACATCCTCTTGTGAGGATGTTCCATGTAACAAAGACTCAGGGGTGACCAACCTAGATCGTTCCCCAAAGGTGTCAATATCTAGCTCAAAGAACTCAATTTCCTCTCCTCTATTCCTAACTCTCCATATTGTTTGCATGAAGACATAGACTTTAGTACCGGTATTTACGACTTAAATATTCTTGGGTAAGATAGAGTCGCTAGATGCTAAGAGTCTTTCGGTAATGAGAGCATCGGTTCTCACTACTACTCACAATGTGAGACTGACCGAGTCCCACCGGGTGTGCCAAAAATTTTTGGTCATCAAATCTGCCCAGGAAAGGATTTGGGTAAGTGTATGCACCCTAGACCTGGACCAACATTGAAAGGCCGAAGGGAAGAGATGCCCCTCGTACCAATCTTCGAAGAAAGGCCGAATCCTATACTAAACTACTTTGATGTTTAAGATAAGGGTGCAGGAAAGAGATAAATAGAGTAGGGATGCAAGAAAGAAATAAAAGAGTAGGGAAGAAATCTCAGTAGTTTAATGGTGGGAAATAACTGGAAGCATGATCGCTAGCCAATAGCTTGAAACAGTAGCAAATAACACCAATAATAGACGAAATGAATGCAGTATTAGCCCTCATTTGTATCCTCTGGATGAGTTCCAGGATTCTCCTTTCCCTTTTGCTAAAATTCAAATTTCAGAGTAACGATAATTAAGAAAAGTGAATATAACAGAAACACTATCCACAGGCAGCATAAAAGAAAGCTAACACAACGTTTTCCTCTCCTATGTATCCTTCAAAAAATCTTAGGGTTCCACTCCAATCACACACCTAAATCCAAAGTTCAGAATTACAATATGCAAATGAAGAAAATATAAAAGAAATAATCACAAAAGGCAGCATAAAAGAGAGAAATTGAGTCCAGAGCTCTTTAGTATTAATCACAGGAATCTAAGTTACAATAACTTTCTAGCATAAAGTTCCCCCCCCTTTTACATTACAATGCCTGGGTTTTTATAGAGGACCCAACACTCTGAGCCATAAATGCACAAAATGGAGGAGTACACCCTCGAAACCTGAGAAGTCAGCTCTTTGTAGCCCTCATGACTGACTTCTCAAATCTGTTACCAAAATTGGCAACTACGACCGGGTCAGCCGTGGAAACAAGCATTAATGAGCCATCTGAGCGTCCTTGGCTTCTGGGTACAGTGCTTGAGTGGCCGCGATGCTCGTTGGGATATTCTTTTGGGACTGATACTTCATTTTCAATTGCTAAAAATGAGCAGCGAGCTTACCAGGCACATAAAAATATATTTATGAGGCACTTGATCGCCTCGAGAAAATACCCAGCTTGGAGCGCGTGCCCTTGAAGTGCTTCGCTGAATTTTATCTGCAACTCCGCTTCACAATGGACTTGTGCCAAAGCAGATCCTCCTTCTTGATTTGTACTTTGCATGGTGGAGCTTCGCAAAACTACTTCATGGATGGTGGGTGCCGAAGCATATTTCCTTCGCAATATGGGATCTTCACTTCTCACTACTTCACTGGAGAGACGTGCCAAAACTGCTTCACTGATGAACTGTTAAAATGCTTTGCCATGATCTTCTTTCAAAATTGTGGTTCGAGAGGATTTTTGCCGAAGCATATTCTTGCCTTCAAAAATGCTTTGACTGCTTCCACTTCAGGTGAAAGTACTTCACATGAAGATTTGCCAAAGCAGATGCTTTGCAATGACTTTCAACGAAGTAGAAATGGTTCACTGGTGGGGAGGCCCGAAGTGGGTGCTTCGACGGTTTTTCGGCAAAGTATTTTCAACGTTACGCTCCTTCAAATACCGCTTCACAAGTTTCTTGCCTGAAGTAGCCTTTTGAAATGCTTCGAGTGCGAAGTAGTTTTCATTCTTCTTCCTTCGTATTTTTTCTTTGGCAACACCGCTTCACAAAATTCTCGCCTGAAGTAGTTGTCTGAAGTGCTTCGGGTGCGAAGTAGTTTTCTCTACCTTAGAAAATTCAGACCGCGATTTTCTTCGGCGAAGCTGTTCTTTTGAAATGCCACTTCGCAAAATTTTTTACCGAAGTAGCTGCTGAAATTGCTTCGGGTGCGAAGCTCTTTTTTATGCCTTCTTTGAATTCCTTCTTTGGCAATGCCGCTTCGCAAGATTTTTGCTCGAAGTAGTTGTTTGAGGGACTTCGGGCCTGAAGTAGTTTTCTCTTTCATTTCTTCCCTTGAGGCTATCTTCCTTAGCTTGTTCGTCAACAAAGCTCTTTCGTCTTCATTTTATGTACAAGGGGGAATGGCAGGGAAAGCCAAAATTGCTGCAACACTTGAAAATGTTGTTTCTAAAAGCAAGGGAACAAATTCATGAAATTGAAAGAAATACTTTACAAAAAAAATTATTTCTCTACCCCATTGTGCAATGTGACAAAATTGTCAACAATAACATTATTTTGTTGTATTGAGAAACACAATTACACACATGGATGCATGGATGAGGATAATTTATTTATTGTGGTTGAAACACAAATTGTGGCATTGTTTGTAAGATTGTGATCATAACATAAATGAATGCAATGGATATGTATGGATATGCAATTATGCGAATGTAAGATGCAAATGTTTTTGTATTTTTGGTTTTTCTTTGATTTGATTCAACCAAAGGGCTTTAAAATACCTTTGGAGCGTTTTGATTTTGATTTTGACCAAGTGGATTGGATACCCTTGGAGCATTTTTGTGATTTGATTTGACTTGACCAAAGGGCTTTAAGATGCCTTTGGAGATTTTTGTATGATTTTGGTTTGATTTCGTGACATATTTGGATTTTTTTTTATTTTATGTATATTTGAATGTTTTTTGATTTTATGACATATTTGAATGTTTTTTTATTTTATGACATATTTGAATGTTTTTTTGATTTTATGACATATTTGATTTTTTATTTTATTTTATGTATATTTGAATGTTTTTTGATTTTATGTATATTTGAATGTTTTTAATTTTATGACATATTTGAATGTTTTTTTTATTTTATGACATATTTGAATGTTTTTTTTATTTTATGACATATTTTAATGTTTTTTTTATTTTATGACATATTTGAATGTTTTTTTTATTTTATGACATATTTGAATGTTTTTTTTATTTTATGACATATTGAATGTTTTTGATTTTATGTATGAAATGCCTTTACATGGATGATATTGAGAGGTTTAGGCTCTTCAAAACCGTCCAAAGATGTTAGGCCGTATGCTCCAGGCCCAACTCTCTCTAAAATTATGTAGGGGCCTATCCAAGTTTTTGCAAATTTGTCTCGCAAATGTGGTGGCAAGTTTGAGTTCTGTTGATTTTCTTTGAGCACTAGATCACCAACTTTGAATTCTCTCAAATGGAATTTACTATTATATGCTCATGCAAGGCAATTCTGGTAAATACAGAGATACTCCAATGCATTGACCCATCATTCATCCAGAAGCATTAACTGATCCAGGTGGTCTTGTCGTACTATGTTATTATCTATGAAGTCCTTTAATTCTATGCGTAAGGTTGGGATTTCTAGTTCTAGGGGCATGATGGCCTCAATGCCATTTACAAGTGAAAACGATGTTGCCCCAGTGGGTGTTTGTACACTAGTCTTGTATGCCCATAGTGCCAGAGGCAACTGCAAATCCCAGTCCCTATGATTATCTACTACTGTTTTCCTCAAGATGGAGACTATTATTTTGTTTGAGGCTTCTGCTTGCCCATTTGTTTACGGATAATAAGGCATCAAAAAATTGTGTTGAATATGGTATTTTTTTATTAAAACACACATATTTTTTTTCTTGAAATATGGTCCATTATCCAATATAATATTAGAAGGGACCCCAAATCGACTTATGATATTGTGGAGTATAAACTCCATAATCCTTGGTCTATTTGTTGATGTTAAAGAGATCGCTTCGAACCACTTGGTGAAATACTCAGTGGTCGTTATGATCAACATGTGTCAGCTAGAAGATGGGGGAGATATCTTTCCAATCAAGTCTAATCCCCATTACGATAATGGCCATGCTGCCTCGATGGGTTGCAAGGCTTGCGATGGCAAGTGAGTGAGGTTTGCATGATGTTGAAACTTTATGAATTTCTTGATGTACTCACAACATTCTCTTTCCATAGTGGGCCAATAATAACCCATTCTCAAAATATGCTTAACGATGGCCATGCCACTAAAGTGACCACCACACATACCATTGTGAGCTTACAAAATTTCCCAAGATGCTTCTTGGGGCTCAAGACAACAAATGAGCATTCCATCGTAACCTTGTCTATAAAGGATCTCTTCTAGAAAAATGTATCTAGTCACCTTTTGCTTAAATGTTTATTTTTTAGCCTATGATAGGTCTTGAGGTACTGTTCCAAGATTTAGGAAATCCCACAATTGGGAAAGCCAATCCTGATAAGATACTGCTTCTATGGATAAAACTGTGTGCTCTCCTTGCAATCTAGTACTTGTGAACACTTATTGGGAAGAAATATTGTGATGAATGGTTGTTCCACATTTTGTGGGACCTTGAGAGATAAAAGACTTCCAAGGGGTTGTTTGCAAGAAGAATCTAACTTTGAATGACCAATCCTAATTTGGCTCAGTTTGGATCATGCTGACTGACTCTAGGTTGTCAATAATCTCACATTGTATTGCAAAAAATGTAGGCACTTTCACATGAACGGTTGTTAAATCAATGGATGGGTTCTAAGGGATTAAGGATCCCAAATATGCCATGGTGTCTGCAAATCTATTTGATGTATGAGGGATTGCATCGATGTCATACCATTCTAATCAGGCTAGGTAAGTGTCAACAAGCTCCTTGTAAGATTTTAGGAGCGGACAACTGCATTGGAACAATACTTTGACTTGATTCACTATGAGCAAGGAGTCACCAAAGATACTCAACCTTTTAATGGCCGTTGCAACTGCTATTTGGAGTCCCAAGATCAAGACTTCATACTATGTGTTATTGTTTATGCAAGGGAAGTCTAGTTTGAATGATAAGGGTAATGGAGCACCCTACGGTGTGATAAAGACTATCCCTGCTCCACCCCCTTGTTCACACTTCGAACCATCAAAGAATAATGCCATTTATATTTGTTTCTCAGGTTATTCGGGTTTAGGTGGGTCTGATAATGTGAAGAATGCATCATCAAGAAATTCTATAGTGAGAGGCTTGTTATCCTTAAGAGGTGCCTCTACCAAATGATCTGCTATGACTTGTCCCTTGATGGAATTTTGGCTTTTTAATTTTAGGTCAAACTCTATCAATAGCATGATCCACCTTGCAGTACATGTATTGTTATATGTCTTGTTCATTATATACTACAAAGGATTCTATTTTGATATAATGTAAGTTGTATGGCTCAACATGTAGTGTCATAACTTTTTGGTTGCAAAGACCACTGCTAAGCACAACTTCTCTACATACACATATCCTAGCTCATAGCTTACCAATGTGCAACTAATGTAATATACAAATTGCTCTTTGTCTTGCACGTTATTTTGGGCTAGAATGGTGCCCAAAGAAAAATCAATAGCCAATATGTATAACAAAAATGATACAAAATTGCCTTGGTAGAGCTCGCACTTGTGAAATTTCCAGGTATGTTTTAATTTTTGCAAAGGCTTTTTTGCACTCTTCATCCCAATGAAATGGGACATCTTTGCATAGCAACCAATTCATGGGTTGACACTTGTCTGACTATTACATGATGAACTATTTTATGGATGCTATTTTGCCTTGTAGGATTCTTAATTTCCTAATATTGGTAGGGGCTGCCATCTCCATTATGGCTTACACTTTTTCCAGATCGACTTCAATGCCTCTCATGGAAGCAATGACCTAAGAGCTTACCAGAAGTTACACCAAACACACACTTCTTAGGATTCAATTTGATGTTGTGCTGTATGAGGTGATCGAAAAATTTTGTAAGGACTTTGGTGTGCTTTTGTCACATTAATGATTTGGCCAGCAAGTCATCCATGTAGTCTTCCAATATTGTATGTATGTAATCATGAAATATGTATGTCATGGCCCACTGGTACGTAGCACCAGAAATATTGAGTCTGAATGACATCACTTTGTAACAGAAAGTTCCCCATGGAGTTATGAAAGTAGTCTTGTGTTGGTATTCAGGTTTTATTCGTATTTGATTGTATCTAAAAAAACCCATCCATTAGGGATAGCATCTCATGACCTACGGTGGCATCAACAAGAGCATCTATGTTTGGCAATGGGAATGAATCCTTTGAAGTTGCCCTATTTAAGTCCCTAAAATCTGTACAAATGCGGACTCTTCCATCTGGTTTTCCTATGAGAACCATGTTTGATACCCACTCAGGATAGTCGATAGGAACTATGAAAACTGCATCCATTAGTTTTTGCAATTTGTTCTTTACCATCAAAGTGACAGTTGGATGCATCTTCCTCAATTTTTGCTTGACTGGATTCTTTAGGGAATCCAATTAAAGTTTGTGAACAACTAACTTTGGATATATCCTAGGCATATCCTTGTAAGTCCAAGAAAATAAATTTGGCTTCTATTTTAGGAGAGTAATTATGATGGCTTGTTCCTCCGAAGACAGACTTTCCTCGAACTTGAATTTCTTTAGTTGAGTAGGATCATTGCTAATTTCCACTTTGAAAGTCGCTTCTATAGCCATACGTGACCCATTATCCAACTAGTGAGGCATGGGTATCAAGTGAATGTCATCGATGGGATTTACAGGTCCTACTGACTCAGGATCCAAACCAGCATGGAACACATCATACGCATAGCCTGATGCAAAATGGAATGGTTGTAACATATCTTCATTAGGAAAAATATCTCCAAGCTCTATTGGTGAATTAGTGCAATCCCAATCAATATCCTGCATGTCGAGACATAAAGGTTTAGTGGGATCTTCTAAGTTATGAAGTGGAGTGGTCAAATCAATGGAGATTGTATTGATAGATGTGGTGAAATCTCTAGGACCACATGGATGAAATATTATCTTTGAGGTTTTCCTTCCATGCTCGCGATGAGGCTTTGGAGGAATGGGAATCTTTGGATCTGGTCCATGATATGGTCGAATAATAGGATCATTAGTCTTTAAGAGCTCCCTGAACGTAGACGAAGGGGGATTGACCATGCGATGAATGACATTCAAGTCAATTGGTCTCTCCAAAAACTGCAAGCTAGGGTCTATGGCATGAAGTACTACTTCTCTTTCCACTAACATATTAACTTGTCATAAATGGTGAGGCCCAAGATAGGTCGTATTAGTCTCATCCTCAAAATCGTCATCACTTATCCAAAAGCCATTAGCGTTAGTATGTGGTCCCAAGATGAGGGGATCATGTCTTAGCCCTAAGTAAGCCATCTCTATTTCATCCTCATATTCTTCATCACTTATGAAGAATTCATTTGCATTCGTATATTACCCCAAGTTATGGAGCCATTGCCTTACCCCTAAGTAGGCTCTCTCTGTTGAGTTCTCTAACTCATAGTAACTTTTGTTCGATATGTATCCACTCTCATGGTGTTCGGACCAGGTAAAGATTTGTAAATAGCGAGGATCATGAACGACCAAGCCCTCTTGTGCCTCATCATCACTTACCACATGCATTTTATTCTTGCTCATCATCCCATGAGTTGTAACTTATTGGGGTGACATCAATTGTGGATCTTGGATGATAAGTCTTAGGAGGTGGTATGCTTGCCATAGCCACTTGTATGTTGTTTAGATATCTTGCACTTGGTGGATGATAAGGAATAAAATTGATGTCTTCTCCTAACCCCAAGGTTAATCTATCTAATGCTACTACTAGAGGGTCATCTAGACCTCTGATGTGATATCCTAACCCAAATATGTCATATTGGAGTTAGCATTGTGGCTCGAATGGCCGCCTATGTCCCTACCCATATATACCAAGGCCATAACCATGCCAATGGAAACACTCAAAATAGGTCAAAAAAAACTTAGGATTAGAGAGGTAGCGAACATTAATAGTGAATAGCTCATCATTATCCTCGTCTATATCCATAGATTTATAGGTGAAATCTTGGCCAACATAGATGAAGTTTTTCTGGTTGGGAGGGATTCCAAGCGGAACCACTGTTCCCACTGGCGGTCTTAGATATTTCGGCCATCCCATGTATTGTGTAGATTCTATGATAGGTGTAAATGTTATGTTCAACACAATATACTCTCCTATCCCTGTGCTTGCTAAGTGTATAGTTGCATGTGAGGTGTATGACCCCACGGATGATACTGGCAAAGCGGGGTGGTAGTCATCATCTTCGACTATGTCTTGACGATCTCCTTCCTCCATGGGAGCTGGACTCTCTTCAATAGCTATGGTTAGCATTTCCTTGAGTTTATTTTTATCAACCATAGGCGCATTTAGATTTTGATTATTATTTGGTTTAGGTGTTAATGGTTTACTAGAAGCATTAGTTGTTTTGTGTGTAAGATGAGGTGTTGATGCGGATGGGTCATTTTGTGCCCCTTTATCTTTGTTATCCAGTTGAATATTCAAAGATGAAGGTCCTACCAAAAATTGGGCTGAACGAATCACAAATTCTCCTAGACAATCCACCTGGTGAACATACTTGAATGGCTCTTCATTGGCCAACACCATGTAGACTTTGTTATCATGCACATGCTTGACACATTGGTGTAAGATCAAAGGAACACATCTTATGTCCCTTATCCAAGGTCTCCCTAGGATGATGTTGTATTGCATAGCCCATTCCAATACATGACACATCACGGGGATGGTCTTATGCCCCACATTGATAGGTAGGACTATCGTTCCCATAGTATTGCATAAAGCATCATTGAAATCTCTTAATGTATAGGCTCTCGGAATGATATTGGACTTGGGGAACTTAAGGTGTTCTAGTGCTGTTGTTGTAATGATGTTGATGGATGAACCTGTATCGATTAAGACCCACTTAAATGGAAAATCATTAACTAATGCCACGATGTGCAGTAGAGGATCTGGTAAGGCAGTAGATACTATCTTAATCTCATAATCATAAAATCAAATCACAGGTTCCTGGAATTCTTGCACTTGTCCTACAAAATAGGTGAATGCATTTAGATCTTGTGGTTGGAGCTCTATTGACCTTAAAATATCCATAAAGATCTCCTTGTGCTTTGGGGACTGTTGTATGAGCTCATAAATGTATAGCTTATCCAGAGTCATTTGTAAGTTTTGCTCAAGTCTACTATGGATATTTACCATAGGTTGGGTTTTTGGATCTGGAAGGTTGTCTTGCCCATGCATCTACCTAGGTGTAGCTGGGACATTGATGGGAGCTCCAGTATGTTGGGGTTGACCATATCATCTAGTCTTGGTTGCTATATTTACAATTTCAACCATCCCAACACACCCATGGGTAGGCATATCAATTCATGCATGATTGACTTGTACGATTTTCCCTCTAGGGACCTCATGGTTTGGCAGCAGGTTTTTGTAGATGCTCATATCTTTGTTATTAGGGGCCAGTGGGTTGTCCACTTTAAGTTCTCCTGCCTCAATCATGTTTTGCACCTGATGTCTAAAACCAATGCAAACTTCAATATTATGCCCCAGTATCTTGTGATATAGGCAGAATTGATCTTCCCTATATCCTTTTGGCTTAATATTGTTGGGATCTATAAGAGGCATATAAAGGAATTTGATCTTTCCTACCTTGCTCAGTTGATTGAAAATTGATTGCATTGATTCTATCAACGGTGTAAAATAATGAGGGGGTTTGCATTCTTTTTTCAACCCTGATTGTTCTTTTGTTCATAGTTGGCTGGTGAGGGCTATGCTTGATAATTTTGGGGCTACTGCATAGCCCTATCCTTAGGTGTAGCCAATACGACTTGATTAACTGAGGCAAAGTTTGCCTGCTTCTGCTTATATTTTCCATTCTTGTCATTTTTGCTCCACTCCTTCTTGATCCAGATTTTTATAGTTCCCTCATCTACTTTTATGTCCTCAATGAGTTTGGCTTGTGCCAAAGCTTCCTCAAATGAGGGGTATTATTGTAGTTTTAGCAAGAGGGAAATGTGTTTGGAACAACTCTTGGTGAACATCCGAACGATTTATTTTGTGGGAACGGAGAACGATTATTTTACCATGATTTTTCTCCATATATTATCGTAATCCATAATTGGCTCATCATCATAATGTTTTATATTGGCCAAGTCTGAAAGGTTCACTCTCCTCTTAGCACCAAAAGAGAAACACTTTAGAAAAATTTTCACTAGTTGTTCAAAATTTATTGTTATTCTTGGGCATTTGGTTGAACTATTAGGTGGTTGCACCCGAAAATGTCATGATGAATGTCCTTAGAATAAGACCATCATTGTCTTTGGGATGAAAACATGCATTGATAAAATTGGTGACATGCTCTTGTGCATCTTCTTCACCTTTAAACTTCTCTAGCCTAGACATCTCAAAGTGCTTAGGATAGGGAGGGCTAGGAACTGATGGACACAATGGTTGGTTGTGTATTTTGTTCAAATTTGGTTGGATCCCAACAACCTCTTGTTTCTCAAAGGCTTTCATCTTCTCAACAAGCTCTCAAAATTCCTTTGAAGTGATGAGTTCCTCCTCTTGCATACCCCCCATGGTGGTAGTGGAGGTAACACTATATCCATTTGATTGATTCTATTTTCTTGCCTTATATGAGGGGATTCAAGATGTGCCTGATCCAGCTATATTAAGTTTATCCATTCCCCTCAGTTGGGTTCCTCTCATGATTTGGAGGACGACTTTATTGTGAGTTAATTTATTGTCTAATGCACTCCTCTCTTTGTTATTCAATGTGCTAATCTCTTTGATTATCACTTTCACTTATTTGTTGGTTGTTGCAAGCTAGCTGCTCAGCTTGCTCTCTCAAATGTTTCTCATGTTGGCGCAACAACCATTCTCTCTGTTTATTATGTTCAAGAGTATCCACAAGCTCTCACTCTTTGCATAAGGCATTCTCTAACCATCGCACATGGTTAACTTATGCAGTTATAGAGGACTCATGCTTATCTAACCCTGCCCTAGTCATTTTAATTCGTAGATCTCTCTTAGAGGTTTTTGCCATTTCCTCACTCTCGCTAGCCAATGTGATTTGTTCAGTATATTTTTGAGTGTCTCTATGATCATATTTTATGTGTTTGCTACAGGGTCATCTTGAGGCACCCCCATTTTGAGAAGTGGGCTTAGAAGTCATGGTTTGTGAGCTTCCAAATACGAAATTCTCTATGGCTATGATTTTGAGAGGTGGTCTCGAATGCAACTAATCTAACTCATCTAATGGTATTGTTCTCCATGGATGATCCCACAGGATCCCATTCACTCCAATTAGGTCATAGTCTAATGGAATCCTTCCTCTTATTTGAAGGATATCTTCCGTTTGATGTCTATGAATGGATGTGTTTCTAGTTTCTTTCCCCTCAATGGGCTGATCTTTTGTAGGTGTTCATGTGAATGTTGAGATGTTTCGACTCTCGTGTGCCTTTTTGGTGATGAGGATTTCGTAATACTTTATACCCTCCATGAGGATGGAGAAGGGGAAACCTCATCATCTCTATGTGAAGAACGAGGTCTAGAACCCTCTTTATGTCTATGTGAGGAGGAAGCTCTTGAAATTTCTATGTTTAGAGAAAGCCTTTGAGGTTTCCTTGTGTCTCCTTGATGATGATGGCCATGAGGCCTCTTTGTGTTTATGAGATGTAGTTTCATGTTATGGTTCCCTATGTGGGGTTTCTTGAGGAGATCCCCTAAGGGTTGAGTTATCACCCCTTAGACTCGTAGAACTGCATCTTACAATTTTTCGAGTATGTCTTTCAATGTTACTATGACTTCGCCTAAGGGTATGTGTTGTTTTAGACCCTCCCTCGATGTCAGACCGAGGATTTATACTTCTTATTTTAACCATAATTTTGGAATTTAGCTTTTACGTTGCACTTTAAATATGATCAAACAATATCACACAAATTTTTGTCTTGATTATAGATTTTAAGTGTGCCCTAAATGTTTGATGTATTTTGATGTTTTGTTGTTTCTTTCTTCTTGCTTCGAATTTGGAATGAGGAAACTCATTCATAGTGATAATCAAGAGTACTCATGCCAAACATGATTTCCCAAAAGAGACTAGGGTACACTGTTGAAATCCTAGTGGGGTGTTCACATAGCTCTTCCACTCTAAACCAATGAATGTTCCAATAGTGGGAGACAATTTGAACACAAGTACCTTAGTACCACTATGAAGAAGTTCTTCAATCCATTTCTAGGAGAATATAGGGGGAAAACCGATGGAAGGAGATGAATTCCAACGTCACCGAACTGAATTGAGGGTTGGTGATGAAATCCAAATCCCCAATGTTTAAAAGAAACGTGTGTGTGTGGTTCATTTTAATATTGCATGAATAAGAATACTTCCCTTAGATGTTTGAGAATGCCTCCCCGAATGAGGTTGTTAGTAATGAATATACCAAAATGAAAGCAAGTGTAAATTAAACCTATGCTATGAAGTTAAATGAATGAAATGATGCTATTCTAATGATATGCTAAATAGAATAATGAAACTAATGTATAAACCCTAAGCTAGGCCTACGGACCACTATCCAAGATAGTGACCGCTAAGGTGAATTTTGTTCTATTTGCCCCAAAGCTATGGATCAAAGCTTGTATCGGATGTTGAAATAGTGGTTGCTTTGCTCTCAAATTTGTCAAGGCTTCACTGTAAACATGATCTCCAAGAGAAGCTCTCTAAGTCTCGAAAGCTCTCATCAATTACTTGTTTTGATAAATTTCTGATCCTTGGTGCTCTTAGGCTTGCACCTTTTAAAGTGTGTGAAACCCTAGGTCTATGCCCAATCCCTAGGGCTGAATACCTCATGCGTAGTGGATGTTAGCATGATAATATTTTTGTATTTTCTATGTTAAAGACCAGTTATCTAAAATTTAACTGCAAACTTGAGTCTCCTATGCAAATTGGTTGTTTAGCATGAGCAGTTTTGTTTTTGTCTATGTTTGGAGGCTAGTTAACTAAAGTCTAAATGCAAAATCAAGTCTCCTATATGAACTGGTCGTGAAAGGAAATGCAAATTTACTCTCACTCACCTTTATTGCATGTAGACTGCCACTTTCACCCGTGATTGAGCATATTTGTCGATAAAATTCCTTTTGTGGCTTAGCCGCTGTCATATGCAACATCTAATAAGGCCACTATCGTTTGCAGTGGCTAAGTTCTAGCTACTCTTAAGCTTGAGTGGCTAAGATCTGTCCACTCTAGTTTTGATTAGCTAGGCTTGGATGGGCTTAAAATGCCCCAGATGAGTGGTGAGAACTAGTTTTGATGCTTGGAAGGCCCAATATTATGTCCTATGATCTTATGAATGTGCCTATGTTGGTAGCTCCCCTAAACATGACATGTTTTAGGTGTCTACAGACTCAATTCATACATGGCAGCTTCCATCCACGTGAGTCTCCTAATAAAAGTGATAGCTTGTTCTTCAGAAATAGGATGACCCAACTCCTCCACCTCAAACTCATTTTGAAGATATGCTTGCTAAACATTCTGTAACTCTTTAGAAGGGAGAGGTTCGCCAAACTCATTTGAAAAACTTGGGAAACCCATCTTCACGAGAGTGTCAAAATAGATCTCTGCAGCTACACGTTCTTGCTCCAAAAATGTGACCAACTTCTTGGATTCATGCACCAGCTCTAATCACTAAAAGTAGCACCATAGGGTAGCTTTTGCTGATGCCCAAGCCTGATCCATGTCACTCATTGGGTAGATGTAAAAGTCTGATTCTGCAAGAGACTGGATCTTCAAGGCCATTTCTAGGTGTACCTCCACTTCACTCTCAACATGATCAAACTTATGTTTACTCTGGAGGACCACCACTATAGCCTTATATGGAAAAATCATCACCAGGCAGGCTTTGGGTGCCATTTTGATACAGAATGTCAGCATTCTTTGGTGCACTTCAACCATGCTTTCTCTCATCAATTCATTTTCTTGTACCACATGCTCCACCTGATGCTGTTGGAGACTTTCAATTTTAGCTGTCAGGTTTTGTATTGTTTGTTCTACTGCTACCCGAGCTTGAGCTTGCTCCTGAGCCTATTGTTTCTAGTGTTCAATATATTGAGTCAAATGACCAGCCTATTGTGCCAATTGCACCTGATGCATTCTTGTTTGTTCTTCCAGCAGTGCATTGCTCTTAGCTAGTGTAGCTTCCAGATCAACAATCCTATCATGAGCCTGATGATACTCTCCTTTATAGTGCTCATTCTAGAGATACACTTTTTGAACGCTC
The DNA here is from genome assembly GCA_028583015.1 of Wollemia nobilis. Lineage (NCBI taxonomy): Eukaryota > Viridiplantae > Streptophyta > Pinopsida > Araucariales > Araucariaceae > Wollemia > Wollemia nobilis. The sequence goes on from JAQPPZ010000513.1 coordinate 18,937,481, forward strand.
ACTTGAATTCCTCCCACCTCCTCCGTGGCATCGATCTGCTTGATGTCCTATGTGGTGACTTCATATGATTAATCCCCAAGATTCATTTCTCCTTTTTGTTTATGTACTTGGGGAATCATACAAACAGTGTGCACCTCCATGGACTCTGGATCGAATGACAACCTTTGTAGTAGTTTTTTTGGTACCAACACCTCCTTCCTTCTACAAATTTTCATCCACTGATATGAAATGAGGTGTGCTTGGTCAATATTCACTGTAATAGTGTGCTCCAGTACAATATTAGCATCTATCTTCGAGAATACCTACATTTCTAGGAAAGACACAAATAGAACTTGTGCCTATAAGTACTGTGACTCATGGGATGGAACAAACCTAGATGGCAAAAATGGAACATCGATGGATGTGGAAGTAGACACAGCTACAGTCACAGCGACCTTAAGGGGTGCTTGTGTACTTACAGCCTCTACAAATGGGGGAATAATAGAAGATGATGGAAAGATAGATGGAAAAGAACTATTAACAACAGACACAAAAGAAATGGAGGACAAGGAAGAGGGAATAGAAGAAGATGCAATAGTGGATGGGATTTGGGTGGACAAAAATGGAATGGATGATGGAATGGAAGATGATGGAACATCTCTGGACACCATAGACTATACATAATGGACAGCCACTAAGTGCATCATAGGGGGAAAAGAGGAAGAAGGAGAAAAATACGTACCTTGGTGCACGGGCGTCGTGTGATCTTGTCGTACCGGGTCTGAAGAGATAATCTCTTGGACCGGTAAATCTTCTTCAATTTGTGCAATCATATTTTTGATCACTTCATGGTCCTCCTCCTGATGGTTCGAGATATCATCATGATCGTCCTGAGGAGAAAGTGATGTCTCCACCCTTGGTGTCAATGGTACTTGTTGTGACAAAGTCATGGGAACAACGAGAACTGCTCCGGACCTGGGCCTTTTGATAGCCTTCAAAAATGGAGCAATCCCCTCAACTTTCTTCTGAGTCCGAGGGACTCTTCATTTGAAAACTAACGACTGTTCTTCCTCATGCACTGGCATTTCCTCAATGTGTTGGGAGATATATGCATTTACTTCATCAACTTGAGCTTCTGTATGATGCAAACTTGGAGGAACAATCTTGGCAAATGACATGGGCTGATACACCTAACAATATTCATCATATATTTTAGAGAATGATTGGTCCATTTTCATCCCATACCCTAAGTTCAGCTTGTCGCGCTGCACTCGCATGATCCACCAACTGGCAATCTTGTCTTCAGGCTAATCAGGATGTTGTACTCTTAATTGATCAAACAAACTAGGTGGTGTCCAATGCTATACAAATCTAGCAAGGTTGTATTCCACCTCTTGCTCATACGAGTCTAGCCATGGAGGCAAAGTAGTCATCTTCTCCACGTTCCACTCCATGTCAGGACCGTGAAAGTTGTTACATCATTGTTCTATGTCTAGCCTTGGGCAACAATGGAAGGACTTAACCTTCAGAAAGTTCATAAACAGGCCTTTGGGATCATATCTCCAGTGATGCGGTAACTCAACAAGACCTAGATCTTGAAGTGCTCATGTGAGCCACTTATTCTGTCCTATTTGCTCCACCTTGATACAACCAAATTCAAATGGCATCTGGCATGTTGTTTTTCTTCCATGACCAACATCATAGATGTCATTAATATAGTCATGTTGCCGCACCACCTCCATCACAAAGATGCATTCTGTGGCATAATATGGAAGGAGAAAAGGTTTACCTATAAAACCATAGATCCAAACTACCACCCCTTATGTCAGTAAAAATATATCACCCTTCTACGGAGTAACACTCACCACTGCATCTCGGAGCACTCGGGGTACTCGTTCACAATGACCAACAAGTAGTTCAATGGCAGGGCCAAGGAACAACCGATTGAAATTATATACCGTTTCCTTCTTTGTGAGAACAGGCATCCAAAGATAGACTGGAATAGTCTTATCCTTGTCATCCACCTATTTGACAGCTATGAAGTCAAAGTACTGATGCAAATGAAAGAAAAAGTACCAGACCAAATGTGATACATTTTAGAATGATGTGTTCTCCCTGGTATTCAATCTTTCAAGCTGCTCATGCACGCGCCTGGTGATGTAATCAGCCCAATCAAAATAGATCAGGTTCATATTTACGTTCATTGTCATGGGTGCATAAAAATCAACTTGTGAGATGCACTGCACCAACACGGCTTGCCACTTGTGCACCATGCTATCAGTAATGCCACCAGCTATCCAAGCCAACATAGAGTACAACTCTGGATTCTTGAAAGTGGTCAATGGCAATGGCAATTTAGGCAAGTGTCCAATCCGAGGCTCCTTAACCAGCTGTGTCTCCATGAATTGTCTCATTGTCACCGTGGAGACATATCTCCCCTCCTGATCTGACAAGTATATCTTCTTCACTATAAAATCAGATGGAGGTTTTAACCCACATGCAAAGGCTTCACGAACATAATGCGTTGATATGGTAAACAACGTGTCGCCTCTTGCATTCTTTACTACCCGACTAGATGAATTGTAGAATTTCCCAATTAATTTTATCAGTTCGGGGTAAGGGTGCACCGGAGTACACAGATACCAATAGATATGGGAGTAGAAAGTGACCATCAACGAGCTTTCTGGTGTAAGTTGGTGCTTCAGAGCAGTTTCAATCTCTTGTCGAAGCCGGATCACGCCCTTGTGTGTAACCTGGCAGTCAACCACATTATCCATGCTATCAATGAATGGATCCAAGTTCACATTTTCGTTCTTTCGGGCCTTCTTTGCCATATTTTCACCTTCAATATTTCTTTTGGACTTCTTTGCCTCAGGTACAGCTTCAGCCTCAACCTTTCTTTTGCCCATGTCAACAAAGTACAATGGCAACTTTTAGCTTACAAAGTACAACAACAATGGTATGCAATTCCTTCACAAGCACTTGAACAATTTTTTTAATCTAAGAGAATATGAGTGAACCTCACACCTCAAATCTATTTTAAACTTATAGAAGAATGCACCGGATCTTCAATAATTTCCACCACTTGGAGTAACCAATAAGCCCTCTTGTTTTCCATGCTTTGAACATCTCAAGACAATTTAAAATTAAAAATATTTCTTCATAAACCCAAACCTTCTTTGAGATGTGTGTTGATGAAGGGTCCCTTCAAATGACTAATTTTTAAAGTAAGACAAATTAAAACTCCTTGGAACCCGTAAGGTTCTTCTTGACAACACATGGCCCAAGAACATTTAATTCAATGGGATCTTGAATATTTTTCAATTTAAAATTAAAAATATTTCCACCTTGATAATCTCACCCCACAGGCCCAAAATGAACCTTTGACTTTTCAATGCTTGATTTGGCTTTTTTTTTTTTAAAATCAATTAAGCTCATGAGTGGAGTATCTTGACATATGTGCCAGTCTCCCTTTGAACTTCCCACCACTAGCTTCGAATTTCATCCTTGAATTTTCAATGGTGAAAGCTTGGAAAAAAATGTCGTGTTTTGGAAGAACTTTTGCCAATGGTTGAAGTGTATCCGCTTGAAAACTTACTAGCAAAATTGACCATTTTTTTTCTCTTTTTCTTTTCTTCTTTCTGCGATGTGTATATACAATATACACACATGTATTTTTGTTTTTTCTTGCATATATAATAATTTTTTTCTCTTTATCATCATTTTTTCCTCTTTTTTTTTATTTATTTATTTTAACAATATGAACTAGCTGAAAAATAAAGTTGTACAATATATACAAGATATCTTTTTTCACCTAGAAATGTCATTGATGGTAGGTCTTCATATGAAGACCATTCATAGGGATTGGAAGTTGAAAACCTTCCATGTCCTTCAGGTAATATGCATTGGCGGAGTTCACCTCAGTGATCTAGAATGACCCTTCCCAAAAAGCATCAAATTTTTGGTGCTTCTCGGGCTTTGCCTTGTCGATGTTCCACTTCAAAACCAAGTCACCAAATTTAAAGCTCCGATCCAAGGTTTTCTTGCTAAACCACTTTTGAGTAGCCCTGGCATGCTCCATAAAAGCTTTATATGCCTTCTCACAATCTTCTTCCAACTATAGCAGTTGAGCCAACCGAACGCTCATGGGATCCACTTGCTCATCTTCATCTCCTAATTCTTGCAAAGTGCGTAGCACGGGGAGTTCAATATGCATTGGCAAGACAACCTCCTTACCATAGACTAGGGAGTAGGGGGACGTGTTGATATATTTCTTTATAGAAATGTGGTCCGCCCAAAGAGCCTGATTTAGCAATAGGTGCCAACTCCTCTTGTTTTCTCCTAGTGTTCTTTTCAAGATTTTGAGCAGGTTCTTGTTTGTAGATTCAGCAAGACCGTTACCTTGTGGATAGTAATTCGAGGTGGTTTTGAGGTATATCCCATAATTTTGAGCAAACTCAATGATCTTAGCCCCCACAAATGAAGTTCTATTATCCGTGACTATGGCATCAGGGATCCCGAATCATGTAATCATCCCCTCCAAGAAGGAAATGATTGTCGCTTGATCTACTTTCTTTGTGGGGATCACCTCCACCCACCGAGTGAAATAATCAGTTGTCGTTAATATATACTTGTGCTCGATCAAAGAATTCGGGTCAATGACCCCAATGAAATCCAGGCCCCATTGTTGGAAAGGTGCCTCCACCTGAATCGGATGAAGAGATTGGGCAACATTTCTCACCTTCCCTACGTATCGTTGGAGACTGTCACAATTCAAACTTACCCGGTATGCATCAAAAAATAGAGTTGGCCAAAAATAACTGGCTCTGATGATATTTAAGGCCATTGGCCTACCAACGTAGTGTCCTCCTAAAATTCTTGAGTGAAACTCCTCTAAAATTGACTACTTTTTGGAGTCCTTGATACACCGAAGGAGTACACCATCAATGTTTCTGTGATATAAACTGGTTGGTAGTAGTGTATACTTCAATTCTTGCAATATGAAGCATCTTATTTGAGAAGAATTCAGCTAAGATGGACATCTCCCAGTAGTGAAATAATCAATCAACTCATCGGTCCAGTCTCGAGCCTCCAATGACTCATTTGCCATAATGTTTGCGCCAAGTGTTTCCTCATCCACTGAAACTGGAGAAGAGGTATTTTTTGCTAACTCCTGACACAAATCCCGACCACGCACCAACTTGGTGGGTCGAATCTCCACATCATACTCCTGGATCTTAGAAATCCATCCTGCTCTCTTATCTCCCAGTTCTCCCTAGAGAATAAAGTTCCTCACGTCTGGATGAATGACATAGACAATCATCTTACTTTGAGAAACAAAGTGATGAAACTTCTTCAAGGATTTCATAACTGCATACACCTACTTTTCTATGAAATTATACTTCTCTTCATGTGGGTGTATGACTTGGCTGAGGAATGCAATAGGTTGTTCATCTCCATTTTCTCCCTTCTGAGTTAGAACTGCAACATAGCTCTGTTGTTCACCCACTGCATATAGAATAAAGTCCTTTGAGTAGTCTAGGTTCACCAAAATAGGGGCTTGTACAATCCTTTATTTAATTTCCTTGAACGCCTATCGTCTGACATCTGTCCATCTAAAATCAACATATTTTTTAGTAACTCCATCATAGGTTTCACCACTTGGGAAAAATCAGCAATAAACTTCCTGACGAAGTTGATCTGTCCAAAAAAGGACTGTAGATATTTTTTGTTCGATGGTAGGGGGAGTTTCAGAAGAGCTTCAATCCTTTCAGGATCAATGGCTAGGCCTTCTTTTGAGATGACATGGCCTAGAAGATTTCCTTCTTTAACCACGAAGATAGACTTCTTTGGGTTAATCGAAATGCCGAACTCATGACACTTCTCAAACACTTGTCACAAATGATTTCTATGTTCAGCTCTATTGTGGGAAAATATGGTCATGTCATCTAGATAGATCACAATGATATTATTAAGCAACTCTCCAAAAGCAAGATCCATCACCCTTTGAAATGTGGCGCCAGCATTGGACAACCCAAAAGGCATCCTCTGATAGGCAAAGGTACCCCATTTTGTGGTGAATGTCATTTTGTGTTGGTCTTCATCCTTCACCCATATCTGATTATAGCTAGAGAATCCATCCAACAACAAAAATCTCTGGGCACCAGCCACAACATGTAAGATCTGATCAATTTGGGGTAAAGGGTAGTGATCCTTAAGCGATGCTTGGTTCAAATTTTTGAAGTCCACACAGAGGCGTATATCTCCATTCTTTTTCCACACAGGGACCAGGTTCGTGACCCATGTAGAGTGCTTAATTGGGTATATGATCTTAGCCTCCAACATCTTTAGCAGCTCTGCCTTCATCAACATTTCAATCTTTTGATTAATGGGCCTCTGCTTTTGACGAAAGGGCTTCACCCCCTCTTGCAATTCAATCGTGTGCTGGATAATATTTTTATCATATCCCCTGAGATCATGGTAACTCCAGGCAATAGTGTCTGGAAATTCTGAACACAAATTTTTGATTTCTTCAAGTTCTTCTCTAGTACAATTTGTACCAACCTTGATTACCTTTCCAGGTTCGAGCTGCAGCTCCGTATATTCTTTTTCATCCACCTTGATGCGGTGCTTGTCAGCTTTGTCATTGGAATCGAACAAACTCTCCAATGAAATTAGCCCCCAGGGAATATGATTATTCTTCAATTGAATCATCCCCTCTGTTTCTTCCTCCAAAAGCTCTCTATTTTCAATTGCACCTACTTCATTGAGGAGAAAGTTAACGATTTGTTCATCGTTATCGAACACCTACCAGTAAGCGTTCTTATCTGGGACTGAAGGCCTAAAAATAACCCTTACTATATTGGGCCTTCTTACTACTTGTTCCACTGGAGAAAAGTTTGCTCCGAGAGATGCCAATATATCGATATGTTTATTATGTTCTTGCAAAATTGCTTGAACATTCAATGTCATGAAAGACTCGAACAGGTCCCACACCTTGTTGCGGTAGGACTTCAGATAATGTTGCTTTGCTACGCACTTGTTCGTAGTCTGATTCACTATCAGCTCAGAATCACCAAATATTTGCAGCTGTCTGATTCCAAGTTTTTCAGCTTTCTTGAGTCCGAGGCACAAGGCTTCGTACTCAGTGACGTTGTTAGTACATGACCAGGTCAACCGATACGAGTACATTTTTTGTATACCCGAGGGAGAGATCAACACAACTCCTGCTCCTGCACCATTTTTGCATCTGGCACCATCAAAATACAGCTTCCAAAGCTCATCAGTAATAGAGTCCTAGCATTTAGAGGTGCTTGGTTCTGCTTCTTTCTCGGGTTTTGTCATAGTGTAACACCCAATTTTAGTGTCCATCATGGCATTAAAATCCATCATGGAGAACTCATCTTCAAGCTTGAGTCCTCCCAAAGCTTCCTCCATCAGATCCAAATCTTCTAACTCTTCTGTCATCATGTTGACAGAGGATGCAACTTCATCTTCATCTTCGATATTCTCTACATGAAAAGAGTAGGGCTTTTCATTGTAGATTTTGATCCTCTTTCCTTTAAAAGGAATCTCCATGTGAGTGTAGTCCAAAGATAGATATATCCACAAAGCTTCGCAGTGAACTCCCTTGAGAGACACATACTGAAGTATGGCTCCAGATCAACCACCACTACCTCCTGGATCACAGTGATCTATGGTATGCTATGGAGCACAATTGGTATATCTTTGATCATGCCAATGGTCTTCACAGGAGTTCCATCCAATTGCAACACACCCGGACTACTTCTGGTGTACTCCATTCCCATGAACTCACACACTACCTTTGGCATGACAGTGGTGGATGCACCTGAATCAACCATGCAATTATGGACAATCCAGCCTTCCATTCTGAGTGACAGATAGAAAGGGGGTGGTCTATTTTTCCTAGTAGCAAAAATAGGAAGTTGTTGAGCTAGAACTATCTACGTATTGCTCTTATTTTTATCCTTGATGGATTTGAGTGACTCTTGCAAGAGATCCACTTGTCCAGGGAGTTGTAGGGCATCATATAGACTCACTTTTGTTGGTATCCTCTTCATTTCCTCCATAATATTGTAGTCAACCACAACCGATTCCTTTCCCTTGGTAGCAGGTTCGTACTTCTCTCGATATTGCTGAGTGGCTTCAATTATCTGATGCTTGGTCAAGGATGGGTACCTCAAATGCTCTTTAGCCTGCTCTTTAGTTTTAGCTTGATGTTGAGTAGCTGTGGGTTGAGAAGTGGATGCCTTACCTTACGACCTCTCCGGAGCTTTCTTCACAAAAATATCTTTCAATAGTACAGAATCTTGCTCCTTTGAGACCACTTCGGGTGCCTTCCTTTGAGGTTGCATTTTGTCATTAGAATCCTTTTGTTCAGTCAGTACCTTCAATGGTTGTAGCTCCATAGGATCCATAGTAACAGGCTTCTTCCTAGCTCTGGTCAAAACTGAGACTTGTTCTGAAGAAGAGACCATGAAATTATGATCTATCTCTGTAATCATACTTACCCTTCTAGTTGTGGAGTTGTCTCCTAGAGTTTGGACATAATTTTGGTGAACCACGCATACAACTTCTTCGTGAGGATCATTGCATGTGGAACACCAATAATCTCACTCAGATGTCCCTACTTCTTCATTGATCTGTGTAGTTGTACCTCTTTCAGGGCCCCTACCTGCTGGTGTAGTTTGATCTCTAGTCATGGGTGGTATGTGAAATCTCCTTGAGTGAAACTCACTCTCATCTTGTTTCTTCTTCATTACCAACATATCATTTGACATATTTGTTACCACCTTGTTCAGAGATTGCATCTCCTGTAAGATCTTCATTTGGGGATCTATGTTTGCAGTGATAGGAGGTGTGGGCAAAGGCAAGGGCACTTGTAGAGTAGGAAAAGCAGGGGGTTGATAAGGAGCTGGTAGCTATGAAATGGGCGGAGCCGGTAGCTGTGGGATAGGTGGAGCTAGAAATTGAGGTACTACTAGGGTTGGAAATTGAGGAAATGGCACAGTAGTGGCTTGAGATGTACTTGTACTCCAGGAAGGTACAGGATACATGGATGACATAGGTTGCGAATATGAAGTAGAATATGCATATTGTGGGAGATCAAGGAAAATAGGCATAGGCATCTTTGGGGGAAGCTTACCCGATGCAATTAAATTAGTTTTGGACTTTTTGAGATGCTTCGTATAGTTCAGGGAACATACCGATATTTTATTGCCGGATCGACCAACCGATATCAGAATTGAAAGCCTTCAGGTAGTACCATGCAGCCTGTTGATCGGACGGTCTAAGCCCATCAGGTACTCTCTACCAAGTTCTAGAAAATCTGACATTAAAATCCATGATCTCCTCTTGTGGATGTCTCTAGATGGATGTGAATTGATGTAATAGAGAAAATGGATCCGTAGATTCATGAAAACCTTTTATCAATAATTATTCCAGTTGATCCCATGATGTAATCATTGCTTGGGGTAATGATCTGTACCAATACAACAACTTCCCACGAAGTGACAACACCAGAAATTTCACCATCACATCTTCCTCCATGATCCCATGAATTGAAGCCAAAGAGGCCACATCTTGCACATGTTCATATGCAGTCTTACCAGTCCCATCATATGTAGGCAAAAATTTTAGCATTGCTTGTGGTACCGGATGTTGTGCTTGTAGGTTAAGTGCTCCTGTGTTGTTCCATGCTGCGAATAACCTTGGTGGATTTTGTTGTGGTTGTTGTTGCTATTGTTGTTGAGCCATTTGCACAGGGGTACTTGATGAAACCGAAGGATTATGTTGTGGAGGTGGAGGAAAACTAGTGGTTGTACTAGTCAGATTTGATGGAGAAGAAAAAATTCTAGCTACTTGTGAAGACGTAGCAACTGATGGGTGTGTTGGGGAAACCAACCTAGGATGTTCACCCAATATTTTTGTGTCAAGTTCATAGAAATAAAATGGATTTTTTAGATATTTGTCCTGTGATCTTGTTATCATTTGGAGACCTCTGGGTTGATCCGAGTCGCCAGATGTTCTAACATGACAATAGCAAGGTGAACATCAGGGCCTTACTATTTCTTATGATGCGCTAAGTGGAGCTTTTCGGACACTATTCCTAGTTAGATCAAAGAACTTAACTAAGATATAAACCTTTAGTCCCACCAGGCGTGCCAAAAACTGTTGGTCAAATATCTACCTAGTAAACAAACTTCATACGTTTGTGCACCCTAGATACGACCAGCATTGAAAGGCCGAAGGAAAGAGATGTCCTTCGGGCCAATATCTAGAGAAGGTTGGCTCCTTGACTAATCCTACACTTGTTTGAAGATAAGGGTGCGGGAAAGAAATGGAAAATGTGGAAAGAAAGGGAAATATGGCCACAGGCCAAAGTGCAGGATGATGGATAAACTCAGCAGTAGTCGCACCCTCCAAGCTTAGCAGCACTGCAAAGAGAATCAAGCAGCAGAATTTCATTTGCAACCTCCACGATGGCAACCTCCAGGGTGATACTCTAGTACTTCATTCCTCGCTAGCAGGACCCAAACTCAGACTTCAAAATTCAAGTGTAATAGTAGGCAAGAAACACAAGCGTTAGCAGAAGTACGTCAAATTAGAATGAAACCATACATGAAAAATAGCTCACAAATCCAAGGTGAAGATCTCTTCTATTAGTGCAGAACTTAGGGGAGTGTTCTTGCAAAATAGTCTAACCCTTTACAATGAAATTTGCTTAGTATTTATAGAGGTTTGTGCCTCTTTCATTAAATACATGAAAGGACCCAATGTCCATAAATCAGAGACATGGTGGATCATTATTTCTTGGAAATATCCTACTGATAATTATGGTCTAAAAATGGTTATGGATGACAAGGCATTCGGGCACAAGGGCATTAAATTTGGGCCACCTCCATCCTCTCGAAAATCGAACATGAGCTTCATTAATTTACTCCGTATTGAATTTGCTTTGGAGAGGGAGTAAAATCATCGAGAAGGCATTCTTGAAAATGACAAAAAATCCTCCACTTCACCACCAATATTAAATTGCGGCCCTTATCTAGGCATATCCTTGATTGGAATTCACATTTTAAATATTGCCCAAGATGACAGTAATTAATGACCAAATCCACATATTTTAATTCATCATATGCTCTCATAATTTTGCATCCGGGTGAAAAATAAACCAACTGAGCTTTTTTAAAAATACCATTCGCCTCCCAAGTGGGGCAACGAAGAAAAACACCTTTGCCTAAACTCAAACATTGCTGAAATATATTTTTCGAAATGTCTTTGCCCGACATTAAAAAAAAACTTTTAATGACGTTCGCCCCTGAAATGCATTCGCCCATCACAGTCGCCCATCATATTCACCCCTCACAGTCACCCATCAGGTTCGCCCCTCTCAATCGTCCATCAGGTTCACCCCTTTTTTGGACTCCTAACTGTAGTGTGGCAAAAATGCCAACAAGAACATTACATTATATGAAAATGATATAAATAGGGTAGATAAGCATTTGATGTGACCTCAACATTGAATGCATAATTAACTTAGCTATAATTTCACTGAGCATCCTCAGGTAACTGCTATTATGTTATATTCAATGCTAAAATATTGAGGAGGGAATAAATAAGTTTCTAATTATATTTAGCACTAAGGTTATAAAATAAGAGGTATAAGGGTTAATTTTATTTATTAGATTATTTTATTTTTCAAATATTTAAAGAAGCCAAAAACTGAAAGAGTAGGAGATAAAAGGAGTTAATGATAATTTTTTTTTTTTGAAAAAATTGAAAAACTTGTACTAAAACAAAGAGCATATACAAGAGGGAGCGAAAACATCCCAACCAAGAACCAGGAAGCAAGAAGCCAAAACAAAGGGCAAGAGGGCAACACTTCCCAACTCAAAGCACAAGAAGAAAACCAGGCACGAAATCGCGACATGTCGCGATATCGCGATAGTCAAGCCAGCCGAAGCCACATCCGAGCAACCGGTCGCGAAATCGCGACATGTCACGAAATCGCGACAGCAAGAGCCAGCAACCCCTGACCCCCAACAATGTCGCGATATCGCGACGGATTCTCCACAAAGCAGTCATCCCTCAAAAATGTCGCGATATCGCGACGCATTTTCCTTTTGCCACCTTTACGCCAGAAGTGTCACGAAATCGCGACAAGATTGCCATTCTTCAACCAATCCTTCCAAGTGTCGCGAAATCGCGACGAATTATCCTCATGAGGCACAAGCTCCAAAATGGTCGCGAAATCGCGACGTCTTTTCCAGAAGTCATCGCTGGCCAAAAGGGTCGCGAGATCGCGACAGCCAAAGCCAGCAACCCCTGACCACCAACAATGTCGCGATATCGCGACGGATTCTCCACAAAGCAGTCATCCCTCAAAAATGTCGCGATATCGCGACGCATTTTCCTTTTGCCACCTTTACACCAGAAGTGTCACGAAATCGTGACAAGATTGCCATTCTTCAACCAATCCTCCCAAGTGTCGCGAAATCGCGACGAATTATCCTCATGAGGCACAAGCTCCAAAATGGTCGCGAAATCGCGACGTCTTTTCCAGAAGTCATCAGTTGGCCAAAAGGGTCGCGATATCGCGACAGCCAAAGCCAGCAACCCCTGACCACCAACAATGTCGCGATATCGCGACGGATTCTCCACAAAGCAATCATCCCTCAAAAATGTCGCGATATCGCGACGCATTTTCCTTTTGCCACCTTTACGCCAAAAGTGTCGCGAAATCGCGACAAGATTGCCATTCTTCAACCAATCCTCCCAAGTGTCGCGAAATCGCGACGAATTATCCTCATGAGGTACAAGCTCCAAAATGGTCGCGAAATCGCGACGTCTTTTCCATAAGTCAGCAGTTGCCAAAAATGTCGCGATATCGCGACAGTTCTTCTGTCTGGCGCCCAGTTGTCAAAAACGTCGCGATATCGCGACGGTTTTTCCCCTTGTCTCCGAAACACAAAAACTGTCGCGATATCGCGACGGTTTTTCCCCTTGTCACCGAAACACAAAAACTATCGCGATATCGCGACGGGAACCTTCCAAAGGCCGTGGCGACGAAACCTGTCGCGATATCGCGACAGTTTCCTGCCAAGGGCCGCGACAGCACAACAAGTCACGAAAACGCGGCGAAAATCACCCTTAGCACAAAAATTTCTCATTGGTTCAAGAATTTTGCAAGTCCCTGTCGAATCTCAGCATCTTCCACAGGCATGTCACTGTGCATCTGAACTCCTACCTCCTTTTCCGCACCCATCTTTGCAAGGAAATCGGCCGTCGAATTTAAGTCACGACTCACATGGATAGGGATCACATCTTCTAATTCCTTCCAAAGGTCCTTGATTTGAGAGACTAAAATCTGTATCTTCCAAGCTTTCAGAGCAAAGTTCCTCAAACAATCAAGAGCGCCAACTAGAATTTGAGAATCTGCCTCAAGGATTATCTTTCTCGTATCCCCGATTGACGGCCCGGATGGAAGCAATTTTGATAGCATAGGCTTCGGCTTCATTATTGGTGGCTCTTCCCAAACCCCCGTAGTTCCCAGTAAAGCACAGCTCCAAACATGATCACGGCACACAACACCAACTCCAGCATTGCCCGGATTGCCCTTTGCAGCTCCGTCTGTGTTAATTTTAACCCAGCCTGCTGGGGGGGGTTTCCAACTGGCTATGTTATTTCTAGCTTGAGCGATAGCTCTCTCTTCCTGTGGACCCAACTCAGCCAAAATTTCCTCTTTAGAATATATGGCAACCGTCTCTGTGACTTTGCTCCAGATAACCTGCCAAATTCCATCTAGCGAGGAGAAAGTCTCTCTAAAGATTCGAGCGTTTCTTTCCACCCACACTTGCCACCAGATGAAGGAAAGACCAAGATCCCACCCCAGTCGAAGGGCTTTAGATTTAAATCTACCTTTCTTCCATCTTTGCCAGATATTGTTCCGAGTCAGAGCACCATTACTCTGGAGTTTAAAATGAGAGAACCACCGATTCCAGATCTGACCTGTGAAAGAGCACTCAAACATCAAATGATCAGCAGTCTCCTCATTCTTATGACATAAAATACACTGAGAAGGACCAATGATTCCTCTGTTTCTGAGGTTGTCAAAGGTGAGAATGCCATTGTGCATAAACTGCCAGGCAAAGAAGTTCACTTTCGGCCAGCACTTGGAATGCCAAATCTTCTTCCAATTTTGAACCGAAAATAAATGCGGGGGAGGCTCTGGGAGGATCCTGATCATATCTAGCCTTCACTGTATAAACCCCAAGGCTCCCATGGCCCCAAGCTAACTCATCCTCTTCATCTCTACTCATGAGAAACCTAGTCTGTCAAGATGTTGGTCAAAATGGTTGCTAGCTCCGGAGGGATTGTGACTGGCCACTCCTCCAACCGCTTAAACTTCTTGAATTTATACTCACCCAATTGGCTAGTGTTGAAATAATTCTCAATAGTGACCCAGCCCTGAGATTCTATGGCAGTTTTAATTGGAAGCAACTCAGGATATTCAGCAATGATGGGTGGATACTGGTCCCAAGAGTCAACCCGTAAACGTGCCTTCTCCCCTCTTCCCACTTTCCATAATAATTGGTCTTTAATAACTTGAGAACCCAACTTGAGAGCTTGCCAAACAAGGGATCCATTACCATCCAAAGGGAAGCGGCTTACGTCAAAGGGGTGAACTTGGCCCAAATATTTGCTGGTTAAGATTCTACTGAATAATGAAGATGGTCGGGAGATCCATCTCCAATACAATTTACCTCGCTAAGGCTTTGTTGTTGAGTTTAGAGCTTCTCAAACCCAACCCTCCTTTTTCTTTGGGCCGAGTAACTTTATCCCAGCCAACCAAGGACCATTTCCTCCCACCTTTAGCTCCTTCCCATAAGAATCTTCTCCGCCAATTTGTCCAGCTTCTTTCCAAATAGAAGGTGGGGCAGCCAGGATAGAGAATTTATAAATTGGCATGGCTTGAATAACTGACTGTAAGAAGGTTAATCGGCCGCCATAGCTTAACCATTTATGAGACCAGTGGTTCATTCTGTCTTTGAAGCCATCCAAAAGATCTTTCCAAATGTCATTTTTCAATTTCTTGAAGTGCAAAGGAACCCCTAGGTAGACTATAGGAAGAGAAGTTCTAGTGAAGCCCAAAATCTCTATAATTCTGTCCTGTAGCCTATGGTCAAGGTTGAAAAAGACCACTTTGGATTTTCTGTCATTGATAACTTGATTGGAGGCCCTAAGGTAAACATTAAGAGATTCTCTGATTCCCCTGGCTTCCCTGAGACTGGCCACTCCAACCAGGCCAGTATCATCCACAAATTGTAAATGAGTCAAAATTTCTTCACCAACCTTAATACCAGTTATCAGGCCTTGATGTCTTCTTCTCAAGAAGAGTCTACCTAATCCTTCAGCTAGGATAAGGAATAGATAGGGAGAGCAAGGGTCCCCTTGTCGGAGACCACGAGAGGCTCCAAAAGGAGGCGAGGGAAGCCCCTTAATTAGAACAGAATAAGAAGGCATGGAAACACAGCTCATAACCCAGTCTATCCAGTCCTGGGAAAAACCAAAGGCAGCCAACATCCTTGACAGGAAGCCCCACTCCACTCTATCATAGGCCTTGGACATATCCAGTTTGATGAACATTCCTTTGTTGCCAGAGATTTGCATTGAATGAATAGCCTCCTGAGCAAGAACCACTCCATCCAAGATCTGTCTACCTTCCACAAATCCCCCTTGTTCTGAGGAGATGATGTTATGAAGGAGAGGTTTAAGACGTTCAACTATTATCTTTGTGATAATTTTATAAATCACATTACATAAGGCAATAGGTCTGAAGTCAGAGATATGAACCCCTTCCTCCCCCTTTGGAATTAGAGTGATGAAGGTATGATTTAGAGCCTTAAGCATTCTCTTATTGGTTCTGGACTCCTCTATAACAGCCAAAACATCTTCCTCCAAGGTATCCCAAAAGGCCTGGAAAAACTCAATAGGAAAACCGTCTGGACCGGGAGATTTGCCTGTGCTCATTCCAAAGACCACACTCTTCAATTCATCTCTATCAATGGGTCTAAGGAGAGCCTGCTTTTCTTCTTGAGTGATAATAGGGGGAATAACATCAAGAACTTCATTTTGAGCCCCCACATCTTGCTCCCTATTTTCTCGCAAAAAGCTTGGAGAAATAATCCACCGAGTGGGATTGCATACCAGGAAGAGTGTCATAGGAGGGTCCATTCTCATCTTGTAGAACCGCCATGTTATTCATCCGTCTTCTAGCACAGGCCGATCGATGGAAAAATTTTGTATTTCTATCTCCTTCCAATAACCAAGAATTTCTAGCCCGCTGTTTCCAATAAATTTCCTCTTGGTTATCAATGTCCTCCACAGCTTTGCGCAAGGCATCATCTTCAGTTTTAAGTTGTTCAGTAATTATTCCTTCCCTGAATTGTTTCTGCACCTCCTCCCAGCGGGCCATCAAGGGGGCTCTTTGCAGCTGGAAGTCCGACTTATTAGCGTGCCTCCACTGTTTCAATTTACTTTTGACAAAATGAAGTTGTTTGTGGAATTTAAACATTGCAGTCCCAAAAGGTGGACGACCTTCTTCCCACCATTGCGGAATTTTCTCATGAAGGTCCTCCTTTTGTAGCCAAAAATTCTCAAATCTAAACGGTTTGTGGAACTGTCCTGTCTGAGTCCCACCCTCCAGCAGGATGGGAGAATGATCGGAAACAGGGCCGTCCAAAATCTGGAATTTAACATTCCACTTAACAAATGCCTCCTCTGAGACCAGAAAGTGATCCAACTTTACCTTCCTACAGTGAGACTCCCTCCTCTTGTTAGTCCAAGTGAAAAAAGTTCCAGGGCCTTGGATATCCACTAAGTGAAAAGCCTGGACCTGGGCAATCAGAAGCCTGTCCCCCAGGTCCAAAACAGGGGTTCCACCTTCCTGATCCCGAGCAGATAATTTGGCATTAAAGTCTCCAACAATGATCCAGTCAAAAACTTGTCTTGAGGACCTCATGTTGTGAACAACTTTCCATTGGAGCCTCTGGGCATTAAGGCTTTGAGCCCCATAAAAATTTGTAATTAAAACATGCTCACCGTGACAATATTCCTGAAGTGAGATGTGAGAACACCCCTCCAGGCTATATGTTCTAAAGTAGTCCATTCCAGGGGGTTCCAAAAAGTGACAATCCCCCCTGAGGCTCCTTGGGCAGCCACATCCATATAACCAGCGCCCCTCCAAATCCTATTAACAGTTTTACTCATAAGATCTAGCGACATTTTTGTCTCCTGGATAAGCAAAAAATCTGTTTTATACTTCCCTAAGAGTCTTTGAACAACAGATTGATGGGTTCTACTGTTTAAACCCCTAACGTTCCAAGATTGTATAATCATTGAAAACCTTGGGAGCAGTAAGAATCAATTGACCTCACCGATCCTCCATTGATCAGCTTATCTCCTTGTGCTGTGAGTAATTCCTTATTGGATTTTCTTCCCGCTCCTTGAGAGTTACTATTTTTAGATCTCTTCTCCACCTGAGTGATCCCTAAAGCTGGCCTTTCTCTATTTTTATCTGCATTTCCCATGGTGACATCTTTAATAGCCGGCTGTGCTGGGGAGTGTATCACCAAAGCCCCTGGGTTCTCTGACTCGCAGACTCTCGTAGGGTACAATCACATGTTCGACTACAGGAGTGGATGAGGGAGAATCTTGAGAGTGAGTGTTATTAATCTCACCATTCCCATCCACTCCCTCCATGACTTGGTCTTCCAGATCCACTAATGACTTAAAAATTTCATACCGATTGTTTGGCTTGAGTTGCATCTGCTCCTTGCCATTTTTCTTTTTGTTTCTTCTTCATTTTAGCTGTTCAAAGCCATCCTTCTGAACATCAGGACCTGGAGAAGTATTGGAAGGTTCATTGACAGGGGTGGGCTTCCCCTCTCTAGGGCGGCTTGGCATTCCAATCGGAGCCTCCGCTTTTGTGCTCAAGGTGTTAGGACAGAACCTTGCCAAATGGCCATGCTTATGGCACACTCTGCACCTAAAAGGGAGGGCCTCATAGTCTAACTGTTGGATCCAGGGTACTCTTTCCAACTCAAGTTCCACCTCAGCGGATAAAGGCTGGCTAATGTCCATTTCTACACAGATTCTGGCAAAAACAGCTGTATTTCCCTCTATGGTATCTTTAGAGACTCCTATATATCTACCTATGGAATTACCTATTATTTCTAAAACCTGCTCCCCCCAAAACTCCATCGGGAGAGCATACAGTCGGATCCAGACCGGGACAGCCGTGGGTTCAATGCGAGGATCGAAGCCCACTCTCCAGGGTTGAACAAATAACCCTGCTGGTCCGTGGTTTCTCTTTTCTCGATTCAAATGCTCTGTTTCTATCTGCTAAAGAAGAGAAACTAATGATGAAATACCCATTGCTTATTGGCCATAAAGAGTACTCACCTTGTGGCTCCCAGTTCTGTCGAACCCAAGTATGCAAAAAATTCGGAGTAGGTCAGATGCCCATGAATTTGCAGATCAAGTCATGGTTAGCTCGGTAGACGATTGTATCCTCGACCAGCTTGGGTTCGATAACAATCTTAGGTCTGGAAGCGGATTGCGGGAGGCATCCATTAACGCGGTGAGCATTAGGGCCGTTGCCAGCATTCTTAAGTAGCATTTGAAAAGCATTCCTCTGAGCTTCACCAGTGGAAGACGAGGGGTTCTCTTTCAACATCTCAGCATATGAACTCTTTCTCCCAGCAAGAGGGACTGGAGGAGACCCCATCGGGCCCTCCCGGAGCAACGAGCAAACCTTCAGAGTAGTTCGGAAACAAACCACCAAAGTCTCTGGTAAGATCTTTCGGGCCAGAAACCCTCGAGCATCGCCCGACGCCTGTTCAGAAGTTTTCCCGCCAAATCGCCAGAGCTCCGAAAATTAATTGAGTGTTAAAAAGTATCCTGGTCTTCGAGTTAATGATAATTTAGTTAATGGTATTTGGAGTGATTTTTTGAAGTTTTAAAGGTTGATAGTTATTTAAAAGTTTTAAAGGTTTTGAAAAATTAGAAAACTTTAAAAATATTGATTTTTTGAAATTTGGAGTTTTTGAAAAATTTGAAGTGTTTTGAAAATTTGCAAATCCAATTATGGAGTTAAAAGATTTTCAACATCAAAGGATTACAATTTTTATTATTTGTAAATTTTATATTTGAGTTATTATTTGAACTTAGGAATTATAAGGTTTTCTACTTCAAAGAAAAAAATCATTGAATTGATTCATATCATGGAGGAAATTATTAGAAATGCATTCAATGAAGATGTGAAGAAATGTTGGACAAATTAAAGTTTTATTTGGTAGAAGATCTAGATAAAAAAAAGAAAATAGCAAGATCACTAAATACACTGTTGGCAATTTTGGGTTTGAGATCCTAGCTTCTTGTCTATGAGTTGTCATTGATGTCAAAAGGAAATGGCATTAATGTTAAGAGGATGTGTTGGCTTCAAAGGTGGAAGATTCCAAGAGAATATTTTTAAGAGAATCCGGAGAGATTCCATTGGCAAGGGTTTTTCATTAAAACCAAGTTGGATAGGGTTTTTATTAAAACCAAGTTAAATGGTTTTTATTAAAACCAATGGAGGTTCTCTTTATTATTTATTTAATTATTATTTAAAACCCTTCAAGGTTTTAATTAATTAATTATTTAATTAATTAAGGGAGAAATTATTTTTAATTTATTAAAAATACTTAAAGGTTTTTAAACCTTTTTTATTCTTAATTTATTAAAATTATTTAAGGGTTTTTAAACCCTTTTTGAAAAGACTTTTGATTAATTTTGAAATGGTCTTTATTTCCGCCGACGTCAAGGTGTCTTCGAAGAGACTATTTATTCTCCAACTCCTAAGGTTGGAAGGCTAATTAATTCGAAATTCCTCGAATGCAATTTGTGGTGTTTGTGCTCTGTATTCGCTATGATCGAAGGAAGACTTAGAAGCACGTGCGGTTGAAAAGTCTTCGGGAGTTTTTTTCGAGGGTGAAGTGGAGGGAAGTTCACTTGTGAACTTCGTAGCCCGCGTGGGCTAGTGGCAGCGAAGGCTGCTGTTGGGCGCTGCATTGGCGGAGGTCACCGTTTCGAGTCTCGCAGGGGTGCTTTGCTAGAGTAACACACATTTTTATTAAAACGTCTTTATGCCATGAAATTCGGAGTTTCTTGGACAGCGATTTATAAGTTTGAGAGTTGTGTGTGGTGACAGCTTGAAGGTTCAATTATCTTCTACTCCAATAAGGTATGGGCACATTCTTCTTATGAGTATGATTGGTGTATGTTTTCTGAAATAAGGTTGGAGTGAAAAGGTATTCTACTAGGTATCCTTTGGCTAGGTGTAAATCCTATTTTCTGGTTTGTTGAAGACTACTTATGCATTGTTATCCTTAAGGAGAGTTTTTGGTGAATGCATAATTTCTGGTTTGAGATAGTGGAAGCTTTGTGCACTAGGGTTTATATTTGTGAGTCTAGCTACTTGCATTGAGTTGGTGGAACCCTTGGTTGGCTGTTTTGAGTTTGATGGTTGAGTTGCTTCCATAGAGGTTGTTTGATCAAGTTATTGCTTTACTTGATTCATGATATTGGGCTTACTCCATTGAGTTGATTTGAGCAAGTTATTCTTTGCATTTGGTGATATTGTGTTGGTGGCTATTTTGTTCAAATATCTTTGGAGGGAAAAGGATTTCTACTTGTTTCCTTTTCTTGTGATGATTGGTTGAATGCTTCAAGGTTGATGTTGAGTTGAATGGTGTTGGTTGACTAAACCTTGTTTGATGAGCATTGTTGTTGAAACCCTAATTGATGGTGAAAAGAACATGAGTATCATTGTTATGTGATTCTTTGCATAGTTGGCAATTGTTGGGGTTTCATGTTCTTGAAAGAAAACATTCTATCCTATCCATTTCAGATATTGAGTTGAGTTTTCAGATTTGAGATTGAGATTGAGCCGAGTTGATTTGAGTTGAGTTTTGAGATTGGGATTTGAGTATAGAACATATTGAGTCTCTAACAATTCTCTTTATGCTTCTATGAGTTTGACAAATCACATTGGGTCTCTAACAATTCACTTTGTGATTTCCTACTAAGAAAGTTTTTCTTGGTGAGCTTGCTGAGTTTTTGGACAGGTTCCAGTGGGGACTTGTGAGCAATTTTTGGACAGGTTCTAGTGGGGACTTGTGAGCAATTTTGGACAGGTTTCGGTGGGGACTTGTGAGCAGTTTTGGACAGGTTTCGGTGGGGACTTGTGAGCAGATTTGGACAGGTCCTAGCAGAGGACTTGTGAGCTGAGTTTGATAGTTCTATCAGAGAACTTGAGGACAGAGGTGCATTGGTTCTATGAGAAGAACCTGAGGATAGTTGGCAAGTCTTTGAGAAGGCTTGTATGCAGAGGATTGATTTGTTCAAGAGTTGGACAGATCCTACAAATAGAGGAAGACTTGTACTAGACCGACCGACTATGTTTGGTACAAGTTGTTGAGCTACTGTGGACGTGATCATAGAAGGCAGAGGTCTCTTAGGCTAAGCATTGAGGATAGGAGGTCTTCGGTGGAAAGGAGTTCCACGTGCTCGGCAAGAGGTAGAGACAATTGATCTTCTGAGGGATCATATCCAGAGCAGAGGGGAAGGTATCTCCTTTGAGTAGAGGCTCATAAATTTTGATTGGGGGAAGGTATCTCCTTTGAGCAAGAGGCTCATAAATTTTGATTGGGGGAAGGTATCTCCTTTGGGCCGAGGCTCATAAACATTGTAATTGGGAAGGATTCCCAAAGAACTTTGAGATAACTTTTAGAGAAAAGTTTTGTGGACGTAGCCCAACCATTCTGGGTGAACCACGTTAAAATTGGTGTCACTTTGTGGATGATATTGTGCATTGCTTTGATATTGCTTTGGGTATATTGCTTTACTATTTTGAAGTATAAAGGAAAAAGTAAAAAGAGGTCTTATACTTGTTCACCCCCCCTCTCAATATAAGCTTGTGTTCTTCAATTGGTATCAGAGCAGGTGCCTTCGAAAAGTTTAACAACTTGAAGGAAAAGCTAGTAAAGAACACAATGGATCATTCAAGTGGCAATGCAACACCTATTCTTGATGGGTCAGATTTTGGTCTTTGGAGTGCAAGGATGAAGGTTCATCTAATGGCACTTGGGAATGAGGTTTGGGAAGTGATTGAAGATGAGTACACTATTCCCGAACATGGTCCTAATACTAAAGAAGAAAGGCTCCTACATCACAACAATTCAAAAGCAATGAATGCAATCCCGAAAGGATTATAGAAAGCAGATCTCACCAAAGTGATTCACCGCAAGACAACTAGTGAAATGTGGAAACAGATTGAAGGTGGTTCATACAGGTGATACAAATGTCATAAAGGCCAAGTTGAGACACTTCAAAGGTATGTTTGAACAACTCAAGATGAATGATGATGAAAATATTAGTGACTACATGCTTCGTATGGATGAGGTTGTTAACTCCATGAAAGACTTAGGTCTTGAGCTTGCTGAAAATGATGTTTGTGATAAGATTTTAAGATCTCTTCCTAATAGATTTAGTGAAAATATTTCTGCTATTGAGGAAGCTAAAGATTTGGATAAGTTGAAAAAGGATGAGCTCCATAGTATACTTGCAACATTTGAGTTGAGAACTCAAGTGAAGGTTGATGTCAAGAAAGAGGCAGCTTTCAAGGCTACCAAGAATTCCAAGGGTAAACAACTTCAAGATAGTGATGAGTCTTCTAGTGATGAAGAGGCATATTACAACAAGAAAGGCAAGTTCTCTAGAAAGCACAAAAGTATGAAAAATATAAGATGTTTCAATTGTGGAAAGTTTGGTCATTATGCTACTGACTATACTATTCCCAAGAATGAAAGTGATGAAGATAAACAGGATTCTAAGAGCAAGGATTCTGAAAAGCACAAGCATCACAGGAAAAACAAAGATGAGCACAACAATCAAGGAAAGAGGTATTCTCACAAGCACAAGAAGAGTTTCTACCTAGACAAAGCAAGTAAGTGTTCTAGTAGTGATAGTGAAAGTTCTTCAAGTGATAATGAAAATGAGATGTTGTTCATATCAAAAAAGAGGAAGAACCGAAACATAGATTCATTATCATGAAATGTCTTAGATGTGGAAATTTTGGTCACCTTGAGGATGATTGCACAAATAATGATTTGGTTTCTAGTATGTATGAGGATGCTTCAAAAAACTATAAGGAAGATGCATGTATGGTTTTTGAAAAGGGTAGCACCTCTAGTGATAAGAAATCTGAAAAAGGCTTTGATGATTCAAAAAGCAAACAAATAGAGGAAGATATAGAGGAAGGTGAAGTAGATCTTGAAGGTGAACTTATTAGTGCTCTTAGTGCTTTGAAAAAGGAAAGAAAGAAGAATGCTAGACTCAAGGATAAGTTAGATGAATGTTGTATGGAGAGAGATGATCTTATAGAAAGTCTTGACTTCTCTATGGCTAAGACACAAGAACTCAAGGATGAGTTAGAGTCTAAGGTTCTTGAGTATAGTGAGTTAGAACAAAAAATGGCTTCTTTGAAAGAGGAAACTAAAGAGTACAAGGATAAGCTTTACAGGTTTCAAGATAGCTCCAAAAAGGTTAAGTCACTCATCAAAGGTCAAAGAAAGACAACAGATAAAATAGGCCTTGGTTTTGTTAAGCCACACAAGGAACAAGTTGGAGAGTCTAGTAAGAGACTCCAAAAGGAAGAGAGTTCTGATGAGGAAAGTATTTTAGAAAAGGAGTCCTTGAATGATAGATGCACAAAAACAGAAAATAGAATTCAGAATGAGAAGAAGAAGTTTTCAGAACCTAAGAGGTCAATTAAAGGAAAGTTTCAAGGCAGATGTTTTGCTTGTCACAGGTTTGGTCACATGGCTTCACATTGCATGGCTCAAGTGAAGGAGGTAAATGACAGTTTCAGAAGTGCTAGTTACTTTCAAGGGTATTGCTACTCTTGTCAACAGTTTGGGCACAAGGCAGTTTATTGCAAGGCAAATAACAGGAACAGGTTTGGTCAGAACAGGTTTGGCCAGAATAGGTTTGGTCAGAACAGGTTTGGTCAGAATAGGTTTGGCCAGAACAGGTTTGGTCAGAACAAGTTTGGCCAGAACAGGTTTGGTCAAAATAGGTTTGGTTAGAACTAGTGGATTCAAAGATCAAGTTTACCTCAGAGAAACAACATCATCAAGTGTTTCAAGTGCAACAATGAAGGTCACACAATCAGACAGTGTAGAGCTGAAATTCCAGAATATAGGAACAGGAACAGTGGCATGATCAGGTCCAAGGATCAAGGCATGGACAAGAACAGGGATGAGAACAAGAACAAGAACAGTGACAGGAATAGGAATATGGACAAAGAGTTCAAGAGAAGGCCCGACAAGGAAGTTATAGACGCTGATGATGATCAGTGCCTAATGGGAGTTTTACTCCCACCCAAGAATTAATCACCTCATCAGGAGGTGGGGGAGGGACTAAGCTAAGAGGCTCATTCTTAGTCCCGAGCCCCAAAGGTGACCCTTTGCCATTGATGACAAAGGGGGAGAGATTTGAGTAAGGGGGAGAGCCTCAAGACAGGGGGAGCTATTTATGTTGAGTTTCGGTGTTGTTGAGAAGCATGGTTTGCCATCAATGACAAAGGGGGAGATTGTTGGCAATTTTGGGTTTGAGATCCTAGCTTCTTGTCTATGAGTTGTCATTGATGTCAAAAGGAAATGGCATTAATGTTAAGAGGATGTGTTGGCTTCAAAGGTGGAAGATTCCAAGAGAATATTTTTAAGAGAATCCGGAGAGATTCCATTGGCAAGGGTTTTTCATTAAAACCAAGTTGGATAGGGTTTTTATTAAAACCAAGTTAAATGGTTTTTATTAAAACCAATGGAGGTTCTCTTTATTATTTATTTAATTATTATTTAAAACCCTTCAAGGTTTTAATTAATTAATTATTTAATTAATTAAGGGAGAAATTATTTTTAATTTATTAAAAATACTTAAAGGTTTTTAAACCTTTTTTATTCTTAATTTATTAAAATTATTTAAGGGTTTTTAAACCCTTTTTGAAAAGACTTTTGATTAATTTTGAAATGGTCTTTATTTCCGCCGACGTCAAGGTGTCTTCGAAGAGACTATTTATTCTCCAACTCCTAAGGTTGGAAGGCTAATTAATTCAGAAATTCCTCGAATGCAATTTGCGGTGTTTGTGCTCTGTATTCGCTGCGATCGAAGGAAGACTTAGAAGCACGTGCGGTTGAAAAGTCTTCGGGAGTTTTTTTCGAGGGTGAAGTGGAGGGAAGTTCACTTGTGAACTTCGTAGCCCACGTGGGCTAGTGGCAGCGAAGGCTGCTGTTGGGCGCTGCATTGGCGGAGGTCACCGTTTCGAGTCTCGTGGGGGTGCTTTGCTAGAGTAACACACGTTTTTATTAAAACATCTTTATGCCACGAAATTCGGAGTTTCTTGGACAACGATTTATAAGTTTGAGAGTTGTGTGTGGTGACAACTTGAAGGTTCAATTATCTTCTACTCCAATAAGGTATGGGCACATTCTTCTTATGAGTATGATTGGTGTATGTTTTCTGAAATAAGGTTGGAGTGAAAAGGTATTCTACTAGGTATCCTTTGGCTAGGTGTAAATCCTATTTTCTGGTTTGTTGAAGACTACTTATGCATTGTTATCCTTAAGGAGAGTTTTTGGTGAATGCATAATTTTTGGTTTGAGATAGTGGAAGCTTTGTGCACTAGGGTTTATATTTGTGAGTCTAGCTACTTGCATTGAGTTGGTGGAACCCTTGGTTGGCTGTTTTGAGTTTGATGGTTGAGTTGCTTCCATAGAGGTTGTTTGATCAAGTTATTGCTTTACTTGATTCATGATATTGGGCTTACTCCATTGAGTTGATTTGAGCAAGTTATTCTTTGCATTTGGTGATATTGTGTTGGTGGCTATTTTGTTCAAATATCTTTGGAGGGAAAAGGATTTCTACTTGTTTCCTTTTCTTGTGATGATTGGTTGAATGCTTCAAGGTTGATGTTGAGTTGAATGGTGTTGGTTGACTAAACCTTGTTTGATGAGCATTGTTGTTGAAACCCTAATTGATGGTGAAAAGAACATGAGTATCATTGTTATGTGATTCTTTGCATAGTTGGCAATTGTTGGGGTTTCATGTTCTTGAAAGAAAACATTCTATCCTATCCATTTCAGATATTGAGTTGAGTTTTTAGATTTGAGATTGAGATTGAGCTGAGTTGATTTGAGTTGAGTTTTGAGATTGGGATTTGAGTATAGAACATATTGAGTCTCTAACAATTCTCTTTATGCTTCTATGAGTTTGACAAATCACATTGGGTCTCTAACAATTCACTTTGTGATTTCCTACTAAGAAAGTTTTTCTTGGTGAGCTTGCTGAGTTTTTGGACAGGTTCCAGTGGGGACTTGTGAGCAGTTTTTGGACAGGTTCCGGTGGGGACTTGTGAGCAGTTTTGGACAGGTTCCGGTGGGGACTTGTGAGCAGTTTTTGGACAGGTTCCGGTGGGGACTTTGTTGGCAATTTTGGGTACCTTGAGTACATTGCCTTTTCTCAAAGTATAGTTGTTGTCATTGATGTCAAAGGAGGTCTTGGTAGTTGTTGTCTTTGATGTCAAGGAGTTCTTGAAGCAATTTGATTAGTTGTCCAAGAATGTGTTTTGATGAAGGTTTCAGTATAATCAGTAAGCTTCTATGTAGCCCAGTTGCAAAAAGATCAATAAAAAGACAAGTAAGAAGAAGTATGCAGGTGACTGGCAAAACTGTCACTATTTCACGACATGCTGGAAGGCAGAGGCAAAGCTGGAAAAACTGTCACGATTTCGTGACATGTTTGAGGAGAGAGAAAGTTTAGGCAAAATTGTCATGATTTCGTGACAAGTTGAGTTGCAGGAAGTGTCACGATTTTGCGACAAGTTGAGTTGGTAGAGTTGAGTTGCAGGAAGTGTCACGATTTCGTGACAAGTTTCAATGAAGTTGTACGGATGTATAAAGTGTCACGATTTCACTACAGGTTGAGTTGGCAGCTTGCAGGTAGCGAAAGCGTCACAATTTTGCGACATGTTCCAGTTTCATGAGCAGTTGGTAGAAAAGAGCTTAAGGCAATGAAAGCGTCACGATTTCGTGACATGTTCCAGTTTTGCGAGCAGTTGGCAGAAAAGTGCCTAAGGTAGCGAAAGCGTCACGATTTTGTGACATGTTTTAGTTTCATGAGCAGTTGGCAAAAAAGAGCTTAAGGCAGTGAAAGCATCACGATTTCGCGACATGTTCCAGTTTCACGAGTAGTTGGCAGAAAAGTGCCTAAGGCAATGAAAGTGTTGCGATTTAGTGGCATGTTCCATTTTTGGTAGTGCAAACCGAGGAAAGGTTGAAGAAGCAAGAAGTGTTACAATTTTGCGACAAAGTTGCTGATGACATTAGCAAAAGCAAATGTGTCACGATTTTGTGACAAGAGCAGAGAGGAAGGCCTTGCAGACTAAAGCATCATGATTTTGCGACAAGAATCATGATGATGTCAGTAAAGTCAGGGAGTGTTGCGATTTCACGACAACAGGCTATAGTGTCACGATTTTGCGACAACTAACCAAAGAAGGCGCACGACAGGCAGTAGTGTCGTGATTTCATGATAGCAAGTAATACAAGGTGTACGACAGACAAAGGCATAGCGATATCGTGACATGTTTGAGTTTTGCGCTAGAAAAGCTACAAAACAACAGAGGCAGTTGAAGCCGATAGAGTTAACCTTTGTCGACAAAGAGTAAGGTTGTGCAGCCGACAATTGTTTTAAGGATATACAATCGACTAAGATCATGAATTTGATAATGAATTTTTGCTATAAAATGAGGACTATTTTCGAGTTTCATGTATCGAATGTGTGTGTCGAATTTGTGCAAGTGAAATATCCTATGCATAAAAAGTAGTTGTATTGAATCGATCGAAATGTGCATTCGAAGTGCAACTTTTATAGAAGCAGAGTGGAGGAACAAGTTTGATTGAGGAGAAGCAGATGGCTTGAAGAGAGTGCTGTAGTGGCTGCACATAGGTGCATAAGTTGTTGTGTGATCGAGTGTTGTAGTATTTACACAGATTGTGTAAAGAAAGCAGAGTGTGCAAAGACTGCGCTGTGTTGGATGTGCAACAGAGCAGGAGCTAAGTTGAGAAGATAGTGCTGCTACATTTTGTGAAGATTGCACTACTATGTTTGCATAGAAGTTGAGAAGATAGTGCTGCTATAAATTTGAGAAGATTGTGCTGCTGTAGTTGCACAGACAGTGAAAAGTTGTTTTCAACCAAGTGCAGAAAAGAACAGAGGAAGAGGACAATTGTGCCAGACCGAAGGACTGTGTTTGGTGCAGATAAGAGGACCAACTTTGCAGTGACAAAGTTGAGGACAGAGATCTCCAACCAGAGCAGGGAAGATAGGTGTCTTATGTGGATAGAGTTCTACTTGCTAAAGGCATAGGAGATAGAGGTCTTCTAGAGGATCACCAGCAAAGCAGAATTAGGGGAAGGTGTCTCCTTTGAGCTGAGGCTCATAAACATTGTAATCGAGAAGGATTCCCAGAGGACTTTGATACAACTTTTAGAAGAAAAGTTTTATCCGTGGAGTAGCCCACCTTGGGTGAACCATGTAAATTGTTGTGTCTCTTTGTGGATTGCATTTTGTGCACTGTTTTACTACTATTATTACTGCTATCTTATTATGCATATTAATGGTTTAAAAGTTGTATTGATAGATAAAGTTAAAAGTGGTCTTATACTGTTCACCCCCCCTCTCAGTATAAGATTGTGTTCTTCAATTGGTATCAGAGCTAGTACCTTCAGAAAGTTTAACAACTTGAAGGAAAAGTTTGCAAAGAACACAATGGACTACTCGAGTGGCAATGCAGCACCTATTCTTGACGGATCAGATTTTGGCTTGTGGAGTGTAAGAATGAAAGTCTATCTAATGGCACTTGGTAATGAGGTATGGGAAGTTATTGAAGATGGGTACACCATTCCTACAAATGGTCCTTACACTAAATAAGACAAGGCTTCTACATCACAAGCAACTCAAAAGCCATGAATGCAATCTTGAAGGGTTTAGAAAAGGCAGATCTCACCAAAGTTATTCACTGCAAGACAACTAGTGAAATGTGGAAACAATTGCAGGTTGTTCATACAGGTGATGCAAATGTTCGAAAGGCCAATTTGAGACATTTTAAAGGTATTTTTGAACAACTCAAGATGAATGATGATGAAAATATTAGTGACTACATGCTCCGGATGGATGAAGTTGTTAATTCTATGAAATACTTAGGTCTTGAACTTGCTAAAAATAATGTGTGTGATAAGATTTTAAGATCCCTTCCTAATAGATTTAGTGAAAATATTTCTACTATTGAGGAAGCTAAAGATTTAGATAAATTGAAAAAGGATGAACTCCATAGTATTCTTGCAGCATTTGAGTTGAGAACTCAAGTGAAAGTTGATGTAAAGAAAGAGGCAGCTTTCAAAGCTACTAAGAAATCAAAAAGCAAATAGATTCAAGAAAGTGATGAGTCTTCTAGTGAGGAAGAGGCATATTACAACAAGAAAGGCAAGTTTTCCAGAAAGCACAAAAGCAAGAAAAATATAAGATGTTTCAATTGTGATAAATTTGGTTATTATGCTACTGACTATACTATTTCCAAAAATGAAAGTGATGAAGATATACAGGATGTTAAGAGCAAGGATTCTGAAAAGTACAGGTATTACAAGAAAAGCAAAGATGAGTATAGCAATCATGGAAAGAGTCATTCTCACAAGAATAAGAAGAGATTCTAATTAGACAAAACAAGTAAGTGTTCTAGCAGTGATAGTGACAGTTCTTCTAGTGATAATGAAAATGAGATGCTGTTCATTTCAGAAAAAGAGGAAGAACCGAAACATAAATTCATTATCATAAAATGTTTTAGATGTGGAAATTTTGGGCACCTTGAGGATGATTGCAGAAATAATGATTTGGATGTGTTGTGGTTGATCCACAAAACACCCTAAAATTGGGGACCCACCTTTTTGCAGGCTTGCAGAGAAGAATCTCGGTGACCCAGATGCTAAAATTGAAGAAAAGAGGAAAAATGCCTAAGTGTTGAAAGTGTCGCGAAATCGTGACATGTCGCAAAATCGCGACTTGTCATGCCATCGCTGCCGGAAACAGAAATGTTGTCGCGAAATCGTGACATGTCACTGAGAAGAAAGGAAAAGGTGTCGCGAAATCGTGACATGTCGCTGAGAAGAAAAGAAATGGTGTCGCGAAATCGCGACATGCCGTTGGAAAAGAATGAAAATGGTCATGATTTCGTGACGTGTTTTGCCGAAGCGTACGGATGATGAAAAGTGTCACGATTTCGTGACGTGTTTTGCCGAAGCGTACGGATGATGAAAAGTGTCATGATTTTGTGACGTGTTTTGGCAAACTGTACGGATGGAGAAAATGGTCGCGATATCGCGACAGGTTTTGCCAAGGCGTACGAAACAGAAAAATGGTCACAATTTTGCGATAGAAAGCGGCATGAAGGTCCGAGGGTGAAAAACATCGCGATATCGCGACAGGTTTTGCCAAGGCGTACGAAACATAAAAGCGGTAGCGATTTCATGACGTGTTTCGGGAAGGCGTACGGAAAGAGAAAGCGGTAGCGATATCACGACAGTTTGTGGCAAGCAGGTTCGGGGATAAAGGCGGTAGCGATATCACGACGGTTTGTCGAAAGAAGGCAAGAGAGTGATAATGGTCATGATGTCACGACGTAAAGTTACCAAGGAAGCCCGACGGAGAGATGGTAGCGATTTCGCTACATTTTGTGGAAAGAAGGTTCAAAAGAAAAAACGGTCACGATATCGCAACGAGATGCTGCCGAGGGTGTACGGTTGGGAAGAGCGTCGCGATATCATGACATGTCATGATTTCACGACATGTCGCATTTTCACGATCGAGAAGGTGAGTAGGCAACATGCAGTTTTTGTCGAGTTTTTTGCAGAGTGGCATTACAGAAGGCGCAGAGAGCGTGTGACACGTGGCATGCAGGTGTCAGGTCTGCAGAAGCGTTACATGCAACGAAGGATTTTATGCGTTTTGGCATTAACATGGAATAAAGACAAGGAAAATGCGAGAATTCGAAAGGTCACATGCAGGAAGATGAAGCGAAGTGACCAGGGAGAATCGAAGAGCCACGCTAGACAGGATAAATCTAGAAGCGCAGATTGAAGGAGGGGTTGGAAATTGTCAATTGCAGAGTTGCAGAGACAAGAGCTTCATGCTATTCTGGGCCTGCACTTGGGCAATTTCCTTCTTTTTTGTTCTGGAATATTTGTGCCTGGAACATTCTTTGAATGTAATTGACATATCATTTAATACAAAATACAAAATATTGGCATCTCATTGATGAGAAAGGAGTCATTTTGTGCATGCATGATTTAATGTTTTATCTTTCATTCCAGATTTCTGAGGCTTTTAGGTGAAGTTTAATGCAAGTGTGCTTGGTTTCTTCATGCGAATCCCTAAGTCTGGAATTACAGTAGAAACCCTAGAGACCAGCACCTAATTTATTTGGATTGTGCGAGTTTGTAGGTTCATTAGATTAGGTTGCATGCATAAAACCTCAGTATCTTCGGTTTCATCAAATTGATGGCAGCATTCTGACAATAATTTAGTTTCTCTTTTCATTTACTTTTATTTATTGTTCAAACCCTTGCTTTATTTTCTGCAGTTTAATTACTGTATCCAATTTAATAACTAAAAATCCATCAAAATCCAAGATTAAAGTACAATTATTCACTTTGAGTCCACTGTAAATTCAAATTAGATAAATCATCAGTGCCCCTTGTTAACATCCACTTGCAAGCCCTAAGATATTCCTGGCATTTCATTTGAACAACATTATTTAAGCATAATAGGAACCTTCGAGAAGTTACCTTCTTTGCAAGTAGAGGATTTTAGGACTCAGATCCTACTGGAGAGTGTGCTTTCACAATCGGGTGAAAACACCACTCAACAAATTGGTGCTAGAAGGAGGGCCCGAACTGGTTTATTTGATTTTGATTTTCATATCTGAATATTTTGTTTTTGATTTAATTCTGAAATCATTTACAGCTAAACTGCAACACTATTTTTGTTTTTGTTGCAAGTTTTCTTCAAAATAGCCAAGGGTTTCCTCAGGCAGGCTGGACCCACCACGTCGTATTACGACCAGGTCTCAAAAAACTGGAGAAACCATTTTTCATGACCTTACTGGTACTCCCAAGGGTAAAGCCAAGCAAGTCGTAAGCACACCAGTCGCAAAAGGCTTGTTTTCTCTAGGAACATCGAGCGGACCTACGCCAGTAATATCCGTTGCCCCTAGTGTGCATATAGTTAGTAATATTTCTACTGCTATTGTAGGTCTGTCTACATCAATTCTGAGTTAAATGGCTCAAGCTCCAGCAACTCCTTGGTATGGAGCTAACAATACTCCTTTGAATATTGCTGGGGATATCCATGAAATCCCTAAGAACATTGAAATATTTTTGCCTAAATACAAGCCGGATGGCCTAAGAACAATGAGAAGAACATATCCAAGCCTATAGGGATGTTTTAATTAGGTCGCAATTTCAGCATGAAGATGTAGCCTCGCAGACTTTTCCCCATGAGCTTGGATCCAATAGCATATGAATGGTATATATGCTTGCCAACTGGTTCAATCACCTCTTGGACACAAATGGAAAATGCCTTTGTCAATCAATTTAGATCACCCTTAGATCCCGCAACTATTTACAATCAATTTATTACATGCAAACGGGGCCAAGGGGAACCAATCCGAATGTTTAATCAGAGATTCCAAAAGAACTATAACAGAGCAATTAGAATTTTTGCCATTGATCCCACAGTGGCTTTGCAGATATATTTTGGGGCATTGGACCCCATGACAGCTATGTTTGCAAGGCAAAATCCTCAGGTCACCACGCTGGCTTTGGCCTATAATGAAGCCATGACTATTGAGCAGCAATTGACACCGCAAGGCTACAGGTTTACCAAGACGCCTATGGTGGGACAATGTGCTCCATATGGTCAAGCTCCCCAGGCAAATCAACTCATGGCACCACAAATGCCAAGTATGAATGCCTTCCATATCAACAGCTGTATCCACCAGTACCTGCATATGCACCCATTCCAATCCAACCAATCACAGCCATTCCACCTGTTCCTGCATTTTTGTAGAACAATCAATCAACTATGCAGGAAACTAGTCAAGTCAATCCTCAAGCCATAGTTCCTGTTCTGAATCCAATCTCGATTCAAGTTATTAATCCATATGGGAATCAAATTCCTCAGAACCTGACCCAAATGTGGAATCAAGACCCCATTAATTATGCGAATCCAACGGGGGTTAACAACAATATGATTCCATCGAAGGATGTTTTTTCGAAAGTCGAAGAGCTCAAGAAACTAGTGCATAAACTAAGCAATGATAGGGTTCAACAGCAGAAGTATGAGTCCCATGCCCCTCACCCAAATTAGAATTTTAACAATAGAGGGAGGCACTGGAACACCAAGCCAAACAATGGGAGAGTTCCTGCTCCCATTGCTAATCAATTAGATGCTTCTGCAGGCCCTAGCCAATCCAATTCTCTTTTGAATCTTTCAGATTTGGTGTGGGAAAGGGGGTGCAGGTTACATAACACAAAAGAACACAATGAGAGGAATTGTATTGAGATTGCTAGATACACTCATTGTCTTCAGGGACAAGTTGATGATTTGGAACTGGTATCAAATGAGGATCCATCGTATCATCAAGATGAAAACATTATGGTGATGGAAACAGTATATCACCAAGAGGGTGAAAGCGAGGAGGAAGAAGACGAAGTTTTGGAATAGGAGGTGCAAGCTTTTTGAGATTTTAGAAAGGGGACTCATGGGTACCATTTTAGGAGCAAATCTAAAGCCCCTAAAACCTCATCAACACCTCCAAACAATTCTATTCTTCCTCCAGATACAAAGGCAAGTAACAACCCTCCCCCTCCACTCGGAAGAGAAATGTCCAATGACATCTAGAAGATAGTCAAATTCGAAAAACCAAATTATGACGTAGTGGAGGATATGAAGAAGTCCAAATCTAGCCTTTCATTCCTGGACGCAGCTAAATTGCCTGGTCAAAAGGAGGCATTGATAAGAGCTTTGAACTCACCTGATCCGATGTGGAACGAAAAAAGAGCCGAATCCCATCTAATTTTGCGAAAGGAGAGAAGGGATGTCCTGCCATTCTTATTGACTTTGAGAATTGCGGGTAAGAACTTGCATAACTTTTTGGTGGAGACAGGATCCACGAGCAACCTCATGCCTACGGAGATATGTCAAATGCTGGGTCTACAATCGGTTTCATCCAAATGCACGGTCTTGCAATTGGACCATTCAGAGGTAAATGTGGTAGGGACCTTATATGATGTCAAGATTCAATTAAATTCTGAACCCAAGGTTCAGCAGGTTGTAGACATTTTGGTGGTTAACATCTCGAGTAGGTATGGAATGTTACTTGCGCGAGACTGGATGAAAAATATGAATGGTTATTTCTCAACAGACTGCTCACATATGTGGCTGCCATGGAAGGGCATTGCAAACCAAATCAGAGTGGAAAATGAACCGAGGCTTAAGGAGATTATAACGGATTTCAACAAGCCAAATGAGGTCCAATTTTCTGAGCCAGACCTAGGGGTCTATGCTCTTGATGTTGAGAAAGATGCTGACGATCTTAAAGAAGTGTGTCATGGTGGTTCTTCTAAGGAAAAGGATTACACGTGGTTGCTCAAGTTTGATGGATCAAAGTCTAGACAGGGAGCAGGAGCTGGAGTTGAGCTCATTGGTCCAAGAGGTAAACCATTATTGTCTACCTACAGACTGCAATTTCCTTGCACAAACAATGTGGCAGAATACAAAGCATTGATCTATGGTTTACGTATAGCATTGAGCAAACATGTTAAATGCTTGAAGGTTTTGGGGGATTCTGAGTTGGTTGTCAAGCAAATCAAAGGACAGTATACATGCCGTGACAAAAGACTGAGCCTTTATAGAACTAGGGTTATGGACCTCATGGAGGAGTTTGATGTTTTCAACATAGCCATTATTTCTAGGAGAGGAAATCGAATAGCAGACTCTCTTGCAGTCGTCGCGGGCATGTTAAACCCGGTGGATATAAAAAGATGTAAAAATTTTTCCATTGAGCTGGTTCCTTGTCCATCAATACCTGATAATGTAAAAAATTTCCAGGTTTTTGAAAGTGACAAGCACATCTTCAAGTTTGTCACAAACTCGGGTATTTTTGAAAATCAGGTGATTAATGAGGAACAAAGGTGGCAGGATGAAACAGAAGAAAGTGAAACTGCGTATCAATCCAAAAAAATTCCTAAAGACGTGGTTTCATTAGAAAAGATGTTCGACATGGAATGCAAGAACAAGAAAAGAAAAAGAGTCCCACTCCCCAAAGATGCATGCGATTCAATTAATCTGGGGAGTGCAGACAATCCAAAGGAGGTGTACATAGCAAAGGCATGTAAAGAGGAAGAAAGGAGCAATATAATACAGGCATTGAAGCATTACATAGATTGTATTGCTTGGAACTACAATGAGCTGAAGACTTACAACCAGAAAATTATCACACATACCATCCCTTTGAAGCCAGACTCCAAGCCTTTTAGGCAAAGACAACGAGTTGTTAACCCGCTATTGGAGCCTTTGATCGAAAACGAGGTTAAAATATTATTGGAAGCGAAAATCATTTTTCCTGTTAGGCACTCAACCTGGGTGGCCAACCTCGTTCCAGTAAGAAAAAAGAGTGGAGAGATTAGGTTGTGCATAGATTTTTGAATCTTAATAAAGCCTCTCAAAAATATAATTATCCATTACCATCAATCGATGAAATTTTGCAAATGGTAAATGGATCTAAAATGATGTCCTTTCTCGATGGATATTCGGGGTACAACCAAATTCTTATACATCCAGATGACAGGATGAAAACAGCCTTCACTACCAAGTGGGGGACATTTGCATATAAGAGAATGTCGTTCGGACTGTTAAATGCTGGTGCAACTTTTCAACGCGCCATGGATTACGCATTCAAAGGGCTAATAAGCAAATGCATCATCGTGTATGTGGATGATATCCTAGTTTTCTCGAAGAAGAGAGAGGATCATGTTAAATATTTGAATAAAGTGCTTCAAAGATGCAGGGAACATGGAATTTCCTTAAATCCCAAAAAGTGCATTTTCGGAGTAACAGAAGGGAAATTGTTGGGTCACATCATTTCAAAAGAGGGCATATCCATCGACCCAGAAAGGATACAAAATATCCAAAACCTACCTCTCTCGAGCAGTAAAAAAGAACTGAGATCTTTCTTTGGGCAGGTCAATTTTGTGAGGAAGTTTATCTCTAGCTTTGCTGAGATAGCCAAACCTCTGAACTAGATGCTCAAGAAATATGTGGATGTAAAATGGAACGAGGAAAGTAGAGTGGCTTTCCAAAATATCAAAGATGCCATTTCCAGAGCCCCTATCCTTATAAGCCCAGACTACTCCAAGCCTTTTTATATTTATGCTTTTGCATCAGAACACTCCTTTGCGAGTGTCTTAACCCAAAAAGGTGAGGATAGTGCCGAAAAACCTATTGCATTTTTAAGTGCCCCCCTGAAAGACGCTCAATTAAGGTATTCAATCCTTTATAAGCAAATGTGCACACTTTTTAAAAATGTGAAAAAATTTAGGCACTACATCATGCACAGCAAAATTATCGCCATCGTGCCCGATTCTGCTGTCAAGACCATGTTTTTACAGAATGAACTAGGTGAGAAGAGAGGAAAATGGATTTCAACCATCCAAGAATTTGATCTCGAAATCCAACCAATGAAACTAGTTCGAGGACAGGGACTGGCGAAGGCGATCGTAGAAAATAATCCACAAATAACAGGTCAATGCTCAAATACAGAATACATGGCTAAGGACGACTGGTATGTTGATATTGTGCAATTTTTATTGACTGGTAAGTGTCCTTCTAATCTGAATTCAACATAGAGAAGAGCCTTAAGGCTTAAATCTATCAATTATCTGATAAAATCTGGTGTGCTTTACAGGAAGAATAATGAAGGTATCTACCTGAGGTGCTTGAACAAAGAAGTTGCCAAGGTGTTGCAGGAATTTCACGGGAAACATGGAACTGGTCATGGTGCGACCAATGCTACAAGCACATCAAATCCCGAGAGCAGGATACTACTGGCCGCATATTTTCGAGGATGCGCATACCCATGTACGATCTTGTCATATCTGTCAAGTGGCTGCAAATAGAGAGAGAATTGCAGCCATGCCGTTGCAACCTGTAGTTGAAATGAGATCGTTTGCACAGTGGGGACTAGATTTTATCGAGGTTATTAACCCAAATTCTTTTGATTCTCACAAATTCATTTTGACAGCTACAGACTACTGTACAAGGTGGACAGAAGCGATTCCTACTAAACATGCCACCACAGATGTTGTGATTAAATTTCTTGAGGATCAAATTATAACAAGATTTGGAATGCCCGACTCTATTGTCAGTGACAATGGTAAAGCTTTTATTTCTACACAATTTGTAGATTGGGCATATGATAACAAAGTGAGCTTAAAGTTTGCATCCAATTACTATCCTCAAGGAAATGGGTTGGCCGAGTCTTCAAATAAGAATTTGTTGAATACTATTAAGAAGTTGCTGGAAAAGAACCCTCGGGACTGGCACAGTCAATTAAAGTTTGCCCTTTGGGCAGATAGGACCAGAGTGAAAGAATCCATAGGGAATACTCCCTATCATTTGGTCTATGGGCAAGACCCGATATTTCTAGCAAATTTGAAGTTGCAGACCTTACATTTCATACAAGAGTACTTGGGGACAGATGATCAAGTTGAAGCCAGGTTGAGCCAGTTGTTGCACCTTGATGAAAAGAGAGAAGAGGCCATGAATCACATGAATAAACACCAGGCAGCTTATCAAGAGATGGTTTGACAGAAGGGCCAAAGTTAAATCATTCAGAATTTCAGATTTGGTATTACTATGGGACAAAAGACATGAGGAAAAAGGGAATCATCAAAAGTTTGATTGTCTTTGGTTGGGCCCATATCAGATTTCAGAAATTCTTGGGAAGAATACCTTCAGGCTAAAAACATTAGAAGGGGAAGATTTCATGCTACCGGTTAATGGGCAGATTTTAAAGCATTATTTTAGCCCTTAGGTTGTGAGACTTTGATATTATTCTTTTGGTTTTGGTGGGGGATTTTCAGATTTTGTTTTTATTGTTTAGGATTGTTAGTCTAGCTAGGATTTTGGTTATGGATTTGATTTCAATTGACATGTGTGTTAATTTTGATTAAAAAAAAAAAAAATTGGGATGTCAACTTTTGCTTAAGGTTAGGAGAATATGAAATATTGGAATTGTCTTGTAAAAGCTCCACAAGTAACACAAACAGTTTAATAATATTGTTTGATTTTGTGATGCATGAAAGAGTCAGTTTTGCATGACAAATCATTTCATTTGCAATTCAAGAAATAATGCATTCATGTTCCATCTCACCTTACATACATCTCACCTTAGTTACATATGCATCTTAGGTACAAGCCATTAAAGTATGTCAAATCCTCTTAGGGTTGTGTTATAACATATATGTAAGTAGATCCTAAGGTTGGAAACTGAGTCTTGAGACATCTAGAACCAAGCACGTCTCATACATTAAAAAGGATCTTGAGCAAAATGATCAAAACCTAACTTGGAGGAAAATGTTGGGCGAAAGAAGTATTTCATGTCTATCCTATTTATGCAGCATGATCCTTAAAACAGTGGTTTTGACCACTTCCATTAAGCTTAAAGCCTAAAATCAGAGTAGTAAGGATAGGGCTAAATCCTCATCGAACATAGGTTGAGGATCCAATTCCCCAAAGCTTTGATTTGACCCACATGGAGTAGTAAGGATAGGGCATAAATTCTCATCTCGATTAGTTGAGAATCTGATTCCCCAAAGCTCTTATGTCTCATTTCATAATCAGTCTTGGATTGTAAGGATCGTACTATTTGTCCTCTACAAAGGATGGGTAGTCATCCCCAAGGTCTAAGAAGTAAATATATATATATATATATATATATATATATATATATATATAATAATAATAAATAAATTTTTCCCATATCATCTTTATTTTGGATTGTAAGGATTGTACTACTTTTCCTCTGCAAGGGATGGGTAGTCATCCCCAAGGTCCAAAGAAATGGAGATAAGTTTTGGATTGTGGGGTTAGATATGCCCATGCATGGCATCATGTCTTGCCTAAAAAACAAGACCACTGATTGTCTAGAGGGTTAGACTAGCATGACCATTTCTTCCATAACTGGTTTAATTATTTTTCTTAAAGTGAGGTAATGAACTCTAAATCAGAATAGTAAGGATAAGGTTAAACTCTCATCTCAGTTGGTTGGGAGTCTGATTCCCCAAAGTTCTGATTTCACATTCACTTGCACATGGGTTCTAGATAGTAGGGACTTATAACCAACTTTGGGATACAATAAGGTAATGAATTAGTGGATCCTAAGAGGGTTTGGCAATATTGAATGCTTGTACACAGTAATATAAGAAGTACCATGCCTTTTATGGAAGAAAATCTCCTTGCACATTCATTAGGGTACACAAATCATTCACCATCCCACATATGCATTCATGCAAAACTGATAATGGAATGTTGATCAATTTCAAACAATAGGGAATGAAAACACATTGCACACACTGAGCTAATACTTGATAGTTCTGATGATTCATGTACTTCTGATCTTTGGGCATTTGTTATTTGGATTATGTGCTAACATATATTTGTGAGTTTGTGATATGTTTTAGGTTGGGTTCTTACTAAAATTCTCAAGAGCATTTGACAGCAGAGTCGCCATTTGTTGTGGTTGATCCACAACACACCCCAAAATTGGGGACCCACCTTTTTGTAGGCTTGCAGAGAAGAATCTCGGTGACCCAGATGCTAAAATTGAAGAAAAGAGGAAAAATGCCTAAGTGTTGAAAGTGTCACGAAATTGCGACATGTCGCGAAATTGCGACATGTCACGAAATCGCGACATGTCACGAAATCGCTTCCGAAAATAGAAATGTTGTTGAGAAATCATGACATGTCGTTGAGAAGAAAAGAAAAGGTGTCACGAAATCGCAACATGTCACTGAGAAGAAAAGAAATGGTGTCGCAAAATCGCGACATGCCATTGGAAAAGAATGGAAATGGTCACGATTTCATGACGTGTTTTGCCAAAGCGTACGGATTATGAAAAGTGTCACGATTTCATGACGTGTTTTGCTGAAGCGTACAGATGATGAAATGTGTCACGATTTTGCGACATGTTTTGGCAAACTGTACGGACAGATAAAATGGTCGCGATATTGCGATGGGTTTTTCCAAGGCGTACGAAACAAAAAAATGGTCGCGATTTCACGACAAAAAGTGGCATGAAGGTCCGAGGGTGAAAAACGTCGTGATATCGTGACAGGTTTTGCCAAGGCATACAGAACATAAAAGTGGTAGTGATTTCGTGATGTGTTTCAAGAAGGCGTACGGAAAGAGAAAGCGGTAGCGATATCGCGACAGTTTGTGGCAAGCAGGTTCGGGGATAAAGGTGGTAGCGATATCGCGACGGTTTGTTGGAAGAAGGCAAGAGAGTGATAATGGTCGCGATGTCGCGACGTAAAGTTGCCAAGGAAGCCCGACGGAGAGATGGTAGCGATTTCGCTACATTTTGTGGAAAGAAGGTTCAAAAGAAAAAACGGTCGCGATATCGCGACGAGATGCTGTCGAGGGTGTACGATCGGGAAGAGTGTCATGATATCGCGACATGTCACGTTTTCACGATCGAGAAGGTGAGCAGGTGGCATGCAGTTTTTATCGGGTTTTTTGCAGAGTGGCGTTATAGAAGGCACAGAGAGCGTGTGACACGTGGCATGCAGGTGTCAGGTCTACAGAAGCGTTACATGCAGTGAAGGATTTTAGGCATTTTTGCATTAACATGGAATAAAGACAAGGAAAAGGCGGGAATTCGAAAGGTCACATGCAGGAAGGTGAAGCGAAGCAACCAAGGAGAATCGAAGAGCCACGCTAGACAGGATAAATCCAGAAGCGCAGATTGAAGGAGGGGTTGGAAATTGTCGATTGCAGAGTTGCAGAGACAAGAGCTTTGTGCTATTCTGGGCTTACACTTGGGCAATTTCCTTCTTTTTTGTTCTGGAATATTTGTGCCTGGAACATTCTTTGAATGTAATTGACATATCATTTAATACAAAATACAGAGTATTGGCATCTCATTGATGAGAAAGAAGGAGTCACTTTGTGCATGCATGATTTAATGTTTTATCTTTCATTTCAGATTTCTAAGGCTGTTAGGTGAAGTTTAATGCAAGTGTGCTTGGTTGCTTCATACGAATGCCTAAGTCTGGAATTACAGTAGAAACCCTAGAGACTAGCACCTAATTTATTTGGATTGTGTGAGTTTGCAGGTTCATTAGATTAGGTTGCATGCATAAAACTTTAGTATCTTTGATTTCATCAAATTGATGGCAGCATTCTGACAGTAGTTTAGTTTCTCTTTTCATTTACTTTTATTTATTGTTCAAACCCTTGCTTTATTTTCTGCAGTTTAATTACTGTATCCAATTTAATAACTGAAAATCCATCAAAATCCAAGATTAAAGTACAATTATTCACTTTGAGTCCAATGTAAATTCAAATTAGATAAATCATCAGTGCCTCTTGTTAACATCCACTTGCAAGCCCTAATATATTCTTGGCATTTCATTTGAACAACATTATTTAAGCATAACAGGAACCTTGGAGAAGTTACCTTCTTTGCAAGCAGAGGATTTTAGGACTCAGATCCTACCGGAGAGTGTGCTTTCACAACTGGGTGAAAACACCACTCAACAGGATGCTAGTATGTATGAGGATGCTTCAGAAAACTACAATGAAGATGCATGTATGGTTTTTGAAAAAGGTAGCACCTCTAGTGATAAGAAATTTGAAAAAGGCCATGATAATTCAAAGTGCCATCAAATAGAGGATCTTTAATGTGAACTCAATAATGCTCTTAGTGTTTTGAAAAAGGAAAGAAAGAAGAATGAGAGACTCAAGATTAAATTAGATGAATGTTGTATGGAGAGAGATGAACTTATAGAAAATCTTGAAGTCTCTATGGCTAAGTCACAAGAATTCAGGAATGAGTTGGATTCTAAAATTTTGGAGTATAGTGAGTTAGAACAGGAAATGGGTTCTTTGAAAGAATAAAATAAATAGTACAAGGATAAGCTCTACAGATTTCAGGATAGCTCCAAGAAGGTTGAATTTCTCATCAAAGGACAAAGAAAACCAACAGATAAAACAGGTCTCAGTTTTGTTGAGCCGCACAAGGAACAAGGTTGGGGAATCTAGCAAGAGATTTCAAAAGAAAGAGAGTTCTGTTGAAGAAAGTATTTCAGATCATGAGTCCATAAGTGATAGATACGCAGAAACAGAAAATAATATTCAGATTGAGAAGAAGTTTTCAGGACCCATGAAGTCGAATAAAATAAAATTTCACGACACATGTTTTGCGTGTCATAGATTTGGTCACATGGCTGTACATTGCATGACTCAAGTGAAGAAAGTAAATAACAGTTTCAGGAGACGTAATTTCTTTCAAGGGTATTGCTACTCTTGTCAACAATTCGGGCACAAGGCAAATTTTTTGCAAGGCAAATAACAGGAACTGGGTTAGTCAAAACAGGCGGATTCAAAGAATAGCCATGCTTGAAATAAATAATATTGTTACTTGCTATAAGTGCAACAATGAAGGTCACCTAGCTAGATAGTGTAGAGCTGATATTCCGAGATATGGGAACATAAACAACAGTATGAACAAGTCCAAGGATCAAAGCATGGATAAGAACAAGAATGACAACAGAAATAAGAAAAGTGATATGAACAAGTCCAAGGATCAAAGCATGGATAAGAATAGGAATGACAATAGAAACAGGAAAAGTGATATGAACAGGTCTGAGGATCAAAACAGTAACAAGAACAACAATGTGAAAAAAGAATTCAAGAGAAGGCCCGACAAAGAAATTATAGACATTAATGATGATGAGTGTCTAATGGGAGTTTCACTCCCAACCCTATTTTAAATCACCTTAATAGAAGGTGGGGGATGGACTAATCTAAGAGACTCATTCTTAGTCCCAACCCCAAAGGTGACCCTTTGCCATTGATGACAAAGGGGGAGAGATTTGAGTAAGGGGGAGAGATATGTGTAAGGGGAAGTGCTTCAAGTGAAGAGAAGAGCTTCAAGTCAGAGGGAGCAAAAACTTCAAATACAGATTCTCAGTTTTTGGATTAGTTAGTTCAATTTTGGCTCTTGAGATATGTTTTTGGTTAAGGGTTGCCATCAATGACAAAGGGGGAGATTGTTGGCAATTTTGGGTACCTTGAGTACATTGCCTTTTCTCAAAGTATAGTTGTTGTCATTGATTTCAAAGGAGCTCTTGGTAGTTGTTGTCTTTGATGTCAAGGAGTTCTTGAAGCAATTTGATTAGTTGTCCAAGCATGTGTTTTGATGAAGGTTTCAGTATAATCAGTAAGTTTCTATGTAGCCCAATTGTAAAAAGATCAAGAAAAAGACAAGTAAGAAGAAGTATGTAGGCGGCTGGCAAAACTATCATGATTTCAAGACATGTTTTAGGAGAGAGAAAGCACTGGAAAAACTGTCATGATTTTGTAACATCTTTGGAAGGCAGAGGCAAAGCTGGAAAAACTGTCACGATTTCGCGACA
Source organism: Wollemia nobilis (assembly GCA_028583015.1). Lineage (NCBI taxonomy): Eukaryota > Viridiplantae > Streptophyta > Pinopsida > Araucariales > Araucariaceae > Wollemia > Wollemia nobilis. The sequence continues at coordinate 18,981,394 of JAQPPZ010000513.1, forward strand.
TGTTTGAGGAGAGAGAAAGTTCAGGCAAAACTGTCACAATTTCACGACAAGTTGAGTTGGCAGAGTTGAGTTGCAAGAAGTGTCACGATTTTGTGACAAGTTGAGTTGGCAGAGTTGAGTTGCAGGAAGTGTCATGATTTTGCAACAAGTTTCAATGAAGTTGTACGGATGCAGAAAGTGTCACGATTTCACGACAGGTTGAGTTGGCAGCTTGCAGGTGGTGAAAGCGTCACAATTTCATGACATGTTACAGTTTCGTGAGCAGTTGGTAGAAAAGATCTTAAGGCAACGAAAGCGTCACGATTTTGTGACATATTCCAGTTTCGTGAGCAGTTGGCAGAAAAGTGCCTAAGGCAGCGAAAGCATCGCGATTTCACGACATGTTCCAGTTTTGCAAGCAGTTGGCAGAAAAGAGCTTAAGGCAGCGAAAGCATCGCGATTTCGCGACATGTTCCAGTTTTGTGAGCAGTTGGCAGAAAAGTGCCTAAGGCAGCGAAAGCATCACGATTTCATGACATGTTCCATTTTTGCTAGTGCAAACCAAGGAAAGGTTGAAGAAGCAAGAAGTGTCACGATTTCATGATAGAGTTGCTGATGACATCAACAAAAGCAAATGTGTCGTGATTTTGTGACAAGAGCAGAGAGGAAGGCCTTGTAGACTAAAGCATCATGATTTTGTGACAAGAATCATGATGACATCAGCAAAGTCAGGGAGTGTCACGATTTTGTGACAACAGGTTGTAGTGTCGCAATTTTGTGACAACTAACTAAAGAAGGTGCACGATAGGTAGTAGTGTCGCGATTCCATGACAACAAGTAATACAAGGTGTACGACAGACAAAGGCATAGCGATATCATGACATGTTTGAGTTTCGTGCTAGAAAAGCTACAGAACAGCAGAGGCAATTGAAGCCGATGGAGTTAACCTTTGTCGACGAAGTGTAAGGTTGTGCAGCCAACGATTGTTTTAAGGATATACAGCCGACTAAGATCATGAATTTGATAATGAATTGTTGCTATAAAAGGAGGACTATTTTTGAGTTTCATGTATCGAATGTGTGTGTCGAATTTGCGCAAGTGAAGTCTGTTGTATGCAAAAAGTAGTTGTATCAAATCGATCGAAGTGTGCGTTCAAAGTGTGACTTTCATAGAAACAGAGTGGAGGAAGAAGTTCGATCGAGGAGAAGCAGATGGCTCGAAGAGAGTGCTGTAGTGGATACACATAGGTGCATAAGTTGTTGTGCGATCAAGTGTTGCAGTATTTACACAGACTGTGTAAAGAAAGCAGAGTGTGCAAAGACTGCGTTGTGTTGGATGTGCAACGGAGAAGAAGCTAAGTTGAGAAGATAGTGCTACTGCATTTTGCAAATATTGCACTACTATGTTTGCATAGAAGTTGAGAAGATAGTGTTGTTGTAAATTTGAGAAGACTGTGCTACTGTAGTTGCGCAGATAGTGAAAATTTGTTTTCAACCAAGTGCAGAAAAGAACAGAGGAAGAGGACAATTGTGCTAGACCGAAGGACTATGTTTGGTGCAGATAAGAGGACCAGCTTTGTAGTGATATAGTTGAGGACAGATATCTCTAGCCAAAGTAGGGAATATAGGTGTCTTCTGTGGATAGAGTTCTACTTGCTAAAGGCATAGGAGATAGAGGTCTTCTAGAGGATCACCAACAAAGCAGAATTAGGGGAAGGTGTCTCCTTTGAGCTGAGGCTCATAAACATTGTAATCGAGAAGGATTCCCAGAGGACTTTGATAAAACTTTTAGAAGAAAAATTTTATTCGTGGAGTAGCCCACCTTGGATGAACCACGTAAATTGTTGTGTCTCTTTGTGGATTGCATTTTGTGCATTGTTTTACTATTATTATTACTGTTATCTTATTCTGCATATTAATGGTTTAAAAGTTGTATTGATAGATAAAGTTAAAAGTGGTCTTATACTGTTCACCCCCCCTCTCAATATAAGTTTGTGTTCTTTAGACTTGTGAGCAGATTTGGACAGGTCATAGAAGAGGACTTGTAAGCTGATTTTGATAGTTCTAGCAGAGAACTTGAGGACAGAGGTGCATTGGTTCTATGAGAAGAACCTGAGGATAGTTGGCAAGTCTTTGAGAAGGCTTGTATGCAAAGGATTGATTTGTTCAAGAGTTGGATAGATCTGACAGACAGAGGAAGACTTGTACTAGACCGATTGACTATGTTTGGTACAGGTAGCTAAGCTGTTGTGGATGTGATCATAGAATGCAGAGGTCTCTTAGGCTAAGAATTGAGGATAGGAGGTCTTCGATGGAAAGGAGTTCCACATGCTAGCAAGAAGTAGAGGCAGTTGATCTTCTGAGGGATCATTTCTAGAGCACAGGGGAAGGTATCTCCTTTGAGCAGAGGCTCATAAATTTTGATTGGGGGAAGGTATCTCCTTTGAGCAGAGGCTCATAAATTTTGTTTGGGGGAAAGTATCTCCTTTGGGCCGAGGCTCATAAACATTGTAATTGGAAAGGATTCCCAAAGAAATTTGAGATAACTTTTAGAGAAAAGTTTTGTGGATGTAGCCTAGCCATTCTGGGTGAACCACGTTAAAATTGATGTCACTTTGTGGATGATATTGTGCATTGCTTTGATATTGCTTTGGGTATATTGCTTTACTATTTTTAAGTATAAAGGAAAAAGTAAAAAGAGGTCTTATACTGTTCACCCCCCCCTCTCAGTATAAGCTTGTGTTCTTCAATTGGTATCAGAGCAGGTGCCTTCAAAAATTTTAACAGCTTGAAAGAAAAGCTAGTAAAGAACACAATGGATTATTCAAGTGGCAATGCAGCACCTATTCTTGATGGGTCAGATTTTGGTCTTTAGAGTGCAAGGATGAAGGTTCATCTAATGGCACTTGGAAATGAGGTTTGGGAAGTGATTGAAGATGAGTACACTATTCTTGAACATGGTCATAATACTAAAGAAGAAAGGCTCCTACATCACAACAATTCAAAAGCAATGAATGCAATCCTAAAAGGCTTACAGAAAGCAGATCTCACCAAAGTGATTCACTGCAAGATAGCTAGTGAATTCTAGACTCAAGGAAATAAAGAAGAATTCTAGACTCAAGGATAAGTTAGATGAATGTTGGAGATGATCTTATAGAAAGTCTTGACTTCTCTATGGCTAAGACACAAGAACTCAAGGATGAGTTAGAGTCTAAGGTTCTTGAGTATAGTGAGTTAGAACAAAAAATGGATTCTTTGAAAGAGGAAACTAAAGAGTACAAGGATAAGCTTTACAGGTTTCAAGATAGCTCCAAAAAGGTTAAGTCACTCATCAAAGGTCAAAGAAAGACAACAGATAAAACAGGCCTTGGTTTTGTTAAGCCACACAAGGAACAAGTTGGAGAGTCTAGTAAGAGACTCCAAAAGGAAGAGAGTTCTGATGAGGAAAGTATTTCATAAAAGGAGTCCTTGAATGATAGATGCACAGAAACAAAAATTAGAATTCAGAATGAGAAGAAGAAGTTTTCAGAACCTAAGAGGTCAATTAAAGGAAATTTTCAAGGCAGATGTTTTGCTTGTCACAGGGTTGGTCACATGGCTTCACATTGCATGGCTAAAGTGAAGGAGGTAAATGATAGTTTCAGAAGTTCTAGTTACTTTCAAGGGTATTGCTACTCTTGTCAATAGTTTGGGCACAAGGCTGTTTATTGCAAAACAAATAACAGGAACAGGTTTGGTCGTAACAGTGTTTGGCCGAAACAGGTTTGGTCAGAAAAGGTTTGGCCAGAACAGGTTTGGTCAGAATAGGTTTAGTCAAAACTGGTGGATTCAAAGATCAGGTTTACCTCAAAGAAACAACATCGTCAAGTGTTTCAAGTGCAATAATGAAGGTCACACAATCAGATAGTGTAGAGCTGAAATTCCGAATACAAGAACAAGAACAGTGGCATGATCAGGTCCAAGGATCAAGGCATTGACAAGAACAGGGATGAGAACAAGAACAAGAACAATGACAGGAATAGGAATATGGACAAAGAGTTCAAGAGAAGGCCCGAAAAGGAAGTTATAGACGCTGATGATGATCAGTGCCTAATGGGAGTTTTACTCCCACCCAAGAATTAATCACCTCATCAGGAGGTGGGGGAGGGACTAAGCTAAGAAGCTCATTCTTAGTCCCGAGTCCCAAAGGTGACCCTTTGCCATTTATGACAAAGGGGGAGACATTTGAGTATGGGGGAGACCCTCAAGACAGGGGGAGCTGTTTATGTTGAGTTTCTGTGTTGTTGAGAAGCATGGTTTGCCATCAATGACAAAGGGGAAGATTGTTGGCAATTTTGGGTTTGAGATCCTAGATTCTTGTCTATGAGTTGTCATTGATGTCAAAAGGAAATGGCATTAATGTTAAGAGGATGTGTTGGCTTCAAAGGTGGAAGATTCCAAGAGAATATTTTTAAGAGAATCCGGAGAGATTCCATTGGCAAGGGTTTTTCATTAAAACCAAGTTGGATAGGGTTTTTATTAAAACCAAGTTAAATAGTTTTTATTAAAACCAATGGAGGTTCTCTTTATTATTTATTTAATTATTATTTAAAACCCTTCAAGGTTTTAATTAATTAATTATTTAATTAATTAAGGGAGAAATTATTTTTAATTTATTAAAAATACTTAAAGGTTTTTAAACCTTTTTTTATTCTTAATTTATTAAAATTATTTAAGGGTTTTAAAACCCTTTTTGAAAAGACTTTTGATTAATTTTGAAATGGTCTTTATTTCCGCCAATGGCAAGGTGTCTTCGAAGAGACTATTTATTCTCCAACTCCTAAGGTTGGAATGCTAATGAATTGGAAATTCCTCGAATGCAATTTGCGATGTTTGTGTTCTGTATTCACTACGATCGAAGGAAGACTTAGAAGCACGTGCGGTTGAAAAGTCTTCGAGAGTTTTTTTGAGGGTGAAGTGGATGGAAGTTCACTTGTGAACTTCATAGCCCGTGTGGGCTAGTGGCAGTGAAGGCTGCTATTGGGCGTTGCATTGGCGGAGGTCACCATTTTGAGTCTTGCGGGGGTGCTTTGCTAGAGTAACACGTTTTTATTAAAATGTCTTTATGCCATGAAATTCGGAGTTTCTTGGACAACGATTTATAAGTTGTGTGTGGTGATAGCTTGAAGGTTCAATTATCTTCTACTCCAATAAGGTATGGGCACATTCTTCTTATGAGTATGATTGGTGTATGTTTTCTGAAATAAGGTTGGAGTGAAAAGGTATTCTACTAGGTATCCTTTGGCTAGGTGTAAATCCTATTTTTTGGTTTGTTGAAGACTACTTATGCATTGTTATCCTTAAGGAGATTTTTTGGTGAATGCATAATTTTTTATTTGAGATAGTGGAAGCTTTGTGCACTAGGGTTTATATTTGTGAGTCTAGCTACTTGCATTGAGTTGGTGGAACCCTTGGTTGGCTGTTTTGAGTTTGATGGTTGAGTTGCTTCCATAGAGGTTGTTTGATCAAGTTATTGCTTTAACTTGATTCATGATATTGGGCTTACTCCATTGAGATAATTTGAGCAATTTATTCTTTGCATTTGGTGATATTGTGTTGGTGGTTGTTTTGTTCAAATATCTTTGGAGGGAAAATGATTTCTACTTGTTTCCTTTTCTTGTGACGATTGGTTGAATGCTTCAAAGTTGATGTTGAGTTGAATGGTGTTGGTTGACTAAACCTTGTTTGATGAGCATTATTGTTGAAACCCTAATTTATGGTGAAAAGAACATGAGTATCATTGTTATGTGATTCTTTGCATAGTTGGAAATTGTTGGGGTTTCATGTTCTTGAAAGAAAACATTCTATCCTATCCATTTCAGATATTGAGTTGAGTTTTCAGATTTGAGATTGAGATTGAAATGAGTTGATTTGAGTTGAGTTTTGAGATTGGGATTTGAGTATAGAACATATTGAGTCTCTAAAAATTCTCTTTATGCTTCTATGAGTTTGACAAATCACATTGGGTCTCTAACAATTCACTTTGTGATTTCCTACTAAGAAAGTTTTTCTTGGTGAGCTTGCTGAGTTTTTGGACAGGTTCTAGTGGGGACTTGTGAGCAGTTTTTGGATAGATTCCAGTGGGGACTCGTGAGCAGTTTTGGATAGGTTTCTATGGGAACTTATGAGCAGTTTTTGGACAGGTTCTGATGGGGACTTGTGAGCAGATTTGGACAGGTCCTAGCAGAGGACTTGTGAGCTGAGTTTGATAGTTCTAGCAGAGAACTTGAGGATAAAGGTGCATTGGTTCTATGAGAAGAACCCGAGGACAGTTGGTAAGTATTTGAGAAGGCTTGTATGCTAAGGATTGATTTGTTCAAGAGTTGGACAGATCTGACAGACAGAGGAAGACTTGTACTAGACCGACTGACTTTGTTTCGTACAAGTTGCTGAGCTACTGTGGACGTGATCATAGAAGGCAGAGGTCTCTTAGGATAAGCATTGAGGACAGGAGGTCTTTGATGGAAAGGAGTTCCACATGTTGGCAAGAGGTAGAGGGAGTTAATATTCTGAAGGATCATTTGCAGAGTAGAGGGGAAGGTATCTCCCTTGAGCAGAGGCTCATAAATTATAACTAGGGGAAGGTATCTCCTTTGAGCAGAGGCTCATAAATTTTGTTTGGGGGAAGGTATCTCCTTTAGGATGAGGCTCATAAACATTGTAATTGGGAAGGATTCCCAAAGAACTTTGAGATAACTTTTAGAGAAAAGTTTTGTGGACGTAGCCCAGGCATTCTGGGTGAACCAATTTAAAATTGGTGTCACTTTGTGGATGATATTGTGCATTGATTTGATATTGCTTTGGGTATATTGCTTTACTATTTTGAAGTATAAAGGAAAAATGAAAAAGAGGTCTTTACTGTTCACCCCCCTCTCAGTATAAGCTTGTGTTCTTCAATTGGTATCAGAGCAGGTGCCTTCAAAAATTTTAATAGCTTGAAGGAAAAGCTAGTAAATAACACAATGGATTATTCAAGTGGCAATGCAACACCTATTCTTGATGGGTCAGATTTTGGTCTTTGGAGTGCAAGGATGAAGGTTCATCTAATGACACTTGGGAATGAGGTTTGGGAAGTAATTGAAGATGAGTACACTATTCCTGAACATGGTCCTAATACTAAATAAGAAAGGCTCCTACATCACAACAATTCAGAAGCAATGAATGCAATCCTAAAAGGCTTACAGAAAGCAGATCTCACCAAAGTGATTCACTGCAAGACAACTAGTGAAATGTGGAAAAAGTTGAAGGTGGTTCATACAGGTGATACAAATGTTAGAAAGGCCAATTTGAGACACTTCAAATGTATGTTTGAACAACTCAAGATGAATGATGATGAAAATATTAGTGACTACATGCTTCGTATGGATGAGGTTGTTAACTCCATGAAAGACTTAGGTCTTGAGCTTGCTGAAAATGATGTTTGTGATAAGATTTTAAGATCTCTTCCTAATAGATTTAGTGAAAATATTTCTGCCATTGAGGAAGCTAAATATTTGGATAAGTTGAAAAATGATGAGCTCCATAGTATACTTGCAACATTTGAGTTGAGAAATCAAGTGAAGGTTGATGTCAAGAAAGAGGCAGCTTTCAAGGCTACCAAGAATTCCAAGGGTAAACAGATTCAAGATAGTGATGAGTCTTCTAGTGATGAAGAGGCATATTACAACAAGAAATGCAAGTTCTCTAGAAAGCACAAAAGTATGAAAAATATAAGATGTTTCAATTGTGGAAAGTTTGGTCATTATGCTACTGACTGTACTATTCCCAAGAATGAAAGTGATGAAGATAAACAAGATTCTAAGAGCAAGGATTCTGAAAAACACAAGCATTACAGGAGGAACAAAGATGAGCATAACAATCAAGGAAAGAGGTATTCTCACAAGCACAAGAAGAGTTTCTACCTAGACAAAGCAAGTAAGTTTTCTAGTAGTGATAGTGAAAGTTCTTCAAATGATGATGAAAATGAGATGTTGTTCATATCAGAAAAAGAGGAAGAACCGAAACATAGATTCATTATCATGAAATGTATTATATGTGGAAATTTTGGTCACCTTGAGGATGATTGCACAAATAATGATTTGGTTTCTATTATGTATGAGGATGCTTCTAAAAACTATAAGGAATATGCATGTATGGTTTTTGAAAAGGGTAGCACCTCTAGTGATAAGAAATCTGAAAAAGGCTTTGATGATTCAAAAAGCAAACAAATAGAGGAAGATATAGAGGAAGGTGAAGTAGATCTTGAAGGTGAACTTATTAGTGCTCTTAGTGCTTTGAAAAAGGAAATAAATAAGAATGCTAGACTCAAGGATAAGTTAGATGAATGTTGTATGGAGAGAGATGATCTTATAGAAAGTCTTGACTTCTCTATGGCTAAGACATAAGAAATCAAGGATGAGTTAGAGTCTAAGGTTCTTGAGTATAGTGAGTTAGAATAGAAAATGGCTTCTTTGAAAAAGAAAACTAAAGAGTACAAGGATAAACTTTACAGGTTTCAAGAATGCTCCAAGAAGGTTAAGTCACTCATCAAAGGTCAAAGAAAGACAACAGATAAAACATGCCTTGGTTTTGTTAAGCCACACAAGGAACAAGTTGGAGAGTCTAGTAAGAGACTCCAAAAGGAAGAGAGTTCTGATGAGGAAAGTATTTTAGAAAAGGAGTCCTTGAATGATAGATGCACAGAAATAGAAAACAAAATTCAGAATGAGAAGAAGTTTTCAAAACCTAAGAGGTCAATTAAAGGAAAGTTTCAAGGCAAATGTTTTACTTGTCACAGGTTTGGTCACATGGCTTCACATTGCATGGCTCAAGTGAAGGAGGCAAATGAAAGTTTCAGAAGTACTAGTTACTTTCAAGGGTATTGCTACTCTTGTCAACAGTTTGGGCACAAGGCAGTTTATTGCAAGGCAAATAACAGGAACAAGTTTGGTCAGAAAAGGTTTGGCTAGAACAGGTTTGGTCAGAACAGGTTTGGTCAAAACAGGTTTGGCCAGAACAGGTTTGGTCAGAACAAGTTTGGTCAGAACTGGTGGATTCAATGATCAATTTTACCTTAGAGAAACAACATCATCAAGTGTTTCAAGTGCAAAAATGAAGGTCACAAAATCAGACAGTGTAGAGCTGAAATTCCAAAATACAGGAACAAAAATAGTGGCATGATCAGGTCCAAGGATCAAGGCATGGACAAGAACAGGGATGATAACAAGAACAATAAAAGTGATAGGAATAGGAATATGGACAAAGAGTTCAAGAGAAGGCCTGGCAAGGAAGTTATAAACGCTGATGATGATCAGTGCCTAATGGGAGTTTTACTCCCACCCAAGAATTAATCACCTCATTAGGAGGTGGGTGAGGGACTAAGCTAAGAGTCTCATTCTTAGTCTCGAGCCCCAAAGGTGACCCTTTGCCATTGATGACAAAGGGGTAGAGCCTCAAGACAGGGGGAGCTGTTTATGTTGAGTTTCTGTGTTGTTGAGAAGCATGGTTTGCCATCAATGACAAAGGGGGAGGTTGTTGGCAATTTTGGGTTTGAGATCCTAGCTTCTTGTCTATGAGTTGTCATTGATGTCAAAAGGAAATGACATTAATGTTAAGAGGATGTGTTGGCTTCAAAGGTGGAAGATTCCAAGAGAATCTTTTTAAGAGAATCCGGAGAGATTCCATTGGCAAGGGTTTTTCATTAAAACCAAGTTGGATAGGGTTTTTATTAAAACCAAGTTAAATGGATTTTATTAAAACCAATGGAGGTTCTCTTTATTATTTATTTAATTATTATTTAAAACCCTTCAAGGTTTTAATTAATTAATTATTTAATTAATTAAGGGAGAAATTATTTTTAATTTATTAAAAATACTTAAAGGTTTTTAAACCTTTTTTTATTCTTAATTTATTAAAACTATTTAAGGGTTTTAAAACCCTTTTTGAAAAGACTTTTGATTAATTTTGAAATGGTCTTTATTTTTGTCGACGTCAAGGTGTCTTCGAAGAGACTATTTATTCTCCAACTCCTAAGGTTGGAAGGCTAATGAATTGGAAATTCCTTGAATGCAATTTGTGGTGTTTGTGCTCTGTATTCGCTACGATCGAAGGAAGACTTAGAAGCACGTGCGGTTGAGAAGTCTTCGGGAGTTTTTTGAGGGTGAAGTGGAGGGAAGTTCACTTGTGAACTTTTTAGCCCACGTGGGCTAGTGGCAGTGAAGGCTACTATTGGGCGCTGCATTGGCGGAGGTCACCGTTTCAAGTCTCGCAGGGGTGCTTTGCTAGACTAACACGCGTTTTTATTAAAACATCTTTATGCCATGAAATTCAGAGTTTCTTGGACAGCGATTTATAAGTTGTGTGTGGTGACAGCTTGAAGGTTCAATTATCTTCTACTCCAATAAGGTATGGGCACATTCTTATTATGAGTATGATTGGTGTATGTTTTTTGAAATAAGGTTGGAATGAAAAGGTATTCTACTAGGTATCCTTTGGCTAGGTGTAAATCCTATTTTTTGGTTTGTTGAAGAGTACTTATGCATTGTAATCCTTAAGGAGAGTTTTTGGTGAATGCATAATTTTTGGTTTGATATAGTGGAATATTTGTGCACTAGGGTTTATATTTGTGAGTCTAGCTACTTGCATTGATTTGGTGGAACCCTTGGTTGGCTGTTTTGAGTTTGATGGTTGAGTTGCTTCCAAAGAGATTGTTTGATCAAGTTATTGCTTTAACTTGATTCATGATATTGGGATTACTCCATTGAGTTAATTTGAGCAAGTTATTCTTTGCATTTGGTGATATTGTGTTCATGGCTATTTTGTTCAAATATCTTTGGAGGGAAAAGGATTTCTACTTGTTTCCTTTTCTTGTGATGATTGGTTGAATGCTTCAAGGTTGATGTTGAGTTGAATGGTGTTGGTTGACTAAACCTTGTTTGATGAGCATTGTTGTTGAAACCCTAATTGATGTTGAAAAGAACATGAGTATCATTGTTATGTGATTCTTTGCATAGTTGGCAATTATTGGGGTTTCATGTTCTTGAAAGAAAACATTCTATCCTATCCATTTCAAATATTGAGTTGAGTTTTCAGATTTGAGATTGAGATTGAACTGAGTTTATTTGAGTTGAGTTTTGATATTGGGATTTGATTATAGAACATATTGAGTCTCTAATAATTCTCTTTATGCTTCTATGAGTTTGACAAATCACATTGGGTCTTTAACAATTCACTTTGTGATTTCCTACTAAGAAAGTTTTTCTTGGTGAGCTTGCTGAGTTTTTGGACAGGTTCTAGTGGGGACTTGTGAGCAGTTTTTGGACATGTTCTAGTGGGGACTTGTGAGAAGTTTTGGACAGGTTCTGGTGGGAATTTTTGAGCAATTTTTGGACAGGTTCTGGTGGGGACTTGTGAGTATATTTGGACAGGTCCTAGCAAAGGACTTGTGAGCTGAGTTTGATAGTTCTAGCAGAGAACTTGAGAACAAAGGTGCATTGGTTCTATGAGAAGAACCTGAGGATAGTTGGCAAGTCTTTGAGAAGGCTTGTATGCTAAGGATTGATTTGTTCAAGAGTTGGACAGATCTGACAGATAGAGAAAGACTTGTACTAGATCGACTGACTGTGTTTGGTATAGGTTGTTGAGCTGCTGTGGATGTGATCATAGAATGCAGAGGTCTCTTAGGCTAAGCATTGAGTATAGGAGGTCTTCTATGGAAAGGAGTTCCACGTGCTGGCAAGAGGTAGAGGCAGTTGATATTCTGAGGGATCATTTCCAGAGTAGAGGGGAAGGTATCTCCTTTGAGCAGAGGCTCATAAATTCTAATTGGGGGAAGGTATCTCCTTTGAGCAGAGGCTCATAAATTTTGTTTGGGGGAAGGTATCTCCTCTGGGCCGAGGCTCATAAACATTGTAATTGGGAAGGATTCCCAAAGGAATTTGAGATAACTTTTAGAGAAAAGTTTGTGGACGTAGCCCAGACATTCTGGGTGAACCACGTTAAAATTGGTGTCACTTTGTAGATGATATTGTGCATTGCTTTGATATTTCTTTGGGTATATTGCTTTATGTTTTGAAGTATAATGGAAAAAGTAAAAACAGGTCTTATACTTTTCACCCCCCCTCTCAGTATAAGCTTGTGTTCTTCATAAACTTGAGAATTCAAAATTAGATCTTGTTGCTACTAAATCTCAATTTGATAGTACATCAAAAATAGATTCTATCACAAAATCTATAACTACTCAGAATGCCATGGATTGCATACAACTCATTTATAGGGAAAATAAAGGAAGAATAGCCTTAATAGTACATCAATGGTTATGTTGTTTTCTCAAGAAGACAAAAGAACTTGAAGTACTAACAAGGAAGCATAAATCAAAGAAAGGACATTACATTTAATTAAAGTGTAGTTATTATAATAGACTTGGTCATGAAAAAGCTAGTTGTTGAAATCTTTATCTAGAAAAATTTTGTGGAAGCAAATATCATTCTCCAGCATTTTGTTGTACAAAGAAAAATATAGTGGAAGATTTGAAAGGATGTTATTGTTTAGATTAGGAAATATTTTTTAAAACGTTGTTTACGAAACAACATCTAACAATAGAACGTGTTCAATTTTTTATTTGTATAAAGAAAAAACATTTTATGATAAAATTTTTAGAAAACAAAGAAAATAAAAATGGATCAATTATGGTCCAAACTTATCTTATAGCATAATCAGGGTGAACCATATATATCAAAGGTTGAAGAATAAGTTCAAGCTATTCATGCATATGAACCTGGAACCCAAGAAGCTTGAGTAGTTTATAATAGAAATCATGAAGATTGAAATCCTTAAGAATCAAAGAATGAATATGGAAAAGAACTCAAAATTAAATTCAAAGAAGATTAAGATGTCTCAAATAGAGGTTCATGAATAGTGCAAGGTCACATGAATATTGAATGCAAATATGAAGACCAAGATTGAAAGCTAAAGTCTTCAGTAACCAAATAATGTAATACAAAGGGGTCATTATTTGGTACATTCTAATATACCCCCATGGTACCTTCATGGTACAATTCTAATTATGTAATAGATTAGAGTTGAGTCTATAGTTTAGAAGTGTGATTTATATTTTCTCTTTCATGTACGAATGTAATGTGCAGGTAATGCACAAGAGTCATATAAAAAGTGTAATATTTAGGAAATGCACACGTGTCATATAAGTTAGAGTGCAAGTGTATATTGAGAGAATGTGCACAAGTGTCAAGTATGTAAGTATGCAAATATGTAATGTGAGGATGTGCATAAGTGTATCATATTAGAAGTGCATATATAAGTGTAAGAGTCATGTAGATGTGTGCAAGTGTCTTAGAGTCAAGTGTCCATGTAAGAAGAAATTGAAGAGTCTAGTATGCGAGTGATAAGTCGAGAAATCAAAAGTAGAAATCAAACAATGATAAGCCAAAGGTCATGAGACTTCTCATATGGAGAGCAATAGTCCAGTACTTGAAGAGTCATATTATTATGGCTATATGATGGAGATAATGCTCCATAAAAATGTAATTTGAATATCAAATTATAATGTTGTTATAGGAAGAAAATGAATAAATCTTTTATATAGGTTTTTGAACAATTAATATTGTAAGTTTTCTTCATGCATAGTTCATGAATGATTAAGGCCATTTACATTCATATTTAAGTATATAAATGAATTTTATTTGCTTTATTATATAGGCCTTGATATACATATTAATTTTCTCATATATTATTCTACTCTTATATTATTATTTTGACCTTTAATATTGTGGCTATTTTATATTAGGACCTATGATATTTTGTGGTAGTAAGGCTTAAAAAGCCAACATATGTAACAACGAAGGACATATAATTGGATATTGTATATATAAATCACTCAATAAATAGAATCAAATGCATAGATATTTTCAAATATATAATAAAGACAATATCAATCAAATAAGAACAACATCCAAATTGGTAAAATCAAAGAGGGCACTTAATTTAGGAAGTACAAGAAACATAGTATAATGATGAGGAAGAACATGTTACAAATTACAAAGAACTTATGGGAAAAATAACTATCAATCCATCCATCTTTGACAATGACAAGTTCAAATATGTTCATCTAAATGCTAGCTTTGATTGTATAGAGTGTGTGGACTAGATTTATGAATAGTGTATTTGTTAATTGAAGTCTTCCATTTGTGACAAGGATAGTAATAAAATTATCAATAGTAATCTAAGTTGTGTTAGCTATTATAGTAATTATTTATTACACTCTAGTTAGGATAGTGATGAACTTAAAGGGCACACAGAAGTTGGAATCAAATAAGGATATAATGAATCAAGACAAGCTGATGATAATGATTTTATGATAGAAAATAATAACATCAAATTTGTAATAGAGATTGATAATATCAATGTTGTAACAGGGAATGATGACACATGTAATATTGAAAAAATACAATATTTATGAAAAAGGAAACAAGGAACAATTATAAGAGACATGGATAGAAAAAGAAATGTTTAATTCTCTAGAGTTGTAAAATTTGTAGAGAACAATCAGTCTCAAAAATTTTATCAAGGAAAGAAAAATAAAATTGATGTGCAGTATGGATGGACAAATATAATGAAATGGATTACAATTATGGAAATTCTAAAGTGCTTCTATAAAATGATAAAGAACTTGATAAGTATATATTTATCCATAAATAATCCTATAGTGATTGAGCTCACAAACGAACTAACCCTTAAACATGTAGGAAATAAAGAATATACAATTGATCCAGGAATAAGACACAATAAGAAGAAAAGAATCCCTACCCTAACTTGAGTTGGAAAGAATACAAGAGCCAAAGTCTACCATAGTCAGAGTAGAAAGACTAAGACCAAAATAAAATATTAAGACTTATACTAAAAAATATGGGGTCTTGTTGGATTTTACTACATTATTTGGTACTTGTAAATATTTTGTAAATATGTGGTGTGAAAAGAGTCTTGTAAATATGAGTCATTTAAAATTTTTATTTAGTAATAATTAGATATTTGTTATTATGAGTCAATAAAATATATTTCTCTTATGAGAAATATGAAGTGTCATATTTCCCAGAATTTTGAAGAGTCTAAGGAAATGAATAGTTAGAATGTCAAGAGTCTTTGTAAAGGCTATATGTATAGGAAGAATGAGATAATTATGAAAGAAATTTTAGTAATACATTTGAAGTATTTGACCCAAAAATGAAGAGCACAAAAAGTGCAGAAAAAATGCAACAAGAAAAATTGCAGTAGCAAAAAATGATATAATTTTTGCAGCATCGCACAATGGTCTAAATTTGAAGGATAAAAAATACTTATAATTTGATACAATATTGGAAGTTAATCCTACATAAAAGGGCCTTTCCAATGGTGTATCACACACACAAAATTAAATTGTAAAAAAAACGTAATGAGATATTAAAGTTTACTACAAATTTTAGAAAAACAAGGACAACAAACATGTTTTTCACAAAATGAATGGAATAGAATGTTTTTTTTTATTTTAAACAAATAAGTATTAAAAATATTTTTACACAATATCCTGCATCTATAATAATCTATTTTACATTTACAATAGAGAAAATGATGTTAAAACACTTCATTTCACATTCTAGGAAGTCCAACAGTCATAGTGACTCTTGAAGGCCTATAGAAACTTTTGGGTTTCTTAAAATTCATGGGAGAAATTTTGGTTTTATATTTTTACTAGTCAAAATAAATATCCAATATACTCCCCTTTGATGCTAAGTGGTGAGACGAGTTTATCTCTCAATCTCAAAAAATATTCTTTATTGACACCTTTGGTAAACATGTCCACAAGTTGTTTGGTGCTGCAATATTTCAAATCTACAACATTATTTTCCAATGTCTCTTATGAAATGAACCTTTAAATCAATATTTTTAGTTTTACTATGATGGACTATATTTTTTGCAATCTTGATTGCATTTGTGTTATCACAACAAAATATTTTTGGACTATTTTAAACTTCACCAATATCTTCAAGTACCTTTCTCAACAAAAGTGCTTGTGTCCTTTCTATAATAGTTGCAACATATTTTACCTCTATAGAAGATAGCAACAATAACTTGCTTCTTTAAGATCCATATTATCACTCCTAAACCAGGTGAATTTTTTCCAAAATTTGATTTTATGTCATCCAAGCAACCTCCCTAATCTAAGTCATTGTATCCAACAAGCTCCATTTTGTTGTTAGCATCATAATGTATGCAAAAATTCAAGGTTCCTTTGACATACCTTAAGATTCTATTGGATGCTATCATGTGGTTTTGTTAAGTTTCATTCATGTACCTTGATATAAGTGAAATTGCAAATGCAATATCAAGTCTTGTTGTTGTAAGGAACATAAAGATCCCAACAATGCTTCTAAAAACTTTTTCATCTGTTTTCTCTTCTCCATAATTTTTACACAACACTTATCCATGTGCCACAAGTGTCCAAACTAGTTTATCATTTTCCATATCATATTTATTCAGCACATAGTTTTCATAATTTGATTGAAAAATGAAAATTTTACCATCACCTTTATGTACTTCCATACCAAGAAAATATTGCATTAGTCTTAAATATTTTATATCAAATTAATTTAGCATAGCATGCTAAAAATCATTCATCATATTTGGAATACTTCCCATGTAGATCAAATCATTAACATATAGACACACAAGAACAATATCATCACCTTTATTCTTGAAATAAAGTGTGGGATCATTCTTACTTTTCTTGAAACTACAATCTTTGAAGTACCTATCAATTCTTGAGTAACATGTTCTAGGTGCTTGCTTTTGTCCATACAATGCTTTATTCAATTTGCAAACATGGTTTTCCTTTCCTTCCACTCCAAATCCTTGATGTTTCTAAGCATAAACCTCCTCATATAGATAACTATTCAAGAATGTACTTTTCATATCCCTGTGATAAACTTTTCACTATTTATTGGCTGCTAATGAAAGAGCCATCTAGATTGTCTCTTGTCTTACAACAAGGGAATTTTTTTCTTCATAATCCATACCATATATTTGAGTGAATCATTTTACAACCAACCTTGCTTTATATATTTCTATGCTTCCATCACTATTAAAATTTGTTTTGTATGCCTACTTGGATCCAACAATCTTCTTGTCCTTAGGAGATTCCACAAATTTCCAAGTGTCATTTGTTTTTCAATGGACTCAATTTCTTCTTTCATTGCTTGCACCCAAACATCATTAGTACAAGCATCTTAATAATTTGAAGGTTCTAAATCAACTTTAGAAAATAGAGCATAATTCACCAAATCACCTTTTGATTCTTCATCATCATCATACATTTGGAGCTTTTCCAATATTGAAACAACCTGGTCGAACTCTTACAATTGTCTTCTTGTTAACCTACTTCAAAATTTCTTGTCCATAATTTGGTTGGATGGATGTACTTTGAGTATTCTTTTTTTATTTATTTATTTATTTGTATTCTTCATGAGAGATGTAGATGAGCTGCTTGTGCTTGAACTTGGTGTAGTCTCCTTTGAACTTGTTTATGGGCTGCTAGGAGGGCTTGGTGGAATAGAGGAAACACTTGAAGGTTGTCCCCAAATTATATTATCTTCTTCAACATCATATATTTTTCCTATAGATTTTGGATGACTGTACACTTCGTATTCATAAAAAATTACATATCTAGAGACTACAAAATTATTATTTTTTGGATACTTTGGATTTTTTAGTGCTTCCTCCTTATGATCCTCTTGAGTAACCTTTTGCTTTTACTAGCTTCGATCTTGCTAGTTTTAGCATTGGTGGTTCTAGCCTTGGTTGTTGTCTTGGTTGCTTTTTTTGAGGTTGATTACGGACTTCTAATGACTCTAGTTTCTATGGCTCTACTTGTAGAGTCTTCTTTTTAAATTTGGTTAGGACTTGGATGCACTCCTCTTTCTTAGGTTCTTTGACCATCATGACTTGTGTTGTGTCTATCACTATGTTCACCACATCCTTCTATGCATTTTTTCTCTTTCTTCCCTTTTAGCTACTACCAACTATGCTTGGTTTTGATAGATCATACATGTATCTACATTATGATGATCATAGCATGGTAAGAACCATTAGCTTTCTTAAATAGTAGAAGTGGAAGACACATCTTATGATTCAGTATATAAAACATTTTTTCATCCAACCACATTGTTTCTTGAGGCCCCTTAATATTTGGTGATATAGTGAAACCTTATAGGCTGATAGCCCTCATATATCTTCTCTACATTATGCCTCTCTAGCACAATGATTTTATTATTTAGATTTTTTAATACGGCTCTCCTTTTTAATAATTCTATATTTTATTTGGGCTTTAGAGCTCGTAAGAGAGGAATATATGGTGTACTGGGTTGAGGAAGAGCTTTAGGTGTGGGAATATAAGTAAATTATAGTATTTAAGTGGTCATAGCTTGTGGTGTAGTTAGTGACAACTCTAGGAAGTATGACATGGTCATCTTAGGTGGGAGCTTTCTAATTGAGATCAATACATTTTCTATAGTAGTTGTAGCTTGAAAGAATTTTGGGAATGTCATATCATTGGATAACTAGATTTAAAGATCTAGATCTAGGACAAATATTTGAATGTAATATATGTATGTTTGAGGTTTGGAAGACCTAATATCTTGAAGGATTTGCTTCCATATTTTTCTAAATATGATGTTAAAATTAGTGATATTTTCTTATGGATACTTATGAATGGAGGTGAACTAGGTAAGCGAGGAAAATGGATCTCCTACCTCATTGAAATCTAATATGAATGGTTTTTCTATCAAATACCATGGTGTTATATTGATATATTCTAGGGATCTATACCAAGTTAACACTTTACCTTTGAAGGATATGGTTAGAAGTCTGACCATACCATATTTTTGTTGGATATTATGAATAGTAACCAGAGCGATCATGACTTAATAGTGATCATAGGCTATTTAATCAAATCCATTATAGGTTAATAGGGATTTAAGAACAAATAGAAGAATTTCATGGAGATCTATAACAGGAGATCATTGGTATTCCACCTAGGGTAAATTCATATAGCCATATTTTTTAGATAAGGACTATTAGGAGACTATGTGGAAAATTCTTGCAAAGAGACAATACTTTGAATAGAAGTTTTAACTAGGGAATTATATTTACCTATTCTTATATGAGGTCTTATGGTTGGTAATTCAACAATATGGACTGATTCTTTGAGCTTTTTGGCTTTTGATCTTCTCAACATGTGATTCTAGAGCTCATTCTTGGAGCTTGTTTCTTCAATAATATTGCCAATCTTAGGTTCTTTAATTTAGTTTAATCACTAGGTGAATGTGTATTCTCTACTTGTGAGGTTAATTTAACCAAAATATTGAGTCCTCTAGGTGAATGGAATGAATATTGAATGATCCATCTCACAAAGCATACCCAAAACTCTTATTCTAACATGGTGGATGGATGAATTTTTATTATAAATTTTATTTAGTCCCACCATTGATGCTTTGCAAGACAAACCATGTTGGTTTAGTCCCACTAGGTGTGACAAAAAATCTTAGTCTATAATTTTCCTAGTGGATAGAAATGATACCTAGACTACAGGGTCTAAGATTATATGGTTCATAATTTCTCCTTATTCAACCTCTAGAGAAGGCTTTTCCTTGTTGAAAAAAAAAAATCAAAAGTGGGAGAAAGACTATAGTGAGAAATGGAGGGTTAGAGAGAGAAGGGAGAGAAATGTGTATTTAAATTAGATGATATTTGGTGAACAACATTATGACATACTATGTAAAATTCATTGTAACTAAATTACATACAAGGCCTAATAGACTAGTTACTAAGCAAAGCATTTCAAAATGTAGATTAAGCTTATGTTATGTCCTCTACTACTTCAATAGTCCTTAGTGAACTAAGCAAGATTTTATAGAAGAAAGTAGAACCACTTGATGAATACTAAGCATACATAATATCACAATATCTCAGAGTGATAATATAAATAGTAACTTAGGCCTAATAGAATAAACTATCCAAAAAGTTTTTATAGAAATATCTAGGGCCTACAAAGAATCTACAAATGAAATAATTCCACAACATAGTGCTAGCAAAGGTCAAACAACAAGTTGATTAATTAAAATTGCATAACATAATTACGTAATATACAACAAGCAAACACTCAAATTTCCAACCCTCATGTTAAAGGAATTTATGCTATTTAAAATATTATACTATCATAGCTAATGATTACAAGGATGCCTAACATACGCTTGACAAGAATAGTACAACCTAGACCTATTCGAGGCTCATGCTCGATCAACATTCTTGGAAGGATAGGAAGTCACTTTCTGCTCTATCATGGCCAACTATTTTGATCCAACATCATTCATCATATTTAACAACCATGTGTGTTTAATAGATTTATGTCTTTTAAGCATGCTTGGATTCTTCCGCTATATCTTTTTGTTGTGCCAACTATCATATTTTTGGGCACTTTTACTTATTATTAATAATGGTAGGGGATGTTATTGTAGGTTCCAAGAGACTAGCTATCATTTTACCATAAATTCTTCACTATGGATGGTTGAGAAGTGTTCAAGTGGCCCATGTCTTTCATGCACACAATATTCTTCTTAAAGGAACCTGTCTATTAAAATTTGATGCTATAAACTTAAAGAAAAATAACCAAAAGATCTAAAATACAATTTTAGGATGAAATATAATATAATGGTAATATTATAAACATATAATACTCATAAACAATTTCTACAAAAACTCATAAAATAGCCACTAATAAATGCTCATGAAAATAGTATTCTCATATAGAATAAAGATCTCCAATACACCATACTTTCACACACTCTCACTCTACATTATGTCGCACACACACACACATAGACATATATATAATGAAATATGACTCTTCATATGGAGTACTCTTGGCCTTTACTCTTCTTGATACTCTTCATATTCCTACTCTATGGACTCATGTGCACGTGGACTATTATGTACATTTACATTACCAAAATACTTTGCACTCTAATAATACTTGTGCATTTATTACATTGCATAAATTAAATAACCACACTCTAATATAAAATAGTCTCCTAATCTAAATATGTACCCAAGGTTGTATATTAGCATGTGCAAAATAATGTAATATACTCTAACACCCCCTTGTATTACATTATTTGGTTATTGAAGACTTTAGTATTCAATATGGATATTCATCTTCAATATTCTATTTTATATCCAATAAATTTATATTTGGAGTCTTCAAATAAGTATCTTCTTTTGATTCAGTATTCATATTCCCTCTCTTGATATGATTCCTTTTCTTTGTCTTTGAATTTTTCTTTTGTCTCAGATTTTCAATAATATATCATCATATAGCCTTGTTGAGTAATATATTTAATTATATCTCTAGAACACTTTTATTTTTCTTGTTCTTCGAATAACCTTCTTGCATACTCTTCATGCTTGTCTCCATTGTTAGTAAAGGCTTTAAAAATAATCTTTTGAAATAAACACTCTAACCTGTATGTTAATACTTTTTCAAATTTCCTATAATATTATTCCTTGTAATAATAGAAAGTAGATGAATGTGATTCTTTTCCACAATATTTACAAGGATGTAAATTCCAACAATCAACTTCTTCATGTCCATATTTATTACAATATGTGCATTTCAAATCTTCTTTTGTTGTTTTGTAAACTTTAATTTCATCTGTTTTCTTGATCAACTGATACAACCATTTGTGTATAATTGAGGTAATTTTGCCTTTTCTTCTTTCATAAATTTGAAAGAGATCTTCTTGACTAACATTTTCTACTATATTTTGAGAATGGTATTTTTTAATATATCCATTATTATCAATTTATTTCATATTGTTTTCCATTGAATCAAGTGTATCTCCAAACCATTTTGATTCCTTGAACATGTATACTCAATAAGTTATTCCATAGTTCCTCTAGAGTAGGATTCCTTGTAACTCCCTTGTCTAAAATATGTAGGACAATTATGATTAAATTTTCAAATATCTAACCTTTGAGGTTGACTACCTTATGTCTCTCTAGTGTTTGGATGAAATATAAAAACTTTTATGTTGCAAACCTTATATATCCAAATATTGAATATTTTGAATATAATAATCAGCTTTGATGAAATCTTTTCAACTTCTAACTTTGAGTTGAATTTGAGTATATGATCAACTACTATTTTTTATGAAACTTCAAATCTCAAATTTTGTAGAATATCTTATATTCTCTATTTTTTGGATGACATTATTCAACTTCCATTATTAAAGATAAATATCTTATTTCCCCCAATATATGAATAACAATCAATAATTTTTATAAAGGTTTCTATTATTTCAAATATTTAGGTTGAATTCCTTTTATCTCCCAAATTTCAATAATATAATTTCTCAATTCTAAATTTTCCAAAATCTAATTTGATGTTGAAATCCTTATAGCTCCCAAATAAGAAATTTAGAAATTCTATGATATTTGCAAGTTTTGTATTCCTAATTTGATGTTGAACTCCTTATTTCTCCAAAATTATCAATTTGCAAATATTTCAAATTCTTTCTCAAACTCAAATAATAAAATTATAAAACTTCAAATTAATTTCTAAAATCTTCAGATAAATTTTAAAATTCTTCATAAATATTTTTAAATTGTAATAATAAATTTTCTATTCTTTGTTTTTCACTCATAAACCTTATATCTCCAATAACATTAATCAATAAATGTGAAAAACTTACTTCAAGATTTTATAAAATACAAAATATTCCTTACTGCTCCAATCATTTGTATAAATCAAATAGTAAACTTGAGAATTTAGCTCATAATATAGATGCACGCTATTCTGGACAAAATACTGTCTTCACTATTTTTTTGTTGGAAATTTGAGCATATTGAGTTGTCATTGATGTCAAAGGTGCATAATGGGCAAGGCAAAAATATTATTCAATAGTGGTAAAAGAAATATTATTCAATGGTGGTAAAGCAAAGCTTATTGAGATGTCATTATTGTCAAAGGTTTGATGACAAAAGTATATTGATGTCAAAAGTGAGATTTATCTTCAAGGCAAATACCATCAAAGGATTAATGTCAAAGGGTTGATGTCAAAAGTTCATAAGGCAGATATATTCCAAGAAGGATTTAATTAATTTAAATGTTTAAATTATTTAAATATTTAAATTATTTAAATTAAATATTTAAATAATTTAATTTAAATATTTTAATATTTTAATTAAAAATATTATCAAAGGTTTATATACTCGAGCGTCGACATAGACCAAGGTAAAATAAGACACTCCATAAATTAAATGAGCATCGACGTCATCCAAGCATTGAAGGAAAACATATATAAACCTAAGGTTGAACCTTAGGACAATGATCACTTGAGCACATCGATTCCTATTCGGGTGAGTGACAGCGAATGATAGAGACAACGAGTTAGTTGGGCACCAGAGGTGGAGATAAGGTTGAAAGAAATCTGATTAGTGACACGTTGGCTGGTGCAACACAGTTGGCTGCTGGTTGAGAGCTAGAGCACAGGACAAAAGATGTCTTGGGGTCAAATCTCCTTGATAGTGTTTTGGGTAGAAAGGTTGCATGGTTTCCTAGGCAGGAGTTTTTTGTTGATGCAAGGTAGTGTTGGGCTAAATCACAGATCACCATTTTGAGCTCCAAAGCTGTGGTGTCACAACTGGACATTGAGCACCATGGAGGGTGTTGTTGTGTGCATTTCCAGGGTTCAAACTATTACAACATAAGAGGTACTTGTTTCTCATTGAGCACCAATATTTTTGGGAAAGATAATGTTGATTTGATTAATTTTTGTAAGGTTAAAATTGGTTGGATTGAAGAGTTATTTCTGAGTGTGCTTTAGAGTGTATTGTTGTGTATAGGAGTAATAAGGTTGTGTTGTGAAAGAAATAGCACATGTGGAAATTACATTAGAGGGAGTCATAAGGTGTTTAGAGTCTGATATGTCTATGTAACATTTGATTGAAATAAAAGTGACTTCTATGTGCTTTGGGTAATAGTTGAGAGTTGAAATAATTACTTTCAAGAAAGGAGAGAAAAGGGTGTATGTGAGTTCATTGTACTTTGTAATATTTGCACATCTTGAGAAAAAGTTTAAGGGTTCTATAAGTTGCATTATTGTGAAGATAAAAAGAAAATAATAAAGTATTATTTTCAGCTTTGCTATGCACATCTTTTGTGGAGGCTTTTCATGAAAAATGACTTAAGGAATGTTTTGCTATCTAACCCTTGAAGTGGCACAAGAAAGATCAGTTGTTTGTGAGACAGGTTTTTGAGGACATATCTTCATCAGAGAAAAATAAGAGGTATGGGCATATCATTCCTTGTTTAAGGTGTTTTTTTGAGTAAATGTTTCTGGAACATAAGGTGGAGATAAAAGGGTTGTTTGGTATGCATTGTTGAAAATATTTGAGTTAGGGTTTGAGACCTATATGTGCATCAATTGTTGAGAGAAAGTTGAAACAATTGCATTAGAGGTTGAGATCTTCTTGTGCTTCATTGTTGAATGGTTTTGGAAATATTTGGGATAAATTTTGAGAACAAGTTATGCTTCCATTGTTGAAAGAGATTGAGACATTTGTGCTAGATATTGTGAACTACTTATGCTAGGTTTGAAGACAAGTTTGTGCATCATTGTGAAACCTTTTGAGCATTGGTTTGAGAGATATTGAAAGCAATTGTGAAAGTGTTTGAGATCAATCTTGTGAGGGAAATTTGTGCATTAGTGTGATTGATCTTTGAGAGAAAATTTGCAAGAAAGATAGATCAATTTTGTGAAGCAAGTTATACACTGTTTTGATTTGATTTGAAAGGGATTTTGCAAGAGATAGAGATTGGATTAGTTGAATGCAATATTTGTGAATGTGAAGAACATATTGGGGTTTTGATAGTGCATATCATTCTCTATATGTTCCAGAGGTTAAACGAATTCTAAGTAGAATATTTTTTGTTTGAAGAAAGCATTTTTGAAAGAGATTTAAGCTTTGTTTGTATGCAAGATTTGGAAATATTTGAGCAGGTTCTATGAGCAATATTGAGGTAGATTTGAGCAAGTCTTGTGAGAAGACTTGGGTAAGCTTTGAGGTAGATTTGAGAAAGTCTTGTAAGAAGACTTGGAGTAGCTTTGAGGTAGATTTGAGAAAGTCTTGTGAGAAGACTTGGAGAAGATTTGAGGTAGATTTGAGCAAGTCTTGAGAAGACTTGAAACAACATTGAGATATATTTGTGAGCAGAGTTAGAGCAGATTTGTGCTAACCTTGTGATGAGGTTTGGTGTATATTTGAGATAGTGTTGAGAGTAGTATTTGGAGTAGACCTAAGAAGAGGAGATAGAATTCTCCTATGGAGAGATATCCACAAACCAAAATAAAAGGGATAGAGTTCTCTTATGGAGATAGATCCATAAACCAGAGTAGAGGGAATAGAGTTATCCTATAGAGAGAGATCCATAAACCAAAGAAAAGGGGATAGAGTTCTCCTATGGAGAGAGATCCACAAACCAGAGCAGAGGGGATAGAGTTCTCCTATGGAGAGAGATCCACGAACCAGATCAAAGGGGATAGATTTCTCCTATGGAGAGAGATCCACAAACTAGAGCAAAGGGGATAGAGTTCTCCTATGGAGAGAGATCCATGAACTAGAGCAAAGGGGATAGATTTATCCTATGGAGAGAGATCCACAAACTAGAGCAAAGGGGATAGAGTTCTCCTATGGAGAGAGATCCACAAACTAGAGTATTAGGGATTGAGATCTCCTTTGGATAGAGGTCCATAAATATTGTAATAGGGAATTGATTCCCAAGAGATTTGTTGAGAAAATTTAGAAGAAATATTTTCTCCATGGATGTAACCCACATTGGGTGAACCACGTTAAATTTGTGTCTCTCATGTGTGTGATGATTTGTGCATTGCTTTTATTACTGCTATTGATATTACAATTGATAACATTAGATAATATTGTTTGGGAAAGAAAAGTAAAAGTTGATCTTATATTGTTCACCCCCCCTCTCAGTATAAGCTTGTGTTCTTCAATTGGTATCAGAGTGGGTTCCTTCAAAAAAGTCTAACAACTTGAAGGAAGATATTATAGGAACACAGATGGCATCTCAAAATGGATCCTCATCAAATAAGGCACCATTTTTTAATGGGAACAATTATACCTTCTAGAGTATAAGAATGAAGACTTACTTGATGGCACAAGGATATGAGCAACATGATGGATTCACACCTATAACTACTCCTCCCATAGATAAAGATGGTAAGTTGTTACATGTGAATAATACCAAGGCTATGAATGGAATCTTAAGTGGATTACGTGAAGCAAAATTTGTGAAATTTATGCACTATAAATCAGCAAAAGAGATATGGGACAAATTGAAGCAAACATATGAAGGAGATAAAAAGGTCAAGTTGGCAAAATTGCAAAACCATAAGAAAAGGTTTGAAGATTTGAATATGGAAGATGAGGAAGATATTGCTACATACTTACTTCGTGTGGATGAGATTGTTAATACCATGCGTGGACTTGGATTCAAAATTGAAGACTCTAGTGTTGCTCAGAAAGTATTAAGATCACTCCCTATGAGGTATGATGGAAAGGTTTCAACTATAGAAGAGATGAGAGATATTGATAAGTTGACTATGGATGAGTTACATGGAATTCTCACAGCTTATGAGATGAGAATAGTAAAGGATCCCAACTCCAAGAAAGAGGTAGCTTTCAAATCTTCAAAGAAGACAAAATATAAGAAACTAGAATCAAGTGGTGAGTCAAGCAGTGATGAAGAAGCTAACTATGTGAGAAGAAACAAGAAGGACTCAAGAAAGCACAAAGGTATGAAGATTGTGAAATGTTTTAATTATGGTAATTTTGGTCACTATGCATCTAATTTTCCACAAGCCAAAAGTAGTAGCAGTGAAGAGAAATAGGATCATAAGAAAAAGGAAGAAGGAAAATCTAGGCATGAAAAGGAAAATAAGTATGGTCAAAGAAAGCATGAAAATAAGTTCTTTCAAAGGCACAAGAAGAGTTTCTATGTTAACAAGGCAAGCAAGGCTTCAAGTGATAGTGATGAAAGACTCTCAGATAGTGAAGAAGAAGAGATTCTATTTTTGGAAATAGAAGAGGAAGAAAATGCTCCTATTGAAGATAAAGTTGAAAAGTATGAAGATGCTCTTGGAGACCAAGAAGTAGAGAAAGATTCAGAAAATGAAGAGGAAGGTACAGTTGATCTAGAAGCAGGACTTATTGTTGCTCTCAGAGAATTGAAAAAGGTTAGAAAGTATAATTCAAGACTAAAGGCTCAAGTTCAAGAACATGAGGAAGAAAAAAAAAGCTTCTACAAGACCTAACAAACTCAAAAGCTAAGGCAAGGAGATTTAAAGAGGTCATGGTTGAAAATTTAGAGGTAAAAGAGTTAGAATGTGAAATATTAGAACATGAGGTAGTTTCTCTAAGGATGGAAGTGAAATATTCTAAGGACAAGCTACACAAGTTTGGGAAAAGTTCAAAAACTTTGGATAAAATTATCAATGCACAAAGATCTTCATCTATCAAAATAGGACTTGGTTTTGAAGAAGGACAAGGGAAACAAGAAGAAGGGTCAAGCTCAAGCTCAAAAGAAGAAGAATTTTCAGAGGAAGAGAGTGAAGAAGAAATTAAGACTTATGAGGATAAGTTGAAGAATAGAAGCTTCACTAAGAAAGGAAACAATGCACAAACAAGAAACATGGATCATTATAGAGAAGGCAAAGAAAGGACTAAGAGACCAGAGGTTGCAAAATAATATTTCTTCAAAGGATATTGTTTTTCATGTAATCGGTTTGGTCACAAGGCTATGCATTGCAAGGTTCATGGAAAGAAATAGTATGGTCTCACTAAAAGGAATTTCAACTCATTCAAAGATGGATATTTCTTTCAAGGGTATTGCTACTCTTGTAATCACTTTGGTCATAAAGTGATCCATTGCAGGGTTCATGATAGAAATGATTATGGCTTCACCAAGAGGAACTTCAAGATATTTACACCTTCCAAGAATTACAACATTAAGTGTTACAAGTGCAATAATCTTGGGCATAAGGCTAAGTGGTGTAGAACAGAGTTTCCAAAACTTCTAGAGACAAGCAAGAACAGGGACACTCAAAAGGATCAAAAGGGTATGGCTACAAAAATGTTGAAAAAGAAGGTTGACAAAGAAAGAGAGCATTGTATGCTAGGAGTAGAGATACTCCCACCCCAAAATTAATCACCTCAAGGAGAGGAGGTGGGGAGGGGGCTGAGCTAAGAGTCTTATATTTAGCCCCAAAGGAGTCCCTTTGCCATTGATGTCAAAGGGGGAGAGATTTGAGAAAGGGGGAGAGCATTCAGTCAGGGGGAGCAACTTCTTAGGGGGAGCAGATTTGAAGATTCAGTGGTTGCAAAAGAAAATTTTAGAAAGGGTTGCCATCAATGACAAAGGGGGAGATTGTTGGAAATTTGAGCATATTGAGTTGTCATTGATGTCAAAGGTGCATAATGGGTAAGGCAGAAATATTATTCAATAGTGGTAAAAGAAATATTATTCAATGGTGGTAAAGCAAAGCTTATTGAGATGTCATTATTGTCAAAGGTTTGATGACAAAAGTATATTGATGTCAAAAGTGAGATTTATCTTCAAGGCAAATACCATCAAAGGATTAATGTCAAAGGGTTGATGTCAAAAGTTCATAAGGCAGATATATTCCAAGAAGGATTTAATTAATTTAAATGTTTAAATTATTTAAATTAAATATTTAAATTATTTAAATTTAAATATTTAAATATTTTAATTTAAAATATTATCAAAGGTTTATATACTCGAGCATCGACGTAGACCAAGGTAAAAGAAGACACTCCATAAATTAAATGAGCGTCGACATCATCCAAGCATTGAAGGAAAACGTATATAAACCTAAGGTTGAACCTTAGGACAATGATCACTTGAGCACGTCGATTCCTATTCGGGTGAGTGACAATGAACGATAGAGACAATGAGTTAGTTGGGCATCGAAGGTGGAGATAAGGTTGAAAGAAATCTGATTAGTGACACGTTGGCTGGTGCAGCACAGTTGGATATTGGTTGAGAGCTAGAGCACAGGATAGAAGATGTCTTGGGGTCAAATCTCCTTGACAATGTTTTGGGTAGAAAGGTTGCATGATTTCCTAGGTAGGAGTTTTTCATTGATGCAAGGCAGTGTTGGGCTAAATCATAGATCACCATTTTGAGCTCCAAAGTTGTGGTGTCACAACTAGACGTTGAGCACCATGGAGGGTGTTGTTGTGCACATTGCTAGGGTTCAAACTATTACAACATAAGAGGTACTTGTTTCTCATTGAGCACCAATATTTTTGGGAAAGATAATGTTGATTTGATTAATTTTTGTAAGGTTAAAATTGGTTGGATTGAAGAGTTATTTTTGAGTGTGCTTTAGAGTGTATTGTTGTGTATAGGAGTAATAAGGTTGTGTTGTGAAAGAAATAGCACATGTGGAAATTACATTAGAGGGAGTCATAAGGTGTTTAGAGTCTGATATGTCTATGTAACATTTTATTGAAATAAAAGTGACTTCTATGTGCTTTGGGTGATAGTTGAGAGTTGAAATAATTACTTTCAAGAAAGGAGAGAAAAGGGTGTATGTGAGTTCATTGTACTTTGTAATATTTGCACATCTTGAGAAAAAGTTTAAGGGTTCTATAAGTTGCATTATTGTGAAGATAAAAATAAAATAATAAAGTATTATTTTCAGCTTTGCTATGCACATATTTTGTGGAGGCTTTTCATGAAAAATGACTTAAGGAATGTTTTGCTATCTAACCCTTGAAGTGGCACAAGAAAGATCAGTTGTTTGTGAGACAGGTTTTTGAGGACATATCTTCATCAGAGCAAAATAAGAGGTATGGGCATATCATTCCTTGTTTAAGGTGTTTTGTTGAGTAAATGTTTCTAGAACATAAGGTGGAGATAAAAGGGTTGTTTGGTATGCATTGTTGAAAATATTTGAGTTAGGGTTTGAGACCTATATGTGCATCAATTGTTGAGAAAAAGTTGAAACAATTGCATTAGAGTTTGAGATATTTTTGTGCTTCATTGTTGAATGGTTTTGGAAACATTTGGGATAAAGTTTGAGAACAATTTGTGCTTCCATTGTTGAAAGAGATTGAGACATTTGTGCTAGAGATTGTGAACTACTTATGCTAGGTTTGAAGACAAGTTTGTGCATCATTGTGAAACATTTTGAGCATTGGTTTGAGAGATATTGAAATAAATTGTGAAAGTGTTTGAGATCAATATTGTGAGGGAAATTTGTGCATTAGTGTGATTGATATTTGAGAGAAAATTTGTAAGAAAGATAGATCAATTTTGTGAAGCAAGTTATACACTATTTTGATTTGATTTGAAAGGGATTTTGTAAGAGATAGAGATTGGATTAATTGAATGCAAGATTTGTGAATGTGAAGAACATATTAGGGTTTTGATAGTGCATATCATTCTCTATATGTTCTAGAGGTTAAAAAAATTCTAAGTAGAATATTGTCTATTTGAAGAAAGTATTTTTGAAAGAGATTTAAGATTTGTTTGTATGCAAGATTTGGAAATATTTGAGAAGGTTCTATGAGCAGTATTGAGGTAGATTTGAGAAAGTCTTGTGAGAAGACTTAGGGAAGGCTTGAGGTAGATTTGAGCAAGTCTTGTGAGAAGACTTGGAGAAGCTTTGAGGTAGATTTGAGCAAGTCTTATGAGAAGACTTGGAGCAACTTTGAGGTATATTTGAGCAAGTCTTGAGAAGACTTGAAATAACATTGAGATAAATTTATGAGTAGAGATAGAGTAGATTTATGCTAACCTTGTGATGAGGTTTGGTGTAGATTTGAGATAGTATTGAGAGTAGGTTTTGGAGCAGACCTGAGTAGAGGGGATAGAGTTATCCTATGGAGAGAGATCCACAAACCGAAAAGGAATAGATTCACAGATGGAGATCAGAACCAGAGCAGAGGGGATAGAGTTCTCCTATGGAGAGAGATCCATGAACCAGAGCAAAGGGGATAGAGTTCTCCTATGGAGAGAGATCCACAAACTAGAGTAGAGGGGATAGAGTTCTCCTGTAGAGAGAGATCCACAAACCAGAGCAAAGGGGATAGAGTTCTCCTATGGAGAGAGATCCACAAACTAGAGCAGAGGGGATAGAGTTCTCCTATGGAGAGATCCATGAACTAGAGAAAAGGGGATAGATTTCTCCTGTGGAGAGAGATCCACAAACTAGAGTAAAGGGGATAGAGTTCTCATATGGAGAGAGATCCACAAACTAGAGTATTGGGGATTGAGATATCCTTTGGACAGAGGTCCATAAATATTGTAATAGGGAATTGATTCCCAAGAGATTTGTTGAGAAAATTTAGAAGAAATATTTTCTCCATGGATGTAACCCACATTGGGTGAACCACATTAAATTTGTGTCTCTCATGTGTGTGATGATTTATGCATTGCTTTGATTACTGCTATTGATATTGCAATTGATAACATTGGATAATATTGTTTGGGAAAGAAAAGTAAAATTTGATCTTATACTATTCACCCCCCTCTCAGTATAAGCTTGTGTTCTTCAATTGGTATCAGAGCGGGTTCCTTTGAAAAAGTCTAACAACTTGAAGGAAGATAATATAGGAACACATATGGCATATCAGAATGGATCCTCATCAAATAAGGCACCATTGTTAGATGGGAATAATTATACATTATGGAGTATAAGAATGAAGACTTACTTGATGGCACAAGGATATGAGACATGGCAATCGGTTGAGTATGGATTCACACCTATAGCTACTCCTCCCATAGATAAAGATGGTAAGATGTTACATGTGAATAATACCAAGGATATGAATGGAATATTAAGTGGATTACATGAAGTAAAATTTATGAAAGTTATAAACTACAAATCATCAAAAGAGATATGGGACAAATTGAAGCAAACATATGAAGGAGATAAAAAGGTCAAGTTGGAAAAACTGCAAAACCACAAGAAAAGGTTTGAAGATTTAAATATGGAAGATGAGGAGGATATTGCTACATACTTACTTTGTGTGGATGAGATTGTTAATACCATGCATGGACTTGGATTCAAAATTGAAGACTCCAGTGTTGCTCAAAAAGTAGTAATATCACTACCTATGAGGTATGATAGAAATATTTGAACTATCGAAGAGATGTGAGATATTGATAAGTTGAATATGGATGAGTTACATGGAATTATCATAGCTTATGAGATGATAATATTAAAGGATACCAACTCCAAAAAAGAGGTAACTTTTAAAGCTTCAAACAAGAAAAAATATTAGAAACCAGAATCAAGTGGTGAGTCAAGCAGTGATGAAGAATTTAACTATGTGAGAAGAAACAAGAAGGACCCAATAAAGCACAAAGGTATGAATACTATGAAATGTTTTAATTATGGTAATTTTGGTCACTATGCATCTAATTGTCCACAAGCCGAAAGTAGTAGCAGTGAAGAGAAATAGGATCATAAGAAAAAGGAAGAAGGAAAATCTAGGCATGAAAAGGAAAATAGGTATGGTCAAAGCAAGCATGAAAAGAAGTTATTTCAAAGGCACAAGAATAATTTCTATATTAAAAAGGCAATCAAGTCTTCAAGTGACAGTGATGAAAGACTCTCAGATAGTGAAGAAGAAGAGATTCTATTTTTGGAAATAGAAGAGGAAGAAAATGCTCCTATTGAAGATAAAGTCAAAAAGTATGAAGATGCTCTTGGAGACCAAGAAGTAGAGAAAGATTTAGAAAATGAAGAGGAAGGCACAATTGATCTAGAAGAAAAACATATTGTTGCTCTTAGGGAATTGTAAAAGGTTAAAAAGTAAAATTTAAGACTAAACGTTCAAGTTCAAGAACATGAGGAAGAAAAGGAAAAGCTTCTACAAGACCTAACAAACTCAAAATCTAAGGCAAGGAGATTTAAAGAGGTCATGGTTGAAAATTTAGAGGTAAAAGAGTTAGAATATGAAATATTAGAACATGAGAAGGATGGAAGTGAAATATTATAAAGACAAGCTACACAGGTTTGGAACAGTTCAAAAACTTTGAAAACAGGACTTGGTTTTGAAGAAGGACAAGGTAAACAAGAAGAAGGGTCAAGCTCAAGCTCAAAAGAAGAAGTTTCAGAGGGAAGAGAGTGAAGAAGAAATTAAGACTTAGGAGGATAATTTGAAGAATAGAAGCTTCACTAAGAAAGGAAACAATGCAAAAATAAGAAACATGGATAATTATAGAGAAGGCAAATAAATAACTAAGAGACCAAAGGTTGTAAAATAAGATTTCCTCAAAGTACATTGTTTTTCATGTAATCTGTTTTGTCACAAGGCTATGCATTGTAGGGTTCATGGAAAGAAAGAGTATGGCCTCACTAAAAGGAATTTCAACTCATTCAAATATGGACATTTCTTTCAAGGGTATTGCTACTCTTATAATCACTTTGGTCATAAAGTGATCCACTTCAGGGTCCATGATAGAAATGATTATGGCTTCACCAAGAGGAACTTCAAGATATTTACACCTTCCAAGAATTACAACATTAAGTGTTAGAAGTGTAATAATATTGCACATAATACTAAGTGGTGTATAATAAAGTTTACAAAACTTCTAGAGATAAGCAATAATAGGGACGCTCAAAAGGATCAAAAGGGTATGACTACAAAAATATTGAAAATGAGGTTGATAAAGAAAGAGAGAATTGTATGTTGGGAGTAGAGATACTCCCACCCCAAAATTAATCACATCAAGGAGAGGAGGTGGGGAGGGGGCTGAGCTAAGAGTCTTGTATTTTTTCCCAAAGGAGTCCCTTTGCCATTGATGTCAAAGTGGGAGAGCATTCAGTTAGGGGGAGCAAATTCTCAGGGGACCAGATTTGAAGATTCAGTGGTTGCAAAAGAAAATGCTAGAAAGGGTTACCATCAATGACAAAGGGGAAATTGTTTGAAATTTGAGCATATTGAGTTGTCATTGATGTCAAAGGTGCATAATGGGCAAGGCAAAAATATTATTCAATAGTTGTAAAAGAAATATTATTCAATGCTTGTAAAGCAAAGCTTATTGAGATGTCATTATTGTCAAAGGTTTGATGACAAAAGTATATTGATGTCAAAAGTGAGATTTATCTTCAAGGAAAATACCATAAAAGTATTAATGTCAAAGCATTGATGTCAAATGTTCACAATTTAAATATTTAAATTATTTAAATTAATGATTTAAATAATTAAAATTTAAATATTGTAATTAAAAATATTATCAAATGTTTATATAATCGAGTGTCGACGTAGACCAAGGTAAAATAAGGCACTCCATAAATTAAATGAGCACCGACGTTTTACAAGCATTGAAGGAAAACATATATAAATCTAAGGTTGAACCTTAGGACAATGATCACTTGAGCACGTCGATTCCTATTTGGGTGAGTAATAGTGAACGTAGAGACAACGAGTTAGTTGGGCATCGGAGGTGGAGACAAGGTTGAAATAAATCTAATTAGTGACACACTTGTTGGTGTAGTGCAATTGGCTACTAGTTGAGAGATAGAGCAAGGATAGAAGACATCTTGGGGTCTCCTTGACAGTGTTTTGGATAGAAAGGTTACACGCTTTCCTAGGCAAGAGTTTTTCTTTGATCCAAGGTAGTTTTGGGCTAAATCATAGATCACCATTTTGATATCCAAATCTATGGTGTCCCAACTGGACGTTGAGCACCGTAGAGGGTGTTGTTGTGCGCATTGCTAGGGTTATAACTATTACAACATAAGAGGTAATTGTTTCTCATTGAGCACCAATTTTTTTGGGAAAGATAATGTTGATTTGATTAATTTTTGTAAGGTTTAAATTGGTTGGATTGAAGAGTTATTTTTGAGTGTGCTTTAGAGTGTATTATTGTGTATAGGAGTAATAAGGTTGTGTTGTGAAAGAAATATCACCTGTGGAAATTACATTAGAGGGAGTCATAAGGTGTTAAGAGTCTGATATGTCTATGTAACATTTGATTGAAATAAAAGTGACTTCTATGTGCTTTGGGTAATATTTGAGAGTTGAAATAATTACTTTCAAGAAAGGAGAGAAAAGGGTGTATGTGAGTTCCTTGTACTTTGTAATATTTTCACATCTTGAGAAAAAGTTTGAGGATTCTATAAGTTGCATTATTATGAAGATAAAAAGAAAATAATGAAGTATTATTTTCAGCTTTGCTATGCACATATTTTGTAGAGGATTTTCATGAAAAATTACTTAAGGAATGTTTTGCTATCTAACCCTTGAAGTGGCACAAGGAAGATAAGTTTTTTGTGAGATAGGCTTTTGAGAACATATCTTCATTAGAGAAAATAATTCCTTGTTTAAGGTGTTTTGTTGAGTAAATTTTTTTAGAACTTAAGGTGGAGATAAAAGGGTTGTTTGGTATGCATTGTTGAAAATATTTGAGTTACGGTTTGAGACCTATATGTGAATCAATTTTTGAGAAAAAGTTGAAACAATTGCATTAGAGGTTGAGATATTTTTGTGCTTCATTGTTGAATGGTTTTGGAAACATTTGGGATAAAATTTGAGAACAAGTTGTGCTTCCATTGTTGAAAGAGATTGAGACATTTATGCTAGAGATTGTGAACTATTCGTGCTAGGTTTGAAGACAAGTTTGTGCATCATTGTGAAATATTTTGAGCATTGGTTTGAGAGATATTGAAAGCAATTGTGAAAGTGTTTGAGATCAATATTATGAGGGAAATTTGTGCATTAGTATGATTAATATTTGAGAGTAAATTTGCAAGAAAGATAGATTAGTTTTTTGAATCAAGTTATACACTGTTTTGATTTGATTTGAAAGGGATTTTACAACAGATAGATATTGGATTAGTTGAATGTAAGATTTGTGAATGTGAAGAACATATTGGGGTTTTGATACTGCATATCATTCTATATATGTTCCAGAGGTTAAATGAATTCTAAGTAGAATATTCTCTATTTGAAACTATTTTTGAAAGAGATTTAATCTTTGTTTGTATGCAAGATTTGGAAATATTTGAGCAAGTTCTATGAGTAGTATTGAGGTAGATTTGAGCAAGTCTTGTGAGAAGACTTGGGGTGGCATTAAGGTATATTTGAGAAAGTCTTGTGAGAAGACTTGGATAAGCTTTGAGGTATATTTGAGAAAGTATTGTGAGAAGACTTTGAGCAGCTTTGAGGTAGATTTGAGCAAGTCTTGAGAATACTTGAAATAGCATTGAGATAGATTTATGAGCAAAGATAGAGTAGATTTGTGCTAACCTTGTGATGAGGTTTGGTGTAGATTTGAGATAGTGTTGAGAGTAGGCTTTGGAGTAGACTAGAGCAGAGGGGATAGAGTTCTCCTATGGAGATAGATCCATGAACCAAAAAAAAAGTTATAGAGTTATCCTATGGAGATAGATCCACAAACCATAGTAGAGGGGATAGAGTTCTCTTGTAGAGAGAGATCCATGAACTAGGGCAAAGGGGATAGATTTTTCCTATGGATATATATCCATAAACCAGGGCAAAGGGGATAGATTTATCCTATGATGAGAGATCCACGAACCAGAGTAAAGGGGATAGAATTCTTCTATAGATAGAGATCCATAAACTAGAGTAGAGGGGATAGAGTTATTCTATGGAGAGAGACACATGAACTAGAGAAAAGGGGATAGAGTTCTCCTATATTAAGAGATCCACAAATCAAAGCAGAGGGGATAGAGTTATCCTGTGGAGAGAGATCCACAAACTAGAGTATTGGGGATTTAGATATCCTTTGGATAGAGGTCCATAAATATTGTAATAGGGAATTGATTCCCAATAGATTTGTTGAGAAAATTTAGAAGAAATATTTTCTCCATGGATGTAACCCACATTGGGTGAACCATGTTAAATTTGTGTCTCTCAACAGCAAGAATGGGTTGAGATCATTTTTTGGGAAAATCAATTTCGTCAGAAAATTTATTGCAGATTTTGCAGAAATAGCAAAGCCTTTGAACGACATGTTAAAGAAAGAGGTCCAGATCAA
The DNA here is from genome assembly GCA_028583015.1 of Wollemia nobilis. Classification (NCBI taxonomy): domain Eukaryota; kingdom Viridiplantae; phylum Streptophyta; class Pinopsida; order Araucariales; family Araucariaceae; genus Wollemia; species Wollemia nobilis. The sequence goes on from JAQPPZ010000513.1 coordinate 19,018,546, forward strand.
GTGGACAAATGAAAATAGAGATGCTTTTAAAAATATCAAAGACGCGATTTCTAAAGCCCCGGTTTTAGTGAGTCCCGATTACACGAAGCCTTTCTATATCTACACATTTGCTTCAGATCACTCCTTTGCGAGTGTTTTAACTCAGAAGAGTGAAGGCAGCATTGAAAATCCTATTGCCTTCTTGAGTAGTCCTCTCAAAGATGCGAAACTGAGATACTCCATCTTGGACAAGCAAATGTATGCTCTGGTTAAGACTGTGAAAAAATTTAGGCATTACATAGTCCACAGTAGGGTCTTTGCTATTGTCCCAGATCCTGCAGTCAAAGCCATGTTCATACGTAATGAATTAGGTGAAAGATGTGGTAAGTGGGTTTCAACTTTGCAGGAGTTTGATCTTGAGATTCGATCGATGAAGATAGTGCGGGGGCAAGGGTTGGTTAAGGCAATAGCAGAAAAGGATCTCGTAATTTCATGTCAACATTATGAAGTCGCAGATATAACCAAAGATGAGTGGTATACAGATGTGGTGTATTTTCTACTAAACGGTAAATGTCCATCGCATTTGAATTCTACTCAACGAAGAGCCTTGCGCTTGAAGTCTGCTAATTTCCTAATTAGATCTGGCACGTTATACAAGAAAAACCATGAAGGTATTTACCTTCGTTGTGTTGATCAAAAAGAGGTAGTGCAAATACTCGAGGAATTTCATGGTAAACATGGTACAGAACATGGGTCCGCTAATGCCACAACCCACCAAATCCTTAGAGCCGATTATTATTGGCCTCGACTATTCAAAGATGCCCATATTCATGTGAGGTCATGTCATACATGTCAAACTGCAGCCAATAGAGATAGGAGCGCTTCCATGCCTTTACAATCCGTAATTGAGTCTAGACCTTTTGCGCAATGGGGCCTGGATTTTGTTGGGATTATCAGTCTTAATTCATCTGATTCCCACAAGTACATTCTAATAGCTATGGATTATTGCACAAGGTGGACTGAAGCTATCCCCACAAAGAATGCTACTTCGGAGGTTGTTATTAAATTCTTAGAAGATAATATTGTCACTCGATTTGGGATGCCCAACTCCATTGTAAGTGATAATGGTTCAGCTTTTTCCTCTCTAGAGTTTGCTAATTGGGCCTTTGATAACAGCGTGAGTTTAAAATTCTCTTCCAATTATTATCCACAAGGTAATGGATTGGCCGAATCATCTAACAAGAATTTGTTAAATGTCATAAAAAAATTGTTGGAAAGAAATCCTTGGGACTGGCATAACAAGCTTAAGTTGGCTCTTTGGGCCAACAGAATCGAAGTCAAAGAAGCAATAGGAACATCTCCTTACCATCTGGTTTATGGACAAGATCCCATTTTTCCTACAAATCTCAGGTTACAAACGCTGCATTTCATGAAAGATTATTTCGGAACTGATGATAAACTTGAGTCTAGACTAACACAATTAATGCATCTGGATGAAAAAAGGGATGAAGCTATGCTTCATTTTAGTAAACACCAGGATGTAGTAAAAATATGGTTTGACAAAAATTCTAGAGCCAAGGCTTTTAAAATATCAGATCTAGTGTTGTTATGGGACAAAAGACATGAGAAGAAAGGGGATCATGATAAGTTTGACAACTTATGGTTGGGTCCGTACCAAGTTTCAAAAGTCCTAGGGGAAAACAGTTTTAGACTAAGAACCTTGGATGGAAAGGATTTGGCATTACCTGTCAATGGGTTGCACTTGAAACACTACTTCCAGGCTTGAAGCAGCTGGGTTTTGTATTATATGTAATTATGCCATGCTTTGTTTCTTTTGTGTGCAGATTTGATATTTAAGTTGTGTGTTCTTGACATGTTTAGGTTTGTATTAATGTTGTGCTTTGTTTCTTTTGTGTGTGCAGGTTGGACGTTTAGGTGGTGTGTTTATTTGACATGTTTTCATTGTCTTATACAGAGTAAAAAAAAAAAAAAAAAGAAAGAATAAAAGTTTGAAATGGTAACACATGCCTAAGATCGGGAGAATATGAAGCATTGGAATTATGTTGTAAAAATCTCCACATATAACACAAACTATTAAATAATATCGTTTGAGGCTTGTGATGCATGAAGTAGTTAGTTTTACAAATTATAAAAAAATACTTCATCTGCAATTCAAAGGGCAATGCATTCATAGTACATCTCACTTTGCATATACATGCCATCTTAGTTGCATATGCATTTCAGATACAAATCATTAAAGTGTGTTAAATCCTCTTAGGGTTATACTATAACATAAATAAAGAAAAATCCTAAGGTTGGAAACTGAGCCCCAGGATATCTAGAACCAAGCACAGTTTGTACACATTAAAAAAGGCCTTGGGCAAAATGATCAAAACCTTGCTTGGAGGAAAAGGGTCAAGCGAAAGGAATATTTCATGTCTATCCTATTATGCAACATGATCCTTAAAACAGTGGTTTTTACCACTTCCATTAAGCTTAAAGCCTAAAATCAGAGTAGTAAGGATAGGGTTAAGTCCTCATCGAACTTAGGTTGAGGATCCAACTCCCCAAATCTTTGATTTGACCTACATGGAGTAGTAAGGATAGGGCATAATTCTCATCTCGCCTAGGTTGAGAAACTGATTCCCCAAAGCTCCTATGTCTCATTTCAAGATAAAACTTGCATTGGAAGGATTGTACTACTTGTCCTCTACAAAGGATGGGTAGTCATCCCCAAGGTCTAAGTAATAAAATTAATATTCTCCATTTTTCATCTAAGACTTGGATTGGAAGGATCGTACTACATGTCCCTAGCAAGGATGGGTAGTCATCCCCAAGATCCAAGAAGTAAAATTAACTTTTTCCCATATCATCTAATATTGGATTGAAAGGATCGTACTACTTGTCCTCTACAAAGGATGGGTAGTCATCCCAAAAGTCCAAAGAAATGAAGTTAAGTCATGGATTATGGGGTTAGGTATGCCCATGCATGACAACATGTCTTGTCTAAAAAACAAGACCACTGACTGTTCAAAGGGTTAGACTAGCATGACCATTTCTTCCATAATTGGTTAAATCATTTTGCTCAAAGTGAGGTAATGAATTCCAAATCAAAGTAGTAAGAATAGGGTTAAACTCCCATCTAGATTAAGTTGGGAGTCTGATTTTCTAAAGCTCTAATTTCACTTTCACTTACACATGGGTTCAAGATAGTAGTGACTCATAACCAACTTTGGGATCTAATAAAACAATTCATTATACACATGGTTGATCCTAAGAGGGTTTGATAATCTTGAATATTTGTGTATGATATTAGAAGGTCTATGCATTTGTAAAAGCAAAATCTCTAAACATATTCATTAGGTTTCACAAATCATTCACAGTCTCACACATGCATGCATGTAAAACTGACAATGGAATGTTGATCAAGTCCAAGCGATATGGAGTGAAAACAAATAGCACACACCGAGCTAATACTAATGATTCTAATGTTTCATGTACTTCTGATCTGTAGGTATTTGTTTATCTTTTATGTGCTAACGCCTATATCTAAGCTTGTATATTTCAGGTTGGGTTCTCACAAAAATGCTCTGGAGCATTTGACAGCAGAGTCGCCATTTGTTGTGGCTAATCCACAACACACCCCAAAATTGGGGACCCACCTTTTTGCAGGATTTTAGAGAAAATCTCAGTGACCTAGATGCTAAAAATGAAGAAAAGGGGCAAAAATGCACAAGTGTAGAAAGTGTCACGAAATTGTGACACGTTACGCCATCACGGCCAAAAACAAAAAAGTGTCGCAAAATCGCGACACGTTGCGCCGTCGCGGCCAAAAAATAGAAAAGTGTCACAAAATTGTGACATGTTGCTCCATCACGGCCAAAAAAAGAAAAGTGTCACAAAATCGCAACATGTCGCTCCATCGCGGCCCAAAGAGGAGAGAGAAAGGCAGAATGGAAAATTGTAGCGAAATCACAACGTGTCGCAAAATCACGGTCAACGTGGTCAACGGTGGCAGGTGGGCGGAAACGTCACGAAATCGCAACGTGATGGATTTTCGCAGCTTGAAAGCGAGCAGAGGACACAAAGTACAAAATGGTCATGAAATCATGACAAAAGCAAGCAAAAGAGTCTTAAGCCCAGCAGTGTAGCGAAATCGCGACAAAATCGGAGACAAGGCACTTAATTCGAAAGGCGTTGTGAAATCGTGATGCGTCGTGTTTTCGCAACGCGGATGGCCTGAGTAGGAAAATGGTAGCGATTTCATGCAACTTTTGGCGAAACATTTTAGCTAGGTAAAGACATCATGAAATCACGACAAAAAGGTGAAGACCATGCCTGAAACAGAAAATGGTAGCGATTTCGCTACGGGGTGCAGCCGAGATGGTCCGAAAGAGAAAATGGTCACAAAATCGTGACAGGTTGCGGAGAGATGGTCCGAAAGAGAAAATGGTCACGAAATCGTGACATGTTGTGGTCAAAGTGTACGGAGATCAAAACAGTAGCAGAATCACGACAGGTTGCGGCCAAAGCGTACGGAGATCAAAACGGTGGCGAAATCGCGATAGGTTGCGGCCAAAGCGTACGAAGATCAAAATGGTCGCGAAATCGTGACAGGTTGCGGAGAGATGGTCCAAAAGAGAAAATGGTCATGAAATCATGACAGGTTGCGATCAAAGCATATGAAGAACAAAAGCGTCGCGATATCGCGACATGTCACGTTTTCACGACATGTTGCGTTTTCACGACATGTCGTGTTTTTGCTGTGAAAGCAAAGGAGCAAGGCCGCGGGATATTTTTGGTCACGATTTTCATGGGACCGTTACTAAGCATGCAGAGAGCACTGAACATGTGGTAGAAAGGCATGAGGGTCATAGTAACACTTCAGATCGACAGTTACAATAGCAGAGAAGATCAAACGTTATAGATTCAAGCAAAAGGTAAAAGCACCCAAAAGCGAGAAAATGAAGCGAAGCGTCATGGGAAGTGAAACGAAGCGTCGCAGAGCAACCAAGAGCCACAGCAGAAGGTTTAAAAGCCGAAGTGAATGTGGATACAGGGGCTAGAAATTGTAGCAAGAAAGCATTATTTTTAAAATAAAGGAGTTATTTGGCAAGAGCAACTTTTGTGTGCAAAACCAAAAGGAGATTGAAGCTAATACTACTGTTTTCTCTGTTAATCTTTACTTTGCATTATTTTCTCTTGTATCTATCCGTTTACACCATGAGATGGGTTATGATAGGTGAATGACAGAATGATACAATCATTTTCTTTCCTTAGAGTCTTGCATCTGATCTGATTTGACTGTGTGTTAGTGTAGGTTTGTTAGGTCAGGTTGTTTTAGAATTTCGTCTCACAACTTGGGGTTTTGCAGGGAGGAGATTGCTAACCGAATTAACGTCGTGTTTTAGTTTTCCAGTTGATTTTCATAAGAAATGTTGCGGTTCTAGGTTCTGATATTATTTTTTACTTTTTATTCGAAGATTGGCATTTCAGATTCTGGTGCATTCCAGGATACGTTTTATATTTTTTACTAACTCCAAACGCTAACGTAGAAATAGTAGAACATTTAAATGAAATATAAAATGAACCAGTTAACCATAAAATGAACCTCATGCTAAAGGCACGAAGCTTAAAATAAAGTGGCCTATACCACGCATTTTTTTCATTTAAAATCCTTCTTTAAGCTAAAGATAAAATAGGGTGCTAATTCATTCTAGGGAGGGTTTCATTAATTTCAAGATCATAAAAGAAGAAAGGGTTTTTATTCTTTCTTTTGCTTTATGCTGTTAGATTGTTTTGACAGATTAGGGTTACAAAGTTTGTTGGGAATCATCAAAGGCCCCTTGTTAACGAGTTACTTGCAGAAAATAAGTTGTTCTAGATTACATTCATTTATTTGCATTTTGGTCTTAATTGGTTATATGCATATGAATGTTTGTTCATAGGAAACTTGGAGAAATTAAAATAATAAATTTTCTTTGCAAGAAAGAGTCTCATGAGTTTGAGACTCCAGTTGCATGTTCATTTTGTATTAGGACAAAATATCCACTCAACAGGTCTTCAATATGGATATTCCTCTTCTTTTCCTATATCCTATCCAAGAAAATATTTAGTGTCTTCATGCCATGTTACTCTTGCTGAAATAGCTTTGACTTCATGATCATCTATCGTATCTTCCAGTTCTTCAATTTCTTCAATTTTCCTAGATGTCATTTTTTTTAAATAAAGGGGTAAAAATTTATTGATAAAAAGTCTAGATTACAGAGTACAACTGAGCTTCCAACCAGGACTCAAATAAATAGCCAAATAGGCTAAAACCACTAGACTAGAATGACACCCAAAAAATACAACAAGAATAAACCACATTAAGTCTGTACATCCTTGTGGATCAACTCCCATAGGTGTTGAGAGTCCCCAGACAAGAGACTCTCCCAATTATCGATACTCCAAGGATCCAGTAGCTCAGAAGCCCTTTTGGCTAGGTAATCAGCAACCATAATCCATTCCCTTGGAATATGCACAAAGGATATAAATTCAAACTCTTCACTCATTCTGAGAATCTAAACGGCTATAGAGGCCAACTGCCAATTAACTTCCTCCACCCTTTTAATTTAAAATATTAACCATAATTTGAGAGTCAAACTCGTAGATAATCCTATTCCATCCAATAGAAAACCCCCTTCGTGAAGAACACAAGCTTATACTGAGAGGGGGGGTGAACAGTATAAGACCTCTTTTTACTTTTTCTTTTATACTTCAATTCAATATTATGTAGTGAATAGATAGCAGTATCAATAGCCATAATCAAAGAAATGCACAAAACACCATCCATAATAGAGACACAATAATTTACATGGTTCACCCAATGTGGGCTACTCCACGGATAAAATCTTTCACTAAATTTTATCAAATCAAATTCTGGGAATACCTTTCTTGATTACAATGTTTATGGGCACCAACCCAAAGGAGACACAAATCCCTTAGCTCTGCTCTGATTGGTGATCCTCTAGAAGGCCTCTACCTTCGTTGCCCTTAGAAAATGGAACTCTATCCACAGAAGACACCTGTCCTCCCTACTCTAGCTAGAGACCTCTGCCCTCAACTTTATCACCTCCAAAGTTGGTCCTCGAATTTGCACTAAACACAGTCCTTCAGTTTAGCACAAATGTCCTCGTTATATTTCTCTGATTTGCTCCAAACACAGTCCTTTGGTCTGGCAAAAATGTCCTTGAATCTGCACCAATCTCTGTCCTCAACTGGTCCTCAAATATAGTTCACAAAAGTGGTTCACAAGCTTTCACTAAAGCTTGCTTGATCTTCACCCAAGTCTTCACCAAGACTTGTCTCAGATCTGCTTTGCAAGTTCTTAAAAGAACCTGCCCAAACTGCTTCACAAGCTCAAGAAAAAATTGCTTAAATCTATGCAACAATTCCTCTCAATGACTTATCCAAAACCATCAAAGCCTGCCCACAATCATCGAACGTCGCAAAAATGATGCACCCCACAACTTTGCACTTTTTTTCTCTCTATGCACAAACTCAATAGCACCATCTTCTCACACTCTGATTCCTTGTGATCTCTCTCACTTAGACGATTCAAAAAAATGCACTTTGTACACTACTATTGAATTTCACACTCTGCTCTCAGCGATCGAACTTCTCCCCCACACTCTATTTGCGAATGTCACACTTTAAACGCATACCCCAAATTTGATTCTTTAACTCTTCAAACAGCCCTCCTTTTATACTAATACTTTCAAGATCAAAACCTTGATCTTAGTCGACTGCACAACCCTAAACTATGTCGGCTACAAACCCTAATCTTTGTCGGCCCAAATTTAACTTTGTCGACTTCACTACCTCTGTGGTTCTATAGCTTTTCTCGTTAAACTACAAGAAGTCACGATATCGCGACACCTTTGCCTTTGAACACTTTCTTTTGGCTTTTGTCATGAAATCGTGACACTTTTGCCTCTACTGATGTCATCTTCACTTCTGTCATGAAATCATGACATTTCTTGCTTTCTCAACCTCTTCTCGGCTTGCACCCGTGAAAGAAGAACATGTCACGAAATCGTGACACTTTTGCTTCCTTGCACTCTTCTCGACTTGCACTAGCAAAAATGGAACATGTGAAATCGTGACACTTTCATTGCCTTATGCTTTTCTATACCTTACGCCCGTGAAACTGGAACATGTCACGAAATCGTGACGCTTTCGCCTTTGAGCTATTCCTTCTTGAATTCGTTGTGAAATCATGACGCTTCTTCTGTTGAAGACTTGCTTACTGTCTCTGTCATGAAATCGTGACACTATCTCCAACTGAATGCTGCCATCCCAATATATCATGAAAACGTGACACTTTCTACATCCATAAGCTTTCTCTTCAACTTGTTGTGAAATCGTGACACTTTCTGCATCCGTATGACTTCTTTTCAGCCTATCGCAAAATCGTGATGCTTTCAGCTTTCGTACGTCTTCTTTGCAACCTGTCATGAAATCACGACAGTTCTCATTTAAGACTCTTCCCTTTGTTGCATGTCATGAAATCGTGATAGTTCTCACTTCAAGTTCTGCAGCATGTCATGAAATTGTGACAGTTCTCACTTTGACTTCTATAGCATGTCGCGAAATCGCGACACTTTATCTTGCTACTTTCTCTCTCTTCAAACTTGTCACGAAATTGCGACAATTCATACTACGGACTCTTTCTTCTGCATTATGTCACAAAATTGTGACACTTTTTCTTTTGGACTCCTCCTGCAACATGTCATGAAATTGTGACACTTTTTCTTTCGTACAATCTTCCTTGCAATATGTCGCAAAATCATGACATTTCTGACTCCATACATTCTCTCTCCTCTTTGAGTCGCGAAACCGCAACATGTCACAATATCACGACACTTTTTTAAAAATATTTCTCTCTCCCGCCTAAGTCGTGAAAATGCGACATGTTGTGATATCGCGACACTTTTTCAAAAAGCTTTCTCTCTCCTATTTAAGTCGCGAAACTACGACATGTCGCGATATCGTGACATTTTTCAAACTTACTTTCTTTCGAACCTTTCATGCCGAAACCTTCATCAAAACAAATTCTTTTACATCAAATCAAATTCCTTTAAAATCTTCTTGACATCAATGACAACTTATACACTTGAGCAAAGGCAATATACCCAAGGTACCCAAAATTGCCAACAATCTCCCCCTTTGTCATTGATGGCAAACCTTTACTGAAAACAAGTCTTAGGAGCCAAAACTCGAAACCAATCGTGCTAACAACCGAGAAACCGCCTTGAGGTTTTGCTCCCCCTGACTTGACGCTTTCCTCTTCACTTGAAGCTCTCCCCCTTACTCATATTTCTCCCCCTTTGTCATCAATGGCAAAGGGTCACCTTTGGAGCTCGGGACTAAGAATGAGCCTCTTAGATTAGTCCCTCCACCACCTCCTGATGAGGTGATTAATTCTGGGGTGGGATTAAAACTCCCATTAGGCACTGATCATCATCAGCGTCTATAATTTCCTTATCGGGCCTTCTCTTGAACTCTTTGCCCGTATTCTTGTTCCTGTTCCTGTCACTATTCCTATTCCTGTTATCATTCCTGTTCTTGTCACTGTTCTCGTTCTTGTTCTCATCCCTGTTCTTATTCATGCCTTGATCCTTGGACCTGTTCATATCACTGTTCCTATTCTTGTACCTTGGAAGTTCAGCTCTACACTGTCTAGTTGTGTGACCTTTATTGTTACACTTATAAAAAGTAACAATGTTATTTCATTTAGGCATACCTGTTCTTTGAATCCACCTGATCTGGCCAAACCTGTTTTGATCAAACCTGTTCCTGTAATTAACCTTGCAATAGACTGCCTTGTGCCCAAATTGTTGACAAGAGTAGAAATACCCTTGAAAGAAACTAGCACTTCTGAAATTGTCGTTTACCTTCTTCACTTGAGCCATGCAATGTGCAGCCATGTGACCAAACTTGTGACACGCAAAACATCTGTCGTGAAATTTTCCTTTATTCGACCTCTTGGGTCCTAAAAACTTCTCTTTCTCATTCTAAATTTTGTTTTCTGTTTCTGTGCATCTATCATCCAAGGACTCATAATCTGAAATACTTTCCTCATCAGAACTCTCTTCCTTTTGGAGTCTCTTACTAGACTCTCTAGCTTGTTCCTTGACAAAACCAAGGCCTGTTTTATCTGTTGTCTTTCTTTGACCTTTGATGAGTGACTTAACATTTTTGGAGCTATCTTGAAACCTGTAAATCTTATCCTTGTACTCTCTAGTTTCCTCTTTCAAAGAAGCCATTTTCTGTTCTAACTCACTATACTCAAGAACCTTAGATTCTAACTCATCCTTGAGTTCTTGTGTCTTAGCCATAGAGAGGTCAAGACTTTCTATAAGATCATCTCTCTCCATACAACATTCATCTAACTTATCCTTGAGTCTAGCATTCTTCTTTCTTTCCTTTTTCAAAACACTAAGAGCATTAGTAAGTTCACTTTCAAGATCCTTTATTTGTTTGCTTTCTGAATCATCGATGCCTTTTTCAGATTTCTTATCACTAGAGGTGCTACCTTTTTCAAAAACCATACACGCATATTCCTTATAGTTTTCTGAAGCATCCTCATACATACTAGAAACCAAATCATTGTTTGTGCAATCATCCTCAAGGTGACCAAAATTTCCACATCTAAGACATTTCATGATAATGAATCTATGTTTCAGTTCTTCCTATTTTTTTGATATGAACATCTCATTTTCATAATCACTTGAAGAACTTTCACTATCACTACTAAAACACTTACTTGCTTTGTCTAGGTAGAAACTCTTCTTGTGCTTGTGAGAATACCTCTTTCCTTGATTGCTGTGCTCATATTTGCTTTTCCTGTGATGCTTGTTCTTTTCAGAATCCTTGCTTTTAGAATCCTATTTATCTTCATCACTTTCATTCTTGGGAACAGTACAGTCAGTAGCATAATGACCAAACTTTCCATAATTGAAACATCTTATATTTTTCATGCTTTTGTGCTTTCTAGAGAATTTGCATTTCTTGCTATAATATGCCTCTTCATCACTAGAAGACTCATTACTCTCTTGAAGTTGTTTACCCTTGGATTTCTTGGTAGCCTTGAAAGCTGCCTCTTTCTTGACATCAACCTTCACTTGAGTTCTCAACTCAAATGCTGCAAGTATACTATGGAGCTCATAATTTTTCAAATTATCCAAATATTTAGGTTCTTCTGAAAGCACGAGATTCCGGGCAAAGGAAACACTAGTTATGCAACATAAGACGAAAATGTAATGCTTTGATCCTATGCACTAAATAGAGAAAGGAGACAACTTGGAAACGAAAGACAAGATGTAAAGAAATCACAGCCCTCTTTATTCAAATATCTTATCCTCGATTACATAGACGTCTCCTCCCATTTTGGGGGCTAGGAGCGTTAAATTTGTCTTCATTACAATGTGTGACCTAGTCTTCCTCTTTCCACGTGCCCACGATTGCAATGGGCGGGCCGAGATGCTGCCGCCGCTGATGTGGATAAGTTCTTCACCTCTGATTGCTTTTCCTGCAATCAAAGAAACAATAAAAATGTCAGTAGCACCTACTGCAAAGGAAAGGGGTTCGTTCTCTAAAATCAACGAAATATGCATGTAAACATCTCGCTCGAAACAAGAAATACAGTGAGTCCAAATGGCTTGAAAACTTGACAGAAGACGGAAAATGTTACCAAAAGGCCATTGCCCCTGAGACAGCCGACCAATCTGCTTTTACCTGGTAATCGTCCCTGGTAAGGATGATTGCTACTGTTAATCATCCCCCGAAAGGACGATTGCTACTGTTAATCGTCCCCTATAGGGACGATTGATACTATGTTGAAGAAGCCGACCTGCCGCTGCTCCAATGTCGATTCTCGAGACCTGCAAAACGCCTGCAAACAAGGGGGTTATGTAATTGGGGCCATTTTGGGATGACCCAGATGGTCGGATTCTCCCAATTTGGCCTCCATCACCGAGAAATTGGACATTGTTACCCCGCAAGTCGGTGGGACAACCAAAATAACAAAAGCATGATAATATTCGATGAAAACCTTTTGAAATCAAGATTCAAGATTCCGAACTATTGAACAAAAGAGAATAACATGGAATATGAACAAATGACAGAAAATGAACTACAACTAAATCCAAAAGGTGCGGGGTGCCCAAGTGGGCAGCCCACCGATGGAACTTGATTTTGGCACCAATCCACTTGGGATGGGCCCAAAATCTCTTAGGAGTGGGGGGTCGACGAATTGGTTGGTTCAGGTGTCCATGTGTTGGAATTGGGTCGGATTCAAGCTTCCAAAAGCCAACCAACAACCTCCCTTGCAAAAGAGATTGGTGGATGTGGGAAGATGAATCAAAGGGGATGCAAGTGGGTCTCCAATTCGGCAACACTTCGTTGCTTGAAAACTCCTTCAACCTCTATATTTTGGGTGAGAAAAGTCTCACCTTTTATAGACCCAAGGGGTCTCCTTTGGGAAGGAAGCACAAACGCCATGTGTTGGTCATAGGCGCCATGTGGCATTCATGTCTCCTCATGAGGGAGGGGAGTCCTCCATTGACTTGTGTTTTCATAATTGCTTCTTGTGACAGTCCTCTAACGGCCCTTCTTCCACCTACACACGCGTGCAAGGCGAGAGTCATCAACCGACCGTTTCGGGGCTGCCACTTGGCATCGTTTGTCATTTTTCCAGTTAAACTTGGTAATCGTCCCTGGGTGGGATGATTACAACAATCGTCCCTGGGTGAGATGATTGCAAGTTAGTAATCGTCCCTGGGTGAGACGAGTACTGGGCAAAGTGTCTAAATGTACCAAATTGCTTCCTGACCTTACAAAATTGCTATGGAAGTGGTTAGGACCATTGTTTGACCTCTGAGGGCTGCCCTGGGGGCTATGTTTGTCAAAGCGATCAGTGTTTGCAGTCACATAATCGGATTGGTGCTGTTTTGGTGTCTACAGATGCCCCTTTTTGGGAAGCGCTACGGGTGATGTAGTGCTGAGCAAAAATAGATAACCAAAGCACTAATGATTAGGGTTTCTTGGTAACCTAACCAACTTTTGATGCCCCAAGTATGGAAAGGGCATGCATTCTTGAATCCTTGCTTTTGACGAGCTAAGGAATTTGATTTCAAGTGTTAACCTATTTTGGTGAGGTGTGACTTGAACTTAGACATTGATCAGTCATGAATAGGCGAAGGGCGTTTTTACCTCAGGGGAACCTTGTATTCATGATTCACGAAATGCCAAGTGTTTGATTGATTTGATTGTTGCTTGTTTATCGCCCCAAGCAGGAGCGTGATTGTCTTTGTCAATGATTCTTTGAATGCATGTCTTTCATGAGAGAAGTGATGAGTCGCTTGACCCAAGATGACTTGTGCAAGGGTGCCTTTAGAGGGTTTACCGTTAAGCATGTGCAATTTTTCCAACATATGGACCTATTTTTGGTGGGTGTTAACCCTTTTGGTGATGTCATAATGAGGTGAAATCATCGAAAACCTATTTCCCATGGAGCGGTCCGGCTATGATAGCCTTCTTGGGGAATTAGGAGAGTGATAATTTGAACCTCGACATCTATTTTTCTATGCCAAGAGGTTAAGTGCAAAAGCACTTGTGTCTGGCAATGTTTATTGCTATGTTTTTGTTTTGCTTTTTTGTGATGTTTTTGTTGTTTTTTGTGACACCATTTGGGGATTTAATTGTCTAAAATCCGTTTTCCCGTGGAGCGGTCCGGCTATGGTAGCCTTCTTAGGGAGTAGGATAGTGACAATGTAAACCTCGATATCAGTTTTGCTATGCCAAGAGGTTAAGTGCAAGAGCACTTGTGTCTGGCAATGTTTATTGCTTTTTGCTTTTGTGTTGCATTTATTTGTTGTTTTTGTTGTTTTGATATTCTTTGATCTTGTGCATGATGGTTGATGAATATGGATGTATTATGTTGATTTATTTTGATGGATGCATATGCTATGATGACTCGCAAATGTTTTTGATTTATATGTGATATGCAGAGATGAAATGGATGAATGGGATTTGTGATGTTTGGCTATGGCACCATAGATTGTTTAGAACTCTGTTATTTTGTTTTTAGGCGATTGTTGTGATGCATGAATTTGTATGTATACATGTGGTTTTTTCTTTTTTTTTTTTTGTATTTTCTGATGGTATTGCAAAGACGAAAAGTAGCGCAGTTGGTTTAGAAATGTAGCTAAGTTTTTCTGAGACTCAGATAGTTCTAGCTCTCTAGCCACGACTGTACTTTATCTTACATGATTTTTGAACAAGGTATGAATCAGACCTATTTTTGACCAAGCTATTTCACATCCCTATGTGTGCCATTGAGTTCATTTATGTGGTATTTATCAGGATACCGCCAGTGCCAGATGGGCTTTCAACCGAACCTGTACTGAGGATCACCTAACTAGCTCCACTAACTCCTTTGTTATGTTTAGTTAGATTAATCCGCGATGTTTTCTAGGATGTCATAAGCTAGCTTATCCACATGCAAACATTGATATGTACACAAGTTAATGTGACAGATATATCGTCATGCGAGAAGACCTTTAGAATGCTGAGAGTTCTAGGGATTCAAGTTCAACTCCCTTCTTTTCTTCAATTGTAATAGGATACTTGCTCGTTTGTAGTGATAAGATCATTGTTTATTTTGATTTGTTTTCTTCTTCTTTTTTTTTTTTTTTTTGAGCAAGGGATTGGAGTGATAAAAATCACTGTTTCTTAGTGCATTTTGATGTGTGCACTGTAGGATGTCAAATCTTGATGTTTTGACGTTTTGCAAATTTTTTTTGATTTTTTTTTTGCAACTATTGGGATTAGGGATTTTTGGGAATTGGGTAGGGGTGATGCTTGTCCTTTTGCCAACTCTCAGCATTCTTTGGGTCATCCGCACAGGGGGATGAGCAAGATAACCGTTTCGCTTATGGTGACCTAGATTACTGTGCAGTTCATCTTTCTTTCACATAACTCTGGAATTGTTAATGTGTTTAGTTTGTGTTGGGATGTTACGTATCAAGGTGTATTTCAAGTATGACTCTACCTTCGTAAAATCTGTTCGACTTGATACATTACATGGCTAAAGAGGAAAATTTTGGCTGAACTACGAAAACTCGTGATACATTAAAAGACCACTGACTCTAGTGTGGTGGAAGCAATGCATGGTGTGTCTATTTTTTTTTATGAAATGGAACAGATGGGGAACAAGATGGACTGTATGAATGCAATGCTTAATGCAGCTACATATTTTTGTATTTTCGATGAATTGAGTTTGGCGAATATGAAGATGAGATGTGAGAAAACTCTCAATTGATGAATTTGAGAATGCGTAGAAATGAGATGCAAATTTTTGTTGTTTTTGATGTATTTTGTTGTTTTTGAAATTTTTTTGTTGTTTTTGATGTATTTTTGTTGGGTTTTGACCAAGTGATTGCGATAATCCTTGGAGCTTTTTGGGTTTGACCAAGTGATTGCGATAATCCTTGGAGCTTTTTGGATTGACCAAGAGATTGCGATAATCCTTGGAGCTTTTTGGATTTGACCAAGAGATTGCGATAATCCTTGGAGCTTTTTGGATTTGACCAAGAGATTGCGATAATCCTTGGAGCTTTTTGGGTGACCAAGAGATTGCGATAATCCTTGGAGCTTTTTGGATTTGACCAAGAGGTTGCGATAATCCTTGGAGCTTTTTTTTTTTTTTTTTTTTGGGATATGGCTTTCTTAGATATGAAATGGTCGCAAGTGACTGATATTCAAGGGTTCTGTTTCCTTGATACCATCAAGAGAAGCTAGCCGGTATGTCCCGGGTCCTATTTTGCTATCAATGACATAAGGACCTAACCAATTTGCCATGAATTTATCCCTCAGGTGGGGCGGCAAATTAGAATTTTGTTGGTTTTCCTTCAAAACCAAATCACCAACCCGAAAGTCTCTTAGGTGAACCTTCATGTTGTAAGCTTTCTTAAGTCGCTCTTGATAGATACGTAAGTGCTCAAGAGCATTAACGCGTCGTTCATCAAGCAACGTAAGTTGGTCTAATCGGGCCTACCGTGCAGTGTCATCATCGATGAATTCCTGCATTGATATGCGAAGGGAAGGAATTTCCAACTCGAGAGGCATTACTGCCTCTGAGCCATACACTAGTGAAAACGGAGTTGCCCCAGTTGGCGTCCGAATGCTAGTGCGATAAGCCCAAAGTGCAAGTGGGATTTGTATGTGCCAATCCTTATGACTGTCTGCGATGGTCTTTTTAAGGATGGCAACTAGTGTCTTGTTTGATGCCTCTGCTTGCCCATTTGCTTGCGGATAATAGGGTGTTGAAAAGCTATGCTGAATTTTGTACTTTGTGGTCAAAGCACGCACGTATTTGTTCTTGAATGATGGCCCATTATCCGAGATTATTTTGGATGGAATACCAAAACGACATATGATGTGATGCAAGATGAACTCCGCAATGCGGGGGCCTATCGTAGAGGTTAACGAAATTGCTTCCACCCATTTGGTAAAGTATTCTGTGGCCATTATGATAAACGTGTGATGGCCTGACGATGCAGGGGAGATATTTCCAATTAGATCAAGGCCCCACTACGAAAATGGCCAAGCATACTGGACTGTCTATAAGGCCTGGGAAGGTACGTGCATCAGATTGGCATGATGTTGACATTTTACGCACCTCTTGACATACGCGCAACAATCTTGCTCTAAAGATGGCCAATAATAGCCCATGCGAAGAATGCGCTTTGCAATGGCCATACCACTAAAGTGGCCGCCACATGTACCATCATGCGCTTGGGCGACTGCCCAAGTGGACTCTTGCTGGTCCAAGCAACGAAGGAGAATTTCGTCATAGCTGCGACGATACAAAATGTCTCCTATCAAGACATATTTTGCCGCTTTCTATTTGAATGTCCGTTTTGCGGCATGCATCAATCCAAAGGGAATATTACCTAACTTGAGGTAGTCTCTGATTGGTAAATACCAGTCCTGTTGATCGAAAACCTTGATAGTATGAACAACCAATCCCTTTTGAAGTTCTTCCCTATCAAGTGCTGATTGGGATAAAACTTGTAAGAATAGCGTTGTGTTGCTATCAATGGGAGTGGGGGAAAATAAGGACCCCCAGTTGGCACGTTTTAGACTATCTCGGATTCGAAAGAACTTATCCGAGGATGGTTCGATCTGGATCATGTGGATTCCTGGCATCAAGTCTGAGCTTGCACGCTCCATCATGGATTGCGATAATGTTTTGACTTGAATAGTTGTCATGTCACCGGAAAGGTCTTGCGGGATTAGTGACCCCAAGGAGGCCATTGTGTCCGCAAAATGATTCGATGATCGAGGAAGTGCCTCGATGTCATACCACTCAAGTTTTGCCAGGAATTTGTCCACAAGAGCTTTATAGGATTTCAGAACTGGGCATTTGCATTGATATACCCCTTTGACTTGATTGACGATTAACAGTGAATCACCAAAGATGTTTAGTCTTTTGATGTTCATGGCGATTGTTGTTTGAAGACCTAGGAGCAAGGCTTCATATTCTGCATTGTTGTTGGTGCACTGGAAGTTTAATTTAAATGACAGGGGCATTGGAGCACCCTGCGGTGTGAAGAATACGATTCCTGTGCCACCCCCCTGCTCGCATTTAGAACCATCGAAGAATAAGGTTATGTCGGCCTGTGACTCGAGCTCTTCGGAATCTGGCGATTCTGAGACATGGAAGACCCCATCGTCGGGTAGTTCTATAGCCAGAGGCTGATCGTCTTCAAGAGGAGCCTCTGCTAGTTGATCGGCTATGACTTGTCCTTTGATAGATTTTTGCCCAATAAATTCAATGTCAAATTTCGTCAACAACATGATCCATTTCGCCATGCGACTACTATGATAAGTACGACTCATCATGTATCGCAATGGATTCTCCTTAGACACAACATATGTAGTGTTGCTCAGCATGTAGTGGCGTAGCTTTTTGGTAGCAAACACCACTGCTAAGCAGAGTTTTTCAATGTATGCATAGTTAAGTTCGTAACTGACCAGGGTGCGGCTAAGATAGTAAGTAGCCTGTTCTTTGTGATGTTCATTCTTCTAGGCTAGCATGGCACCCAGTGCCACCTTAGTAGCTGAGATGTATAAGTAGAACGGCACTCCTGGTCTAGGTGGTGCCAGTACTAGCGGCAAAGCCAAGTATTGTTTGATTTCATCAAAGGCTGACTGGCACTCGTCATCCCAATGAAATGTGACCCCCTTGTGCAATAGTTTGTTCATTGGTCGGCATTTGTCAGATAATTGCGCTATGAAGCGTTTAATCGACGTGACCTTTCCTTGCAGACTTCTTAGCTGCTTGATAGTGGTTGGGGGAGCCATTTCAAGGATTGCCTTGACTTTGTTTGGGTCCACTTCGATGCCTCTCTTTGAGACTATAAAACCCAAGAGTTTTCCAGATGTGACGCCGAACACGCACTTCTTGGGATTCAGTCTGACCTTATGCTCTATGAGGCGATCGAGAATCTTGCTTAAGTCACCGAGATGGTCTGAGCGCAAGAGAGATTTGGCTAACAAATCATCCATGTAATCTTCCAAAGTTTTGTGCATGTAATCATGGAAGATATACGTCATAGCACGTTGGTATGTAGCGCCAACATTTTTAAGGCCAAAAGGCATGACCTTATAGCAAAATGTCCCCCAAGGCATTGTGAATGCCATTTTGAGTTGGTCTTCAGGATTGATACGAATTTGATTGTATCCTGAGAAACCATCCATTAGGGAGAGCATTTCGTGACCTGTTGTAGCGTCTACCAATGCGTCGATGCTTGGCAAGGGGAAATCATCCTTAGGACTCACTTTGTTTAGGTCTCAAAAATTGGTGCATATGCGAATCCTCCCGTCGGGCTTCTTGATGGGAACCATGTTGGACAACCATGGCGGATAATCCACGCAGATGACAAATTGTGCATCCAACAGCTTTTGCAATTCGTCTTTGACCATCAAGGCCACTGTTGGGTGCATCTTTCTTAGTTTTTTCTTTACTGGGCTTGATTGTCGGATCAAGCGTTAAATTGTGCATGACTAGCTGCGGGTCTAGTCCTGGCATATCCTTGTACGACCATGCAAAAACCTCCTTCTTCTCTTTAAGAAGGGCAATGTAATCGGCTTGCTCTTCGGGGGAAAGACTTACCCCCAGCTTGAGAATCCATGGATTCATTGGATCTATGCCGATGTCTACGTCAGTCGTCTCCTCGACTGACATGTGGGATCCGTCCTCCAACTGATGTGGAGTTGGGATCAAATGGATATCATCAGCTGAGTTAAGATCTACGTTTGGAACCTCGGGTCCCTCTTCAGCTTGAAAAATATCCTGAGTTGTCCTTGGGGCGGAATGAAGCATTTCACCGAAAGGCCAATACTCTGCTGGTGATAATGGTGAATTGACGTGATCCCAGTCGATGGCATCCATGTCTAGATGCAATGGCTATGATGGATCGATCGGATTGTGGATGGGTGCGGTCAAATCAATGGAGATCATGTGGATGGAATGAATTTGGTCTCCAAAACCGTGGGTGTGATGACTTGATTCTTTTAGCTGTTCCCTATACTCTGGATCTGGCTCTACGGGAATGGGCATGAATGGATCCTCTCTAGGTGCAAACTCATCTCTATGTGCGAAAAGGAAGGCGGGGTCTTCCCTCGGACTGCTATCCTGATGGGATCTCGAGGTGGACGATGCTCTTCTTGAATTTGGAGCCATGGGTCCAACACTTGGTCCCACCTCACTGGGTCTACTTGCCATTCATGTCCTAATAGGATGCCCATTTGTCCCATTAGATCTTCATGCGTTAAAGCACGATGATGCCATCGTGCGTGTCTGAGATAGTCCATCTCAGTCTCGTCTTCTGACTCACTTTCATAGATCCAAAATTGTTCATCCTCTTCAGCATCTGTTGCTTGTGACGTTGAGGACTCTTCTTGTTCCAATAAGTTAATCCAGTCCCATTGTGGTTGTTCCACTCTTGGTGGAGGGACCTGATTCTCTTGACATTGTGTCGTTTCATCTGGAATCTCTAGGGGAAACAACTTCAAAAAAATGTCCGGAAGCCATTGTTGTTCTCTTTGAGGATTGCTCTCTGAACTTTCACCTCTCTCTAGCAAAGGAGAGGGATTATTGCTATTTCTAGGGGTGTTTGTAGACCATGGGAGATAGTCCCCCAATGTGTATTATGTGTTTGGATTGGCGTACGGGTCTTGTGCCAATCCCCCCTTGTTGCCTATTTCTAGGCCTTGCATATTTTCAACCAAGTCGTCTAAGGGCAAGGGGTGGTTGAACCCCACTCCTGACTTGTCGTATGGCATCTGATATCTTGTTTGGTAAAGGATTCGTGTCCCTTGCTCATATCTGCCTAGCCCATACCCATGCCAATTGCATTGTTCGAGATATTTTAGGGCAAATTCTGGGTTCGACAGATAATTGATGTTTTCGACAAAAGGCTCTTCATCTGTTTCCTTTTGTTCGCATGGTTCAGAACCATGATCAAGGCCCCCATACACAAAATTCTTCTGGTTGGGAGGGTAGCCTAGTGGAACAATTGTCCCTATGGGAAGGCGAGGTCTTCCCATGTCCTGCACTGACTCCAATGTGGGGGTTGCCACAACATTTTGCACTAAGTACTCCCCAGTGCCCGTACTGGCCATCTCAACAGTGATTTTTGATGATTGGGTAGGAGGAAACGGTAGTCCTTCCTGAGTCCATTCCATGTTTGGTTGTTTAGGAGTCTTGGTTTGTGTTGTGTTGGGTGTTTCCTCTATTGATATCATTGAAATCATGGGCAACCCCTCTTCTAGAGGCTTAACCTCTTCCATGATTTGCTTTCCCTTGTCCTTCTGTTGGGCCACGATAGGTGGCGTTGATGATGAAGGAGTAGGTGATGAAGTCTCACCTGGCTGGGATTTTGCCTTGTTGGCCACCAGGTGGTACCTGCGGTATCGGACCTCGTTTAGATGGATTTAATTGAAAATCCAAATGCGTTGATGGGAGGGTCGATTGAGGTATGAATTGTATCGCATTGCAATACTTGAAGGGCTCTAAGTCCATTGGGACTACATGTATTTGCCCTTCATAGGCATACTTCAAGCACTGGTGTGCGATTGAGGGGACACACTTCATGTCCCTGATCCAAGGCCACCCTAGCAGTATATTATAAGCCATTTTGCCTTCCAGCACATGGCACAGTGTGGGTATTGACTTTTGTCCTACCTGGATAGGTAGAACAACCGTGCCGACTGTCGAGCAAATTGCATCGTTAAAAGCTCACAGTGTGTACGTGGAAGCGGTGATGTGAGAGGCTGGCAGTTTTAAATGTTTTAACGCTGCAGTGGTTATAATGTTACTGGATGAGCCAATATCTATCAGCACTCTCTTGTACGGGATCCCGTTGACCCGCACGATAACGTGCAGGGGTGGATCCGCCATGTCATTTGATATCTTTTTGACCTCGTCTTCTTTGAATGTGATGACAGGCTCCGTACATTGTTTCACATGTCCCACGAAGGCATTGAAAGAATTTGCTTCAT
Source organism: Wollemia nobilis (assembly GCA_028583015.1). Classification (NCBI taxonomy): domain Eukaryota; kingdom Viridiplantae; phylum Streptophyta; class Pinopsida; order Araucariales; family Araucariaceae; genus Wollemia; species Wollemia nobilis. Next base: position 19,040,140 of record JAQPPZ010000513.1, read on the forward strand.
GGGGTTGTACTTCAATGGCTTTTAAAATTTCCATAAGAGCTTCTCTATGGGGAGTTGATTGTTGGATAAGCTCGTAGATGGATAGCCTAGCCGATGTGGTCCGCAGACTCTGCGTGAGTTTGGTCCGTATCGTGACCTCGGGTCTAGGCGGAGGCAACTACGTTGGGCGTTGTTGAGGCTGCGATGTCGACGAAACTTCCCTCGCAACTACCTCAGGGGCAACTGCTGGGTATCTTCTATTCCTTTTTACAATGCTAATCATTCCCACAAATCCTTGCGCGGAAAGATCTTGTCGCACCTCATTAATCTGGAGAAGTTTTGTCTGTGCCTCATGGGAAGGCAAGGGGTCCTTGAATACCCCCATTTTTTGGTTGTTTTGTGTGATGGGGTTGTCCACGACCAATGTTCTGTTGTCGATCAAATCTTGGACTAGTTCTTTGAATTTCCAGCACCCATTTAGGTCATGTCCTCTCGCGTCTATGGAATCTGCAATACAATTCCTCCCTATACCCCCTAGGCTTGGGAATCTTCTAGGGTCAAGTACTTATGTTGGGTTTCGGGAAGTTGAGTGAACCAAATTTGCCGCGACAAGCGGTCATGAATAAGGAGTCCCTAGACTCAGCATACGGCGTGATTTTCACCTAGGGTGATGCGCAGACATCGGCTTCGAAATATTGTTACGTCTCTTTCGTAGCGTGAGTCCTCACCTTGTAAAACTAGCCCATTGGGGCAACTTGAAGTGTCTCGGGGTACAGAGGCGTAGGAACATTTATCGCAACTTGATTGACTACGGAGCGTGTTGTGGGTTGCGATGTCCCAATTTTAGTGGTTTTGTCTCCACTCCAATTTCTTCTAATAGCGCTTGGCATATTGTGCCTTCGCCTATCTTAATCTCTTCTATAAGTTTGGCTTGGGCCAAAGCTTCTTCTAGGTCTGTCAAGTATTGTCATAGCAACCATAGACCACGTAGATTGATCTTTAAGCAAGCGGTATTCTCATCTCTTGCTAACATTTGCGTGAGATCCGACATGGGAGGACGGTAGGGTAACTTAGAAAGCAAAGCTCTCCATCGGTTCTCGTACCCTATTTTGTTCAGAAGGTTCAAATGTTCCTCCTATGGGTTTACCTCAATTTTGATGCTCTAAAATCTCAAGGGGTCGCTTCCCTCTGTCGAGGTAGGCGGTATGTGCTCGAGGTTCTGGCCTCAAGGGGTGATTATGATATCCGGCTGGTGTAGAAGCATAAGGTTCCCGCATTGTATGTTGTTGTCCTTGAGGAATGCGATGATCTTCCTCATATTCTCTCTCATAGGTGCGTAAGGGGCAGGCAGAGTTAGGTCGCCCTATGTAAGGAGCCCTACGCTCTGGATTTGGTCTCTCTGTTCTGATGAGAGGTAAAGAAGGGACGCCATATCCATGTTGTCCCTCCAAATGGATAGTGTGCCCCGTTAGCGCTTCATCATGCTGTGGCCACTCATGTCTAGCTTGAGAGGGCGATTCTCTATTTACATTAAGGTCTGCATGTAGGGCATCTTTTCGAGAGGGGCTTCTTTGAATGGGCATACCCCACCGAGGATTTTGAATTGGATTCTTTTGTAGGTTAGACCGATAAGGCGATATGACCAAATCCTCAAGACTGAAGCGAAGGTGACTTGTGCCTGCTTCTTATGTACCTTCCGGAGCTACTACCCTTGATTGGGCTTGGCTGCGGGTGTACACCATTGCGGTGCGTCCACACTATCTAAGTAGATTTTTATCTTGTTTTTAATGATTTTTTTTTTTGTCTACACAAAACCGTGATTATCTCTTTTAAGGATTCTTGGTGTGCCCTAGACTGGTTTAGTGTATTTTGGTGTTTTGTTTTGTCTTTGTAGGTTTTGTAGAACTTTTAAATGCATCATGTAGGCTCTTATAACTCCCAAAAGGTTGCCCCTTCAATATACCAGCCAGGCCGATATACCAACCTCTCTATATACCCGCCCTTACGAGAGGGAGACTATAGGTACATGAGAGCAGAAGGTACGTGGTACGTAGGCGGTACGAAAGGGGGATTGTCCTGTTAATGGCACCTACCATAGAAAACTTATCCTCTCACACATGGGAATCACCCCAGCTACGCTCGGTCTATCTTCATCAGGATTTACGCCTAACAACAGTTGACAATCAGGAAATGTATGCAAATCAAGCCAAGGTGGTGATTAAATCCACCAATGGTCTTGATCAAGGGTTGGGGTCTTACGACCAGCTCCTTGGTTTAAAATTGTTTCATGGAGTGTGTGAGGTTCATTTTATCCAACAAAAATGAAACATGCATGAATGAATTTTCCTAAGCAATGCAAGCTAAAAATGAAAATAGTCAAAGAAACAGAAACAGAAACAGAAAATTTCAACAGAGATGATGAAAATCCCTACCTCTTCTCTGCTTGCTCCAGTTGCCTCTGAATTTTTGCTCTAAAAATTTGTAGACAAAAAATCGTCCCTTGGTGAGACGATTAACAGAACAAAAATCGTCCCTTGCAGAGACGATTTTACAATCGTCCCAGGGTGAGACGATTTCCAGAATAGAAATCGTCCCTTGCAGAGACGATTAACAGTCTGCAAGAAAAAAAAATGTACCTGTCAAGCACAAACACAAAAATTCAATCGCTTTCTATGATTTTAAAAATAGGGGATAGGGTCCCACCATGATCGCCACTGAAAGCACGAGATTTCGGGCAAAGGAAACACTAGTTATGCAACATAAGACAAAAATGTAACGCTTTGATCCTATGCACTAAAATAGAGAAAGGAGACAACTTGGAAACGAAAGACAAGATGTAAAGAAATCACAGCCCTCTTTATTCAAATATCTTATCCTCGGTTACATAGACGTCTCCTCCCTTTTTGGGGCTAGGAGCGTTAAATTTGTCTTCATTATAATGTGTGACCTAGTCTTCCTCTTCCCGCGTGCCCACGATTGCAATGGGCGGGCCAAGATGCTGCCGCCGTCGATGTGGATAAGTTCTTCACCTCTGATTGATTTTCCTGCAATCAAAGAAACAATAAAAATGTCAGTAGCACCTGCTACAAAGGAAAGATGTTCGTTCTCTAAAATCAACGAAATATGCATGTAAACATCTACCTGAAACAGTAAATACAGTGAGTCCAAATGGCTTGAAAACTTGATAGAAGACAGAAAATGTTACCAAAAGGCCATTGCCCCTGAGACAGCCGACCAATCTACTTTTACCTGGTAATCGTCCCTGGTAAGGACGATTGCTACTGTTAATCGTCCCCCGGAAGGACGATTGCTGCTGTTAATCGTCCCCTGCAGGGACGATTGATACTGTGTTGAAGAAGCCGACCTACCGCTGCTCCAATGTCGATTCCTAAGACCTACAAAATGCCTGTAAATAAGGGGGTTATGTAATTGGGGCCATTTTGGGACGACCCAGATGGTCGGATTCTCCCAATTTGGCCTCCATCATCGAGAAATTGGACGTTGTTACCTACAAGTCAGTGGGACAACCAAAATAACAAAAGCATGATAATATTCGATGAAAACCTTTTGAAATCAAGATTCAAGATTCTGAACTATTGAACAGTAGAGAATAACATGGAATATGAACAAATGATAGAAAATGAACTACAACTAAATCCAAAAGGTGCTGGGTGCCCAAGTGGGCAGCCCACCGATGGAACTTGATTTTGGCACCAATCCACTTGGGATGGGCCCAAAACCTCTTAGGAGTGGGGGGTCTACGAATTGGTTGGTTCAAGTGTCCATGTGTTGGAATTGGGTCATATTCAAGCTTCCAAAAGCCAACCAACAACCTCCCTTGCAAAAGAGATTGGTGGATGTGGGAAGATGAATCAAAGGGGATGCAAGTGGGTCTCCAATTCAGCAGCACTTCGTTGCTTGGAAACTCCTTCAACCTCTATGTTTTGGGTGAGAAAAGTCTCACCTTTTATAGACCCAAGGGGTCTCCTTTGGGAAGGAAGCACAAACGCCATGTGTTGGTCATAGGCGCCATGTGGCAGTCATGTCTCCTCATGAGGGAGGGGAGTCCTCCATTGAATTGTGTTTTCATAATTGCTTCTTGTGACAGTCCTCTAACGGCCCTTCTATCCACCTACACACGCGTGCAAGGCAGGAGTCATCAACTGACTCTTCTGGGCTGCCACTTGGCGTCATTTGTCATTTTGCCTGTTAAAATTGGTAATCGTCCCTGGGTGGGATGATTACAACAATCGTCCCTGGGTGAGATGATTGCAAGTTAGTAATCGTCCCTGGGTGAGACGAGTATTGGGCAAAGTGTCTAAATGTACCAAATTGCTTCCTGACCTTACAAAATTGCTATGGAAGTGGTTAGGACCACTGTTTGACCTCTGAGGGCTGCCCTGGGGGCTGTGTTTGTCAAAGCGATCAGTGTTTGCAGTCACATAATCGGATTGGTGCTATTTTTGTGTCTACATCTTCAATAGCAAAAATATTTTCACTAAATCTATTCGGAAGAGATCTTAAAATCTTATCACAAACATCATTTTTAGCAAGCTCAAGACCTAAGTCTTTCATGGAGTTAACAACCTCATCCATACGAAGCATGTAGTCACTAATATTTTCATCATCATTCATCTTGAGTTGTTTGAACATACCTTTGTAGTGTCTCAACTTGGCCTTTCTGACATTTGTATCATCGGTATGAACCACCTGCAACTGTTTCCACATTTCACTAGCTGTCTTGCAGTGAATCACTTTGGTGAGATTTGCTTTCTGAAGGCCTTTCAAGATTGCATTCATTGCTTTTGAATTGTTGTGATGTAGGAGCCTTTCTTCTTTAGTATTTGGACCATGTACAAGAATAGTGTATTCATCTTCAATTACTTTCCATACCTCATTACCAAGTGCCATTAGATAAACCTTCATCCTTGCACTCCAAAGACCAAAATCTGATCCATCAAGAATAGGTGTTGCATTGCCACTTGAATAATCCATTGTGTTCTTTACTTGCTTTTCCTTCAAGCTGTTAAACTTTTCGAAGGCACCAGCTCTGATACCAATTGAAGAACACAAGCTTATACTAAGAGGGGGGTGAATAGTATAAGACCTCTTTTTATTTTTTCATTTATACTTCAATTCAATATTATGCAGTGAATAGATAGCAGTATCAATAGTCGTAATCAAAGCAATGCACAAAACACCATCCACAATAGAGACACAACAATTTATGTGGTTCACCCAATGTGGGCTACTCCATGGATAAAATCTTTCACTAAATGTTATCAAATCAAATTCTGGGAATATCTTTCCCGATTACAATGTTTATGGGCACCAACCCAAAGGAGACACAAATCCCCTAGATCTGCTCTGACTGGTGATCCTCTAAAAGACCTCTACCTTCGTTGCCCTTAGAAAATGGAACTCTATCCATAGAAGACACCTATCCTCCTACTCTGGCTGGAGACCTCTGCCCTCAACTCTATCACCTTCAAAGTTGGTCCTCAAATTTGCACTAAAAATAGTCCTTCGATTTAGCACAAATGTCCTTGTTCTCTTTCTATGATCTGCACCAAACACAATCCTTCGGTCTGGCACAAATGTCCTCAAATCTGCACCAATATCTGTCCTCAACTGGTCCTCAAATCTGGTTCACAAAAGTGGTTCACAAGCTTTCACTAAAGCTTGCTTGATCTTCACCCAAGTCTTCACCAAGACTTGTCTTAGATCTGCTTTGCAAGTTCTTAAAAGAACCTGCCCAAACTGCTTCACAAGCTCAAGAAAAACTTGCTCAAATCTGTGCAACAATCCCTCTCAATGACTTGTCCAAAACCATCAAAGCCTACGCACAATCACCGAACGTCATAAAAATGATGCACCCCACAACTTTGCATTTTTTTTCTCTCTATGTGCAAACTTAGCAGCACCATCTTCACGCACTCTGATTCCTTGCGATCTCTCTCACTTAGACGATTCGACAAAAAGCACTCTATACACTACTATTGAATTTCACACTCTGCTCTCAACGATCAGACTTCTCCCCTGCACTCTATCTGCGAATGTCGCACTTTGAACGCATACCCCAAATTTGTTTCTTTAACTCTTCAAACAACCCTCCTTTTATACTAATACTTTCAAGATCAAAACCTTGATCTTAGTCAGCTGCACAACCCTAAACTATGTCGGCTACAAACCCTAATCTTTGTCGACCAAAATTTAACTTTGTCAGCTTCACTGCCTCTGTGGTTCTGTAGCTTTTCCCATGAAACTACATGTCATGATATCGCGACACCTTTTCCTCTGAACACTTTCTTTTGGCTTTTGTCATGAAATCACGACACTTTTGCCTCTACTGATGTCATTTTCACTTCTATCATGAAATCATGACATTTCTCGCTTTCTCAACCTCTTCTTAGCTTACACTTGCGAAAGCAGAACATGTCGTGAAATCGTGACACTTTTGCTTCCTTTCACTCTTCTTGGCTTGCACTAGTGAAAATAGAACATGTCTTGAAATCATGAAACTTTCGCTACCTTATGCTTTTCTCTGCCTTACGCTCGTGAAATTGGAACATATCACAAAATCGTGATGCTTTCACCTTCAAGCTCTTCCTTCTTGAATTTGTCACGAAATCGTGATGCTTCTTCTGTTGAAGAATTGCTTACTGTCTCTATTGCGAAATTGTGACACTATCTCCAACTGAATGCCACCATCTCAATTTATCATGAAAAAGTGACACTTTATGTATCCCTAAGCTTTCTCTTCAACCTGTCACAAAATTGTGACACTTTCTGCATCCGTACGACTTATTTTCAGCCTGTCACAAAATTGTGACGCTTTCAGCTTTCGTACGTCTTCTTTGCAACTTGTCATGAAATCATGACAGTTCTCATTTCAGACTCTTCCCTTTGTTGCATGTCGCGAAATCATGACAGTTCTCACTTCGAGTTCTGCAGCATGTCACAAAATCATGATAGTTCTCACTTTGACTTCTATAGCATGTCACGAAATCACGACACTTTATCTTGCTACTTTCTCTCTCTTCGAACTTGTCGCGAAATCGCGACAATTCACACTACGGACTCTTTCTTCTGCATTATGTCATGAAATCGTGACACTTTTTCTTTTGGACTCCTCTTGCAACATGTCGCAAAATCATGACACTTTTTCTTTCGTACAATATTCCTTGTAATATGTCGTGAAATCATGACATTTTTGACTCCGTACATTCTCTCTCCTCTTTGAGTCGCGAAACTACGACATTTCACGATATCGTGACACTTTTCTAAAAAGCTTTCTCTCTCCTGCCTAAGTCGCGAGAATGCAACATGTCGTGATATCATGACACTTTTTCAAAAAACTTTCTCTCTCCTATTTAAGTCGCGAAACTACGACATGTCACGATATCACGAAATTTTTCAAACTTACGTTCTTTCGAACCTTTCATGCCGAAACCTTCATCAAAACAAATTCTTTTACATAAAATCAAATTCCTTTAAAAGCTTCTTGACATCAATGACAACTTATACACTTGAGCAAAGGTAATATACCCAAGGTACCCAAATTACCAACACTTCATAAGGCCTCAATAATTGCAAGAGCTTCCATAAAATTGTTGGAGTGAACACCTTTATAAATGGAAAATAAAAAACTGACACCACCAATAGAATCTCTCCCAACACCGCCAATGCCAACATGTCCAGGATTACCCCTGGACGATCCATCAGTATTAATTTTTAAAACTCCTCTAGGGGGTGGCCTCCACCTACCATCTCTCCTAACCTTCTTGCTGAGTTGAGGAACCCTACTAGGGCTAGAAGAGTTCACACCATCCCCAAAGAGACCAAGGGCTTGTTGTACCTTCTCCTCCCTAGAATCCAAAAGAGGGTCCACATCACATTTGCTATGGATGGTTTCCTGAACCATATACAGGATCCTTTGCCATATCTGTTGAACAACCAAATAACTACCCTGAAATATGCGTCGGTTCCGTTCGAGCCAAATTTTCTAGATGATGCAAGAAGGGCCCAAATTCCAAGCCACCCGAAGGAAGGGGGCCTTGGCCGGAGGTCTACCCAGACTACTCCAAAACTCCACCAGGGACAGCACATGAAAACATGGATGGTTCCAGGTGCTCCACCAATGGTGCCAAATGTCTCTGGCAAAGGAGCATTGGAAAAATAAATGAGAAGAGTCATCCTCATTCTTACTGCAAAGGACACAAAAAGAGGGACCCTGAAATCCCCTCTTCCTCACATTATCCCAAGTGAGGCATTTATTATGAGCTACCAACCAGAGAAAGAAGTTACATTTTGGCCAGGCAAATTTGTTCCACACCTTTTTCCACCAAGTGACAGGAAGACTCCCATACTTTTGCTTATCAAGAACCTGATAACCATAGGCTACCGAGTAGGTTCCCTTAGGATCAGGGTTCCAAGCCAGAATATCTTTACCCCTCAATGAAGAACAAGGCCTCCCCATAAGAATAAGAGCAAGCACCTCTCTGTCCTTGGCCAGTCCTCCCTGGGGCCATTCTTGCGGATCTTTCCACCTGTACATCTCCATATTTCCAAAAGACTGGATTTTTTTAAAGTCCTCCACACGAGACCAGCTTGCTTCCAAGAAAAAAATGCTTAGGGAACGTAACCTAGGATATTGATTCAAGATAGGAGGGTGGCCATCCCAAGAATCCTCCCAAAAAAGAGCATTTGATCCCTGATTGCAAATCCAGAACAAACCCTGCTTGATTAAATTAGCTCCTCTTTTCAGAGTGTCCCAGATAACTGAACCTTTCCCAACCAAGCCGACTCTAGGGATTTCAGCCTCATAAATACCTCTCAAGTATTTACAAGATAATATTTTAGCCCAAATATGATCTTGAGAGGTACACCATCTCCAATAAAGTTTTGCAGCCAAAGCCTACCCAAAAAGAGTTGTCTGTCGCAACCCAAGGCCTCCCTCTTGCACCGGCCTACATATAGAATCCCACCTAACCAAACTCCATTTAGATTGATCAAGTTTTCCAGACCATAAAAATTGTCTTGACAAAGCATCCATGTCCTTGATGAAGTGAGAGGGAGCTATTTGTACAAAACATCTATAAATGGGTAAAGCTTGAACAACATATTTTAAAAGCAACACTCTACCTGTAGTGGATAGCCATCTGAAAGTCCAGTGATTCACCTTCCTTCTAAACTTATCAAGCATAGACTACCAAGAAGATCTAGGTAGAGGGTGAGATGAAATTGGAATACCAAGATAAATGAAGGGGGGAGTCCCAACCTGGAATCTTAGAATGCGAGCAATCCTGGCTTGAATAAGAGGAGGGGTATTGAAGAAGAAAATAGAAGACTTGTCCTCATTAATCAACTGTCCAGAAGCACCAAGATATATGTCAAGAGACTGTCTAATATTGCCAGCTTCCCTGATAGTGGCAACTCCCAACAAAGCAGTATCATCAACAAATTGAAGGTGGGAAAGAGGTGGCAAACTACTATCCCACTTCCACCCCTGAATGAGACCCTGCATGACTTGAGACTTGAGAAATATTCCCAACCCTTCCACCATAATGATAAACAAATAAGGAGATAAAGGATCTCCTTGCCTCAATCCCCTTGAGGCCTCAAACAGCTCTGATGGCTCATTATTAACAAGAACAGAGAATGAGGAAGAAGAAACACAACTCATCACCCATCTAATCCATTCCTCCTCAAATCCAAAAGCAGCAAGAACTTTCTGAAGAAAGGACCATCTGACCCGATCATAGGCTTTGGCCATGTCCAACTTAATGAACATAGTTTTCTCCTTAGAAGTTTCCATCGAGTGAATAGCTTCTGTAGCAATAACAACCCCATCCAAGATTTTTCGGCCAACAACAAACCCTCCTTGCTCCTCAGAGATGATTTTGCTCAACCATATCTTCAGCCTCTCAACAATAATTTTTGTGATGATCTTATACACAACATTGCAGAGAGCAATAGGCCTGAACATATCCAAGGAATTTGCTCCCTCTTTTTTGGGTATAAGCACCACAAAGGTAGCATTTAGGGCCCTTAGCATCTGTTTGTTCTTTTGGGACTCATGGACCACCTCCAAAAGATCAAATTTGATTAAATCCCAAAACTCTTGATAAAACTCAATCGAGAATCCATCTGGGCCTGGGGCTTTTCCTTTTTTCATCTTGAATACAACATTTTCCAACTCCTCAAGGGAAATTGGACCCATCAAGTGCTCATTCATCTCTCTAGAAACAATCATTGGAATACAATTTAGAATAAGCTTTTCATTCTCATCATCTGATAGGGAGTCCTCCTTGAAGAGAGAGGAAAAATACCTCTTAGTCTCTTCTGAAATATCCCTGAAAGAAGAGAGCAGGGCACCCCGAGAATTCACAAGAGAGGTAATCAGGTTACCATTACGATGAGCCTTAACCGAGTTATAAAAGAAGGTTGTGTTCCTATCCCCTTCCTGAAGCCAATCTACTCGAGCTTTTTGTTTCCAAAAAATTTCTTCCCTCAGTTCCCATTCAACAAGGTCTTTCGCAGCCTCAGATTCCTCAACAAGAAGCTCCTTCGTGAATCCCTGATCTCTAATCTTCCTTGAAGCTTCTTCCATCCTCCTAAGAGCTGCCAACTTAGCCAAGGAAAGGTTCCCAAAATTCAGTCTATTCCATCTCTTCAATTTATGTTTTACAAATTGTAGTCGCTTCATAAAGGAATACATAGCGGTGCCATGAGGAGGTTTGCCAGTGGTCCACCAGCCTCGCATGAAATCATGAAGCTTAGGATCACGAAGCCACATAAGTTGAAACTTAAAGGAGGGATTATTTTTTAGCCCTAACTCCAAATAAGAGAGTTTGATAGGCCAATGATCAGATCCCCTACCCTCCATAATCATAGAACTAGCACCTCTGTTATTACCCATCCAATAACTGGATATCAAAAACCTATCCAGTCTCTCTGAGATGGAAGCTTCCCCACACCTTCTATTGTGCCAAGTAAAGATCCCATTATTTGGCTTGATGTCAACCAAGTTTAGGGCCTGGATATGAGCACTGAAGATAGAAGAAAAAGGCTCGAGATGGTCCACCCCACCATGTTTCTCCTCTAGACAAGTGATAGAGTTGAAGTCTCTAGCCAAAATCCATGGGTACAGGGGAACCAAACTTCTCACAAAGCAAATGTGCTTCCACAAATTCACTTTACCATTGTAATCAATAGGAGCATACACATTTGTAAGTAGGATGATTTCACCAGATTCATTATCATGCCCGACCATTGAAATAGACCATCTGTTGGAAATCCAAGTAAGAGGGGATATCTTAACCGGATCCCATAAACAAGCGACGCCACCAACATATCCACATGCACCAATACACTGGCATTGCCCCCTTCTCCACAACTTGGGAGCAATATTGAACATACTATCAATAGCCAATTTAGTCTCCTGAATAAACACCACATCCGAAGAATGCACACGAACCAAATCACGAACAACTTTTTGTCTGGGGATGCTATTCAACCCCCTTACATTCCATGAGAGGATAATAATTTTTGGGGGTTATAAAAATGGGAGTCCAATGTTCTCACCAAGCCTGACTCCACCAAAGTCTCCCCCATTAACTTAATTTTATCCTGGTCCTTCTTTCGACCCACCTTCATATTCTTATCCGAAAAACTTTTTTTAATTATTTTTTGTTGCAATCCCAACACCGTAGGAGTTTTGCAGTCCAAGGATGACTGCATCAATGCCTGAGTAGGAGAGGGCATAACTAAATCTGTACCACTTTCCAAAATAGTTTCCCTTATAGGGCTAGACCCAACCATGTCCCCTATACTCAGATCCAAAGCCCTTTGTTCTTCATTTAAACCCCCTAGATCCGATTCCTTAAGTTCCCCCTCAAGAAGAGACATCTCATTTGGCCTTGTTATATTTGCATCAAGTAGCGACGTTTCAGGTATCTCCATGCACTGATCAAGATCATCTAATATTTCAAAATGGTTGAGTAGAGCATCTGGTTGGCTATCCTTAAGGTCTTTGTTTGCCCTTCGTCCTCTATTTTGGGATTTTACCGAAACAAAACCTTCCTTATCCCGTTCCCCTTCCTTTATCGGGGCTTTTCCTTTATCCAAACTTTGTCCAGACCGAGAGGGCCCAAGATTTGAAGCCACAGGCGAGACAAACTTAGGGCATTTTCTTTGCAGGTGGCCATATTCACGATAAATCCGACAACGAAATGGAAGAGCTTCATAGTCAAGTTTTTGAACCCATGTAGTTGATCCAAATTGTATTTCAATAGAATCTGGAATAGGATTATTTAAGTCAATTTCAACACAAATACGAGCAACAGAGATTACCTTTTTATCCATTGTCTATTGTGACGGTCCAACCGGCTTCCCAAGTAGAAGGGCAATCTTATGCAAGATATCAGTTCTCCAGAATTCCAACGGGAGCCATGGAAGCCGCACCCATACTGGAACCCATGACGGCCGCTCCTCTGATGGGTTGAAACCCACATGCCAGGGTTTAAGAAAGAGTCCCACTTGGTTATAGAAATAAGGACCCCCTTCAAATGCTTTGTTACGATCTGCAATACAAGAGAAAACCACCATAAAATAGTTGTTCGCACTCAAGCATCACCTCCACATCGCCTTCAGGATTCCAAGTCTTCCTGACCCAAGCCTCCACAAAGGGGAGAGAAATTTGGATGCCCAAAAATTTTCCAATAAGGGCATGTTTGGTTAGATACTCCACATCTTCCGCCACCGAGTCTGGTTGAACCACTAGAACTGGCCTGGCTTCACATCGTTCCAAACATCCATTGTTCTTTAACAAGTGGTTCCCGACATGCACTGGAAAATCCTGTTCCTTCCAGTCATTTTTAGATGAAAAAATATCACGAGCATGCACTCTCTGTGTCGGACCCGATGCCATCACGACATTCCTCCAATTTTTTAGACCTCCTTCGAAAGTTGTTGCCATCCTCGCAGAGCAGTTTTTCTTCATCAAACCCTAGCAGAGTAGTTTTTCCTCATCAAACCCTAGCAGAGCTCCAAAGTCTATCTTTTTTTTTTTTACATAACTAATTCCTCCTAGATGTCCTTTTTTATTTCCTTTTTGGTATTCCAATTTTGGATAGTAGTTCTTATGTTGTGAATATTATTGTTGAGGACTATTTTGATATTACCTTGGTTGGAATGCTCTATTTGGTTGGATTCCATATTTCATTTGATTCCCTTGGTTCTGGTTTCTTGGATTGAATCTGCAGTAACTGGTGTTGTGTCCTTTTCTCCTACATATCTGAAAATATCTGTTATTCCATGATATCCAACATTTAGATCTTGAAGTAATGTTTCCCTGTGGATTACCTTTCAAGACCAATATATTATTAATCATTTTATATTTCACTGTATTGTCTATCTCATATTCTTGAAGAATGTTGATTAGTTCATCAAACCTATATATTTGCTTAGAACTTGTGAGGATGTAACTAGATATTTGTAGCTATCTGGAAGTGCTCTCAAGGTTACTTGAACAAGGATTTTATCTTCAACTTTTTCTCATAGAGTTAGTAACTTTCCTTTGATATTTGCTATCTTCCTTAATAATAACTCTATGCTTTCACCATTGTTCATTTTTAGGGAATGCAACTGGGTTTGGAGACTTAATATAGTGGCTTTATTTTTCCCTTCAAATATTTTTATAATGTTTTCCATAAATTTGTATATGTCCTTGTTGAGCTAATGTAGGTTTGTATTTCATCTATGATAGCAAAGGTTATTATCATTAATGCTTTAGCATCATTTTATTCAAATTTTTGAATCTATGCATCACCCTGAGTTGGTTTAGTTCTTACTCCTTTGACAATATCCCAAAGCTTCTCAAATATTAGAATAGCTCTCACTTTATTTTTCCATGAGAAGTAATTCGGGCCTTTAAGCAATTGAGATTCTGTAAGCATGAATTTGTTTGTAGTCATGATGACCTTACTTGCTTTTAGGATGTGGTAGAATTCCTTATAGCTCCCTAGTTAAGATATGTGAACAAATTTGATAAACCTTTCTTAGAATTAGGTTTTGTAGGCTTACTTATATCTACCTATCAATTAGAATATGCTTAGTTCACTTTCTAATTTTATTTTGCAATATTTTAAGAATAATCAACTTATTAATTTTGCCTTCTCTTTCCCAATGAAGTATGCTTTAATAGTTGGATTTCTTTTGTCTACTTAGAATGAGTATGAGACAATTTTTATCAATTAATTTCAACTCTATATGTAGGCAATTTATTTGCTATTCCTTTCAATAGAATAATTGTCTAAATTCACCCAGGTGTTGTAGATGAGTTGGAGAGGAGAGGGCAATCCTCCAAGGGAGGTCCCAAGTTCGAATCTCCACCCTATCAAAAAGCTGAATTGGGTACCCAAAATATAATTGATAATGTTGGTGCGGGCAAGGTTGGGTGCAACCCTCGGGTGACTTTGATGGTGTAGAACCCCTTGTTCGTGGTCTCTTAGACCAAGGCAGCCCCATAAGGGGTTTTCGCTTAAAAAAGAGAAAATTGTCTAAATTCCAATTATATGTATATAGTTTGAATTAGTATGCCTTATATCTCCCTACTTTTTGGAGTATTAGAAAAATGATATTATTTGCAATTGAATAGTATTTCAACCAATAGTTTACAACCTTATATATCCTACTTGGTTAATTACAAATGTTAAATATCTTGAAATAATATTGCTTGATAAGTACTAATGCTTGTTAGATTTACTCCAATGTAATATATCTCTTTATAACAAAGCAATAGTTTATATCACCTTATATCTCTGATTTTAATTAAAGCAAGCAAATTTAATTTTTTGTTGTACGGTTTGATGCTCCACATCCTTAGTGATACTTAATGCTCTTTGTTTTGCATGATGCTCTACGTTATTTGTGATGCTTGATGCTCTACATCCTTTGTGATGCTTGATATTCTACATGCCTAATGATGCTTACTTTTTTGCGTCCTTTGTGAGGCTCTACGTCTATGTGAGCCTTGATGCTCTACGTATCTCCACGTATTTTGATGGTGGCTTTGTGTGTATCTTTGCACTAGTGCTTTGAATTTGTTTTTCAATAAAATGTATGTATTCTTCCTTCTACCTCTATGCTTTCACAGTGCTAGTTTTGTCCTAGTCTTCTCCTCAATGGCCACTTCTCACAATAGGAATTCAATGTTGGTTTATGACAATCCTTGCTACCTTCTTTGACTCTTATTTCAGTGTGCTATTACTCACTCAAACGTTGCAACTTTGCTTTAAATTTCCTTCACCTCCACACCTCCAAGTTGAACGTTTATATAGCTACGTGGCACGTGCATCTTGAGTAACATCTAAGGAATTTCTTATTCCTTCCTTGAAAGGTTTCCAAGTGGCTTCTATGCTCCAACATGCATGGGAAATCTCTTGTAATGCTTACGGCTAAGTCTAACACCTTATCCAAGTGGATTATGGGCTTCAATTTTGAATGACAATGCTATAATGCACCTTCCTATCATAGCCACTATGTAACTCCCTCTAATCTAATATCTTAGTGTGTGTTTATGATATGATAATATCTTGTGAGTGATGAAAAATGGAAAATGCATGTATTATTCCCTCCAATGCTTCTCTTCTCCTATATATCCCTTTAACCAATAATTTTCTAGTTGTTTCATGTTTCTCAATGCTTCTTCCAGGTGAGTATGAGTTGGCTCTTCTATGGAGGTCTTGGTCACTTGGTGCTTGTTCTATGGTGGTTTGATTTGAGTGCTTCTATGACTGACATCTTCTCTTAATAAATAGCTCTCGGTATTACTTATCTTTTCCTTTCCTTTTGCTTTCAATGTGCTAGTTTTAATGTTCCTTTTATAATGATCTATGTATAACAACCAAAGTAGATGATTAACAACCTTTTACCATAATTTATGCTTCATATATGTTTCTATAGATGCCTAATTTTATGGTTGTAAAGGTTTTTTTAAACACTATAATGAGAGCTCTTTGTTAGCTCTTCTGTTAGTTCTCTCACTTGCTTCAGATTGCTCCTTCTACGATCGCTTGTATAATAATCCTTGCTTGTGGAGGATTTGTCTCTAAGACACTTAGATTTTTTACTATTTTCTATGTAGGGCAATATGCTATGGTGCAAAATAATGTAAATAGAATTATAATAGAATACCTTGATTTGCACCTTCTCTTGCAAGCTTCTTTTGCTGGTTCTAATGGTGGTTTATTTGTATTATCTTCTGTAGGTAAGGGTTGATTGTATTTGTCTTATTTGCTAGACAACTCTCTCCTTTGCTTGGTTGATGTAAGTAATGAACCCAAGCTAATAATCACATAGATAATATGCCCTTTGATGGAGTAATTGTTGCACTAACTTTTCCTGTAATAATATCTTTAGTGCACCTTGAATCTAAGACTCACCAAGTCTCGATTTTGGCTTCTACCACTAATTAATGGCTTCTTCTTCTTCTCCACTCCTTGGAGAAATTTTTATGGCTTCTATTGGCCACAATACCTTGTAGGTATTGAGTTTTTAATGGTGTATTTAGAAACTTTTATTATTTGTAAATTATTGTGCCCTTGATTTTAGCAATCAATACACAAAATAATTCTTTGATAGTAACTAGTTTAACAACTAGTATAGTGCAATGAACCAATAATATTTCTAATCTTAATGCACTTTAATAATATCACCTTATCACTCCTATTAATAAGATCTCAAACTATTTTCTAATGCACTAATAATCACTGCAAATTCCTTAATATGGTCATCTTTTCAATAATCATATAATATGAAGAATGTATCTAAATCCTATTAATATTTAGGTAATGAATCTTAACGAAAACTATATTTTGCACTTTCTTTGAGGAATTAAAATGCAACCTTCTATTTTGCAACTTCCAAATTCTAATAAGGTTCTCAATGAATTTAAGTAGTAATCTGAATAAATGTTCAAGTCATGAACCCTTTTTGCACCTAGTTTTCTTACCTTTAATAATGAATATCTTGATGAGTTGATTCACCAAGTCTCTTATCTGGAATGGTGGTTGCTCGCAGTTGTGAATGCTTTTAGTATGCTACTCTGTAGTATATGATTTTTAACTTCTCATTTAGGATCTAACTTGGAACTTCTAAAGTATTCTAGATAGTAATGCTATCTTCATTGCTGCCCTCTAGCAGTCAATATATTAACTGAAATGTTGTTCTTCAAGAAATTTTTTAGTATTTCACTGTGAATCTAGAAAATCTCTATTTATGCCTTCTTTAGCTATAAAGGGCAATATCCAAATATTCTCATATTTAGAAGGTATCTTCTATCTCAGTTCTTCTTCAACCTTCTTGTCGAGTTTTGACTTCAAATAGGATTTTCTTCTCAAGAATCTGAATGTCTTGAGGTCTTCGATATTCTTCTCCAGTATTTAGCAATCCTTACAAAATTATTCTTCTTTTGGGCTTATTTTTAGATGGTGATAATTGTCCCAAATATTTTAGTATCTTCTGTAGTGAATTTCTCCAATGAGTTCTCCTAGGAACTTCTTTGATGGCTTTTCTAATTTATAGAATGAGGCTCTCCAAGCATTCTCCTTGAGACCTCTTCAAGGTATTCAATCTTACAAATTTTCTAATCTTCTTGATGAGACCTTTCCTTCAACCTTTAGCTCTAGAAGTGTCGGCAATGATATCTCTCTAGTGGATCTCTAAAGTCTACTTCTTCTAAAATTAGTTATAGGACCTTGCTAGTCCTTCTTCAATCTTCCAAGAATGGAAGTTCTTTCAATGAGACCTTTTATGGGTCTCTTCAGCTTCTTCTAGAGGAATTCTTCAATCATCAAAGGAGATCACCAATATCCTATATTTCATAGACTCTTCTCTGGAGTCTTCTTTTTTTTGGTAGATAAGATACTATAGCATTAATACCGGGTTTTACAGGTTGACCCAAAACCTTTTACAAAAATCAGCCCAAGGTTGTTGATGAATGTGTCCTTACTATGGATCTTATATATATAAAATCTACATGCTACCAAAGCCATTACATCTAGTAAGGCACATAACCTATTATCAAAAAGAAACTTCTCATACAACATTTTTGGTATACCCTGAGAAAACACACCTGCATAATAATTACAAAAAAAGAAACAGACATAGATCCCTTCCTTGAAATAGTGGAGAAACAAAAAGCTACAGACACACATAGCAAAGTACTGAAAAAAACTCCCACAAGCTCTGTATTGACAATTACTCTTAATAATTCTTTGGTAATTGCTTTCTTTCGTATATGACATGCTTTGGGACCACATCTCATCTTGGCCAATCATCCTTGGAGAAGTGAACCTGTTGGCTAGATTTATGGCGGTGGCTATCTGGTGGTCCACGTGGCTCTGGTTTGAAGTCTTATATTGTCGTTTCTTTCCTGCCCTGTGATTATCAACCAACCTCAAATTACTAATATTACTAGGAGCCATATTATCTGATATGTGACTATCCCCATTAGTCTTTGTGGTATTTCCAAGAAGCATCCACCAATACTGACAACTCGAATAATATTTATTTCTGAGTCCATTTCAAAAAAGAGACAGGAATACTCATAGCCTTCAAACTTGTAGTGCCTTCCATTTTGGTAAATTCGACTATCATTCTTGGAATTCTTGTTGAATAAGCTCCTCTAATTCACTCGAGACACCATGTCCCCATTTGAAAAGTTTGTCACCATCAACACCCAAATTGGCCATCTTATCAACAACTTTGTTAGCTTCCCTAAAGACATGGTTTTTTCTATCCTGTCTTCCCTGGAAAAGGATCCTAGCCTCTTCAACAATTGTTTTAATCCTCCAAGGAGGTTTTTTCCAAATATTGAGGAGATTTATAACATGCATAGGGTCTCCTTCTATGATCAAATTTCCTTCTAATTCTTGAGTCATTTGAAGGCCTCTCCACATAGCTCTAGCTTCAGCTTTGTTGTTCGTCCTTGTTCCCAAATATTCAAAAAATGAAAGAATCATATTTCCATTATGATCTCGCATAATGTCACTAGAGCCTACTCTACCAAGATTGTCCTTATCTGCTCCATCAAAATTAATCTTAAAATAACCCGTAGGAGGTGGGGACCACTTAACATTGGCTCTAGGGTTGACTACCCTAGGCACAAATTCATCTAATAAGGTTAAGCTTAAATATTGAGCAATCATGGTCTCCTGCAGATGAGGTTTACGACTATCAAAAGGGATAAGGTTCACATTCTCATTGGCAAATGATAGGATCCTGGAAATTATAGTTTGATGATCATGGATAGACTCATTAAATACTCTATGGTTCCTTTCTAACCACACCTACCAAATATAGTGATTGAGATAAACTTTCCACATGTATCTAAGTCTTTGGCTTGAAAAGGGGTAAGGACACTGGACGAACAAATCAAGTACAATGGTTGGTTTAACCTAGGAAATATTGAAGGCCTAAAAAACCCCACTTAGTACAGTCAAGGAAAAAGGACACTCATTGAAAATGTGATAAATGGTCTCCCAATTAGCCCTACCTCTGGAGTCTTCTTTGGGTTCAAGGCTTCTATGGCATTTTCTTCAATAAGATTATTATGGCCTTCTCTTCAGCAATAAGGATTCTATGGTATTTTTCTTAGAATTAATATTTATGTGGATTTTTATTTATCAATAAGGCTTATGTGGCATTTTCTTCAGCAATAAGGCTTTTGTGGCCTTTTTTAGCAATAAGGCTTTTGTGGTCTTTTCAGCAATGAGGCTTCTATGGCCTTTTTCAGTAATGTGCAGGTCTACAATAGGACTTCCTTCAATTTCCTTTTTTTGCAACAAGATGTTAGTAATTTGATTCTAAATATTTCCAAAAAAGAATTTTCACTAGTTGATTTATCAATCTAGTGGAATGGAATTTTGAGTCCTAGTCTTTACGAGTTTTCCTGCAACTATGTGGAAAGACTCCAACCTAATGCAATCTCAAAAAATTTAAAACTGAGATTAGCTTCTCCTCTTGATATTTCTTGTGACTTTCCTATTTCTAGTAATTTATTATGGCTCTTCCTATCCAAAAAACCTTTAAAATTGCGTTTGCATGCAGTGACACACAATTTTTGATTTAGTTTGCAAAAATATAGCAAGGTTCAAATCAAAAGTAGCAATTGTGCTTTCTTATGGCTCTCCCTATTCCTCCTGATCTATTGTGGCTCTGATACCACTATTATATTTTGATGCTATTATCCAATGGATAATGCAATCACAAGATATAAAATATGCATAAATGTAAGATGCTAAAATATACTATAAATGGTAAGTGATGAAAATGATACAATGCTATATGAAGGAAATGAATACTCTGGAATAGATGATAAGAACTACATTGTATCCATCACCAATCTATATGGTGATCCTGCAGAGTATCTCTACTACTACCTACAACACTCTCTATTTGTATCTATATTTATATCTCACAATGAGGCCTTTTATATAGAAAGATGGATTGCTTAGCCAACACTCTTCCTAACATGCACATAGACACTTGTGCATTTATTACAATACTTGAAGTAACTTTCTAACTACCCCTTAAGGTAATATCCTACTCTAGTGATGTACCAAAGGTGGTACATTTACATAACCCAAATAATGTAATATACTCTAACAAAATTTAGTTCAAGAAATCTAAAAAGGTTCAAGATACAAAAGTTGAAGAAGAAAATGAAATAAGAGCTCTTATAATAATAATTATAGAAAATGAATATGAATACCAAAATGAATATGAGAGTGAAAAGAACGAAAACAAAAATCATTCAAAAATTTCTAAAGACACTGATGTTTCAGATGGTGATATAAATGTAGCTTAAAATAAGATGACAAAAATAGTCTTTGTAAGACCAATCTCAAATTTTTAAAATGGTCTTCCTTACTTTTACTGAATATCAAAATGTCATCCAAATAGACAACCACAACCTTACCAAGAAATGGTTTTAACACTTTGTTAATCAACCACATAAAGGTACTAGGCGCATTTGTCAATCTAAATGGCATAAGCATCCACTCATACATTCTATCCTTTGTTTTGAATGCAGTATTCCACTCATCTCCTTAATCTAGATTTGATGATAGATACTCTTCAAATCTATCCTTATGAAGTACGTTTATCCATGTAAGTAATCCATCAAATCATCCATGCATGGCAAAGGAAATCTATACTTTATGGTTATCTCATTAATAGCCCTTGAATCTATAGTAAAAACAATAAAAACAATAATCATTCAAAAAATTCTAAAGGCATTGATGTTTCAAATGGTGAAATAAAAGTAGCTAAAAATAAGATGACAAAATTAGTCTTTGTAAGACAAATCTCAAATGTGTCAAATATTCTTTCTTAATTTTATTGAATATCAAATTTCATCCAAATAGACAATCACAACCTTACCTAGAAATGGTTTTAACACTTTGTTCATCAATCGTATAAAGGTATTGGGTGTATTTATCAATATGATTGGCATAGGCATCCAATCATACACTCTATTGATGAGTGGTTATTTGACACATATTTTTGTACCAAAATTGTTTCATTACTACAATTATATGGTGATTATGATATGTTTTCTATGAATTATTATTGAATAAAATGTGATTTATTAGGAAAACTGATTAATTACCATAATCTAACAAATGTGTTTGATTTATATCAAATTTATCTAAGTTCTAAGAAAAATGCAAGGAAAAGGTATGGATGATCGATGAAGAGATTGCAGAGCTTTTGAGTGCACCTCGGACAAGAATAAGAACCAACAAAGTTTGGTGACAACAATAATTGATCTTGTTATAGATGTTGATTATTGAAGGTAATTACTGAAGGTAACTACTGAAGGTAATTACTAAAGGTAACTACTGAAGGTAACTACTGAAGACAGTTACTAAAGAATTACCAACAATTATTGAAGGATAATAAATATTGTTCACTTCGATGTGCCACATCAGAATGGACGTCACATTAATATGGATGACAACTGATATTTTCACTTAGAAAAATATTTCATTTCTCGCATACTATTCGTGGGAATATTTCAAGTTGACAAAGTTATTATTTGCTTTATAAATCTTGTAATCAATTTAATTTGGTAAGTTTGAGATATAAACACAAAGACTGTTAGACTTTCCTAGAATATAGAACATGAGGTCCCAATGTATATCTTGCGAGTCAGTTGAAATAGCGTTGTCTTGTTAGGATTATTTGTAGGATGCCACTTGGACCAGTCAAAGTATTTATAAGTCCAAGTAGGAGTACGTATTATGTTAGGTTTTAGATTATTTTGATTAATGTATAGCTACCAGTCCACAAAATCCGCATGTCAAATACGTGGAGAATACTATTTAGAATTGTATTAGTTACAATATAAATTACATAGGAGATACCTTGAAAGAGGTCTATTCTCTTATGCATCTATCGTTACATTACAATCTGTTCTAAGTTTACAATTTTGAAGAAATGCACAAGCATGTACAATTGAATTTCCAGTAATAAAAGTAGCATTTTGTTCTTCAAAAATGGTAATTTGTATCAATTTTATGTGTTGTTTGATTTATGTTATGTAAATTGTGTTTATATGTTACCTGCATTCATAAAATAGACATAATGTTAGTATTAGTTATAAAATATAGTTATTGAGATAAGGTAAACTAGGGGAGAAAGACTTACACTACCCTCTAGGAGGTAGGGCCCACTCCTATAAACAGTCCCTAAGCTCTCTCCCATACAATAGGTTAGGATTAGTTAGCCTTAAGTTAAACTGCATTTCAAATTACAGAAAATAAGATAAATTGCACGAGGATCCTCACAAATAAATTAGAACATATCATAAATAAATTAGCTTGCAAATAATTAGATGCATCGGTAAATCAAGTCATAGTAAAAGTAAAACATAATTGCATTTATTTATCATATCCTGCATCATTCATTTTTGCACAAATTTAATTCTGTTCATTTACTTTTCTGTACACATGAAGCCTGAAAAATAAACTTGAGCTAAGCTTAGTATTAACTCCTATGATATAATCTATACGAGATTCTTTAAATATGACCTTGATTTCCCTCAGATTGATAAAATTAAATGTAAGCTCTACAACCAATCATCTATTATTTTTTTTAATGTAATCTTCCACTCATATCCTTCCTTAATTTATATTTTATGATAGATTCTCTTGAAATCTATATTCATAAGGTACTTTGCTCCATGTAAGTAGCTAAAAATAGTCTTTTTAAGACCAATATCAAATGTTTCAAATGGTCTTCCTTAATTTTACTGAATATCAAAATGTCATCCAAATAGACAACCACAACCTTTCCAAGAAATGGTT
This sequence comes from Wollemia nobilis, assembly GCA_028583015.1. Taxonomy (NCBI): domain Eukaryota; kingdom Viridiplantae; phylum Streptophyta; class Pinopsida; order Araucariales; family Araucariaceae; genus Wollemia; species Wollemia nobilis. The sequence goes on from JAQPPZ010000513.1 coordinate 19,063,494, forward strand.
TTAACACTTTGTTCATCAACCGTATAAAGGAACTGGGCTCAAGCTTTCTCTAATCAACCCCTTGTCCAATAGCTCTTGAACTTGTCTTTTAATTTTCTCATTCTCTATTATATGTTGCCTTATTGGGAGAACTAAATCCAAGAATGAAATCTATTTGATGGCTAATAATCCCCACTGGTGTCAATCCATCCAATAATTCTTTTGAAAACATTTCTACATACTCTAGTGAATCCTTCACCTCAATTGAAATATTCTCCTTCTTGTATACCATCACACCTTTTGTGTGTTTAGTAATCAAAGAAAAACATGCCTTCAACTTTATCATATTTTTTTAAAAATATTTTTTTTAAATCATGTATACTAATGTACCATTGTCCTCTTTTTCATATTTGTCCTTCAATGGACTTAGTACAAAATTCTTATCATATTTCATAATAGCATAGGTGTTTTCCCTACCATCATGTATTACCATCCTATCAAATTTCCAAGGTCTACCCAACAACACATGGCAATATTTCATAGGCATAATATCACATAGGACCTCATCCTTTCAAGATCTAATTTAAAATCTCACCTTACAGTATTTTCTTACTAATATATGGTTTCCATTTTGCAACCAAGAGACCTTGTATGGATTAGGGTGTTCTATATTATTTAACCTTAGTTTCTCTAACACCTCAATAGATGCTAAATTATATGTACTCCCACTATATATAATGACCTTGCAACAATTGCCTCTTGATTTGCATACAGTTATAAAAATATTTCTCCTTTGAAAAGGTTCATGTTTCTCCTTTTCTAGCTTCAATAGCACCCTCTTCATCATAAGATATTATGCTCATTTTGGATCCTCCATACATTTTAGAGAAGAAACACTTTCTTCTTCTACTTGTGCAATATGGTTCTTAACTGCATTTCCCTTAATGCTACTTTTTTATGCTATTGGATATTCAAATGCTTGATAACCATCTTCTCCATGTCTATAACACTTTTTCAGGAATCCTTTGTCCCTTCCTCTACCAAAACTACATCTTCCTCATGATGAGTCTCCATCTCCTCTATATTTTTTGTTGAAATCACTACAAGAAGTTCTAGCTTCTCCTTCCTATTTTTGATGTCCTCTTCCAATGTTTATTTCTCCTCATCCTCACAAGAAATTTCCTCTTCCTCTTTGATTATGTTTTTATCTTAGTGATAATTTCTCCTATACCTTTGAAGCATAATTTTAGGCTTCTTTTATCATCCTCATTTTCTCCATACTAACTTCATCTTGTATGGAAAATCATAATCCATTGATATAATTTGAAACCTTATCCCTGTTGTCTTGCACATGATCGACATAAATGGTGAGCCTATAGAATTCCTCCATGTAATCCTTCACACTCATATCTTTTTTCCTTAAGTTTATAGTTTTCTAAACTATAAACTTTGTCTTAATCCTTTCCTTTCCTTTTCTTTGTCTTTTAATTTGAACATGGTCCCACCATAAGGGCACACACCTTTTAGCTTTGTACAAGTGAATTTTACCTTCTTGGGATCTTCTAGCTTCTATGTTTATATCTCCTTGGAGTTTTGGTTGAAATATTTTCAAGAAGTTCTAGATTCTCTTTCCTATTTTTTATGTCCTCTTCCAATTTTTATTTCTCTTTATCCTTACAAGAATTTTTCTCTTCATATTTTTTTATTTGGTTGCCTTAGTGACAATTTTCCTCTACCTTTTTGGTATAATTATAGGCTTCTTCTATCATCCTCATTTCATCATATTAACTTCATCTTGTATGGACAATTGTAATCCATTGATATAATTTTAAACCTTATCCTTGTAGTCTTCCACAAGACCAAACCAAATGGTGAGCCTATAGAAATCTTCTATGTAGTCCTTCAAACTCAAATATTTTTACCTTAAGTTTGTAGTTTCCTAAAAAGACCCAGTTGATAATGTGATAAAATAAAATTGACCTTCATTTTGGTGATCATTTTCTCCCATGTCTTAATCCTTTCCTTTCCTTTTATTTATCTTTTAATTTGAACATGGTCCCTCCACAAGGGCACATTCCCTTTCAGCTTTGTATAGGTGAATTTTACCTTCTTGGGATCTTCTATGGATTCAAAATCAAAATATTTTTTCATCTCGGTAATCTAGTCAATGAGCTCCTTTAGATTCAAGCTTCCATTATACAATGAGATTTCTATTTTTGGATTTTAACCCATATTAGAAATAGACCTAATCAATTGCTCCTTTGGTTATCTCTCTCACTCTTCATCTCAAAATTTTGCATAACCAATCTCTTCTTCTTCACTATCACTAATATCCTCAACATGAACGCCTCTCCTTTAAGAAATTTTGATTACATCAAGTAAAGTAGTAATTTTCCTTAGCATTTCAACTATGTTTGTAGGTTGAGGTCCATTTTGTCTTCCTCTTTGATGTTATGTCATCATTTATTAACACACTTTGTAAACTTAAAGTGCAAAAACCCACTTTGATACCAAAATATTAAAGATAGAAGGAGATGGACTCATTTATACAATAAAAGGTGAAAGGAAATCACTTCTAGTCAATAAATTTCCTTAAAAATAACCTTAATTTAGTATGCAAGATGACATCTCCCTTCATCATCCCTAAAAATGCATTCCAAGACAATATTATCAGAGATGATAGGATCTTAGATAAAATATTCTTGCCTGTATATGTTTTATCCAAATTATAGTTACTATAGTTGACAAAAGTGGATGAAAAATATTTCTTAGATAGCCCACTCCCAAATGATAAGATTCGTGTTGATAATTTACTTGATAGTGATGATAGTCTACTTCAATGATGATGATATATTAATAGACAACAAGCCCTTGATGGTCAACTTCCTTTCTATATTTAATTAGTATTCTTTGGATGTTAGTTGGCAACTTCTTCCATGATGTAAAGTTCAAGAGTTTTTGACAAAGTAATGTGTGAACTTCAAAAACTCCACTCTAGATACCTATAAGATAGCAACACATGATGGTCACTCTTGAAAAACTATGCTCTAGACAGTGGTCTCCTAGGTAGTGTGGACCCATGAAAGGCTCCACATAGATAGATCTTAGAATTCTATTTGACTATCAATTTTGTAAATTTTTCTATTCAAAATATAAGTAAATTTTGATAATTGCAAAGCAAAGATTGGCTAGAGATCCAAAGGAAGCTTAATTGACCCAAAATTCAACTAAAGTAGGGAAATTTGGCTGCTTTATAGTGGTCAAGTGTAGATTAATCATGTGTAGAGTGGTTGGGTGTAGATAGGCCAAGGTGGCTATATGCTTGAGTTGCTAAAGGGTTGAGTGGCTAGAATTTTAGAACGGTCAAATATTTTGAACAAATATTAGCAAAGACTCATAGCAGTTTTGGCCAAGTCACTAGTATCCTAGAAATAAGAAAAAGGTTGTAGTAGATGGTGAAAAGGATGGAATATTCTAGATAGTGTTGGAGTATATTGCATTATTTGGTATATGCTAATATACCACCTTGGGTACATCTTTAGATTTGGAGAGTGTATTAGATTAAAGTGTGAGTATTTACTTTATGTAATTTAATAAATGCATAAGCATTATTAGAGTGTGCAAAGTATTTTGGTAATGTAAATGTGCATAGTAGTCCATGTGCACATGAGTCCATAAAGAAGGAAGATGAACAATCTCAAGAAGAGTGAAGGTCAAGAGTACTTCATATGCAGAGTCACATTCCATTAAATATATGTATGTGTGTGTAACATAATGTAGAGTGAGAGTGTGTGGAATTATGGTGTATTGGAGATCTTTATTCTATATGAGAATACTAATTTCGTGAGTATTTATTAGTGGTTATTTTATGAGTTTTTGAACAATTTATTTATGAGTTTTATATGTTTATAATATTTTCATTATCCTATATTTCATCCTACAAATTTATTTTAGATATTTTGGTTATTTTACTTTAAGTTTATAGCATCAAAAGCTAACAGTGGTATGAAATCCACAAGGGAGATTAATAGGAGATAGGGAGAGCCATAAGATATATTGAAAGTATATAGGGATATTTTATTTGTATAATTTGAAAGTTGCAATTTGGCTAGATTCTTTCCACAAAGTTGCAAAAAAACTTGTGAAAACTAGGACTCAACATAGATTTATTTTCCACTAGTTTGAAGAACAACTAGTGAAGTTTATTGATTTCAGATTTCTAGAATTTTGGATATATTTGATTACAGGGATTTTTTGAGTTGTAATAAGAGAGTAGATATTGAATATTAAGTAGGTCCAAAAAATAGGACCCATTGGAGATTGAAGATTGAGGAGTGCTAATAAATAGGTCCCCATTGAATATTGAAGGATGTAGATTGAAGATTGAGGAAATAATCTAGATGCGCCCCATTGAAAATTGAGAAGGAGGAGACCTAAAATAAGATGTTCCTATTTAATATTTGAGAAAGAATATAAAGGATGACTAATAAAAGGTTCAATTGAAGATTTGTAAAATTTGAAGACCCAAGAGAAGAGGTTTCAAGTAAATTTGGAAGGAGAAGGAAGGGTAGAGAAGCCCTATTGAAGAAGTTGAAGAAGTGACCACTTGAGAATATTTGTAGAAAGTTTGGGAAAGAAGATTGCAAGAAGAAGCTCTTGAAAAAAGGTAATCACATCAAAATTGGAAAAATTATTGTCAATTAACAACAAGCCCAAAAGGGTTTGTGAAACTAATTCAAGGAGAAGTTTTTTGGCAAGAATTTTGCCAAATTTGAGAAAGTATTTTCGAAGACTTCAAGACATTCATATTCTTGAAGAAGAGGACAGCAAAGAGATTAAATTTGAATATAAAATTTAGTGAGAGCTAAGGAGGATAAATAAGATAGAAGAGGCCACCAATTTGAGAAATTTGAAGACAACCATTAAAAAATTAAAGGTTGATTTGTGGAGGAAAATGAAGAACACAAGCTTATACTGAGAGGGGGGTGAACAGTATAAGACCACTTTTTACTTTTCTTTCCCAATCAATATTATGCAATGTATAGATAGCAATATCAACAACAGTAATCAAAGCAATGCACAAATCACCACACACAATAGAGACACCAAATTTACGTGGTTCACCCAATGTGGGCTACTCCACGGAGAAAATATTTCACTAAAATTTTCTCAATCAATCTCTTGGGAATCCTTTCCCTATTACAATGTTTATGGACCTCTATCCAAAGGAGACACCAATCCCCTAATCAAGTTCATGGATCTCTATCCATAGGAGAACTCCTTTCTCCTAAGCTCTGACTGGTGATCTTCTAGAAGAACTATTGCCCCCACTACTCTGGCTAATGGATCTCTATCCACTGAAGACTCCTATCCTCACTACCCTAGCTAATGGATCTCTATCCACTGGAGACTATCATCCTCTATACTCTATCACCTTCAAAGCTCTATCTCAAATCTGCACTAAACTCAGTCCTTCGGTCTAGCACAAATCTTCTCAATATCTATCTCTGGTCTGGTACAAACCTATCCTCAAATCTACACCAAACTCTATCCTCTGATCTGCACTAAACATAGTCCTTCGGTCTAGCACAAATCTATCCTCAATCTCTATCCTCTGATTTGCACTAAACATAGTCCTTCGATCTAGCACAAATCTATCCTCAATATCTGTCCTCAAGCCTTAACTCAAAGCTTGACTCAATCTCAAATCAACTCTGCTAGATCTACCCCAAACCTTAACTCAAGGTTTGAACAAATCAATCAATCAACTCTGCTCTCAAGCCTTCTCAAAGACTTATCTCAAATCTGCCTTGTAAGCTTCCACAAAATCTCACACCAATCTATCCTCAAGTCCTCTCTAGAACTTGTCCAATCTGCTCAATAAGTCCTCACAAGAACTTATCCAAATCTACTCTCAATATATATTGTAAGCTTCCACAAAAGCTTACCCAAATCTGTCCACAAGTCTTCTCAAAGACTTACCTCAAATCTGCTCAACAAGTCCACACTAGAACTTGTCCAATCTCATAGAAACATAAAGAGAATTGTTAGAGACTCAATATGCTCTACACTCATCACAATGCTCAATCACTCTCTTAGAAACATATAGAGAATTTTTAGAGACTCAATATGCTTCACATTCACCTCAATACTCAATCACTTTCAATCACTCTCTTAGAAACATATAGAGAATTGTTAGAGACTCAATATGCTTCACATTCACCTCAATACTCAATCACTTTCAATCACTCTCTTAGAAACATATAGAGAATTGTTAGAGACTCAATATGTTTCACACTCATCAATACTCAACCTCTTTCTCAAATCAATTCAGAATATAGAATAATTTATTTCATAGAACTTGAACAATCACTTCACACATTCACTTGACTAGGCTTAACCAACTCTACTCAACCAATCACTCAATGAAATGATCCTTGCTCACAAACCCTAGTCCAAGCATATGAATACTCACTCAAATATTTCCAACAATGCTTTATCAACCAATCTCACATAACAATGATACTCATGTTCTTTCCAAACCCTAGTTCAAGTTCTTCACTCAACAACTCACTTCAACAACAATGCTTATAAGACAATCTTCACATAACAATGATACTCATGTTCTTTGCAAACCCTAGTTCAAGTTCTTCACTCAACTCAAACACTTCAACAACAATGCTTATAAAACAAGGTTTTATCAACAACTCTTAATTCCAGAAAACCTTGAAGCATTAATTCAAAACACTCTCAACAATGCAAACCAAACAATCCTTTTCACTCCAACTTTTCATTCACAATTTTCAACAATCACTCACTAGGAAGAATATGCCCATACCTTTTGTTGGATGTAGAAGTGCCTTTAGAAAACCTGTCTTAATCACAATTTTCTTCTTTCCAATTCCAATGGTTAGACACAACAATATTACTTCAACACTTTCCAAAAATATTCCTTGGACATAAAACAATCACAACTCAATTTATGCCTTATTGCTCCCTTTTAAAACAACACTCATCATACCATACATAAAGATAATTTCCTTGATACACCTTATAAACTCCAACTTAAAATAATATCCAACACCATAAAAATATCAACCAAAACACCTTACAATATTTTCAAAACATTTGAGCACACAACATTAAAAATTTAATTTTGCAAAAACCCTTATAACTCCTTTAGCAACCTTAGAACCAATTTAAATATGCAAAAATTAATTTTTAAATGCCCAACTATATTTCCAAAAATTTTGGTGACCAATTTCCAAGCATACCTTATACTTCCCACAAAAGGGGATTCGACGAGATTCGATCCGTCATCTCCTCTAGCCTAAGCGCCTTAGCGCTTGGGAGCCCACCATGTGGGCTACTAATGCCCACGTGAAGGAAGGTATAGCACCTTCCTCTTATGCCTTCACTCACCATCTATTCCTTTCGAAACGTGCACACTCCTCCTTCGCTTTGGATGCAATGCAATTCGTATAGCTCTCAATTCTTAAGCTCGCATTAATTTTTGAAGGCATGGTAAGTATGGTAGGGTGGGAGTTCCCCCATTTTATACATGCTTTTAATTTCTCCTCACGTCGGTGGTGCTTTATTCAAAATCAAATTTCGAATTTCAAATTTGATAACCCACCTTAGGGTTATTTAACCTTAGCTTAAATTAATTTATAATTAATAATTAATTTAAATAACTTTATAAGTTAAGTAAATTAACTAATAAATTAATTTATAATTAATTTTAAACTTCCTTGGCATAATATTATAATATTATTTATTTGGGCTTTTTCTTGCACTTTGGACCTCATCTGACTTCCATGAACTGGGTCTTGAAACTGAAACCGAGATGGATGCTGCCAACTAAAACTGCCACTGACTGGTGCTGAAAGTTCGACATCAATGACCACTCACTCTTGACATCAATGACAACTTATCACTCAAAATGTCCAACAATCTCCCCCTTTGTCATTGATGGCAACCCAAATTCTTTTTACCAAATCTTGACCTTTTTCTTATTCTGCTCCCCTTGGGAAACTGCTCCCCCTGACTCAATGCTTTCTCCTTAAACCAAATCTCTCCCCCTTACTCAAATCTCTCCCCCTTTGACATCAATGGCAAAGGGTCACCTTTGGGGCTCGGGGCTAAGAATGAATCTCTTAGCTTAGCCCCTCCCCCACCTCCTCTTGAGGTGGTTAATTTTGGGGTGGGAGTATTTCTACTCCCAACAAGCACTGGTCTTTACCTTTATCCTCTTTTCTTCTTATCTGATCCTTTTGACTATTCCTATTCCTATTCCTATCCATGTCCATATTCTTGTTCCTATTCATATCCATATCCATATTCCTATTCCTATTTCTGTCCATGCTCATATTCTCATATTCTTGTTCCTATTCCTGTTCATGCTTGATTTTGGAATGTCTGCTCTACACCATTTTGTTGTATGTCCATCATTATTGCACTTATAACACTTAATGTTATTATTCCTTGGAGGTGCAAATGTCTTAGGATTTCTCCTAGTGAAACCATATCCTTTTCTTGTCATGAACCCTGCAATCCATTGCCTTGTGACCAAACTGATTACATGAGTAGCAATACCCATGGAAAAGCTACCTATTTCTGAAATTCCCATTTTCTTATCTTTCATGTGTCCTGCACTATGAAGCCATGTGTCCAAACCTATGACATGAGAAACACCTTCCATTGAAATTTCCTTGTCTTGACCTCATTGGTCTCTTAGTCTCTCTTAACCTATTCTGATTGTTGTTCCATATATTTCTTCTTTGTGCATTGTTCCTTTCCTTGTTGAAATTTCTATTGTCCAACTCATCCTCAGATGTCTCACTTTCTCTTACACTGTCTTCTTCTAAAGTTTCTTCTTCTTCAGAACTTGAGGTTGAATTTTCTTCTTGTTTCTTTTGAGCTTGTTCAAAACCAAGACCTATTTTGTTTGTTGACCTTCTTTGTACTTTGATCATCTTATCCACAACCTTTGAGCTCTTTCCAAACTTGTGTAGCTTATCCTCAGATTTTTCTAAATCTTCCCTTAGTAGAGCTACTTCTTGTTCTAACCTTTCACATTCTAAGACCTTTGCTTCTAACTTATCCTTGAACCTCTTTGTCTTAGCCATTGACTTGTTTAGATCCTCTATAAGCTTTCTTCTCTCTTCATCACATTCTTGAAACTGAAACTCAAGTTTAGAGTTTTGCTTTCTTACCTTCTTTACTGTGTCAAGAGCATAAATAAGTTCTGCCTTAAGATCAAATCCTTCTTTATCTGATTCTTCCTCTATTTGTTTGCCTTTGTCTACATCTTCATTTTCTTTTGTCTTGTCTACTATAGGATCACCTTCTTCTTCTTCTAGTGCCATTAGAAGATTTTCTTCTAGTCCTTCAAGTGCATCCTCATATTCATCATCACTGAAACTATAACCATTCCTTGTACAACTATCTTCAAGATGTCCAAAGTTACCACATCTAAAACACTTGAGAATTATTGGTGACCTTTTCTTGACTTCTTATTTTTCTTCAATCATAAATAGGACTTCATCTCTATCATTATCTAAAAAACTAGCATCACTATCACTTGAGTACTTACTTGCCTTGTCTACATAGTAGCTCCTCTTTTGTCTTTGAAAGAACTTCTTCCCTTGTCTACTTTGTCCATCCTTACCTTTCTTTTGGTACCTATATTTTTTTGATTCCCTATTCTTGTGATCCTATTTTTCTTCATCATTGTTATTTTTAGCTTCTTGAAAATCAGTTGCATAGTGACCATACTTTCCACAATTGAAACATCTAACAGATTTTACATCTTTGAATTTTCTTGAATCCTTGTTCCTTCTACCATAATTTGCTTCTTCATCACTGGATGACTCATTGCTTGATTCTGACTTCTTACCCTTTGTCTTCTTAATTGCTTTGAAGGTTGCTTCCTTCTGGGGATTAGGTTCTTTTGTTCTTAACTCAAAAGTTGTAAGAATACCAAGCAACATATCTCTTGTCAAAGAATCACCATCCTTTGCTTCTTCTATAGCTAAAATATTTTCACTAAACCTTGTTGGAAGAGACCTTAAGATCTTATCACAAACATCTGATTCATCCACATTAAGTCCAAGTCCTTGCATAGCATTAACAACCTCATCTACCCAAAGTAGATAAGAACTAATGTCTTCCTCATTCTTCATTCTTAATTCTTCAAATTGTCCTTTGAGATTTTGTATCTTTGCCTTTTTGACACTCTTATCTCCTTCATATATGCTTTGCAACTTATCCCAAATTCCTTTTGCATCTTTACAATGCATAAATTTTATTGATTCTATTCTATGCAAACCTCTCAGAAGTGCATTCATTGCTTTTGAATTGTAATGTTGTAGAAGCTTACCTTCCTTATCTGTAGGTGGATCAACTGGTGGTATGTATCCATTTTCAACTGCTTCCCAAATTTCATTGCCAAGTGCCATCAAGTGAACCTTCATTCTCATACTCCAATATATGTAGTCACTTCCATCAAATATTGGTGTTGAATTATCTGAGGACACATTCTTAGAGTCCATTGTGTTCTTTGAAATATTTTCCTTCAAGTTGTTAAACTCTTCCGAAGGAACCCGCTATGATACCAATTGAAGAACACAAGCTTATACTAAGAGAGGGGGTGAACAATATAAGACCACTTTTTACTTTTCTTTCCCAATCAATATTATGCAATGTATAGATAGCAATATCAATAGAAGTAATCAAAGCAATGCACAAATCACCACACACAATAGAGACACCAAATTTACGTGGTTCACCCAATGTGGGCTACTCCACGGAGAAAATATTTCACTAAAATTTTCTCAATCAATCTCTTGGGAATCCTTTCCCTATTACAATGTTTATGGACCTCTATCCAAAGGAGACACCAATCCCCTAATCAAGTTCATGGATCTCTATCCACTAGAGACTATCATCCTCTATACTCTATCACCTTCAAATCTCTATCTCAAATATACACTAAACTTAGTCCTTCGATCTAGCACAAATATCCTCAATATCTATCTCTAGTCTAGCACAAACCTATCCTCAAATATACACCAAAATCTATCCTCTAATCTATACTAAACATAGTCCTTTGATCTAGCACAAATCTATCCTCAATATCTATCCTCTAATCTACACTAAACACAGTCCTTCGATCTAGCACAAATATATCCTCAATATCTATCCTCAAGCCTTAACACAAAGCTTGACTCAATCTCAAATCAACTCTACTAGATCTACCCCAAACCTTAACTCAAGGTTTGAACAAATCAATCAATCAACTTCTCTCAAGCCTTCTCAAAGACTTATCTCAAATCTGCCTTGTAAGCTTCCACAAAATCTCACACCAATCTGTCCTCAAGTCCTCTCTAGAACTTGTCCAATCTGCTCAATAAGTCCTCACAAGAACTTATCCAAATATACTCTCAATATATATTGTAAGCTTCCACAAAAGCTTACCCAAATCTATCCACAAGTCTTCTCAAAGACTTACCTCAAATCTGCTCAACAAGTCCACACTAGAACTTGTCCAATCTCATAGAAACATAAAGAGAATTGTTAGAGACTCAATATGCTCTACACTCATCACAATGCTCAATCACTTTCAATCACTCTCTTAGAAACATATAGAGAATTGTTAGAGACTCAATATGCTTCACATTCACCTCAATACTCAATCACTTTCAATCACTCTCTTAGAAACATATAGAGAATTGTTAGAGACTCAATATGCTTCACATTCACCTCAATACTCAATCACTTTCTTAGAAACATATAGAGAATTTTTAGAGACTCAATATGTTTCACACTCATCAATACTCAACCTCTTTCTCAAATCAATTCAGAATATAGAATAATTTGTTTCACAGAACTTGAACAATCACTTCACACATTCACTTGACTAGGCTTAACCAACTCTACTCAACCAATCACTCAATGAAATGATCCTTGCTCACAAACCCTAGTCCAAGCATATGAATACTCACTCAAATATTTCCAACAATGCTTTATCAACCAATCTCACATAACAATGATACTCATGTTCTTTCCAAACCCTAGTTCAAGTTCTTCACTCAACAACTCACTTCAACAACAATGCTTATAAGACAATCTTCACATAACAATGATACTCATGTTCTTTGCAAACCCTAGTTCAAGTTCTTCACTCAACTCAAACACTTCAACAACAATGCTTATAAAACAAGGTTTTATCAACAACTCTTAATTCCAGAAAACCTTGAAGCATTAATTCAAAACACTCTCAACAATGCAAACCAAACAATCCTTTTCACTCCAACTTTTCATTCACAATTTTCAACAATCACTCACTAGGAAGAATATGCCCATACCTTTTGTTGGATGTAGAAGTGCCTTTAGAAAACCTATCTTAATCACAATTTTCTTCTTTCCAATTCCAATGGTTAGACACAACAATATTACTTCAACACTTTCCAAAAATATTCCTTGGACATAAAACAATCACAACTCAATTTATGCCTTATTGCTCCCTTTTAAAACAACACTCATCATACCATACATAAAGATAATTTCCTTGATACACCTTATAAACTCCAACTTAAAATAATATCCAACACCATAAAAATATCAACCAAAACACCTTACAATATTTTCAAAACATTTGAGCACACAACATTAAAAATTTAATTTTGCAAAAACCCTTATAACTCCTTTAGCAACCTTAGAACCAATTTTTAGACACCAAAACAACACCAATCCGATTATGTGACAACAAGCACTGATCGCACTAACACACACAGCCCCCAGGGCAGCCCCAGAGGTTAAATAGTGGTTCTAACCACTCACATAGCAGTTTTGCAAGTCAAAAATCAATTTGGCATCTTTTAGACACTCAGCTGCTTATTCATCCCACCCAGGGACGAGTGCGGATTTGTACTCGTCCTACCCAGGGACGAGTGCGGATTGATACTCGTCTCACCCAGAGACAATTATTAGCGCTCACCTTGGGGTGGGACGAATGCTAGGTTTGACTGAAAAAAAGTCAGATCTCGACGTATGACAACTCAGAACTGCCACTTAGCTTTTCCTGCATGACATAGGAGTGCGAGTGAGTTCTTTTGACAATTCATATCTGCCAATTGACGTTCCCTTCACTGCATGGGAATGAGAGTGAGCTTTTCTAAAACATACAAAGACATACATAGAGGCAGTTAAGAAGCCCTTGATCAAGAAGAAGTCTTCTCTTCACACAAAAAACATTCATGCAAAGAAACACTTTTGCATGTTAATTCAAAGAGACCCCTTGGGTCTATAAAATGGTGAGTTTCCTCACCCAAAATATATACAGAGAAGGAGCATTTTGAGCGACGAAGTGCTGCTAATTCATTTACTTGCGATTTGTGTTTTCAACATCATAATCTCTTAATCGAAAGAGAGGTTATTGGGTGACTTTTGAAGGCACGAATCAAGGACCAACACCGATTTTTCTGACCACAATATCCAACCAATTTTCCGACAACACATCACATCAGGTTTCAGACCCATCCTAAGTGGATTGGTGTCGAAGCAAAGTTTCACCCACGGGTGGTTTGCCTTCGGGCACCCCCGCTTTATTGCTTTTGGTGACTATTTCTTTTGTAGTATTTAGCTAGTTTCATGTTTATGCTTTTGTCAAGTTTTCAGTTTATTTAGATTCATTTTAACCATCATTCGATTTATCTTTTATTTTTCATACACAGGTGCTACTGATTCTTTTTTTGTTTCTTTGAATGCAGATTTGCAGCATTAGAGGAGCAGCGAGGAATCTACCTTTACCAACGCAAGCGACGACAACGTTTTGGTTTGCCCATCTTATATGTGGGCACGCGGAAGAAGGAATTCTGAAACAAGTTGTAAAAGACCAACATTTAACGCTCCTATCCCCTAAAAAGGAAGGAGACGCATTGTAACACGAATTTGTAAAGCATATCAATAAAAGGGCTGTTCTTTTTATATTGCTTTGATATCTTGTGTTCATGATCTTTCTTTTTACGCATTTTCCAATAACATAGGGTTTAAGCGTTATTTTAGTTCCATTTACATTGCATTTTTAGTCTATCCTTTTTGTTTTCAAAATATCGTGCTTTCAATGGCGATCACGGTGGGACCTCTGTCCTCTATTTTTTTTAGGTTAAATTACTAATCTGAAATTGCGTTTTTTTTTTTTACAGGTACCTATTTTTCAACATCAAACTGTTATTCGCTTCTGCAAGTGACGATTACAGAATTGGTATTCGTTTCACCCTGGGACGAATAAACTATTCGTCTCACCCTGGAACGATTACTGTTCTGATATTTGCCTCACCCAGGGATGAGTATAGATCTGTGCATTTTTCAGAGCAAATCAGAAACATCCTGTTAGGCAGAGAAGAGGTAGGGGTTTTTAAAGCTTCTGTCAAAATTTCTATTTTCTATTTTCTGGTTTTCAGTTTTGTATGGCTTAGGGAAAGATTTCTTTTTCATTTGCCTGTTTCAATTTTTGCAAAGTAAAATGAACCCCACACATCACGTGGTATTTTAAACCAAGGCGTTGGTCGTAAAACCCCAACCCTTGAGCAAGACCAAAGGTGGATTCCATTATCACTTTGGCTTGAGATATTGCATCCACTACCTCGATCGCGACTGTTGCTAGACGTAAATCTTGAAGAAAGCTTACCGAGTGTAGCTAGGGTGATTCCTAGTGCATGAGGATAAGTCTTCTATGGTAGGTGTCATAAACAGAGCGATTCCCCTTTCGTACCACCTATGTTCCACGTATCATCTGCTCTCACATACCTATAGTCTCCCTCACGTAAGGGCGAGTATATAGAGAGGTTGGTATATCGGTCCGACAATGGTATATTGAAGGGGCGACCATTTATGAGAGTCATATGAGCCAACATTCTGCATTTAAACATTCTTCAAAACTTGCAAAAACAAAACAAAATCATCAAAATGCACTAAAACCAGTTTAGGACACACCATTAATATTTAAAAGAGATAATCACCGTTTGTGTATGTGTGTGTTCATTTATGCTTAGTGTAACAAAAAAAATCAAAAAAATCATAAACAAAAAGATAAAAATATACGCATTTTGTCACTCGCTCCAAAAAGCTCCAAGGATTCCCGCAATCGCTTGGTCACTCCAAAATGCCCCAAAGGTGTCCATGAACCCTTTGGTCAACCCAAAAGCACCCTGAAGGTGCCCATAAGTGATGCAGGAGCATCCAACCAAATATGAGAAATTTTATATTTTTCCCTAAATTTTAGTGCATCTTGTCGGGGCCATAACTTCTCAACCATAGCTCCGATTGACGTGAAATTTTACAGGGAGTTAGTTGGGATAATTTTAAATAAATATGACTCTATTGAGTCCTATTTTCCTAGAAAAGTCAGTTTTCGAGGCCAAATTCCATCATCTAGTGCCCCGAAATTAGGTTTTAAAATTGATAACCTAATTTTTTATGCTTTTTGAGTTGTTCGAAGGTCAATATATCCTAATGTATTTAGAGTTAGGACTTGAAACTCTATTTATGGCTTATCTATGGTAAGAGGGATGCACACCCCAATTTTGGGCCCCATCTGACTCATTTCAATTTTTAGGGTTTTTAGAGAGACATCGTCATGGTGCTCACCCGCAGTCAAGCCCACTCACGGGCAGACGCTGTGGAGAATGTCCAAGGAGGCATGAGTCACATCCGTTATAGTCCCCAGGATTTGGTCATACCACCTTGGTGACCTAACACATAAGGCAGTCCCCTACACACCTTAACGGAAAGGGACTATAAGGGTACCTCTTCTAGGGGCACTCCTATTCAACATAGAACCCAGCACGCACCCTCCCATGAGGGGTACATCCGTAGGAGAGCTCCCTTAGATGATCGCTATGATTGGTCACCGCACGATGAAGTGCTAGGTCAACATAGGGTTCGACGAGAGGAACGACATGATTACACTATCCCTCCTTCACCCCCTTTAGTTGTCAGGACTACAAGGACAAATCCAGAGCACAAGGCTCCTCAGGCGAGGTGAGCCAACTACGCCCATTCCTTTTTCACTTATGAAAGATAGCACGAGGAAAACCCTTACCTTTGTCAAGAACAATATACATTGCAAGAGCAATATGCCTCCGCAACTACTAGCTATCAAGATCACCTACTGAGGCCAAAGCCTCGGGGGAATGCTGCTACCCCCAATAGAGGGAGGCGGCCTATAGAGATCTCGGATCACCATGACCAGGATAGATATCTAGGAGAGGCATCTAGGCCTTCTAGACATGAGACGATAGGACCAACTATCTTAGAATCTGCCAAGCATATTGCACATCGGATGCAACTCACGCTACTTGAGCTAGAACAACAACAGTTAGAGCAACAGTATATTTTAAATCAAGAGTGCCTTCAGCGCCAAGAGGATGAGTTGTTACAACACACTATCCAGGTGAAGACTCCAACCCCTCACATGCATAAGACATAACATTATGAGAGACACAACTGGGTGTAAGACAAGTCTCTATGACCTTATCAAACGTTGCCCTTGACACCTTCTAGACTTAAGTGAGAGGCCAATCCTAAGACCAATGATGGGTGCCTTCTTCAGGTTCCCACCCAGGTTCCTGGGCCACCCTCAAAAATTCTTCCAAAAGCCTTTGAGGAACCTGAGTGTGAAGAATAATGGGATGAAATGCCCTACCAAGGCATGGGGGGTGCTATTCGGCCACCCCTCCCAAGGCCCCAAGTTCCCCACAACCTGCAATGGGAACAAATCCAAGCTGAGGAGCTCAAATCCCCTGATCCAAGCAATGCGCTACCCGATCACTTAGAGTCGATAGAGACCAAGATTTTGGGGCCCCAAAAGCCCAACATATGTGAGACTCCTCTCCTAGAGGATCAACCCCTAGTTGTAGAGCTACCTGATGATGAGGTCTTCCATATCTCAGAATCACCAGACTTTGCTGAGCCTGAATCTCTTGCCAAAGATTAGTCAGCATATGCAATAGCACCATGGGACCCTTTCATGTTCGATAGCACTAATTCATAGGTTGTCCCCATGGGTAATCATCACAAAAGTCTCTTAACCTTATTCCCTTTGGAGGCTCCCATCGAGCCCATGCCATTGCAAGAAAATTAGGTCCCCCCACAAAATGTGGAACAACCCCATTGGGACCATGTCAATATGCTCGAGTAGGACGAGCCTAGAATGTCGTAGATAATTGTCGAGGCCAACGAGGGCCTTTGGATCACCGATAATGATTACAAAGACAAAAATGAGATGGAATATCTCAATCATGTGCGACGACATAATCACCCTGTAACCCATGACGAACTAATGGCCCAACTATGCATAAGACTAGGGCATGAGTGGTGCATATACCCGGCCCACTAGCATCACATGTTGATTTTTCTCCTTTGGGAAGATCGCGAGCCACTTCCATCTAGAGATATCATAGCACCATCAGTGTCGAAGGTAGACCCTGTCCTCCTATCCATGCATAAGGCCGATCCATTCATGCCAATTCCTACAGATCTAGATCCGATGCACATAGATCATCAAGCTGGGGGTACCTCTATTCCTTGAAGAGCTAGTGGGTTACACCAAATTCTCCAAAGGTGTCCATAAACCCTTTGGTCAAACCAAAAGCTCCAAGGATTATCGCAATCACTTGGTCATCCCAAAAGCTCCAAGGATTATCGCAATCTCTTGGTCAACCCCAAAAGCTCCAAGGATTATCACAATCTCTTGGTCATCCCAAAATCTCCAAGGATTATCGCAATCGCTTGGTCATCCCAAAATCTCCAAGGATTATCGCAATCGCTTGGTCATCCCAAAAAGCTCCAAGGATTATCACAATCTCTTGGTCAACCCCAAAATCTCCAAGGATTATCACAATCGCTTGGTCATCCCAAAAAGCTCCAAGGATTATCGCAATCTCTTGGTCAACCCCAATAGCTCCAAGGATTCTCATAATCTCTTGGTCAGCCCTAAATGCCCCAAAGGTATTTATAAACCCTTTGGTCAACACCAAACGCTCCAAGAGTTACCATAACTGCTTGGTCAAAATACATATTCAAAAATCAACAAAAACAACACAAAAATCAAAATCACAAAAACATTTGCATTCCAATTCCATGCATTCTCATAAAAATCAAAATCACAAAAACATTTGCATTCCAATTCCATGCATTCTCATAAAAATCAAAATACAAAAATATAGGTTGCATTAAGCATTGCATCCATACATTGCATACTTCGATAGGTCATACAAGTCAAAAGCACCATAGATAGTCATTACTTGGCAATTCCATCCTTTTCCACATTAGATCCATTTTCATAAATGCCTACATCTAGAATAGCACCATCGCCATTTGTAGCATCGTCAGTTGTCTCCTAATGTATATAGGGTTTTCGTCATTCAGCTATTTTAAATTTCTAGCCAAAATCGTACATAGTTAAACAGATTTTACACAGGAAAGTTTTACTTGGATCCCACCTTGTTACGTAACATCCCAACACCAATTAACACACATATAATAATTCCTAAGTTGTGTGAACGAACGATGAAACCTGCACAGTAATCCCGGTCACCATAAGCGAAACGACTATCTTGCTCATCCCCCTGTGCGAATGACCCTAGGAATGCTGAGAGTTGGCAAAAGGACAAGCATCCTCCCTACCCAATTCCCCAAGAATCCCAAGTTCTCAAAAGTTGCAAAACATCAAAAATTTGCAAAACGTCAAAATATTAAAAATTTGACATCCTACAGTGCACACATCAAAAGGCACAAACAATAGTGATTCTCGTCACTCCATATCCAAATCCCTTGCTCAAAAAAAAAAAAAAAACAAATAAAACAAAAATAAATAGTGATTTTATCACTACAAAGGAGCAAGTATCCCAATACAATTGAAGAAAAGAAGGGAGTCAAACTTGAATCCCTAGAACTCTTAGCATTTCGATAGGTCATCAGGCAAGCTTTAGTATCGGTTTGGTTGAAAGCCTATCGGTCACTGGCGGTAAACCTCCCGCATGACGATATATCTGTCACATTAACTTGTGTATAGATCAATGTTTGCATGTGGATGAGCTAGCTTATGGTATCTTAGATAACATTGCAGATTCATCTGACTAAATACAATAAAGGAGTTAGTGGAGCTAATTAGGTGATCCTCAATATAGGTTCGGTTGAAAGCCCATCTGGCACTGGCGATATCCTGACAAATACCACATAAACGAACTCAATTGCACACACAGGGATGTGAAATAACTTGGTTAAAATCTGGACCTTGTTTAGAAGTCTCACGAAATCAATGTACAGTCTTGGCTAGTTAGTTAAAATATCTGCATCTCAAAAAATCTTAACTACATTTTAACAACTGTCATATTTTATTTCGTACATCACCATCAAAATATATGCAAAATACAAAAATAAAGTTTTCACATGCAAAGTCATCCCATTAGTATCGCAAGTCAGTCAAATCTTGTATAGTCTATGGTGCATCGACACATCATCAACAACTCATCTCATTCATTTCTTATGCATACATCATACAAATTAGAAACATCACATTAATAATTGCCTCTGCATACATCAAACACACATAAAAACACACCACAACAAAAACAATAAAAACAAACACAACAAAACAACCAAACTATAAAAATGACAAATGCCAACAAAACCACTAAAAATTGTCGGACAAAAGTGCTCTTGCACTTACCCTCTTGGCATAAGAAAACTGATGTCGGGGTTTACCTTGTCGTTATCCTACTCCCCAAGAAGGCTAACATAGCTGGACCGCTCCACGGGAAGATGTATTTTTGCCAATGTTACCCCCAAATGGCATCCCAAAATGGGTTCACCCACCAAAAATAGGTCAAAACAATTGGGAAACTGCTCGAGCATGCATTGGATAACATCTGAAGGCACCCTCACTTAAGTCATCTTGGGTCAAGCGACTCGTCGCTTTTCTCATGGCAGTTATTCCTTCATCGATTCGTCGCTTGAGGGGGTAGTCATACTTAAGTCACCAATCAAAAAACACACACCCAATCAAGGCAATGTCATGCATTCAAAGAATCATTGACAAAGACAATTACGCTCCTGCTTGGGGCAGCAAACAAGAAATAATCACTAATTGATCAAACACTTGGCATTCATGAATCATGAACACAAGGTTCCCCCGTGGATAAAAGGTTGTGCCCTTTGCCTATTCATGACTGATCAATGACCAAGCTCAAGTCACACCTCACCGAAACAGGTTAATACTTGAAATCAAGTTCCTTAGCTCGTCATAAGCAAGGATTCGAGAATGCATGCCATTTCCATACTTGGGGCATCAAGAGTTGGTTAGGTTATTGAGAAACCCTAATCATTGGTGCTTTGGTTATCTATTTTTGCTTAGCACTGCGCCATGTGCAGCGCTTCCCAAAAAGGGGCATCTGTAGATACCAAAACAACACCAATCCGATTACGTGACAACAAGCACTGATCACACTAATACACACAGCCCCCAGGGTAACCCCAGAGGTCAAACAGTGGTTCTAACCACTCACACAGTAGTTTTACAAGTCAGGTATCAATTTGGCATCTTTTAGACACTCATCTACTTATTCGCTCCACCCAGGGACAAGTGCGGATTCTTACTCGTCTCACCCTGGGACGAGTGTGGATTAGTACTCGTTTCACCCAGGGACGATTACTAGCGCTCGCTTCTGGGTGGGATGAATGCCAGGTTTGACCAGCAAAAAGTTAGACCTCAGCGCATGACAAATCAGAACTGCCACTTAGCTTTTCTTGCATGGCATAGGAGTGCGAGTGAGTTCTTTTGACAACTCATATCTGCCAATTGACTCTCCCTTCACTACATGGGAATGAGAGTGAGCTTTTTAAGACAACTTAGATTTGCCACTTAGCTATCCCTTCATTGCATGGGAGTGCAAGTGAGCTTTTCTAAAACATACAAAGACATGCACAGAGGTAGTTAAGAAGCCCTTGATCAAGAAGAAGTCTTCTCTTCACAAAAAAAAGAATTCATGCAAAGAAATACTTTTGCATGTTAATTCAAAGAGACCCCTTGTGTCTATAAAATGGTGAGCTTCCTCACCCAAAAGGATCTGAGAGAAGGAGCATTTTGAGCTATGAAGTGCTGCTAATTCACTTACTTGCGATTTGTGCTTTTAACATCCATAATCTCTTAATCGAAAGAGAGGTTATTGGGTGACTTTTGAAAGCACGAATCAAGAACCAACCCCTATTTTTCTGACCACAATATCCTACCAATTTGCCGACAACACATCACATCAGGTTTCGGACCCATCCCAAGTGGATTGGTGTCGAAGCAAAGTTTCACCCGTGGGTGGTTTGCCTTTGGGCACCCCTCGCTTTATTGCTTTTGGTGACTATTTCTTTTGTAGTATTTAGCTAGTTTCATGTTTATGCTTTTGTCAAGTTTTCAGTTTATTTAGATTCATTTTAACCATTGTTAGATTCATCTTTTATTTTTCATACACAGGTGCTACTGATTCTTTGTTTGTTTCTTTGAACGCAGATTTCTAGCATTAGAGGAGCAGCGAGGAATCTACCTTTACCAACGCAAGCGACGATAATGTTTTGGTTCGCCCATCTTATATGTGGGCACGCGAAAGAAGGAATTCTGAAACAAGTTGTAAAAGACCAACATTTAATGCTCCTATCCCCTAAAAAGGAAGGAGATGCATTGTAACACGAATTTGTAAAGCATATCAATAAAAGGGCCGTTCTTTTTATATTGCTTTGATATCTTGTGTTCATGTTCTTCCTTTTTACGCATTTTTCAATAACATAGGGTTTAAGCGTTATTTTAGTTTCATTTACATTGCATTTTTAGTCTATCCTTTTTGACATGGTTTACCTACGATTTCGACCTAAGTTTACCATTTCAAAAAAAAAAATTCATCCATTTTTCATTTTTAAATTTCATCACAAACGACAAAAATTTGACATGGTTTACCTACGGTTTCGACCTAAGTTTACCATTTCAACAAAAAAAATTCATCCATTTTTCATTTTTTAATTTCATTAAAAACAACAAAAATTTGACATGGTTTACCTACGATTTCGACCTAAGTTTACCATTTCAACAAAAAAATTCATCCATTTTGCATTTTTTAATTCCCTAAAAATAACAAAAAAATGAGCATGGTTTACCTATGGTTTTAACCTAAGTTTTACCATTCACATCAAAAACAAACATTTTTATAACCATGGTTACCCTAAAGTGTTACTCTAAGTTTCATTTTGGGTTTATCTTACGGTTTTTCATATAAGTTTCCATCGGTTTGCATCCACGTTTCATTTGGTTTCATGGTCTTTAATTCATTCACCTTTTAATTTAATTAATTAGGGTTCCATGTCTTAAACAAAAGAAAAACACAATAAAAACACATTTGCATTTTTCAAATTCAAACTCGAGGAGATAGTGCACTTCCTGGTCTCGCCTCGGCTCCGCCGCTTGATGACCCGATCTGTGCACTCATGGTGGCTGGAAAATCTGGCAGCACTTCGCGTTAGAAAATCTACCTCCTCCTCCCCAGAGCTCCAAATCGCAATCAATAAACAGTGCAAATGAGCCAAATCCGTCATTTTCGCATATTTATACTTTTTGCTTGCTGGTGATCGTCCCTGACTGGGATGAGCACTTTTTCCTCAGAGGAGCGCTCATCCCACCCCGGGACGAGTACCATCCTAGCGTTTGTCCCCCCCGGGACGAATAAAAAAAAAAAAAATCAAAAATAACCAAAACATAAAAATGACAAATGCCAACAAAACCACTAAAAATTGTTGGACAAAAGTGTTCTTGCACTTAACCTCTTGGCATAAGAAAATTTGATGTCGAGATCTACCTAGTCATTATCCTACTCCCTAAGAAGGCTACCATAGCCGGACCGCTCCACGGGAAGACGGATTTTCACCAATGTTAACCCCAAATGGCATTCCAAATGGGTTCACACCCACCAAAAATAGGTCAAAACAATTGGGAAACTGCTCGAGCATGCATCGGATAACATCTGAAGACACCCTCACTTAAGTCATCTTGGGTCAAGCGACTCGTTGCTTTTCTCATGTCGGTCATTCCCTCATCGATTCGTCGCTTGAGGGGGTAGTCACACTTAGTTGCCAATCAACACCAATATACCTAGTCTTGGAAATGACATGCATTTAAAGGATCATTGCAAAAGACAATCGTGCCCCTGCTTGGGGCAGAAAATAAGCAATTATCACCAACTGATCATATACTTGGCATTTGTGAATCATGAACTCAAGGTTCCCACAACAAAAGGTTGCGCCCTTTGCCTCTTCATGACTGATCAATGTCTAAGTTCAAGTAATACCTCATCGAACCAGGTTAATGCTTGATTTAAGTTCCTCAGCTCGTCAGAAGCGAGGATTCAAGAATGCGTGCCCTTTCCATACTTGGGGCATCAAGAGTTGGTTAGGTTCTTGAGAAACCCTAATCATTAGTGCTTTGGTTATCTATTTTTGCTCAGAGCTGCACCATGTGCAGCGCTTTCCAAAAAGGGGCATCTGTAGACACCAAAACAACACCAATCCGATTATGTGACAACAAGCACTGATCGCACTAACACACACAGCCCCCAGGGCAGCCCCCAGAGGTTAAATAGTGGTTCTAACCACTCACACAGCAATTTTGCAAGTCAAAAATCAATTTGGCATCTTTTAGACACTCAGCTGCTTATTCGTCCCACCCAGGGACGAGTGCGGATTTGTACTCGTCCTACCCAGGGACGAGTGCGGATTGATACTCGTCTCACCCAGAGACGATTATTAGCGCTCGCTTTGGGGTGGGACGAACACCAGGTTTGATCGACAAAAAGTTAGATCTCGACGTATGACAACTCAAAACTGCCACTTAGCTTTTCCTGCATGACATAGGAGTGCGAGTGAGTTCTTTTGACAACTCATATCTGCCAATTGACGTTCCCTTCACTGCATGGGAATGAGAGTGAGATTTTCTAAAACATACAAAGACATGCACAGAGGTAGTTAAGAAGCCCTTGATCAAGAAGAAGTCTTTTCTTCACACAAAAAGCATTCATGCAAAGAAACACTTTTGCATGTTAATTCAAAGAGACCCCTTGGGTCTATAAAATGGTGAGTTTCCTCACCCAAAAGATATATAGAGAAGGAGAATTTTGAGTGACGAAGTGCTGCTAATTCATTTACTTGCGATTTGTGTTTTCAACATCCATAATCTCTTAATCGAAAGAGAGGTTATTGGGTGACTTTTGAAGGCACGAATCAAGGACCAACACCGATTTTTATGACCACAATATCCAACCAATTTTTTGACAACACATCACATCAGGTTTCGGACCCATCCTAAGCGGATTGGTGTCGAAGCAAAGTTTCACCCACGGGTGGTTTGCCTTCGGGCACCCTCCTCTTTATTGCTTTGGTGACTATTTCTTTTGTAGTATTTAGCTAGTTTCATGTTTATTCTTTTGTCAAGTTTTTAGTTTATTTAGATTCATTTTAACCATCATTCGATTTATCTTTTATTTTTCATACACAGGTGCTACTGTCTTTGTTTGTTTCTTTGAACACATATTTGCAGCATTAGAGGAGCAAAGAGGAATATACCTTTACCAACGCAAGCGACGACAACGTTTTGGTTTGCCCATCTTATATGTGGGCACACGAAAGAAGGAATTCTGAAACAAGTTGTAAAAGACCAACATTTAACGCTCCTATCCCCTAAAAAGGAAGGAGACGCATTGTAACACGAATTTGTAAAGCATATCAATAAAAGGGTCGTTCTTTTTATATTGCTTTGATATCTTGTGTTCATGTTCTTTCTTTTTACGCATTTTTCAATAACATAGGGTTTAAGCATTATTTTAGTTTCGTTTACATTGCATTTTTAGTCTATCCTTTTTTTTTCCGAAATCTCGTGCTTTCACAATTTAAATATGCAAAAATTATTTTTTAAATGCCCAACTATATTTCTAAAAATTTCAGCGACCAATTTCCAAGCATACCCTATACTTCCCACAAAATGGGATTCGACGAGATTTGATCCGCTATCTCCTCTAGCCTAAGCGCCTTAGCACTTGAGAGCCCACCGTGTGGGCTACTAATGCCCATGTGAAGAAAGTTATAGCGCCTTCCTCTATTCCTTTCAAAATGTGCACACTCCTGCTTCACTTTGGATGCAGCGCAATTCGTATAGCTCGTAATTATTAGGCTCGCATTAATTTTTGAATGTATGGTAAGTTTGGTAGGGTGGGAGTTCCCCCATTTTATACATGCTTTTAATTTCTCCTCGCGTCGACGGTGCTTTATTCAAAATCAAATTTCAAATTTCAAATTTGATAACCCACCTTAGGGTTATTTAACCTTAGCTTAAATTAATTAATAATTAATTTTAAACTTCCTTGGCATAATATTATAAAATAATATTATAATATTATTTATTTGGGATTTTTCTTGCACTTTGGACCTCATCTAACTTCCTTGAACTGGATCTCAAAATTGAAACCGATATGGATGCTGCCAACTGAAACTACCACTGACTGGTGTCGAAAGTTTGACATCAATGACCACTCACTCTTAACATCAATGAAAAATTATCACTCAAAATATCCAACAGAAAAGATTTTTTATTTTCATGATAGAAGTTGAAGGGTCACAAGACAAATAATTGAAGGTTACATAGAGTTGTAAACTAGAGAATATTTAGGTAGTTTTTGAAGTGCCCTTGAATAGCCAATTGAAGGAAGGCTTGACAAAAAACTAAGGCAGAAAATTGGAGAAATTTCGTGTAGCATTAGAGGGAGATAATAGAGTTGTGATTTGAAGAATTTTGAGGTAGATTTGAGTTAGTTTTGGACAGCAAAGCAAAGGAAGATTTGGCAGAAATTGAAGCTGAAAATTTCAGAATTTTTGGCCAGCAAAAAGACAATAATTTCGGTAGTATTTTTAAGAGGAGAATAGCTGTGAATTTCAGAGTTATTTTGCAGCATTTTAAAAGGAGTTAGAGATTATTTTTGGACAACGAAAATACTGCATATTGGACAACATTTGGTGTTGCAATTTTTAGAGCTTGAGATAGCATTTGAAGAAGAGTTAAGAGTTGCCAGTTTAAGAGATTTTGGAGAAAAAAAGTAAAAGGAATTAAAGCTGCAGAAATCATATTTTTATGCAGCAATATAAGGCTACAAATTTCAAGGTCTAGAACAACATATTTAAGTAGCAAGGAAGGAAAAGAGGTAAGGTATAAAAAATTTGAAATTAGGTGCATAAAAGAGTATTTCATTTTTATGAAGATTTTGATTTAATTCAAGTTTATTTAGAACCATATTTAAAAAGTTCAAATCAAGAAAAGAGAACTCTAAATATATTATTTCCAAGCCAAGAAAGGAGGCATCCTAGAACTTGCAAAATATAATACCAAAAATGAAGTTAGAGATTTCTTGGAATATGAGTAATAAGGAAAAGAAGTTATATAGTGAATATTAATTTTAGTAAGCCAATGAAGTGTAGTATTATTAAAGCAAAAGGAGATCGAATAGTGCACAAGAGTAAGGCAGATTTAGAGTGTCTAAAGACATAAAAAAACACAATAATAGCTATAAAAATGAAGAACACAAGCTTATACTAAGAGGGGGGTGAATAGTATAAGATCAACTTTTACTTTTCTTTCCCAAACAATATTATCCAATGTTATCAATTGCAATATCAATAATAGTAATCAAAGCAATGCACAAATCATCACACACATGAGAGACATAAATTTAACGTGGTTCACCCAATGTGGGTTACATCCATGAAGAAAATATTTCTTCTAAATTTTCTCAAAAAATCTCTTGGGAATCAATTCCCTATTACAATATTTATGGACCTCTGTCCAAAGGATATCTCAATCCCCAATGCTTTAGTTTTTGGATCTCTCTCTATATGAGAACTCTATCCCATCTACTCTGGTTTGTGGATCTCTCTCTACATGAGAACTCTATCTCCTTTATTCTAGTTCATGGATCTCTCTCCACAAGAGAACTCTATCCTCTCTGCTCTAGTTTATGGATCTCTCTCTACAGGAGAATTCTATCCCCTTTGCTCTGGTTCATGTATCTCTCCTCACAGGATAACTCTATCCCCTCTGCTCTATTTTTTGGATCTCTCTCCATAGGATAACTCTATCCCCTTTTCTCTAGTTCATTGATCTCTCTCCACAATAGAAATATATCCCCTCTACTCTATTTTGTGGATCTCTCTCCACAGGATAACTCTATCCCCTTTGTTCTGGTTAGTGGATATCTCTCCATGGGAGAACTCTATCCCCTCTGATCAGGTCTACTCCAAAGCCTATTATCAACACTGTCTCAAATCTACACCAAATTTCATCACAAGGTTAGCACAAATCTACTCTATCTTTGCTCATAATTCTATTTTAATGCTATTTCAAGTATTCTCAAGACTTGTTCAAATCTGCCTCAAAGCTACTCAAAGTCTTCTCACAATACTTGCTCAAATCTACCTCAAAGCTTATCCAAGTCTTCTCACAAAACTTGATCAAATCTACCTCAAGGCCACCCCAAATATTCTCACAATATTTTCTCAAATCTGCTTCAATACTGCTCATAGAACTTGCTCAAATATTTCCAAATCTTGCATACAAACAAAGATTAAATATCTTTCAAAAATACTTTCAAATAGATAATATTCTACTTAGAATTCATTTAACCTCTGGAACATATAGAGAATTATATGCACTATCAAAACTCCAATATGTTCTTCACATTCACAAATATTGCATTCAACTAATCCAATCTCTATCTCTTGCAAAATCCCTTTCAAATCAAATCAAAATAGTGTATAACTTGATTCACAAAACTGATCTATATTTCTTGCAAATTTACTCTCAAATATAAATCACACTAATGCACAAATTTCCCTCACAATATTTATCTCAAACACTTTCACAATTGCTTTCAATATCTCTCAAATCAATGCTTAAAAGGTTTCACAATGATGCACAAACTTGTCTTCAAACCTAACATAAGTAGTTCACAATGTCTAGCACAAATATCTCAATCTCTTTCAACAATGGAAGAACAACTTGTTCTCAAACTTTATCCCAAATATTTCCAAAACCATTCAACAATGAAGCACAAAAATATCTCAATATCTAATACAATTGTTTCAACTTTTTCTCAAC
Organism: Wollemia nobilis; assembly: GCA_028583015.1. Classification (NCBI taxonomy): domain Eukaryota; kingdom Viridiplantae; phylum Streptophyta; class Pinopsida; order Araucariales; family Araucariaceae; genus Wollemia; species Wollemia nobilis. The sequence continues at coordinate 19,091,707 of JAQPPZ010000513.1, forward strand.
AATTGATGCACATATAGGTCTCAAACCCTAACTCAAATATTTTCACCAAACAACTCTTTTATCTCCACCTTAAGTTCTAGAAATATTTACTCAAAAAAATACCTTAAACAAGGAATTATTTGCTCTGATGAAGATATGTTCTCAAAAACATGTCTCACAAACAACTGATCTTTCTTGTGCCACTTCAAGGGTTAGATAGCAAAATCATTTTTCATGAAAAGCCTCCACAAAAAATGTGCATAGCAAAGCTGAAAATAATACTTTATTATTTTATTTTTATCTTCACAATAATGCAACTTATAGAATCCTTAAAAATTTTCCTAATATGTGCAAATATTACAAAGTACAATGAACTCGCATACACCCTTTTTTCTCCTTTCTTGAAAGTAATTATTTTAACTCTCAAATATCACCCAAAGCACATAAAAGTCACTTTTATTTCAATCAAATGTTACATAGACATATCAGACTCTAAAAACCTTATGACTCCCTCTAATGTAATTTCTATATGTGCTATTTCTTTCACAACACAACCTTATTACTCCTATACACAACAATACACTCTATAGCACAATCAGAAATAACTCTTCAATCTAGACAATTTTAACCTTAAAAAAATTAATCAAATCAACATTATCTTTCCCAAAAATGTTGGTGCTCAATGAGAAACAATTACCTCTTATGTTGTAACATTTTGAACCCTGGCAATACGCACAACAACATCCTCCATGGTGCTTGGTGCTCAATGTTCAGTTGTGATACCACATCTTTGGAGCTCAAAACGGTGATCTACAATTTAGCCCAACACAACCTTGCATCAATGAAAAACTCTTGCCTAGGAAACCATGCAACCTTTCCACCCAAACGATGTCAAGGAGACCCCAAGATGTCTTCTATCTTGTGCTCTAGCTCTCAACCAACAACCAATTACACTGCACCAACCAGTGTGTCACTAATTGGATTTATTTCAACATTGTCTCCACATCTGGCACCCAACTAACTCATTGTCTCTACTGTTCACTATCACTCACCCGAATAAGAATGGATGTGCTCAAGTGATCATTTTCCTAAGGTTCAACCTTAGATTTATATACATTTTCCTTCAATAATTGGACGACGTTAGCACTCATTTAATATATAGAGTTTCTTATTTTACCTTGGTCTAGGTAGGTGCTCGAGTATATAAACATTTGATAATATTTTTAATTAAAATATTTAAATTTAAATTATTTAAATATTTAATTTAAATATTTAAATAATTTAAACATTTAAATTAATTATATCCTTCTTGGAATATATCTGCCATATAAACTTTTGACATCAACCCTTTGAAATTAATCCTTTGATGGTATTTGCCTTGAAGATAAATCTCACTTTTGACATCAATATACTTTTGTCATCAAACCTTTGGCATAATGACATCTCACTAAGCTTTGCTTTACCAACATTGAATAATATTTCTTTTACCACTATTGAATAATATTATGCACCTTTGACATCAATGACAACTCAATATGCTCAAATTTCCAACAATATCCTCCTTTGTCATTGATGGCAACCCTTTCTAAACTTTTATTTTGCAACCACTAAATCTTCAAATTTTCTCCCCCTGAGAAGTTGCTCCCCTGACTGAATGCTCTCCCATTTGACATCAATTGCAAATGGACTCCTTTGGTGCTAAATATAAGACTCTTAGCTCAACCCCCTCCCCACATTCTCTCCTTGAGGTGATTAATTTTTGGGTAGGAGTATCTCTACTCCTAACATACAATGCTCTCTTTCTTTGTCAACCTTCTTTTTCAACATTTTTGTAGCCACACCCTTTGATTTTTTTGAGTGTCCCTATTCTTTCTTGTCTCTAGAAGTTTTGGAAACTCTATTCTACACCACTTAGTTGTATGCCCAGTATTATTGCACTTGTAACACTTAATTTTGTAATTCTTGGAAGGTGTAAATGTCTTGAAGTTCCTCTTAGTGAAGCCATAATCATTTCTATCATGAACCCTCCAATGGATCACTGTATGACCAAAGTGATTACGAGAGTAGCAATACCATTGAAAGAAATTTCCATCTTTGAATGAGTTGAAATTTCTTTTAGTGAGGCCATACTCTTTCTTTCCATGAACCCTGCAATACATAGCTTTGTGACCAAACTGATTACATGAAAAATAATGTCCTTTGAAGAAACCTTGTTTTGCAACCTCTGGTCTCTTAGTCCTTTCTTTGCCTTCTCTATGATGATCTATGTTTCTTGTTTGTGCATTGTTTCCTTTCTTAGTTAAGCTTCTATTCTTCAACTTATCCTCATAGGTATTAATTTCTTCTTCACTCTCTTCCTCTTAAAATTCTTCTTATTTTGAACTTGAGCTTGACCCTTCTTCTTGTTTCCATTGTCCTTCTTCAAAACCAAGTCTTGTTTTGATAGATGAAGATCTTTGTGCATTGATAATTTTATCCAAAGTTTTTGAACTTTTCCCAAACCTGTGTAGCTTATATTTAGAATCTTTCACTTTCATCCTTAGATAAACTACCTCATGTTCTAATCTTTCACATTCTAATTCTTTTACCTCTAACTTTTCAACCATGACCTTTTTAAATATCCTTGCCTTAGCTTTTGAGTTTGTTAGGTCTTGTAGAAGCTTTTCCTTTTCTTCCTCATGTTCTTGAACTTGAGCCTTTAGTCTTGAATTTTGCTTTCTAACCTTTTTCAATTCTCTGAGAGCAAAAATAAGTTCTATTTCTATATCAATTGTGCCTTCCTCTTCATTTTCTAAATCTTTCTCTACTTCTTGGTCTCCAAGAGTATCTTCATACTTTTTGACTTTATCTTCAATAGGAGCATTTTCTTCCTCTTCTATTTTCTTCACTATTTAAGAGTCTTTCATCACCGTCACTTGAAGACTTACTTGCCTTTTTAACATAGAAACTGTTCTTATGCCTTTGAAATAACTTATTTTCATGCTTGCTTTGACCATACCTATTTTTCTTTCATGCCTGTATTTTCTTTCTTCCTTTTTCTCATGATCCTATTTCTCTTCACTGCTACTACTTTCAACTTGTTAAATATTTAGATGCATAGTGACCAAAATTACCACAATTAAAACATTTCATAGTCTTCATACCTTTGTTATTTATTGGGCCCTTGTTTATTCTCACATAGTTAGCTTCTTCATCATTACTTGACTCACCACTTGATTTTGGTGTCTTATATTTTGTCTTCTTTGAAGCTTTGAAATTTGTCTCTTTCTTGGAGTTGGGATCCTTTACTATTCTCATCTCATAAGCTATGAGAATTCCATGTAACTCATCCATATTAAACTTATTAGTATCTATCATCTCTTCGATAGTTGAAACCTTTCCATGATACCTCATAAGGAGTGATATTAATACTTTGTGAGCAACACTGAAGTCTTCAATTTTGAATCCAATTCCATGCATGGTATTAACAATCTCATCCAAATGAAGTAAGTATGTAGAAATATCTTCCTCATCTTCCATATTCCAATCTTCAAATATTTTCTTGTGGTTTTGAAGTTTTTCCAACGTGACCTTTTTATCTCCTTCATATGTTTGCTTCAATTTGTCCCATATCTCTTTTGATGATTATTAGTGCATAAATTTAACAAATTTTGCTTCATGTAATCCACTTAAGATTCCATTCCTATCCTTGTAATTATTCACATGTAATAGCTTACCATATTTATCTGTGAAAGGAGTAGCTATAGGTGTGAATCCATCCTCAACCGATTGTCATGTCTCATAACCTTGTGCCATCAAGTAAGTCTTCATTTTTATACTCTAGAAGGCATAATTGTTCCCATCGAAAAATGGTGCCTTATTTGATGAGTATCCATTCTAAGATGCCATATGTGTTCCTGTAATATCTTCCTTCAAGTTGTTAGACTTTTTTGAAGGAACCCACTCTGATACCAATTGAAGAACACAATCTTATACTGAGAGGGGGGTGAACAATATAAGATCAAATTTTACTTTTCTTTTCCAAACAATTATCCAAAGTTATCAATTACAATATCAATAGCAATAATCAAAGCAATGCACAAATCATTAGACACAAAGGAATCTGCTGTATGGCCTCTATTCTCTCAGGGTCGATGGAAATTCCATCCTTAGATATTATATGTCCCAACAGTTTTCCTTTCGTTACCCCAAAAATGCACTTCTTTGGGTTGAGAGAAATACCGTGTTCCCTGCATCTTTGAAAGACTTTCTTAAGATCCTTGACGTGGTTTTCCCTGTTCTTAGAAAAGACAAGAATGTCATCTACATAGACAATGATGCACTTACCTATGAGCCCTTTAAAATAAAAGTCCATAGCTTGCTGGAAAGTGGCACCTACGTTCAATAGTTCGAAGGGCATTCTCCTATATGCAAAGGTGCCCCACTTTGTGGTAAAAGCAGTTTTCATCCTATCACTAGGATGGATAAGGACCTAATTATATCCCAAATAACCATCAAAGAATGACATCATCTCCGACCCGTTTACCTTTTGGAGTATTTCATCAATGGTGGGTAACGGGTAGTTGTCCTTTTGTGAGGCTTTATTAAGATTTCTAAAATCAATACATAACCTTATTTCTCCACTCTTTTTCCTCACGAGGACCAGGTTAGCAACCCATGTGGAATGCCTAACAGGAAATATGATCTTAGCTTCTAACAGTCGCTTCACCTCTTTCTCTATCAAGGGTTCTAATAATGGATTGACTCGCCTTTGTCTTTGCCTAAAGGGTTTTGAATCTGGCTTCAACGGAATCGTGTGCATTATGACATTCTGATCATAGGTTTTCAACTCCTTATAACTCCAAGCTATGTAGTCTATGTATTCTTTTAATGCATTGGCAATGGAATCCTTCTCCTGCTTGGTACATGATTTTGCTATGAATACTTCTCGAGGGTTTTTTGCACTTCCAATGTTAACCAAATCACAGGCTTCTCTGGGAGGTGGAACCTTTTTACCTTCTCTTGGTTGGTATTCGATATCGAAAGTTTTTTCTAATGAAGCCATCTCATCTGGCATATTATTATTTTTTCCAATAATTTTTTCTTCCAAATATGCCTCCTTTAAATCCCTCTCATCTTCATCTATAACCTGCTTTTCAAATATACCAGAATTAGTGACAAAATGGAATATGTCCCTGTCACTATCAAACACTTGGAAATTCGTGATATTATCTGGTATTGAGGGACAAGGGACCAGTTCTACGAAGAATTTCTTGCATTTCTTATGGTCCACTAGTTTCAACATACTCGCAGCTACGGCTAGAGAATCTGCCAGATGATTGCATTTTCTAGAGATCAAAGATATGTTAAAAGCATCAAACTCGTCTATTAAATCTCTAACCTTGGTTCGATAAAGTCTAAGTCGTCTGTCCTTGCATACGTATTGTCCCTTCACTTGTTTTACCACCAATTCTGAATCACCAAGGGCCTTGATACACTTAACTTTTTTTCGAAGGGCCAATTGGAGTTCGAGAATCAAGGCCTCGTACTCTACCATGTTGTTGGTGGTAGGGAACTGTAGTCTGTATGCAGCGAACATAGGCTCCTTATCCGAACATGACAATTCAACACCGGCTCCTGCTCCTTGTCTGGACCTGGATCCATCAAATCTTAAATTCCAAATGTCCTGATGTCCTTCAGTAATGTTGCACCCAATTCTTTCATTTTTGGAACTTTTAGGCGTTTCTATGTCCAAACAATATGCTCCCAGCTCTGCTTTAATGTATTGGATCTCATTCGGTTTGTTGTACTTCGTGATCATCTCCTTGAGCCTAGGTTCACTATCAATCTAAATTTGGTTGGCCACTCCCCTCCACGGCAACCACATATGTGAAGAATCTATCACAATGTAACCATTCAGGTTTTAACTCCAATCTCTTCCCAAAACCATGCCATATTTGATAGGAATGTCGAGCACCAATATGTCTATGTGATGTTGAACCCTAGGTTCTGAATTGACTTGAATAAGAACATCACCCAATTCTCCCACTGCCTCCATGGTTGATCTATCCAGCTGCACCACCCTAATTCTAGAAGGTTTTGGTGTAAATCCCAATTTTTTACAGATTTCTAGGGGCATGATGGTAGCCAAGGCCCCTGAATCTATTAAACAATTGTGCAGCTTTTTACCTGCAATTCTAATGGTTATCAGAAAAGGAGGTATATCTCATTTTTCTTTTTGTAAAACCAATCGGGACTCAGCACTTTTAGCTTCATGAACTTGGGCAGATGGATCTAAACTTTTTGGTGGACTTACTTCTTGGCCTAATAATCGGGACATGTCATACATCGAGACATTGGCCTTAGTTTTCTTCATGTCTTCCACCAAGTCATAAGTGGATTTTTCTAAATTTGACATATTTTGCACCATCTTAGATTTTTCCACCATGGATGGAGGAGGGGTATTGACATCTCCTTTGAAATCAGGAGGGAGTAATTGGTTGTTTGGAGGAGTAGAGGAATTTTTGGGCTCCTTAGAACTCCTAGTGTAATACTTGTGATTTCCTTTCCCAAAACGTTTATTGGCATGAACTTCCAATGTTTCTTCATCTTCGTTTCCAAAAAATTCCACATCCTCCTCTTCTTCACTTTCTTGGGGATGTATAACCTCAGTCAATATAGACTCATGCTTCCCGTGGCCACAGTGCATACAATCATTGTCACAAGGTCCCGATTCTCCAAAATATTTCGAGACATCTGCCTGATTGGCTACGGGGTTGGGTACTCACCCATTATTCGGCTACGTGTTGTATGTTCCTTTTCCTCTATGGTTACGAGGCCGGTTATGACCCATGGCTTGGTCCACCTTTTTATTGACATTTCCCATCGTAACCAAAACTTTGGCCAAGGTTTCCTTCATGTTTTCTATGGCGGATTCGGACCCCTATGGTTGAGGCACTGTAATTCTGGGTCCAGTTGTGTTTGCAAAATTAGCCACCTCTGGAATAGGTACAATGGCTTGGGTCTGGGCAGGTGGATTCCATCCTAGATTCACACTTTGAATAGCTTGGGTCTGGGTAGGTGGATTCCACCCTGGATTCACACTTTGAATGGGAGTGATTGTTGGATAAGTCATTGGGCTTGGCGTGCTAATCGGAGCAAACCTCGACATGGTCAACAAATTACTGCCCATGCCAAACCCAGGCAAACCCATTGAGCTATTTTGAATTAATCCCTGTGTTTGAATAGAGGCATTCAGATAACCTAGAAATGGCGTCACTTGGGTGGGTGTTTGAAAATTGTTCATCATAGGAACCTGTGTTGCCATTAACTGGTTCATCATGGCAAATTGACTGTATGGACCGTATTGTCCCATCCCAGTCAATTGAGACAATACTGCCCCTGGCAGGTTCATCTGTTGTTCAAGAGTCATTTTTTCTGCATAAGCTAAAGGAAGCATCATAACCTAAGGGTTCCTTCTAGTCAACAAAGACGTTAAAGGATCTAAGGCTCCAAAATATAATTGCAAGGCGACTGCAGGATCTACCGCAAAGTGACGAGTCAGATTCGTGTATAGTTTTTGGAACCTCTGGTTAAATGTTCGTATGGGCTCATTGGGTAATCTTTTACATGATACGAATAGATTGTATATTATGGAGGGATCCAATAACATTCTAAACTGGCTAATGAAGGCGGTTTCTAATTGGGCCCATGAAGTGATGGACCCTGCTGGAAGATTTTGATACCATTCATTGGTCGTGGGGTCTAGACTAGCAGGGAAAACTCAGCAAGCAACATCCTCGTGAGTAACCCCTTGCCTAAACACATAGTCCTTGTAGATTTGAACATGATCTTCTGCTGTTGTGGGACCATCATGCAAGAATTTGGGTAATCCCCTTTCAATGTTTCTAGGCAAATCATGGACTGCCCTAGGAATATCTAAAGGGGAACTTTGTGCACCATACCAGAGGGTAGGTGGCTATTGTTGTTGTTGTTGGGCCATGTTATTCAAAGGTGTTAACCCTATGGGAACAATGGAAACGCTTGGAACTGTGGAGATAGATACAACTGGTGTTACTATTGCACTTGAAATTAAGGGCTCAGGCCCACTAGACGTACTTGAGTCTAAAGAAATCCCTAACTCAAGTATACTTGGTGGTATTTCGATCTCTAATGTTTTGTTTTTTGACCTCCTAGCAGTGGGAGAAAGGCTTTGGAAAATAGTTTCCCCTATGGTTTTAGACCTAGTAGCTATGTACTCAGGTTGGGCTAGCTTGGAAACTCTATAACCCTAAAAGACTTCTCTCAACTCACTTGCCAAATAAAATGTCTAAATGTTATACCTACAAGCATAATAGGTGGAAACAAAACTACCCACGTTAATTGTTAGAACAAACCATAATTACAAAGCAATAAAGAAGGCCCTCCTTCTAGCGCCAAAATGTTGAGTGGATATTTTTTCCTAATACAAAATGAACACGCAACTAGAGTCTCAAACCCGTAGACTCTTTCTTGCAAAGAAAATTTATTATTTTAATTTCTCCAAGTTTCCTGTGAACAAACATTCATATGCATATAACCAATTAAGACCAAAATGCAAATAAATGAATGTAATCTAGAACAACTTATTTTCTACAAGTAACTGTTAACAAGGGGCCTTTGATGATTCCCAACAAACTTTGTAACCCTAATCTGTCAAAACAATCTAACAGCATAAAGCAAAGAAAGAATAAAAACCCTTTCTTCTTTTATGATCTTGAAATTAATGAAACCCTCCCTAGAATGAATTAGCACCCTCTTTTATCTTTGGCTTAAAGAAGGATTTTAAAAGAAAAAAATGCGTGGTATAGGCCACTTCATTTTAAGCTTCGTGCCTTTAGCATGAGGTTCATTTTATGGTTAACTAATTCATTTTATCTTTCATTTAAATGTTCTGGTATTTCTACGTTAGCGTTTGGAGTTAGTAAAAAATATAAAACATATCCTAGAATGCACAAGAATCCGAAATGCCAATCTTCGAATAAAAAGTAAAAAATAATATCAGAACCTAGAACCGCAACATTGCTTATGAAAATCAGCTGGAAAACTAAAATAGGACGTTAATTTGGTTAGCAATCTCCTCCCTGCAAAACCCCAAGTTGTGAGACAAAGTTCTAAAACAACCTGACCTAACAAACCTGCACTAACACACAGTCAAATTAGATCAGATGCAAGACTCTAAGGAAAGAAAATGATTGCATCATTTTGTCATTCACCTATCGTAACCCATATCATGGTGTAAACGGATAGATACAAGAGAAAATAATGCAAAGTAAAGATTAACAGAGAAAACAGTAGTATTAGCTTCAATTTCCTTTTGGTTTTGCACACAAAAGTTGCTCTTGCCAAATAACTCCTTTATTTTAAAAATAATGCTTTCTTGCTACAATTTCTAGCCCCTGTATCCACATTCACTTTGGCTTTTAAACCTTCTGCTGTGGCTCTTGGTTGCTCTGTGACGCTTCGTTTCACTGCCCATGACGCTTTGCTTCATTTTCTTGCTTTTGGGTGCTTTTACCTTTCGCTTGAATTTGTAACGTTTGATCTTCTCTGCTATTGTAACTATCGATCTGAAGCGTTACTATGACCCTCATGCCTTTCTGCCACGTGTTCAGTGCTCTTTGCATGCTCAGTAACGGTCCCATGAAAATCACGACCAAAAATAGCCCACGGCCTTGCTCCTTCGCTTTCACAGCAAAAATGCAACATGTCATGAAAACGCGACATGTCACGATATCACGACGCTTTTGTTCTCTGTATGCTTCGATTGCAACCTGTCGCAATTTCATGACCATTTTCTCTTTTGGACCATCTCTCCGCAACCTGTCATGATTTTGTGACCGTTTTGATCTCTGTATGCTTTGGCCGCAACCTGTCGCGATTTCGCTACCATTTTGATCTTCGTACGCTTTGGCCGCAACCTGTCGCAATTTCGCTATCGTTTTGATCTTCGTACACTTTAGCCGCAACCTGTCGCAATTTCGCAACCATTTTCTCTTTCGGACCATCTCTCCGCAACCTGTCATGATTTCGCGACCATTTTCTCTTTCAGACCATCTCGGCTGCACCCCGTAGCGAAATCGCTACCATTTTTTGTTTTGGGCATGGTCTTCACCTTTTTGTCACGATTTCACGACGTCTTTACTTGGCTAAAACATTTCACCAAAAGTTGCACGAAATCGCTACCATTTTCCTACTCAAGCCATCTGCACCGTGAAAACGTGATGTGTCACGATTTCGCGATGCCTTTCGACTTAAGTGCCTTGTCTCTGATTTTGTCATGATTTCACTACACTGCTGGGCCTAAGACTCTTTTGCTCACTTTTGTCATGATTTCATGACCATTTTGTACTTTGTGTCCTCTGCTCGCTTTCAAGCTATGAAAATCCAACACGTCACGATTTCGTGACGTTTTCGCCCACCTACTGTCGTTGACCACGTTGACCGTGATTTTGTGACACGTCACGATTTCGCTACAGTTTTCCATTCTACCTTTCTCTCTCCTCTCTGGGCCGCGATGGAGCGACATGTCACGATTTCGCGACACTTTTCTGTTTTTGGCCGTGACAAAGCAACATGTCACAATTTCGTGACACTTTTCTATTTTTTGGCCGTGACGACACAACGTGTCATGATTTCGTGACACTTTTCTATTTTTGGCCGTGACGGCGCAACGTGTCGCGATTTCACGACATGTCACGATTTCGCGACACTTTCTACACTTGTGCATTTTTGCCCCTTTTCTTCATTTTTAGCATCTGGGTCACTGAGATTTTCTCTGAAAGCCTGCAAAAAGGTGGGTCCCCAATTTTGGGGTGTGTTGTGGATTAGCCACAACAAGACCAAAGTCTTCAATACCCAAATAATATAATACGAGGGGGTGTTAGAGTATATTACATTATTTGGGTCATGTAAATGTACCACCTTTGGTACATAACTAGAGTAAGATATTACCTTAGTGGGTAGTTTACAAGTTACTTCAAGTATTGTAATAAATGCACAAGTGTCTATGTGCATGTTAGGAAGCATGTTGGCCAAGCAATCCATATTTCTATATAAAGGGTCTCATTATGAGATATAGATATAGATACAGCTAGAGAGTGTTGTAGGTAGTAGTAGAGATACTTTGTAGGATCACCATATAGATTGGTGATGGATACAATATAGTTCTTATCATATTTTCTAGAGTGTTCATTTCCTCCATATAGAATTGTATCATTTGCGTCACTTACAATTTATAGTATATTTCAACATCTTACATTTCTGCATATTCTATATCCTATGATCCCATTCTCCCTTGGTTCATAGCATCAAAAGCTAACAATTTATTTTTTGATGGTCTTATTTTGATTGTTGTTGTTGCACATGTTGATATTGGGGTTGTAATTATCTTGAATCAAATCTTTGAAAAAGTCTATTCATTTGATTTCTTTGATTCAAAGAATTATATCTACAAATACTTGTAGTATGACCTTTTTTATTGCATATGTGACAATATCTCTATCTCCATTTAGGCTAAGATTGTGATGATGTTGCAATGTTATTTGATATATTTTTATTTGATATTAAAGCATTATTAGTCATCTCATATTTGACTAAATTCTTTGCTTCATATTCTTGAAGAATATTTACTAGTTCATCAAAGGTTATGTTTTCATTTAGAACTTAAAGAGAAGTGACTAATATTTGTAAGTATTTGGAAGTGCTCTTAATGCAACTTGGGAAAGAATATTGTCTACTAGATTTTCTCCCAAAGTTAATAACTTGGCATTTAATTTTGCTATCCTTTGAAGTAAGATCTCTATACTTTCTATACTATTAACCTTTAATGAATATAATTTTGACCGCAAATACAAGATGGTTGCTTCATTCTTTCCTTAAAATATTTTGCATAATTTTTCCAAGAAACTTTTGAAGTCTTTGCTTCACTTATATATGGATGAATTTCATCAATTATCCCAAATGTGATTAGCATAAGGGCTTTTGCATCACCTTCTTCAATTTTTTGTTTTTCTCTCATTTTTTGGCTTGTTCTTTGTTCCATTCACTATATCCTAAAGTTTTTCAACAATGATAATTGATTTTATTTTATTTTTCCATGATTCAAAGTTTGGTCCTTTTAGAAGTTGTGATTCATAAAGGAAAATTTTACTATTTTCCATAATGGAATTCATCAAATTTTAAATTCCTTTCATATCGTAATCCTAGCTTCTCCAAAATATAATTTCTAATCAATTTCTTTGTTGTTGAATATCTTGTTTTCCAAATTCAATTCTTCAAACAATTTTGATTTCAATATTCAATAAAACAATCAATGATCTTATGAATCCCAAAATTAATTTTCAAATTATTTTTTTCTATCTTCATTTATATTTCTCAAATTTAATTTCATATTAGATTTTTAATTTCTACTTAAGTCTTCAAAATTTTTACATTTAATTTTATAAACTATCTTCAACAATCTTCAATTCATTAAATTTTAAATTCATCTTTATCTCTCCAAATTTTTAATTTTACAAAGCACAATTTTTTCCAAACAATCATTAATCATTCAATCATTCATTCATTTATTCACTTCTTATCTCTCTAGTTTAATTCAATTTTTGTCTTCTTATATCTCCAAATTTTTATTATCATGTCTCCCAAATTAATTTATTTTAGCTTCTTTGATAAAAAAATGGATTTACATTCCCTTATATCTCCACTAGATCTCTTTAGAAAAAATATTTCAATGAGCTCCTATAGTTTGAAAGAAAAAAATATTTTTATTGCAATTGGTCAACCTAACTTTTTAGGGTTGAATCATATTAGAGCATAGAGTGCAAGTAATATCCTTTGTGTCAGGTCTAATATATCAGGATGTTAGGGCATTAGCCCATTACCAACTTTTAATTATGCATTCACCTTCACTTTGGCTTGGTTTGTACAAATAATAATTTCACTTCTTTAGCTCTATTGAGCGGCATCTCCTCTTCTACAAACTAATTATTCTCTTCTTTGAATAACTTCTCCTCTTCTACTCTAGGCAGACTCTCCAATTTCCTTTCATCTCAACTTCTCTAGACTTCCTTTTGGCTTTGCATGCTATGTTGGAAATTTTGAGTATATTGTTGTCATTGATGTCAAATAATTATTGTCATAAGTTAATGACATTGGTTGTAATTTATGTCAAGGAAAATAAAGGCTAAATGGTTTTACCATGGTGGCATTTGCAAAAGAAAAAGAAAAAAATAATTTATGGTGGTAAAGTTTTTATCCTAAGAAAATGTCCAAAGCAAAAATTATAATATTTATATCCTTGAGGATTTAAATAATTATAATAATTAAAATATCAAATCGAGTGTCAAAATTTTATTTGAAAATAAAATGTGTTGACGTCAAGGACCGTGTTAAATTGATTATATATAATGCTAAGCCAAGGTGGATAAATTAATGATAAAAATGATGTGCCTAAGTTCGTTTGATTCACAACAAAGAAGGAGAAGATAACAAGATGTTTTTGCATATCGAGGCAGAGCGTGTAATAAGGAGAAGGGGACCAAGCTTTGGTTCCATTCGGGCAAGTAGCCCAGATGGCAAAACCCACGATGCTAGGGTATGGTGGAAGAGAGATCTCGAGTTCGAGATGCGATGGTAGCAAGGTGATAAAGTTTTGTTTGGAAAACATCTAGATTTGCAGCAGAGTTTGGGTATAAAGAACATTGAGCACCTTTTGGTGTTGTGTGGATGGCTAGCCCACATAGTGGCCTAGCTGGTGGTTAAGATGATGGCTAGCAGGCAACATGGGTTTGAATTGTGGCAACAAGCAGTAGCAAGAAAATTATTTTTGGAAAATTATTTTGTGTCCAAGTCAAAGGTATGTGCCATGCACTTGTTTAGGGAGACATAAGGAGAGATCATTTTTTAATTTTTAATTAAAAGGGTTGAAAAGTTATGGTTTAATTTTTGAATAAAAATATTATGTGGAGTTCTTGTTAATGCTATAAGGTATGAGATAAAGTGATGCTTTAATGGTATTTTTGAAAATTTGAAGTGCTTTAATTCCATTTTTATCAAGAAGGAGGTATAAGGTGTAAATGAAACATTTATGTGTAATTTGTGGCTTTGTTGGATTGAACACTATTTTGCAAGATTAGGAGTAATAAGGTGTAAAAGTGGCTTGATAATTTTATTATATTTCTTGCATTATGATTTTTTTTTGAGAGGTTTTGTTGAGTTTTAATGCATCATATTTGAAAACAAAAGAAGAGTGATCAAATATCAAATTTAGATTTTATTGAGCATTTTAGAAGGTGAAAATTCATGTGGATGTTTTGAGAAAGTATCTTGCAATCTAACCCTTGAAGTGGCATTAGAAAAATCAATTATTTGTGAGATAGGTTTTGAAGACATATATCCATAAGAGAAAATTAAGAAGTATGGGCACATCACTCCTTGTTTAAATTGTTTTGTTGAAGTGAATATTTTGGAACATAAGGTGGAGATAAAAGGATTGTTTGATAAGCATTGTTGAAAATATTTGAGTTAGAGTTTGAGACCTACATTGTGCATTTTTGTTGAAAGAAATTGGAAACACTTGTGTTAGGGTTTGTGAGAAAATTGTGCTTCATTGTTTGAATGAATGTGTGAAGCTTTTGGGTATTGGTTTTGAGTGAAATTAAAAGTGAATGTACAAGCATTAGAAATCAAATTTGTGAATCAAGTATGTACATCATTAGGTCAGGTGTCATGTGCTAGACTAGACCTACCTTTAAAGAGTTATGAATGTGAGACATGTGAAAATGACAAACTTAATGATTGATTAGAACATATTGAGCTATTAGCAAGTGCATACCATTCTATATATGTTCCAGAGGTTAAAAAAATTCTAAGTAGAATTTATCTGTGTGAAGAAATATTTTTGAAAGAGATTTAAGTTGTGTTTTGTATGCAAGATTTGGATTTGTTTGAGTAGGTTTTGTGAGGAGTATTGAAGGTAGATTTGAGCAAGTCTTTTGAGAGGGCTGGAAGGTAGATTTGAAAAAGTCTTTTGAGAAGGATTGAAGGTATATTTGAACAAGTCTTTTAAGAAGGCTTGAAGGCAAATTTGAATAAGTCTTTTGAGAAGGCTTGAAGGTAAATTTGAGAAGTCTTTTGAGAAGGTTTGAAGGTAGATTTGAGCAGGTATTGTGAAGACTTGAAACATTATTGAGAATAGGTTTTATTAATTATTTGTTTAAGATTTGTATTAAGACTTGGGGCAGATTTAAGAGCAGGTTTTATTACTAATTTGTTCAAGCTTTATGTTAAGGCTTGGTGTATATTTGATATATAATTGAGAGTAGATTTGTGAGTAGAGTTAGAGCATATTTGTGCTAGACTTGGGATAGATTTTGGTGTAGATTTATGACCAAAGTTAGAGCATATTTATTCTAGAATTGGGATAGAGTTTGGTTCAGATTTATGAGCAGAGTTAGAGCAAATTTGTGCTAGACTTGAGATAGATTTTTGTGTATATTTGAGATAGATTTGAGAGTAGGATTTGGAGGTGATAGAGTAGAGAGGACAAACTTATACAGTGGATAGAGTTCCATAAGCTAGTGCACTAGAGACAAAGGTCTCCTATGGAGAGAGATCCACAAGCCAGAGTAGGGGGGACATAAGTATTCTAGAAGTTCACCAACTAGAGTAGAGGGGATAGAGATCCACGAACCAGAGTAAGGGAAAAAAGTTCTCTTGTGGAGTAAGATCCGTGAACCAACTAGGGAGATAGAGTTATTCTATGGAGAGAGATCCACAAACCAATTGAGGAGATAGAGTTATCCTAGATCAAGTTCCACAAACCAGAGCAAGGGGATAGAGTTATCCTATGGAGAGAGATCCAAAAATTAGACCATATGGGATTGGTGTCTCCTTTGGAAAGATGTCCAT
Organism: Wollemia nobilis; assembly: GCA_028583015.1. NCBI lineage: Eukaryota > Viridiplantae > Streptophyta > Pinopsida > Araucariales > Araucariaceae > Wollemia > Wollemia nobilis. Next base: position 19,107,613 of record JAQPPZ010000513.1, read on the forward strand.
AAAAATTGTAATAGGTAATTCATTCCAAAGAGATTTGTTGAGAAATTTTAGAAGAAATATTTTATTTGTGGAGTAGCCCACATTGGATGAACCACGCTAAATTTGTGTCTCTCTTTTGTGTGATGATTTGTGCATTAATTTGATTACTTCTATTGATATTACCATTGATAATATTGAATAATATTATTTGGGAAAGAAAAGTAAAAGTTGATCTTATATTGTTCACCCCCCTCTCAGTATAATCCTGTGTTCTTCAATTGGTATCAAAGCGGGTTCCTTTGGAAAAGTCTAACAACTTGAAGGAAGAAAATATAGGAACACAAATGACATCTCAAAATGGATCTTCATAAAATAAGGCACCATTGTTCGATGGGAAAAATTATGCTTTCTAGAGCATAAGAATGAAGACTTACTTGATGGCACAAGGATATGAGACATGGAAATCCATTGAGGATGGGTTCACACCTACAACTACTCCTCCCACAGATAAAGATGGTAAGATGTTACATGTGAATAATGCCAAGGCTATGAATGGAATATTAAGTGGATTACATGAAGCAATTTTTGTGAAATTTATGGATTGTAAATTAGAAAAAGAGATATGGGAAAAATTGAAGCAAACATATGAGGGAGATAAAAAGGTCAAGATGGTAAAACTACAAAAACTCAAGAAAATATTTGAATATTTGAAGATGGAATATGAGGAAGATAATTCTACATACTTGCTCTATGTGGATGAATTTGTTAATACCATGTGTGGACTTGGATTTAAAATTGAAGACTCTAGTGTTTCTCAAAAATTACTAAATTCACTTCCTATGAGGTATTATGGTAAGTTTTTAGCTATAGAAGAGATGAGATATATTGAAAAATTGAATGTGGATGAGTTACATGGAATTATCACATATTATGAGATGATAATAGTAGAGGATCCCAAATCCAAGAAAGAGGTAGCTTTCAAAGCATCAAAGAAGACACAATATAATAAACCATAATCAAGTGGTGAGTCAAGCAGTGATGAAGAATCTAACTATGGTAGAAGAAATAATAAGGACTCAAGAAAGCACAAATGTATAAAAACAATGAAATGTTTTAACTGTGGTAATTTTGGTCACTATGCATCTAATTGTCCAAAAGCTGGAAGCAGTAGCAGTGAAGAGAAATAGGATCATAAGAAAAAGGAAGGAGGAAAATCTAGGTATGAAAATAAAAATAGGTATGGTCAAGGCAAGCATGAAAAAAGTTCTTTCAAAGGCACAAGAAGAGTTTCTATGTTAAAAAGGGAAGCAAGACTTCAAGTGATAGTGATGGAAGAATCTCAGATAGTGAAGAATAAGAGACCATATTTTTGGCAATAGAAGAGGAAGAAAATTCTCCTATTGAAGATAAGGTCGAAGAGTATGAAGATGATCTTGAAGATCAAGAAGTAGATAAACATTTAGAAAATGAAGAATAAGGCACAATAGATCTAGAAGAAGAACTTATTATTGCTCTCAAATAATTGAAAAAGGTTAGAAAGAAGAATTCAAGACTAAATATTTAAGTTCAAGAATGTGAGGAAGAAAAAGAAAATCTTATACAAGACCTAAAAAACTCAATAGCTAAGGCAAGGAGACTTAAAGAAGTCATGAGCGAAAATTTAGAGGTAAAAGAGTTAGAATGTGAAAGATTAGAACACGAGGTAGTTTCACTAAGGATGGAAGTAAAATATTCTAAGGAAAAGCTACACAGGTTTGGAAAAAGTTCAAAAACTTTGGATAAGATTATCAATGCATAAAGATCTTCATATATCAAAACAAGACTTGGTTTTGAAGAAAGACAAGGGAAAAAATAAGAAGGGTCAATCTCAAGCTCAAAAGAGGAAGAAGTTTCAGAGGAAGAGAGTGAAGAATAAATTAAGACTTATAAGGATAAGTTGAAGAATAGAAGCTTCACTAAGAAAGGAAACAATGCACAAACAAGAAACATGGATCATCATAGAGAAGAAAAAGAAAGGACTAAGAGACCAGAGGGTTCAAGATAAGATTTATTCAAAGGATGTTGTTTTTCATGAAATTGATTTGGTCACAAGGCTATGCATTACAGGACTCATGGAAGGAAGAAGTATGGTTTTACTAAGAGGAACTTCAAAGATGGATATCTCTTTCAAGGATATTTCTAAACCTTGTAATTGATTTGGTCATAAAGCAATCCACTACAGGGTTCATGATAGAAATTATTATGGCTTCACCAAGAGGAACCTCAAGATATTTGCACCTTACAAGAACTACAAAATTAAGTATTACAAGTGTAATAATCTTGGGAATAAGGCCAAGTGGTGTAGAATAGAGTTTCCAAAACTTCTAGAGATAAGCAAGAACAGGGACACTCAAAATGATCAAAAGGGTATGTTGAAAAGGAAGGTACTCCCACCCCAAAATCTAATCACCTCAAGGAGAGGAGGTGGGGGGGGGGGGCTGAGATAAGAGTCCTATATTTAGCTCCAAATGAGTCCCTTTGCCATTGATGTCAAAGGGGAGAGATTTGAGTAAGGGGGAGAGCATCCAGTCAGGGAAGCAATTTCTCAGGGGGAGCATATTTGGCATCAAGTGGTTTGGAAAAAGGAATTTTTAGAAAAGGGTTGACATCAATGACAAAGGAGGAGATTGTTGGAAATTTTGAGTATATTATTGCCATTGATGTCAAATAATTAATGGCATAAGTTAATGACATTGGTAGTCATTTATGTCAATGAAAATAAAGGTTAAATGGTTTTACCATGGTGGCATTTGAAAAAGAAAAAATAAAAATGATTTATGGTGGAAAACTTTTTATCCTAAGAAGAGGTCCAAAGGAAAAATTATAATATTTAAATCCTTGAGGATTTAAATAATTATAAAAATTAAAAAATCAAATCAAGCACCAAAATTTTGTTTGAAAATCAAATGCATCGATGTCAAGGACCATGTCATATTTATTATATATAATGCTAAGCCAAGGTGGAGAAAATAATGAGAAAACAGATGCACCTAAGTTTGTTCAACTCATGACAGATAAGGAGAAGACAACAAGAAATTTTCACATATCGAGGCAAAGCACGTAATAAGGAGAAGGGGGCCAATATTTGGTTCCATCTGGGCAGGTAGCCCAAACGGTAGAACCCGTGATGCTAGGGTATGGTAGAAGAGAGGTCTCGAGTTCAAGACACAATGGTAGAAAGGTGATAAAGTTTTGTTTGGAAAACCTCTTTATTTGTGGTAGAGTTTGGGTATAAAGGATAGCAAGTACCTTTTGGTGCTCTATGGGTGGCTATCCCACACGGTGGCCTAGTCGATGGCTAAGGTGCTAACTATAATGCAACGCAGGTTCGAATCACAGTGGTAGGTAGTAGCAAGGGAATAATTTTTGGAAAATTATTTTGTGCCCAAGTCAAAGGTATGTGTCACATGCTTGTTTAGGGATATATAAGGAGAAATAATTTTTTATTTTAATTTTTAATTAAAAGGGTTAAAAAGTGATGGTTTAATTTTTGAATAAAATATGAAGTGGAGTTCTTGTTAATGCTATAAGGTATGATAGAAAGTGATGCTTTAATGGTCTTTTGGAAATTTAAAGTGCTTTAATTCATTTGTATCAAGAATTAGGTATAAGGTGTAAATGAAAAATTTATATGTGTAATTTATGGCTTTGTTGGATTGAACATTATTTTGCAAGATTAGGAGTAATAAGGTGTAAAAGTGGCTTGATAATTTTATTGTATTTCTTGCATTATGAAAAGGAATTTTGAGAGGTTTTTTTGAGTTTTAATGCATCATATTTGAAAACAAAAGAAGAGTGATCGAATATCAAATTCAGATTTCATTGAGTATTTTAGAAGGTGAAAATTCATGTGGATGTTTTGAAAAAGTATCTTACAATCTAACCCTTGAAGGGGCATTAGAAAAATTAGTTATTTGTGAGATAGGTTTTGAAGACATATCTCCATAAGAGCAAATTAAGAGGTATGGGCACATCACTCCTTGTTTAAAGTTTTTTATTGAAGTGAATATTTTTGGAACATAAGGTGGAGTTAAAAGGATTGTTTGGTAAGCATTGTTGAAAATATTTGAGTTATTGAGACCTACATTGTGCATATTTGTTGAAATAAATTGGAAACATTTGTGTTAGGGTTTGTGAGCAAATTGTGCTTTATTATTTGAATGAATGTGTGAAGATTTTGGGCATTGGTTTTGAGTGATACTGAAAGTGAATGTGCAAGAATTAAAAATCAGATTTTTGAAGCAAGCGTGTGCATCAAGAGGTCAGATGTCATGTGCTAGAATAGACCTACCTTTAAAGAGTAATAAATGTGAGACATGTAATAGGGAATTCATTCCCAAGAATTTTATTGAGAAAATTTAGAAGAAATATTTTCTTCGTGGACTAGCCCACATTGGGTGAACCATGTTAAATTTGTGTCTCTCTTGTGTGTGATGATTTGTGTATTGCTTTGATTACTGCTATTGACATTGCCATTGATAATATTGGATAATATAATTTGGGAAAGAAAAGTAAAAGTTGATCTTATACTGTTCACCCCCACTCTAAGTATAAGCTTGTGTTCTTCATCTATACTCTCTTTTCAAATTTGTAGGCTTCATTTTCCTTTTGAATTTGTAGGCTACTTTCTCCTTGCAGCTTCATAGGTAGTGCTCTTCATGAAATCATAGTCCATGCCTTCTCTTGGCTTCTCCAATCATCTCTTCTTGGTTTTACAAACTTGTAGTCCACACCTTCTACAACAACTAGTACATTTTCAATGTCATCCTAAAATTGGTTATTTTGCTCAAGGTGATTTATCTTCATTGTCTTCTCACATTCAACTTCTAGAAATATTCAAGGTGCAATCAACCTATCCTTTGTAGCAACAAATATTCTTACTTTAATTTCTTCAATAACTTCTTCCAATAATTTACTCAACTCTAATAGTTTCTTCTTGATGCACTATCAATTGGCTTTTTACTCATCAATTTTCCTTCTCGGTGCAATATCAACCAATTTCTTCAATCAGCAATTTCAACGACCTCAGCCTTTTACTTCAAACTTTATAAATTTAAATGGCTAGAGTGTATCTTGGATTCCATAATTGGTAATTCTCCTAGATTATCTCATAGGCCCCTTTACCAGGATCAAATATTAATCATAATATTAAAGCATTCAACTCAATGGCCAATATGAATAAATCACATTCATAAAATAACAACAATATTTCTCAATAATAAAACTCACAATATTATCATCAAATATACTAAGGAAAATGTATCTTCTTTTGTTAGAATACATGGGGTTTTGTCTTCTTATGTTAGAATAATTTCTCAATATTTTGAGTATACTATTGTCATTGATGTCAAATAATTAATGGCATAAGTTAATGACATTGGTAGTCATTTATGTCAATGAAAATAAAGGTTAAATGGTTTTACCATGGTGGCATTTGCAAAAGAAAAAAGAAAAAATGATTTATGGTGGCAAATTTTTTATCCTAAGGAAAGGTCCAAAGGAAAAATTATAATATTTAAATCCTTGAGGATTTAAATAATTATAAAAATTAAAAAATCAAATCAAGCACCAAAATTTTGTTTGAAAATCAAATGAATCGATGTCAAGGACCATGTCAGATTTATTATATATAATGCTAAGCCAAGGTGGAGAAATTAATGAGAAAATAGATGCACCTAAGTTTGTTCAATTAATGACAGAGAAGGAGAAGACAACAAGACATTTTTACATATCGAGGTAGAGCACGTAATAAGGAGAAGGGGGCCAAGCTTTGGTTCCATCTGGGTAGGTAGCCCAGATGCTAGAACCCGCGATGCTAGGGCATGGTAGAAGAGAGGTCTCAAGTTCGAGACGCAACGGTAGAAAGGTGATAAAGTTTTGTTTGGAAAACCTCTTTATTTTTGGTAGAGTTTGGGTATAAAGGATAGCAAGTACCTTTTGGTGCTCTGTGGGTGGCTATCCCACACGGTGGCCTAGCCGATGGCTAAGGTGCTGACTAGAAGGCAGTGCAGGTTCGAATCGCAGTGGCAGGCAGTAACAAGGGAATAATTTTTGGAAAATTATTTTGTGCCCAAGTCAAAGGTATGTGTCACATGCTTGTTTAGGGATATATAAGGAGAAATAATTTTTTATTTTAATTTTTAATTAAAAGGGTTAAAAAGTGATGGTTTAATTTTTGAATAAAATATGAAGTGGAGTTCTTGTTAATGCTATAAGGTATGAGAGAAAGTGATGCTTTAATGGTATTTTGGAAATTTTAAGTGCTTTAATTCATTTGTATCAAGAATGAGGTATAAGGTGTTAATGAAAATTTTATATGTGTAATTTACGACTTTGTTGGATTGAACATTATTTTGCAAGATTAGGAGTAATAAGGTGTAAAAGTGGCTTGATAATTTTATTGTATTTCTTGCATTATGAAAAGGAATTTTGAGAGGTTTTTTTGAGTTTTAATGCATCATATTTGAAAACAAAAGAAGAGTGATCGAATATCAAATTCAGATTTCATTGAGTATTTTAGAAGGTGAAAATTCATGTGGATGTTTTGAGAAAGTATCTTACAATCTAACCCTTGAAGGGGCATTAGAAAAATCAATTATTTGTGAGATAGGTTTTGAAGACATATCTCCATAAGAGCAAATTAACAGGTATGGGCACATCACTCCTTGTTTAAAGTGATTTATTGAAGTGAATATTTTTGGAACATAAGGTGGAGTTAAAAGGATTGTTTGATAAATATTATTGAAAATATTTGAGTTAGGGTTTGAGACCTACATTGTGCATCTTTGTTGAAATAAATTGGAAATATTTGTGTTAGGGTTTGTGAGCAAATTGTGCTTCATTGTTTGAATGAATGTGTGAAGATTTTGGGCATTGGTTTTGAGTGATATTGAAAGTGAATGTGCAAGCTTTAAAAATCATATTTGTGAAGCAAGTGTGTGCATCAGGAGGTCAGGTGTCGTGCTAGAATAGACATACCTTTAAAGAGTAATAAATATGAGAAATGTGAAAGCGATAGACTTAATTATTGAATAGAACATAATGAGCTATTAGCAAGTGCATATCATTCTCTATATGTTCCAGAGGTTAAAAAAAATATAAGTAGAATTTATCTATGTGAAGAAAGCTTTTTGAAAGAGATTTAAGTTATGTTTTGTATGCAAGATTTGGATTTATTTGAGTAGGTTTTGTGAGAAGCATTGAAGGCATATTTGAGCAAGTCTTTTGAGAAGGATTGAAGGCATATTTGAACAAGTCTTTTGAGAAGTCTTGAAGATATATTTGAACAAGTCTTTTGAGAAGGCTTGAAGGTAGATTTGAACAAGTCTTTTGAGAAGGCTTAAAGGCAGATTTGAACAAGTCTTTTGAGAAGGATTGAAGGTAGATTTGAGCAAGTCTTGTGAAGACTTGAAACAAAATTAAGAGCAGGTTTGATTGTTGATTTGTTTAAGCTTTGTGTTAAGGCTTGGGGCAGATTTAAGAGTAGGTTTGATTACTGATTTGTTCAATCTTTGTGTTAAGGCTTGGGGCAAATTTGAGATAAAATTGAGAATAGATTTGTGAGTAGAGTTAGAACAGATTTGTGCCACACTTGGGAAAAATTTTGGTGTAGATTTGTGAGAAGAGTTAGAGTAGATTTGTGCTAGACTTGGGATAGAGTTTGGTGCAGATTTACGAGTAGAGTTAGAGTAGATTTGTGCTAGACTTGGGATAGAGTTTGATGCAGATTTGTGAGCAAAGTGTGATAGAGTAGAGAGGATAGAGGTCTCCAATGGATAGAGGTCCATAAACCAGTGTAGTGGGGATAAAGGTCTCATATGGAGAGAGATCCACAAGCCAGAGAAGTGGGGGAAGAAGTATTTTAGAAGTTCACCAACTAGAGTAGAGGGGATAGAGTTATCCTATGGATAGAGATCCATGAAAAAGAGCAAGGGGAAATAATTCTCTTGTGGAGTAATATCCATGAACCAGCTAGGGAGATAGAGTTCTTCTATGGATAAAGATCCACGAACCAATTGAGGGGATAGAGTTCTCCTGAATCAAGTTTCGTAAACTAGAGCTAAGGGATAACATTCTCCTATGGAGAGAGATCCACAAACCATATCAAGGGGATAGAGTTCTTCTATGGAGAGAGATCCATAAATTAGAGCATAGGAGATTGGTATCTCCTTTCGATAGAGGTACATAAATATTGTAATAGGGAATTCATTTCCAAGATATTTTTTGAGAATGTTTAGAAGAAATATTTTCTTCGTGGACTAGCCCACATTGGGTGAACCATGTTAAATTTGTGTCTCTCTTGTGTGTGATCATTTGTGCATTGCTTTGATTACTGCTATTGATATTTCCATTGATAATTTTGGATAATATTGTTTGGGAAAAAAAAGTAAAAGTTGATCTTATACTTTTCACCCCCCCTCTAAGTATAAGCCTGTGTTCTTCATCTATACTCTCTTTTCAACTTTGTAGGCTTCATTTTCCTTTTGACTTTGTAGGCTACTTTCTCCTTGCAACTTCACAGGTAGTGCTCTTCATGAAATCATAGTCCATGCCTTCTCTTGGCTTCTCCAATCATCTCTTCTTGGTTTTACAAACTTGTAGTCCACACCTACAACAACTAGTACATTTTCAATGTCATCCTAAAATTGGTTATTTTGCTCAAGGTGATTTATCTTCATTGTCTTCTCACATCCAACTTCTAGAAATATTCAAGGTGCAATCAACTTATCCTTTGTAGCAACAAATATTCTTACTTTAATTTCTTCCATAACTTCTTCCAATAATTTACTCAACTCTAATAGTTTCTTCTTGATGCACTATCAATTGAATTTTTACTCGTCAATTTTTCCTTCTCGGTGCAATATCAACCAACGTCTTCAATCAGCAATTTCAGCGACCTCAACCTTTTCCTTCAAAATTTATAAATTTAAATGGCTAGAGTGTATCTTGGATTCCACAATTGGTAATTCTCCTAGATTATCTCATAGGCCCTTTTACCAGGATCAAATATTAATCATAATATTAAAGCATTCAACTCAATGAACAATATGAATAAATCACAATCATAAGATAACAACAATATTTCTCAATAATAAAACTCAAAATATTATTCATAAATCATCAAAAATACAAATGAAAATGTATCTTCTTATGTTAGAATACATTAGGTTTTGTCTTGTTGTGACTGTTGCACAACTCGCCCCAAAATTGGAGACCCACCTTTCAATGTTTGTGTTTGGGTGCTTTTGTTTCATTTCGAATATCCTGTAGGTTACCTGGTGTTAGATTTTAGTTGTTTATTGATTCATTATTTGAAAATTTGTCGAAAATTTTTATCGTCATTTTTTTGTCGACGATTTTTTATATTCATTTTTTTGTTGATTTTTATCGTCATTTTTCTATTGACAATTTTTATCGTCATTTTTCTGTCGATGATTTTTATCGTCATTTGTTTGTCGACGATTTTTATCATCATTTTTTTTGTGTCAACAAGTTTTCCTGAAAGCACAAGATTCCGGGCAAAGGAAACACTAGTTATGCAACATAAGACGAAAATGTAACGCTTTGATCCTATGCACTAAAACGGAGAAAGGAGACAACTTGGAAACGAAAGACAAGATGTAAAGAAATCACAGCCCTCTTTATTCAAATATCTTATCCTCGGTTACATAGACGTCTCCTCCCCTTTTGGGGGCTAGGAGCGTTAAATTTGTCTTCATTACAATGTGTGACCTAGTCTTCCTCTTCCCGCGTGCCCACGATTGCAATGGGCGGGCCAAGATGCTGCCGCCGCTGATGTGGATAAGTTCTTCACCTCTGATTGCTTTTCCTGCAATCAAAGAAACAATAAAAATGTCAGTAGCACCTGCTGCAAAGGAAAGGGGTTCGTTCTCTAAAATCAACGAAATATGCATGTAAACATCTGCACGAAACGATGAAATACGGTGAGTCCAAATGGCTTGAAAACTTGACGAGAAGACGAAAAATGTTACCAAAAGGCCATTGCCCCCGAGACGACCGGCCAATCTGCTTTCACCTGGTAATCGTCCCCGGTAAGGACGATTGCTATCGTTAATCGTCCCCGGAAGGACGATTGCTACGTTAATCGTCCCCTAGGGGACGATTCTCTCTTAATCGTCCCTGCGGGGACGATTGATCTTGTGTTGAAGAAGCCGACTGCCGTTGCTCCAATGTCGATTCTCGAGACACTGCAAAATGCACTGCAAACAAGGGGGTTATGTAATTGGGGCCATTTTGGGACGACCCGGATGGTCGGATTCTCCCAATTTGGCCTCCATCACCGAGAAATTGGACGTTGTTACCTGCAAGTCGGTGGGACAACCAAAATAACAAAAGCATGATAATATTCGATGAAAACCTTTTGAAATCAAGATTCAAGATTCTGAACTATTGAGCAACGAGAGAATAACATGGAATATGAACAAATGACGGAAAATGAACTACAACTAAATCCAAAAGGTGCGGGGTGCCCAAGTGGGTAGCCCACCGATGGAACTTGATTTTGGCACCAATCCACTTGGGATGGGCCCAAAATCTCTTAGGAGTGGGGGGTCGGCGAATTGGTTGGTTCAGGTGTCCATGTGTTGGATTTGGGTCGGGTTCGAGCTTCCAAAGGCCACCCAACAACCTCCCTTGCAAAAGAGATTGGTGGATGTGGGAAGGTGAACCAAAAGGGATGCAAGTGGGTCTTCAACTCGGCAGCACTTCGTTGCTTGAAAACTCCTTCAACCTCTCTATTTTGGGTGAGAAAAGTCTCACCTTTTATAGACCCAAGGGGTCTCCTTTGGGAAGGAAGCACAAACGCCATGTGTTGGTCATAGGCGCCATGTGGCAGTCATGTCTCCTCATGAGGGAGGGGAGTCCTCCATTGACTTGTGTTTTCATAATTGCTTCTTGTGACAGTCCTCTAACGGCCCTTCGGTCCACCTACACACGCGTGCAAGGCAGGAGTCATCAACTGACTGTTACGGGCTGCCACTTGGCGTCGTTTGTCGTTTTTCCCGTTAAACTTGGTAATCGTCCCTGGGTGGGACGATTACAACAATCGTCCCTGGGTGAGACGATTGCAAGTTAGTAATCGTCCCTGGGTGAGACGAGTACTGGGCAAAGTGTCTAAATGTACCAAATTGCTTCCTGACCTTACAAAATTGCTATGGAAGTGGTTAGGACCACTTGTTTGACCTCTGAGGGCTGCCACTGGGGGCTGTGTTTGTCAAAGCGATCAGTGTTTGCAGTCACATAATCGGATTGGTGCTGTTTTGGTGTCTACAGATGCCCCTTTTTGGGAAGCGCTGCGGGTGACGCGGTGCTGAGCAAAAATAGATAACCAAAGCACTAATGATTAGGGTTTCTTGGTAACCTAACCAACTTTTGATGCCCCAAGTATGGAAAGGGCATGCATTCTTGAATCCTTGCTTCTGACGAGCTAAGGAATTTGATTTCAAGTGTTAACCTGTTTTGGTGAGGTGTGACTTGAACTTAGACATTGATCGGTCATGAATAGGTGAAGGGCGTTTTTACCTCAGGGGAACCTTGTATTCATGATTCACGAAATGCCAAGTGTTTGATTGATTTGATTGTTGCTTGTTCTACTGCCCCAAGCGGGGAGCGTGATTGTCTTTGTCAATGATTCTTTGAATGCATGTCCTTTTCCTTAATTGGGTGTGTGATTGTTGGTTGGTGACTAAGTGTGACTACCCCCTCAAGCGACGAATCGATGAGGGAATGACCTTCGTGAGAGAAGCGGCGAGTCGCTTGACCCAAGATGACTTGTGCAAGGGTGCCTTTAGAGGGTTTACCGTTAAGCGTGTGCAATTTTTCCAACATTTGGACCTATTTTTGGTGGGTGTTAACCCTTTTGGTGATGTCATAATGAGGTGAAATCATCGAAAATCTAACTTCCCGTGGAGCGGTCCGGCTATGATAGCCTTCTTGGGGAAGTAGGAGAGTGATAATTTGAACCTCGACATCTATTTTTCTATGCCAAGAGGTTAAGTGCAAAAGCACTTGTGTACAGCAATGTTTATTGCTATGTTTTTATGTTGTTTTTTTTTTGTTGTTTTGTTGTTTTTTGTGACACCATTTGGGGATTAAATTTTCGAAAATCCGTTTCCCATGGAGCGGTCCGGCTATGGTAGCCTTCTTAGGGAGTAGGATAGTGACAATGTAAACCTCGATATCAATTTTGCTATGCCAAGAGTTTAAGTGCAAGAGCACTTGTGTACAGCAATGTTTATTCTTTTTGTTTTTGTGTTGCATTTATTTGTTGTTTTTGTTGTTTTGATATTCTTTGATCTTGTGCATGATGGTTGATGAATATGGATGTATTATGTTGATTTATTTTGATGGATGCATATGCTATGATGACTGCAAATGTTTTTGATTTATATGTGATATGCGGAGATGAAATGGATGAATGGGATTTGTGATGTTTGGCTATGGCACCATAGATTGTTTAGAACTCTGTTATTTTGTTTTTAGGCGATTGTTGTGATGCATGAATTTGTATGTATACATGTGGTTTTTTTTTTTTTTTGTATTTTATGATGGTATTGCAAAGACGAAAAGTAGCGCAGTTGGTTTAGAAATGTAGCTAAGTTTTTACGAGACTCAAGCAGGTTCTAGCTCTCTAGCCACGACTGTACTTTATCTTACATGATTTTTGAACAAGGTATGAATCAGACCTATTTTTGACCAAGCTATTTCACATCCCTGTGTGTGCCATTGAGTTCATTTATGTGGTATTTATCAGGATACCGCCAGTGCCAGATGGGCTTTCAACCGAACCTGTACTGAGGATCACCTAACTAGCTCCACTAACTCCTTTGTTATGTTTAGTTAGATTAATCCGTGATGTTTTCTAGGATGTCATAAGCTAGCTTATCCACATGCAAACATTGATCTGTACGCAAGTTAATGTGACAGATATATCGTCATGCGAGAAGACCTTTAGAATGTTTGAGAGTTCCAGGGATTCAAGTTCAACTCCCTTCTTTTCTTCAATTGTAATAGGATACTTGCTCGTTTGTAGTGATAAGATCATTGTTTATTTTGATTTGTTTTCTTCTTCTTCTTTTTTTTTTTTTGAGCAAGGGATTGGAGTGATAAAAAATCATTGTTTCTTAGTGCATTTTGATGTGTGCACTGTAGGATGTCAAATCTTGATGTTTTGACGTTTTGCAAATTTTTTTTGATTTTTTTTGCAACTATTGAGATTAGGGATTTTTGGGAATTGGGTAGGGGTGATGCTTGTCCTTTTGCCAACTCTCAGCATTCTTTGGGTCATCCGCACAGGGGGATGAGCAAGATAACCGTTTCGCTTATGGTGACCTAGATTACTTTGCAGTTCATCTTTCTTTCACATAACTCTGGAATTGTTAATGTGTTTAGTTTGTGTTGGGATGTTACGTATCAAGGTGTATTTCAAGTATGACTCTACCTTCGTAAAATCTGTTCGACTTGATACATTACATGGCTAAAGAGGAAAATTTTGGCTGAACTACGAAAACTCGTGATACATTAAAAGACCACTGACTCTAGTGTGGTGGAAGCAATGCATGGTGTGTCTGTTGTTTTTATGAAATGGAGCAGTGGGGAACAAGATGGGATTGTATGAATGCAATGCTTAATGCGGCTACATATTTTTGTATTTTCGATGAATTGAGTTTGGCGAATATGAAGATGAGATGTGAGAAAACTCTCAATTGATGAATTTGAGAATGCGTAGAAATGAGATGCAAATTTTTGTTGTTTTTGATGTATTTTGTTGTTTTTAAATTTTTTTTTTTTGTTTTTGATGTATTTTTGTTGGGTTTTGACCAAGTGATTGCGATAATCCTTGGAGCTTTTTGGGTTTGACCAAGTGATTGCGATAATCCTTGGAGCTTTTTGGATTGACCAAGAGATTGCGATAATCCTTGGAGCTTTTTGGATTTGACCAAGAGATTGCGATAATCCTTGGAGCTTTTTGGGTGACCAAGATTGCGATAATCCTTGGAGCTTTTTGTGACAAAGAGTTGCGATAATCCTTGGAGCTTTTTGGGTGACCAAGAGATTGCGATAATCCTTGGAGCTTTTTGGATTTGACCAAGAGATTGCGATAATCCTTGGAGCTTTTTGGGTGACCAAGAGATTGCGATAATCCTTGGAGCTTTTTGGATTGACCAAGAGATTGCGATAATCCTTGGAGCTTTTTGGTTGACCAAGAGATTGCGATAATCCTTGGAGCTTTTTTGGTTTGACCAAGAGATTGCGATAATCCTTGGAGCTTTTTTATTTGACCAAGAGATTGTGATAATCCTTGGAGCTTTTTGGGTGACCAAGAGATTGCGATAATCCTTGGAGTTTTTTTTTTTTTTGGTATATGGCTTTCTTAGATATGAAATGGTCGCAAGTGACTGATATTCAAGGGTTCTGTTTCCTTGATACCATCAAGAGAAGCTAGCCGGTATGTTCCCGGTCCTATTTTGCTATCAATGACATAAGGACCTAACCAATTTGCCATGAATTTATCCCTCATATGGGGCGGCAAATTAGAGTTTTGTTGGTTTTCCTTCAGAACCAAATCACCAACCCGAAAGTCTCTTAGGTGAACCTTCATGTTGTAAGCTCTCTTAAGTCGCTCTTGATAGATACGTAAGTGCTCAAGAGCATTAACGCGTCGTTCGTCAAGCAACGTAAGTTGGTCTAACCGGGCTCGCTGCGCGGTGTCATCATCGATGAACTCCTGCATTGATATGCGCGGGGAAGGAATTTCCAACTCGAGAGGCATTACTGCCTCTGAGCCATACACTAGTGAAAACGGAGTTGCCCCAGTTGGCGTCCGAATGCTAGTGCGATAAGCCCAAAGTGCAAGTGGGATTTGTATGTGCCAATCCTTATGACTGTCTGCGACGGTCTTTTTAAGGATGGCAACTAGTGTCTTGTTTGATGCCTCTGCTTGCCCATTTGCTTGCGGATAATAGGGTGTTGAAAAGCTGTGCTGAATTTTGTACTTTGTGGTCAAAGCACGCACGTCTTTGTTCTTGAATGATGGCCCATTATCCGAGATTATTTTGGATGGAATACCAAAACGACATATGATGTGATGCAAGATGAACTCCGCAATGCGGGGGCCTGTCGTAGAGGTTAACGGAATTGCTTCCACCCATTTGGTAAAGTATTCTGTGGCCGTTATGATAAACGTGTGACGGCCTGACGATGCAGGGGAGATCTTTTCGATTAGATCGAGGCCCCACTACGAAAATGGCCAAGCAGACTGGACTGTCTGTAAGGCCTGGGAAGGTACGTGCATCAGATTGGCATGATGTTGACATTTTACGCACCTCTTGACATACGCGCAACAATCTTGCTCTAAAGATGGCCAATAATAGCCCATGCGAAGAATGCGCTTTGCAATGGCCATACCACTAAAGTGGCCGCCACATGTACCGTCATGCGCTTGGGCGACTGCCCAAGTGGACTCTTCTCTGGTCCAAGCAACGAAGGAGAATTCCGTCATAGCTGCGACGATACAAAATGTCTCCTATCAAGACATATTTTGCCGCTTTCTGTTTGAATGTCCGTTTTGCGGCATGCGTCAATCCAAAGGGAATATTACCTAACTTGAGGTAGTCTCTGATTGGTAAATACCAGTCCTGTTGATCGGAAACCTCGACAGTATGAACAGCCAATCCCTTTTGAAGTTCTTCCCTATCAAGTGCTGATTGGGATAAAACTTGTAAGAATAGCGTTGTGTTGCTATCAATGGGAGTGGGGGAAAATAAGGACCCCCAGTTGGCACGTTTCAGACTATCTCGGATTCGAAAGAACTTATCCGAGGATGGTTCGATCTGGATCATGTGGATTCCTGGCGTCAAGTATGAGCTTGCACGCTCCATCGCGGATTGCGATAATGTTTTGACTTGAATAGTTGTCATGTCACCGGAAAGGTCTTGCGGGATTAGTGACCCCAAGGAGGCCATTGTGTCCGCAAAATGATTCGATGATCGAGGAAGTGCCTCGATGTCATACCACTCAAGTTTTGCCGGGAATTTGTCCACGAGAGCTTTATAGGATTTCAGAACTGGGCATTTGCATTGATATACCCCTTTGACTTGATTGACGATTAACAGCGAATCACCAAAGATGTTTAGTCTTTTGATGTTCATGGCGATTGCTGTTTGAAGACCTAGGAGCAAGGCTTCATATTCTGCATTGTTGTTGGTGCACTGGAAGTTTAATTTAAATGACAGGGGCATTGGAGCACCCTGCGGTGTGAAGAATACGATTCCTGCGCCACCCCCCTGCTCGCATTTAGAACCATCGAAGAATAAGGTTATGTCGGCCTGTGACTCAGGCTCTTCAGAATCTGGCGATTCTGAGACATGGAAGACCCCATCGTCGGGTAGTTCTATAGCCAGAGGCTGATCGTCTTCAAGAGGAGCCTCTGCTAGTTGATCGGCTATGACTTGTCCTTTGATAGATTTTTGCCCAATAAATTCAATGTCAAATTCCGTCAACAACATGATCCATTTCGCCGTGCGACTACTATGATAAGTACGACTCATCATGTATCGCAATGGATTCTCCTTAGACACAACATACGTAGTGTTGCTCAGCATGTAGTGGCGTAGCCTTTTGGTAGCAAACACCACTGCAAGCGAGTTTTTCAACGTATGCATAGTTAAGTTCGTAACCGACCGGGTGCGGCTAAGATAGTAAGTAGCTCTGTTCTTTGTGATGTTCATTCTTACGGGCTAGCATGGCGCCCGGTGCCACCTCGATAGCTGAGATGTATAAGTAGAACGGCACTCCTGGTCTAGGTGGTGCCGATCGTGCGGCGAAGCCAAGTATTGTTTGATTTCGTCAAAGGCTGACTGGCACTCGTCATCCCAATGAAATGTGACCCCCTTGTGCAATAGTTTGTTCATTGGTCGGCATTTGTCAGATAATTGCGCTATGAAGCGTTTAATCGACGCGACCTTTCCTTGCAGACTTCTTAGCTGCTTGATAGTGGTTGGGGGAGCCATTTCAAGGATTGCCTTGACTTTGTTTGGGTCCACTTCGATGCCTCTCTTTGAGACTATAAAACCCAAGAGTTTTCCAGATGTGACGCCGAACACGCACTTCTTGGGATTCGATTGACCTTATGCTCTATGAGGCGATCGAGAATCTTGCTTAAGTCACCGAGATGGTCTGAGCGCAAGAGAGATTTGGCTAACAAATCATCCATGTAATCTTCCAAAGTTTTGTGCATGTAATCGTGGAAGATATACGTCATAGCACGTTGGTATGTAGCGCCAACGTTTTTAAGGCCAAAAGGCATGACCTTATAGCAAAATGTCCCCCAAGGCGTTGTGAATGCCGTTTTGAGTTGGTCTTCAGGATTGATACGAATTTGATTGTATCCTGAGAAACCGTCCATTAGGGAGAGCATTTCGTGACCTGTTGTAGCGTCTACCAATGCGTCGATGCTTGGCAAGGGGAAATCATCCTTAGGACTCGCTTTGTTTAGGTCTCAAAAATCGGTGCATATGCGAATCCTCCCGTCGGGCTTCTTGACGGGAACCATGTTGGACAGCCATGGCGGATAATCCACGCAGATGACAAATTGTGCATCCAACGGCTTTTGCAATTCGTCTTTGACCATCAAGGCCACTTGTTGGGTGCATCTTTCTTAGTTTTTGCTTTACAGGCTTGATTGTCGGATCAAGCGTTAAATTGTGCATGACTAGCTGCGGGTCTAGTCCTGGCATATCCTTGTACGACCATGCAAAAACCTCCTTCTTTTCTTTAAGAAGGGCAATGTAATCGGCTTGCTCTTCGGGGGAAAGACTTACCCCCAGCTTGAGAATCCGTGGATTCATTGGATCTGTGCCGATGTCTACGTCAGTCGTCTCCTCGACTGACATGTGGGATCCGTCCTCCAACTGATGTGGAGTTGGGATCAAATGGATATCATCAGCTGAGTTAAGATCTACGTTTGGAACCTCGGGTCCCTCTTCAGCTTGAAAAATATCCTGAGTTGTCCTTGGGGTGGAATGAAGCATTTCACCGAAAGGCCAGTACTCTGATGGTGATAATGGTGAATTGACGTGATCCCAGTCGATGGCATCCATGTCTAGATGCAATGGCTGTGATGGATCGATCGGATTGCGGATGGGTGCGGTCAAATCAATGGAGATCATGTGGATGGAATGAATTTGGTCTCCAGAACCGCGGGTGTGATGACTTGATTCTTTTAGATGTTCCCTATACTCTGGATCTGGCTCTACGGGAACGGGCACGAATGGATCCTCTCTAGGTGCAAACTCATCTCTATGTGTGAAAAGGAAGGCGGGGTCTTCCCTCGATACTACTGTCCTGATGGGATCTCGAGGTGGACGATGCTCTTCTTGAATTTGGAGCCATGGGTCTAACACTTGGTCCCACCTCGCTGGGTCTACTTGCCATTCATGTCCTAATAGGATGCCCATTTGTCCCATTAGATCTTCATGCGTTAAAGCGCGATGATGTCGTCGTGCGTGTCTGAGATAGTCCATCTCAGTCTCGTCTTCTGACTCACTTTCATAGATCCAAAATTGTTCATCCTCTTCAGCATCTGTTGCTTGTGACGTTGAGGACTCTTCTTGTTCCAATAAGTTAATCCAGTCCCATTGTGGTTGTTCCACTCTTGGTGGAGGGACCTGATTCTCTTGACATTGTGTCGTTTCATCTGGAATCTCTAGGGGAAACAGCTTCAGAAAAATGTTCGAAAGCCGTTGTTGTTCTCTTTGAGGATTGCTCTCTGAACTTTCACCTCTCTCTAGCAAAGGAGAGGGATTATTGCTATTTCCAGGGGTGTTTGTAGACCATGGGAGATAGTCCCCCAATGTGTATTATGTGTTTGGATTGGCGTACGGGTCTTGTGCCAATCCCCCCTTGTTGCCTATTTCTAGGCCTTGCATATTTTCAACCAAGATGTCTAAGGGCAAGGGGTGGTTGAACCCCACTCCTGACTTGTCGTATGGCATCTGATATCTTGGTTGGCAAAGGATTCGCGTCCCTTGCTCATATCTGCCTAGCCCATACCCATGCCAATTGCATTGTTCGAGATATTTTAGGGCAAATTCTGGGTTCGACAGATAATTGATGTTTTCGACAAAAGGCTCTTCATCTGTTTCCTTTTGTTCGCATGGTTCGAAACCATGATCAAGGCCCCCATACACAAAATTCGTCTGGTTGGGAGGGTAGCCTAGTGGAACAATTGTCCCTATGGGAAGGCGAGGTCTTCCCATGTCCTGCATTGACTCCAATGTGGGGGTTGCCACAACGTTTTGCACTAAGTACTCCCCCAGGCCCGTCTCGGCCATCTCAACGGTGATTGTTGATGATTGGGTAGGAGGAAACGGTAGTCCTTCTTGAGTCCATTCCATGTTTGGTTGTTCAGGAGTCTTGGTTTGTGTTGTGTTGGGTGTTTCCTCTGTTGATATCGTTGAAATCGTGGGCAACCCCTCTTCTAGAGGCTTAACCTCTTCCATGATTTGCTTTCCCTTGTCCTTATGTTGGGCCACGATAGGTGGCGTTGATGATGAAGGAGTAGGTGATGAAGTCTCACCTGGCTGGGATTTTGCCTTGTTGGCCACCAGTGGTACCTGCGGTATCGGACCCTGTTTAGATGGATTTAATTGAAAATCCAAATGCGTTGATGGGAGGGTCGATTGAGGTATGAATTGTACCGCATTGCAATACTTGAAGGGCTCTAAGTCCATTGGGACTACATGTATTTGCCCTTCATAGGCATACTTCAAGCAATGGTGTGCGATCGAGGGGACACACTTCATGTCCACGATCCAAGGCCGCCCTAGCGAGTATATTATAAGCCATTTCGCCTTCCGGCCACATGGCACGAGTGTGGGTATTGACTTTTGTCCTACCTGGATAGGCAGAACAACTGTGCCGATTGTCGAGCAAATTGCATCGTTAAAAGCTCGCGGTGTGTACGTGGAAGCGGTGATGTGAGAGGCTGGCAGTTTTAAATGTTTTAACGCTGCAGTGGTTATAATGTTCCTTGGACGAGCCGGTATCTATCGGCACTCTCTTGTACGGGATCCCGTTGACCCGCGCGATAACGTGCGGGGGTGGATCCGCCATGTCATTTGATATCGTTTTGACCTCGTCTTCTCTGAATGTGATGACGGGCTCCGTACATTGTTTCACATGTCCCACGAAGGCGTTGAAAGAATTTGCTTCGTGGGGTTGTACTTCAATGGCTTTTAAAATGTCCATAAGAGCTTCTCTATGGGGAGCTGATTGTTGGATAAGCTCGTAGATGGACAACCTAGCCGATGTGGTCCGCAGACTCTGCGTGAGTTTGGTCCGTATCGTGACCTCGGGTCTAGGCGGAGGCAACTGCGTTGGGCGTTGTTGAGGCTGCGATGTCGACGGAACTTCCCTCGCAGCTACCTCGGGGGCAACTGCTGGGTATCTTCTGTTCCTTGTTACAATGCTAATCATTCCCACCAATCCTTGCGTGGGAAGATCTTGTCGCACCTCGTTAATCTGGAGCGGTTTTGTCTGTGCCTCGTGGGCAGGCAAGGGGTCCTTGAATACCCCCATTTGTTGGTTGTTTGGTGCGATGGGGTTGTCCACGACCAATGTTCTATTGTCGATCAAATCCTGGACTAGTTCTTTGAATTTCCAGCACCCATTTAGGTCATGTCCTCTGCGCCTATGGAATCTGCAATACAATTCCTCCCTATACCCCCTAGGCTTGGGAATGTTAGGGTCAAAAATTTGGATTTACGGCGGAGTAACTAAATTTGCCGGCGACAAGCGGTCAAATAAGGAGTCCCTAGACTCCGCATACGGGGTGAATTGTCGCCTAGGGCGACGCTGCTGAATACTGCTCCTGTCTTCTGTTATCTCTTTCGTAAGCAGGAGGCCCTTGCACAGTAATTAGCCCTTTGGGGCTGCGTCTCTTGCACGAGCGCGGGAACATTTATCGCAACTTGATTGGCTGCAGCGTGTTGTGGTTGCGTTGTCCCGGTTTTAGTGGTTTTGTTCCACTCTTTCTTCTTAGGCTTGGCAATTGCGCCTTCGCCTATCTTAATCTCTTCTATAAGTCTGGCTTGGGCCAAAGCTTCTTCTAGGTTGTCGTATTGTCGCAGCAACAATAGACCAGAGATTGATTTTAAGCAACTTTTTGCGAACATTTGCGTGAGATCCGACATGGGAGGACGGTAGGGTAACTTAGAAAGCAAAGCTCTCCATCGGTTCCCGTACGCTGCCATTGTTTCCTCCTCAAATTGTTTAAGGCTAGCAAGATCACTAAGTGATGCCTTCTTCCTTGTGTTGAAGGCGAAGCGTTCAAGAAACGCATCTACTAGCTGATCTAAGTTGCTTATCGTTGTGTTTGGGCGGTTGTGTGAACCAATCCGAGGCGGGGCCTGCGAATGTGGTTATGAATGTTCTAAGCGACAATGCGTCATTATCTTGGATTGCGAAGCACTGGCTTAGAAATCTTGTAACGTGCTCTTGTGCGTCCTCCTCACCTTTAAAAACTGCCAATTGAGGCAACTTGAAGTGTTCGGGGTAAAGAGGTGTAGGCACTGAGGGATGCACCGGATTACTGCGGAGTAGACGTAATGTGGGTTTTTGATGCCCAGCAACTTTTGTCTCCACAGACTCCAAACGCTCCAATAGCGCTTGGTATGCATCGGAAGATTTTATTTCTTCCTCTCTTGCTTGCTCCCGTTGTACGTTATGATAAAGTGGGGGCCTATGGAGGGGTGGCCGAATGGCAGCCCTCCTGCCTTGATGGAGAGTTTCAACATGTTCTATCTCTGGTTCGTACTCCTCATAAAATTCTTGAGGAGTTTTTGGGCGAAACCTTTGACCTTGATCGAGTCCCCGCTGAAGGTACCCATCATCATTTCGAGGAGTAGCCTCCCTCTCATGTCTATGAGGTCTCGGAGGCAAAGCTTGACGAGGTCGTGGAGACCCGTCCTGCGTTAAAGGGTTATGCCTCTCATGTTGTTCGGCTCTTTGGACGTGAGGGGTTGGCCCTCTCTCAAGTATTTCATATTGTAACTCATCCGCTTCACGTTGCATGCGTTCTTTATCCAAGCGGTATTGATACTCTATCTCTTGCTGACTTTGTTTAAGCCGCATGATTTGGGCTTGACGGGTGGTATATCTGGCGACAGTTGGGTCAATTTGATCTACCCTATTTTGTTCGGAAGGTTCAAATGTTCCTCCTATGGGTTTACCTCGGTTTTGATGCTCTAAAATCTCAAGGGGTCGCTTCCCTCTGTCGAGGTAGGCGGTATGTGCTCGAGGTTTTGGCCTCAAGGGGTGATTATGATATCCGGCTGGTGCAGAAGCATAAGGTTCCCGCGTTGTATGTTGTTGTCCTTGAGGAATGCGATGATCTTCCTCATATTCTCTCTCATAGGTGCGTAAGGGGCAGGCGGAGTTAGGTCACCCTGTGTAAGGAGCCCTACGCTCTGGATTTGGTCTCTCTGTTCTGATGAGAGGTAAAGAAGGGATGCCATATCCACGTTGTCCCTCCAAATGGACAGTGTGCCCCGTTAGCGCTTCATCACGCTGTGGCCACTCATGTCTAGCTTGAGAGGGCGATTCTCTATTTACATTAAGGTCTGCATGTAGGGCGTCTTTTCGAGAGGGGCTGCTTTGAATGGGCATACCCCATCGAGGATTTTGAATTGGATTCTTTTGTAGGTTAGACCGATAAGGCGGTATGACCAAATCCTCAGGAGGTGAAGCGAAGGCGACTTGTGCCTGCTTCTTGTGTACCTTCCGGAGCTGCTGCCCTTGATTGGGCTTGGCTGTGGGTGTACACCATTGCGGTGCGTCCACACTATCTAAGTAGATTTTTATCTTGTTTTTAATGATTTTTTTTTTTGTCTACACTAAACAGAATTAAACACACACATTCACAAAACCGTGATTATCTCTTTTAAGGATTCTTGGTGTGCCCTAGACTGGTTTAGTGTATTTTGGTGTTTTGTTTTGTCTTTGTAGGTTTTGTAGAACGTTTAAATGCATCATGTAGGCTCTTATAACTCCCAAAAGGTCGCCCCTTCAATATACCGACCAGAGCCGATATACCAACCTCTCTATATACCCGCCCTTACGAGAGGGAGACTATAGGTACGTGAGAGCGGAAGGTACGTGGTACGTAGGTGGTACGGAAGGGGGATTGTCCTGTTAATGGCACCTACCATAGAAAACTTATCCTCGCGTGCATGGGAATCACCCCAGCTACGCTCGGTCTATCTTCATCAGGATTTACGCCTAACAACAGTTGACAATCAGGAAATGTATGCAAATCAAGCCAAGGTGGTGATTAAATCCACCAATGGTCTTGATCAAGGGCTGAGGTCTTACGACCGGCTCCTTGGTTTAAAATTGTTTCGTGGAGTGTGTGAGGTTCATTTTATCCAACGAAAATGAAACATGCATGAATGACTTTTCCTAAGCAATGCAAGCTAAAAATGAAAACGAGTCAAAGAAACAGAAACAGAAACAGAAAATTTCAACGGAGATGATGAAAATCCCTACCTCTTCTCTGCTGCTCAGTTGCCTCTGAATTTTTGCTACGAAAAGTTGCAGACAGAAAATCGTCCCTTGGTGAGACGATTAACAGAACAGAAATCGTCCCTTGCAGAGACGATTTTACAATCGTCCCAGGGTGAGACGATTTCCAGAATAGAAATCGTCCCTTGCAGAGACGATTAACAGTCTGCAAGAAAAAAAATGTACCTGTCAAGCACAAACACAAAAATTCAATCAGTTTCTGTGATTTTAAAAATAGGGGACAGGGTCCCACCGTGATCGCCACTGAAAGCACGAGATTTCGGGCAAAGGAAACACTAGTTATGCAACATAAGACGAAAATGTAACGCTTTGATCCTATGCACTAAAACGGAGAAAGGAGACAACTTGGAAACGAAAGACAAGATGTAAAGAAATCACAGCCCTCTTTATTCAAATATCTTATCCTCGGTTACATAGACGTCTCCTCCCCTTTTGGGGGCTAGGAGCGTTAAATTTGTCTTCATTACAATGTGTGACCTAGTCTTCCTCTTCCCGCGTGCCCACGATTGCAATGGGCGGGCCAAGATGCTGCCGCCATTGATGTGGATAAGTTCTTCACCTCTGATTGCTTTTCCTGCAATCAAAGAAACAATAAAAATGTCAGTAGCACCTGCTGCAAAGGAAAGGGGTTCGTTCTCTAAAATCAACGAAATATGCATGTAAACATCTGCCTGAAACAGTAAATACAGTGAGTCCAAATGGCTTGAAAACTTGACAGAAGACAGAAAATGTTACCAAAAGGCCATTGCCCCTGAGACAGCCGGCCAATCTACTTTCACCTGGTAATCGTCCCTGGTAAGGATGATTGCTACTGTTAATCGTCCCCGAAAGACGATTGCTGCTGTTAATCGTCCCCCGGTAGGACGATTGCTGCTGTTAATCGTCCCCTGCAGGGACGATTGATATTGTGTTGAAGAAGCCGACCTGTCGTTGCTCCAATGTCGATTCTCGAGACCTGCAAAATGCCTGCAAACAAGGGGGTTATGTAATTGGGGCCATTTTGGGACGACCCAGATGGTCGGATTCTCCCAATTTGGCCTCCATCACCGAGAAATTGGACGTTGTTACCTGCAAGTCAGTGGGACAACCAAAATAACAAAAGCATGATAATATTCGATGAAAACCTTTTGAAATCAAGATTCAAGATTCTGAACTATTGAACAACAGAGAATAACATGGAATATGAACAAATGACAGAAAATGAACTACAACTAAATCCAAAAGGTGCGGGGTGCCCAAGTGGGCAGCCCACCGATGGAACTTGATTTTGGCACCAATCCACTTGGGATGGGCCCAAAATCTCTTAGGAGTGGGGGGTCGGCGAATTGGTTGGTTCGGGTGTCCATGTGTTGGATTTGGGTCGGGTTCGAGCTTCCAAAGGCCACCCAACAACCTCCCTTGCAAAAGAGATTGGTGGATGTGGGAAGGTGAACCAAAAGGGATGCAAGTGGGTCTTCAACTCGGCAGCACTTCGTTGCTTGAAAACTCCTTCAACCTGTCTATGTTTTGGGTGAGAAAAGTCTCACCTTTTATAGACCCAAGGGGTCTCCTTTGGGAAGGAAGCACAAACGCCATGTGTTGGTCATAGGCGCCATGTGGCAGTCATGTCTCCTCATGAGGGAGGGGAGTCCTCCATTGACTTGTGTTTTCATAATTGCTTCTTGTGACAGTCCTCTAACGGCCCTTCTGTCCACCTACACACGCGTGCAAGGCAGGAGTCATCAACTGACTATTACGGGCTGCCACTTGGCGTCGTTTGTCATTTTGCCCGTTAAACTTGGTAATCGTCCCTGGGTGGGACGATTACAACAATCGTCCCTGGGTGAGACGATTGCAAGTTAGTAATCGTCCCTGGGTGAGGCGAGTGCTGGGCAAAGTGTCTAAATGTACCAAATTGCTTCTGACCTTACAAAATTGCTATGGAAGTGGTTAGGACCACTGTTTGACCTCTGAGGGCTGCCCCGAGGGCTGTGTTTGTCAAAGCGATCAGTGTTTGCAGTCACATAATCGGATTGGTGCTGTTTTGGTGTCTACATTTCCATCAATTTTATCATTAGCAAGTTTATTTTTAAGTGTTGTGTTCTCTTCCTTTAGTTTGTTTCAAAGTATAAAAAAAAAATCTTTTAACTAAAAATATATATCTATATATATTTAATATATAGATATGTACAATAAAAATATTTTAAAAGAGTAAAAATAATAAAAATTTAAAATATATTAAGTATATATTTATATACTTAATAATGAAAATAATAAAATAAAATAATAAAATAAAGAAAATAAAAACCAAAAATCAAAAATAAAATTTTAAAATCAAAATCGCTCATCGTGTGCTTGGTGGCTTGCATTTGTCCTCATGTGGATCAAATAAAAATTATGATTAGCACATAGGAGGTTAAGAGGGACTTAATATACTTGCATAAATATTTCACATTAGATGTAGTTCCACTGAAGGTGCACAAAATTGTTTCATTATTGTTAAGGTTTCATTTTAAAATCCTTTCATTGTTTTTATACATGTTTTATACATGTTTTCTTCCAGTGAGGCCAACAATGAAGGGCTAGGCTACATCGACATGGACCACCGATGGAAAGAGAAATCGAGAAGGGTAAGGTAAATGATGGCCCATATGGTAGTATCTCTTACAAGAAAATAAAGGAGGCTAGCGCGATGGACATATCTATTTTGAGTGGTACCTAACATTACAATGGTAATCCGGTGGCAGGAGGATGACAAACATGGAGCCAATGACTCTTACTGAAAGTGTGTAGGTCACACAGATAATGTTAGGCATAATAGAGACATGCCAAACATGAATGACATAACATCCACATCACCAGTAAACCCTAAACAACAATCTTGATATCATTAAATAGCTATTGCAAAGCTAGTAGGGATTTTTTTGAGAGACTCCAAGTGTTGTGTTACCTAGTTCGGGTGCTGAGAATAGAGATTGACATAGCAGTGAGAGTGATCATCGAAGGAAGAAGGCGTCAATAATTTGTGTTGAGTGTTGTTTTCACCTAGTTGTGAAAGCACACTCTTCGGTAGGATCTGAGTCCCAAAATCCTCTACTTGCACAGAAATTACAATAGATAATTTCTCCAAGGTTCCTATTATGCTAGCTCTTTGTATACCAATGATGCTATTCAATTTAAATGCTGGGAATACCTTAGTGCTACAAGTGAATGTTAACAAGGGGCACTATGGTTTATGTTAATTTGAAATTGTAATGGACTCAAAGAGAATAAATCTAAGAGATGAATATATTTCGATCTCGAACTTTGATGGATTTTTAGTTATTTATTTAAATGACGGTAATTAAAATGCAAAAATAAAATAAAGGATTGAAAATAAAGAAATGCAAATAAAAATGAAACTAAACTACATCCAGAGTGCTACCATCTTGATTTGACAAAATCGAAGATAATGAGGTTTTATGCATGCAACCTAACCTATTGAATCTGCAAATTCGCACAATCCAGATAAGCTAGGTGCGGGTTTCTGGGTTTTTTACTGTAATTTCAGATTTAGACATTCGCATGAAGCAACCAAGAACACTTGCATTAAACTTCACCTAAAAGCCTAGAAATCTGAAATGGAAAGGTAAAACATTAAATCTTGCATGAGATGCCAACTCTGTATTTCTGTATTAAAATAATATATCAGTTACAATGACAGAATGTTCCAGGTTTAACAAATCCAGAACAAGTGAAGGAAATTGCTCCAATAGTGGGCCCAAAATGGCTTGTCACCTTTGTCTCTGCAACTCCGCTAGCAGCAATTTCTAACCCCTGTATCAATCTGCTCTTCTGATTTTATACCATCTGATACAGCTCTCTGTTTCGCCCTGCGTCTCTTCGTTTCACCTCCCAGAATGCATCGCTTCGTATTCTCGCCTTTTCGTTGCTTTTGAATTTATGTTTGAGGTCGAAACGTTCAATATTTTTTGTTGACATGTAACGCTTCTGTAACCCTGACACTTGTATGCCACGTGTTTCGTGCTTCCTATGCATGTTCTGTAATGGCCCCATGTAAATCGTGACATTTTTATGCATGTAGCTTTGCTCCTTTGCTTTCACCATGAAAACGCAACATGTCGCGATATCACGACATTTTCTTGCCAGCAGCCTTGCTAATGCAACCTATCGTGAAATCGTGACGTTTTTCTTCTCCGTACGCCTCGGTTGCTTCCTGTCGCAAAATCGTGACACTTTTTCATTCGAAGCTATCTTGCAGCTTTCTGTCGTGAAATCGTGACGCTTTTTTCACTTGGAGCTATCTTGCGACTTTCTATCACGAAATCGCGATGCTTTTTCACTTGGTATGCCTTCGGCTGCAACCCATCATGAAATCGTGATGTTTTTCACTTGGTATGCTTTTGGCCGCAACCTGTCATGAAATCACGACATTTTTCACTTGGTACGCTTTTGGCCGCAACTTGTCGCGAAATCGCGACGTATTTCACTTGGTACGCTTTGGCTGCAACCTGTCGCAAAATCGTGACGTTTTTCACTTGGTACGCTTTTGGCCGCAACCTGTCACGAAATTGCTACACTTCTCCGTTTTGTACCACTTTGCCTTTTTTATTCATGAAATCGCGACGCTTTTCTACTTTGTGCCCCTTTGCTGCTTTTTGTCACGAAATCACGACGCTTTTAGTGCCTTGCCCTGTTTGACTGTTTTGACCACGATTTTGTGACATGTCACGATTTTGCGACAATTTTCCATTTTGTCTTTCTCTCTCCTCTATGGACCGCGATGGAGCAACATGTCGTGATTTCGCAACACTTTTTCATTTTCAGCCTCGACGGAGCAACATGTCACGATTTCATGACACTTTTTCATTTTCAGCTACGACGGACGCGATTTCGTGACACTTTTTCATTTTTGGCCGTGACGGAGCAACATGTCGTGATTTAGTGACACTTTTTCATTCTTGTGCAATTTTGCCTTTTTCTTGATTTTTACCATCTGGGTCACTGAGATCTTCTTTGAAAGCATGCAAAAAAAATCTGGGTCCCCAATTTTGGGGTGTGTTGTGGATCAGCCACAACAAATGGCAACTCTGCTGTCAAATGCTCCTAAGAATTTTAGTGAGAACCCTACCTGAAAGTATACAACACAAAAACATGTGTTAGCACATAAGAAATATAAACAAATGCCCAAAGATCAGAAGTACATGAATCATTAGAATCATCAAGTATTAGTTCGGTGTGTGCAATGTATTTCATTCCCTATCGTTTGAAATTGATCAACATTCCATTGTTAGTTTTACATGATTGCATATGTGAGATTGTGAATGATTTGTGTAACCTGATAACTATGCTTAGAGATTTTGCCCTTGTAAAGGCCTAAACTTTTTAGTGTCATGCACAAACATTCAATATTACCAAACCCTCTTAGGATCCACTAATGAATTGCTTTATTATATCCCAAAGTTGGTTATGAGTCCCTACTATCTTGAACCCATGTGCAAGTGAACGTGAAATCAGAACTTTGGGGAATCAGACTCCCAACCTAACCGAGATGGGAGGTTAACCCTATCCTTACTATTCTGATTTGGAATTCATTACCTCACTTTAAGCAAAATAATTTAACCAATTATGGAAGAAATGGTCATGCTAGTCTAACCCTTTGAACAAACAAGTGGTCTTGTTTTTTAGACAAGACATGTTGCCATGCATGGGCATACCTAACCCCATAATCCAAGACTTACCTTCATTTCTTTGGACCTTGGGGATGACTACCCATCCTTTGCGAAGGACAAGTAGTACGATCCTTCCAATCTAATATAAATATGAGATGGGAAAAAATAATTTTTTACTTCTTGGACCTTGGGGATGACTACCCATCCTTGCTAGGGACATGTAGTACGATCCTTCCAATCCAAGCTTTCGATAAAAATGGAAAATATTAATTTTATTGCTTAGACCTTGGGGATGAGTACCCATCCTTTGCATAGGACAAGTAGTACGATCCTTCCAATTCAAGATTTATTA
Organism: Wollemia nobilis; assembly: GCA_028583015.1. Lineage (NCBI taxonomy): Eukaryota > Viridiplantae > Streptophyta > Pinopsida > Araucariales > Araucariaceae > Wollemia > Wollemia nobilis. The sequence continues at coordinate 19,137,235 of JAQPPZ010000513.1, forward strand.
TGAAAGGAGACATAGGAGCTTTGGGGAATCAGATTCTCAACCTAAGCGAGATGAGAATTTATGCCCTATCCTTACTACTCCATGTAGGTCAAATCAAAGCTTTGGGGAGTTGGATCCTCAACCTAAGTTTGATGAGGATTTAGCCCTATCCTTACTACTCCGATTTTAGGCTTTAAGCTTTATGGAAGTGATCAAAAGCACTGTTTTAAGGATCATGTTGCATAATAGGATAGACATGAAATACTTCTTTCGCCCAACCTTTTCTTCCAAGCAAGGTTTTAATAATTTTCCTCAAGATCCTTTTTAATGTGTATAAGATGTGCTTAGTTCTAGATATCATGAGGCTCAGTTTCCAACCTTAGGATTTTTTCACATTTATATTATAGCATAACCCTAAGAGGATTTGACACACTTTAATGATTTGTATCTGAGATGCATATGCAACTAAGATGGAATGTATATGTAAAGTGAGATGTAACATGAATGCATTATCTCTTGAATTGTAGATGAAATATTTGCCACACAAAATTGACTACTTCATGCATCACAAGTTTCAAACGATATAACTTAAAATGTTTGTGTTACTTGTGGAGCTTTTACAAGACAATTCCAATATTTCATATCCTCCTAGTCTTAAGCATAAGTTGACTTCTCAATTTTTTATTTTTTTTTGTTTTTTTTTTATATATATATTTTTATTATATTTATTTTTATTTTTATTTTATTTTATTTTTTTATAAACAAACAAAGCATGTCAATTGAAATCACACCCACAACCTAAATCCTAACTAGACTAACAATCCTAAACAATGAAAACAAAATATGAAAAAACTCTACCAAAACCGAAAAGAATAGCATCAATCTCTTTCGAACTAAGGACTAAAATAATGCTTTAACACACGCCCATTAACCGGTAACATCAAATCCTTACCCTTTAAAGTTTTTAGCCTGAAGGTATTTTTCTCAAGAATTTCTGAAATCTGATAAGGGCCTAACCAAAGACAATCAAACTTTTGATGATTCCCTTTTCCTCATGTCTTTTGTCCCATAGTAATACCAAATCTGAAATTCTGAAGGACTTAATTTTAGCCCTTCTGTCAAACCATATCTTGATAACTTCTTGGTGTTTATTCATGTGATTCATGGCTTCTTCCCTCTTTTCATCAAGGTGCATCAAATGACTTAACTTCGGCTTCAACTTGATCATCTCGTCCCCAAGTACTCTTGTATGAAATGCAAGGTTTGCAACTTCAAATTTGCGGGAAATATCGGGTCTTGCCCATAGACCAAATGATAGGGAGTATTCCCTATGGATTCTTTTACTCTGGTCCTATCTGCCCAGAGGGCAAACTTTAACTGGCTGTGCCAATCCCGAGGGTTCTTTTCTAGCAATTTCTTAATGATATTCAAAAAAAATTTATTTGAAGACTCGGCCAAACCATTTCCTTGAGGGTAATAATTAGATGCAAATTTTAAGCTCACTTTGTTGTCATATGCCCAATCTACAAATTGCATAGAAATAAAAGCTTTACCATTGTCACTGACAATAGAATCGGGCATTCCAAATCTTGTTATAATGTGGTCCTCAAGGAATTTTATTACGTCTGTGGTGGTGTGTTTTGTAGGAATTGCTTCTGTCCACCTTGTACAGTAATCTATAGCTGTTAGTATGAATTTATGGGAATCAAAAGAATTTGGGTTAATAACCCCAATGAAATCTAGTCCCCATTGTGCAAATGGTCTCATTTCAACTACAGGTTGTAATGGCATGGCTACATTTCTTTCTCTATTGGCGGCCACTTGACAAATGTGACATGATCATACATGGGCATGTGCATCTTTGAAAATGTGGGGCCAGTAGTATCCTGCTCTCAGGATTTGATGCACTGTAGCGTTTGTCGCACCATGACCAGTTCCATATTTCCCATGAAATTCCTACAAAACCTTGGTAGATTCTTCTTTGTTCAGGCATCTCAAGTAGATCCCTTCATGATTTTTCCATTCAATAAAAATTGCACAATGTCAACATACCAGTAATCCTTAGAAATATATTTTGTATTCAAATTTTGGCATGTCATTTGCAGATTATTTTCAGCAATCGCCTTCACCAGTCCCTATCCTCGAACTAGTTTCATAGGTTGGATTTCGAGATCAAATTATTGGATGGTGGAAATCCATTTCCCTCTTTTCTCACCTAGTTCGTTCTGTAAAAACATGGTCTTAACAGCAAGGTCAGGCACGATGGCAATAACTCTACTGTGCACAATGTAATGTCTAAATTTTTTTACCATTTTAAAAAGTGCGTACATCTGCTTATCAAGTATGGAATACCTTAATTGAGCATCTTTTAAAAGGGCACTTAAAAACGCTATGGGGTTTTCTGCACTATCCTCACCTTTCTGGGTCAAGAAACTCGCAAAAGAGTGTTCTGATGCGAAAACATAAATATAGAAATGTTTAGAATACTTTGGACTTATGAGGACAGGGGCTCTAGAAATGGCATCTTTGATGTTCTGAAATGCCACCCTACTTTCCTCGTTCCATCTCACATCTACATCCTTTTTGAGCATTTTGTTAAGAGGCTTGGCTATCTCAACAAAGCTTGAGATAAAATTCCTCACAAAATTAACCTGCCTAAAGAAAGATCTCAATTCTTTTTTACTACCTGGGAGAGGCAAGTTTTGGATAGCTGGTATCCTTTCTGGGTCAATGGATATGCCCTCTTTTTAAATGATGTGACCAAGCAATTTTCCTTTTGTTACTCCAAAAATGCACTTTTTGGGATTTAAGGAAATTCCATGTTCTCTACATCTTTGAAGCACTTTCTTCAAATCTTTGACATGGTCTTCTCTTTTCTTTGAGAATATTGGAATATCATCCACATACACAATGATACATTTGCCTATAAGCCCTTTGAATGCATATTCCATGGCGCGTTGAAATGTTGCACCAGCATTTAACAGTCCAAACGACATTCTCTTATATGCAAATGTCCCCCACTTGGTGGTGAAGGTACATTTTCATCCTGTCATTTGGATGTATAAGAATTTGGTTGTATCCAGAATACCCATCAAGAAAAGACATCATTTTAGATCCATTTACCATTTGTAGAATTTCATCAATGGATGGCAATGGATAATTATCCTTTTGAGAGGCTTTATTAAGATTTTGAAAATCTATACACAGCCTAATCTCTCCACTCTTTTTTCTTATTGGAACGAGGTTAGCAACCCAGGTTGAGTGCCTAACAGGAAAAATGATCTTCGCTTCCAATAATATTTTGACCTCCTTTTCTATTAAGGGCTCCAATAGCAGGTTAACAACTCATTTGTCTTTGCCTAAAAGGCTTGGAGTTTGGCTTTAGAGGGATGGTATGTGTGATGATGTCTTGGTTGTATGTTTTTAGCTCATTGTAATTCCAAGCAATGCAATCCATGTAATGCTTCAATGTCTGTATTATGTTGCTACTTTCTTCAGATGTACATGCCTTTGCAATGTACACTTCCTTTGGATTGTCTGCACTCCCTAGATTAATTGAATCACATGCATCTTTGGGGAGTGGGACCCTTTTTCCTTTTCTGGTCTTGTATCCCATGTCGAAAATTTTCTCCAATGAAACCATATATTTAGGTATTTTGTTGGATTGACATGCGGTTTCACTCTTGTTTTTTGTTTCATCTTGCCACCTTTGCTCCTTATCAATCACCTGATTTTCAAAAATACCCGAGTTCGTGAAAATTTTGAAGATGTGTCTATCATTTTCAAAAACCTGGAAATTCTTGACATTATCAGGTATTGATGGACAAGGAACCAATTCAATGGAGAACTTTTTACACCTTTTTATGTCAACTGGATTTAACATGCCTACGACGACTACAAGAGAGTATGCTATTCGATTTCCTTTTCTATAAATAAGGGCTATATTAAACGCATCAAATTCCTCAATGAGGTCCATAACCCTAGTTCTATAAAGGCTCAGTCTCCTGTCACGACATGTATACTGTCCTTTAATCTGCTTGACTACTCAGAATCTCCCAATACTTTCAAGCATTTAATTTGTTTGCTCAATGCTAGATGTAAACCAAAGATCAATGCTTCGTATTCTGCCACATTGTTCGTGCAAGGAAATTGCAATCTATAGGCAGCCAATAATGGTTTACCTCTTGGACCAGTGAGCTCGACTCCAGCTCCTGCTCCCTGTCTAGATTTGGATCCATAAAACCTGAGCAACCATGTGAAATCATTTTCCTCAAAAGAGCCACCATGACATGTTTCCTTTTTAGGCTCTTCAGTAGCTTCCTCAACATCAAGCGCATAGACCCCCAGTTCTGGCTTAGAAAACTGAACTTCATTTGGCTTGTTAAATTTTGTTATGATTTCTTTAAGCCTCGGTTCATTTTCCACTCTGATTTGATTTGCAATTCCTTTCCAGGGTAGCCACATATGTGAGCAATCTGTTGAAAAATAGCCATTCAGAGTTTTCATCCAATCCCTTGCAAGTAGCATTCCATATCTACTTGGGATATTAACAACCAGAATGTCGACAACCTGCTGGACCCTGGGTTTAGAATTTAATTGAATTTTGACATCATATAGGGTCCCTACCACATTTACCTTTGATCGGTCTAATTGTAAGACCTTGCATTTGGATGAAACAGGTTGTAGACCTAGCATTTGACATATCTCTAAAGGCATGAGGTTGCTCGTGGCACCCATGTCCACCAAACAGTTATGCAAATTCTTACCCGCAATTCTCAGAGTCAATAAGAATGGCGGGACATCCCGTCTCTCCTTTCATAAAATTAGATGGGACTCAACTCCTTTTCCCTTACACATTTGATCAGGTGAGTTCAAAGCCTTTATCACCGCCTCCTTTTGGCTAGGCAATCTAGCCGTGTCTAAGAACGAAAGGCTATATTTGGACTTCTTTAGATCCTCCACTTTGTCATAGTTTGGTTTTTCGAATTTGACTATCTTCTGCGCGTCATTAGACATTTCTCTTCTAAGTGAAGGAGGAGGATTATTATCTGCCTTAGTATCCAGAGGAAGAATAGAGTTGTTTGGTGGTGTTGATGAGGTTTTAGGGGCTTTAGATTTACTTCTCAAATGGTATCCGTGATTCCCCTTTCTAAAATCTCAAAAAGCTTGCACCTCCTGTTCCAAAATTTCATCTTCTTCTTCCTCACTCTCACGTTCTTGATGATACAAAGTTTCCACCACCATGATGTTATCATCCTGATGTTGTGATGGACCCTCATTTGACACCAGTTCCAAATCATCAACTTGGGCCTAGAGACAATGAGTGTATCTAGCAATTTCAAGACAATTCCTCTCATTGTGCTCTTTTGTGTTGTGCAACCTACACCCCTTTTCCCATGCCAAATCGAAAAGATTCAAAAGGAAGCTGGATTGACTAGGTCCTGTAGAAGTATCTAGTTGATTGGCAATGGGGGCGGGTACTCCCCCATTGTTTGGATTTGTGTTCCAATGTCTCCCTCTATTGTTAAAATTTTGATTTGAATGAGGGGCATGGGATTCATACTTCTATTTTTGAACCATGTCATTGCTTAGTTTATGAACTATCTTCTTGAGCTCTTCGACCTTCGAATAAATCTCCTTCGATGGCCCTACATTGTTGTTAATTCCCGTTGGGTTTGCATAATTAGTGGGATCTTGATTCAACATTTGGGTCGGGTTTTGAGGAATTTGATTCATGTATGGATTGACACTTTGAATCGGAGTTGGATTTGGGAAAGGAACTATAGCCTAAGAATTAACTTGGCTGGTTCCTTGCATAGTCGATTGACTATTTTGCAAAAATGCGAGAACAGGTGGAATGGATGTGATTGGTTGGATTGGAATGGGTGCATAGGCAGATGCTGGTGGATACAATTGTTGATATGGGAAGGCATTCATGCTTGGCATTTGTGGTGCCATGATCTGATTTTCCAAGGGAGCTCGACCATATGGAGCATATTGTCCCATCATAGGCATCTGGGGAAATCCATAGCCTTGTGGTGTCATTTGCTGCTCGATGGTCATGGCTTCATTGTAGGCTAACGCGAGCGTGGTGACTTGAGGATTTCATCTTGCAAACATGGCTGTCATGGGATCCAATACCCTAAAATATATTTTCAAGGCCACTATGGGATCTATGGCAAAATGCCAAACTGCTCTATTATAGCACTTTTGGAATTTTTGATTAAATGTTCTGATTGGTTCACCTTGGCCCCTTTTGCATGTAATGAATTGATTGTAAATGGTTGCGGGATCCAAAGGTGACCTAAACTGATTAACAAAGGCGTTCTCCATTTGTGCCCATGAAGTGATTGAACCGGTAGGCAAGCATATATACCATTCATAGGCTACTGGATCTAGGCTCATGTGAAAAATCCTGCAAGCCACATCCTCATGTTGGACTTGCAACCTTATTAAAACATCCCTATAAGCTTGGATATGCTCTTCTACCATTCTTGGGCCATCTAGTTTGTATTTGGGCAAGAATATTTCTATGTTCTTAGGGATTTCATGGATATCCCCTGTAATATTCAAGGGGATATTATTAGCTCCATACTAAGGAGCTACTGGAGGTTGAGCCATTTGACCCAAAATTTATGAGGACAACCCTACAAGAGTGGTGGAAATGGTACTGACAATAGGTTCACTAGTGGCAAATGATACCACTGGTGTAGGTCCGCTCGAGGTTCCTGAAGAAAAAATATCTTTTGTGACTGGTAGGTTTACAACTTGCTTGGTTTTGTTCTTGGGAGTACCAGTGAGTGTAAGGTCATGGAATATGGTTTCCCCGGTTGTTTGGGACCTAGTCGCAATACGACACGGTGGGTCCGACTTCGCTCGACGAAACTCTCGATTATCGCTAAGAAAACCCGCAACGAGAAAAACAAATGCTTGCGAGTTAGCCATTTGTGAGATTTAAGAGATAATTTCAAAATCGAATCAAAAAGATATTACTTATGTATGAAAATCAAAATAAAGTAAACCAATCAGGCCCTCCTTCTAGCGCCAATCTGTTGAGTGTTGTTTTAACCCAGTTGTGAAAGCACACTCTTCAATAGGATCTGAGTCCCAAAATCCTCTGCTTGCAAAGAAATTACAACAGATAATTTCTCCAAGGTTCCTATTATGCTAGCTCTTTGTATACCAATGATGTTGTTCAATTTAAATGCTGGGAATACCTTAGTGTTGCAAGTGAATGTTAACAAGGGGCACTATGGATTATTTTAATTTGAAATTATAATGGACTCAAAGTGAATAAATCTAAGAGATGAATATATTTTGATCTCGAACTTTGATGGATTTTTAGTTATTTATTTAAATGACGATAATTAAAAAGCAAAAATAAAATAAAGGATTGAAAATAAAGAAATGCAAATAAAAATGAAACTAAACTACATCCAGAGTGCTACCATCTTGATTTGACAAAACTGAAGATAATGAGGTTTTCTGCATGCAACCTAACCTATTGAATCTGCAAATTCGCATAATCCAGATAAGCTAGGTGTGGGTTTCTGGGTTTTTTATTGTAATTTCATATTTAGACATTCGCATGAAGCAACCAAGAACACTTGCATTAAACTTCACCTAAAAGCCTAGAAATCTGAAAGGGAAAGGTAAAACATTAAATCTTGCATGCAAAAATGACTCCTCCTTTCTTATCAATGAGATGCCAACTCTCTGTATTTTTGTATTAAAATAATATATCAGTTACAATGACAGAATGTTCCAGGTTTAACAAATCTAGAACAAGTGAAGGAAATTGCTCCAATAGCGGGCCCAGAATGGATTGTTGCCTTTGTCTCTACAACTCTGCTAGCAGCAATTTCCAACCCCTATATCAATCTGCTCTTCTGATTTTATACCATCTGATACGACTCTCTGTTTCACCCTATGTCACTTCGTTTCACCTCCTAGAATGCATCGCTTCGTATTCCCGCCTTTTTGTTGCTTTTGAATTTATGTTCAAGGTCGAAATGTTTGATATTTTCTGTTGACATGTAACGCTTATGTAACCCTGACACCTATATGCCACGTGTTTCGCACTTCCTATGCACATTCTGTAATGGCCCCATGTAAGTCGTGACATTTTTATGCATGCAGCTTTGCTCCTTTGCTTTCACCATGAAAACGCGACATGTCGCGATAACCTATCATGAAATCGTGATGTTTTTCTTCTCCGTACACCTTGGCTACTTCCTGTCGTGAAATCGCGATGCTTTTTTATTCGGAGCTATCTTGCGGCTTTCTATCACGAAATCGTGACACTTTTTTCACTTGGAGCTATCTTGCGGCTTTCTGTCATGAAATCGTGACGCTTTTTCACTTGGTATGCCTTCAGCTGCAACCCGTTGCAAAATCGCGACGTTTTTCACTTGGTACGCTTTTGGCCGCAACTTGTCGCGAAATCGCGACGTTTTTCACTTGGTATGCTTTTGGCTGCAACCTGTCGCGAAATCGCGACATTTTTCACTTGGTATGCTTTTGGCCGCAACCTGTCACGAAATTGCTACGCTTCTCCATTCCGTACCACTTTGCCAGCTTTTCGTCGTGAAATCGCGATGCTTTTCTACTTCGTGCCCCTTTGCTGCTTTTTGTCGCGAAATCATGACGCTTTTAGTGCCTTGCCCTGTTTGACTGTTTTGATCGCGATTTTGTGACATGTCGCGATTTTGCAACAATTTTCCATTGTCTTTCTCTCTCCTCTTTGGACCGCGACGGAGCAACATGTTGCGATTTCACAACACTTTTTCATTTTCGGCCACGACGGAGCAACATGTCGCGATTTCATGACACTTTTTCATTTTCAGCCACGACGGAGCAACATGTCGCGATTTCATGACACTTTTTCATTTTCGGCCGCGACGAAGCAACATGTCGTGATTTCGCGACACTTTTTCATTCTTGTGCAATTTTGCCTTTTTCTTAATTTTTAGCATCTGGGTCATTGAGATCTTCTTTGAAAGCATGCAAAAAAAAGGTGGGTCCCCAATTTTGGGGTGTGTTGTGGATCAGCCACAACAATTTGGAAGTGAGAGGTGTTTTTTGTGGATGGAAGACATCGACACAGATGATAGAGCACTGTGCGAGGTTGGATGGTGCAAAAAAATGATGTTTAGACAAGTGGTTTGGTGAGTCTGATTTGATCGATGGAGATAATGGCCCATGGGCCTTAGATTTTTGTTTTTGTTCTTTTTATTATTATATGATAAGGCCCTTACCTGTTATTAAGGGATAAGCCATGTTATAAAGCCTTATTCTCTTTTGATTAAAGAATTCTCCATTTAAAGTTTTTTTTTTTATATTATAATATATAGGGAGTTATAAGGGAAATGTAATATGGAATATTATATATATATATATATATAGGGAGTTATAAGGGAAATGGAGCATTGGATATATTTTTTTTCGGTATTATAATGTTAAAAGGGAGCCATAAGGGAAAATGAAATATTAAAAGTTTTTCTTTTTAACATTATAAAGAAGTGGAAACGAACAGGTTTTTTTTGGAAACCTTAAATATCCAAGTAAGTCATTGTGAAAGGGCTTGAAAGTTTTGTAAAAAATACAATTTCTTAAAATCAAATGCATACATTTTGGCAGGCATACAATTTGTGAGCAAAAGTCATAGGAAATTTTTGGTTGAGGGTTATTGTACTTATTGTTTATTCTGATATTGCATCTTGTTTTAATTTGTATCTACGTATTTAATGCCTTTTGGGGATTATAATAGGTGAAAATTAAGATAGATGCAAATGTTATTTTGTCCTTTGAGTCTTGCACTTTATCTAATCTAATTGTGTTTTATGCAGGTTTTTTTAGATCAAGTTACCTTCAGACATATCTCATAACTTGTGATTTTGTAGGGTAGGGGAGTATGATACCAGGATTTACATGCATGTTTTTCCAACTTTTATGTAAATATATTAACTTTATTTTCTGTAATTTGTTCATTCTGTTTTGTAAAAAGGTCGTTTCTGTCCATTGCTTTACAATCTGGTCATTTTCCAGAATTTGCATTTTGCTTTACATTCTGGTCATTTTTTAGAATTTTTGCATTTTGCTTTACATTCTGGTCATTTTCCAAAATTTCTACATTTCATTTTCAGTTATTTTATTCTGGTCCTTGTCCAATTTTTTTTGTACATTTTCTGTTTAACTTTAGTTACATTCTGGTCCATTTTCCAAATTTTACAGTACATTCACTTCATTTATTTACATTCTGGTCCTCATCCAAAATTTACGCACCTCTAAATTGCACTAAACTTTGAAGTTTTTCAAATCTAAATTTTATAATAAAATCAACCTTAGGGGGGAAGGTACTAACACCTACTTTAAATTAATGCAGATAATGCAAATGAATGTTGACTTACTAACTAGCTAACATGTTCAAATTCTAACTTAGCTTTTAGTAGAACGCTTATAATGAAGATAAAATGAATCTACTAACCATAAATGAATCTCACATTAAAGGTATGGAGTTAAAATGAAGTGGACTATTCCATGCACTCTTGCATTTTTACACCTTTTTTTTAAAGATAAAATGGACTTGCTAACTGGGATTCAGGGTAAGACAAATTAATGCCAAGAACATTAAAAGGAACCACTTTCACACAAGCAAACTTCACATTCACTTTAAGGATTAAAGAGCAATAATCACTAAGCATTAAACCATCAAGGCCCCTTGTTAACTGTCACTTGCATATTATTGAGATTATTCTAGCATATATTGTTTCTAATTATCATTGATTTCATACATATATGCAGAATGTTTGTCTATCAGAACCTTGGAGAAATTCATGTTTACATTTAATTTCTTTTCAAGAGGGAGTTTTCAATTTAATACTCTAATTGTGGTGACTATTTCACAATAGGGCGAAATATTCACTCAATATTTTGGTGCTAGAAGGAGGGCCTTATTTCATAGATTTATGATTTAGATCTTTGGTTTTATAATAGTTAATGTAAGTAGTTTTATTTCCATATTATTGTGTTTGCAGGTTTAGTTTTTATTTAGGTGTTATTGTGAGTAATTTGTGAGAAACCTTGTAGAGGATTAGTTTTTCCAAGCTGGCCCAACCTGAGTACATCGCTACGAGGTCCAAAACCATTGGGTCAACCATATTTCAAAGCATTTATCCCAATTCTAAGAAGCCAAGAAATAAAACTCAAGAGATCAAAATCCCACCCAATATACTTGATCTAGGGTCATCTTTAGACTCAAGTACATCTAGTGGGTTTGTGCCCACTGTTTCCATTATGGTAGCTACATCAAGTGTATCTATCCCCATTACTTCAACTATTTCTATTATTCTTTTAGGGCCACCACCATTGAATAACATGGCCCAACCACCAGCTGATTGGTACAAGGTTCTTAATATCCCATTGAACATACCCGATGATGTCCATGAAAAACCTAGGCATATTGAGAGGTCGATACCCAAGTTTAAGCATAATGGTTATGTCACAGCTGAAGAGCATATCCAAAATTACAAAGAACACCTGATTAGACAAGGAGTAAATCATGAAGATGTCGCTTGTTGACTTTTCCCTGTGAGTTTAGATCAGATGACTCATGTTTGGTATATGAATCTTACTACAGGGTCCATCACTTCTTGGGCCCAATTAGAGGTAGCCTCCATTAATTAGTTCAGGTCACTTTTAGATCCTACTATCATCTATAATCAATTTGTGTCCTATAAAAGGTTACACAATGAGTCGATTAGGACATTCAATGCTAGGTTTCAGAAGCTTTACACAAGTGTAACTCATCGTTTCATGGTGGACGTCGTTGTGGCTCTTCAATTATACTTTAGAGCTCTAGATCCCATGAAAACCATATTTTCTAGGAGGAACCCCTTGGTTAAAATGCTTGCCCTAGCTTATGGAGAGCCCATGACCATTGAGCAACAAATTGCAAGGTATGGGGATGCCCCAATTGCCCATGATATGATAATATGGTCCTTACAGTTAGTTTGCCATGATGAACCATATTATGAAACCACAAATACCATCAATGAACATCCTAGCATACCATCAAAAATACCCATTCAAGCCCATGTATCCATCCTTTCCTACCTACCCTAATGCAGCTATTTCACCTACGTTACCAATGCTGGCAAACAATCAGATAACCATACCAGGATTTGATGCGATCAACATTGAAGCCCTAATAGCTTATCCTATGGTCCCACCTATTCAAAGCATGAATCCTTGGTGGAATCAAAATACGTAGAATCAAATCCTCATGACTAGTCAATAGGTTGCCAACGTAGGAAATGCGTCTAGATTTGGCACTGCAGTACCCCAATCACAAGGATCTAACTCTAGGGTTGAAGAATTGGAGAAGACAGTTAGCAAACTAAGCAATGAAATGGTCCACATTCAAAAACATGTTTTTCAACCCTCTATGCCTAATCAAAATCTTAATCATAGGGTAGGGGTATCGTATAATACTCACCCCAATAATGGGTGCATACCTAACCCTATAGCCAATTAGGCGGATGCTTTTGAGGATTATGGTGAGTTAGAGCCCCAAGGTGAGGGAACATCCCATTGTTTCCAAGTGAAACAAGATGCGTTGGTAACAGAAGTGGTCCACTATCAAGAAAATGAGGAAGGAGAAGAGGATGTTGAAATCTAAGGAGAAGAGGATGATGAAACTATGGAAGAGGAAGTCCAAGCTATTAGATAGTTTGGAAAAGGAAGTCATGGTCATTACACAAGGAGTTCTAAGAATCCCAAAACTTCCTCTACTCCACCAAACAATCCCCTTTTACCTCCTAATACCAAAGGTGATAATAATCCACCTCCTTCGTCGATTGTTGAATTGTCCAAGCCTACGCAGAAGATGCAAAACCTTGAAAAGTCTACTTATGACATAGTAGAGGACCTGAAAAAGACTAAGGCCAGCATATTTATTTTAGAGGTTGCTAAATTATTAGGTCAAAGGGAAGCTTTGGTTAAGGCTTTGTATCCACCAAGTCAAATCCATGAGGTCAAAGGTGTTGAGTCTCAATTAGTGTTATAGAAGAAAAAGCGAGAAGTGCCTCCTTTTCTCATAACCATCAAAATTGTAGGAAAAAACTTACATAATTGCCTAATAGATTCGGGTGCCTCGGGTAACATCATGCCCCTCAATATTTTCCAAAATTTAGGATTCAAGACAATCCCTTCAAAGAGTAAAGTGATACAATTAGACAAATCAATTGTAAATGTGGTTGGAGTTGTGAATGATGTACTGATTCAAATCAATTCAGAGCCTAGAATTCAACATCATGTGGATATACTTGTGCTCAATATCACTGCCAAATACAACATGGTGTTAGGAAGAGATTGGAGGAAGAACCTCAATAGTTACATCATTACATATTCTTCTCGCATGTGGTTAACTTGGATGGGAGTTGCCATCCGAATCCAGTTGGATAGTGAGATGAGGTTCAAAGAGATGATTACAAAGTATAATAGGCCCAACGAAATCCAATTTGCTAAAACTAATTTAGGGACCTATAACTTTGACATAGAACAAGCTATCGAAGAAACTCAAAAGGAAAACCTTTATTGTGGTACTTATGAAAAGGATAATTCGGTTTGGGTTCTTAGATGTGATGGATTCAAATAGAAACAAGGTGTTGGAGCTGGTATCGAACTTACATATCTTGGTAGCAAGCCTATGCTGGCTACCTATAGATTATAGTTTACAGCCACCAATAATATGGTAGAATATGAAGTGCTCATTTTTGGACTTCAGTTGGCTTTGAATAAGAAGTTTAAGTGTCTCAAAGTTTTGGGAGACTCGAAGTTAGTGGTTAAATAGGTAAAAGGGTAATATGTGTGTCAGGATAAAATATTGAGCCTTTACAGGACTAGAGTTAGGGATCTGATAGATGAGTTTGATGCTTTCAACATCTCCCTTATCTCTAGGAAATGCAATCGAATGGCATATTCTTTAGCCGTTGCATCAAGTATGGTCAAGCTAGTCGACCATAAAAAATGCAAAAAAAATTCAATTGAGCTAGTGCCCTGTCCTTCAATACCAGAAAATGTTACCAATTTTCAAGTATTCAATAGTGATAGACACATTTTTAATTTTATCACTAACTCTGATATTTTCAAAAATTAGGTGATAGATGAAGATATGAGAGGGTAGGAAGAAACAAACCTGGATAGTGAAACAACCCAAATGATGAATACAATATCAAAAGACACTATTTCACTAGAAAAGATATTTGATATCCGATATCAAACAAAAAGAGGCAAGAAGGTACCACCCCCTAAAGAAGCATGTGATCTAATCAACCTAGAGAGTGCAAAAAATCCATGAGAGGTGTTAATTGCTAAGGCATGTACAATTCAAGAAAAGGAATATATCACTCATGCACTAAGAGAGTATGTGGATTGCATAGCATGGAGTTACAAGGATTTGAAAACGTATGATCATAATGTGATCATGCATACGATTACAAAAAACCAGAATCCAAGCCTTTCAGATAGAGGCAAAGACCTATCAACCCATTATTAGAGCCCCTAATAGAGAAAGAGGTGAAGAGATTGCTAGAAGAAAAAATTATTGTGGACTAGATGAAAGGGGATGAATTATTGTGTGATTATGCCTAGTTATGGGGGACCAATATGGTGGAGAGTGAAGCAATGAAATATTTCGTTGAAGCTCCACATGTAGCTCACATCTATTAAGGGTATTTTTGAAAATACAAAAGGGTGAAATCATCCTGATTTGCAAAACAAAGCTATTTTTTGTAATATGCTCAAGTTCAGTTATCTCATATAGATTTGCAAAGCTCTCTAAAAAAAAGGAGAATATAAGCAATGCAAATATTGATCAAATCTATCACCAAGTTTAAGATAATCTCCATCGGGGCTATAGACGCTTGACTGGAAGTGGGGCTCTATCTGAACAATGCTTGATATAAATAAAAAAAAAGAGATGAGCATCGAAAAGCTTGATCAAATCAGTCACCTAGTTTAAGATAATCTCCACCGGGGCTATAGATGCTTGACTGGCAGTGGGGCTCTGTCTAAACAAATTATGCTCAAGAGACTTTGCAAAATGCTATTCAAAGTAGAACATCATGAGCAATATTTTATAGCTTAATTGCAAATCAGGTGAAGGAATCCAGATGGTTTTTGAGTATAAGGAATGAATCACTTTTGCACACACTGAGAAAAGGCAGATGAATTAGTTGTTCTCATTTCAAATCTACTTACCCCTATCTTCTTGGGACATCACTAAATAATGTTTATTTCACTGACATTTTATGTTCTCATTTCAGGTTGGGTTCTTCACTCGAAATGCTTAGGAGCATTTCCCAGCAAAGTCGCCATTTGTTGTGACTATCGCACAACTCGCCCCAAAATTGGGGATCCACATTTTAATGTTTGTGTTTGGGTGCTTTTGTTTCATTTCAAATGTCCTGTAGGTTTCCTGGTGTTAAATTGTAGTTGTTTATTGATTCGTTATTTGAAAAGTTGTCGACGATTTTATCGTCATTATTCTGTCAATAATTTTTTATCGTCATTTTTTTGTCGATGATTTTTTATCATCATTTTTTTGTCGATGATTTTTTATCGTCATTTTTTTGTCGATGATTTTTATCATCATTTTTCTATGAATGATTTTTATCGTCATTTTTTTGTCGATGATTTTTATATCATTGTTTTTTGTGTCAACAAGTTTTTTCGTCAGTTTTGTCGTTAGCAAGTTTATTGTTAAGTGTTGTGTTCTCTTCCTCTGTTTTGTGTCAAGTATAAAAAAAAAAATCATTTAAATAAAAATATATATCTATATATATTTCATATATAGATATGTACAATAAAAAGAATTTAAAAGAGTAAAAAATAATAAAAATTAAAAATATATTAAGTATATATTTATATACTTAATAATGAAAATAAAAACTAAAAAAAAATTATAAAGTCAAAATCGCTCATCGTGTGCTTGGTGGCTTGTGTTTGTCCTCATGTGGCTCAAATAAAAGTTATGATTAGCACACAGGAGGATAAGAGGGACTTAATATACTCACATCAAGATTTCACATTAGATGTAGTTCCACTGTAGGTGCACAAAATTGTTTCATTATTGTTAAGGTTTCATTTTAAAATCCTTTCATTATTTTTAAATATGTTTGCCTCCTTGATGCAGGTAAGAAATCCAAAAAGGCGATGCGGGCGCCCTGATGCCTTTCACCATGGCTTGGCAGCACTGCCAGCAAGCGAACAGTGGCGTGCGAGTTGACACTCGGTGAACATATCGCTTTGACGCAGACGACCCATGGACAAATTCAACAAATAGTAGATCATGTATGGGAAAACCAAGGATGGCTTGGTAGAGCATGAAGGTATCATATACCCAGGCAGAGGTCCAAAACATCGGTTAATATCATAGTGAATCATACGAAACCAATCAATGCAGAGTTGGGTACACTTGCGGCGTAGGTAAGCATTTGCAACGATGTGGATGTCCACGGGGTAGTTTGAGATAGAATGAGAGCAGAGATATGGAAGGGGTGATAGGTGGTCACATGGGACTAATAAAGCATAATTGCAGGGAGGTCAACTCAACAACAACCCCACGTGGTAGGGAAGGTTTAATCCAACGACGCATTACAAAAGTGTTTACAAAGTGCAGCTGTAGAAGCCAACGAGGCCAGCAATGAAGGGCTAGGCTACGTCAACGTGGACCATCGATGGAGAGAGAAAATCAAGAAGGGCAAGGCAAATGACGGCCCTTATGGTAGTATCTCTTACAAGAAAATAAAGGAGGCTAGCACGATGGACATATCTATTTTGAGTGGTACATAATATTACAACGGTAATTCGGTGGTGGGAGGATGACAAACAGGGAGCCAACAACTCTTATTGAAAGTGTGCAGGTCACACAGATAATGTCAGGTATAACACAGACATACCAAAACTGAAGGATTCATAACGTCCACATCGCTAGTAAACCCTAAACCCTAAACAGTAAGCTTGGTATCATTAAATAACTATTGCGAAGCTAGTAGGGATTTTTTTTTAGAGACTCCAAGTGTCGTCTTACCTCGTTCGGGTACCGAGAACAGAGATTGACATAGCAGTGAGGGCGATCACCGAAGGAAGAAGGTGTCGATAATTCGGTAGTGAGAGGTGTTTGTTGTGGATGAAAGACGTCGACGCAGATGATAGAGCGCTGTGCAGGGTTGGATGGTGCAAAAAAACGATGTTTAGACAGGCGGTTTGGTGAGTCTAGTTCGCCCGATGGAGATAATGGCCCATGGACCTTAGATTTTTGTTTTTGTTCTTTTTATTATTATATGATAAGGCCATTACCTGTTATTAAGGGATAAGCCATGTTATAAAGCCTTATTCTCTTTTGATTAAAGAATGCTCCATTTAATTTAATTTTTATATATATATTATAATATATAGGGAGTTAAAAGGGAAATTATGGAATATTTTTTTTTTATATATTATAATATATAGGGAGTATTAGGGGAAATGGAGCATTGGATATATGTTTTTAGGTATTATAATGTTAAAAGGGAGTTATAAGTAAAAATGAAATATTAAAAGTGGAAACGGATAGTTTTTTTTGGAAACCTTAAATATTCAAGTAAGTCATTGTGAAAGGGTTCGAAATTTTTGTATAAAAACAATTTTTTGAAATCAAATGCATACATTTTGGCAGGCATACACTTTGTGAGCAAAAATCACAGGATATTTTTGGTTGAGGGTTATTGTGCTTATTGTTTATTCTGTTACTGCATCTTGTTTTAATTTGTATCTACGTATTTAAAACCTTTTGGGGTTATACTAGGTGAAGATTAAGATA
Organism: Wollemia nobilis; assembly: GCA_028583015.1. NCBI lineage: Eukaryota > Viridiplantae > Streptophyta > Pinopsida > Araucariales > Araucariaceae > Wollemia > Wollemia nobilis. Next base: position 19,155,077 of record JAQPPZ010000513.1, read on the forward strand.
GATGTAAATGTTATTTTGTCTTTTGAGTCTTGCACTTGATCTAATCTGATTGTGTTTTATGTAGGTTTGTTTAGATCAGGTTACCTTTAGACTTGTCTCATAACTTATGATTTTGCAGGTTAGGGAGTATGATACCAAGATTTACATGCATGTTTTTCCAAATTTTATGTAAATAGATTAAGTTTATTTTCTGTAATTTATTCATTTTGTTTGTAAAAAGGTTGTTTCCGTCCATTACTTTACATTCTGGTCATTTTCCAGAATTTCTGTATTTTGATTTAAATTTTGGTTATTTTCTAGAATTTTTGCATTTTTTTTATAGTTATTTTATTCTGGTCCTTGTCCAGATTTTTTTGTACATTTTTTGTTCAACTTTAGTTACATTCTGGTCTATTTTCTAAAATTTTCCAGTACATTCACTTCATTTATTTACATTCTGGTCCTCATCCAAAATTTTTGCACCTCCAAATTGCACCAAACTTTTAATTTTTTCAAATCTAAATTTTAAGATAAAATCAACCTTAGGGGGAAGATACTAACACCTACTTTACATTAATGGTAGATAATGCAAATGAATACTGACTTACTAACTGGCTAACATGTCCAAATTCTAACTTAGCTTTTAGTAGAATGCTCATAATGAAAATAAAATGAATCTACTAACTATAAATGAATCTCACATTAAAGGTATGAAGTTAAAATGAAGTGGACTATTCCATGCACTTTTGCATTTTTACACCTTTAATCTGAAGATAAAATGAACTTGCTAAATGGGATTCAAGGTAAGACAAATTAAATGCCAAAAACATCAAAAGGAACCATTTTCACAAAAGCAAACTTCACATTCACTTTAAGGATTAAAGAGCAATAATAACTAAGCATTAAACCATCAAGGCCCCTTGTTAACTGTCACTTGCATATTATTGAGATTATTCTAGCATATATTATTTCTAATTGATTTCATACATATATGTGGAATGTTTGTCTATCAGAACCTTGGAGAAATTCATGTTGACATTTAATTTCTTTGCAAGAGGAAGTTTTAAATTTAATACTCTGATTGTGATGACTATTTTGCAATAGGGTGAAATATTCACTCAACACTAAGGTATTCCTAGCATTCATTTGATATATCTTCATTAAGATTACTAATACACATGTGCAATGCTTATATAGCAGAACCTTGGAGAAGTTGTTTTGATTTTTAACTTCTTTGCAAGAGAGGGTTTTGTGATCAAAATCCTAAGGTGAATGTGGTTTTGCAATTGTGTAAAATTACCACTCAACATGTCTCTATAATATAAATTTACAAGAGAACTCTTCAATACTCAACTTTGGCTCTCCTCAATCATCTAGGAGATGCATCCTTTTCTATTTCTCGCATATGACAAAACTCTCATGACTCTTCACTTTACATCTTGCCACATATCATGTGACTCTTCACTTGCATATTTGACACCTAACATCTATGACTCTTGACTTACTAACTTGACACTTTGCACTCTCTCACACTTTTCACACTTGCACACTTTATTACATAACACTTGGACACTTCTCACACATTGACACATACATTAGACAAAATATAAACACACTTCCTAATCTAATATTTACAAATTTACCACATGCTACCAAATAATGTGATATCTCCAACAACTCAAGATTTTGAAACTAAGATCCAAGTCCTCAAAGAATAGAGGTTGTAAACCATACTTCTATAGCCAAAATATAATTAAATAACTATATATCCTCCTCAGCCAACTCTGTTTGGTCTAGAAGTATTGCTACCACAGTGAAGAATGTGAATCTGTGTTGTCCTAAGGGTAATTCTAAGAAGATGGAGATTCACCTGGAATGGTCATTGGGTTTTACAAGATTTGCGATCCCTATCAATTCCAACCCTAGATCTAGTATCATGTGGCAACCTCCCCATTTTGACTGGGTCAATGTAAATTTTGATGGTGCCTCAAAGGGTAATCCAGAAAGAGCTGGAGTTGGAGGTATTCTTCAAAACCATAGGGGTGAAATTTTAATGGTGTTTGTTGAATGTTTGGGAGTTAACACTAGTCAATTTGCTGAAGTCAAGGCTCTTTATCAGGGCATCCAGCTGATTAGTCCTTTAGGTCATCAAAAAGTGATTGTGGAAGGTGATTCTCTTGTCACCATTAACCACATGAAGGGACACCCCCAACTAATATTTCTACTATGAACATGATTCTAGAAGCTAGAAGATATTCTCAACCTCTCGAGGAAGTTATCTTTCAACATACCTTTCGAGAAGGTAATAAATCTACCAACTTCATGGTAAACTTGGGAGTGAATCAAACTGGATTTTATGTTTGGTGACAAAATTTCCCCGAGGACTGAGAAACCTGGAGGATACAAGGATACCTGAAAGAAATGGGGAGCAAGATTAGTTTATTTTATATTTACTCCTTGGGGTGTTTAGCTCAAAGGAGATGGAAACTAAAGCGGGTGATATAACTTTCATATTAGTTGTGTTAATGCTTTCCTTATGATTGATGATGCAGGGTACACTAAGGACAAAGATTCAGGAACAAATATTAAGGTTTTTCGCCTTCAAGGAGATCTTTTTTGGTCCTTGTTGGGCACTAGTTTCCCCTACATGGGATTATTTTGTTTTTTTGGTTGTTTATCCTATTTGGTTTGAGGGTAGGTCTATTGGTTTTATTGTGCTAGTTTCTCCCAGGTATTTGAAGGTACATTTGCCTCAAGTCTTTCCTAATGCTGTTGTTAGGTTTATTTTGTTATCTCATAAGTTCTTGACCAATTTAATTCCCACATTTTGAATAGTTTTGCCCTTTCAAAACCTCTTCTCTCATCTTATATAAAAAAGTCAAAATTATATAATATATAAACAAACAATCTATCTGCTTATGTGGATTAAACCTCATTATAATTATAAGAACGTTACTCCATTTTTTGTTCACACCTGACGTTGCACGTTGGTAACATGCACTCGGCTAGATTTAACAATTTAATTCTCTCTCCTGACAGGAGTATACGGCTAAATTTGACTTTGCACATTGAAGGTGTGATTACTGTAATGAGTTTTTGAGTTTCTCAACGCCTGAAGATTCCATTGTCACTAAAGCCATGTGAACTTCTAAGTCAAGACATTAATCTAGCATATGGCCAACGATTTTTATAATTCTTTGAATCATTATTATCAACAAACTACGCATGATGTATCCCAACCTAATATGACGTATGAATATTATAAGATTAATGCAAATACTAATTCAAAATTTTCGAATAATATAATTTTTTTTTAACAAATAGTATAACTTAAGGATGGAATATATACTCAAATATAAATTGCAATTTGTAGGCAGGGTCAACCTGAATGTCATCTACATCGGACATATTTAAATTTGCTTGGAGTGAAATAATTGCCAAAGCAAGTACTATTTTATTTCGCGGTTGATTAACTTATATTTTAGATTGTTTTCAATTTCATTGGCGAGACGTCATTCTAAATTTTAGAAAATGACTTCTAATAAGGCTATCGTTAGGCTTAAGTCAAACTTCCTCAGGTATATTAATCTACTTATTTTTCTGAATGACGTATGAATATTATAAGATTAATGAAAATACTAATTCAAAATTTTCGAATAATATAATTTTTTTTTTACAAATAATATAACTTAAGGAATATATACTCAAATATAAATTGCAATTTGTAGGCAGGGTCAACCTGAATGTCATCTACATCGGACATATTTAAATTTGCTTGGAGTGAAATAATTGCCAAAGCAAGTACTATTTTATTTCGCGGTTGATTAACTTATATTTTAGATTGTTTTCAATTTCATTGGCGAGACGTCATTCTAAATTTTAGAAAATGACTTCCAATAAGGCTATTGTTAGGCTTAAGTCAAACTTCCTCCGGTATATTAATCTACTTATTTTTTTGATTGTGAAGATTTTTATTTTAATTTAATATAAATTTATTTTTAAACGGGTTTAGGAAAGGCTTTTATCTGTGCCATTGTCTCATTTTTAATAGTTTCCTCGTGTTAATTTCGTGTGGTGATTGTGAATTCTCGCGTCGTCTGCCGCAAGAAATCGTAGCTTGGACTAATTCAACATTGAAGAAGATGCTGCGATTCTTCAATTGCAGATTGAAGTCTTAGATTCCTTGGCCTTCGTTCAATAAATCCTTGAACTTGTAATATTGTTTGTGCAACACTTAGTTGTTGTCCCAGGCTCCAGCATTAGCTAGTCCTCAAAATGGTGGCCAATTATTTGATAGCTCACCCAGAGAGGTGCTGCATGCTGAGGCTCTTTCTTAGTCTGATTTTGCCCCGTCGATTCAGACCGCACTTCATAGAATGTACCGAGGCCGTCAGATTACAGGTCATCGACAACTGGAAACTCAAATTTTCCCTTATATTAATGAAAACTGTAAAGCGTGTTGCTGTACTGTTAGCAACTCTGGGGATTTGTGTAGAGTTTTTCCTCAATCTCTTTTCCATCAATGGAGGATTCCTGAGAACGCTCTTAAATCTAACAATCGGTAGGGATATTCGCTTTCTCTCCTTCTTTTTCATGGAAGGAAAAAAATTAAAAAAAAATGGTTTCGTGACTTCTAGTGGGATTGATTGTTTGATTGTTTTATACAGGAAGAATCATCATACCCGAAAGAGAGTCAGGCTCATTTTTAAGTTTTTTGGGTCATTTAGTGGCGCGCTCAGATTTGTACTCTGAGGGGCCTCAAGATGACCTAAAAGGTTTTTTGCTCGACTCTGGGAATAGACTCTTCGCAGATATTTCCATCATGGCTTCGACTCTAGTCTATGAAAACGAGTCTGTTATCAGAAAAAGAGTCAACGAGAAATGGCAGGTATAACATTTCTTCTTCATATGTTTGGAAATCAGAATAAGACTGGAAAATCGTTTGAAACTGATATTGCTGCGAAATCCTGCAGATGCACTTTGTGGGGCTTTTCGACTTCTGGAACGGTATGATATCTTAAAAAACACAAGAGTTTGATGGTCATCTTTTATTTTATGATTTGATTTACATGAATATTAACGTTTTGATATGGACGATTAAGCAGATCACTTGCGAAAGAAATCGACGCGGGCGTTCATATTCTGTGACAAGAAGACCGATGCCAATTTGGTGGTGATCGCCTTCAGAGGTACGCAGATATTCGAGGCGGATGATTACATAACGGATTTCGACTTCTCGTGGTATCGAACAAATCAAATGGGAAAGGTCCACCTCGGATTTCTGGAAGCTCTGGGCCTGGTTAATCGTTCAAACATAGAAAATTCTTCTGATAACAGTTCCTCCGAGCTGCCGCAAGATACCATACAGGACCCTGAAAAGCCTTTGGCCTATTATGTTCTTCGTCAAAAATTGGAGGACTTATTAGAAGTGCACCCAAATGCGAAGTTCATTGTGACGGGTCACAGCCTGGGTGGCGCCTTGGCTGTACTGTTCTCGGCAACATTGTTTGTGCATAGAAAGAAGAATTTGTTAAAGAAACTGCTCGCTGTTTATACGTTTGGACAGCCAAGAGTTGGCGATCAAGCATTTGCGGATTTCATGAACACGAATCTGACTGTAAATCAACCGGTGCCTTGGTATTTTCGAATCGTGTATTGCGACGACATTGTTCCCAGGCTACCCTTCGACGACCCTCTATTTATGTTTAAGCACTTCGGCGTCTGTCTTTACTACACCGATACATACGCCGAAAGGGTATAAATTGTTTTTTAGTTTAGATAATTTCTGAATGTTTCGTCAACCATGTCCTCGATCTCTTTTCAGATCTAATTAATTAACGTCTATTGTGTGGAGACAGAATCTGGCAGAGGAGCCCAACAGAAATTTCTCGGTCCGTTTCTTCATTCCCATGAGGATAAATGCTATGTGGGAACTGGTGCAGTCCTTGGTGCTGAGGCAGATAAAGGAATTCAGGGAAAACAGACTGTCGATTGTGTGTCGAATAATTGGAATTTCTGTTCCTGGGTTGATATCCCATAGCCCACTAAACTACATAAACGCTGTGAGATTGGGTCAGCCAACGGTCAATCCTGTACTTGAGCATGAATGATTAGCTCAATGGTTTTAATAAAATTATTGCTTCTGATTAACACGACTGTCTTGTGGATTAGTTCTGCTCTCTCCTTGCACTGAAAACTTCATACGGCGCTATGGTGACAACTCTTATACAGTATTTGCTTCCGTTGACATTGATAGGAAGAACAAGCTATTTGTAAGTTTAGGGAATGACAAAATTCCCTCAAAACGAGAGGAGATTGCTTTGACAAACGTAAAATGTTTTATTTTTTTTTATTGCAGTCGTGGGAGCGAAGGGCGAAGGGGGGCCGAAGTCGGATTGCGCTCCCGACTTTTGCGCAGTCGGGCTGCATACGGAATAATGTGCGCAGTCGGGTTGCACACGAAAAAATGTGCGCCATCGGGTTGCGCACGAAAAATGTGCGCCATCGGGTTGCGCACAGAATAAAGTGCGCAGTCGGGAGGAGGTGGTCAACGCCCGACTGCGCTGGTCAAAGGCAGCGAAGTCCGACTGCACTGCGCAGCCGGGCGGTTGGCTAAGACTTAGCCAAAAAACTGCCCTTCTTTAAGTTGACCCGTCCAACTGCGCTCAAAACTGATTGCGCCGTCGGACTGCACTGCGCAGTCGGGTGGACAGCTCCACACTTAGGAAATTTGGCCTTGCGAACTTTTGCTGTCCTGAGGCTTGCGCGGCTACAGCGATGGCTTGAATGGCTTGGCAAGAGCTGTGGGGCGAAAATCGCTCCGAGGAAGTTGTAACAAAGAACAACAATAGATTTTATGTAGACAGAGATAACCACAAACCCTACAGATCCCTTAAACAACAACAAATTTTATTCTTATAAGACGAGGGTTACAAAAGTCCTCAACTGAGGAAAAACTAACATCTGCAGACTAAAGATGCAGGATAAACTGAGAGGGAAAACAAATGTCGAGTCTGCTGCTCGGACATTAAACAAATGAGCTACACTGCTCACTGAAACATTCTCGTCCGCTGCTCTGCGAATGACTGCTTTTCTCTTGCATGTTTCTCCAAATTTCCCCCACTCTCCACCATTTGTCTGAAGACCCGAACTGCCTTATATAGCCGCGGGGAGAGGAAGATAGAGGTTATCCTCTGACAGGTTATGACAGACCTTGAACTAGGGTTTCTGACCAATCGTCGAACTAGCATTAACTTATGCGGCGATCGGATCTGTCAGACGTCACATCTGTCAGAAGGCACATGAGACGTCAAGTCAAAAAATTTTGTCGGGATGCCCGACTTCACGAGCGCAGTCCGGCTTCGTCCAAGTTCGGAGCGTAGTTTGGCAAAGGCGTGAAATCAAGATTAATATTTCTAAAACCCTCCTTTAAGCCTGATTTCACGAGCGCATTGACTCCAAGTTGCTCTCGCAATCTGCTGAAGTCTTCCTCCTTCAAAGGCTTCGTGAAAATATCTGCCAACTGCTCCTTGGATCTGCAAAACTACAGTTGAATTTCTCCGGACTTCACCAACTCTTTGATGAAGTGATAATGAATATCGATGTGCTTCATCCGACCATGGAACACGGGATCCTTTGACAGTGTAATGGTCAAATTGTTATCACAAAAAACTATTGTCACGCCTTCCGGAGGATAGTTCAATTCACTCAGAACTCTTCACAGCCAAAATGTTTGGCATGCGACTGATGTGGCAGTGACATATTCTGCTTCAGCTGTCGACAACGCAATGATGGGTTGATTCTTGGATGCCCATGAGACTGCCCCTGATTCGAGATGGAAAACATACCCGAAGGTGCTCTTTCGATCATCGGTGCTGCCAACCCAGTCACTGTCTGTGAAGCCCACCAGTTCCAACTAGTCCTGTTTGGTGTAAAATAGGCCATTGTTCCACGTTTCATTGACATAGCACAAGATCCTCTTGCCTGCTTGCCAGTGCGTGTCCTTTAGAGTCTCCATAAAACGGTTGATCAGACTGACTCCAAACATCAGATCTAGCCGAGTTGCAGTCAAATACATCAGACTGCCAACTAGCCTCTTGAACAACGTTGGATCTACATTCCTCCCTGAATCCAGCTTGCTCAACTTCAAGCCTGTGGCTATAGGTGTGATGGCAGGTATGCTATCCTCCATCTTGAACCACTTCAGGACATCCTTCGTATACTTTCCCTGAGAAATGAAGATGCCATCTGTCGATTGGTCAACTTCAATGCCGAGAAAATACTTCATCAGCCCTAAGTCCGTCATCTCGAACTCCTTCATGGCTGTTCTGAACTGGGCAAACAGTGTTGTGTTGTTGCCAATGTAAATTAAATCGTCCACATACAGGAAGACGATTATGAGCTCACCTACATCATTTGTCTTCATGTATAGGGTGTGCTCATATGAGCATTTTACAAACCCATTTTCCTGAAAATAACTGTCAATCCGGTTGTACCAAGCTCGGGGTGCCTGCTTCAAACCATACAAGGCCTTCTTTAGCTTCAAGACTTTGCCCTCCTGGCCTTCAATTTTGTAACCTGGTGGCTGGTCTATGTAGACCTCTTCCTCCAACATTCCGTTGAGGAAGGCTAACTTGACATCCATCGGGTACATCTTCCAACCCTGTTGGGCTACCAATGCCAAGATCATTCTGACTATGTCAAGTCGGGCTATAGGCGCATATACCTCATGGTAATCGATGCCTGACTTTTGCTTGTAGCCCTTTGCCACCAGTCTGGCCTTATGCTTGTCAATGTCTCCTTGGGCGTTGAACTTTGTCTTATACACCCACTTGACCCCAATGGTCTTCTTCCCTACTAGAAGATCTGTCAGTTGCCAAGTATCATTCATTTCAATCTGTTCAATATCCTCGTCCATCGCCTACACCCACTTCTGATTTTGACTTGCGTCTTCGAACTCTACTGGATCAACTTTAGTAAAGAATGCAAAGTTAGAGTACTCTTCATATAAATGGGTTTGGGTTGCCTCGTAGATTTCTTGCAAGGTCATTGTCTTCGCTGGCGTCATGAAGTTCTGGATTCTACTTGCACATAGAGGCGATCGAGATGGAGTGGTTGTGCTATTGCTGGCATCGCTGCTGCTGCTAGAGGTTGCAGGTGGTTGCACACTTCCTTCTTCCAAGTCAACAGACTCTACTACTGCTGGCTCTGGATCGTCCAGTCTTCGACTTCCAGTTCCAGGCTTCATCTTCAAGAAACTTCACATCACGGCTGATGATGAGCTTCTTCGTCACAGGGTTGTACAGTCTATATGCCTTCGCCTGCTCATTGTACCCTATGAAAATGCACTTCTAAGCTCTATCATCCAACTTCTGCCACTTCTCTTTTGTAACATGTGCATATGTAATGCACCCAAACACACGCAAGTGAGCCACACTTGGCTTCACACCGCTCCAGGCCTCTTGAGGGATTTTTTCCTTCATGCTTTTGGTGGGACATCTGTTCAGCAAGTAGACTGCACATGTTACAGCCTCTGTCCAAAATTTCTGTAGCAATCCCTTCGCCTTCATCATGCTTCGTGCCATCTCCATCATGGTCTGGTTCTCTCCTCTCAGCTACATCGTTCTGTTGTGGCATGTATCTGGCAATGAAATACCTTCAAATTTCGTGTTGCTTGCAGTAGTTATGGAATTTGTTGGAGATGTATTCACCTCCGCCATTTGTCCTGAGAGTCTTGATATGATATCCGCTCTGTTTCTCCACCAGAGCCTTGAACTCCTTGAATCTGGAAAATGCTTCTGACTTCAGCTTGATGGCATAGATCCAAGTCTTTCGGCTGAAGTCATCTATGAACATTAAGAAGTATTTGTTATCGAAAAACATGCTGGTCTGCATCGGACCGCAAATGTTTGAGTGCACCAGCTCCAGTGGCTGTGATGCTCTCCAAGACTGACCGAAAGGGAACGAATCCCTATGTTATTTTTCGACTAAGCAGCCCTCACAAACTTGATTTTACTACTCTATCAGGGTAAACCCTTCACCATCTGCTTCTTGTGCAGTTGATTCAGGCCACGAAAGTTCAGGTGATCAATTCTGAGATGCCACAACCAGGTAGCATCTTTCACAACTGCACTCAAAGACATCAATGATTCGTTCTAAATCTGCAGTAGAAACATTTTATTCTTCGTCATAGACATGGTAGCAATATGCCCATGCGACTTGTCTCTGATGGTGCAAGCTTCATCTTTGAACTGGATTGTATGTCCCTTCTGCACGAGTTGTCCAACACTCAGCAGGTTGTGCTTCAGGCCAAGCACATAGTATACGTCACAGATCTGCTTCCGTTAGCCGTGCCTGGTGCGGATGAGGATATTTCCTTTCCCCATTATGGGAACCTTGTTGTTGTTCCCCATATTCACCTCAAACTGGATTGTTTCATCCAGTTGGGAGAACATCTCCTTGTTCCCCATCATGTGGTTGTTGCACCCGTTGTCTAAATACTAGACATTCTTCTGGCACTCCTCAATGTTGCAAGTCAACAACACGTTTCCTCCTACCACATTTTTGGTTTCATCCATGTAATGGGCCTGTTGCTAGTTCTCCTTGGCCATCCATTTTTTGCACTATGAGATGTAATGGCTAAACTTCTTACAGAAATAGCACTGGACCTTTGACATGTCCTTCTGACCAGATCTAGCTTACTGATTTTTTGAGCTGCCTCTTCCACCTTGCTGATGGAAATTATAGTTGGTCTCTCCTTCGCTAGGGTTTTACCGTCCTCCTTGCTTGTTGCCTTTTCGACGCCTGCCTCTGCCTCTTGCTTCATGAGAACTAGAGGTTCCATGGTGGGAATCTTGTCTACCACTATCTTAGAATGAGACCCGAGCCTTGAATGCTTGCTCTAGAGAGGTTTGAGACGAATGACTCAGCCTTTGTTCATGTGTCTGCGACGAACCCATGAGCTCGTCTGTCGAGAGGGTTGTCAGATCCCTCGACTCTTCGATTGCTATCACAATCGAGTCAAACTTGGTAGGCAGACTTCTAAGAATTTTCTCCACGATTCTTTGGCTCTGCACGATTTCTTCGTTCAACCGCATCTAGTTGATAATGTCCATCATCCGGGTGAAGAAATCACTCATGGACTCGGACTCACTCATCTACAGATTTTCAAACTCCCTCCTGAGCACCTGCAGCTTCACCAACTTTACCTTATTGGTGCCTTGGTACGAGCTAGCCAGAATCTCCTAGGTCTGCTTTGCCTTGGTGGTTGATGTGATCCACGGGAAGATGGACTCCTCGACCGCTTGCATGATGTAGAAGAGGGCCTTCTGGTCCTTCTTCGTGTTCTCTTTCAACAGGTCCTTTTCTGCTTGAGAGAGGGTGGCCAATGCTGCTGCATCTGTCGATTCTAGGGAGCCGTTCTTGACTAACTCCCACAGCTCCTGAGATCCAAACAGGATCTTCATCTGGATGCTCTAGTAATCGTAATTATTCCCGTTGAAGTGCGGGATATACAACTGCAAGTTGTTGCTACTGGAAGCCATTCTGCTTCAGTCTTTGCATCAAGGGATCAGTGGCTCTGATACCAATTTGAAGTTTTATTTTTATTTTTTTTTATTGCAGTCGTCGGGAGCGCAGGGCGAAGGGGGGCCCGAAGTCGGGCTGCGCTCCCGAAGTCGGGTGGTGCACCCGAAGTCGGGTTGTGCACCCGAAGTCAGGTTGCGCTCATGACTTTTGCACAGTCGAGCTGCGCAAGTAAAAATTGCGCAGTCAGGCTGCGCATGGAAAAATGTGCGTAGTCGAGCTACGCACGAAAAATGTGCGCAATCGGGTTGCACACAGAATAAAGTGCGCAGTCGGGGAGGAGGTGGTCAACGCCCGACTGCGCTGGTCAAAGGCAGCGAAGTCTGACTGCGCTGCACAGTCGGGTGGTTGGCAAAGACTTAGCCAAAAAAATTGCCCTTCTTTAAGCTGACCCGTCCAACTACGCTCAAAACTGATTGCGTAGTCGGGTGGACAGCTCCACATTTAGGAAATTTGGCCTTGCGAACTTTTTTTGTCCTGAGGCTTGTGCGGCTACAGCGATGGCTTGAATGGATTAGCAAGAGTTGTGGGGCGAAAATCACTCCGAGGTAGTTGTAACAAAGAACAACAACAAATTTTATGTAGACAAAGATAACCACAAACCCTACAGATGCCTTAAACAACAACTAATTTTATTCTTATAAGACGAGGGTTACAAAAGTCCTCAACTGAGGAAAAAGTAACATCTGCAGACTAAAGCTGCAGGATAAACTGAGAGGGAAAACAAATGTCGAGTTTGTTGCTCGAACATTAAATAGATGAACTACACTGCTCACTGAAACGATCTCGTCTGCTGCTCTGCGAATGACTGTTTTTCTCTTGCCTATTTCTCTAAATTTCCCCCACTCTCCACCCTTTGTCTGAAGACCCGAACTGCCTTATATAGCCACGGGGAGAGGAAGATAGAGGTTATCCTCTGACAGGTTCTGACAGACCTTGAACTAGGGTTTCTGACCAATCGCTGAACTGGCATTAACTTATACGGAGATCGGGTCTGTTAGAAGGCAAGTGCGACGTCAAGTCAAAAAAAAATTTCCGGGATGCCCGACTTCACGAGCGCAGTCCGGCTTCGCCCAAGTTCAAAGCGCAGTTTGACGGAGGCGTGAAATTAGGATTAATATTTCTAACCATAAATGCTATGTGGGAACTGGTGCGGTCGTTGGTGCTGAGGCAAATAAAGGAATTCAAGGAAAACAGACTGTCGATTGTGTGTCGAATAATTGGAATTTCTGTTCCTGGGTTGATATCCCATTTCCCACTAAACTACATAAACGCTGTGAGATTGGGTCAGCCAACGGTCAATCCTGTACTTGAGCATGAATGATTAGCTCAATGGTTTTAATAAAATTATTGCTTCTGATTAACACGACTGTCTTGTGGATTAGTTCTGCTCTCTCCTTGCCCTGAAAACTTCATACGCGGCTATGAATGGTGACAACTCTTATCCAGTATTTGCTTGCGTTGACATTGATCGGAAGAACAAGCTATTTGTAAGTTTAGGGAATGACAAAATTTCCTCACAACAAGAGGAGATTGCTTTGACAAACGTAAAATGTTTAAGCATCAATTGATTTTATATCAACTCATGGCCTAAATGACCTCGCATAACGGCATTCTCATCTATGAAATGTACTTTTTTATAAGCTATTTAGTTAAATTATATATGTTAAGGTATCACACGTTGGATTCTTATGACTCAGATTTAACAATTCAACAAAACAAATGTTCAAAAGTACATCTATACACGTGGATGAAAAATGATCCTCTGCACTACAGCCAAATATAAACTCTAAAAAGTTAAGAAAATATATAAAAGCATACACGTAAATAATAATTAAATGAAATAAGCTAAAAAAATATTAAAAATTCATCTATTTCAAATTTTAAAAATAGTGTTTATTATACATTAATAAAAAATGATTTCAACATAATTTTATTTAAAAGTTAATTGTTTTTTTTATAATATTATGTGTAAGTTCTTAGTTCCGTATCTAAAAGGTTGCTTCACATGTGTGATATCAAAAGGCCACTTAAAGGATACTCGATGATAAACATGAAAGTTTTCATTTTCAATGTCCCATGCATTATGAGGTTTAAACCAAGGGAGAAAGTCTTAAATTCAAGTTATCACCTATCTTTTTCTACAAGATGATTTTTGTTTAGGATTTTTTTTTTAAGTTTATTTGGTAAATTTTTTAAAGGTTATATATTTTGTATATGAAAGTGTTTTAAGTTTATTTTTTTTTATCATATGATTTTTCAAGTTCTATGTACTAGTGATTTTCATTCATAGACCTATAATAGTATTTGAGATCAAATTATATAATATGTATGGTTATGCGTAGGGGCGAAACTTTGCTATTAGGGCAAAAAAAAATATTTTTGAAAATTTAAATTTGCAAAATTTTTGGGACTCGGACCGGCCATTTAGCCAAAATTTTCAGAAAAAAATAAATTTTAGGTGTCGGTTAGCCGTCCTTTGATGAGAGTCTCACAAATATTTTGAAAAATTCACAAGTAATCCCGCCTAAATAAAGTACCCTTTTCACCCTAAAATTTTAAAATTTCTCAATTATCCCGCCAAGTTCGCCAAACATACCTCTATTTATAATTAACACCCTAGGGATACAAATTCATTTTCAAACCTTGTTCTACACCCGACGAATATATCGACCCAGTTCTATAACCGTTCGACCCCAGCAGTATATCTGCCTGACACCATAATTCTGCAACCGATCGAAACCCTGTTTTGTAACCGGTCGAAACCCTATTTTGCAACCAGCAGTATCGAATGAAACCACACTGTAGTCGGACCTATGCTGCAATCGATCGGAACCATTTTTGTAGTAGATCGTGTGCATTTTTATCGGATGCAATTTTGCACCCGGGTTGCATCCGAATGCAGTTTTGCACCCGGGTTGCATTCGGATGCAGTTTTGCACCTGGGTTGCATCCGGATCTAGGTTTGCACCCGGGTTGCATCTGAATCCAGTTTTGCACCCGGGTTGCATCCAGATCCAAGTTTGCACCCGGGTTGCATCCGGATCCAGTTTTGCACCCGGGTTGCATCCGGATCTAGTTTTGCACCCAGTTTGCATCCGGATGCAGTTTTGCACCCGGGTTGCATCCGAATATAGTTAAATTTCCAAAAAAAAAATGTTTTGGTGAAAAATAAGGTATTTCGCCATGTCTTCCTACATGAAGTTGCCCAGGATTCGCCAGGGTTTCGAAACAGATTCGCCATTTTTTTACAAGTACGTTTTGGGTCCGACCCCTTATGCATAACCCTACTTGTTTTAATGGGTAATATTATATTGTTTGGTCAACTCAAAAATTTTTGTCTAAATTTTTAAGAGATATAACTGGATTTGTGGTAGTTGCAAGATATTTTGAGTCTTTTGGAGGCTTGTAACAAAATAAATTAAACTATGTTTTAGTCAATCACTCTTCTTTCTTTGGATGATTGATTCAACTTATTCACAAGTATCTAATCGTTCATTATCTCTTTCTTTTATATTTTTTGTCCAAGTTCTTTTGAAAGTTTTTTACAAAAAATTTAAGTAGTTTCATGTAGGTTGGTTCAAGGAGGACCTAGAAGCTTATTAGTAGAACAACCTCAATTCATGGAGGTCCTAGATTCATGTCTTAGCTGGTTTAAACTTTTAACAAGGTAAGAGAGCCAAAGTAATCAAATTGAAGAAGATAAACAAAAGCAACAACAATGCTGAAAGAGAGAGTAGCAACAAGAGTATCCCTAGAAAGGAATAGTGATTAACCATTAGATGAAGGTTATGTTTGGTAGAAGAATAGTACTTACATGAGAGAAGAATAGTGAATATTTGGTGTAGAAACATCATAGTGAACCTCATGAGCAATGATCTATTATAGTACACTGGGCAGTTGCAACGACTGGTTATCCATACAATATGATAGGATAAAAAGTTTACCATAAATATACTTTTGGTTGAGTCATGGGATCACATCCATGCTAAAGGATGTTCGAATATTACATTAACCCTAAGTCCTAAAGTTGATATTCTAGAATAAGAGTTGGATTATGCTCATGTTGTTAGGAGTTTTTATCTACATAGCTAAGTTTAGTTAGCATATATTCTATTCTAGAATATGTTAAGATATTTTAGGGATTAGCATCGTATTTGTTAGGATGTAGTTGCAATATTAAATGGCTCAACACTATTGCTATAGTTTGTTAGCTTAAAATCCTCCAACAAATTTGTACATATTATAGCTCTTATCAAAAGCTATAAATATTCATGTAATCAGCATGAACAATTAGATTAATACAATGAGTTATTATTCTCATTTGGTATCAGAGCATCAAGGAAGGTGTGAGAAGTAGATCTGCCCATCACTTGTGAGTTCAGAGCTGCTAGTCTTTCATCATTTTGAGAGGATATGATGTTGTCCTGTGTGTATGCATTTTGAGTGATGTTGTACGTGGTTAGAAGGCAGCAAGCAAGCCTTCCATATTAAACATGGACGGAGGCTACTTAGAGTGTCAAGCAGAAGAGATTGAGTCTTGCTGGAGCGATGAAGATTACTGTGACTGAAGCTGAAACATGTGAAAGAGAGGTCGTTTGCTACTACGCCATGAGCTGCGATCGTGGATATCTGTGCTGGCTTGTCGTGATAGATAGGCTACTGTGATAGCCTATTACATGTCAAGGAAATAAACATAGTTAAAAAATTGATTGATGCGAGTGACCAAGAGGAGCATGTTTCTATTTGGAAATACTGGCATGGAGGAATGCCATTTTGGGCTGCACCGTGATAGATTGACATCTGCCTTGTGGAGATCTGCCTTGCTGTAGTGGAATGTTTGAAGATCTGCGTGATTGAAGATGTTGAGAACACTGTTATCCACGTGATTGAAAATGTTGTGAATGTTGTGTTTGAGCATTCAACGAAGAAGGAAATGTTGAGTCATATAATGATCCTACTGACAATTTAAAAAATCTTGGACTATGATTTGTGTGTCGTTGTAAAGTTTTTTTTTGTGATTCGTTGTACGGTGTAATCAAGTAAGAGGAGGATGTGTGGACGTCGTGGAGACAACGAGGATAACTGTTCTATGGAGAGTAACCTGTTCTGGAGGTGGACGTGATAGATGTCGTGAGGAGGACGTTAACCGCGCGCTGAAGGAAAAATTAAAAGGTAATTTTATGTGGATTGAAAATTGTGTAAGGAGATAAAAAAAAAACAAAACATCACGCTACAGTTTGTTGCTGTGTCAGCGAGTTACATGATTTGGAAATAAAATCACGTATTGTAAATCACGTGCATTTTACAATTTTATTGTCGGAGGAGATAAACGCTGGTGAAGACATTTTACAATTTCACCACCAGAGAAGAACATTACGTGATCGAAAGTGAAGTAGGTTTTTTGAATGGTCAGATAACAGACATCTGATGATGAGGTAAATTCTCCCAAAGGTTTGTTGTGATCTACGTAGAAGTCTATGAAATATAAACTATGATATGTTGTTTTAATATTTGTGAAGAGTATTAAAAATGTTTGGTAGAAGCTGACAAAAGTTTGGTAGAAGCGCAAGTTGGGTATTAGCCATATTTCCATGATATTTGTTTGGAAAACTGCCAGTTTTTTTTGTTGTGACAACGGATTCTTTGCATTGAAAGAGGAGGAGATCTAAATGTCAGATTGTGAGTTTACCGCCACAAGGTTGTTCACTGTTTTGTTGTGTCTTTGCTATCAACGAAATACTGGGTTGATCAAGATCAGTATTTCCAATAACCACAGTGGTTGCAATTTGTATAAAGTTGTGGAGTTTTTATCAGTCAAGGAGGTGTTGAACAGTTAAGGAGAACAACTTCACATACTGAAAAGAGAAGTAGTTGATTTTATTGTAAAAGAGTTTGCTTGTGATTTGAACGTATATGACAAAGTTTAAATTAATTTTCTAGCATTTGACGTGAGCATGCAAGTTATTTTGGAATAGGTGTGCAAGAGTGAAGACAAACCACTTGAAGACATCGCATGTTTTTAATAAGATAGCAGCCGTTTTTTTTTTAAACATGGTTCCTATCGCTGTAATGCACAACAGTTCAAAAAAAAAAACGTGAATCCACAGCAGTAAAAAAAATGTGAACGCACTGCGGTAATATTGGACTAAGTGCAGATGGTAATATTGAAGCCTTGTACTACTGTCTATTTGACCATATTGCGAAGGTTGTTGTGATTTGGCTGTGAGGAGACGTCTCAAGAGCTTGTCATTTTGCTCAACAAAGATTTGACGTGAAAGGTGATTTTGCTGAAGACACCACAAATATTTGTAGAAAGGTGATTTGATTGCATTGAAACTTATGATTTCAATCGTATCAACGTGGTCACATGGAGATCGCGTCAGCCCAAAGGAGATAGCATGGAGAAAACATGCAAGTAGCTGTAGAGAGCTATTGTTGATAAAATGTTGTAAAGGGTGCCTTCTGTGAAAAAAATTCACAGCATGAAGCCAAAACACAGTCCTGGATGACTTCATTGGTGGAAGCTGACTTTGATTGAGAGTGATGGCATCATGATTTACTGCTGTATAAAAATAGTGTTTTAAATCCACATGGATTTATGTTTTTTTGAAGGTCCTTTGAAATGGATTTAATCAAAAGCAAATTGACGTTTTATTGAGTATGGACGTCTATGGTGCATGATGACGGAGTGCTAGTGCTAGTGCTAGATGGTGTGCTAGAAGAATAACATTGGTGCACAGTCAAGAAGACACTGCCAGTAAGTTTGTTTAAATTTGATTGATTGATATCACTCACTTTTTACAATTACTGCTAGTCAAACAGAGAGTTTTGCTGCTATTTGGTACCAGTAGGACCGAAAGGCTGCGTAGATTCAGAAAAGGAGTGGCTGAGAGCTTGGTGGTAGATTGATGAGTGGTGGATTGCAAAATGGCCACCATGTATAAAGAATTGGAAGTTCCCAAATTCAATGGAGATAATTATGCTATTTGGAGCATAATGATGAAGACCTTCTTGAAGGCTCAAGACTTATGGGATATAGTTCAAGAAGGCTATGAGGAACCCTCTTGGAGAAAGCTACAAGGTGAGGAGAGAAAAGAGAAGAAGGAGAAGCAATATAAAAATTTCTTAGCCCTTATGGATTTGAGGAGAGGAATGGAAAAGAGTATTTTTCCTCTCATAGCCAATTGTAGATCAGCTACAATGGCATGGAAAGTGTTGAAGGATGCTTATGGTTTTGATGAGGACACCCATAAAGCCATGTGTGACAATCATGAATATTGTTTAAGCAAGGAGGAGCCTTGCTTCCTTGAAGAATTTTCTGAATTAGATCCTTTTGAAGGAGTTTTTGAAGAGTATTTTCAAGACTCATATGAAGACATACATTCTTATGATGGTGAATTCTTCATTGAAGAGGAAGACATGTTTGAAGAAAAGAGTGATGATAAAATTCTTGAAGAGAAGAGATACGAAGATGAGGAATCCCTTCATGGAGAAGAGGATGAGAAGGTGAAGAAGCCTTGTATAGCTATCATTGGAGATAGTTATTGTGAGACACCCATAGTTGCAGACATGTCTTGTAATGGCATGGAAAATTGTAATAGTCAATTATTTCTTTTAGGAGGAGAAAAATATGAAAAGAAAAATTGTACTAATAATTTTTTGCAAGAATGGCATGCTTGGAAAGCATTCACATTGATAACAAAGAGGATGGATGTCTCAATGGAGATACAATTGCTCAAGGACCTTGTAGTGAAGACCACTCAAAAGTGGAAGAAGACTTTGAAGATGAAGGAAGAGAAACACTCACATTGGAGTGTTCCTTGCTTGAAGACCATCAAAGTGAAATGTATGATGAAGAATATCTCCTGGAGGAGATAAATGAAGAGTGTATTATGGAGAATGCACCTAAAATTCTCATGAAGGAGAATAAAGAAGATGATGATGGAGAAGCAATGTTCATGGATGATCATTGGACTGAAGACCATTCAATTGGAATGGATGTGTGCTCTCTTGAAAGAGCAAATGAAGATGTAAAGATGGAAGCTCACTCAGATGGAGTGAATGTTGATTGTAAGGCTCAAGTTATGTGGGATGTTGATCACCATGATATTGTTGATAAAGAGGAGATGCAAACTATAAGTTGCATTCTCAATAGAGATCACTCAGCAAGAGTGATAAATACAGATGCTTCTTGTTCATCAGCCCAAGAAGTTTGTGTGAAGAGAAATTTTGTGAATCTCAAAGAAGAAAATAGTGAGATAGTCATTAATAAACTTCATGATGGAATGGAGGCATCATCAAAGGAGATTGAGAATTGTCTTGAAGAAGCAATTGTGGATGAAGATCACTCACTTGGAGTGACTACATTGCAAAAAGAGAGTTGTCTTGAAAAGACAACAATGTATGATTGCTTGAATGAATGGTGTTTCAACACACCAACATGGATTGAACAAAGGAGGAGAACTCTTAGTGAAGAGTTGATGGTCGATATTGAAGCAACATACCCTGAAGGAGAACTGCTACAAAATAGCTTTATGGGAAGCACCAAATCTACTCATACTAAAGGTAATGTTTTTATGATTAATGATTTGTTTTTTGTGAGCAGGAATGAAAATAAAGGAGAATGTATTCCAAAGGCATTATTGAGAGGCGATTGTCTCATTGAGACAACTTTGATGAAGAGTCTTCTTGGAGAGAAGACAGTGATGGAGAACTTGGGTCACATGGATCAAAATGATGTGTTCACAATTCCTTTTGAGAAGGATTATTGTAAAGTCATTATTTTGAGAGAATATTTGTATGAGAAGCAACTTTATGTTGCATATGCAGTTGGTCATTATATGGCCATATTTATTGTGATATTTTGTGTGGAAATATGTGAAAGAGTTGTATGGTATAATCATCTATGTGAGATGATTAATTGTAAATACTCACATGGAGTATTGTTTAGTGTTGAAGATGTAAAAGAAGATCAAAATGTAAGAGCATGGTTTAAATACCATAATGATAAAGTTGTAAGAGAGTGGTTGTTGACAACCACAAGAGGAGATAATTTTGTTGAAGGAGGAGCTAATCAACAAACGAAGGCACTCAAGCATTTGCGTTATGAAGGAGCAACATCAAAGATGAAGGAGATCCCACATGAAGAGTGGAAGGAGTGCCACCACAAGTTATTTACAAATTTTGATTTCTTGATTCAAAATTGGAGGAAACGTAAGAGAAATGTTTTCTTCCAACTTTGTGATGCTTAAAGAACTCTTGCATGAGTGTCTTTAGCATCAAGGGGGAGAATGTTGGAATATTACATTAACCCTAAGTCCTAAAAGTTGATATTCTAGAATAAGAGTTGGATTATGCTCATGTTGTTAGGAGTTTTATCTACGTAGCTAAGTTTAGTTAGCATATATTCTATTCTAGAATATGTTAAGATATTTTAGGGATTAGCATCTTATTTGTTAGGATGTAGTTGCAATATTAAATGGCTCAACACTATTCTGAGCTATAGTTTGTTAGCTTAAAATCCTCCAACAAATTTGTACATATTATAGCTCTTATCAAAAGCTATAAATATTCATGTAATCAGCATGAACAATTAGATTAATACAATGAGTTATTATTCTCAAAGGAGCTAAGAGATTCAATAGTTGAAATTAAGAATCAATATATTAGAGATAGCATTGACAATTGATTTTAGAGTATTGGATTTTAATAATTTATACTAGAGCTAGTGTTGATAATTGGTATATAGTAGCATTGAATCTAGGAGCCTTGAGTACTCATGGAGTGGCTTAAGAGGGATGTTGGTGCAATGAGTAGAAGCAATACTATATCCAAATCATAGGGTAGTTCAAGAAAAAGCTAAAAGCTCATTTATGGAGTGATCTCAATAGATGGAGGTCCTTGGTTTGAGTCCTAGTTGGTCCATATTATTAACAAGGAATGAGCGCTAAAGTAATGAAATTGAAGAAGACTATTGAAGCAAGAATGTTGAATTAAATCTAGAAGCCTTTAGTACTCATGGAGCGGCTTGGGAAGGATGTTGGAGCAATGAGTAGAAGTGATCCTACATCCAAAATGCAACCTGTCTCAAGGAGAAACCATAAGCTTATTAGTAGAGAAAACTCAATGTATGGAGGTGCTAGATTTGAGTCCTAGATGGTTTGTACCCTTAATAGTGTATAAAATCCAAAGTAATCAAATTATATAAGCCAAGTAGAAGTAGAAGCAATATTAAAAGAGAAAGAGTAGCAACAAGAGTATCCTTAAAAGGGGGAGTGATGCTTAACCATTGGATGAAGGTTATATGTGGTAGAAGCAAGGTCCCACACATGAGAGAATAAAGATGAATATTTGGTGTGGAAACAACATAGTGAACCTCATAAGTAGTGATCTACTCTAGTACACCTGGTGATTATAGTGATTAGTTATCCATGTAGTCTGGTAAGATGAGAAGGTTACCATAAGGGCACTTCTAGTTGAGTCATGGGTTCACACCTATGTTGAAGAGGAAAATAAAGTTACTTGTAGGATGCTTTAAAATATGTGAATATCTATGCACACCACTATTTGAAGATAAGTTAATGTGTATGGGTAGAAGTGAAGGTGTATGTGCAATAACAAGTTGAAAATATTTTTTCTTCAAGAAATTGAAAATGAGAACATATTAAGCATTAACATTGAGAATTTTTAAAAAAGCAATGCGTAATATGAAAAAGAACATGCAAAGAGTTGGAGAAATAAGAAAAGAAATTCTAAAGACAAAAACACAATTAGAAAATAGAAAAGTGCATGCAAATTTAAATATAGAAATTTTATAAATAGAAAATAAAAATTTGGAGAAGTTATTATTAACATTGTCATAATTCTATATATTGATGTATCCTTATTAGTTGATTTTTCATCCATCCTTTATTTGGGTGGATCATCCATAGTTGGATTAGATCTTATGGAGTGGATTCAAATGGCCACAAATCCTATGTGATGTTTTAAATATTATTGAATTATGAAAGTGTGTAAATGAATCCACATAATTTGTATGATTTTGTAGCATTTGACATAAGAGGATTTTGATTATGAGAGCATACAATCCTGATACTTGGTATTAGAGCATATGATCATGACAAACCTAAATATCATCTATATTAGAGCAATGGATAAATATGATACTTCTTAAAAATTTCTTGCAACAAAATAATTACCAAAGAATTTTATTTTATTTTTGATTAATTTATGTTTTAGATTATTTTTAATTTCATTGGTGAGATGCCATTCTAAATTTTAGAAAATGACTTCCAAGTAAATATGTTGTTCGAATTAAGTTAAATTCCTATTAAATATAATAAAACATGTTTATGAAATACCTTGAAGAATAGAAAAATACCATTCATGTCATCACCATTGCCTCATTTTATATTTTTTTTCTTGTGTTATTCTCATGATCCTCCTTGAAGCTCTATGGTGTTGTTAGTATAGGATAACTTTAGCTTAAAGGATTAAGGGATCAAATAGTATTGATGAGTGACCAAAATGATTCCTACCCTTAATCCTTTGATAGATATTGAACCATAAGGTCCAAAAGTCTTCTTGGTCTTCTTCTAGGTTGAGGTTGAAGACTGACTCATCAGGAAAGTATACCATTAAGGGTTGAGTTGTTTCTAAGGATAAAATTACATATTGGATAGCAATTACATGACCTATCATAGACTTTTGATTGATAAAAAAACATCAAATTTACTAAGAGAAACAACCATCTTAGTGGTTCTTTTCAAGAAGTGAGGTTTGAACATAAGATAACACGATGTATCTACCCTTGTGATGAAAAAGTTTTTATTTCTAAGCATATAATGTATAAAATCTTGGAATGCAAATACTATAGCTGGGAAGAGTTCCTATAAGGAAGTGTATCCAACTTTATAATTAACCAAAATTTGGATAATGTAAAATATAGCATTTTCTTTATCTTAACAACATAAATGGGTTTAAAGAGGAGATATAACTAGAAAAAATTAAATAAATTGACACCTTTGTCCTTATGGTGGTCTTAATCTAAGCATATTTTTCTTTTATCATCATATTCATTAAAACATCATACTTGCAAATGTAGATATATGAAAAGGAAATATTATATATGAAGCATAACCAAAGAAGTGTTTGAATGATTTGATATATATTTTTGATAAGGAATATGTGTTGAATACTAAGATGGTGTTGTGAGGCTACGAGACTACGAGGTTATGGCTTGTGAGATACATTACCAAGCACCTCATAATAGTTGTGTAAATAATTTTATAGCCTAAGGGACACAAATTGTTTAGGCTATTATAGATTCAATGCTATTAATAATATCATATTACTTAACACCTATAGATTTTATGAGATTGCTCATTCTTACCATAACATTTTAAAAATATTGACGTTAATTTTAATTAATCAAGTGGATTTTTATCTATCAAAATATTTTTAGAGTTAGAGTATATTACATCATTTGGGGCATGTAAATGTACCACTTTTGGTACATAGTTAGAGTAGGATATTACTTTAGGGGGAAGTTAGCTAGTTACTTCAAGCAATGTAATAAATGCACAAGTGTCATGTTGGTCACGAATCTACCATAGGAAAGGATTTTATGCGAATTGCGCCCTAGATCCAGCCAACATTGAAAGTCCAAGAGAAAGAAATGTCTCCCGGACCAATCTCCAGAGAGGGCCGGTTCCCTTACTAATCTAAATTGGTTTCAAGACTAGAGTTGCAGGAAATAAATCAAAAATATGCGAAAAGAAATGGGAAATAATGAAAAGGGATGTAAATATGGCCGAAGTCGATCGTTAATGGGGAGAACAATCTCGAACAGTAATAACTTCAACAGATCCTAAAGCTAGGTAGTAACTGACTCTTAGAGCACATAAACAGAAATTAGATCACGCATTTAGCCATGAGTTTTCTTCCAAATAAACTTCAAACATTCAAATGCCAATACAACAAAATTCAACACAACAGAATTTAACTGATATTACACTGGACTACACAGAAGTAAATCACACAGAAAGCCAAACATACACAACAAATTAGATCACCAACTCCAAAAGACACTAAGAATGGAAGCAAATGCATCTAGGAAAACTATTTCAATTTCTACAACAAGATCCTCCTCCATTTGCTTGAGTTTTACATTGGTATTTATAGAGGTTCGTCCTCTTCCTTTCATATTACAACATTCAATACAGGAAATAGATTTCGAAGAACAATCCCCTTAATCCGCCTTGGAGAGATGACAATCCCTGCTTTTAATGAATTACAACTAAGAATGAAACAGAAACGAGGGCCCATATCTCTTCGTTAAATGGCCGTTATCAAGGGAAGCTGAAAGCTGTAAGAGATCACGAACAGGTGCTTTGAATATTGGAGGCATCTTTAATTCTGGCGACATCGAAAACTACAGGCCTGAGCATGTTCTTCTATCTTGCACACATTGGAAAGTAGCAAAACATTAAATTTTGGAGTGCTTTTAATCGTTGGAACTCGCAATGCTTCATCAGGTCGTTGAACTGCTTTCTGGCACGAAACTGTGACAGGTCGCGAAAACGTGACATGTCATGAAATCGTGACATTTTCTGCTCCGTACACTTTTGCCACTTTCAGATCGTGAAAATCAACCTTATCACGAAATCGTGACATATTCGGATCCTTGGTCTCCTTCGCCACCTTAGCTCGTGAAAACACGATGCGTCGTGAAATCACATTCCATACTATTCTGCTCTTCCCTTGCTCTTTTTCAGCGAAACTATGACCTATCACGAAATCATGACATTCTTTACCCATGTTGTCCTTTGGCTGCTTCGAACCGTGAAAACACGACAAGGCACGATTTCACGATAATTCCCTACACTTGGTCCTTCCGCCCCAATGTGTCATGAAATCATGACATTTTCTTGTCTTCTTCATCATTGCCGCTTCTTGTCGCGATATCGCGATGTCTTCTTCTTGCTTGGCCTCATCCTCAAAAATGTCACGAAATCGTGACGTCTTTCATGCCTTATGCCTTTCTTTCAACTTGGTCCTTCCGCCCCAATGTGTCATGAAATCATGACATTTTCTTGTCTTCTTCATCATTGCCGCTTCTTGTCGCGATATCACGATGTCTTCTTCTTGCTTGGCCTCATCCTCAAAAATTTCATGAAATCGTGATGTCTTTCATGCCTTATGCCTTTCTTTCAACTTTGTCGCGATAACGTGACATGTCACGATATCGCGACGCTCCGTACCATTTTCTCCTTGCTTGCTTTACTGTCATGATATCGTGATGTTTTTCATCACACTGCTCCATTTTTGCTTTATGTCACGATTTTACGACATGTCGTGATATCGCAACAACTTCATTTTAGTGCTTTCGTTGACCATGTTGACCGCAAAACTCCAACATGTCACGATATCGCGACAACCTTACCCCCCTTGCTGCCGTTGACTGCATTGACCGTGATAATGTGACAGGTCATGAAAATGCGACGTGTCGTGATATCGCGACACTTCCTTGACTTAGCCCTTTTTCGCATTTGGCATCGCGAAACTGTGACAGGTCATGATATCAAGGCGTGTCGCGATATCGTGACAAATTTCCATGCTTTCACCTTTTTGGTTCAGACCCTGTGAAAACGTGACGGTCACAATTTCGTGACAACTTTTGAACTTAGCGTTTGTGTGTAACAGACGCTGTGAAAATGCGACGGGTCGCGATTTCGTGACATGTGAAATCGCGACAAGTCACGAAAATGTGACACCTTGCATTTTTCACAAAATGTGTTAAGTGTCTCCTCAATTTTAGCATTCTTTTTCTTGAACCTTGGCAACAAAAACAATGTGGCAAAAATGCCAACATTCTTGGCGGCTCGTGGGGTACACAGTTTTGCTGTATGCACGAATCTCAGGCCTTTATCCATTGGGCAACAGAGTCAAGGAAAACTGGAGGAACAGAAGAAGTAAATGCTGAGTGATGCTGGACATCTCTGTAGATTGCTGCAACAAACTCTTGCTGGTACTCAGCACTGAAAAATAGGATCGTCAACAGAAATGTGTGAATAGCAGAACTTCCTTTATTTCTTTAGAACTACTACACTTAGCCTAGCTCAGTTGAGCTGGGTAATCACCAGGTGCTATGAAATGATCTCCATGGCAGTAGTGAGAGGCACCTGAACTACAAAACAAAAATGAAGGGAATGATGCCCTGCAGATGCACAGGCCATGGAACGGGGATGGGGAATGATGGAATGGCGGAAGATGGAGGAATGGAAATGGTAGATACAACAACAGAATGCCACTGTGCTACCAACTGCTATGAAATGAAATGGAAGTGGATGGAATGGAGGTGGTGGTAGGAAGTGTAGAAAAGTATTCAGAAGACAGAGAGTTAGAAGAAAGGGAAAGAAGAAACGGGAACATTAGAGAGGGGAGTAGAAACAACAGTAGTGGCTTGAGTAATTGCAGAAGAAGAAGGAATAGGAGAGGATGGGAATGAAGGAAGGAAGTGGAAAGAAGAAGTAGAGGAAAAGCCACTAGCTGTTGGGAAGGAAAAGAAAAAGGAAAAGAAATAAACGTACCTGTGGGCTCGCATGCAAAAAGAGCCGAAGTAAAAACAATTTTTTTTTCTTTTTTGTCTATTTTTTCTTCCTTTTTTTGTCTTTTTGTTTTTTTTTCTATGTACAATATTTACAAAATTTTGCGACATGATTGGCATGCCACCACCACAAACCCAGCTTTTGGTGTCTATCCGGTGAACCTGCAATGTCCAGACTAGATTGGATCATACTTTAGTCGATCGTTGAAGTTCGGATGGCCTCTTCCTGAAGTTCTCCATGGTGCGAATAGGGTGCAATGCGGCAGGTTATCATTCTTACTAGTACCCATGTTATTGATGAATAATGTGGCAAAGATGTTTGCCACATGGGGGCTTTCTTCAGGTACCGGTTGCAGTGGCTGGAACCAATACCACAACTTTGAAGACTTCACTGGCTGTGGACTAAGTATAGGCTCCTCCAATCCCTTGGTGCCATCACAGAACCTTTCTGATGATAAATCTGCTTCTAGGATCTCCTCAACATTTTGATGAGGCATGCTCAATGGGTTCTGGCTGCATACTTGCGTGCTATGCACGATTGTGCCCTCTCTGTGCTCAAGTTCTGGAACTTGAATCTGTTCCTCCTTGGCCCATATCCTGATAGAAAGTGTAAGCAACCATATTATCTATTGCTGGGACAGTGCTTGCATATGCCCATCGTTGGCCTTAGATGTAACCTGCCTCTTGAGTTTCACACAACTGCATTGCAGGCCTCTGCATGGTATGTGGGATTGGCCATGATGAATACTATGGGGGACAGACAGGAGCAGGAACTACCGGAGAAAGTAGTGGAGTTTCTCCCCAGGAGCCGAATATGTCACGATTTTGTGACATGGTTGATTTTCGCGATCTGAAAGTGGCAAAAGTGTATGGAGCAAAAAATGTCGCATTTTGCGACATGTCGCGTTTTCGCGACATGTCGCAGTTTCGCGCCAGAAAGTAGTTCAACGGCCTGATGAAGTATTGCGAGTTACAACGATTAAAAGCACTCCATAATTTAATATTTTGCTGCTTTCCAATGTGTGCAAGATAGAAGAACGTGCTCAGGACTGTAGTTTTTGATGCCACCAGAATTAAAGATGCCTCCAATAGTCAAAGCGCCTATTCGTGATCTCTTACAGCTTTCAGCTTCCCTTGATAACGGCCATTTAACAAAGAGATATGGGCCCTCGTTTCTATTTCATTCTCAGTTGTAATTCATTAAAAGCAGGGATTGTCATCTCTCCAAGGCGGATTAAGGGGATTGTTCTTCGAAATCTATTTCCTGTATTGAATGTTGTAATATGAAAGGAAGAGGATGGACCTCTATAAATACCAATGTAAAACTCAAGAAAAGGGAGGAGGATCTTGTTGTGACGTGTCGCGATATCGTGACACTTCCTTGACTTAGCCCTTTTTTGCATTTGGCATCGCGAAACTGTGACAGGTCGTAATATCGTGACAAATTTCCATGCTTTCACCTTTTTGGTTCAGACCCCATGAAAATGTGACAGTCATGATTTCGTGACAACTTTTGAACTTAGCATTTGTGTGTTACGGACGCCGCGAAAATGCAACGGGTCACGATTTCGCGACATGTCACGAAATCGCGACAAGTCGCGAAAACGCGACACCTTGTGTTTTTCACAAAATGTGTTAAGTGTCTTCTCAATTTTAGCATTCTTTTGCTTGAACCTTGGCAACAAAAACAATGTGGCAAAAATGCCAACATGTCAATGTGCAAGTTGTAATGTGCAAGGTGTTCCCTTGTACAACTAGGTAGAGTGTTGGCCAAGGAATCTATCTTCCTATATAAAGGGCCTCATAGTAATATCAAATATATAAATCAAGTATATCAAGTGTATTATATCATAGTGTAGTAGATAGTGGTAGAACTCTTGTATGGAGTACAATGTAGTTCTTTAGATTATATTAATGGAGTGACCATCACCTCCATACTACATTGTATTTTTACCACTTTCTATTTATAGTATATTTTAGTCATATTGTAGAATTACTTTCTTTCATATTTTTTTATATTTTATTAGGACCTGTGATAGATATCTCCCACTGCATATATCCTCAAAATCTAATAGTGGTATTAGAGCCACAGTGAATTGAGAATAAGACCTACATTCATCATAGTTCCTCTTTGTGTTTTTTTAAACCAGACTTACTGTTGGTCTTACAATGGCACTGAGAGGAGGGGTGAATCAATGTAGTTCTTTAAAATTGAATTTACAGCTCTTAAAATTAAATAATGAAACCTTAAAACCAGTTAAAGCAAGTATCACAAGAGAACATCACACAACACAAGATTTAACGAGGTTCACCAATTTGGCTACTCCTCAAGAATGACTGCTTGGACTACCATCCAAATCTAGCCTTTGCAAAGCATCAACTTTACAATCAATTTACCAGCACCCACTGGAAGGAGCATCAACCCCTAATTTATCTACACCAACAAAAAGGAGCACCTACCCTTGATTTATCTGCACCAACAGAAAGGAGCACCAACCCCTGATGCCAAGCTGCAACCTGGACTTTAATTTGAATCTATAAGTTTGTCTGAAAGATACCTTTGCTTTTATAAGACCTTGACTGGTCTATCGCTTACCCAATCTCTCTCACTGTTTATGGAACGGACACATCTTCTACGATCTACAGCCGCACTTCACCTTCTTTGAGTCGCTTCTCTATGCACCCTATACACACTGTCTTCATACACTCTGTGCACTTACAGCTGCACTTTGCGTTCGTCTTCGCCCTTTGCACTCTCTGTGCCTTCTGCTTTCTCTGCGCAATCACAGCCGCACTTGGTCAAATTTCAACATTTTTGCTCTCTACGCACTTTTCTCTATCTACACACTCACAGACACACTTAGGACAATTCGACACGACTCTTCGCTCACTTTGCGCACTTCGCCATCATCTCGCCGCTTCTGCGCTTTTTGCGCTCTTACGGCCACATTTCACACTTCAACACACATTCGACGATTTATGCAACTCCTAACCAATTCTCCAAACATCCCTCCTTTTATAACAATATTTTCATGATGAAAACCCTAATCTTAATCGGCTTGCATAACAAATGTAAACCCTAATCTTAGTCGACTGTCATCGATCTTCATCGGCTTCAACTTAACCGTGAAAATACATGTCACGATATCGCGACACTTTTTTCTCTCTCCTCTTTCTCTTTGCTTTGGCCCGCGAAAATACAACATGTTGCGATATCGTGACACTTTTTTCTCTCTCCTCTTTCTCTTTGCTTTGGCCCACGAAAATACATGTCGCGATATCATGACACTTTTTTCTCTCTCCTCTTTCTCTTTGCTTTGGCCCGCGAAAATGCAACATGTCGCGATATCGCGACACTTTTTTCTTTCTCTTCCTTCCTTCCCTTTTTGAGTCGCGAAAATGCGACATGCCGCGAAATCATGACACTTTTTCTTTCTCTTCCTTCCTGCCCTTTCCAAGTCGTGAAAATGCGACATGTCACAAAATCGTGACACTTTTCCAACTTAATTTCTCTCTCCTATTTTAGTCGCGAAAATGCAACATGTCGCAAAATCGTGACACTTTTCAAACTTACTTTCTCTCTCCTATTTTAGTTGCGAAAATGCGACATGTCAAGAAATCGCGACACTTTTTCTTACTTGTTCTCTTTTTTCGAACTTGTCACGAAATCGTGACACTTCTTCCTGCTTTCTCTTTTTCTTCCAACATGTCACGAAATCACGACAGTTTTTCCACTTGCCTTTTTCTCTTCTAACATGTCGCGAAATCGCGACAGTTTTTCCACTTGCCTTTTTCTCTTCCAACATGTCGCAAAATCATGACAGTTTTTCCGCTTGCCTTTTTCTCTTCCAACATGTCATGAAATCAGGACAGTTTTTCCACTTGCCTTTTTCTCTTCCAACATGTCGCGAAATCACGATAGTTTTTCCACTTGCCTTTTTCTCTTCCAACATGTCACGAAATAGCGACAGTTTTTCCTACTTTTTCTCTCTCTTCCAACATGTCGCAAAATCGTGACAGTTTTTCCTTCTTTTTCTCTCTCTTCCAACATGTCACGAAATCGTGACAGTTTTTCCATATTTTTCTCTCTCTTCCAACATGTCGTGAAATCACGACAGTTTTTCTTGCCTGCTGTATATGTCGCGATATCGCAACACTTTTCTTGTCTTTTTTCTTTGATCTTTTGCATATGGGCCCCTTCGGTCTTCTTGGAAAATCACTATACATACTCTGAGTAACCTTTGAGCTCCTGTATTTTACATCTAAATAGCTTTTGAACTTCCTGTCCACTGCATCAACATATCTATCTGACTGTGTTGACAACAATGACAATAATGCTACTGCACCTTGCTCAAAACTTACCATTGTGCACCACCACTTACAAAATTCATCATAATAGAAGTCTAGTAGGTCAATAGGAATAGGGAAAATCACCATTGCTACTGTTGGTCTACATATTTTAAAATTGGATCTACGATTGTGCGTTACTGCATGTAAACATTGCTATTAGGAATAGATTGATAGAAAAAGCCACAACAGTCAATAGGATTAGAGAGAATCACAAGTAAGGTCTAAAATAAATCTTAGTTATAGAAATTTTGAGATTACATTTGGCTAGAGTCTTTCCATAGAGTTGCAAAAAAACTCGTGAAGACTAGGATTCAATATTCATACCACTAGATTGACAAATCAACTAGTGAATATTATTATCTCCAAAATTATAAATTCTTCCATTCTAGTTTCTAACAACTTTTTATAGGAAAAGGATATTTAGAAAAAGTTAGAAAGCTTCATACAACATATTTAGGAAGAATATCTTCTTAGAATCATTCCAACATTTTCAAAAACAAAGAGAAGACTGAAGATTTTAAATATCTCGAAAACAAATCTCATTACAAGAGCTGCAATCCTATAGATTGCAAAATTGAAGAAAATACCATACTAGCCATATAGAAAACTCAAGGAAGAAGAGACTATAGAATTTAAGTCAAGGAGGAGATAGGATATTGGTGATATCCATTCAATATCAATACCTATAGAGTGCAAAAGCAGAAAAGACCATAGAAACCTTGGTCTAGAAGAAAGGGCCACAAAATATTTAATCTTGAAGAAGAGTTCCTAATTCAGAAGAAGAATCCAAAGAAGAGTTCCTAAAGAAGACTTCAAAGAAGAGTTCGTAAAATATAATATTGACGATCTCCATTAAAACCTACAAATTGTAGAAGAAAATTAGGATCAACAAGGTCCCATTATAAAATCTAAAAGTAGTATATTTTAGATATCCAAGAAGAAGATATCATCACCAACACTTCCAAAAGTAGAATTTTGAAGAAAATGTCTCAATTGGAAGACCAGGGAAGCTGCAAGATAGAAGACCTTGGAGAGGTCTCAAGGAGGAAAAGAAGAAGGCTTGGAGAGCCTTGTTGTAGAGCTCATAGAAGAATCATCAAAAGAGTTCCTAGGAGAAATCATTGGAGAAATCCACTATCAAGGAGAAGCTCTTGATAGTGAAGGACTTGGGATATTTGTCATCATCCGATAACAAACCCAAGAGAAGAAGAATTTAGAAAAGAGTACCAAATCTTGAATAAGAATATGAAGAACACAAGCTTATACTGAGAGGGATGAACAATATAAGACCACTTTTTACTTTTATTTCCAAATTAATATTATGCAATGTATGAATAGAAATATCAACAGTAGTAATCAAAGTAATATATTAATCACCACACAAAATAGAGACACCAATTTAACGTGGTTCACCCAATGTGGACTACTCCACGAAGAAAATATTTTGCTAAAATTTTCTCAATAAATCTCTTGGGAATCCTTTCCCTAATACAATGTTTATGGACCTCAGTCCAAAGGAGATACCAATCCCCTAATCAAGTTCATGGATCTCTATCTATAGGATAACTCTTTCTCCTTAGCTCTGGTTGGTGATCTTCTAGAAGAACTGTTACCTCCACTACATTGGCTTATGGATATCTATCCACTGAAGACTCTTGCCCTCATATAGAAGACCTATCTTCACTACCCTGGCTAATGGACCTCTATCCACTGCAGACTATTGTCTTTTATACTCTATCACCTCCAAAGCTTACTCTCAACTCTATCTCAAATCTGCACTAAATACAATCCTTCAGTCTAGCACAAATCTACTCAATATCTGTCCTCAAATCTACACTAAAGATTGTCCTCTACTCAATATCTATTCTCAAATATACACTAAACACATTCCTTCTATCTAGCACAAATATGTTGAATCTCGATCCTTAAATCTGTACTAAATACAATCCTTCATTCTAGCACAAATCTGCTCAATTTTTGTCCTCAAATCTGCACTAAACATAGTCCTTCAATCTAGTCACAAATCTACTCAATCTCTATCCTCAAATCTACACTAAACACAATCCTTCGATCTAGCATAAATATTCTTAATCTTTGTCCTCAAGCCTTAACACAAATCTTGACTCAATCACAAGTCAACTCTGTTAGATCTGCTCTCAAACCTTAACTCAAGGTTTGAACAAATCAATCAATCAACTCTTCTCTCAAGTCTTCTCAAAGACTTGTCTCAAATTTGCATTGTAAACTTCCACAAAAGCTCACACTAATATGTCCACAAGTACTCTCTATAACTTGTCCAATATGCTCAACAAGTCTTCACCAAGACTTACCTAATCTACTCAAAAATTCCTCTCTAGAACTTGTCCAATTTGCTCAACAGGTCTTCACCAAGACTTGCCTCAAATCTGCTCAACAAGTCATCACTAGAGTTTGTCCAATATCACATAAACATATAGAGAATTGTTAAAGAATCTATATGCTTCTTACTCACAATAATGCTCAATCATTTCAATCTCTTTTTACCATAAAAACATATAGAGAATTGTTAGAGACTCAATATGCTTCTTAATCACAAATACTCAATTACTTCCAACCTATTTCTCAAATCAATTCAGAATGTAGAACAATTTGTTTTAAAAAATTGAACTATCACTTCAAGACTTCTACTTGACTAGGCTTATACAACTCCACTCAATCAATCACTCAATGAAGAACTCCTTGCTTACAAACCCTAGTCCAATCATATGAACATTCACTCATTTATTTCCAATAATGCTTATCAAAAAATCTCACATAACAATGATACTCATGATCTTGCACAAACCCTAGTTCAAGATAGTTCACAACTTCACATAACAATGATACTCATGTTCTTGCACAATCCCTAATCATGCATATGAAGGCTTTACTTCAATATTTCCAACAATGCTTATCAAACAAGGTTTTTATCATCAACTTTTACTCATAAAAACCATTAACAATCAATAATGTTTATCAAACAATCCTTTTCACTCCAACTTAGCATTCACAACATCCAACAATCACTCACAAGGAATATGTGCCATACCTTTTTTTTTTATGAAGAAGTTCCCTTTAAAACCTGTCTCAATCACAATTATTCTTTTTGCCAACTTTAAGGGTTAGGTAATAAAAAACTTCTCAAAATTTAATCAATAATTTCCTCACACCTTATTTTCACCATTCACAACATGAGAAATCAATTAACCTTATTAATCCTTTCAAATACTAAACAAAATAAAAATTTATTTTGAAATAATATTCAAAACCATCTAATGCCTTATCACTCCATTCAATATTCTAATCACCAAAAATCACAATATAAAAATCAACTTTCACAACCCTTATATCTCCTTAAAAACCTTATGCCAAACAAACTTAGGACAAAAATTAAATTTGAAAAATTTAAATGCCTTTTGCCCTTGGTGGGAATCAAACCCACGTTGCACTTCCACCAGCGCCCTAGCCGCAACTCCAACCGCCGCATGAATTAGGTGCTCACCTTGGGAGCAAAGAACACCATGTGCTCTATATTATTCCTTCTTGGTGCTTAAACCAAAAAGTGTGTTGCTTCCTTTGGTGCCCAAACAAAACTCTCATGAAAACTACCATCGAGATTCGATCGTGGGTCCTCCCACTTGCCAAAGCACTAAGTCACAACCATTTGCCACCAGGCCAACCCGCCGGATGGATATGAGGCTTAGAGCCTCACCAAACTTATTCCTTCATTAGCACACACAAGATAAAAATGTGTATCTTCTTCCTTGCACGATCGCATAAATCACATTAATCGTAGGCTTTGGTAATTCGAACGAAGGGTAAGGTTTTTGCCACTAAGGTATATGGTATTTATACCATTATGCCACCATAGTTTTTAGATGTCGACGAAGGGATTTTATTCATGACATCAGCGCATTTCTTTTTTCCTTGCACCCTAAATTTAGGGTTAATTAAATTATATTATAATTTAATTAATAATAAAATTATTATAATTAATTTAATAACCATAGGGTTAATTAAATTAAATTACAAATTAATTTATAATGAAATTATTATTTTTAATGTATAATTAATTTAATTACTTTAGGTATTTCCATTAGACCTTTAATATTATAATAAAATATTATAATATTATTTTTCTTGGGCCTTCTAACTTCTCCTGTAGACCTTCTCTGATCATCTTCTTATTTTTTAAACTGACTCTTGAAATCCTTCCTCTTGCATTGCTCACTGAAACTAACTTTTGACATCAATGACAATAAATCTTGCTCATATTTCCAACAAAATCTTGTGAAGACCTCAAGATATTCAAAATCTTGAGAAGAAGAAAATCCTATTTGAAGTCAGAATTTAACAAGAAGATTGAATGAGGATTCAGAGAGAAGAATATTACCAAATTCAAGAGACTTGGATATTACCTCTCATAGTAAGAAGGCATAGTTTAGAGGTAATAATTCTTTGAATATACAACAAAAAATAGAAGATCACTGGAAGGATTAAGCCACCAAACCATAGTCTCAAGATAGAAGGTTTGAGACCACAATTTGGTGAAGCAAGAAGCTGTTTTGGATAGCCAACAAGAAGCTGCAAATTCATCCAGTACAAGGCAACAACTTGGTGAATCAAAATACCAAGATCTACATCTACTATAAAAGCCATTAAAAGGTAAGCAATTTGGGTGCAATTAGTTGAACCTCAAATAAGGTTTCATTATCAAATTCCATTAAGCACCATATTTAGATTATAGTTGCAAAGAAAAAGGGCTTACATTATAGTCTTCAAGAAAGTGAAAAAATGAGAGTTTATTTTAAAGATATATTTGCACATTAAATAGGAGTTGGATATTTTTTGAAAGAAATAAAATTATCACCTACCTATTATCTATCCAGAAAGCAAGAATACTACATCCTACAATATTGATTGTAGTGAAAATTATAGATTATTCATTAAGGGTTCTTTATAGATTACTCTTAAAAGTTGCAGAGATTATTAAGTGCATTTGAAATTATTTTGAGAGTTTATTTATAGGAGCAATAAGGTGAGATTATTGTTACCATTAAAGTGAATTATTAATCCAATAGCACTATACTCGTTGATCTTTAACTAGCTACTCTCAAAAGGGTTAGTTTGCATTTGTTGGTTGTTAAATATCAAGGGCACAAAACTAGCAGATTATCAAAGTGACTAGAGACACTATCTAGTGCATAGAACCTATAATATTTCGTGGCCCAAAGAAGCCACCAAAATCAGATCATATTCCTCCAAGGAGTGGTGAAGAAAGCCACCATCAAAATCAATAAAAGAAGCTAAAAATTGAGACCTTGTGAATCTCAGATTCAAGGTGAACTAAGGGCTATTTACAACAAAAATTAGTGCAAAAATTACTTCTACAAAAGCTTCTATCTACGTGTTTATTAGCTTGGGTTTATTACCAAAGTAACCAAGCAAAGGAGAGAGTTTTGTAAAAAAAGAGACAATGTCAAATCAGCCCTTTCCTACAAGAAAGCTACCATTAAAACCAACAAAAATGAGTGCAAAATGAGGTGCAAAAAGAAGGTATTCTATTTACAAGTTTATTTATATTATGTTATGAAACTTTATTATCACTAACAAAAATTATTCACCATTATACAGAAATATCAAATCATTCATTTAAAAATAATTATCCACAATAACAATCCAAAAATTAGAGAGAGATAGATAATCAATAACTATATCTCTCTAATTATTCACCCTTAAGGTATGGAAACACCAATAATAATCTGTAAAGAAGGAATAACTCCACAAGATCTTCCAAGATGAGAGAGCCACTTAATAAGGGCAAATTCCCATAAGCCACTTTGTGGGCAAAGACGATTACATATAATTGATCTCCATGATGATTACAATGACAATATTGAGTTCTGGGAATTGACTCAAACATTCTTGAACCAAACACAATCACACATCTTAAAAACATCTTGAGTCAAAGAGGGACAACACCATGCTTGGGTTGTACCTCGAAGTGAAAAGGGTATTCCTTGCTTGTCCCATCATGCACATAGTCCACAAAAATAGTGGTTTTCACTACTATCACAATTTTAAAATAAAATAATGAGTAGGAAAAAAATCCCCAAAAATCCAAATATTTTAAACATCACACACCATATACCCTCAAGTTGTAAGGATAGGACTACATTTCCAATTAGATGGTTAGGTAGTCCAAATCCCCAAAATTTAGAGATCAAATTCTTGGACTATGGAGCCAATCTCCATCAGGGCTATAGATGCTTGAATAGCAGTGGAGTATGCTCATGCATGGTAACACGTCTCTTTTAAAAATACCGATGACCACACATAAGGATAAGCTAGATTCTTGGTCTTATCCATGTTTCACCCCAATTTACTCAATATGGGTTAATGAAATCACTTGCACACACATTGGTTCTTGATTACCTCGAGTCATTATCATACTCATGATTTGGTAAATGAATTCACTGCACACACAGTTGGTCTTAGAGAAATTAGGCAATATTTATTGAGTTTATTTTCTATCACTAGTATGTCTGAGTCTCTTCAAAACAATAAATTTCCATATCAACATCCATATCTTCTTCCATGTCAACATCCATATCATTGCATGAGTCTTCTATTTCACATGCTATACATGGTCAAGAAAAAATATACACTATAAATGATCATTAGAGCATTAATTCATTTATATTCATAACACATTATCATTGCATTAATCATCCATATACACATGCATCCACACAAAAGCATTTACACAAAATCATTCACACAAAAGCATAACATAAAAGTAAAATTCATGTATATATATAAATATCACATGTACAATGAATACCCAAAGGCTATATACAATGGAGCACCAAGGCTCATATACAAAAAGTGCATCTAAGAACTAGATAATGCCTATAAGAGGATCCCTCTGATCTTGAAGGAGCCCTAGATCTAGATATATGCCTAGATTCACTATACCTAATAGACCTAAATATGGATGAGGGTGGATATGGAAGCCTAATACGGTGCTCCATCAATCAATCCTCCAACAACCAAATATATCCATCCTAAGCCCGAGGGTGTAATACATCATGTCTCTTATGATGGTCCCTCTCAAGTAGCTTTACCTAGAGTCTCACAATCCTATCCTTACCTCCACCTGCAACCCTTTGTACCCCTAGCTCCGCTCGTAGTCGAGCTATATCTACATCACGAGCCGCTATATTCGCATCTCAAGATCATAACTCCATAATCTGAGCTATTATCATTGCATTCCACTCTACCACATACTACTCAAGCCTCACCCAATCCTCCTTACTTTGAACTAGATGTCCATCTATAACCTCCTCAATGTCATCCATGCCATGTCCATCACCTCTAATATCTAGAGCTTGCTCTACTGCATCTCTAGCCTGTCTCCCTTGACTACTCGACCAAAGGCATATGCAATGTCTAGGAGTCTCATCTACCTCCTCTGTCTTGGCCTCTACCTCATCCTCATCATTATTCCCATCATCCACTGTTAAACTTGGTACCCATGGTGGTTGTGCAGTGAACCATACATCATACTCCATAGTAGTCCCTACATCATCCAAATTGGGGAGGTCCATCTCCTCATCATTCTCATAGGTCACCCTCCATACCTTAACATAAGGTAGACTCATCTCATCTCAATGACACCTATAGAGCACTAGTGTCTTAGGTACCCCTTGCCTCAACCTAAACTAATGTAAGACCCGTGAGAATTATATGTACTCCACCTAACTCCTATGCCTCCCAACCACCCACCTAGCCTATCAAAATCTCTATAGATGTTCCTCATCATTAGTCCAAGTGGCATCTCACCATGGCCTCCACAACATCTGAGTATCTATTAGTCCTACCCATAAATCCTTGTACCACTAGATAGTCCAAAAATGATGACTTAGCTGCAACTCCTCTACCATAGACCATCTCATAACATAGGGTTACTCCCTATCCCATGCCTTAGTACGTAAGCCTATAGGCCAAGCCACACTAAAGTGCTTTGTCCCAATACTGCAGTAGCAAACTACATCCTAGACCCTTTCACCCTAGCCTCTTCACCTCATATAGCTCCTGGTATAGTTGTTCCAAAAAAGTAGATGCCCATGCATACACCCGAGGTGTATCGATCATGTCATACATGAACCCAATCAGATTTCATGGGAATCGACAACCAGTGTTATTTGGGACCACTATATTGGCCAACACAAACATGATCAAAGTGGGTAGTGCATCCAACTTCTTATCCACATACATAGCCAAGTACCTTATCTTTTCACCCTTCACACTCTCACCCTGAAATCTCCAAACATGTGGTTCATCTCATGCCCCTTATTGTGTTCAACCTCGACACGTAACCCCTCCACTAGTAACTTGAGGATGTGATATACATCCTCAAGTGTTATTTTAATCTCTCAAGTAGGGATCTAAAATATCCCCCTATCTAGATCCCATATCTCTGCCAAGGTAGAGAGATACCCTTGATCCACCCTCACCACATCAATCTGAGCTGCC
This sequence comes from Wollemia nobilis, assembly GCA_028583015.1. NCBI lineage: Eukaryota > Viridiplantae > Streptophyta > Pinopsida > Araucariales > Araucariaceae > Wollemia > Wollemia nobilis. The sequence continues at coordinate 19,195,155 of JAQPPZ010000513.1, forward strand.
CTAGCCAACCCCATATCCTCAAACCAATACCACTCCTTATACAATGTATTTATAACCCCTGGGATGAGAGGCAAGAATTGATATCAAGTCTTTAAAATCCTCAACTACAAAAAAACACATTTACAAAGCAATTACATTAAAGTCACATTCATTTGCATACACAAAAAAAACACAAAATTTTTTGCACAAATTCAAAAAAAGAGTGCCAAGGTCACTTACCTTAGCAACATACACCTATGTTCCTACCACCACATCTGCATCTTCCATCGCCATCACTTCTGTACCACCAAACTCCTCCACCTCACTTCACTTCACTCACTCCCTCAAATGTAGCTTTCAAAATTTGCAAACACAACAATAGATCTAATTTCACCCCTGCAAGCCATTTATAGTTGTTTCTGGTGATTAGAACACCCATGGGCATTCATATATGCATTGGGATGCTGACCTATATTTACAAAGTGGTAAACTCTAGCCAGCATCTACGTATGTTTTGGATTCCTGTTGACGTTTGGCATCATAATTTGCAGAAAAGATCAAAATGGTCCAAAAAGGTAGCTTACCTCCAACAAATCACTCCATTTTGCATGCATTCATTCATCTCATCATCATATCATGTTTTATGAAAACCAAAATTGATTTGAACACATAATTTTGGCTTGCATCCAAAAGGTGCAAAATCGCTTTAAAACTCTCAAAACACTCCAAAACGGTCCAAATTTTCACAAAAAAACAATAATCATAATTCTCATTATCAAATATTCATCTCAATATCCTATTCATCCACTAATCATTGCATTTGCATATTTGACAAGTTCACCTATAGTTTCAAGTGAACCTCATATCTAGTGGTCTATTTTATCTCCTTGGTGATTGCAACGATTGGTTATCCATGCAATTCGGTAAGATGGGTAAATAACCATAAGGACACTTGTTCATTTTTGTGATCCACTATCTCATTGTTCAAAAATAAAAATCACTTTTGGTCCTTCACTTTTAGAGTAATACTATGCCAAGATAAATTTTCTCAATAGTTGTCATTGATGGCCTTGTTTGTGGGGCTTGAAACACAGACAAAATCGTTACCAATAATTTATTTTACATTGATAGTCATCATGGAGACATGCAATCACTAGGTTGATTGGTTCCAATTACGGGAATTATTCTACAGTCACTAGTCGACCCTCCAAGGTTTACTCTTTTTATTTTTTTGCATTTTCATTACTTTGTATTTCAATGACGCCAAAAGGCACTTTCTTCAATAGCATGGAATCACCCCAAACTTGGGGTAACCACATTTGATTTTGATTTTCCATAATGGGATACATCTTACATGATCATGGCATTCACACTTGGCAAAAACCCTTTCTCTGTTGGGGCAAAAACAAACACACTTGCATTTCACAACAACCCCATTTCTCCGTTGGGGCAAAAATAGAATACATTTACATCATTCATATCATAATTTTACATCATTCATATCATCTGTATTTACATCATACATTTACAATTACACCATTCAATTGCACTTTTATTGCATAATTCTATCAATTGGCTTGTGAGATTTATTCTTCACTCATTCACCAATTGAGGGGGTAAGCTACACATACAAATTATTTTATCTTCAAGATCATCTTCACATTCCAAGGAAAGAAAGTTTCTTCTGCATCAGGCCAAACCAGGTTTCTTGTATTTTTGTACCACATTGTGTTTCATGCAATGCGGTACAAAAAGGGGCATTTGTAGACACCAAAATCTAGCCACTTGTCATCCATCTGTGCCCTTCAATCATAAACACCCATTATATATATATATATATATATATATATATATATATATATATATATATATATATATATATATATTTTTATATATAAATTAATCCTAGCACTCCACCACATTTTAATCTCAGCCAATTATCCACCACAATCCATACCACTTACCCAAATTTAATCTCCACCCTTCTTCATATTTTAATCTTGGCCACATATTTTGTGTCGTCAAAATCCTAATATGTCTAAGGAAATATTATAAAAAGGGGTCATTTTGATGACTCGAACCTCTTAAGCCCTTAAATTCCCTAAGATTCCTGAAGCTAAATCTTGAGTCCTTGATTTTTTGAGATTGAATTATGTCGATGAATATTCATAAAGAATTATTAAATATAATTAAGCCCTTCTACCCTAGCCATCATGCCTTCATTATTACCCTCCATAATCATCCTTGCATCATTTGCATCCATCGTTGCATAACCATGTAGAACCAGATCTGGTTCTGCAATACCTTCCTCAACCCTCAAATGCCCTGGTGCATCCATCATCATCGCAGAACACCCTGGTGCATCCACCATCATTATGGAATTACCTGGTGCATCTACCGTAGTCACAAAACATTTTGGTGCATCCATCATTATCATAGGATACCTTTAGGCGTAATCTATAACATATCTGCAGTTCCATAGCCCTCGGGTGCTGTTCGAGTATCCTTACGATTCTCATCTCCATAAATAGAAGTAGAAGTTTCTAATGATAAGGTAAGAAAGTTATTTGCATTTATTTTCCTAATCCTACACTTCTTTTTTTTGTTTTATATTCAACATCTAGGGTTTAGTTAATTTATCTTTTTGAGGGCCTCACACTATGGAGCCCTCACAGGTATTACTAATATCTTTTGTTGTTTTTTTTATTGTAGGTATAATAATCATACATTTGGTAGTTGTTGAAGCTAGGGTGGCCCTTTTAGGATACACAAGCCCACCCATAACCTCGTTGGGATCTAAGACAAGTGCAAATACACCATCCATTAATTTCAACTAGGGTTTCAAAGAACCCTAGTATTTGTAATTTTGTATCAACATAAGCATTGTAAAACCCCACATTGGGGCATATTGATTGTACTATTTGAGATCTTCTCACAATAATAAAGATTTTATCTTGTGCAATATCTATGTATCACTGTGCTTATTGTTATTTTATACTTTATATTGGTGTTGCTTGATTTCTGACTCACACAATTAATCGATCTAGGAATCATTATCTTGATGTTATGAATGCAATTAATTTACTATTCACTCTTGAATTAGATAATGATCAAGATACAATTATCATCAAAGAAATAAGGGAACACATAACATTAGTATAGTCAAATTCCATTAGAGGTTCTTGTCATTGACATCTCTTCCCCACACGATCCTTCATATATGGACATATTATTCTTCCTTAGGGATGACACTCTGCCTGAAGGGATAAATCATAATGAGCATAAAATATCATAAAATTGTTTAAGCTCTAATTATTATACTTGTGTGTCTTACATTTGTGTAATTAAAATCTCATTTACATTGCAAATCCTTATTCAATATTTGTCTTGGGTCTTCATTTTGACATTGCCTAGATATTTATCACATTTTATATAATATCACTATTACATTACTCTCTCTTCATCCAATTTAAGTCACAGTCAAGTTCTATAGCTTTCTAATCCCCTTTTATAAATATTTTAAGCTTATTTTTCCCTTTTTTAGGCATTCATAGATCACATTTAAAGGCATCTTAGATAATCACCTATCATTTTGTATTCCTCTCTAGAATATTTCACTATCATTATAAGTTTTGGTAATTTTAGAATCAATTGTGTAAAGTTTTTTAAATCTCCAAGCATCAAGGCATCATCTCTTATTAGGGTTTTCATTCTTTTATCAAATTTTGGTCATGTTTAGGCTAGGATACTTCCAAATTTCCAATAAAAACTTTTAGAAAAGTAGTTGTAGGTAAAAAGCATTGTCATTTCTATAAAATTAGTGCTTCTACCACTCCATCTTACATAGAGCAAAAGTGCTACTAGCAAAAGCATTAGCAACCCTTCTAATTGCAATAATTTTGCATGTGTTGCATCTCCTTCCAAATTTAGGACTTATTCTAACTTTATTTTATATAAAAAAGGGTCTAATCATTTTTTCCAAAGAGTATACTATTCACTTGTGATCATACATACCCCCTAAAATGAATTACATCTATTTTTCCCTTAGTTTTGTAGGATTAGTAAAAGTTCTAGAATAGAGAAAAAGTGCTAGCAACACTTCTACAAGCTATAATACTTTTGTAGAACCCTCAAGAAAAATGTATTTCATCTTAAAAAATCCTATTTTTTTTTTATTAACTATTTTCTATTTTTAGATTCCCTACTTTTTGTAAATTAGGTTAAAAACATATTTATTTTGGGTAAATAAAGGAATCATTAGAATAGTTTAAAATTATGCTTTCAAAGTATTTAGGCAAGGAATTGAAAATTATATATCTGCATATTAGGGTGCTCTTGTATGCTACATTATCCTTTTATTTTTCTTGGAAAAGAAAAACATATTTATCTTATTATAAATTATTGAAAGTTGAAAAGCATACTAGTTTAAGAACCTTGGTTGATGCATCTTATATTATTACATCTATTATACAAATGTATTAGTGATCTTTCTTAGGTTTAGAGACAATACCCTTAGGTATTTTGCAATTTACTTACCAAATATTGCATGAACATAAATATATACATATACATGGAGGTGGGCAAATCCACGTGAAAGTAGTCATACCTCCTTGGAAAAGAGACTCAGGTTATCATCCCACGTGACAAGCTACAACAACAACTAAATATAGATTAATAAAATGTCAAGTGAACACATGCACACATATGGGGATAAAGAAAATATTAATGAAATATGTAAATGTCAAATCATATGAGAAAATTATAATTCTATGGAGGACTAACATGTAATGAGAAAAATACCAAATACTTGGGAAGGAATGTGAGATGATGTAATCTATTATCTCTATTAGGTATATGGTGTCATGAACCGAAATAATTATACATAAAAGTAAGAAATACATTATATCAAATTTTATAAAGCCTCAGCTCAATCCTATGCTTCTTCAAAATAAATTACTATTATTTATTTGCTAATCATGATCCTTGCATATACCTTGGGTTAAATAGAAATATTATTCAATTTAAGTAGTCATGTTGTGAATATTATTCCTAATAATGTAGATTCACCTTTAGTATAGGATATTCATGGAATACAACTCACTCTTTAGTCTACCATATATGATGCCACAGTGATCTAAGACATAGTTTTCTTTAAAATTAATATTAACATAAAATATAAAGAAGAAAAAATACATATACAAATTTGGAGGATACAAATACATAGATTGGTTTTAGAGATTCCAAAATCACACATATATGAAATTAGAAGAAAAATATCAAAGTAATTTGGAGAAAAAAAATTGATTTTGGGGTGAATGTTTAAACTAAATTTGAATTTTTTAATCTCAACCATTTTTTATTTGATTTTATCTCTTGAAATTTAAAATTTAAAATTTAAAATTTGTATTTCCTTCTAATCATAAATTGAATTTTCATTTCTCTTCCAATCAAGATTTGAAATTCAAGTTCCTCCTAAAAGAATTTTGAATTTTAGATTCCATTGTAATAATTTTAGTCATTCTTAAAAATGTTTTAGGTCTAAAAGGATGATACTAGTATCACTCTAGCATCATCCTAGTATTATCTCAACATTGCTCTAGCACTACTCTAGCGTCAATCTAGCATAAATAAAAAAAAGTCTATTATAGTGGTAAAATGATGCTATAATAGTGTCACTCTATTATTATAATTATTGTAATTTTCTTAGATCTAGCTTAGAGCTATTAATATTAACATGTTGCTTTAGTTGTACCATATTTCAATCCCATAATATGATGTTGGCAATTGATATGGAAGCTAGCACCTAAGATGAATGGTGGATCCTATCCATTGAAATAATGTACCAATAGTGGAAGTCAATAAACCCATAATTTTATGTTTATACAAATATTTATTATATTTTGATAAGTATCACCTAAGTGGTAACTAATACTAATTCTAGATCTAGTTAAGCTAGTTCTCATGCTAAAATATGGTAAAGAACATTATTATTGTTGGATTTCATAATAATTAATTAAAAATTAAAAATAAAGGCAGACATTACTCAAACATCATAACAAATAGGATGAAATTGTAAAATAATCAATTACACATAAAGATGATAGGATTCCCTTGGACATTCAACCAATGATCAATATAGAGATCACATTTATGCAAGAGATCATGTAGAATAGGTGTATAATACCTAAACTTGTGTAATTAATTACATAATAATCCAAAACTAATATAACATAATATTATATTACTATAATGTTAATCTTACAAGGTTAAATCATAGACACAAAAGTGATAAGATAATTCATGTTGATCTTGGTAAAAATATACATATTATACATATCAACAATCTCATTTAATCTAAATTGAGAAACTAGAGAGAAAATATATTAATGATAAAGTTCCCTCCATTAATGGAAGCTTAGTAGAATGATTCAACCTTATCATCTAGAAGGATACCACCTACCATTTTTAAACTTAGCTTCAATCTTCTATAATAACATAAGATATTTTAGTACAATAACCTTTTTTTTTTTTTTGTTATATCCATAAGATGTTTTTAGTTTCTATAAATAATTTGGCTTGCCCTTATTCTATTTTTAAAGTCTTCTACATAAGCCCATACGTAAGAGGATTCATAATAATATTGTATGACCACTTAAAATAACAAGAATATAAAAGAAAATATAAGGATTAACCATTAAGGGTAAAAGTATTGGTGCTTCTTTAAAAAAATAGAAGCAATATAAACTAATAGTATAATTATCTATCTAAAATAACATGTGATGTGAAAAAGAACGATAAACTATCATAGTTTTTCAGCATCAAAATCCTTCTGATGAATTTTCTCTAGCTGACAAAATAGAGGTGTTTCAAGATACATGGTTCCAGATTTGCAATCAGCAGGCTAAACTTGACATTGAGCAAGCGCACATGAAGGCACTTTTGGATGACTGGAAAAATGCACCATGCTCAGTTAGCAGGGTTTTTCCAAACAACGCACAACAGACGTCCTGTTCCGCTCGAGGTCTCATCAACTGCCACGTCTGGTGCATGCACAGGGAGGTTGGGGACATGACAATTTTACCTACAATGATGGATGGAATGCACAACCAATTCAATCACCATCATGTTCTCCACCCAGAGGTGCCTGGGATGAGCTGGTGGAAGTTAATGGTGGCACACAGGATCGTGCATTGAATGCAGGGGATATAAGTGCACATAATTGCCAGCTTGATAGATCTCGAGGACAGGGTTGGGGAGATTCAAATGTTCATGAGGATCATGGACACACAGATGGATTACCGCATACCTTGGCCATTCCATGGGACTCCAACGTAGACGTGCAGCCACAAACTTTCTGATTGCATGCAAGTTTCACTGCATGTTTGATTGATGTTGCCTAGTTTGTAGTGAGCTCTGGTTTGTGGTTTCCCAACCCGTGGTTAGGGTTGGTTTGTTTCTTCCAAGGGTGTGATCATTGCCACCCGCCACTTTTTTCATGTTAAACTTTATTATTAATATAATTTAGCTTTTCATCAAAAAATAAAAAATAAAAATAACATGTTTCTAAAAGCTTAAGTATTTCAGTATAGTCATCAATTTTATTAAACTTTTCCATTTCGAAAGAGTTGGTTTAATCTGTTTTACAGCACTTACTTTCCTAAACAAATCCTTGAACTTGGTCCACATGTTGGTGGAAGAACTTTCATATTGAATGTGGAAAAACATATATAGGTAAACTGATATTAGAAAGAAACCAAGATCCTTAAAGCTTTAGTAATACACGCCTGATATTAGAAAGAAACCATCAGCAGGAGCGGAACTAATCCACAAGATAGTCGTGTTAATCAGAAGTAGACAATTAATCTTAAATAGACTTAAAGATGATTGCATTTTAACAGCGTTTTAGATATAAAAATATATTTATTTGGAACATGTTTGACACTCCGTATCGATGGGAATGCACAAACCCCTGAAATTATTTATACGAACACACAGGCGCAGTAATCTTACTAAAACCATTGAGCAAATCACTTTTTCATGCTCAAAGTAGGAATGAGCGTTGGCGGACCCAATCTCACTGCGTTTATGTAATTTAGTGGGCTATGGGATATCAGCCCAGGAACAGAAATTCCAATTATTCTACACACAATCGACAATCTGCTTTCTCTGAATTCCTTTCCCTTTATGTGGCCCATCACCAAGGACTGCACCAGTTCGTACGTGGCATTTAACCTCATGGAAATGAAGAAACGGACCGAGAAATTTCTGTTGGGCTCCTCTGCCAGATTCTGTCTCCACACAATAGACTTTAATTAATTAGATCTGAAAAGAGATTGAGGACATGGCCGACGAAACTTTCAGAAATTGTCTAAACTAAGAAACAATTTATACCTTTTGGGCGTATGCACTGGTGTAATAAAGACATACGCCGCAGTGCTTAAACATGAATAGACGGTCGTCAAAGGGTATCCTGGGAACTATGTCGTTGCAATACACGATTCGAAAATACCTCGGCACCGGCTGATTTACATTCAGATTTGTGTTCATGAAATCCGCAAATGCTTTATCGCCAACCCTTGGCTGTCCAAACGTATAAACAGCGAGCAGTTTCTCTAACAATTTCTCTTCTTTATGCACAAATAACGTTGCCGAGAACAGTAAAGCCAAGGCGCCGCCCAGGCTGTGACCCGTCACAATGAACTTAGCGTTTCTGTGCACTTTTAATAAGTCCTCCAATTTTTGACGAAGAACATAATAGGCCAAAGGCTTTTCAGGGTCCTGCACGGTATCTTGTGCCAGCTCGGAGAAACTGTTATCAGCAGAAATTTCTATGTTTGAACGATTAACCAGGCCCAGAGCTTCCAGAAATCCGAAGTGGACCTTTCCCATTTGTTTTGATCGATACCACGAGAAGTCCAAATCCGTTATATAATCATCCGCCTCGAATATCTGCGTACCTCTGAAGGCAATCACCACCAAATTGGCATCGGTCTTCTTGTCACAGAATATGAACGCCTGCGTAGATTTCTTTCCCAAGTGATCTGCGTAATCGTCCATATCAAAACGTTAATATTCATGTGAATCATTTCATAAAGAAAAAGAGGACAATCCAACTCTTGTTTTTTTAAGATATCATACCGTTCCAGAAGTCGAAGAACCCCACAAAGTGCATCTGCAGGATTTTGCAGCGATATCAATTTCAAACGATTTTTCAATCTTATTCTGATTTCCAAACATATAAAGAAGAAATGTTATACCTGCCACTCCTCGTTGACTCTTTTTCTGATAACCGACTCGTTTTCATAGACTAGAGTCGAAGCCATGATGGAAATATCTGCGAAGAGTCTATTCCCAGGGTCGAACAAAAAACCGTTTAGGTCATCTTGAGGTCCCCCATTGTACAAATCTGAGCGCCCCACCACATGACCCATAAAGCCTAAAAATGACTCTGATTCTCTCTTGGGTATGATGATTCTTCCTGTATAAAACAATCGATCCCATAACAAGTCACGGAACTCTTTTTTTTTTTTTTGCCTTCATAGAAAAGAACGAGAGAAAGCGATTATCCCTACCGTTTATTAACTTTAAGAGCGTTCTGAGGACTCCTCCATTGATGGAAAAGAGGTTGAGGAAGAACTCTACACAAATCCCCAGAGTTGCTAATAGTACAGCGGCACGCTTTGCAATTTTCATTAATATAAGGGAAACCTTGACTTTCCAGTTGTCGATGACCTCTAATCTAACGGCCTCTGGACATTCTATGAACTGCGGTCTGAATTGACGGGGCAAAATCAGACTAAGAAAGAGCTTCAGCATACAGCACCTCTCTGGGTGAGCTATCGAATGATTGGCCACCATTTTGAGGACTAACTAATGCTGGAGTCTGGGACGACCAAGTGTTGCAGAAACAATATTGCCACTTCAAGCATTTATTGAACGAAAGCCAAAGAATCTGAGACTGCAATCTGCAATTGAAGAATCGCAGCATCTTCTTCAATATTGAATTAGTCCAATCGCAGCATCTTCTTCAATATTGAATTAGTCCAAGCTGCTATATTGAATTAGTCCAATCGCAGCATCTTCTTCAATTTTGAATTAGTCCAAGCTGCTATACCTTGCTGCAGAAGACACGAGAATTGACAATCACCGCACGAGAATAACGAGGAAAAAATAAAAAAATGATTTATGGCGACGACGTCAACGATGTTTTTTGTTTTGTTCTTCATGGCGTTTCATAGACATGTTTTATCACATTTAACGGGAAGTTCACTTAAGCCAAACAACGGCCTTACTTGGAAGTCATTTACTAAAATTTAGAGTGGCGTCTTGTCAATGAAATTAAAACAACCTAAAATATATCTTCAAAGGTTAGTGGATTGGTAAGTATTAGTAGATTGGTAAGTGTTAGTTTGGTTGGGTACTTATTAAAAGAGATTCAAGTTCAAATTTTGGAGAAGCTTGTTGCAAAGGTAGTGATCTGATCCCAATTCTCTTAGTACGCGCCAGACTGCTGATGATGCACCTCCAGCTATAAAACAATGAGCTGTAATAGGTAGGTTTGATGGATGCAGTCTATGTGGTTTGAATCCTGCACTTATCAGCTACTAAAAACAGGATGGTCCATTTCACCTTAAACTATAAAACAATGAAATGTAATAGATTTAGTGGATGCAACCCCTATAATTTGAACCCTACTCTTACCAACTAGTTATAACCAACTCTCCATCAAACCAAAAAAAATTAATAACCACAAAATAAAACAGTGGTTGCCTTGGCAATTATTTTGCTGCAAGCAAATTTTAAAATGTCCCGTATTTATCCATCTCTCCGATGTAGATGACATTCAGGTTGACCATGCCTACGAATTGCAATTCATATAAGAGTACATTCCGTCCTTCAACTATATTATTCGAAAATTTTAAATTAGTATTTGCATTAATCATATAGTATTCATACGCCATATTAGGTTGGGATAAATCTTGCGTTATTTGTTGATAATAATGACTCTGAGAATTATAAAATCGTGAACGTGTGCTTTATAATGGCTTGGCTTAGAAGTTCACATGGCTTTCGTGGAATCGTGACCATGGAATCATGGAATTTTCAGGCGTTAAGAAACTCAAAAACAGTAGTCACAACATCAATGTGCAAGGTCAAATTTAGCCGTATGCGACAGTCCGGAGAGAGAATAAAATTGTTGTCTCACATCCATTATCTAGCCGAGTGGATTGTTACCAACATGCTGTGTTTGGAGTAAACAAAAATGCAGAAACGTTCTCAACGTTGTTAAAATGAAATTTCAAATATATTGATTTCGTTTTATCGATTTATATCTTTTAAATTGTTTTCTGTTTTCTGCCTGCGTTGACTAATTAAAACAAACCAGACAATTTGTAGTTTTGATATATGGGGTAACGTGTGAAATATTTGAACAAGGACTATGTTTTTTTTTAATATAATTAAGAAAAGAGGGTTGACTAATTAAAACAAACCAGACAATTTGTAGTTTTGATATATGGGGCAACGTGTGAAATATTTGAACAAGCACTATGTTTTTTTTTTTTTTAATACAATTAAGAAAAGAGGGTTTTGAAAGGAGTCCTTCAACCTCTTACAGTTTGAAGAACCACAAAAAAAATTACACAAGTTAAAAATTACATGTCACAATGGGAGAAAACATATAGAAGACACGAAAACAGACACAAAAGGAGAGAATACGAGGAAAGAAAGAGGACAGAACCGAGCTAGATCTTGACCAACAAATCTACCTCCTAGATAACATCTCCCACCATCCTAGAGACCTCCTCCTAGTAATCGATCACAATCTTCAACCAGCCTAAATAGTTCATTGTTTAATCTTCAGCGAGTCTAGATAAAGGACTATGTTTTTTACTATTCAACGCTATATCGAATTTCAAACTTTCTCTCCAACTTGGAGATTACTGCTGCAACTTTAAGCAAGTTTTTTTCGTTTTTCTTTTCTTCTCTAGTTTATGATAGCCTAAGCCTCAAATTTCTCCTATTATATACAAGGATAGAGGGATCAATAATTGAGAGAAGTCAAATGCTTTTGATAGCATGAAATATATTAAATTTAAATTTGTAAGTAAAATGATAGAAGTAAAGCAATTTTTAACATTAGTAAGATTATAAATTATATGAGATGATTTTGATGATGGAGGATGTTGTTATCAATATATAGTTATCCAACCATATTTTAGTTATTTAAGTATAGTGTATAACCTTACCCCACAATATTCGAATTCAAAGTTCCAAAATCTCAACTGCTAGATCCATTTGTACAATCCAAATAATAATGATGGTTATGATAAGGAATAAATTCAAGAATGTAGGAAGAAGGTAGGGATACCATAACACTTCATGACTATAAAATCATCTTTGTATCTTTGGTGAAGTTTTTGAATGCTAGGTTAATGAAATGAAAATGAAGAATTTACAATCTCCAATGCAAAGAACTTCTAGAAATAGAAAATAATCCACCATCCAATAGGTAATAGATCATGCAAAGATAGATAAGAAGTCCTAGGTATTTATTACCATATTATCCTTAGCTTTGAACTAGGTAATCATAATCCAAATAATAATTATGGTTAAGAGGAGGGATAAAGGCAAAAATATAGGAAGTAGATAGGGAAGCCATAAACCTTCATCATTAAGAAATTATTTTGATATCCTTGGTCATGTTTTTGATTGCTACACTAATAAAATTAAAATGGAGAATTTACAATCTATAGTACTAACAATTGATAATTATGGGAAACAACCCATCATCCAAGAGGGAAAGGATCAAGCAAAGAGAAGTGAGAAGTCCATTTACATCATACCTTTCCCTCCTTAATGCCAAACTAGGTAGGCTCAAATATGTGTAATCCTTTTGATAATGCCAATGAAGAATTTTTTATACAAATTAGGAAAGAAATATTAAAAAATTTCACACTGACAATAGGAAGCAAACCAAGTGTCTACACAAATTGATAAACACTACCCTAAAAATATAGAGATGGATCCAACGACATAGGCATTTTAAAGAAGATAAGATAAAAGAGCTTATGTGCCAACGATTTTTGGTGTAGAGCCAGTAAAAGTGATTAAATAAAAAATAGGAAAGAAAATTAGATAAAAAAAATAGGTAGTCAAGGAATAATAAATAACAATTTTATTGATTAAAAAATAGACTCATATTTCCCAACAAATCATAAACCATGTTAGCTTCATGGAATGTTAAATGCTTAGGCAACAAATATAGATAAAATACTATGAAGAAATTAATAAAAAGTGACAAACTTATAATGATCTTACTACAAGAAACAGAAGTATCTATAGAAGAATCTTCAATTATTTAAGTTGAATTTGAAACAATAGCTAGCACATAGCAATTATAAGAGGAAATTCTAGAGGAATCACTACACTATAAGATCCCAAATTTTCAAAAGCATGTTACTTTAGGAACAAAAGGTTGCTTGTGTATATAAGGCTTTATGAAAGGTTTGAACAAGAGGACTACTGTTATAAATTTCTATGCTCTCACTTCCTTACTTGGACAACTTAGGCTTTGGAAAGATATAGAAGAACATAGAAATGTAAGGGGCAATAGTTCTCTAAAAATAATAAGGGGATATTTTAATACTATTCTATTTTTGGAATCAAATGAGGTGGAATTGATTTCTTGGACCAAGCTAGTGGTATTATGAAATTTTGATGAATAGGAATAAATTTTTTATTCTTATTTTTGTAATAAATGTTTTTCTTGATTGTAGGATTAGTGAACATTACATTCTTAAAAGTGCAACCTAACGTATGGCCAAGGCTTACATTGTATGATGCAATCTTGCATTGGCCTATGTGTAATCATTATAACACTTGATGAGATTGATGACATTCAAAGGCCCTATAACCAACTTGACCATATGTGAAACAATTACCATCAAATTATCTTCTTCTTCTGTAGTTTTAATTTTCTATATCTCTATTGAACTTTTCTTTACTAGATGGATGAAATTTTATTCATGAGAAACTTGATTCACCTCCTTGCTAATTTTTTCCTCTTGTACCTTCTTAGTTTCTTTCTATACCAAATATTCCTCTACCTCTTAAGTCCTATTTTTTACGCTCTCTAGGTAACTTTTCTTTTGCTTTCAAAGCATATTGGTAAGCTTCCTCTATTGTGTTCAATATTATCATGTTAATATCATGTTGAATATTCAGGTGTAATCCATACATATCTTTCCATCTCTTCTTGGTCTACTTAACTAAGATGATCTCAAATGATGATTTTATAAAACTCCTCTATGTAATCTTTTGTAGTTAACTCTCTTGCTTGAAATTCTGATGCTTCTTTAATTAATTTGGTAATCAAAAGGATGGAATTTTTCTTTCCACTTGGCAAGCATATTATCCCATCTTGTGTTATTTTACCGCCCCTTTTATTTTTTTTAATCTACACTTCTTTCCACCATAAAATAACATGCCTTTGTAGCTTGGTTTTTTAAATATTCTACATGAATAAATTCAAAATTATTTTCCATATTTAAGATCTAGTTAATAAGTTCTTCAGGATTTAGTGTTCCAAAATAGCTTTCCACTTCTACCTAAATAACTTCTCAAACTTCAAAATGTCCTTCTTTATAGGTCAATGCATTCCTTTCACCTTTTGGTTCTTATTCCTCACTAACATCTATTCTTAACATAAAGCTCCTTCTTCTATCTTCTTCAATTGCTTCTAACCTATGTTACATAGACCCATCAACTCATCTATTCTACCAATCATATTTTTGTCATTAGATTCTCTTCTAGCACAAATATTTACAACTCTACTTGGAGGAATATTATCCCTTAGCAACATCACTTATTATTGCTCCTTCTATGGCAATCCTTTATAGCTGATTTTATTTTCTCAGCCTCTAAAGTTCTAGATCTTATACCAAAATTATGTAGTCAATAATTTTCTATAGCAATTAATATAAAATGAAACAAAACAATCAAACTCCAAGTGGGTAGATTCAGTAATATTGAAGGAGAAACATATTTCTTAATTGATTATTCAAAATTCCTAATGAAAACAAACAATAATTCTTATTCATTCTCCCCATATTCTCTTTATAATCACATGACACTATTTTAAAAGCTTTACACTTCTATATTTACTCTTCTTAATGCCAAAGAAAAATATTTTTCTTATGACATGCATTTTCACTTGAGGCCACCCCAACCCTTTCCCATTCATATCCATTATGTAAGTCTTTTTCCTTATTTTTTCTTTTAATAATAAATATCCATGCATGAACTCACAAAATTTTCAAATATATTTTTAGGGTGATGTATATTACAACATCCCTAGGATGCTTCTACACCATTATTCTTTTTTTTTAATTTCCATGGTGGAATCGATAGCCGCCACAAATTTGGGCAGGTTGTCCAGCTTTTATGGTGGCCATAGTATTCTGTGTTGTTCGTCCTAGAAGCTACCACACAATTCTTCGCGCAGTCCGTTCCTATAACCATCATGTCACAATCATTTTAAAACTTCTACACCACTGAAAGCACTAGGTAAGGTACAAGCATTCAATCCAGTGAGGCCTGATATTTGAACCTTGAACCTCCTCCCCCCTTACGGGGTTTTGTCAAACCAATTGGTCTACACCTCAGACCTTTATACCATTATACTTTTGTTGAAATGTATAATCTTATATTTATTGAAATAAACATTAACATAGTATATTATTTAATAAGGTTTAACTTAAGTGTAATGGCTCCTATGTAGCCATGTAGGATACTTTTATTAGTATTTTCTTGGGCTCTGGGTTAATGTAATTGGGCCTTGAGCATTAGAGTTAGGATTAATGTTGATTTAGTATATAAATAGGAAGAGTTGCATTGTAGTTGGAATATTTTTTCTTATTTAAATCTTAGTTGCATTTTTTGTGCATATGAGACTTCTCTCCCTCCAAGTGGTGAAGAGACTTCATCCTCTCTAAGTGGCTAGGATTCGTATTGATTTGGAATATGGAATCTATTCCTTGTATTTTTTATTTTTCCTTTGAATTTGGATTATTGTTCCCAATGGATATTAATTTTTGTGAATTAATAAATTATTACTACTATGATTATATTTCTAGAAGTTGTTTCATTGCAAGTGAAATTAAAACATCAATATTGGATCCTTATAGCAATGCCAAAATGTAGTAGAATGACATGTGAACAATTCTAGAGCCTCTAATGAATAGTTCTACTTCTTATTACCTAGTAATTATTTTTCAATTTTATTTTTGGCTCAATATTCTAGTGCATTTTGTTTCTATAATATTATGAGTTTGTTGTTGATAATTCCTTTTTTTTTAAATTAGCTAAAAGAACTATTAGGTGTGGTAGGACCCTTATACAAGACATATCCCATTGTGATTATCTCTCTCAAATAGTCAAAATAAGGGTTATCTCCCATAACACATTTTCTAGAATTGGGTGTGTTGGGACATTTGTGGGAGACCTATATCATTAGAATTGTCTCTTCAAGCTTATCAATATAAGGGGTATTTCTCACAATAATTTTTGTAGAGTGCTCCAAAGGTTTTTCTAGGTTTTGCATTTATCCATAGTATATGAATGAACCTACTACTCATACTAGTTAGTTGTGATTCTATATTTTATTGTAATACATTATTAATTTAGAGGATTTGTGCATGAGTAGAAAGAAGTTCCAACCTAGAAATCCTATTAGAAATCATAATACCCCTTAGAATATCAATAGTGTTAACTAGTGTGTTTCTATTTTTTAAATGCTATATTTTTACCTTCTCCCAACACCACCTCTTATATTCCCTCCTACTATTACTCCTCATGTTACCCCTTCAATTGGTAATTCTCTTTATAATATAATTTACTCTAGTTTGTGTTCCTATCTTGAGAAAGAAGTGGTAAACTCCATCTTAGTCTCTAAAAATGAAATAAATAATGTTTTAGCATCCATCCAAAGCTATCTTAATATTCCTTCTACCATGCATTTCCTTAATAAATAATTTTAACAAGCCACTCAATAACATCAATCAAGCATGAAAATAGAATCAAATCTAATGAACACAAGTGTACATCAACATTTACCATCTAGTCATAGACCTCTAGTTTTCTATTATAGTCACATGACTCCTTATGCTACAACGGGTTCTCTTCTAGGTATGGGTGGTTATAGCTTAGGTTTTTATTTTGATCTTGATCCCTCTATATGATATTATTATAATTTCCTTTACTAGCCTTATAATATTTCTATTCCATGCATCAACATCCTAACCTTTGAGGACATTGATCCATATGGTTTGTCAACCAAGATGGATAACATCATTTATCTACACCATGTTCTTAAATAAGATCAAGTTACATTAGTTAATAATAAGTTGGGAAGCCATGATAAGTAGTAATTATTATGGGAGCTTTGATAATGGTAAACCTCTCTTCTTTGGCCAGATTTTAAAGTATAATTAATTCGTAATTTTAATAAAGGATCTTCCACATTGTATATGGTCCATTTGATTTAAACCAAGTAAACATTATCAATGGAGGAGTATTACATAAAATTCATAAGACTTCTCATATACATCTATCAATTGGATATAATAGTAGTGGCCTTAGCCTTTTTCCATGGTTTTAAAGATGTATTTGGTGGTACGTTTGCATGGTCAATCCCTACACTCTCAAGGATGATAAAGGTATAGCTTTGGTATTAGAAAAGAAGCTCCAGGTGCCCTATGTCCAACTTTAGCATGACTTCAACTATTAACATTCTTAATTTAATAATTGTAATAATGAGTTACCCTAGGGATTCTTCTATTTCAAAATTCATCTACACTATCCCCAAGATCAGGCCTATGGAGAATGTCATAGCTTTCAAGAGGAAGGCAAAAAAGTTGTAGTAGGAGAAACTAGTTAAAGTAGTTGAAGTTGAGCATGAAAATGATACCATGGATCTTTGTAATTTTTCTATTATAGGCATCCAAGATTACCATACCATCAAGGCTTAAGGATTCATTAAACCGTTGTACATTAATGTGTTGATTAATTAAGGGAGCACACATAGCTTTATTAATAACAAGAAAATACAATATTTAGGCTTGTAAATCGATTGAATTAAGAAAATATTTTTTTTATATATTGATTACAAATGAGGGCAAAACTCAATGTGTGGATCAAATGGCTAAAATTAACATCTTAGTTTGGAAATTACTTGGTAATGAACTTTGTGTAGTGTCATCTTGGGAGCACAATGGCTATATGATCTTGGTGATGTCATTATTAATATACAACCATTATATATTAAATAGATAGAGAATAGGAAGGTTATTTTTTTGAATGTAATTTAACGTCCTTCCACAAAGATGGTTAGTTCCCATAACAAATGATACTATAAAAAAATGGAAGTCCATTGCATGGAAGTTTGGTTTTCAAAGCCACTTCTTCTAGCTCTTCCTTTTGACTTGTAGAATATTATGGATTGCTATGCAGATGTCTTTGGTAAGAACATAAGTATTTACCCTAAGATCATACATGATCATGTCCTCCACCTAGTTACTATAAGCCAACCTCCTAATTTGTGTCCTTATTGTAATCCCCATCAACAAAAGTCTTAAAATGGTAAAGTTGGTATAAGAAATATTGGACCAAGAAATCATCTATTCAAGCATCAATCCTTATTACTCTAGTTCTAATGGTGCGGTTAAAGGACAATTATTGGAGTACATCTAATAATATCTAATCTATCAACAAGATAACCATCATATATAAGTTGCCTATTATTATTATCAATAATTTTCTGGATGAGCTACATGGTTCTAGAACTTTTCAAAATTGGACATGCTTTCTAGATTATATAATATTAGTGTTAGAGAAGAGGATATCTCTAAGACTACTTTTTGCACATGTGAGGATCATTCTACGTTCCTAGTCATACCTTTTGGTCTCAGTAATAATCCTTTTACTTTCCAAAGTCTCATGATTTTTGTATTTTATCCTTTTCTTTACAAGTTTATCCTAGTCTTCTTTAATAATATCTATAATTATATCAATCCATGGAAAATTATGTAGTTCATTTGGACCAAGTTCTTCACCTTTTAAAAAATGAAAAACTCTTTGTCAAAAGGTCCAAATATTTCTTTGGGGTCCATGAGGTAGAATACTTGGGACATATAGTATCTCAATATGGAGTCAAGGTGGATCCTAACAAGATCAAATTCATACAATAATGGCCCTTAACCAAATCCCTTATGTAGCTCCATGGATATTTAGGTCTTATAGGGTACTATAGGAAATGTAAATGCAACTATGGTAATATTGTTGCTCCTCTCACTACTATCACTAAGAATAATTTCTTTGTTTTTTCTAGAGTAGCTTCTAAATCTTTCCATACCCTAAAGAAGGCTATTTGCATCACAACTATTTTGGCCACTCATGATATTAATAAACCCTTTATCATTAAGTATGATGTATTAGAAAAAAAACTATTAGATTTATTTTGATATAGGATGGACATCCATTGGCCTTCGAGATTAAGCAAATATTTGGTAATAATCTAGGATGATCTAGTTATCAGAAAGAACTCTTACTACATATAGTAGAGAAATGATGACTTTACATGTTTGAGAAATGCTTTATTATCAATACTAACTATAGTAATCTTAACCATTTTCTATAACAATATTTCTCATGCCCTAAATAGAATAAATGGTTGACCAAGCTCTTTGGGGTAATATTTTATCATTAAGTACAAGAAGAAAAAGGATAATATGGTGGTTGTTGTTTTATCTAGTAACCATGAAGAGATTGTTATTTTCAATACCATATCTAGTCCTCTTCTACAATATATTTTCTAAATCTGGGAGGAAAAAAATTTTGACCTTAAGATAACTTGAAACATCTATGAAGTAGATTCTAGCTCTTCATTACCTTCCTTTTTCTCATATGTTGATGGGTTCTCTATAAAAATAATATTATTTATCTATCTCCATGGTAGGACTCTAGGTCCTATCGGGTTAAACAAGCAGATTTAGATGTGAGAAATTAATGAAAATGACATAATCACCTTTGGATTGAATCACCTTTTCACTGGAGAGGAAACCCTGCCAATGGATAAATAATATATTTATATTCTTTCTTATTCATGGATGGTTGTTTACACCCATTTGAATGATCTTATATACCTACTCTATAGTTGTGAGTGAAAGGACACAATGGTCCATATAAAGTAATAATTGTGAATGATTAGATAATGGTTAGGATTAGTGAATCCTAACATGCCACCCTCCTTAAAATGAGCTTTGTCCTCAAAGCTAGGATTAAGGAAATTATTGTTGAAATTGATTAGGCACTTTCCAAGTAGTATTTGCACAAGTTTAATGTCACTTTTTTGGAGGTAGGGATATCTTGAGGGTCGAAGAATTAGTGGGGGGTTTCCAAGAAGAATAGTAGAAGCATCCTTAGTAGAATTGTGATGAAAGTAAGCATCCATTTTAGTCAGTTATTCCTATGCAGAATGAAGGGAAAATAAATGTGTGCTCCCTCTTTTGCATATTTTATGAATTAGGTTACCTATATGATGAGAATTGTTGGAACCATTTCTTGCATCCATAGGATTCGATTGTCACGCTACAAGAAATCATTTGAAACCAACGAGCTATTACAGGCTCTGGTCAACCTGCCACTTTATTCTATTTAATACTAAATATTGCTAAGGGGAAACTACATAATGGGTAAGGAGACCCCAGAGGTAATTTATGATATTTCACTAATTACACGCTCCATATTAGATTACACTAGATGTATTAAAAATGATCAAGCAAGAAAACAACCATTGTTATGCCTTATGTAGATCGGTGCCTAGATTCATTGGGTTGTTATAGCAATTTAACAATATAAATGATATGAATAGAGAGAATGGAGGAAAGGGAAATTGGTGCTCTTAGACTTATTCGAATATCGTAATAAAACTAAAAGTTGACCAATGAGAGAAACGTACGCAATGCATTCAAATAATGCAATCCATTACATAGTAACACATCCATATGACACAAAGAAATAATAGGAAAAAGACCCATAATTGTATTGATTTAAAATGTCATTACATGCAGAGTAAGCAAGAAGCTTTTAAACTCTGTTTCTCTAAAAAGTTATCAATACAATGAAGATATTCTATTCAAATAATGTAATAGAAATATCCTACTCTTCTTGTTCCAATTAGGTAATAGTAGCGTTTCCAAATCTTTGACTCAATAGGTTTGGAAATATTCTCAGCTTCTTGAGTACTTTCCTATCAAAAATCCTGCACAAAATGGGGAAGAAAGGAGAATGAATAAGAAAAATAGACACAAAAAGGAGATACAACAACACAACTCTAAAGGGCACTCAAGTATACCTCTTAGAAAAATTTGCTATTCTCTAAATGCTTGATCATGATTCTGAACCTGGGCACTTCTTCTTATAGGTTGGGTTCTTGAATCTGTTATTCTTGGCCTGATCTTGGCCTTACACTTGTCCCTTTTTGGGTTGATCTTCAAAATTGGTACAACTGGCTTCCACTATCCCCTTTTGTTTATGTTGTACACTCTCCTTTGACTTTTTCAAATTGTAGCTTATTTCAACCGGTGATGCCGGTGCTTGGAGGGTCTGTTTTTTTCACTTGTTCTTCTATTTTTCCTTTTGTTGTTTCTTCTTGTTCATTTGCTTTAGTTATTGTTTTAGAGGTTTCTTCTTCTAGGATAGCCTCAGGTATATCTCTAGAAGGTGAGCTCATTTCCAGCTGTTGACTACATATTTGAACCTCCTTTCCTTTTATGCTCTGTTGCAGCTGATTGATCTGTTTGCCGATCAGTCTCCAAGCTTCGATGTCAAAAGTTGTCGTAAACCTTAGCATATTCATTTCCTGCAGAGTTCTATTTTTCTGTATGCTAATTAATGGGAAACTTGCTTTTTTCATATTGGAGGATCAACATTTCTATGGTATTCACCAAGAAAGTGGATTGTCTAGACATTTCTGACTCATCATCTGGATCACAATCAAATTCTTCTATTATATTTTTGAGTAACTCTTCTATATTGGGAGCTTCTAAGAATTCGTCTAATGACAATCCAATATCTACCATTTTGTCAGTTGCGTCCTCCAATAGACTTGACATCTCAACAACAACATTGATCCATCTTCCTTTGTTCACCCCAAACATGGCTGCTTTTAGGAATTCAATATTGCACTGTACCTTGGTGCCGTCATTCATCATTATCACTAGGCTCTGCATCTCCTCAAAGTTATCTCCCATTAGATCAAGGGTAGGACGAATGATTTCGAAGTCTTTTTCCTTCTCATGCACTAATGTCTCCATTTCTCGAGCAGTTATTCGAATCACTCTAATCTGTCTAAACATTTCGGTGATCCCTTTGACATGATCTCAAATTTTTATTGATATTTCTCTCTTCATTGTGTTCAGATAGTAAGTATAATTCAATATTCTTACTACTGAAGGGGCTATGTTTCTGGGGTGTATTTTTGCATCAATTCTTCCTTTTGTTTATTTATTAGTGTTTGCATTTCAGCTTTTTCCCTCTTCTCAGCTTCTAATTGGTTCCTTAACTCTGCAATTTTATCAAGGAGCTGATCCAAGGTCTGCTCTTGCATGGCTTTGGTAACTTTAACCATAATGCCTTCTTTCCCCAACATTGACGTTCCTCCTGTTTCCTCATTGACTCTGACAACAATTGGGTCTTGTAGAATAGGAAGATTCACCTCTGCTATTTCAGACACAGATGTTTCTATTCTTGTTTCATCTGTAAAATATTCTCCTATGCCCCCATCCCTACTACTACCTGTAACTCCTGCTCATTGGCAGCCGTAAAGGTAGTTTGCTCATCTATTCTCTCCAACAAGACCTTCGTAGAAGGTAGAGATAATTTTGGCTTCTTCTTTTTTGTAGTGGTCATTTCTGTTTGATTTTTTACTCGGTGACCTCGAAATAGACTTCCAAATCCACCTACTCTTCTCATATTCATCCGTATTACAGATGGAATTTTAATCTCCTGGCATTTTATTTTTAGAGAGGCAGGGATGGCCATGGGTGCCAATTTCTTCACACTTGTTACTGCTAATACTTGATCAAAAATGGGAATTATAGCTTGTTCTAGAAGAGAGGACTTTTGAGCAAGTGTGGTTACAATTTATTTCCCTTTAGCTATGCTCGGGATTTTGGAAACTTCCTGGGAAGTGCTTGGTGTTGCCTCTATTCTAAGACGATCATCCCTAGGGGTTCTGACCTATTGCTCTACTATGTATGTTGTACTCACAGTGACCTCCATTTGATCAATACCCTATTCTTCTATTAACTCTAATAAAGGGTCTTCCTTGATTTCTTGAGTAGCTCCTGGTAAAATAGGTGCTACAGATTCTACTAAAATTTCTCTAAGCCTTCTCAATTATGTAGGATAATCATAGGCTTCATGAATCTATGTGTTGCCCCTATCTTTAGGAGGGAATTCATTCCATACAACCTGCAAATTTGTTCCTTTTTCCATAGCCTCTAGTAACCTTTCTTCATAAGCATCTTTTTGGTGCTGGATTCGAGCATATTCTCGTTTTTCCATCATTTTATAGTATATTCCCTTTGGGTCATAAAATCTCCAAGTTATCTCGTCAAAGTCCATGTTGTCTAAATCAAACATTCCTTTGAGCAGTGCAGGGTAGCCAACAAATATGTAGTCCCCAAAGCGACAGGGAACGTTGAGCCAGGGGACTCTACCATGTTTCTTTACCAATCTCATCTTGGCTTCCTCGGCCACCTACCTACATAAATCTAGCGCTACTAGGGACAATGGACAATACATAGGTAACATATTGGGGGGAATTTTGGCTCCATAGAGCCTAATATAGGTGAACCCTTTGGAGAAAAAGAAATCCCCAATCTCCTTTTCTTTAATGAAAGCCCTTACTCCTGGCCCTAGCCTAGCCTATCAGGGAGTTCGTCGGTTAGAATCTAGTGAATTTCTACCATAAAATGGTCACAGAACCAGCCCATGTGAGTCTGCCCCTCATGTATTCTCCAAAAATTGGTCTGGACATAAGGACTCTTAATGACTCCTGCTCTTTTTTGGGCTTCTTCTCCCAATTGCCCCGCTATCAGGTGGATGAAAATTGAGTATTGAGAAAAATAGGGCATCTCTTGCCTTCGTTCAAAAATAACCTTTTTTAATTCTGTCATCTGCTCATGTATTTGGTTACTCAATTCTAATTCCCATGCATAAATTGGGGTATTATTCACCCGATTGCTCTGTGCTACTAAATATAAGACTTTTCTGCTTACTACACTGAGATCTTGTACCCCTAGGACAATATTTACCATATCACAAAAATCTTGGACCCATGGTTTAAAAGCAGTTTTCCTAATTGGGAATTCATTAACTACTTTCTCATTTACATCAAACAATGATTTAAAAACCTCTAATCTTGTTAACATTCGAGATTGAAGTTCAATTACCCATCGTATTAACCAGGTGGTAGACTCTGACAAATTGAAAACTTGCTTGATGTGCTTGGCCTTGATACTGAACACCGATCGATCTTTATTATCCCAAAATATTCTAGTCCTCTCATCGTATGCCACTACTAACCATGCCATCAATTCTAAGGAGAAGTAAACCTTCGGACATATCAACTTCTCGAGGTTGTTGGTCCATCTATTACTTCTAGGAAAACCCTTGTATTGTAAACTCTTGGATTTATGAAATAGGCCAGCCATTATCCAAGGGGTTCTATAATCACTCTCCATCACACGAGCAAAACTCTTAATACATGTATTTTTGATCTCGTACTACTATGCTGGAGTAGGTTTCTTATCAGCTCCGCACTTTTGGGAAAATTCATACATTGTGCTACCAAGTACAGGTGGTCCAAAAATCTCAAAGTATGGTGACTGGTCTGTAATAAATTTTACCGCCTCTCTAGTGTCTTCGGGAACAAAAGCATCTCCCCAGGATGCCATTGTGCTCACAGTAATTAGTTTGGTTTCTCTAAAATGAAAAGCTCGAACCTCTTTTCTCTCTACACTTCTTGTGTATCTGTTTCTGCTCAAGATTACCAAGGTGGTAAGGTCACTTGATTTTGTAAGCTCAAATACTAGGTGGTGGAATGAGTTCAATATTTTTGCACGACTTGTCATTAATACCGTGTCATCAACTACTTTTTAAAATTGGCCAATGGAGATCTGCCAACATGTCTTTTTTTGAAGTTGGACCTTTATGGTGGGTGGTGTCCTTCATCCTATGTGTCCGCAGGTTCTTTGGTTCGTGTACCTGTAACCATTTAAATTTTTGCTATTGGTTGTTGAAACTTCTTCTCTGACGTGGAAATACGAACGTGTGGTAGTGGTGGCCCTTTTTTAAACATCGTGCCACCTAGGCCCTAGGAGATAATTAAATCTTTGGGATCAATTACACTTTTAATTGGGCAACAATCATCCTAGGGATCCTTCATAAGATTTGATTCTTGATGTGAGTGCCTATCATCATCCTCGATATCTATTAGATGGGATGTGCCTTATTAGCTTGTTCTAAATACTTCCTACAAGGGTGTTAGCTTCCAAAGTATTAAGGGCAAATGTTAGGGGTGATCAGATTCTTTAAATTTAATCGAGATTTCAAAATTTATTCAACATTGGTTAAAAATATTAATCGGGGAATTATCAACCATGTTAAAAGCATAGTTCTTGACATTTGGATTACCTTACTAGTGGCTTACCATCAGATCAGATGTTCGACCAAGTGCAACCATTCAATTTTCTATACATACCTTAGGTCACCTTGATTAATCTCTAGGTTTTAATCACCTTTGATAACCATGAACGAGTGCAACCGTTGGATCAGACTAGGAAAGAATGTGGCCATTTGATTATGTTTTCACTTTTATACCATTCGATGATCTAGCCCCATTAGATCTATCCAAGTTAAGTGCCATCATTGGATCTCTCTTTGTCCTTTTTATAACCCTAATTAAATGGTGACCATTGGATCTTGGCGGGTTAAAACGTGGTAACCGTTGATCTCTTTTCATTTTACCATTGCTCTTAATCGAATCTTTGTTGTTGGATTCGTGCTAGCGTGATCGTGGTCGTTGACTTTTTTCAGCCCCTTGACTTGTCAACCTTTACATTGCCTTGGTTAATTCACGACCGTCAGATCCATAAAGGTTTAAATGCATTCGTTGATTTTGTAGGTTTAATTTCGTTCTTTGGATGAACCACGACCATCGGATCGATGCTAATTTTAACATGACCATTGATATCTATTGGTTTTCCTTCTAAAGGAATCCTCTTTTAAACTTTCGAACAACTTTCTTTCACATGGGACTGTTGGATCTGCTGGGCTTAGCCGCGATCGTTGGATCTAGTCAGTTTTGAAGTCGCTTTAAATTCAGACTTGAGTGAGAATATTTAATGTTTGACCTTCTTATCATGTGCGCCACCATTGGATCATCTCTAGTGATGGCGTAGCCGTGGATCCTTTGTAACCTATAGGCTTAGATAACCCAAAAAGCATGCTTCAAATTTTTTGTTAATCTTGTTTAATTGAAAAGGGGGGCGATTAACAACGTGTTAGAACCCTTGCTAAATTTTATTAATTTTGGCTAATCAAATGCTGACCTGGTCTTACCTGTATATTTTACCTTTGCTTACTTTGAAATGAGTGCCACCATTGGATTCACTCAGGATGGAATGCTACCATTGATCTCACTTCAATCTATGTGTGTTTTAATGTAATATCGATCATCTTTGGTTGCTTGTGGTAAACGTGCATCCATCGGATTAAAAGTGAGTTGGGTGCAACCGTTGGATCCTTTGCTTCTATTCCTTTGTTTGGACTTTGACTTGGGTGCTACCGTCAGATCTTGATGAGGATTTAGCGCAGCCATTGATCTCTTTTACCTGCGGGGTTAGTTTCAAAACAAACACAACCATTGGATTAAAACATAATTTTATCGCTACCCTTGGATATTTTAAAGCAATTTAACATTTAATCAAGGTTTTTGACATTAAACTTAGGCTTTCGGGCCCTTAGAACAAGATATTTTACAATTGGACTTGCCGAATAAAGCACATCCATTGGATCTTCATCTGGATGGAGCGCTACCATCGGATCTACCCGAATAGTCATAGGAGTGCATGTTTAAAATATTAACCATAAGTTTAATACCTTAGGCTAAGCCCTTCCATTAAAATATTTCTTTTGACCCGGTTGACTTATCTATCAGAAAGGGGTGCGTACCCTCAAAATTTTAATTAAGGCTTTGGGCATTACACTTAGGCTTTCAGGTTTTTTAGATTATGGCATTTTTAATTAGCCCTTGATTTATCTCTTTAGGATTTGGGGATTTTATTTATTTTGACTTAAGTTTGAAAATGATCCTGAAAGACTAAACCTTACCTTTTAATAATTGGGTTTATTTAGAGGTTGACCTTTATGATAAATGAAATTATATCTTGATCCTTGTAAGCTTTTTAGGGTAAACCAATATTTAAAAGGGCATACATTAACAATGTCTAAGGTTAGGCTCATCAATCAAACTTATGAAAAATCAACTTCTCAAATAAAATGCAATAGGGACCAGCAATGCTTATTATTTTGATGAAACCAAAAATTTTAAAATTGGGGGTTTCAAAAGTTGAGTCAAATTTGGCTCCAACATAGGCTCTGACTGGGACAATGTGCTGAAAACATGAGGCACTTGAGAATTACATAATCTCCTGGTTTTATTGCAATTTTGGACAAAAATTCAAATCATCAAGACTGATAAGCAAAGCTTTGAAAAACAAAACATAACAATTTTTAAACTGAAAAACTATACAAACAACAGGATATCAAAGCAATAGAGTATGAAAACTGTAATTCCTTTTATTCAATTTGGAAACTAGGGTCAAAATTTTAGAAACAGATGAGTTTTTTAGATATATTGTCATGCTTGTTTCAGCTAAGTCATAGGATATGATTACACAAAATTTGTCAAAGCTATTTGTTCCATCATGCTTTGGCCCATGTGTGTGTTTGTGCATTCATTTTGATTTCTAAGTCTTCCAGAACTTTGCCATATCTGAGAAAAATAGTTAAGCCTAATATATGATTTCACTCTTAAAAATTTCACCATTCTGTAGGGCTCCACTGCTAGTCAAGCATCTATAGCCTCGGTGGAGTTGCTTCTAATCCCATCCGGTTTTACCCTACTGCCAGTCAAGCATCTATAGCCCTAGTAGAGGTTTTCCAAGATATCTTAGGTAGTGACTCAATTTACTTTTATTTTTATTTTTCTTTCTCGTTTGAGAAGTATTTGATATAAGCAAATTGTGCAAAGAGTATGCCTGAGTTGAGGATTAGTTTTTGGATAAAAAGGATGAGTGTAATGATTTTTAGCTCAACCACCCTCTCAAAGATAACTTGTTTCTTTAGACCTTGAAGTCACCTTAAGTATCATTTGTAATGTGAGGCTTTGACATGGTGTTTCAATCAGCTCTGTTTTCATTTTGTTTTATCTCATATCAAATAACCATTGCATAAACACTCATATTTGAAAAATTGTAAATCTCATCAGAGTCTAAAAATAAATCTCCTTTCTTCTTATTGTTTTTGGAGGAATCAATAGTAATGTATACTCATCAAACTAAGAATACCATGTGCAATAGTAAACTCAGAATTATACTAACAATAAAAGAAAAGTTTATCTAGAAAACACAACAAAATTCATCACTCTGTTTTTGGGATTTTTGCTTTTCCATTTTTTTATTTTCTCTTTTTTTAAATATTTTCACCTTCAACAAGGATTGTACATCTTGAGGTGTTGGCCATTAACAGGGATAGCCATTAGTTCTCCCTACAAAGTTTGCAACTTGTAAGTATTCTGCCCTATAACATGGGCTATCTGGTATGGACCAATCCATTTAGGTTCAAATTTACCCTTTTCACCATGCTTATCATTTTTAGGATCCCAATAGATGACTATATCTCCTTGAAAAAAGGAGTACCCTTGGCTTTCTTATTAAACAATTTCATGGTTTTTGAGTTTGTTCCATCATTCTATTAAGGGTCTCTCTTCTTTGTTCTTCTAACAGGACAATTTGGTCAAGCCTTCTCTATAAGGGATTGGGGTCTTCATGGTCTTGCAACAAGAGGGAAAGTGCCAATTTTTCTATTCTTGAAGGTAATAAGGCTTTCTCTCCATATACCATCTCATAGGGGGTCCTTCCTATGTTTCTTTTAATAGACAACCTATCAGCCCATAGAGCAAATTTAAGTTCACTGTCCCATCCCCTTTTGTTCTTACCCAATGATCTTTTTATTCTAGTTATTACATTTTTATTTGATGACTCAACAAGACCATTTCCTTGGGGGTAATAATTAGTAGAATGGGATAGTTCAATTCCATATTCAACACAAAACTCTATCATTTCATATGAAACAAAATATTGTGCATTATATGTTACCAGTTTTTGAGGAACTCCAAACTTGGTTAGAATGTTTTCTTCTAAAAATTTGATGATGGTGGTAGTTGTGGATGTTCTTAGAGGAGCAACTTCTACCCACTTTGTGAAGTAATATATTGTAGTTAAAAAAAAAAAAAAAAAAAAAAAAAAAAAAAAAAAAAAAAAAAAAAAAAAAAAAAAAAAAAAAAAAAAAAAAAAAAAAAAAAAAAAAAAAAAAAAAAAAAAAAAAAACCCCCAACCACCCCCCCCCCCCCCCCCCCCCCCCCCACCCCCAACCAACCCACCACCCCAACACCCCCCACCCCCCCCCCCCACCCCCCCCCACCCCCCCCACCACCCCCAACCCCCCCCCAACCACCAAAAAACCCCCCCCACCCAACACCCCCAAACACCCAAAAACACACCCACAACACCCCACCAAAACAAAAAACCAAACCACAACACAACACCCACACCAAACCCAAAAAACCCAAAAACAACAAACACAACCCAAAAAAAAACCCACACCACCAACAAAAAAAACCAAAAACCCCACCCAACCACCACCCACCCAAAACCCCACCAACACACAACCCCACCCCACCCCAACCCCAACAACAAACAAAAAAACACAAAAAACACAAAACCAAAAACAAACACCAAAAACCCCCCCAACAACACAAACCAACAACAACACAAAAACCCCAACAACCCAAACACCACCACCAAACCACCAAACCCCACACAAAACACCAAAAACAAACAACCCCAAACCCCCAAACCCAAAACCCCAAACCCCAATTATACACAACCAACAACACACACAACCCAAAGCACCCCACCAACCAACCAACCAACCCAAAACAACCACACACACCAAGGCCAAAAACAAACACACCCAACACAAAACCACAAAGCCCACAAAAAAAAAGAGACAAAGAAGGGGGAAGCACACTCAGGACAAGGCTGAGAGAGCGAACCTGGGCTATCCGAATCGGCGCGGAGCTTGGAACTCTTCAGCAACTTGGAAAAAGGGGCAAAACGCCATTGGCTACCACTCGAGTTTTCTCGTCACCTCTGATGGAGAGGATGTGTTCATTAGGTGGGGGCTATTCCCATTTGGAGATGAGGGCCCCAGCTCAAATGGGTGGCTGGGGTTTGAGAATCCCGAAGGGCGGGCAAGAGCAATATCGGGGAGCGGGAGTTTTCCCACTTTCGATAGGAGAGGTTCGCTCGTATGCTCTTGAATATTGGGGATTGTCGATTGCGAGAATGAGTCTTAAGTGGGGAAAGTCGAACATAGAAGAGAGGGCTTGGGGGGGTGGTTGATCTGGGATTGTCTTCCAACAGAATGACATTGAGTCGTGATACCCTCGAAGGGTCTCTTGAGGTGGAGAGGTAGCAAAGAGATGGAAGGGGTCGGAGCATCGAACGTTTTGATCAATGCCGTAGTCATCCATGAGAGATACTTTTGGGGAGCAATACCAGGCCTTCCTTCAATGATAAAAAGAGTCGATCATGACATCTTCATGGATAATGTCATGGAGGGTGACTAAATCGGCAACATCTTCAAGGGCTCTGGCCATTCCCCGGTGCGTTATTTTGAAACGATTTCAAAGCACTTTGGGAATCTGTGGTAGTTTGGATATTTAGGGGTGGAGTTCCTAGGAAACTTCTCCGTATTACGAAGTGGAAATGCGGTTGTCATGAGGCGAGGTCGTTAGGTGGACATTCTTTCTCCGTTCGTGAGGTCAAGGCTACTCATCGAACCTTGATTCCTCCGGGATATCTTCTTTTAGATTTGAAGGCACCTAGACAGAAATGGATCTTTAGCTCACGAGTCAAGTGATTTTATCGGATGAAGACAGGAGATTCAGAACTCGGACTTCTTAAGACACGGGAGTCCGGTTAAAAACAGGTTCAAGAATGGTCTTTACGACTTAGAGATTTTGGGTAAAACAGAGTCTCAGATTCTAAAAGTCTTTCGAATGAGCGATCAATTCTCACTACTACTGAAGATGAGAACCGGATCTCACCGGAATTTGTTATAACTACAGCTTTGGTGAAGACGGGCTAGAAATTTTCTCAAATATGGGACCTTGCGTCCAGGCATGCAAAATGTTGGTCATCAAACTCACAGAAAGGACTTTGGTGGGTTTGGGCCTAGACCTGCGACAACATTGAAAGGCGAGAGGAAGAGATGCCCTCGTGCCAATCTGAGAAACGGCTCCTATACTAATCTACTTTTGGGGTTTGAGATAAGAGGAGAAAGAAATAAAATGAGTTCGGGTTAGAAAAAGAAATAAAAAAGGGTAATGGTTAGAGATTGATGATTTGATGTGGGGAAGAATAGGAAGCACGATCACTCATTAATAACTCAAATAGCAGCAAAAAACACCAAGAAAAAATGAAAGAAACGAAGTGTCGAACTTCCTATGTATCCTCTGGACGGGTTGCAGGGTTCTCCTCTCTCTCGCTAGAATTCGGGGTTGAGTAGCAAGATTAAGATGAGGGAATAACAAACCACAATCCACGGAGATAAAAGAAAACGACAAAGCTTTTTCCTCTCCTATGTATCCTTCGAGGGAATTTTAGGGTACAATTCCCAATCGCACATCGGATTCGGATTGAGTCTCGGTATACGAGTGCAAAAGACAAAAGAATTAAGCACGAAGGAATAAAAGAGATAAATGGAGCATAAAAATCTTTAGTATTAGATGAGGACATTAAGTTAAACTTTCTAGCAAAGTTCCCCCCTTTTACATTGCAAAGCCTGGGTTTTTATAGAGGACCCGGCCTCGAGTCATTATTACAAAAGACGGAATACACCCTCGGGCTGAGAAATCAGCTCCTCGTTGATTGAGTTTTCAAATTGGTTGAAACGCAACGTGACGGGTCAACCGTGGAAACATTCATTTAATGCGCCGCCCGAGTGTCCCTGGCTTCTGGATGTTGTGGTTGAGTGATCGTTATGCCCACCGGGTTTTACTCCGAGGACTGTTACGTCCCTTTCGTTTTCCAAGAATAGTCAACGGACCTATCGGGCAAGAAAGGGGGTACTTATGAGGGGCCTTCGATCACCTTGGGAAGTTGCCCGCCTTGGAACGTGGGCCCAAAAAGTGCTTCGCTACATATTCGCCTCGCTAAAGCCTCGGACTGAAGTAGGTTCCTTTTGTCCTTCGTAGAATAATTCTTCGCATAAACTTCTTCGGGGATGTCGGGTGCCGAGCGGATTCCATCTTTGAAGTGGGGCCTTTGTCCTTTGCTGGCGAAACTGCTTCGGCTGGAAAATTTTTCGGCCCGATTCTCTCTCAAAAACTGTGGTTCGGGGAATATCCTCCCGAAGCATTTCTCTGGAATTTTGCTTCAGGCACCATTGCTTTGGGTGAAAATTGGCTGAAGTAGGTATTGGAAATACTTCAGGCCTGAAGTAGTTTCCTTGCCTTGGCTGATTTGGGTTATGCTCTCCTCCTTCGATGAAGTCGTTTGGGTACTGCTTCGCAAAAATTTCGCCCGAAGCGGCTGCTGAAAATGCTTTGGGTGCGAAGCGTTATCTTTGTATTTTCTTCGACGAAATTACTTCGCAAGGTTTTCGCCCGAAGTGGTGATGAAAAGTGTTTCGCGAAGCTTTTTTTCACATTCTCCTCCTTTTCTTTTGGCGAAGCTATTTTCCTTGGCCTATTTGGTAGCGAAGCTCTTTCTTCTTCATTTTATAAAAGGGGCGGTAGGGAGAGTCAAAATTGCTGCAACTTAAAAAATAAAAGAAAAACTTTCAACAAAGAAATATTATACAAAAATTCTATTATTCTTCTACCCCTTGTATAATGTGACAAAAAGTGTCAACAGTATGATCCACTTGTGCTGGCCCGATGAATTAGGCTTGATCTCTCCAATTAAATCAATACCCCATTGGGTGAATGGTGTTTCAATGATTACTGAGCTTGAGAGGCATGGTTTCCAACTGCTTCTTTCCTACAAAAACCTGGCAGTTATGACAGTTCCTAACATATTTATATACATCTTTAAAAATGGAAGGCCAATAATATCCTGCTCTCATTATTTTATTAGTTGTGGCTTTTGGAGCAAAATGTCCTCCACATAAACCATTATGAAACTCATTAATTATTTTTGGGACTTCATTTTCATATAAACAGACTAATAACACTCCATCAAGGTGTTTCCAGTAGAGCACACCATCCTGTATATAATATTTTTGGGCTTGAAGCTTGACTGACCTCATTCTATTTGTTGACATATCTTTAGGGAATGATAGGGTTTGTAAGTATGACAAAATTTCCTCATACCATTTGCATTTGGTATTATTGATTCTTCTGACATCATATGCTTCATCTATTGTGATAACATTATCAAATCCTTCTTCTTCTTTGTTGGCCAATAGTTTAGCCAAACCTTACCCTTTGACAGTTTTAACTATTTTGAATTCAACATCATACTGCAGAAGCTTTACCATCCATCTTGTTGGTCTTCCTAATGGCTCTGATTGAGAAAAATATATTTTATTGCTATAAAAGGGATACAACAGTAAACTTTATTTGAGCCAAATATACCTTTGAAGTGTTCTAAATATTGGATGACTGCATAAGCATGTTTCTCTAGCAAGGTGTATTTAAGATGTGCTCCTTTCAGACCTGAACTCATGAAGGCTATTGGCCTTTCATTATTTTCATCATCTTTCTGTGAAAGAACTGCAACAATGGAGTGTTCGGATGCATAAGAGTAGATATTAAAATATTTTGCATAATCAGGGCAGCTTAGGGCTGGAGTGGTTGATATGGCTTCTTTGATCTTGTTAAATGCTTCCATATTCTCTACTATCCATTTTATTTCTCCAGTTTTCTTAACCATGTCATTTATAGGTTTGGTCATCTCTGCAAAATTTGGGACAAATCTTCTAACAAAATTTATCTTGCCAAAGAAAGACCTAACTCCTTTTAAGTTCTTGGGAGGGGGAATTTTAGAAATAGCTTCTATTCTTTTTGGATCAATGCTTATTCCTTTTTCTGAAACTATATGACCTAATAATTTTCCTTGAGTTGTCCCGAATATGCATTTCTTGGGATTCAAAGATATTCCAAATTCTTTGCAATGAGCAAAAACTACAGCTAAATGTTCTAAGTGGTCTTCTGGATTTTTAGAAAAAACTGTAATATCATCTAAGTAAACAACCACTATTTTGAACATTAATCCTTTAAAGGCAAAGTCCATTGCTCTCTGAAAAGTAGCACCTGCATTCATCAATCCAAAAGGTATCCTTAAATATTCAAATGTGCCCCATGGTGTTGTGAAGGTTGTCTTATGTCTGTCTTCAGGATTAATCTGGATTTGATTGTATCCAGAAAAACCATCCAACAGGGACAATCTGGATGAACCTACTACTGCTTGTAGCAGTTGTTCCATATTAGGCAATGGGTAATTGTCTTTTAATGAACTTTTATTTAAATTTTTGAAGTCAACACAGAGTCTAATATCACCATTCTTTTTCCTAACTGGTACTAAGTTGGATATCCAAGAAGAAAATCTTACCTTTCTAATTATTTTGGAATCCAACAATTTTTGTACCTCTTTTTGCATTATTGGGTGCAGAGTCGGGTTATATTTCCTCTATTTTTGTCTGAATGGCTTGGAATCTTCCTTCAAGGGTATTATGTGTGTCATTACATCTGTCTTGAAGGTTTTTAAGTCTTCATAAGTCCAAGCAAAATGTTCCTTATTTTTCTTTAAGAAACTGATGTATCCAACCTTTTCTTTAGCTGGCAAAGTTGTGTCTATCTTGACTATTTTGGGTTCTTTCATTGAACCAATGTTAATATTTTTAGGTATCACTTCTTTAAGTAAAGGCTTGTAAGCTTTGTCAAAATCATCAAATAGACTTTCTAGGGAAACCAGTCCTTTGGGTATTCTATTTGTTTTCAGCTGGATTACTTCTACTGGTTCACCTATCTGGTCTTTTAGCTGATCTTCATATTTTTCATCACAAATTATGTCTGCATATTGATTTTGCAGAGTCATGAAATCTCTAATGTCTACATCATCTTGAAAAACCTGTAGGTAAACTATGTTATCTGGTAC
The DNA here is from genome assembly GCA_028583015.1 of Wollemia nobilis. Lineage (NCBI taxonomy): Eukaryota > Viridiplantae > Streptophyta > Pinopsida > Araucariales > Araucariaceae > Wollemia > Wollemia nobilis. The sequence goes on from JAQPPZ010000513.1 coordinate 19,230,707, forward strand.
AGAAGGCTTATAAACTGAAATGGTTGGGAATCTATCCATATATTCTGTGGTTATGTCTGGATGATCTAAGCCTGAGGTATTTACAACTAAAAGATCTACAACATGATTTTGTTCTCTTGGAATAAAAGAAATATTGAAGGCTAAAAACTTTTCAATTTCTTCTAGTACTGCATTCTTGTATTGTTTTAACCTAGGATGCTTGGTCTGATATTTTCCTTTGATTTGTTGTATAATCAATTTTGCATCCCCTGTTACAATTAAGTAATTAATGCCTAGTTCTTTTGCTTTCCTCAATCCTAGCAATAAGGCTTCGTATTCAGCTACATTATTTGTGCAAGGGAATTCCAGTCTATAAGGAATACCAAGGTAATTTCCTTTTACATCAGTCAAATTAATTCCTGCACCTGCTCCAGATTGGGATTTAGCTCCATCAAAAGACATAGTCCACATTTCTTGAGTTAAAACTCTATCTGATTCAGCATCCACCAATTTCATAACTTGTGGGTCCATGTTCTTTGCTTCTGGTACTTCTACTAGGAATGGGTTATGCCATATTGAATAAACTCCCATCCCTCTTTCTTCTACAGAATTTACCAAGTTTACCATTGTTTCATCTATTTTAATCAATTCTACGGAATATTTATTGAATGGTTCTCTACGTAGAGTCACATTTTCCTTGTCTGACATTGGGATGGTTGCATAAGACCAATCCAGTTGAATTGAACCTCCTAGTTGTTCAGCCCAATGTCTGCTTAGTAATAATGAGAAAAATGGGTCAACATCCACTACAACAACGTCCATTACTATGCCCTTTTTAGGGTGTTGATCTAAGAAAACCAATAACCCAGTTATCACCCCTACACAAGGCACTTGTCTGCTGTCCATGACTAAAATAGGGGCAGAATCTCTAGTACATATTAACCCCATTTGATCAGCTATCATTTTGGGCATAATGTTATGAGAAGCTCCACTGTCTAACATACAGTTGTGGATAACATACCTTTCTCCTTCATCTGAATTATACCTTAGTGATACATAGAAGGGTCTAACAGAAGAGGGTGACCTTGTGTCATGCTGATCTTTCCTGGCAGCATGACATGTTGGGTCTTCTTTTTGTTCAACTAACCCGAATGCTCTGCAGACTTGTTCTCTATATTGTTGTACTTTCATAAGTTCACCAAATGTGATGTTGACCTTTTGTTTGTTGAGTTCTGTCCCAGCATCGAATTCAATATTTTTAATGTCCAATGGTTTGTTACTTTCTTCTTTGAGTGCTTCCTCCTCTACTTCAATAATCTCAGGGATTATTCTTTTAGGGGTTTTATCAACTCTCTCTCTATTAGCACTTTTGTTGATGAAAGGTTGCTTCTTGATTTCACTAGTGGGAGTTGTTCCTGTCCTTTCAGGGATTGTTCTGTTCCTTAAATTTAGAACATGGGTTGCTTCCAATTCTTCCACTTCTTGAATAGTAGGAGTTATCTTACCTTGTTTCATCTTGTCATATCTTGACTCATGTGATTTTTGCAAGATTTTGGTACCTTCTGCTACAAGAATTTGAGGATAATGATTTGAAGCATATTTTTCCATATTTTCTTCAAACAACCTTTCCTTGGACTCATCTTCTAGAGACCAACAAGCATTAATTCTTATATCCTCCTCTGAATCATCATGTAAATCTACATTGTGCTGATCACTTAGATGTATTCCACATGCATCAGGGTTATGAGGTGCATCACAAGTAGAGCAATAATAAGGAAATCCTTCTGCTATATTAATAGATGGTATAGGATTGGGAACATTATTTTGATCTCTATTAGAGTCTCTATTTTTCTAGTTATTGTTTCCATTGTTCCTATTCCTATTTCCTTCTTCAGGGCCATTGTTGTTTCCCCAATTTCTGTTGAAATTTTTCTTAAAGGGTGGGCGATTATCAACATGTGGTCATTCTGCTTGTGATGTCTCATTGTTATTACCATTATTTCTTTCAATTCTTGCTAACCTGTTGCTCATAGTGTTGAACATCTCAGCCATTTGATTTGTTAGTTTTTCCATTGGATCTATTTCAGTTCTCCTTTGCAAATCAAATGCTACCCTTTTGGGCTTTCTTTCAGGTATGTTAGCTTCTAGAGAGTAAGGCTTCATCTTACCACTATCAAACATATTTCTTTCTATATCCATTACTTTTTCCATACATCCATCTATAGTGTTAGCTTGTTCTTGCCTTAACTCATAATTAAATTCTCCTTGGAAAGCATTCTTATAAAAACATATTGACTGAATATCACTAGGTCTAAGGTTGGCAGGGATTTTATTTCTGGTTTTTGAGAATCTTCTGTTAAAGTCACTAACAACCTCATTTTCCTTTTTCTTCATAGTGGCCAACTCAGTTAACAGAGATTGTTCATTTTTTCTTTCACCATATTTCTTTAGAAAAACAACTTCCATCTTAGTGAAATCTGGGATATCATTATTAGGAAGAGAATTGAACCATTCTCTAGCATATTTTTCTAAAGTTTGTAAAAATAGTCTTAAGACTACATCCTCATGTTCAACCTCTAAACTATCCATTGCATACAGAAAACTTTTGATGTGATCTTCTCTAGTTACTGCACTATTTCCTAGGAATTTTGGAAGGTATTTGTGAGATTTACTGGGTAAGGCATTTAAATTTGTAGGTAACACAAAGGGCCTATATCTATTGGTTCTCCATAAATGAACATTAGCCTGATTTTGTTGATTTCCTGATTTGCCTGAGCCATTGTTACCATAGGTTTTAAATTTCTGGCAATAATGCCTACAAGAATATGAGTTTGGGTCGCCTGAGTATGATCTAAAGAACAAAATACAGAGCTAGGGAACTGAGATGATCCTAACGTATTTTCAAAAGAAACATTCAATATTTCATCTACAACAATACTATCTTGTATTCTATCTTTCCTTACGTACCTCTTACCACTAGAATTATTATAAGTAGTATTCTTAAAAAGTGGAGTTTTCTGATTATGTATAAATACCTCTGGATTCTCGAGTTCTGGGAATAGCTCCTTACCGCTTCTCTTGGTGTGCGCCAACACGTTCTGCTCTTTCCTTTTTTATTTTTATCTTCTGGGTTCATTCAGACAGAGTCGCTAGCATCAGGGTGCAGAAAGAACAGCATATGCTTTATCAAGAATGCTTGATATTAACACTCATCCTCACAAGAGACGATTCTTGGGATAATTCAAGAAAATCAAGAAACTAAGATTTTTCAAGAAAATAAAGAAACGTAAAATAAAACTTCGAAATTGAAAACAATGGGTAAAATAAAGAACGTACAGATTATAGAAAATCAAAGCATTAGTTCTTTATTCCTATTGGCTGCTCATTTCAAAATAATGTCATTGTTTAAGCCAAAGTTAAGAATTTAAAAACTCTTCCCCGACAACGGTGCCAAAAAATTGTTGGAACCATTTCTTGCATCCATAGGATTCGATTGTCACGCTACAAGAAATCATTTGAAACCAACGAGCTATTACAGGCTCTGGTCAACTTGCCTCTTCATTCTGATAAACATGAATATTGCTAAAGAAACACTACAGAACGGGTAAGGAAACCCCAATGGTAAATTATGATAAAACACTGATTACACGCTCCAGATTATGATTATACTAGATGTATTAATAATGACCAAGCAAGAAAATAACCATTTGTTATGCCTTATGTAGACCGGTGCCTAGATTCATTGGGTTGTTATAGCAATTTAACAACATATTTGATAGGAACAGAGAGAAGGGAGAAAAGAAAAATTGGCGCTCTTAGACTTATTCGAATATCATAATAAAACTAAAAGTTGACCAATGAGAGAAACGTACGCAATGCATTCAAATAATGTAACCCATTACGTAGTAACACACCAAACTGATACAAAGAAATAATAGGAAAAAGACCCAGAATTGTATTGATTTAAAATGTCATTACATGCAGAGTAAGCAAGAAGCTTTTAAACTCTGTTTCTCTCAGAAGTTATCAATACAATGAAGATATTCTATTCAAATAATGTAACATAAATCTCCTACTCTCCTTGTTCCAATTAGGTAACAGAAAAGTCTCCAAATATTTGACTCAATAGTCTGGAAATATTCTCAGCTTCTTGGGTACTTTCCTATCAAAATCCTGCACATAATGGGGAAGAAAGAAGAATGAATGAGAAAAATAGACACAGAAAGGAGATACAACAACACAACTCTAAAGGGCACTCAAGTATACCTCTTAGAAAAATGCTATTCTCTAAATGCTTGATGATGATTCTGAACCTGGGCACTTCTTCTTATAGGCTGAGTTCTTGAATCTATTATTCTTGGCCTGATCTTGGCCTTACACTTGTCCCTTTCTAGGTTGATCTTCAAAATTGGTACAACTGGCTTCCACTATCCCCTTTTGTTTATGTTATTATTTTGGAGGTTTCTTCTTCTAGGATAGCCTCAGGTATATCTCTAGAAGGTGAGCTCATTTCCAGTTGTTGACTGCATATTTGAACCTCCTTTCCTTTTCTGCTTTGTTGCAGTCGATTGATCTATTTGTCGATCAGTCTCCAAGCTTCGGTGTCGAAAGTTGTCGCAAACCTTAGCATGTTCATTTCCTGCAGAGTTCTATTTTTCTGTATGCTAATGGAAACTTTGCTTTTTTCATATTGGAGGATCAACATTTCTATGGTATTCACCAAGAAAGTGGATTGTCTAGACATTTTTGACTCATCATCTGGATCACAATCAAATTCTTCTATTATATTTTTGAGTAACTCTTCTATACTGGGAGCTTCTAAGAATTCATCTAATGACAATCCAATATCTGCCATTTTGTTAGTTGCATCTTCCAATAGACTTGACATCTCAGCAACAACATTGATCCATCTTCCTTTGTTTACCCCAAACATGGCTGCTTTTAGGAATTCAATATTGCACTGTACCTTGGTGCCATCATTCATCATTATCTCCTGGCTCTGCATCTCCTCAAAGTTGTCTCCCATTAGATCAAGGGTGGGATGAATGATTTCAAAGTATTTTTCCCTTTCATGCACTAATGTTTCCATTTCTCGAGCAGTTATTCGAATCACTCTAATCTGTCTGAACATTTCGGTGATCCCTTTGACATGATCTCAAATTTTTATTGACATTTCTCTCTTCATTGTGTTCAGATAGTAAGTATAATTCAGTATTCTTACTACTGAAGGGGGCTGTGTTTTTGGGGTGTCTCTTTGCATCAATTCTTCCTTTTGTTGATTTATTAGCATTTGCATTTCAGCTTTTTCTCTCTTCTCCACTTCTAATTGGTTCCTTAACTCTACAATTTTATCAAGGAGTTGATCCATGGTCTGCTCTTGCATGGCTTTGGCAACCTTAACCATGATGCCTTCTTTCCCCAGCACTGACGTTCCTCCTATTTCCTCATTGACTCTGACAACAATTGGGTCTGGTAGAATAGGAAGATTCACCTCTGCTATATCAGACACAGATGTTTCTATTCTTGTTTCATCTGCAAACTGTTCTCCTATGGCTCCCATTCCTGCCACTACCTGTAACTCCTGCTCATTGGTGGAAGTAAAGGTATTTTGCTCATCCATTCTCTCCAACAAGACCTTTGTAGAAGGTAAAGATAATTTTGGCTTCTTCTTTTCTGTAGTGGTCATTTCTATTTGATTCTTTACTCGGTGACCTCGGAACAGACTTCCAAATCCACCTGTTCTTCTCATATTCATCCGTATTATAGATGGAATTTTAATCTCCTAGCCTTTTATTTTTAGAGAGGTAGGGATGGCCATGGGTGCCAATTTCTTCACACTTGTTACTGCTAATACTTGATCAAAAATGGGAATTATAGCTTGTTCTAGAAGAGAGGACTTCTGAGCAAGTGTGGTTACAATTTCTTTCCCTTTAGCTATGCTCGGGATTTTGGAAACTTCCTGGGAAGTGCTTGGTGCTGCCTCTATTCTGAGATGATCATCCCTAGGAGTTCTGACCTATTGCTCTACTATGTCTGTTGTGCTCACAGTGACCTCCATTTGATCAATACCCTGTTCTTCTATTAACTCTAATAAAGGGTCTTCCTTGATTGCTTGAGTAGCTCCTGGTAAAATAGGTGCTACAGATTCTACTAAAATTTCTCTAAGCCTTCTCAATTCTGTAGGATAATCATAGGCTTCATGAATCTATGTGTTGCCCCTATATTTAGGAGGGAATTCATTCCATACAACCTGCAAATCTATTCCTTTTTCCATAGCCTCTAGTAACCTTTCTTCATAAGCATCTTTTCGATGCTGGATTCGAGCATATTCTCATTTTTCCATCATTTTACAGTATATACCCTTTGGGTCATAAAATCTCCAAGTTATCTCATCAAAGTCCATGTTGTCTAAATCAAACATTCCTTTGAGCAGAGTAGGGTAGCCAACAAATATGTAGTCCCCAAAGCGACAGGGAACGTTGAGCTAGGGGACTCTACCATGTTTCTTTACCAATCTCATCTTGGCTTCCTCGACCACCTGCCTACATAACTCTAGCGCTGCTAGGGATAATGGACAATACATAGGTAACAGCTTGGGGGGAATTTTGGCTCCATAGAGCCTAATATAGGTGAACCCTTCGGAGAAAAAGAAATCCCCAATCTCCTTTTCTTTGATGAAAGCCCTTACTCCTGGCCCTAGCCTATCAGGGAGTTCGCCAGTTAGAGTCCAGTGAATTTCTACCATAAAATGGTCACAGAACCAGCCCATGTGAGTCCGCCCCTCATGTATTCTCCAAAAACTAGTCTAGACATAAGGACTCTTAATGGCTCCTACTCTTTTTGGGCTTCTTCCCCCAATTGCCCTGCTATCAGGTGGATGAAAATTGAGTATTGAGAAAAATAGGGCATCTCTTGCCTTCGTTCAAAAATAGCCTTTTTTAATTCTATCATCTGCTCATGCATTTGGTTACTCAATTCTAGTTCCCATGCATAAATTGGGGTATTATTTGCCCGGTTGCTCTGTGCTACTAAATACAAGACTTTTCTGCTTACTACACTGAGATCTTGTACTCCTAGGACAATATTTACCATATCACAAAAATCTTGGACCCATGGTTTAAAAGCAGTTTTCCTAATTGGGAATTCATTAACTACTTTCTCATTTACATCAAACAATGATTTAAAAACCTCTAATATTGTTAACATTCGAGATTGAAGTTCAATTACCCATCGTATTAACCAGGTGGTAGACTCTAACAATTTAAAAACTTTCTTGATGTGCTTGGACTTGATACTAAACACTGATCAATCTTTATTATCTTGAAATGTTCTAGTCCTCTCATCGTATGCCACTACTAACCATGCCATCAAGTCCGAGGAGAAGTAAACCTTTGGACATATCAACTTCCCAAGGTTGCTGGTCCATATGTTACTTCTAGGGAAACCCTTGTACTATAACCTCCTGGCTTTATGAAATAGGTCAGCCATTATCCAAGGGGTTCTGTAATCACTCTCCATCACATGAGCAAAACTCCTGATACATGTATTTTTGATCTCGTACTACTATGCTGGAGTAGGTTTCTTATCAGCTCCACACTTTTGGGCAAAGTCATACATTGTGCTACCAGGTACAGGTGGTCCAAAAATCTCAGAGTATGGTGATCGGTCTGTAATGAATTTTACCGCCTCTCTAGTGTCTTCAGGTGCAAAAGCGTCTCCCCAGGATGCCATTGTGCTCATAGTAATTAGTCTGGTTTCTCTGAAATGAAAATCTTGAACCTCTTTTCTCTCTACACTTCTTGCGTATCAGTTTCTACTCAAGATTACCAGGGTGGTAAGGTCGCTTGATTTTGTAAGCTCAAATACTAGGTGGTGGAATGAGTTCAATATTTTTGCATGACTTGTCATTAATACTGTGTTACCAACTACTTTTTAAAATTGGCCAATGGAGATCTGCCAACATGTCTTCTTCTGAAGTTGAGCCTTTATGGTGGGTAGTGTCTTTCATTCTATGTTTCCACGGGTTCTTTGGTTTGTGTACCTGCAATCATTTATATTTTTGCTATTGGTCATCAAAACTTCTTCTTTTTTGACGTGGAAATACGATGTGTGGTAGTGGTGGCCCCTTTTTTTAAAACATCATGCCACCTAGGCCCTGGGTGATAATTAAATATTTGGGATCAATTACACTTTTAATTGGGCAGCAATCATCCTGGGGATCCTTCATAAGATTTGATTCTTGATGTGAGTGCCTGTCGTCATCCTTGATATCTATTGGAAGGGATGTGCCTTATAAGTTTGTTCTGAATACTTCCCATCCTGCAAGGATGTTAGCTTCCAAAATATCGAGGGCAAAGGTTAGGGATGATCAAGCTTTTAAATTAAATCGATATTTCAAACTTGATTTAACACTGGTTATTAAAATATTAATCGAGAACTTATTAACCAAGTTTAAAACATAGTCTTCGACATTGGATTACCTTGCTAGTGGCTTACCGTTAGATCGGATGTTCGACCAAGCGTAGCCGTCCGATCATTTACACATACCTTAGGCTACCTTGATTAATGCTCGGGCCTTAATTACCTTTGATAACCATGAACGAGCGTAGCCATTCGATCAGATTGGGTATGACCGCAACCCTTGATTTCATTTGTACCATCGGATCTACTGTAGGGTATCCTTAATTAAATGGTGGTCATTAGATCTTGGTGGGTTAAAGCGCAACCATTGATCTCCCTTTAGTTCCCAATTGCTTTTTACCGAAGCGCTGCCATTGGATTTGGGCCTGAGTGTTCGTAGTCATCGATTGATTTTGATTTTGACTTGTCAACCCTTTATTGCCTTGATTAAGTCATGATCATCGGATCTTCGAAGGGTTAAACACGTCCATCGATTTTAGTAGCTTAGATTAACTCTTTGGATGAATCACGACCATCGGATTGAATTTATTTAAAACATGACCATCGATCTGTATTAGTCATTTGTCTAAAGGAAATCTCATCTTAACCTTTGAGCAACTATCTTACATGCAGGACCGTTAGATCTGCTGGGCCTAGCCACGATCATTGGATCTGATTGGACTTAGGGTCACTTTGTCTTCAGATTTGGGTGGGAATCTCTTAATGTTTGACCATCTTGATACGTGTGCCACCATTGGATCATTTTTGGTTATGGCATAGTCGTAGATATTTTGCAACCTGTAGGGTTAGATAACCTGAAAAAGCATGCTTCAAATTTTTTTGTAAATCTTGATTAATCAAAAAGGTGGGTGATTAATAACGTATTAGAACCCTTTTTAAACATGATTAATTAAGGTTAATAAAAATTTGACTTGGTCTTACCGATAAGTCTTACCTTTGTTTTCTTGAAGCGGGTGCTACCATTGGATCCTCTCGGGAGGGAGCGTAGCCATTGATTTTGTTAGGATCTGTGCATGTTTTAACATAATCTCGATCTTCTTTGGTAGCTCATGGTAAACGTGCATCCATCAGATTTAAAGGTGAATTGGGTGCAACCGTTGGATCCTTTGCTTCTATTCCTTTGTTTGGACTTTGACTTGGGTGCTACCATCAGATCTTGATGAGGATTTAGTGCAGCCATTGATCTCTTTTACCTATGGGGTTAGTTTCAAAACAAATGTAACCATTGGATTAAAACATAAGTTTATCACTGCCCTTGGATATTTTAAAGCAATTTAACATTTAATCAAGGTTTTGACATTAAACTTAGGCTTTTGGGCCCTTAGAACATGATATTTTACATTTGGACTTGCCGAATAAGGCACATCCATTGGATCTTCATCTGGATGGCACGCTACCGTCGGATCTACCTGGTTAATCATAGGAGTGCATGTTCAAAATATTAACCATAAGTTTAATACCTTAGGCTAAGCCCTTCCATTAAAACATTTCTTTTGACCCGGTTGACTTATCTATCGAAAAGGGGTGCGTACCCTTAGAATTTTAATTAAGGCTTTGGGCATTACACTTAGGCTTTCAGGTTTTTTAGATCATGGCATTTTTAATTAACCCTTGATTTATCTCTTTAGGATTTGGGGATTTTATTTATTTTGACTTAAGTTTGAAAATGATCCTGAAAGACTAAACCTTACCTTTTAATAATTGGGTTTATTTAGAGGTTGACCTTTATGATAAATGAAATTATATCTTGATCCTTGTAAGCTTTTTTAGGGTAAACCAATTTTTTAAAAGTGCATACATATTAGCTAAGGCTAGACTCATCCATCAACTTATGAAAAATTAACTTCTCAAATAAGATGCAATAGGGACCAACAATGCTTGTTATTTTGATGAAACCAAAAAATTTAAGATTGGGGGTTTCAAATGTTGAGTCAAATTTGGCTCCAACAAGAACTCAATGTTGGTGAGGAAATTGTGTGTAGTTCATGTAGAGTGTATGTCTGACCTTCATTGATCACTTTGTGTATCTCTATCTAATCCTTTCTTGGTGCATCGATCACTTCTTGTACATTGACGTCATTGTCTTCCTAGCTATGAGTAGGTGTTTCGGTCATTTATTGCTCATCTTCCTCATATTTTCCTATTATGGATTGATAAGGATCAACTTCCTATAATAAGTACAATGTTAGTGTAGCGTATTTATGGTAGGGTTAAAATTTATCATCACAATTTTCACAGATGTCTTTCGCTCATCATTCTTGCGTCTCCTCAAAGTTGAGGCATTTAATTTGTAAAGTTTGGTTAGGTTTGGGGGTGGTATAAGCGATTTGTGATTTTCCCATAGGTGGTTTTCCTAATCGACATTGAACCTTAAGTTTATATTTTCCTAAAAAGGCTAATGCAATGGTCTGCATCATGGTATAGGGATTGAACCTCGTCACCTTCATTCTAATTTTCTCTTTCAATCCTTTGATGAAATAATTTATGAGAAATGATTCATCCCATCCTGTGTTGTGTTTGGTGATATCCCTAAACTGGGTTTGATACTCACACATGGAAGTGATTTGACGAAGGTTGGTGATATGAATCGGTGAAAACATGTTGGGGTCATGAGATCGTCCTTCATCTGCCATGTTGATAGTTTAAGATTGTTGCAATATTCAACAAGGAGCATATTTATAAAAATATCGATGGAATGTTTTCCAACTGAAATTCAAATGATCTATGGTGATAAATTGGGGACAACTTTTGCTTTTTAAATTTTTAGTAAAAATTTAAATCAACTTTTATTTTTGTTTTAATTTTTTAGTCAAAATTAAATATAATTTCCTTCAAAAATTTGGTTTTACATAACTTTTTAGGACCCCCAATGGTCAATTCTTTTTTTGAATTTGAAATTTTGTGGGAAGCACATCAACGTGGGTGGGAAGGTGACGTTAGTGATGTCAAGCATGAGGTACAAGAGGGCATTAATGACATGGGAAAAAAGGTGATATCGATGTTAAGCATGAGGTACTCGAGGGCATCAATGGCCAAAGCAAGCACAGGCAGAAGTCAATAGTGACGGTAAGTATAAGGAAACACGTTAGTGAGAAGCACAAGGTATGGTAGATGGAGGGTGAAACATGAGGTGGCCACAAGGCATGCAGACGGTGATGCAGGGAGCATGTGGTAGGTGGAGGGTGAATCATGAGGTAACTATAGGAAATGAACATGCCAACGGTAGAAGGGTGAAGCTAAGCATGAGGTACGATGGGTGGAGAATGAAAGGCAAGGAGAAATTCAATGGAAGGCAGATAAAAAAAAATGACAGACAGTTCACACGAGGAGCTAGAGGAAGCATGACCTAAGTCATGACTTTCACTATGTACTTCGATGTATTTTTTTTGGACATTTTTAGTCCCTAAGCTAAAAGTTGTCATTGATGTCAAAAGAACCTATGTAAGTAAGCACTATGATTTTGCTCCACAAAGAGCTTCATGAGAAGCAAAGGTTTTGATCAAAGGTTCTAGAAGGGATGCATGGCATTTGGTTCCAAAAGGAGCTTCAAGGGAAGCTTAGCAAAAGTTTTTTATGAAAATCAAGGAAGGCAAGAAAAGGTTTTATTTAATACAAATGGATGGCAGATTTGAAATGAGTTTTTCTTAAAACCCAAGTTGACTTTTCGTTTCATCAAAAAAGGTGCCCCGATGATGGAGAAATTTAATTTTAAAGGTTTAGTTTAAATTTTAAAATTAAATTAAAGGAAGGTTCAAGGTGTAGACCAATTGGTTCATCAAAACCCCATAAGGGGGGTGGAGATCCAAGGGTTAAATCTCGGGCCTCGTCGGACTGAACATTTATCCCTTTCCTAGTGCTTTCAGCGACGTAAAAGGTTTAAAATGATTGTGGCATGGTGGTTATAGGGGTGGACTGCACGAAGATCTATGTGGCGGCTTCTAGGGCGAATAGCGCAAAATACTGTGGCGGCCATAAAAAGCTAGACAGCCTGCCCGAATTCATGGCGGCTACCGATTCCACCATGTAAATTAAAAAAAAAATTAAATTAAAGGTTTTTCCCTCCTTTCTTATTGGTGTCGTCGACGCATGAGGGAAATGTTAAAAGGGTCGACGTATTCGCATTGAAGGATAGCTTATATAAATAAGCCAAAGTTTTTCCATTTAATAAAACTAAGGAGTGTCGCATGATTTTTGAAAACCCAAAGTATTTCTGCATCCGAATATTGTGCAACAAATTTTGTGGAGTGTGACGTAGGCAGTCAAGTCATGGATGGTCAAAGTTTTGGCACCTTGTGATGAAAGCGCAAGTGGCTTAAAGAAGAGAGTGCCCAAGGCACTCACGTAGGCAGTGTTATCTCACACGACTTAGCTACCACTTGGCAATACGATGGGCAGAGGTTCAAAATTCCAAAGCCCTTCGAGGGCTCCTTCAAGGTATGCACTCCGATTCTGATATTTGTGGGGGTAAATATTTTAACTAAAATATTTGCTTATTAAGGTTTGATTATGATTTTTGTGGGAGATATAAGGTTGAGCAAGATTTAATATTTTATTAAGGTTTGATTATGATTTTTGTGGGAGATATAAGGTTGAGCAAGCTTTAATATTTTAATAAGGTTTGATATTTGATTAATGTGAGATATTGCCTAAGAAAGCTTTGTGATTATTTTTGAGTGCAAAAGTGTTGAAAGGAAGGATATAAAATATTTGATTTGTTTTATGGTATAAGTGGTTTGTGGAGTGACAATGTTATGCAATGATTTGATTTATTTTATTTTATGGTACAAGTGGTTTTAGGAGTGATAAGGAAGTTGTGCATTAATTCTTAATAAGGTTTTCTAATTAAAAACCTTGGTGAATATAATTGTGAAGTGGAGTAATTTTGATTATTTTGTGATCTTCTAACCCTTGTGAATATTGGCAAAAGAATATTGTGATTGTGGTAGATTTCCAAAGAGGCTTCTTCATCTTCATTAAAGGTATGGGCACATTCTCCTATTGATTGATTATGGTGGTTGATTTCTAAAAATATATTTAAAGTGAAAAGGATTGATTGTGGTTTCCTTTTCGAAAGTGATTGGTTTAATGCTTCAAGGTTTTCTGGATTGAGAGTTGTGATTAAACCTTATTTTATAAGCATTGTTGTTGAAGCCCATTGGTTGTGCAAAGAACTTGAACTTGAGTTAGAAGAGAACATGAGTATCATTGTTATGTGAGATTTGTTGTTGAGCATTGTTGGAAACATTTTGAGTTGATTGATACATGCTTGGACTAGGGTTGTGAGAAAGGATTTTTTATTGAGGTGATTGGTTGAGTTGAGTTGATTGAGCCTAGTCAAGTGGATGCATATGGTTGTTCAAGTTCCATAAAACAAACTATTCTATATTCTTGATTTGAGTTGAGATTGATATTTGAGAATAGAACATATAGAGTCTCTAAAAATTCTCTTTATGCTTCTATGAAATTGATTTGAGTTGAGATTAGGATTTGAGTATAGAACATATAGAGTCTCTAACAATTCTCTTTATTCTTCTATGAGATTGATTTAAGTTGATATTGGGATTTGAGTATAGAACATATTGAGTCTCTAAAAATTCTCTTTATGCTTTTATAAGATTGATTTGAGATATTGATTGAGCATTAAGTATAGAACATATTGAGCCTCTAACAATTATCTTTATGATTCTATGAGATTGGACAAGTTCTGTGTAAGCTTGTTAAGCATATTTGAGCAAGTCCTAGAGAGGACTTATTGAGCAGATTTGAGCAGGTTCTGTGTGGACCTATTAAGCAGATTTGGACAGGTTCTGTGTGGACCTATTGAGCAGATTTGGACAGGTTCTATGTGGACCTATTGAGAAGATTTGAGTAGGTTCTATGTGGACCTTTTGACCAGATTTAGAAAGGTTATGTGTGAACCTGTTGACTAGATTTGAGCAAGTTTTGTGTGGACTTGTTGAGCAGATTTGGACAAGTTCTGAGTGAGCTTGTTGAGCATATTTGGACAAGTTCTGAGTGAGCTTGTTGAGCAGATTTGAGAAGGTTCTGAGTGAACCTATTGATACAAATATTTGGAGGTGATAGAGTATAGAGGACAGAGTCTTAGTGGATAGAGATCCAAAAGCCAGGACAATAGAATACAAATCTGAGTAAGGAGTCTTCAAGTGGAGAGATATCCACCAATCAATGCAGCAGAGAGACAAAGTCTTCTAGAAGATCACTAGCTAGAGAAAAAAGAAAGAGTTCTCCTATGGAAGAGATCCACAAACTTGATATTAGGGGATCAGCATCTCCTTTGGAAAAAGGTCCATAAACATTGTAAAAGGGAAATGATTCCCATGATATTATTTGAGAAATATTTAGAAGAAATATTTTCTCTGTGGAGGTAGCCCACATTGGGTGAACCACGTTAAAATTGATGTATTTATTGTGTGTTATGATTTGTGCATTTCTTTCATTATTGCTATTGATATTGCCATTGATTATATTGATTAATACTATTTGGGAAAGAAAAGTAAAAAGTGATCTTATACTGTTCACCCCCTATCAGTATAAGCTTGTGTTCTTCAATTTTAAGCAAATAATTACCTCTCTCTTGATGATGAGAGACTATTATCCATTAAATTTAAAATGTTTCTTCACTTTGCACAATTTTGATGCAGCAAGCATAAATCGACGATCGAAAATCATTTTAAACTTAGCTTAAAATTAAATTTCTTTAATTTTTATCATTGGATTCCTGGGTACTCCGTCAAAAAATGATGTTTGTGCAATAGATTCAATTATATTTACTGTTTTGATTGCATCGTTTGATCTGAGAGAGATTTAAGAGGCTCAACAGGGATTGTAAGAGATCTAAAGCTTTGTTCCTTCGTCTATGATGTCGTAATGCTCGTTATTCTTTGATCTCTTATAGTTTACAAAATATTACATAGTTTGGTCATTGAAGCTTGAGTTTTATTGCCTGGATCGGTTCGAATATCTATTGATGTAGAATTTTACAAGCAACGATTTGAGTTATTTATCACTTTGAAAAATTTACTTCTACCACGTCAAAGGCTCACTAAGTATTTGTAAATATCTTTGTTAATTTTCTATGTCTTTGATATATGTCACGTTTTTACTAGGCAATATTTTAAAATGGTAATGTGTGGCTTATGAATTGACATGAAGACTATCATTAGAGAAGGACGTAGCTAGAGATGGTGTTTGCTATTGGAGGTGTGTGAGATGATAACGCTGATGCCTACATCGTTGGATAGGATGTTGAGAATGGTAGAAATAATCAAGGATGAGATAATGAATTGCACACCTTGTACATAGATTTCTAATAAGCGAGTGGTGAGGAGGCGCAAGAATAGAATGAATCTGATACCAGATGGTAGGAATATATGTCCTATCAGGTTAAACAAGTAAATTTTGATGTGAGAAATTAATAAAAATGGTAGAATCGCTTTTGGATTGAATCACCTTTTCACTACAGAGGAAACCCTGCCAATGGATAAATAATATATTTATATTCTTTCTTATTCATGGATAACTTTTTACACCCATTTGAATGATATTATATACCTACTCTATAGTTGTGATTGAAAGGACACAATGGTCCATATAAAGTTATAATTTCAAATTATTAGATAATGGTTAGGATTATTGAATCGTAACACTCCATAACTGCTAAGGTTAGTGTTGTCCAAGAATTGCATGTGTCTAATTTGGTTAGATATTTTATATTTTTACAAACATAATAGTAGGTGAGACAATAATTTTCTTGGAAAGGATTAAAATTAGATATCAATACCTTTATGGTTAAATATAAGGTATGTTAGTATAACAAGGGAAAATTGTTGAATCTCCTTTGTTATAACACTGTCCTATTCCTTACTACCAATGAGAGCACAATTCGATGGATTATAGTGAGGGTCTTTCCAAATATTAAGAAAAAATATGATCTTTGTGGTAGTTGTAGGTAGCAAATCCACCTTCCAGAAGAAGAAGAAGAAGTGATAAATGGATTTTCCCAATTTTGACAGTTTTGACAAGTTTTGTAAACCGTACAGGTAGGAGTAAACCGTACAGCCAAGAGGGCAAACCGTACAAGGTAAAGATAAATTATACAAGGTGCAATGAAATGAAATGAAATGCATGGGAAATGTAATTTTAGTTTGCAATTATGCATGTATTTGATTATGAAGATGTTAGACTTAGTAAAAGTATTAATTAATGCATTGCATTATGCATGGCCAGTTGTAAATAACTAATTGCCTCAAGAACCATTTTGGAATAGCCTGGGAAAAGTTATATAAGGTCCCATTTTTAATTTTGATATTCTGGTTAGTTTTTAGTCATAATCTAGTGTTATTATAGTTATTGGGAAATGCTATGAGTCCTGGTTGTGGATTTTTATTACATATCTCTATTGTTGAGTGACATTGTTGAATAGCAATAAATCTTGGAATAGTTCATGGTTTTCCTTATGCAGTGTATGATCTTGGAATGGTAGTGTAGATACCTAAAACACATCATGTTTAGGAGTACCCATATGGACACATCTACAGACCATATGAACCCTCTTGGATCTCTCCAGGAGCAAGCAGTGGTCCTAACCACTCAAATAGGGTAGTTCTAGCCCCTCTAAGCCTGGCCTCTCTCAAGAGGGGCGACCACCACACCTGGCCACTAAATACTACAATGATCATACATATATGCTAAACCTGATAGCGATCGGCATAACACATAGTCTGGCCATGATTATGGGCCTAGATCACGTAGTTTGACTACACCTGTGCATGGATTTCAGGCATATTTTGGTAAGGAACTCCCTGAGTCCCTCCTAACGGCCCCTTCAATGCAAATTTATGACTGATGCTTCCTACCTAGAATGGTAAGTCGCATGCAATTTTGATGGAAGCTTCTCTAGGAAGCCAAGTTCCATATCTGAAAGGAAAGTCTACATATAGACTCTCCCACAAAAAGCAAAGGATCCATAGATTTTGAGAGTTAAGCAGTGAAGCCCTATCAAAATGGAGCATCGATCTTAAACACTTTGAGGAGAATTGGAGCACCATTCACTGAGCTACACCCACGCATCAGTTTTTAGATTCACTATTACCAACCGCAAATCAGTGTAGGAGACACACTCGGTGACCCTTGAACATAAATTTTGGCAAAGAGGATAGTGCACAAATCCCTAAATCACAAGGAGGAGAGCTTAACATCATGGTCATTGTCTCGGATAGTGGTCCACTGACATATCTTAGGGCATTAGCAGTATTTTCTCTTGCTTTTAGCTTAGCTTTATTACTGCTTAATTTATGGATTGATCATAGTTTAGATCTGGTTTCATTTACACTTGTATTTTGTATTTCCTTAGCTTATCATGCATTTCTTATTCTATTCATGTTTATATTTCATTATCAGTATCATGAGTATTCAGATCCGCTAACAAAGGAATCATCCAGAGAGGTGGCCCATCCTACTAATCATACTTTGTTGTTTTCATGAGCATAGGTATAGATCCTCAGGACCATATTGAAGTAGCAGGAGCATAGAGATCCCTCTAGGACTAGATATGGATAAGGGGGCATCTGTAAGCCCCTATACAGTTTTGTGTGTGGGACCAGGAGGCCTACGTAGACACACCATTCCCTTACAGGAATTTATTTGATCGCTGCTCTATATTGTGTAAATATTTGTATCAAAATTATGGGTATCCCTCAAAGGGATAGACTTGTAACCGAGGATTCGAGATATCAATAAATAAAGCCTCTTTATTTGCTTTCTTATTTCTTGTGTTGCATGTGCTTTCAGTGTTTCATTTTGTGCAAGTGGTAGCATACATAATAAATCAATATTGCAAGTAGGGTAGCTGGGGTGCACGCTTCTTGGGGTCGCACAGATGGCGGTCATGGTGGGACCCCCACCAAGTTTTTATTTTTTGGTCGATTTACTAATATTTTAGGAGTTTTTCTCTGTACAGGTCTAGCCACTTTTTTCAATAGCGACTAGCAGATCTTAACCGCTATAGTTGTTAGCAGATAGAATCAACCGCTCTGGTAAATAGCAGCCAACAGGAAAATAGAGATAGAGGGCACCTAGGTCATCATCAGATGAGGAATTGAGGTTGGTACATATCTACATTTATTTTCCAAAAACAACAAGAAAAAACATAGTCTAAGTAGGGAAAAGTGAATAAAATGAAAAGAAAATTGTATTGTGTGTTTCTTAGATTTCTCTAGTTTCCTCTAGGCACTACTAGGAATAGTGGGCCTCTACTTGTAAGGTATGTCCTAGTATCCAGCATGCTAAGATTCTGTGTGATCAGTTTGCTTACATGTGGCCCAATCAGTAGGTCACCCATTCACAAAGTAGGAGGTACATTGCATGAAAATCATCTAGAATAGATTAGATATGTATCTCTATAAAATCAAAACATTCCTTTTAGGCATGTAGTGATGTAAATAATTCATGTTGGTTTATGCATCATTTTATATTTTAAATTTTAAAAATAATCCCACACACTTTCACGTTCCACAATAACATTGGTAAGGTTGGATTTCATCATCGATCCCCAATTTAGATCGGTGACATTGGAATTCATCTCCTTCCACCGGCTTGCCCCCTAGGCATCCTTAGATAGAATAGAGAGCTCCTTTTTAGTTGGCGTTGGTCACTTGTGTTAAAAATGTTTCCCACTATTTCATAGTGGAATAACTAGGTGAACCCCCCACTAGGATTTAAGCGATGTACCCTAGACTCTTTTGAGAATTCATGTTTAGCACTAGCGTTCCTAGCCTCCACTTTGATTGATTTCCATCATTCTAAGTCCACAGTACAAACAATAATTCAAGATCAACAACAAATCTTAACACACCAAATAGTTTAGGGAACACATAAAAACATTTAAAGAGATAAACACTTGCTTGTTTTATTTGTGTAATTTGGAAACTAATCAAAAATATAAGGCATAATCAGAATGGTAAACACATGGAGAAATTTCCCCCGGTCCAACACCGAGGGGGATACTAATGCTCCTAACATTCACAGTCATACTGGTGTGGAGCCGCCCACCCATAGTGTAGCCGGATGAAGTTTGACAAGTCTTAGGGGTGACAATTCAACCCTTGGGAGAACTCCACAAGAAACCCCAGCAAGAGATACACATCTTGGTTACTCACCTTGTAGACATGAGGAGGCCTCAAGGCCCTCCTCGACACATATGGACTAGGAGTCTTAATGGTGCCTCTCATCACATAGACAATATGGGGCATCACGACTTCCCTCTTCACATCGATACATAGAGGCATCTCGACCTCCCTCGTCTCACAGACATACAGAGGCTGCAATACCTCTGTCATTGCACCAACATGAGAATTAGTCAAGACCATCCTCATCGTATAGGAATGCAGGGGCTACAAGACCCCAAGCTTCAAAATAAACACATAGGACATATCTGCCCACTTAGGGGTAAGACCATAGGGCTACACCTAGTCGTAGACCCCAGACATCATACACATCCCCTACAGATGAGAGAGTGCCCTTAGACCATGAGATCATTGGTACCAATGGGACTCCATGGGAGAATCCATGGAGAACTCGATAACTTGATGAGTTGGATCAAGTTCCCTCAATACCAGCTCCGAGAAGCATCACTACCGCACATTTTACTTCAGGAAGTTCACATAGTGTAGCCACTAGATGCACCAATGAACCAAGGGAAGCTTTAGAGTGACCCCATAGCACATACACTACTTCATATCATGAGTGTACTCAAACCTTAATGCAGTACACAGAGCAAATTTCCCTAGCATACAGGGGCAGGCACACACCAAGATTTTCCTTGAGAGGCCACATCATTAGAATTCCTCATGAAGAGGTAAAAAGACATGAAATCTCAATAGTAGGTCACTCTGATCACCTACATAGGTTGGAAGAAGAGCTATGCATTGAATTGGAATGCATGGAAGATCTTGAGCAAGAATAGCATAGGAAAATGTGCCTATGTTTACAAGAGCAACTCTCAAGAGAAGAAAGAGAGGAGCGTGAGGAGCTAGTAGAAAAGCTAGCAAGAATAGACACACACATAGCTGGTGAGAGGTATCAACATGAAGACGTGTTTATTCTCCACAAGAGAGATGCACAAAATAGAGATATGAGCACACCTACCATGCTCCACAATGCCAATAACACTTGGACTCCAAATAAATGCAAGGCAATGAGGACCAGACTAGGATGGAGGATCAAGAACAAACCCATCTTGAACCTCCAAATGTGGTCATGGGAGATGAGTGCAGATGCTCGATTAGGGCAAACACCGGGCTACCTCCTTTACCATCGTAAGCTAACCTTCAGGAACATGAGATCATTTCATTGAAGGTATACCAAATGCTCATCAAGAGAGTCAATTCTCTCGATAAGGACACAAGAGGACAAAATCCAACATTAGACAAGATACACAACTAGCCTCTGTGCCCATCAGTCCCAAGTCTCACATATCCTAAGCACTTTGAGATTCTTAGATTGGATAAGTTTAATGGAGAGGGAGATGCACAAGAACATGTGATCAACTTCATGAACGTGTGCTTCCACCTTGACAAAAAGTATACCTTGATGCTAAGAAAATTCATCATGAAATTATTGGGTGCGACAACGTAATGGTTTAATCAGTTTCCCAAGCATAGCATCACCGATTTTGAGCAGCTAATGAATGCGTTCCTAGAATGGTTCTTATTTGAAGCTAAAAATAAAGTAAACCTATCTGATCTGGCCAATTTAAAACAATGCAATGATGAGCCAATGATGGACTATGGGGACATATGGATAAAAATCATGGAAAAACTATCATTCTCCATCCCCACAGAAGAACTTGTATGAATTTTCACTAAGAGCTGTGCAAAACACATTTCTCTATTATTGTAGTTGTAGCAATATGAATCATTCAAAGAAGTCGTAGCCCAAACCAAGCTTATTGAAGACATTAAGGTCAACGAAGGAGACCTTAATCTCCACAAAAATAAATAATGGAGTAAGAACAATCAGAACAACAAGAACAAGCAGAAGTAGGCCAAGCCTTCTCAAGTCAATCAAGTTGTATTGGCCACCACCAAAGGAGGGGAATGGACAACAACCCTAGAATTATTAGGCTCACCCTCCACCAACCAACTATGATATGAAGAAAAACCAAGGCCAGAACAAAGAGTGGTAGCCACATCACTACTACACACCTCTAAATGAATCAATGCAGTCAGTGTTTAATCAGTTGAATGAGGCACAGAGGATAAGGTTTCCTAACGTACAACTTCTTGATCCTAACCATCCCAAGCCAAGGGGATACAGGGAATATCAATACTACCCATACCATAGGAGGCAAGGGCATGACATCAAGAATTGTATCAAATTCAAGAATGTTATCCAAAACATGATTGAAAAGGGAGAGTTCAAACTTGACAACCCGCTAGCTCCCGATAACAAATATATGGGTATATCAGAACCCATTGCCCAATAATGAGGTCCCTAGAGATCAGGCTCCCCAAGTTAACCAAGTCTAAGTCGAGCCACCCATTCAGGTGTGCATCAGAATGGTCGAGTTGGTTAATTTGGCAACCAAGAATCAAAGATATGGGCAACCACAGCCTCCAATGGCTCCCATTAATGTTTTGGTTGCACCTCGGCAGAGACAAGTGTAATATAACCCTCCAGGTATTCCAGCGAGACCTGTGGTGACTGTTCACAGTAGACTAGAATAAAATCTACAAACAACTCTAGCTAAGTTATCCATATATGAGCTCATACAAAAGTCCCCTAGACACATGGAGACTCTAATGGATATTTTGACATCAATCGAGCCCCAGCTCCAGAACCCAGATGCGTTCACATATTTTTTACGGTAGGTGCAGCAATGCCAAGATCCTGTGATTCATTTTTATGATCATGAAATTAATGTAGTCCCTACTACCTCTACGGATCCATCTCTGCATATTATTGCATCAATCAATGATATTCCTATAGATTAAAGATACAACGCCAAATAGAAATAAAGAAATCACAATAAAGGAATGCAGAGCAGTTGTACAAAATGAATGATTTTTATTAATCAATGGAGTTTAGAAACTCCTTTTAAGTACAACAGGGCTCGTAACCCTTTTTGTGATACAAAGTTACAATTTGTGCTAGGGTTCTCCGAAACCCTAGCTGGTACAATGTGGTGGCGTCTCCGAAGAATGTATCCTTAACCTCAACGGGAATGAGTGGGCTTCGTTGTATCCTTTGGCTCGGACCACTCCAGACTTAGCAGTACTGCTATCAACAAATCAGATCTACCACTAGAATCCTGCACACATTTAAAATTATCAAAGAGTTAGAAACTAATAAGAGGGCTCCACTGTGTGAGCCCTCAGAAACAGTCTAAAACCCTAGATTTATGAAATAAAAATAAACAAAATGCAGAATTCAACAGTAGATTAATGCATAAAGAAATATTACTTGCTTTAGATGAATCTATACCTTTTCCTGTTAACGCGGCGAGACCAGGCGACGGCGATGGATGCGGCAAAAGGGTTTAGTTCAGACTTAGGGCCGCAGAAGACTCAGGATTAACAGCAATAGCCAACTCTAGACTTAGATTGGAAAGATAGGTAGGTTTAGCCGAAGAGATAGATAGGGTTTGAGCCATCAAGGTGACTCAATTTATAATCTACTCTTAGGGCACACTTTAGGGTTTTAACGACACTTTGAACGTGTGGCTAAGATTAAAGTGGATCCAAGGGTAGAGAATAAATCTAGGTTGTGAAACGGATTAAGATGGATGGACGGCTCAGATTAAATCACTTAAACTTTATTTATATATATATTAAAATATATTAAAATATTAAAATATATATATAAATATTAATTTAAATAAATTTGGGGATGAAAAATGGCGGGAAAAGTGAAATTGGGCCAAATAATGGTGGGAAAGTGTGGATTTGGGCCAAATAATGGCGGGAAGGATGGATGACTGACACGTGGCTAGCAAGAAGGTATAGATGACTTACAAGTGGCTGGATTTTGGTGTCTACAGATGCCCTTTTTGAGTCGCTTTGTGTGAAGACACAATGCAAGACAAAAACTTAAGACACCCGAAAAGTCTGGATCGGACGCAACTCTCTCTCAAGACTAAAGCACAACTTTGAAGACCAAAGAATAAAAGAATATTTAAAATTTTTCAGCTTACCCCCTCAATTGGCGAGCGAGAATGGTTCTCACAAGCCAATTGGAAGAAATTCGAGAAGATAATGAACCGTTTTTGCCCCAACGGTGAAAAAAAGGGTTGGTGCATGCACCATCCGTTTATGTCCCAACGAGAAAGGGGTTGGTGTATAAACCGAAAAGAATATGATTGAAGACGATATGAGTGATGTGAAAGATGGACCATTTTCTGCCCCAACGAGTTATAAAGGGATTTTTGCCAAACTCTAAATTCCATGATCATGTAAGATGAATTCCACTATAGGAAAATTAGAAATTGATAACGGATGCCCCAACTCCGTGTGTGAATCCATACTTGTTGATGAAATTGCCTTGTTGGTGCCATTGATATGCAGAGATGAAAGATGCATGAAAGAGTCCAGAACTCAGAGATGCTCCTAGTGATTGTATGGATAATTCCTCGGGTCGGAACCAATCAACCTAGGTAGCCACAATCTCTAGCAAGACTTAAAATAATGACGATATGAAAGATTGTCCATGTTTAAGGCCCCATGAACTAGGCCATCAATGACAAATGTTGAGCAAATTAATCTTGGTATGAGGTCACTTGAAAAGTAGAATACCCAAAATTGATTTCCAATTTTCAAACAATGAAATAATTGATGATTATAAATGGTAAGTGTCCTTATGGTGGTTTAATCCTCTTACCGAATTGCATGGATTCAAATCGCTGCAATCGCCAAGGTGATAGAATATACCATTAGATACGAGGTTTACTTTAATTTGATTTGGCAAAAATATGCATGATGAAAGAAGAATGAAATTGATGACAGATCAGAAGAATTTATGAATGTGGTTAATTTTGTGAAGGTTTTGAATATTTTTAACCCAATTTGTAAAACAATGATGAATGATGCGCTTTTTGAGCGAAATGACAAAATTTGTGTCCAAAACTGTTGTAACCTTCACAAAATGTTTTATTATGATAAGAAGAATGGATGAATGCAATTTGATGAAATTTGGAGGAGGTAAGCTTCAATTTTGCATGTTTTGTTCCTTTATTCAATACTGACACCAAACGCTGGTTTGCGTTTGTGGTTGGCATAGACGCCCACCAGTGTTTAGGCGCTCTGCAGATGCAGGACTGCATCTGAATCTGCCATGAAACGCCCAACTGTGTTTCAGGGCACCAAAATCAGCTATTTAAATAGTTTCAGCGAGAATTTCGCTCATTTGTGCGTTCGAGCTTGAGAGAAGTGCGTCTAAGGGAGTGGAGTGAAGTGGAGTGAAAGGTTGTGTGGGAGATTGAAGCACGCGGGAGCTATGGCGGAGATGGGAGTGGATGCGCCAGTGCAGCCATCTGAGGTAGTTGTTCATTTAAGCAAGTACTTATTATGTGTTTTTTTTTTTTTTGGAAAAATTTGTAACAAATTTTTGTTTTATTTTTTTGCAGCTTAGGGTGTTAGAGGCACGACACCGATTCTCCCCTATCATTCCGGGGATGAGGAGGTCGTTGTCCTAGGTAGACTAGGAGATATTGGATGCAGTGGGGCTAGCGGAGGTAGCCCGGTTGGAGGTAGTTCGGGCGGATGAGGGGTACCTCTCGGCTTTGGCCGAGAGGTGGGATCCAGATCGGGGGACGTTCCAGCTCCCAACTGGAGAGATGATGGTGACGCTTGAGGATGTATACCGCATCCTCAAGGTGCCCATGGAGGGGGCGCGGGTGGAGGTTGGACGAGATAGGGCCATGAAGATGGCCAAGGTGTTTGGGGATGACTGGAGGGAGATCCGGATGGAGAGCGGGGGGATCCCATACTTGGCCATGTATACGGCCAAGGAGTTGGGAGTGGTGGAGGCTCTGATGATGTTCGTGTTGGCCAACATTGTGGCCCCGAACAGCACCGGGTGTAGGTTCCCATGGAACCTGATGGGTGTAGTGAGCGAGATGCTCACTAATAGGGTAGTGTATGCCTGAGTGCCCATTTTATTGGCGCAGGTGTACCGGGAGTTGTATGAGGTTCGGAGATGGGGCCGGAAGGGCCTGGGTTGTAGTGTGGTGCTCCAGTGCTGGGGCTGGGAGCACTTTAGAGTGGCCCGACTGGAGGGGTTGCCATGGGCTCATTGGGACATGAGCTAGGCTTATGGTAGAAGATGGCCAGTGGTGGAGGAGAGACAGCCGAGCCACCCCGTGAGATCGGGGTAATGGTATAGGAGACTATGGGCAGACTTGACAGATGTCCAAGTCATTTGGAGGCCCTGGCGGGAGGCAATGTGGATCGGGGATGGAGAGCACCTAAGACGGGTGCGATAGGCCAGATGGGTAGTGGGGCGGAGCCACGGTGAGGCGAAGTACATACAGATGTCTCGAGTACTCCGCCAGGTCGGATTGAGGCAAGATGTCCCCGGTGAGCCAGTGCGCTACCGGAGGCACAGATCAGAGGGGGATTTGCCATGTGCCGAGCCATGGAGGGAGGCGACAGAGGACGATGAGGACATGGAGATCCTCGACATGGACGACGTCGGGGTGACAGCTGAGTATGCAGCATGGATGGCCATAGAGCCGAGGTGGGAGCCACCATTGGTGGCTGGTGGAGCCGGAGAGCCCGAGGCTGGGGCTGGAGAGGGCGAGGGAACCGCGGAGGTTCCCAAGCGTAGGGAGGGTCCCCGCCTTCGATCTGACAGTCGAAGGTGAAAGGGGAAGATGGTGCAGCAGGCTCTGAGGAGTGGAGATGACGGGGAAGATGGCAGAGAGGGCCTAGGAGAGGCTAGGGAGGTACCCCCTAGCGGGCATGAGAACGAGCTGGTGCAACTGCAATAGTAGATAGCAGAGCGCAATGCTATGCTAGCTGCTCGGGATGAGAGGATAGCTCGACTGGAGCAGCAGGTGGCAGAGCGATATGCCCTGTTAGCTACTCAGGAGGAGAGGATGGCCCAGCTATAGGCGGACTTGGATGGAGCGACCAGGGTACCCCAGGATGACAGGGTGACGAGACTCCAGGCAGAGCTAGTGGAGCGGGAGCGATGGCATGGGATAGACATAGCTAGGCTTAGGTCTAGGACTCGTTACATTGAGGCTCTGGAGGACACATTGTTTAGGCATCACATTATGTTTCCTAATCCTCCATCCTCCTCTGTCTCTAGGCGTAGTGAGTCTAGGCACACCACTAGGTCTAGGGCTCCTACTAGGTCTCAGGGGTCCTCTTTTGATGGTTAGCTTAGTGCTTAGATGCACTCTTTATGAGCCTTGGTGCTCTATTGTATATTGTAGCCTTTTGGCATTCATTGTACAGTTTGACCTTTATACATATATATACATGGATTTTATTTATTTGGTGTTTTACTCTCTTTTGTGTGAATGCCTATGTTTTTGTGATGCATGTTTTTATATGTTTTAATGTTTTTGATGCATATGTGATGGAATGGTATGCAAACTTATAGATTATTAATGCGAGACTAAGTATATAACATACAAATCTATGGATGATTAATGCAAGACTAAGTAAAAGATATGTAAATCGATGGATGATTAATGCAAGACTAAGTAAATGAAATATGCACTAAGAAGCACTCATACTTTTAGATAGTTAGATTTAGCCAACTGTTATCATAATTGTTTAATCAGGGGCACCGAACTTGGTGGCTTGTGAATGGATGACGTATGGAATGACATGAATATGGAAGAAGATATGGAGGGTGATATGGAAGAAGATATGGAGGACTGTTTTACAAAGACTCGAACATGCTAGTGGTATCAAACAAACTTACTAACACTGCCTAATTCAACTAGGACCAAATGTGTGTGCATGCGAGTTCATTAACCAAATCAGAAGCATGGTAGTGACTCTAGGAAATGTGTGTGTGCAAGTGTGTTCATTAACCTCATCTTGCATAAATTAGGTAACCCTGTTATGGAGAAGACCCCAAAGCTAGTTTGTCCGTATGAGCATTCAAAGGTCTCTTTTTGAGGAGAGACATGTCACCACGCAATGAGTATACTCCACTGCTAGTCAAGCATCTATAGCCCCGGTGAAGGTTAACTCCATAGTCCATGTTGTTTTAGACCTTTGTAAGCCTTTGGGATGACTACCTATCTGTCTGACTGGACAAGTAGTACGATCCTTACAACTTATTTGGGATCAGTGGTGTGTGAAAAATGTTCATTTCCTTAGAGCTTTTGGGAATCGGATTCTCAACCGAAGTATGATGAGAATTTTACCCTATCCTTACTACTCGTTTATATTTATATTTTGTGATTGCTTGTGATAGTGGTAAGAACCACTCGTTTTATGGACTATGTTTGCATGATAGGACAAACGAGGATTACCCTTTTCACTTCAAGGCACAACCCAAGGATGGTGTTATTTCTCTTTTACACAAGATGTTTTTAAGATGTGAAAATGTGATAGGTTCAAGACCGCTTTTGAAATCATTTCCCAATACTCAAAATTTTATTTAGTGTAATTTGTGATATGGCCCTAGAGAACTTTGACATGCATTTCGAAGTTTTCTTAAAACACTAGGAATGGTTGAGTGACCGAAAACATTTTGGCAATGTAAATATGTGCAAATGGAAAATGGGTGTACGAATGACAATTCGGTTTGATGGATTTTATGAAGGTGCCCTCGATTAAGGCAACATGACTTTTGCTTGACCAAATTTTATATCCAAAAGATAGAATGGTCTCTAACATGATATGCAACTATGGCTGAAAATGAAATGTTATGGTTTTCAATGAGATGTATGCACATGAAATGCAATGTTTTTGAATGAGATGTATGCAACTAACAATGAAATGCAAATTCTTTTTTTTTTTTTTTTGTTGTACAAGCCATGTATATATGTACATATAAAATTCAAACTATGCGTAGAATGCCCTCAAGTGTATAACATTAAGTGGTTCGGGTTCTTCCTCTCCCTCTAAACTGGCAAGTCTATAAGTTCCATTACCCACTCTTTCAGTGACCATATATGGACCTAACCAATTAGTCACGAATTTATCTCGAAGATGCGGCAATGCATTGGTGTTTTGTTGATTCTCTTTAAGGACAAGATCCCCTACTTGAAATTCTCTTAGATGAACTTTGGCATTGTAAGCACGTTTCAATCGGTCTTGATAAACTTGCAAATGCTCTAAAGCATTGATTCATTTTTCATCTATGAGTGTGAGTTGATCAAGACGTGCTTGTCTAGCAGTATCATCATCGATAAATTCCTGCAAAGAAATTCGCAAGGAAGGGATCTCGAGCTCAAGAGGCATGATTGCTTCACCTCCATAGACCAAAGAAAATGGCGTTGCCCCAATGGGAGTTCTGATGCTTGTTCTGTAAGCCCATAATGCTAAGGGGATTTGTGTATGCCAATCTTTATGATTTTCTTTAACAAGTTTCTTAAGAATAGCAATTATGGTCTTATTGGAAGCTTCAACTTGTCCATTGGCTTGTGGGTAGTAAGGAGTTGAGAAACTATGTTGGATATTATACTTTTCGCAAAGAGCTCGAACATCCTTATTCTTAAAAGACTTGTCGTTATCGAAATGATTTTAGAGGGAATACCAAAACGACAAATGATATGGTGAAGTATAAACTCCACAATTCGGGACCTATCGATCCGGTTAGAGGAATAGCTTCAACCCACTTTGTGAAGTATTCAAGTGGTTGTAATGATGAAAGTATGCTATCCCGAAGAGGCGGTGAAATCTTGCCAATTAAATTGAGACCCCATTGTGAGAAGGGCCAAAGGCTTTGGATGGGCTGTAAAGCTTGTGATGGTATATGGGTTAAATTAGCGTGTTCTTGACACTTTTTACATTGTTTAACATATTTGCAACAATATTGTTCCATAGTGGGCCAATAATACCCCATACGTAAAATACGCTTCGCAATGGCCATTCCACTAAAATGACCACCACAAGTACCATCATGGGCTTCAACAATAGCTCTATGTGTTTCACCTGCTTCTAGACAGTGGAGGAGTACTCCATCATATCCATGTTTATACAACACATCCCCCAAAAGAACAAAACCAGCTACCTTTTGCTTAAAACAGCGATGGGCAGTTCGAGACAAATCAGATGGGAGTGTTCCAAACTTGAGGAAGTCTACTATCTCACTAGACCAAGGCTCATATGGATCCGAATGGATAAAGCAAACATCTTTTTCATCCTTAGACTCAACACGGACAATTGCAGACTTAGAGATTGTGGAAATGATTAGGGGTTGTACCTCTCCAAGGGAGTCCTTTGGAATCAATGATCCAAGAGAGGCCATGGCATCCGCAAATCTATTAGTCGAACGAGGCAAACTAGTGATCTCATACCAATCAAACTTAGAGAGCAACTTCATTGCTACATCATGATAAAGCTTAATGGTAGGTTCTTTGGCTTGGTATTCTCTTGTAATTTGTTTAACCACGAGTTGAGAATCCCCAAATATCCGAATATGCTTAATATTCATAGCTATGGCTAATTGAAGACCTAAAATTAAGGCTTCATACTCTGTTGTATTATTGGTGCATTGGAAGTCTAGTTTGAATGATAAATGGATGGGAATCCCTTGAGGTGTATGAAACACAACTCCAGCACCTTGACCTTTCGTGCACTTAGAGCCATCAAAGAATAGCGTGATGTCAACATCTTCCTCCGGAATGATGTCCTCTTCTTGTTCAATGATAGCAAATACCGAATCATCTCGGAGCTCAATAATCAAAGGATGATCACTAGGTAGTGGAGCTTCCGCAAGTTGATCGACTATAACTTGACCTTTAACAGATTTTTGGCTAATGAATTCAATATCGAATTCGATAAGCAACATTATCCATTTAGCGGTATGAGTGTTATTATAAGTGCGAGACATCATATAACGTAGAGGGTTTTCTCTAGCTATGACATATGTTGTATGGCTAAGCATATAATGACGAAGTTTCTTAGTGGCAAAAACCACTGCTAAGCACAACTTTTCCACATAAGCATATCGGGTTTCATAGCTTACCAATGTTCGACTAATATAATAGACTACTTGCTCATGATTTTTTTCATTCTTTTGTGCAAACATTGTCCCTAAGGCAAAGTCCGTTGCTGAGATATAAATACTGAAAGGGACCCCTGGACGAGGTGGAGCTAAGACTGGCAGAGACGCTAAGTACTGCTTGATGTCATCAAAGGCTTTCTGACACTCATCTGTCCATGAAAATTGTACCCCCTTTTGTAGTAGGTGGCAAAATGGCCTACATTTATCAGAAATTTGTGCAATAAAATGACGAATTGAATTAATCTTTCCTTGTAAACTACGCAACTCCTTCAAATTAGTTGGAGGACACATTTCCATAATGGCTTTGACCTTGTTTGGGTCCACCTCAATACCTCGTTTAGAGATAATAAAACCTAGGAGTTTGCCTGAGGTAACACCAAAGAAACATTTCTGAGGTAAGCTGAAAAATTTTAAATATTCTTTATTCTTTGGTCTTCAAAGTTATGCTTTAGTCTTGAGAGAGAGTTGCGTCTGATCCAGCTTTTCAGGTGTCTTAAGTTTTTGTGCTACATTGTGTCTTCACACAAAGCAGCTCAAAAAGGGGCATCTATAGACACCAAAATCCAGCCACTTGTAAGTCATATATACCTTCCTGCCAGCCACATGTCAGTCACCCATCCTTCCCGCCATTATTTGGCCCAAATCCACACTTTCCCACCATTATTTGGCCCAATTTCACTTTTCCCGCCATTTTTCATCCCCAAATTTATTTAAATTAATATTTATATATATATTTTAATATTTTAATATATTTTAATATATATATAAATAAAGTTTAAGTGATTTAATCTGAGCCATCCATCCTTCATTTAATCTCATCCGTCCATCCATCTTAATCCGTTTCACAACCTAGATTTATTCTCTACCCTTGGATCCACTTTAATCTTAGCCACACGTTCAAAGTGTCGTTAAAACCCTAAAGTGTGCCCTAAGAGTAGATTATAAATTGAGTCACCTTGATGGCTCAAACCCTATCTATCTCTTCGGCTAAACCTACCTATCTTTCCAATCTAAGTCCGGAGTTGGCTATTGCTGTTAATCCTGAGTCTTCTGAGTCTTCTACGGCCCTAAGTCTGAACTAAACCCTTTCGTTGCATCCATCGCCGTCGCCTGGTCTCGCCGCGTTAACAGGAAAAGGTATAGATTCATCTAAAGCAAGTAATCTTTCTTTATGTATTAATCTGTTATTGAATTCTACATTCTGTTTATTTTTATTTCATAAATCTAGGGTTTTAAACTGTTTCTGAGGGCTCACACAATGGAGCCCTCTTATTAGTTTCTAACTCTTTGATAATTTTAATGTGTGCAGGATTCTAGTGGTAGATCTGATTTGTTGATAGCAGCTGCTTAAGCTGGAGTGGTCCGAGCCAAAGGATACAACGAAGCCCAGTCATTATGTTGAGGTTAAGGATACATTCTTCGGAGACGCCACCACATTGTGTCAGCTAGGGTTTCAGAGAACCCTAGCACAAATTGTAACTTTGTATCACGAAAAGGGTTACAGGCCCTATTGTACTTAAAAGGAGTTTCTAAACTCCATTGATTAATAAAAATCATTCATTTTGTACAACTGTTATGCATTCCTTTATTGTGATTTCTTTATTTCTGTTTGGCATTGTATCTTTAATCTACAAATGGCGATCACGGTGGGACCCCCTAGGGTTTCATGTTTTTAATACTTGCTTTACTGATCTATTCTTGTTTTTGTTTTATTTTGCAGGTTCCGAAATCGTGAAATTCATTGTTCCAGCGAACTAGGGTTTCTGAGGAGTTTGCAAAAAATGCAGCAGACGCAGAGCGGCGTCTGGAAGTCCGATCCGAAACGCAGAGGTGTGTTTCAGCCTGCGCAGACTCCCTTGGGCGTTTGAAGGCAGTTTTACAGAAAAAGCGTAGGCTTTCGAGTAAATGCGTTTTTTTTTTCTTTGTTAAACTGTACTTTTTACGTTTTTGGTTTTTCTGCTGTATTCTGTTTCTTTTTCAGATCATTGCTTTAAAATGAACAAAAACTAAGTAATTTGGAAAAGAACAGTTAAGCTGTATATACATTTTTTTTTGTTACATTTTTAGTTACATTTTTTTGCATTGCATTATTGGTTGTTGCTTGCATAAAAAAAAAAATTGCATACCTATCTGCATATTAGAATAGCTACGAATTATCTGCTTTAGTTATCTAAGTAGGACTATTGATTGGATGTCAATAGTACTCCTACCATTGGGTGATTCCAAGCAGAGAAGTGGACGAACCTTCCGGTTGCTCCTTTGATATCTGATATCATTGGTAGGCAGGGGGTTTTAAATGGTGTACTCCACTTCTTCGGAGGAAATGGCATATTTTCGGTGGCCTCTTGCTTAGATCATTAGAAATTTTGATTTATAGCTTTGTATGTATACATTAGACAACTAAAGCACTTAAAATAAAATTCACTGCATTTCATATTGCATTTAAAACAGTAATATCTGGATTTCATCACCAGGTATTGCTTGAAGTTTAGTGACGATGGATTTCATCTCCATCCATTAAACTTCTGCTTCAGACACTGTGATCGCCATTTGTAGATTAAAGATACAATGCCAAATAGAAATAAAGAAATCACAATAAAGGAATGCAGAATAGTTGTACAAAATGAATGATTTTTATTAATCAATGGAGTTTAGAAACTCCTTTTAAGTACAACAGGGCTTGTAACCCTTTTCGTGATACAAAGTTACAATTTGTGCTAGGGTTCTTCGAAACCCTAGCTGGCACAATGTGGTGGCGTCTCCGAATAATGTATCCTTAACCTCAACAGAATGAGTGGGCTTCGTTGTATCCTTTGGCTCGGACCACTCCAGCTTAAGCAGCTGCTATCAACAAATCAGATCTACCACTAGAATCCTGCACACATTTAAAATTATCAAAGAGTTAGAAACTAATAAGAGGGCTCCACTATGTGAGCCCTCAGAAACAGTCTAAAACCCTAGATTTATGAAATAAAAATAAACGAAATGCAGAATTCAACAACAGATTAATACATAAAGAAAGATTACTTGCTTTAGACGAATCTATACCTTTTTCTGTTAACACGGCGAGACCAGGCGACGGCGATGGATGCGGCGAAAGGGTTTAGTTCAGACTTAGGGCCGTAGAAGACTCATAAGACTCAGGATTAACAGTAATAGCCAACTCCAGACTTAGATTGGAATGATAGGTAGGTTTAGCCGAAGAGATAGATAGGGTTTGAGCCATCAAGGTGACTCAATTTATAATCTACTCTTAGGGCACACTTTAGGGTTTTAACGACACTTTGAACGTGTGGCTAAGATTAAAGTGGATCCAAGGGTAGAGAATAAATCTAGGTTGTGAAACGGATTAAGATGGATGGACGGATGAGATTAAATGAAGGATGGACGGCTCAGATTAAATCACTTAAACTTTATTTATATATATATATTAAAATATATTAAAATATATATATAAATATTAATTTAAATAAATTTGGGGATGAAAAATGGCGAGAAAAGTGAAATTGGGCCAAATAATGGTGGGAAAGTGTGGATTTGGGCCAAATAATGGCGGGAAGGATGGATGACTGACACGTGGCTGGCAGGAAGGTATAGATGACTTACAAGTGGCCGGATTTTGGTGTCTACAATTCCATTCAAGTGGGTTCTGATCGATATGGGCTCTTTGATCAACATCATCACTACCAAGGCTATAGGGCAATTGAAGATCCCTAATTCCAACATCGTCCCAACTTCCTACACACTCAGGGCTTTCAATGATGTATTGTGCTCCACTATGGGTATGGTCATTATATCAATAAAATTAGGACATAAGACCATCCCTGTTATGTGTCATGTGCTAGAAGGGGTGATGCAATATAACATCCTTCTAGGGCATCCCTGGATTAGAGACATGTAGTGTGTGCCCTCAATCCTACACTAATGTGTCAAGTATGTGCACAAGGTACAAGTCCACATGGTTCTATCCGATGAAGATCCATTTAAGTATGTGCATCAATTCGATTTGTCAAGATATTTTATCCTTTCATCAACACACTTATACATAAGGCCTTCATCCCCAACCACGTAACCATGGAGCAAAGGCAGATCAGTGCGATATGACCCATCTACGTTGATACCACCTCCTACATCTAAAGCTACTGGTGCTTCTAAAAATACTTCTATAGATAAGGCAAAGGAAAAACAGAAGTTGAAGGTATCCCTAGTGGATTAAGGATGCAAAGAACTTTCGATAATAGCAACTGTAGGAATCCCTGCTCCCATGGAGGAAGATCATTCCCAATAAATAGCTAAGGAGGTACCACAACTTGCCTCACCTGCATCATCAACAATATCATTTGTACTACAAGTGACAATTCACCTCGCCAACACAGCACTAGGTGAATATCTTGTGCAGAACATGACTTTCATGTCAATCATTGAGTCTGCACAAGACATGAGGTGGTCAAGAGTCTCGAAGTTACCAGTGGGGACAGTGGTTCCCTTGGGAATGCCACCCAACCAAACTAACTTCATATATGTTGGGCTACATTACGCCCACACTACTATTGATCTAGAAAGGGACGAGGATAAACATTTCACCATAAATTTTCATTATATGTCAAATTTGGAGTTTGCTCTAAGGTATTTTGAGCAGTTTCACTGGCAAGGCTATGGCTTAGTCCTGTATGAGCAAGGGTGTCAGCCACCATTCCAACCATAGTACCAACTACCTACTAACATGTATGGTTTGGGCTATCAAATACGGGGTCATGATGACTCTTTATAATCCACCCTAGATAGATTAAGCATTGGGTTTGAGAAAGACATCGACTAGAATTCCTATCAACCCCCTGGTAGGAACTTCTGGGATGATGAGTGCATCACCATGATAAATATTACACCATCGGAGGTATACCACCCTGAATCTTCTCTTGAAGTGCCCCCATCAGGAACCATCCTATGGGAAGAAGAGCCAATGCATGGCTATGATCAGGAGGAGTATGATTATATTACAAGTGAGGATAAATATGGAACTAGCCTGGCCTACCATGGGCGTCGGTATGTGCAAAACCTTACTTGGATAGGCCACGTAGAAAGTGGATACATATTTGACAAGAATGATTACGTCTCGGGTGAATATGGGTACATGTCAGATGAAAGTGGCTATGAGTTAGAGGACTTAACAGACATGGCCTACCTATGGCCTAGACATACGAGCCATGTTGTTGGGCTAGAGAAGAATGCCAATGGATTCTTTTAATTGATGATAACTATGAATATGAGACTGAGATGACCTATTGGGAGCATCAGCAAGCCAACCACCAGCTCATCTTAAGACTGAAAACCAATGCGGCTTATGGATAAGTGATGACAAATTTGAATACAAGACTGAGATGGTTTATCTTAGAAATCAACACTTGCAGTCGATCAATTTGCTTGTGGAGAGAGAAGCGTCACTCCATGCCATTGATCCTAATCTTCATTTCCTGGTGAGACCAGTAAACTTAGATGCCATTCATAGCATGATCAACCCAAATCCACCCCATCATCTCTTCTATTCATAGACCATATCTTGAGATCCCTATGCCCCTAGATCCTAATCATGAGTATGGAAGGCACACCTAGGATACAGAGTTCCACCTGCATGGTCTTGGAGATCCCATTCCATCCATCAATATGATCTCCATTGATTTGACCACTCCACTTCATAACCCAGTAGATCCAGGAAAACCATTGTGTCTTAATTTAGATGCTATTGATTGGAATCACGCTGAATCACCCCTAGAGCCTAAATATTTATTTCCTAATAAATATATGTTACAACCATTCCATTTCGCATCAGGCTGTGCCCATGATGTCTATCACGCTGGTCTCGACCCTGAGTCAGTGGGAACTATAAATCCAATAGATGACATTCATTTAATCCCCATGCCTCACCAGCTTGAGGATGGGTCCCATATGGAAATAGAGGAGACTTTTGAGGTTGACATCAACAATGATCCTTCTCAACCAAAGAAATTCAAGTTCAGAGAAAGCCTATCTCCAGAAGAATAGGACATCATAATTCCTCTACTGATATAGAGACCAAATATTTTTGCTTGGACCTACAAAGACATGTCGAGGCTAGATCTGAATTTTGTTGTCCACAACCTTTCAATAGATCCCACGAAGAAATTGATCAAGCAAAATCTTAGAAAGATGCATCAAACCATCTCTTTAATGGTTAAAAACAAGTTGCAAAAACTATTGGATGTAGTCTTCATTGTTCCCATCGACTATCCAGAGTGGGTATCAAACATGGTGCCCATAGGAAAACCTGATGGAAGAGTCTGCATTTGCACGGACTTTAGGTATCTCAACAAGGCAACCCCAAAGGATTCATTCCCGTTGCCCAACATAGATGCTCTTGTAGATGCAACTACAGGTCATGGGATGCTCTCCCTAATGGATGATTTTTTTGGTTACAATCAGATTCGGATTAAACCTGAAGACCAACATAAAACCACATTCACTACTCCATGGGAAATATTTTGCTACAAAGTGATGCCATTTGGCCTTAAAAATGTTGGTGCCACTTATAAGCAATCTATGACATACATTTCCCATGACTACATGCACACGATTTTTGAATACTACATCGATGATTTGCTAGCCAAGTCATTGATGTGTAAAGAGCATGTTGAGACCCTCATAAAGGTCTTCGATTACCTAATTGAACACAATGTCAGGTTGAATCCCAAGAAATGTGTAGACACCAAAATAGCACCAATCCAATTATGTGACTGCAAACACCGATCGCGTTGACACACACAGCCCCAAGGGCGGCCCACAGAGGTCAAACAGTGGTCCTAACCACTCTCATAGTAGTTTTGAAAGGTCAGAGATCAATTTGGCACCTTCAAGCACTTTGCTCAATATCCGTTCCACCCTGCGATGAATTCCAACTGGTAATCGCCCCACCTAGGGACGAATTCTGAATTCGCCTCGGGGCGGGGTGAATTACAGGTTTGATGGGCAAAAAGTCAAATCTTGACAAATGGCAGCTCAGATCCACCACTCGATGCTTCCTTCATCGCATGGGAGTATGGGTGAGCATTTTTGAGCGTTAGAGGCATCTGCAAGGTCAGTCATGAAGTCCCAATTCAGGGAGGAATATCCTTCCCCCTAGGAAGGCATGATTGCCAAGTGGCGCCTCTACATGCCCATTTCAATAGACCTCCAGGTCTATAAATTGGTGAGTTTCCTCACCCAAAAATAGGGATAGAAGTAGCATTTTAGAGCAACGAAGTGTTTTCATTTTTATTTACACATCTCACACCTTTTGGATTTGCGCCTTTCACATCCTTGATCTCCTTTAGAAGGGAGGTCATTGGGTGACTACTGGGAGGACAAATCTTGATCCCAAAGCCTAAAATTTGGCCACAATACCCCACCAAATTTTCCGATAATACCACACAAGATTTTTTGGATCCATCCCAAGTGGATTGGTGCTGAAATCAAGCCTCAAACGGCAGGCGGCCTGCCCCATGGGCGCCCCCTCCCACACTGCCATAGTCCTAATCGCCCCATTTCGGAGCGATGGGAATTCCATGGTAGACTTGCTTTCTTTCATTTTTTCATTCAATTATATGATGCTTAGATAGGTTGTCATTTGAATTTTGTCTCGTTTTGAACAATTTTGATCATATTTCTATCCTTGCTCGCTTTCACTAACCTACAGGTAGCATCATAAAATTCCCATTGATGGAGGCTAAATTGGGAAAATCTGACCATCTGGGTCTTCCCCAAATTCCCCCAATTAGTGAATCCCAAGTTTATAGGTCTTTTGGAGCTTCCTAGGCAAGAAATTTGGATAGTACCTTTTTGGCATTTTGTTGTAGGTGAATTCGTCCCGCCCCGGAGCGAATTCAAATCGGTGAATAATTTCCTAATTGTTCTTTTTGTAGAGCCTTCCTGGTGGTGTCTTGATGCCCTTGTCAAATTTTTAGAGCATTTGGACTTGTTTTAGTCATAGTTTAATTCATTTTTCTCATTTACTTATCGTAGGCTTGGGGATTGCATGCTTTGTTTCATCCGCAGGTGCTACTGACCATTTCTTGTTCCTTTGAATGCAGGTTTTTGAAATTGGAGGAGCAACGAGGAGTCAAGACTCATCAATGCAAGCGGCAGTGATTTTTGGTCCGCCCATTTTACATGTGGGCACGCGAAAGAAGGAAATGCGCCTATGGATGTAACCAAAAATGCATGCTTAAACGCTCCTAGCCCTTGGAAGGGGAGGATGCGCATTGTAAATGAGTTTGAAACATATCAATAAAAAGGGTTTTCTTCTTTATTCACATTTGTTTCATTTTGATTCGCTCGTGCTTTTCCCTCTTTTTCATGCACTTTCAAGTTTCTAGGATTTAGCGCTAAGTCCGGTTCTGTTTGCATCGCATATTAGCTTTCCTTTTTGCTTCCGTATCCTTGTGCTTTCAAAATGCATCTTTGGTGTGACTTCTGTAAAACTCTTGGGATTCATATTTTCTAAACGAGGCATCGAGGTAGACTCAAAAAAGGTAAAGGCTATCCTAGAAATGGCTCCACCCACAAATATAAAATAGCTAAGAAGCCTACAAGGCAAAGTAGCATCCATAAAATAATTTATTGCACAACTTTTGGATAAATTTCAACCCATGAATCGACTGCTACACAAGGGGGTCCCTTTCCAATGGGATGAAGAATATCAGCAAGCCTTTACTAAAATCAAAGAGTACCTGGTAACACTGCCAATTCTAGCTCCACCCAAGCCAGACGTTCCGTTCTTGATATATATATCCGCTACATATTTTGATTTGGGCACCATGTTAGCTCAAAATAACATGCAAGATAAAGAGAAAGCGATATATTACATTAGCTGCATCCTAGTGAGCTACAAAATTGGATATGCATATGTATAAAAGTTGTGCTTAGCAGTGGTATTTGCAACCAAGAAATTACGCCACTACATGTTGAGCCATACCACATGTAATATCCAAACAAAATCCTTTGCAGTATATGATGAGCAAGACATATCATAACACACGTACTGCAAAGTGGATCATGCTACTGATAGAATTTGATTTGGAATTCATAAGCCAAAAGTCCATCAAGGGAAAATTCATAGCTGATCAGTTGGCTGAGGTGCCTCTCTAGAACAGTAGGCCACTTACCATAGAACTTTTTGATGATGCAGTATTTGCACTATCAGAAGCACCTGAACTTGAAGAACCGAAGAACGAAGTAGACATGACTTTGTTCTTCGATGGTTTGAAGTGTGATCAAGGAGGCAACGCAAGGATTTTCTTTTTCATGCCATAGGGTGCTCCAATACCCTTTTCATTCAAAATAAACTTCCCTTGCACCAATAACAATACCGAATACGAGGCCCTAATATTGGGTCTCGAAACAGCCAACGCCATGAAAATTAAGAGGCTAAATATATTCGGTGACTCCGTCCTCATAGTCAACTAGGTCAAAGGATTGTTTCAATGTAGGGATCCAATCCTAAAAGCTTACAAGAAGCTTGTTGACACATATCTATCCAAATTAGAATGGTATGGCATCGAGTCCAGCCCTCATTTGTCAAACAAATTTGTAGACACCATGGCATATTTGGGATCCTTGATCCCTCAGAACCCATTTGTCGATTTCACTACCATTCACGTAAAAATTCTCTCGCATTCAGTGATCCAGCATGAGGCCTTTGATAACAAGGAATCAATCAACATGATTCATATAGAGTCAGACCATGACTGGTTCTTTAAGGCCAAATACTTCTTAAAGAAGGCACCTTGGGGGTCCTTTATCTCTCAAGATCCTATGGGAAATGGTACCATTATTCACCACAAGGTTGTGTCTCAATCTACATTTATGCAAGTCAAATTGTAGGAGGCACAAGTCATCTTATTTGTCGAGGTTGTAGCCTATCAGGATTGGCTATCCCAATTACAAGACTTCCTTATACTGGGAAGTGTCCCACAGGGACTGTCACATGCCGAAATATGAGCATTCAAGTAAAAAATGACTAGATATGTCTTGCTAGGAGGTATATTGTATCGTCGAAGCTACAATGGAGTTCTCCTAAATTGTTTAGATCCCCAAGAATTAGCTTGGGCAATTTTGTAAACTCACGACGGTATGTGCAGTGGCCACTTCAGTGGCATGGCCATTGTCAAATGTATTCTATGAATGGGCTGCTACTGGCCCACCATGGAGAACGATTTTTGTGAGTATATCAAGAAATGCATCAAATATCAACATCATGCAAACCTAATACACTTGCCATCTTAGGCCTTACATCCCATTCAGGCAGCTTGGCCATTTTCTCAATGGGGTTTCAATCTGATTGAAAATATTTCTCCCTCGTAATCGGGTCGACACACATTCATCTTAACGACCACTAAGGGTAGAAGAGATCCCCTTAACCTTGATAATTGGTCCTTGTATTACGGAGTTTGTATTTCATAATATCATTTCTCATTTTGGGGTACCTTTCAAGATAATCTCAGATAATGGTCCGTCATTCAAAAACAAAAATGTGCAAGCTCTAACGAACAGATACAACATTCAGCATAGTTTTGCAACATCATACTATCTGCAGGTAAACGGGCAAGTAGAGGCCTCAAATAAGACAATAGTAGCCATCTTAAAGAATATGGTGAAATAAAACCATAGGGATTGGCATCTACAATTACCCTTAGCATTATGAGCTTACAGGACTAGAGTATGGACGCCCACTAGGGAAATACCATTTTCGCTTGTCATCATGTTGGAATTTCCATCGCATTGAAAGAGTTCATCAATGATGACACTACGCGGCAAGCTCACCTAGACCAGTTGACCCTTCTAGATGAACGATGCATCAATTATCTGGAGCATCTTCGCATCTATCAGGATCGTCTAACACGAGCTTACAATACTAGAGTCCACCTAAGAGACTTTAAAGTTGGTG
Organism: Wollemia nobilis; assembly: GCA_028583015.1. Classification (NCBI taxonomy): domain Eukaryota; kingdom Viridiplantae; phylum Streptophyta; class Pinopsida; order Araucariales; family Araucariaceae; genus Wollemia; species Wollemia nobilis. The sequence goes on from JAQPPZ010000513.1 coordinate 19,272,273, forward strand.
ATATTGTGTTCAAAGAAAACCAACAGAACTCAAATCTGCCATTGTATCTACAAGACAAATTTACAGCTAATTGGGTAGGTCCCTACATCATATCGAAAATATGAAAACTGGGGCGCATTGCCTAGTAATGCTAGAATGTTTTGAGGATCCAAAACCCATCAATATCATTCATTTGAAGGCTTTTCACACATAAACCAATAAAATATCAAAAAAATTCAAATAATTACAAAACTCAAAAACAATAGACATCATAAAATCCAAACAAATCGAAAAATGTTAAAATAAAAAACAAAAATCTCCAAAGGCATCTTAAAGCCCTTTGGTCAAATCACAAAAAGCTCCAAAGGCATCTTCAAGCCCTTTGGTCAAATCACAAAAAAAAATCTCCAAAGTCATCCTAAAGCCCTTTGGTCAAATCACAAAAAGGCTCCAAGGGCATCTTAAAGCCCTTTGGTCACAAGAAAATCAAGGAAAAGCACAAAAATAATTTAAAATCAAAATATCAAAAACATTCAAAATAATCAAAAGCTCAAAAACAATTGAAAGCATCAAAAATACAAAAACACTTACATTTGCATTTCGTATTTGCGTTCACTTAGCTGCATTGCATTAGGCATTTCCATACATCATATTTGCATTATTTACATTGGCATTTGCAATCTTCCAAATGACACCATGTTTGTACCTCAATCATGCATCTTCAAGATCCATCATCATCCATCACCCATATGTGTAACTATGTTTTTCAACACAACACCTCCTGTTGCTATAAGGGATATACTAGGGTTTTTTGGTCACTCAGCCATACCTAGTGGTTTTATCACACTATGTAGAAAGTTATCCTTACTTTTGATAGATGAGGTTTAGTTTTGATAGCACCTGGTATATTTCAGAATCCTATCACTAATCAAAACACTAAAATCCTAGTTGAAACAAGGGAGAGATGAACTCTACGAAGCAGTGTTAGGTATCCTATGGTGAAAGGTTTATCTTGCTCATCCCCCTGTGCGATCGACTCAGAAAGGCTGAGAATTGGCAAAAGGACAAGTTCACGCCTACCCAGAGAAATCCATTGCTTTACTTAAAACAAGCAAAAATCCTGAAACAAAGCAAAAGTCAAAAACAAATATAAACAATTATTATCATCACTACATAAATCCCTTGCTCAAAAAAAAAAATAAATTAAAATAAATAATGATTTTCATCACTAAGTATGAGCAAGTATCCCATACCAATATGAATAAAAGAAGGGAGTATGAACTTGAATCCCTAGAATTCTTAGCATTAAAAACTGCAAGGTATCCTTACACATGATGATATGTCTATCACATCAGCATATTTCTTTTGAATGGACCAATGTTTGCATGTGGAAGAGCTAGCCTTAGGTGTCTTGTATTGCCTAATGGCCTAATCCAACTGAGTCCATATTAGGATCAGGATAAACATTTGAGGATCCCCAATACAACAATGGGCTGAATGAATCCCACTTGGCACTGGGGTATGCTTATGTTTTATCTAATATATTCATTTGCATAAACAAATATAATGAGTATCTAGGTTTGCATAACAAAGCTTTATCCTTCAGAAGCTTTGTATGGTTAGGATACAACTTTTTGATAGAGTAACTAGGGTGTTTGAGTCTCATGGAAAACCTCAAAAATCCCCTCATAGAAACAAATCATGTCATCCACAAATCATCATCAACTTTCTTTATGAGGTTTTGTTCATTAAGGGGTATTCATGAAATGGGATAGATACTGGATGAATGTCAGAAATGACATTTAGACGGCCACTGACTATTTTAGGGATATCTTTTAATTTACAAAAGCTTACAAAGAAATTACATACATATCACATAATATCATCTAACATTGGAAGGTGTAAATGATTAATTCTTATTATAAGAGTTATTATTTAGTCATTATTGATTTACATTATGTGGTGTCGCCCATTAGATTGTTAAACTCATATCACTTGCATACCTTATGTTTTAAGTGGTTAAAGCATACAGGTTCATTCCATTAGATCATTAGTATAACATAAAACATTCCATTTTCCATATTTTAATAGCATAAGGTTAGATGCATACAAACACGTCAAAAAAAAACATGCATGTAACAAAAAGCATTGCATCCATATGTGCATCCATCATCATCATCTAGATCATGACATCTACGGGTCCACACATCATAAAACATAAGTCATAGAATCCACATAATAATAAATCATAAAATAATCATCTACACATACACATCATAACATCCATATGTGCATCCATCATCATCATACACATCATAACATCTAAATCATCACATCACATCATATCACATAAAATCATATACTGAAACCATAAAATTAAAAGGATAATCATAACAGATACACACAAGATGAGTCTCAAAGTCTAGATATCATAAAAAGTGTATCCAAATAAGTACATGTAGGTACAAAAAGTGCCAATGAGGCTACAACTTTGTAGATCGACTAACCTTACACCCAAAAATAGGTATAAAGTATCAGAAGAGCCACAACACTCAAGAATAGCCTGCACTACTGGTATCACCTTTGTCCTCATATCTCCCTCTGGGAGACGACATATAATTGGCACCCCCAGTACGCTCTATCCTAGACCTAGTCATGTGGCTCGACCAAGCCGATAACTGTAGTGAGGTGCTTCGGTTAGTCCTCTGGGACCCTTCTACTTTGGGCCTCTCTGGTAGACGGTCTCCTCGAAGCCTGACCTTGTACTCCAATGCCAGGATGTAGGAGGTATCACATGTGCACTCTGCCAAATCATCTGCTAGTAGTTCATGCAAGTGTCAAATCTTCACACTTGTGTCTAGTCCACCTGGCCCCTGAGGTGCTACAAGAGGTGATGCAATCTACCTTTGAGCATCATCTCACTCACTAGTAACCTGGGAAAGCTATCTCTAAATCTTTGTAATAGTGGTATTCCTCTGCCAGACCAGAATCTGGGATGTCTGAAGCTCAACCTCGACCTGGTGCAGCTGAACCCGGAGAGGAGAATCCTACTCCTCAAGAGCTAACTCCTCCTCCTCCTCAGGGGCAACCTACTTCTCTACAACCTGCTCCATTGCCACCTACGCCTATTGCCTTGCCTTCCCCCACTCATCTGTTCGAGCCTGCACTGAGTTTCCATCAGGATCCTCTACCTCAGCCTCCTCTAGAAACTACCCTAGGGGGGCATCTTCATGCCATAGTCATGCACCCCACCAGAGGGTGTATACCTATGTCACTCCATCATCAACCACACTAGGATCAACTACAGGAGGGTCATCCTCCTTAAGCACTACTGTAACTCGGGGCGGTGGAAGGTTCTTCTCGACGATAATCTGGCGATAGACAACTGGCTCGAGAGGAACATCCTGTTGGATCCTAAACTGTTAGAGCACCCTGGAATAATATAAGAACTCCCTGATATAGAACTTACGGCCAATTAACCATCGGTTGTGACAAGTCCTTGTAAAACTGGTAGGATCATCCCAAGTGGGACACTCAGGATATGGTCTCCATATGATATCGACATCCCATAAACCTGTCAGAGATGCCTTGTAGTGGGAAAGCTCCCCTGCATGACTTTGGCTCTTGCACTCCTCGAACACTGGATATCCTTATCCAAATCAGTAATCTCCACTAGAAGTCCTCTAGAGCAGTCAATCTTGATCTGCTCTCATCCCCAAACTTGAAGGAGCAAGCTACAGGTAATACTGGCCCATCTGCGGCACTAAATGTGGTACAACTCATCATAGCACTGTGTCAGCAGTGCACTCCCCAGGCATTGATAATGGGATGCTCACTATCAATTAGGTCATGTACCATCGCTAAGAGATTCCATGGGAACCTCAATCCAGAGTAGTCAAGTATAAGGTTATTGCAGATAACCATCAGCAACACGACATGTAGTCAGGAAAAGACATCTGCCTCATACCAACGGGAAATGGTGATCCCCTCGAGCGAGTATCCTTGGAGGCAGTAGCGGCATGCTCCCCAAAGACCCTCGCAAATACAACACCTCGTGCAATAGTGGGGGAAGAAACAATGCGCACTCCGTAAAAAGACACCTTGAGAATCCTATAGACGTCCTCTGACATGATGGTCATCTCACTAATAGGAATATGGAATGTGTTGGTCCCAGGGTCCCCCTGATGGGCCAGGGCTGTCAAGTAGGCCTGATATAACATGATCATGGGTAGGCCAGTGACATACTAGAGCCCACGAGCCTTGAGCCAGGCCCACTCTATGTCAGGCATCTAGCGCAAGATATCACAAAGCAGATTCGGGTCTCGAGCCTGAGCAGACAATATCTAAAAGTGTAAAATAAATATCAAATCAACGCACTACAACTAAATAAATGCAATAAAACAGGTCGAACAATGCAAATACAATCAAACTACTCTAAGTTTAAATGAGAAACAAATAAAATGCACCTAATCATGCAAACATTTGCATAAAAGCAACTCAAAATTTCAAAAAAATAAATTAACTTGCCTAAAAATTCAAAAATCTGAAATAAAGTCTAAAGTTTCTTGGCCGCTCATCCCAGGAGCAGCCACGACTCGGCTGCTGAATCTGGCAGCGGCCAGCTTCCAACGGTCAAAAATTTGCTCGTTGGGGTTTCAAACTGGCCACTGACAGCAGTAGCGGCCATCGTCATTACAAGCTAGTCACATTAAGAGGCAGCGGCCAACGGGCGGTACGCCAACGACGTTCCTCCCAAGCCCAAAAACCACAAAAAAAATGCAAAATTATAAAACTGAAAGAAACCCATCTATATAAAGCCTAAATGAAGCCTAACTACTAGTGAAATTCGTTACCAACATGGTTAATGAGGTTCATTTATAAAAATTACTTAATTAGGTTCATTTAACCATAATAACAAAGGATGTTAGGGTTTAGAGAGGTACCCACAAAGCTTCGGCTCCTTCGCTTGTTGAAGCCTCGCCCTGCTCAGCCATGGCGTCCAATCAGCAGCGTTCCAATCAGAGTAGTCTCTTCCACCTTAGAGCTCCAAAAGCAAACTGACAACTAGTAACAATGACAGCTCAAAACCCTAATTTTCCTTTTGTTTTTCCAAATTTCACCCTGGTCGTTGCCATTGTTGAATAATAATAAAGCTTGGAATAGTTTATGGTTTTCCTTATGTAGTGTACGATCTTGGAATGGTAGAATAACATTTGATAGTTTAGTTTTGTTGCATGTACTTCTTTGTGAGTGTTTTGGTTATTTTATGCATTGCTATGGAGGAATTGGATTGAACCAGCACTGGTATGGCTTTGTGGAATGATCCATGATGATGGTAATATCAAGGAAGATGTTCTGAACCCTACTGTACAATTTTTGGGTGTTTCCATTGGGTATACAACTCTCTCAAGCCTGGTTAATATGTTTTGCATGTGACTGGAAAAGGATCAATTGCCATATTAAACCCTTACAAAACCTATCTAAGAGAGACTGGTCCAGTAAAGCATCTAATTTGGCACTTGGATGTACCTTATTTTCATACAAATCGTACACCATATTTTGTACAAATCGTACAAAAGATATTACCCAATTTGGCAGTTTATGCGATTGAGAGGAATTTACTCGATTTAACAGTTTTGGGAAATCGACTTGTTTAGTTACAAAACTGTGTATGGAAGCTTGCAAAACTGATTCTGAAAGATTGACTAAGTGTGAAATCATACAAGCTTTGTCACTGTATGATTTAGGATCGTACGGTGGTACGATTTGGTGTTCGTATGATTTAGGAATAGCAAATTGATCATCCTTAGCCTCAGAAATCACCTCCCCACCAAGAATACTGCACCCCTGTGCTACATTTGGTATCGTTGCCTTATCGAATTTGGTATTTTTGTTAAAATGGGTCAAATTGACAAAATACTAATACTACAAAATTGGAGGTGAATGACAGACACTAGTGTAAAAATGCGTAGGAGATGAGAAGTACGAGAGAACATTCCAGTAAGAAGGAGCACGAGGTTTGCTCAAAGAGAGAATGCAAGTAACTCAGACCATAGTACACATTAACTAGAAATAGAGCAAGTTTGGGCATCTAAAGAAGGAGATTCTGAAACACTACTGATAGAGACAGAAGATGAGGAAATAGAACCACCTAGCATAAAAGAACGAGTTGATAGGGAAGTAGTGCAGGAGGAAGGAGTGTATGGTGACACCTTAGAAAGTGAAGGAAGGGTTGTAAGGGAGTGTAAAATATGGGAGTCAGGCACCAAAGTAACAAGGTGTGAGGTCTCAGGAGGAAGGACCAAGACCATCTCTCTCACATCGGCGAAGGAGGTCGTGGAGTGAAGACGCACGTGAGTTTGGTCAATTATTTGTGGGACATAATAAACTACCTTGAATATAAACTTTTGATGATGACTATAGTAAGACACCCCCAAGGAGGAATTAGACAGAGATTCCACGAGAGATATCAAGTGATGAGGACGATTCTTCAAAGATGGCTAATAAGGCAGCCAAGCAGATATGTCCACCTTTTATAGGTGAGGGTAAGGAATACCCCACAAGATATATCAGAACTTGTATAACCATTTGGAGGGCAAATGGTGTAGATCGACTAGATGACTGGGTAACCTTATTTCCTGCTACCTTGAGAGGATTGGCAATCGATTGGTATCTAAAAAGGGAAAATACTACAGATTTTTAGACTTGGACTCAAGTGAAGGAGAAATTCGTTGAAGAATTTCTCCCTTTGAAGGAAGATAGAGACATTATTACTGAGCTTTGCATGATGAAGCAAAAGCAGGCTGAAGATGTAAAATCATACAACCGCGGACTAAAGCAGTTAGTAGATAAGAATGTAGATGCATTTGGTAGATGTATTGGTAAAGTGGTGGTTTGTAGATGGATTAATACCAAAATATAAGAAAAATATGAAGGCAATACCATTAGAAACGAATGAAGCTGTAAGGCATGCAAAGAATTTTGAAAATGAATCAAAACAGACGTATATAAGAATTTTATCTCACCCCAAGTCTAATGATTCAGATAGTAGAGAAGATGACACTATACATATGACAATGGCATCATTTTGTCAGGATTTCGATAAGATCATGAAAGAACAAAGAAGTAAACCTGATAGGAATGACATTTGGTGCACATAATGTAAGACTGAAGGGCATACAAATGTAAGACTAAAGGTTATTCTAACAATATTTTCTATTCTTTTTTATTCAAGGATTCCTCATCAAGTTATAGTAAAAGCCAATAGTCTCTCCCTCTCCCACACAACAAGAAAGGACTTCAATCATTTTTTGGGTAAATTAATTTTATCCGAAAAACTTTGCCCAAATAGTGAAGCCAATGACGAAAATGTTGAAGCAGAAGGAAGAATTTAAGTGGACAGATACCTGGAGGAAGGCTTTCAAGGAGATCAAGGAAGCAATATCTCAAGCTTCAGTCCTCATCAATCCATATTATTCCAAGGACTTTATCCTCTGCATTTGGAGCGGATGGGAGCTATGCAGTTGTCCTAACTCAGAAAAGGGAGCAATATGGTGAAAGACCAATATCATTCTTGAGTCGGACATTTCAGGACCATGAAGAAAAATACAATTTTATCAAAAAGTAAGTTTATGTGGTCATGAAGTCTATAAAAACATTTAGGTATTTTGTCTCTCAAAGCAAGACTTTGGTGTTTGTAGTACACCCAGATGTCTAGAATTCCATGATTCAAGGAGAACTAGGTGATAAGAGGGTCGACTAGGTCACAAAAATCCAAGAATATGATGTTGAGATCAGACTAACGAAATTGGTAAGGGGTAGAGCCTTATGTCAGAAATTAGCAAAGTCCACATCTCAAAACGCTAATATGTTAAATTAGACCAAATGTGATGATGACTTGGAGTTGAAAACAAGACATCCAAGGGATTGGATTGAACAATTACATCATTAATTTTCCTCGAGAAAATGTCCAAACGACTTGACTGCATCCTAGAGATGAAAATTCAAACTGTAGGCTAGAAAACATGTGTTGATTAGGGACATCCTATACCAAAGAAACTTTGATGGGGTGCTGCTAAGATGCCTTCCACCGAAAAACAAAGAAGTTCTGGAAGAATTCCACAAGGGTTTTTGGAAGGCCATTATCCTAGTCAAACCACCGCAACCAAGATTCTCTGGATCAGATATTATTGGTCATCCATATTTGTCAATGCTTTCAAATGGGACAGAGCCTATGAAAACTATCAAAGATTTGTAGGTAGAGGCAAACATCCTACAATGCCATTACGACCGAAAATCATGGAAGAACCTTTTTAGCAATGGGGGTTAGATTTTATTGGTGTAATTAACCCAAACTCATCTGTTGGATATAAATACATCCTGACAATTATGGACTTCACAAAGTGGACTGAGGTGGAAGCTACAAAACACGCCGATCAAGATATTATGATTGAATTCATGGAGAGACTTATCACCAGATTTGGGGTTCCAAAAACCACTGTATCAGATGATGGCAGATCCTTCATAGGTGCCAAAACCATTGATTTTGTAAGAAAATATGGGATTTATTGGAATGCCTCGAATTATTACTCGTAGTGAAATGATCTAGCAAAATCCATTAATAAAAATTTACTGAAGATCATTAGGAGTAATTAGGATAACCCTAGAAGCTAGCACCTACTGCTGGATCAAGCACTTTGATCGGATCACAGTGAAGAAGTCCCTGAGAACCTCTCCATATGCTCTAGTGTATGGCAAAGAGGCCATGTTACCAATCAATTTGGAGCTCCTGGTGCTATGATTCATCAAAAAAAATTGTTCAAATGACTTACAACCAGTGGAAAAAAGGATGGTCGAGCTAGTCCAATTAATTCATGCCCTTGATGAATCCTATTTGCTCTAGTCGAATGATGAGAGGCAAGAGGTCGTGCAATCTAAGAGCAAGGGCTTTAGCAATAATCTTGTAGGAGACATTGAGAAGAGTAATTGGCCTCCAATTATAAATGTCCTTAGGGTCTCCAACCTTGGGAATGAGCTTGATATTGCCCCTATTGATCAGTGGGCCTAGGGTATGCATCTTGAGGGCTTCCAAATAGACTTGATATAGGTCCGAACCCATTGTATCCTAGAGCGCCTTATAGAATTCATAAGGGAATCCATCAGGGCCAGAAGCTTTTGTATTGACCATGGAAAGGGCTGCAACCTTAAGCTTATCCTGTGTCAGAAAATTATCGTAGAGGGTTTGTTGGAACGTCGAGAGGTGGCAAGACACCACTTGCAGACACTCTTGTAGAGAAAGATCTTAAGTAGGGGAGGGATCTTGTATAGTCAACGCCTATTGTTAGTGATGAATGAAAGCCTACACTACATTTGGGAGGTCTAAAAGAACCTATTATCCCTCTCAGATGGACTTCATAGTTTGGGTTGATTTTCGATCTCTGATCCGAAGGAAAAATTCTTTGGACACTCTCTCATCCCAATTGAGCCAATGCAGTTGGCCTTGAGTTGGTATCCTCAGACTATATAGGTGTCAACCACCAGTTGTTGGCTATCTCTAATTGGAGAGAGCTAGAGCAAGGTTGGGCTTCAAGGGCTACTATGGCTTTCCTAAGTCTGGAAGAAGTAATTGCATAGGACCGGTGGTGAATGAGGGTCAATTGGCGATCATATGTGCACCGAAAATGCGTGGTGCTTTCAATTGCAATGTTCCACCACTCTATCCAACCATTTGTAGAATGAGGACGAGATGGTAAATTCCACACATGTCAAATGTGAGCCAGAGAAGATGGTTGGTAAAGTAATAATGTATTAAAATAAAATTGGCTATTTAAAACAATCGTCCCCCTACCTGACCATTCAATGCGGAACCGTATGAAAGAACGGTCCAAGAAAACCACCTCGGGAAGAGATTCCACTAGGACACTGACGGTTGCCAAAATTAAATGTGAGCTTCCCTCATAACATCGCCCAATAAAATCGTTTGAACTAATCTTATTTTCATGATCAAAGTAGGATTGAACGTTGACGGACCCAATCTCACTGCGTTTATGTAGTTTAGTGGCTATAGAATACCAGCCCAGACACAGAAATTCCAATTATTCTACACACAACCGACAATCTGCTTTGCTTGAATTCCTTTATCTGCCCCAGCACCAAGGACTGCACCAGTTTCCACATGGCATTTATCCTCGTGGGAATGAAGAAACAGACCGAGAAATTTCTGTTGGGCTGCTGGACACGTTCACGATCGGCATAATACGTGATCAAGGACCTGTCATAATCTTCCTTGCCAAATTAGGAGATAAAAACTCTTCCACAACCATTTAAAAAAAAAAAAAACTCTTGGAATATAATACATGGGAACGAAAAACTAAATAAACACAGATAAATTAGAAACATGGAAAAACATTTAATTTTTATAAACATGTTTATTGGATAAAATGATGGAGACTCCAAATGATGGAAATATTGTTTATTTAAAAGAAAAATCTATAGATTAACCGTTAATTTAGTTTTACCATGAGCTATTTAATTTCAAAATTGCAAGTTGTCCAATAGGCAAGAAATGCGAAGTACGTTCACTTTATTAAATGTTTGAGAGAGATCATCAATAATGTCTTGTTCCTTTTTATTTGTTTGTTTTTTTTTTTTTTCAACCCAACCAGAAAGGGGGGTGTTTTTGGAGGGAGGCGATCTTCCAATCAAAGTGAGAAATGTTTCGCCTGACCGTTAGATTGAAACAAGGTTGCCTTAGCGTCCATGGTCCACTTTCTTGTCTTTAAGAAGGATGAGGATCCCGATTAACATCTTGTTAAAGGATGTAGAAGTCAAGTTTACTGTTGAGTTTTCTTCGAAGTTAAACATAATTTTTTACCTTGTAGACCGGGCAAAAGCAAACTAAGAAAGAGCTTCAGCATGCAACGTCTCTCTGGCGAGCCATCAAATAATTGGCCTCCATTTTGAGGACTAACTAATGCTGGAACCTGGGACAACCAAGTGTTGCACAAACAATATTGCAAGTTCAAGCATTTATTGAACGAAGGGCAAAGAATCTAAGACTGCAATCTGCAATTGAAGAATCGCAGCATCTTCCTCAATGTTGAGTTAGTCCGAGCTACGATACCTTGCTGCAGGAGACACGGGAATTCACAATCACTGCACTAGATTATGAATGAGGCAAATTGCATCATAGTCCAAAATGACATGTAACCACTCGATGCGAAGACAAATGAATTCAGAAAGTCATAAAATAACTGGACAATTGAGCATTTATGTTCATACGGACCACAATAATGGTGGTGGATAAAGGTGTCGAAGTAACAGCTATAACATTATTTTTAAAGGTTAGGTAGATTGGCAAATGTTAGTTTGGTTGGACATTTATCAAGATTTAAATTTTGGGAAAGTCTGTTGCAAAGGTAGTAGTTTGATCTGAATCTTTTGAGTGTGCATCATATTGATTGATGATGGTAGAATCAGAGCATTATGTGATCCATTTCACTTCATTCCTCCAATCTATAAAACAACCAGGTGGAATAAGTTTAGTGGATGTAACTCATTGATTGATGATGGTAGAACATTCTGTAATCCATTTTACTTCATTCCTCCAATCTATAAAACAACCAGGTAAAATAAGTTTAATGAATGCAATCTATATACTTTGAACCATAAATTTATCAACTACTCAAACTAATGTAATTGTAACCAACTCCCTACCAAAAAAAAATAACCTTGAAATGTCCCCAATGCACTTAATGATGACAGAGATTGCTATCTCCCTACGGATACCCATTAAAGTTTTTTTTTTAACGATTGCTACCAATTACTCCTCGCATTAAACTACAGCGAATAGTATCTCGACAACACGCAACCCTATACGACAAACATCGTTCCGTCGTACACCCTGCCTTAACTCAAACAGTACACCAAAACACTACTCGGGACAACAGCACATCATTTTCACATAAAGCTACATCAGCGAGAAGGGTGTGTTAGGATTAGGTCAACCAGCCGTTAAATATGAAAAAAATGAGTCTATGAAACGCCCTAATTTTTTTTGTTCCTCGTGTGCTTGTCGCGCTGTGACTGAATTCCCGTTTCTTCAATATTGAGAAAGATGCTGTGATGCTTCTCTTTCAAATTGCAGTCATAGATTCCCTGGTCTTCGTTTAATAAATGCTTCAACTTGCAATATGATTTCTTCTGTTGTCGCAGGATAACGTATTGCTCAAAATGTGTTGGAGATAGTAATGCTACGATAGAAGTATTGTTTAATATTATAAAAAACATATCCGTAAGAAAATAAGTTGGAAAAATTAAACAATAAATAATTTTGAAATAAAATAAAGTCATTAGAAAATTGAAAAGTATTTATAATAATAGAATAATATAATTTATTATTGTTAAAAGATAAATAGGGTAAAGTTGTTTCTCAGTCCATGAGTTTATAGGTCATATGAAACAGTTATAGATGATGTTGTTTACTTAAGATGTGGTTGTTGTACCATAGTGTAATTATTGAAACCAAGCATGGTAAACAACTCTAGGCTCGATTGAACCTTAGACTTTTATTCAAAGTTTCAAACATTCCCATTAGGCCACTCTTCTTTAAAAATATAAATTATTATAGATATAGTATTTTGTTATATACATGTATTCATCATCAATAATCCATTCATCCATATATATACAATGGATTATAACATAATTTATAATTTGGTTTATTTATATGATATTTAGTGACACCAAATGTGCCACAATGATTATTAAAATAATGAAATAACAAAATAGTACAATTAAATCAAAGTTGAGAATATAAAATGTATTATGAAATATCTTGTGTTGTGTATGAATGAATCCATATACTTTCACAGAGTTTTATGAGGTATCCAAAGTAATAGATATTAATAATTAATATTAGAGTGTTGCAACAAAGAAGCTAAACATGTTGAAATTTCTACATTTTGTATCAAAGACTAAATTGAAGCTAGAAGCATGAGTTAAAGCTACAATCGTCATGCACCAATAATATAAATTATGGTGAAGTGTTCAAGTTGAAGAAAGAGGTAAAACATTCAATGGTACAGTAATCCTAACATACAGTCCTAGTTGATTTTTACCTTTAGTAGGGTATAATAGAAGAATTAATAAAATTAAAGAAGATATAACAATAATAAGAGTAGCCATAAATTTGAAAGGGAATAGTGTATTCTCAAATAAGAAAGAGGTATTTATAAGAACCATTGGATGAATGTTATGTGAGGTAGAAGAAAGGAACCACATATTAAATAACAAAGATGAATATATGAAGCAATAATAATATTTTCAAATAGAGAGAACATATCAAGCAATACAATTATCTATAAAGTTATAGAAGGATAAAGATATAAAACAACTAAAAATATGTTACACATCAAACAATAAGAGAGGTGAATATGCAAAGTGACAAATAATATGTTGTAACAAACAACAAAGTGAACCTCTTGCCTAGTTATCTACTATATTACACCTAGTGGTTATAAAAATTGGTTATTCATGCAATTTTATAATAGGGAAAAGTTATTAGGACACTTTTGGTTGAGTCACAAGAACACACCCATGTTGAAGAAGAAAATAAGTTAGCAATTGATTAAGGCAGGTAAGGATGTTGGATGAGTAATCAAGTAGAAATTTTGAATAGATGTAAATGTGTATGCATAACAATGAATGTATATGTACAACAACAAGATGATGAGATATTTTGTTCAAATAATCAAAACATATTGTTGAAGAAATTAAAAATTAGAAAATTTAACATCAAGGTAGAGAATGTTATAGAAAGTAATGCTTAATGTAAAAATACATGCACAACTTTTCATGGAAATGAAAACAAGTTGGAAAAAATTAAAATACATTTCCAACAAAAAAAATTGTCATTTCAAATACAAAAGAGCATTTATAATTATAGAAAAATGCTACTGCACGATTAAGAAAATATATTATTAGAGTTATAGTATTTTTATATATGGATGTCTTGACCACCTATTAATTCATTCATCTATCCTTAGATTTAGGGTGGATCACTCAATACTTGCACCATTCATAATTGCGTTAAATTGTATAGAATTGAATGATAACAATTTAGTCACAATAATTATTAATTCAATGGAATTAAGCAATGGAGTTGCACCTTATAGATTGAGAATATAAATTATATTTTGAAATATCTTGAGTGTTGAATATGAATAAATCTTCATGCTTCTACAAAGGTTTATATGAGTTATGCAAATTAAAGTGTTATTCTAGAGAAACTATAATGCTTTTAAAATTCTCCATTATAGTGATGGATAAGGAAAGAACATCTTAAAAGGGGCATCTTAAAATTTTCTTGTGATAGAATAACTGGAAAGGAAGCCACAATTATTTCATTTTTTGTTGACTTATATTTTAAATTATTTTTAATTTTATTAGAGGGAAAACATTGTAAAATTAGTAAATAAACATTTTAAATAATGATGTTATTCGAATTAAGTCAATTCTTGTTTAATTGTCTTAAACATGTCTATGAAAAATCCTAAAGAACAAAACCAAAAGCATCATTCATATCATCATCAATATCTCAATCTTTTTCCTCGTGCAACTCTCATCTGGTGATTGTGAATTCTCATATTTTGTAGTAGGAAATTGTAACTTGGAGTAATTCAACATTGAAAAAGATGGTACAATTCTTCTAAATTTTATTCTTAAATTCCTTGATTTTTTTTAATAAATGGTTGAAATTAGAATATTATTTATGCAAGACTTGGTTGTCCTAGCACAACTTATTACTCAAAATGATGGTCAATTATTTAATAGCTCATGTAGTGTAGGAATGTGTGGTGGTTAAGCTTATCTTGAAGACACGGTTGACTATTTGCACTTGTGTTTGTTATATTTTCCCTTGGACCCATGTAAACCTTGTAAATGATAATTTTACAATTTTTATATTATTTTATTCTTAAGCATCAATCTCACAATATTAACCTGATGATGTGGTTCTAAAAATAAAATTGTGTGTTGCATTGCTAATAGGTGCTTAAAAAATCATGAAAAATATTACATATTTGGGAAGATATATAACAATAGCTAACTAATAACAATATGCTAACTGAAGTTATCTAAAAATATGCTAACTTACATAGTTACTAACAACTCATTCTAACAACCTAAGCTAATGTGAGATATTGTATAAGCTATTGAAGTTATTTATAACATCTAGAACATAACAACATATCTAACATGAGCATTTTGAATGTGTCACATATTATATTTAAACAATATAATAATCTTACGCCTAGCTAGATGTCCTCATAATGCCTCCCCACAATAGAAGCATTGGACTCCATTGATTTTACAATAAAAGGAGAAGCATGGGATTTCAAAAATAGGTCATATATCCTACCAAATAGACAAATCTTGGAACTAATCAGAAGCTAAAACTTACGTATTTCTAGGATAATATTTGTATATCCGTCAGATGCCTAAAGGATGTCAAAGATGCCACAAGGTGCCATATCTACAAGATGACGCTTAGTGAGAACTCCATCGCTAACTTGGGAAGCACAAGGAATTTGATGAGGACCCATGGTATAATATTTTTCTTATAAATTCTTCTACAAAATTAGAATCTTTTGCGCTATAGGAGGTTACAAGTGTTGAATAGAGTAAGATACCTATGTATGCTAATTGAGAATGGTCTTGTTTGTAGAAGAAAACAAATTAGTGCCATGAATAAGAGGCACAACAAGAGATAAACAAATGGTATCTTATTTGTGAGGAGGAGGTGTAACTATTGTTGTTTTTTTCTTGATAGTGTAGCCTACCAAAGATTAAAGCAATATTTTGTGGTTTATTTCATCTAGATAAGAAGTGAGTTTGTTTTAATGTAATGGATGAGAAATTTCTCGTGCTCATGATTCAAAGTGTAGGTATTGTCAAAAATATCATATTGAACCTTCTTATCATATTGATATGGTTTTCTAAAGAGTAAGCCACAACAATACATGCATGTCATGTCATAGGAAATATGCTCTACAAAATTTGGGTCAATGTACTCAAAGTACTATATAAAATTATGTCTAATTTGTGAGGTGGAACCATTATATTTTCATCTAAGTGAGTATGGATGAGGATGCAGATCTAGTGGTGGTTGCAACTTGTCAATAATGGATCTTACAATTAGGGTTTTTTGCGAGCTATTATCAATTACACAATTAATTGAAGAACTATGAGTGAGGTGAGCTCTCATGATGAACTAATTATCATGGTCACCTTTAGATAAGTGATGAGACATTAGGGTGACATTATTGAGTTTACTCTTTGTATACGATAAAAGTACATGTCATGTAAAACAATGTAAATGAAAAGCAGTAAATTTGTATTAACTTGTACCTTTGTCCTTTTGATTACAATATTAACCCACATAGGGGTGTACAAATATGAAGGGATCAAATCCCTTTTAGAAATGAAATAGTGCAATGTGCTTTCATCACTATAGCTAATGTGTGGGTAGGTTTGTAGTGACCATCACTTCATCGGATGTGATGGTGTCATGTATGGTGTCTCTGCATCAAGGTATGCATCTACGTCTACTGAACCCACGTTCAGATATGTATGGATTTTGGTCGTTAGGGGTTTTATGGCTTCGTGCTTGGATCATCTATCAATCGGATGACTTTGATTTGAGACCGTCTTAGGTCAAACGATCATGCAATGTGATCCATTACGGATATAGGAATCTAGGCTTGTGGAATAGGGTGACTTTAGGTCATTGTCTAGATCTAGATCTGCTTCCCAGGATTTGGTCCATACCTGAGTTCCAACACACAAGAAAAATAAAATTGATTAGAAGTACCTGTTGGGCCTCTTGAATTGAGGCCCAAATTCAAGAAGTATTAAATCCAATACAATGAATAAAAAGTAGAAGCATGCAAAGGATAAAAAAATATTACCTTTTACCTTTCATGTGTTACTATTATTGTTGTTGATGTTGATGTCGTTGTGCCGCATTACATTTTGGATATCATTGTTGCTATCATGGTTGCACCAGGATGTATCAAGAAGCTTTTATGCAAGGCTATAAGTCGATCATTTGTGGGTCTGATGATCATAGATTGATACCATTCAAGTTCATATGGTTGTGAACTATGGCATCCGAGGACTATCGAAAAGTAGATCAGGGTCTATGAAGATGTGTGATTGAGGTTCGACATGGGACAAGGATGGTGGCATGGGAAAACTTGAGTGGTTGGTGCTCACTAGGCTCAATTTTTTATCAGTGATCCGATGTATTTTCCATCCTCATGCTCTATAAAGGAGGAGAGGTTCCATTTATAGATTTCTTGGAGATAAGGAATAAGGAGGTGACTCAACTAGTTAACTGCTATAATTGGGAGTCTTCTCCTTGCATTAATTGTATCATGGGGAGTGCATGCAGATAAGCTTACCTCGTAATTTCCACCAATTATGTGATGTGCATGCAAATTCATGATGTGTGCATTCTTTAGATTTTTCACCCAATGTGCATGGATAGTTAACTGGATGTGCATGGTAGATTGGATGTGCATATTTTTTTAACTAAATGTGCATGTGAAATCTTCCTTGTGTGGATGGAGGTGCAACTGCGAGTTACTAGAGTTCATATTTAGAAATGGGTTTTTCCTTGCGTGAGACCGGTGAGGTGGAAGCGAAGTGAAGTGGATGACGTGGAAGGGTGAATGGTTGTGCAACCTAGGCATTAATTAATTAATTATTTAATGAATTAATTAATTAATACTTAGGTAATTGAATGTTTATTTAATATTAATTAGTTTTAATTAATATTAAATGTACTAATTAATTATGATTAATTAATTAGTATTTATTATGCTTGATTTAGGTGTCTACAAATGCCCCTTTTTGTATCGTGTTCTGTGAAAATACGATGCGATGCAAAAATAAATGACACTTGTGGCTGATGTATGAATGGATGATGGGATGACTCTTATGCTTGAATAGGTTTAACATTTAATTGCCCCAATATGAGATCAATGTGGGATGCCCTAGTGATGGAGGTAACAAATATATTTGAATCTTATCGTTGATAAATTGATGAGTGCCTTGGTTTTGGTGAATGAACTGATCATATGGTAAGTGGTCTCATGTGCTATCATCGATGGTCGGTCACCTTTACCACCTTGATTAAAGCATCGACATGTAAACCCTTACAAGCCTTGATCCAGCGTGTTGTCATATGGATTTTATTATAATATCTGCATTTAGACATGGTAGAGTAGGATGCATGAATAGGCATAGACAAGATTCTTGGATAAACATTGAGTCCAAAATGAGTGTGTTGTGTGTTGATCATATTTGAGGTAGAGTGTTGGTATTGTCTACCCCCTCAAGAATTGCGTTAGTGAAAGACAACATGAATCATGACGATGAGGTGATTGACCTAATCAGGATGATGAATTGATGTCATTCTTTGGTGGTGATGGATGGTTAGTTTTCCTTGTTTCTCTCTCTCTATTTTTTTTTGTAAAAATCACAACCATCCAAGACAATCTCAAATTTGGGACCATCTGAGATGGTCACATCATGACCTTCTTGGATAGTCAAGTGTCAAACACTATAAATAGCAATATTCGATACATGAGGGTTAATTTCTACTATCACTGACAAGGAGTGAGGGGAGAGTGAGACATGTGGGTAAACAATTAACATGGAGGTATACCAATTTATGCATGGAGTAGGGTGTATGGTGACGATTTGTGGAGTGGCTAGCGATGTAGGATAGGTAAGTAACAAAATATCCCTTCTCATATTTTTAAGTTGGATAAAAGGAACCCACTTGCATGTTTTATTGCTTTAGTTTCTTGTGTTATGCATATTTTTCATTTGTTTTTATTTTTTGATGTGTGTGGCATGATGATTGTTTTGTGATCATCCATGGCTCAGATGGTGATGTTGCAAGGTCATTCGATCGAAGAACGATCATGTATTTTTTCTTTTGGTTTGAATGTTGCATGTTACTGTGATCGTATGTGACCATATGATTATGGATGAAGATCGTCCAGGCATCATATAGTCGTGTTGTGATTTAACATGTATTATTTTTGTTTTTTTGTTTTTTGGAGGGGTATGGTTATACAATGTTTTTGTGAGCGTCTATGGCCAAACGATTACTTTTGTAGGTTGTACAAGACTCATACGATAGGATTATTGGTGAAAATACCTTATGATAATTTTTGTTTATGCATGAGAATACTTTATTTTGTTATTATCTGTGGTTAGACGGTTATGTATCTTGATCGTTCGATATATGGATAGTGAGGGATCAAGACCCTCCTATAGACAGACGATCAGTGTGAGAGTTAAAATATTTTTTTTTAATTCCATTTTGTTAATGATTGATTTTGATGTGTTTGTGTATGTAGTAGATATTGTTGAGACCAATGCATCGGTTTAAGAAGGTGTTTTACAAGGCTCGTTGCTAGATGTCAAAGAGAGACTAGAAGTGGCTAGACATGATTGGGATAAAATATGTAGCCCTACTGGAGAACATGCATGCAAATCATGTATATCTAACCACATTGGTTGACAAATGGGACCTTGATATGTGCACATTCCACATGTCCACAAGGGAGATTACTATCACACTCGAGGATGTGTATCATATCTTTCAAATACTAGTGGAGGGCAATAGGATTGATACCGCACAAACACACCTAACGGTTATACAGATATCACTAGGAGGTGGTCAATGTAGACAATGGGGGTGTGGATGTGGACAACCACTTTTGACTATTATGGCTAATAGATAGGCATACCATTCTAATAACATTTATATTCAATGTCATACTTTCAAACTCATCAGGTATATGATTCTTATGGAACCTTTTGGGGTTGGTTCAAGACTTGATTGAGGAGTCCAAGGTGATGTCATGGTCTCATTATCTATTAGCACAGACCTATTTGGATTTGTATGAGATACGATACGAAAGTAGGACGAGATTGGTTTGTAGTTTATTACTACAGATTTGGGTATGGAGCACTTCATGATTGAGCATCTCATAGGTTTATCGTGTCTATCCGCATAGGAGATGAGATATGAGGCACCTTACACCATGATATGAAGTAAGGATTGAGAGGAGGGTAGGAGCCACCCATTTTCTAGAGTGTGGTTGCACTATGATAAGAATTTTACCTATTTAAAATCAGGATAGGTGGTGTGGAGGCAACGGAGGGGTGGTTTGACATGGCCAAAGGATAGTGTGCATTTGGTTATGAAGAACACAAGCTTATACCGAGAGGGGGGTGAACAGTATAAGATAAAAATTTTCTCCTTTCTTTCCAAAGCAATAACTTCAAATAATATCAATGCAATAATGAAACAATGCACAAATCACCATACACATAAGAGACAAATATTTTACATGGAAACACCCTCTCGGGAGAAAACCATGATAAAATATTGCTTATATATTTCTTCAATAAATTTTGTGGGCACCAACCCACAGGAGACACCAATCCCCTATACAAGTTTGTGGACACCAATCCATAGGAGACACCAATCCCCTATACAATTTTATGGACACCAATCCACAAGAGACACCAATCCCCTTGCTCAAGTTCATGGGCACCAACCCACAGGAGACACCAATCCCCTTGCTCAAATCTACTCCAAAACCCACTCATAAAACCTACTCAAATTTACTCCAAAACCTGCTCAAATCTGCTCCAAAAAATATTCACAAAACCTACTCAAGTATGCTCCAAAACCTACTTAAATTTGCTCTAAAACTAGCTCAAAAAACTTGCTCAAATATGTTCTAAAACCTGATCAAATCTGCTCCAAAACCTGCTCACAAAACCTACTCAAATCTACTCCAAAACCTGCTCACATCTTGCATAGAAAAATGATGATCTTCCTCTTGCATGTGCTTTTCTAATCTGGTCAATAATTCCCTTCTTTTCTTCTTGATTTAAATATCAAATCAACCACTTTTAAACCCTTATAACTTCTTTCAAAACATACACAATAAACCTTAAAAATAACTCCTTATATCTCCCTTTTAAAACTTACAATATAAAGCTTTATTTTAACAACATTTCCTGTATATCTCTTTTTATGATTTGCAAATAATAGAACCTTATACTAACAACTTCTCCCTTTGCAAAAATGAAATCACAACATTACACCTTATATCTCCCCTTTTATAATTTGCAAAAATAAAATCACAGCATTACACCTTATATTTCCCCTTTTATAATTTGCAAAAATCAAATCACAATACTATGCCTTATATCTCCCCTTTTATCATTTGCAAAAATCAAATCCCAATACTATGCCTTATATCTCCCCTTTTATCAAATTTAATAAAACAAAATTTATAAATACCTTGCACAACCACGGATGGGATTTGATCCCTTGACCTCTAGAAGCGTAGTGCCCTAACTTGGGCTAGTGACCAGCTATGCTAACGCAACACATGAAACCAAAAGGTGCAAAACAATATTTAATTCCTTTAGTGCTCTATTTTCAATTCTTCAACAAAATAATGTCGAAGAGATTCAACCCCTTAACCTCCTACACAACAACGCTCCATGCAAGCTAGGCAACCGACTGGGCTACCCCAGTGGATGGAACCAAAGGTGCAAAAACAATATTTAAATCCTTCGTAGCTCTATCTTCAACTCTTCAACAAAATGGTGTCGAAGAGATTCGACCCCTTAACCTCTTGCAACACAGCGCCCTAGCATGAGCTAGGCTACCGACTGGTCTAACCACTCGGTTGAGATAGAAGTGGCACGAACCAATGTTTAAAGTTTTCTTTCCACTGTGATGCTGCCAAAACCTACACTCCTCTCCTCCCTCCTTCTCGCTACCACTCTCCACTCGATCGATATTATTCGAATTGCATAGCTCATCCCAAAGTGAATTAAGGTCTTCTATTTATATGCTTTTTCATGTGCACCCAATGAAGTCAGCCCAACATTTTTTGAATATTTGAATTTTCAACCTTTTGCATGGTCGACCCATAATATTTAATTCCCTTTTGCATGGTGCTCTTAAGGAGGTCGCCCAACATTTAAATATTTAGACTTTAAATATTTAAACTTTTAAATTATATTTAAATCCTTTGATTTAAATATAAACCTCCTTATTTAATATTTAAATATTTATTTAAATATTAAAGCATATCAAATCACCTACAACTCAACATTTCATCCTTGAAGATATTTCTACCTTTGACATCAATGACAACTCAATATTTCCAACAATCTCCCCTTTGTCATTGATGGCAACCCTACAATGAAATTGACCTTTACTGAATAGGATCACAAGTTACTCCCCCGACTAGTTGCTCCCCCTTACTAAAAACTCTCCCCATTTGACATCAATGGCAAAGGCTCCTTGGGGCTTGTAAGATAAGTCACTTGACAATGCCCCCCACTCCCTGCTCTTCTTTGAGATGTTCAATCATGAGATGGGAGTGAAATTACTCCCAAATTACTTTTGAGATACTCAAAGGTCTCCTTTGGAAGTGGCTTGGTAAAGATGTCAACAATCTGTTCCTTTGTAGCAATGTATTCCAACTTGACTTGTTGATCAATCACTTGCTCTCTCAAAAAGTGATACTTGATCGAAATGTGCTTGGTCCTTGAATGCATCACCGGATTCTTTGAAATATTGATCGCACTTGTATTATCACAAAGTATGGAGATAGGATGATCATGCTCTACTTTGAAATTGCTTAAGGTTTGTTTCATCCATAAAACCTGAGTGCAACAAGAAGCTACTGCAATGTACTCTACCTCTATAGTAGATAAGGACATTGATGCTTGTTTTTTACTTAGCCAAGAGACCAAACTAGTCTCCAAGAAAAAATGCTCCTCCACTTGTGCTTTTTCTGTCATCAACACTACCTGCCCAATCCGCATCTGTATATGCAGTGAGAGTGAAATTATTGCATCTGGGATACCATAGTCCAAACTCCATAGTTCCTTTCAAATACTTAAAGATTCTTTTTACTTCCTGTACATGTGTTTCTTTTGGTGCAACTTGAAATCTTACCACCAATCTGACTGCTTGCATTATATCTGGCCTTGTAGCTGTGACATACAATAAACTTCCAATCATGGATCTATACAATGTTTGATTTGCCTCAGGAGACTCATCATATTTACTTAACTTACATCTTGTAATCATGGGGGTACTCACAGGATTGCAATCCTCCATCCTAAATTTTTTCAACATTTCTTTTACATACTTGGTTTGAGAGAGAAATATACCTTTATCTGATTGTGAGATTTGCAAACCAAGAAAGAAGGATAGCTCACCAAGCATTGACATCTCAAATTCACTTTGCATACATTTTGTAAATTTTTGACACATCTTGTTGTTACTGCCTCCAAAAATGATGTCGTCCACATAGACTACTATAATTAACTGATCATTTCCTTCATTTTTGATGTATAGATTGCTATCAACTATACCTTTTTTGAAACCTTGTTCTTGGAGATATTTATCCAACCTTGAGTACCAAGCCCTAGGGGCTTTCTTTAGTCCATAGAGAGCCTTCTTCAATTTGCACACATAATCTGGCTTGTCTGTTAGGTTGAAACCATCTGGTTGCTCTATGTAGACTTCTTCTTCTAGGTAACCATTAAGAAATGTTGATTTTACATCCATTTGGTACACTTTGAAGTTTTTGAAGCTTGAGAAGGCCAAGAACATTCTTATGGCCTCAAGATGTGCAACAGGAGCAAATGTCTCTTCAAAATCAATCCCCTCAACTTGTGCATAGCCTTTGCACACAAGTCTTGCTTTGTTTTTGACAACCTGACCATCTTCATTCAACTTATTTTTGTAGACCCATTTGGTGCCAATTACATTCTTGTCTTTTGGATGTGGAACAAGTTCCCAAGTCTCACTCTTTTCTATTTGGTCTAACTCTTCTTCCATTGCCTTAATCCAATATTTATCTTCACTTGCTTCATTGAAATTCTTGGGCTCAACTTTAGATAGCAAAGAAAAATTTGCATGTTCACCTATTCCTGTTATCTTCCTCCTTGTTTGTCTCTCATCTAGATTCCCAATAATCAGTTCTCTTGGATGGTTCTTTTGCACATACCTGGATGGTGTCTTAGGTGGTGCCTTTCTTGAGAGTGTCTCATCTTCTTTAGTTTCTTCACCTTCTTCTTCTTTGCAACTTTCTCCTTCTTGATACACAATCTCTTGAGATGGTTCTCTTAGATCTATTTCTTCATCAACTCTTACATTTGCACTTTCCACAATTGTATGTGATATTTTATTGTAGCATCTATAGGCTTTGCTCTTAGTGGAGTATCCAAGGAAGATACCCTCATCACACCTGGAATCAAACTTACCCAAAATTTTCTCTTCTCGTCTAATGTAGCATTTGCTTCCAAAAATTTTAAGTACTTCACAGTAGCTGGTCTACCCTTCCAAAGCTCATATGGGGTTTTGTGGTGATTTACTCTTATTTGAGCTCTATTGATGATATAAACAATTGTATGAATTGCCTCTCTCCAAAAAGCATCAGAAATCTTAGACTCATTTAGCATAGCCCTAGCCATACCCTGAACAGTTCTATTTTTCCTTTCAACTACTCCATTCTATTGTGGAGTTCTTGTTGCTGAGTATTATCTCTTGATTCCATGTTGTTCATAGAATTCTACAAATTCACCTGAAGTGAATTCACCTCCTCTATCTGATCTTAGACACTTGATATTTTTACCTGTTTCATTTTCTACAAGTGCCTTGAATGCCTTGAACTTTTCAAATGCTTCTGATTTTTCTTTTAAGAATGTTACCCAAGTCATTCTAGAGAAATCATCAATAAATAACATGAAGTAATTCTCACCTTGTAAACTCTTTGTCCTTGTAGGACCACATAGATCGGTGTGAACTAGCTCCAAAGGCTTGGATGAAGAAAACTCCTTTGATTTGAAACTTGATCTTGTTTGCTTACCATGCTGGCATTGTGCACAAATCGTGCTTGGGGGTTTTGCTATTTTGGGTAAATATCTGACTTCTTGTTTGTTGCTTATTTTCACTATGTTGTCAAAGTTCAGGTGACCCATTCTTCTATGCCATAACTAGCCCTCATCCTCTTGTGATAAAAAGTATTTTTCTCCCTTAATTTCGCTCAACATGTAGAGATTGTTTGCAGTTCTACTAGCATCTGCAATAAGCTTTCCTATCTTGGATTTCCTGATCTCACATCCATTTGGGTGAAATGTGAGTGTGTGCCCTTGATCACATAGTTGAATTACACTTAGTAGATTGTGCTTCAATCCTTCAACATATAATACATTTTTTGTCCTTGATCTTCCATTATCCAAACTCAAAGTCCCTTTTCCAACAATTTTGGCAGAAGCATTATCACCAAATTTCATTGTTCCTCCATTTATTTCCTTGAGAGAGAAATTTTCTTTTGTCACCTATCATATGGCTTGAACAACCACTATCAATGTACCACTGATTTCCTTCATTTTGCACATGAAGAGCCATTTGTACCAACATGGATTTTTCTTTTTCTTGTTCCTTTTTCTTTTTCCAAAATTTTGAGGACATCTCCTTCTGAACTGTTTGACCTTCCTCCTTCTTGCTTGATTTAGGAAGTTCAGGAAACATTGTTCTACACCATTTAGATTTATGCCCAAAATTATCACATTTATAACAAATGATATTGTAATCCATGAGAGGTGCAAATGAATTGAAATTTCTATTGATGAAGCCAACATCATTTTTCACATGGACCATGCAATGTACAACTTTATGACCATATTTGTTACATGAAAAAAAATAACCATGGAAGAAATATTGAAACCTATTTGATTACCTTGGATGATATGATCGCATGGTTCTTTCATTGTGGTTTCTATGATTGAATTTTGTCCATGATGATTCTTTGTTTTCTTCCTCCTTGATGCTTTCACTTTTCAATACATCAGCGTAGGTCATGGGCTCTTCTTTACTTATTTTCTTTGATGTCTTTGTTCCTTTTGAGCTTGACTCCTCTTTCTATTTCTCTTGACCTTCTTCAAAACCAAGTCCAGTATTTATACCTAAAAGTCTTTGTGCTTTGATAATATCATCCAATATTTTTGTGCTTTTCTCAAACCTCATATTTTGCTATAACTTATCCTTAGATTTTTCCACTTCCTTTCTTAGAGATACAACCTCATATTCCAATTTTTCACATTCCAGCTCCTTTGCCTTTAATTGCTCAACCATAACTTCTTCAATTCTCTTTGCCTCTTCAACCTTCACTTTTAAATCGGTGAGATCTTGTAGAAGCTTTGTCTTTGTTTCCTCATCCTCTTGTACTTGAGCCTTCAATATTGAATTCTTCTTTCTAACCCTTTTCAATTCTTCAAGAGCAACAATAAGTTCCTCTTCTACATCAACCATGGCTTCCTCTCCATTTTTTGGATCTCTCTCTTTGATTTCAACCATAGGGGCATCTTATTTCACCTCAATGGCCATGTGTGTTCTTGTAAGATCTTCCTTCAAGTGGTTAGGCTTTCACAAAGGAACCCACTCTGATACCAATTGAAGAACACAAGCTTATACTGAGAGGGGGGTGAACAATATAAGATAAAACTTTTCTCTTTTCTTTCCAAAGCAATAACTTCAAATAATATCAATGCAATAATGAAACAATGCACAAATCACCACACACATAAGAGATAAATATTTTACATGGAAACACCCTCTCGGGAGAAAACCATGAAAAAATATTGCTTATATATTTCTTCAATAAATTTCGTGGGCACCAACCCATAGGAGACACCAATCCCCTATACAAGTTTATGGACACCAATCCATAGGAGACACCAATACCCTATACAAGTTTATGGACACCAATCCATAGGAGACACCAATCCCCTATGCTCAAGTTCATGGGCACCAACCCACAGGAGACACCAATCCCCTTGCTCAAATCTGCTCCAAAACCTGCTCAAAAACAAAGTAATATCTCCAAAACCTATTCATAAAACCTACTTAAATATGCTCCAAAACCTGCTCATAAAATCTGCTCAAATCTACTCCAAAATCTGCTCACAAAACCTGCACAAATATGCTCCAAAACCTGCTCAAATCTGCTCCAAAACTTGCTCAAATTTCAAAACCTGCTCACAAAACCTGCTCAAATCTGCTCCAAAACCTGCTCACAAAACCTACTCAAATCTGCTCCAAAACTTGCTCACATCTTGCACAGAAAAATGATGATCTTCCTCTTGCATGTGCTTTTCTAATCTGGTCAATAATTCCCTTCTTTTCTTCTTGATTTAAATATCAAATCAACCACTTTTAAACCCTTATAACTTCTTTCAAAACATACACAATAAACCTTAAAAATAACTCCTTATATCTCCCTTTTAAAACTTACAATATAAAGCTTTATTTTAACAACATTTTTTGTATATATATTTTTATGATTTGCAAAGAATAGAACCTTATACTAACAACTTCTCCCTTTGCAAAAATGAAATCACAACATTACACCTTATATCTCCCCTTTTATAATTTGCAAAAATCAAATCACAACATTACACCTTATATTTCCCCTTTTATAATTTGCAAAAATCAAATCACAATACTATGCCTTATATCTCCCCTTTTATCATTTGCAAAAATCAAATCCCAATACTATGCCTTATATCTCTCCTTTTATCAAATTTAATAAAACAAAATTTATAAATACCTTGCACAACCACGGATGGGATTTGATCCCTTGACCTCTAGAAGTGTAGTGCCCTAACTTGGGCTAGTGACCAGCTGTGCTAACACAACACATGAAACCAAAAGGTGTAAAACAATATTTAATTCCTTTGGTGCTCTATTTTCAATTCTTCAGCAAAACAATGTCGAAGAGATTTGACCCCTTAACCTCCTACACAGCAATGCTCCACGTAAGCTAGGCAACCGACTAGGCTACCCCAATGGATGGAACCAAAGGTGCAAAAATAATATTTAAATCCTTCGTAGCTTTGTCTTCAACACTTCAAAAAATGGCATCGAAGAGATTTGACCCCTTAACCTCTTGCAACACAGTGCCCTAGCGCGAGCTAGGCTATCGACTAGTCTAACCACTCGGTTGAGATAGAAGTGGCATGAACCAATGTTTAAAGTTTTCTTTTCATTGTTACACTGCAAAAACCTGTGCTCCTCTCCTCCCTCCTTCTTCTCATTGCCGCTCTCCACTCGATTAATATTTTTCGAATTGCATAGCTCATACCAAAGTGAATTAAGGTCTTCTATTTATATGCTTTTTCATGCATGCCCAATGAAGTTGGCCCAAAATTTTTGAATATTTGAATTTTCAACCTTTTGCATGGTCGGCCCATAATATTTAATTCCCTTTTGCATGGTGCTCTTAAGGAGGTCGCCCAACATTTAAATATTTAGACTTTAAATATTTAAACTTTTAAATTATATTTAAATCCTTTGATTTAAATATAAACCTCCTTTAATATTTAAATATTTATTTAAATATTAAAGCATATCAAATCACCTACAACTCAACATTTCATCCTTGAAGATATTTCTATCCTTGACATCAATGACAACTCAATATTTCCAACAGGTGAGGGTGCGGTGGTAGATATGGATGGTGGGGCACCATGAGATCGAGTACGAGCTCTTCCAATACACCCATGTGCTACGCAAATTTGGGTTATTCCAGGATGTTCCACCACCACCTATTGTATAAAAGCAATGGTAGAGGGAGGTAGTAGTAGACTGTAAGTATGAGCCTATGGGGGCCAATGTGGATGAGGTGTTGGATTTGGTTGATGTGGATGATGGCAACACAATTTTAGAGTATGACATGTGGGCTAGGATGTAGGCGATGTAACCTAAGGTAAGGGTTAGTACCACAGGAAGCGGGGAGGTAGGGAGTAGTGGTACAGTCAGTGTAGAGGCAGGACCTTCATAGACTACAAAATGATGCGTATAATAGAGGTTAGATCTTGGGGTAAGATCATCATGGGATGTTGGCAAGGCAATTGTTAAGACGAGCTCTAGCAAGGAAGAGAGCCACAACAACAATAATGACTCTATAATGGAGTACTCTATGATGTCAGATCAAGTATGAGTGCTAGAGAGATATAAGACTGAGCTCAAGATCATAATTACCTAGGAGTAGATCTATATGGATGGGAAGCACTAGTGATTGTGAGTCTAGGAGTATTGGGATACGATGCAGGCTTATGTATAGAGCCTACAGGATGATATGATAATACTGGTCAGGGAGCAAGATCAATCCTTGATAGATATTGTGAGGAGTGTGGCAGAGTAGGATGTTTTATGGGTGGAGCATGATGTACTGTAAGCAGAGCATGATGCTCTAAGGATAGAGTGCAATTATCTACAGGTAGCATAGACACAAGGGGATGGAAGTAGCCAAGCAACGAAAGTTATGCTAGCCCAATTATAGCAGGAAAGGGAATAGGTGGAGCAATAGAGGGATAGGGTGAGGGTGTTGGAGAATACCTTGCTACTAAGAGATATCCCCATACCAGATCTTTCATCATCCTCCTTTTCATCTTATCAAAGTCAAAGGAGCAGAGCATTAGATGCTCCTTCAGCTACCCTACCTATACCACGGTCTGGAGAGGTGTTAATCTCACAATCTTTGAGAGTAGGGATATCTCATAGAGAGAGTCACTGCCAAGGGAGTAGCAGTGGGTAGGCTCAAGAAGATCAGGTTGAGGGTAGTGGTTATAGCGATTGGGGTGAGCAGTGACATGTGGACACTGAGCCCTGGATTATTTTTGTAGATACCTTGTATCATTTTGTGATGATGATGATGGTCTTCATAGCCCCAACATATGTAGCCTATGGGTGAGATTTGTATATGTATTTTATTGTGGATGATATATATATATATATATATGATGCATCTTTATTTATGTGTTGTGTATCTTATTTGTTTGTGATGTGATGCAATATGTTATTTGATTATTGATGCGATGAATGTATGCAATGTTTGATGGATGCAATGATTGTATGCATATACTTTTGATTATCTTTCAAAAAATGCATAAAGTTGTAATATAATTCATGACTTTAATCAATTAATCAAGGGCATCAACCCAAGGGTATTGACTTTGTGTAACATGGATTTTGTGGAATATTATGTGGTGTGTTGCAATAATTGTGCTACTGTGAAGGCCAAGATGACATG
The DNA here is from genome assembly GCA_028583015.1 of Wollemia nobilis. NCBI lineage: Eukaryota > Viridiplantae > Streptophyta > Pinopsida > Araucariales > Araucariaceae > Wollemia > Wollemia nobilis. The sequence continues at coordinate 19,302,473 of JAQPPZ010000513.1, forward strand.
ACTTGTACTTTTGCGTGTCCTAGGGATGAAGATTCTAAAAGTGCTTTCATGATGCTCAAACACCCTAGTGACATTGATCAAACTCATCTACTGATCATATAGGCACCTAAAGATACTAAGACCAACCAGGTTATTCAAGTGACTCAAATATTGATGTGTGTGTAGTGATTGTTCATTTCTGATTTTGGACAAGGGACTAATCATTTGTGACTTATACCAATAAGCTAGCTCATCTGCAAGCTACATATATTTGTATAAAATAAGGTCGCTAATGTGATAGACATGTCACCATGCAAGGTGTACTCCACTACCAATCAAGCATCTATAGCCCCGATGGAGGTTAACCCCATGATCTAAGGACCTAAGAATTCTAGGGATTCAAGATTTTATTAGCTCTTTTTTTAAGATAATTATCTTTTGGCTTTGCACTTGTCATTTTTCCAATTCTTAGGGTTAGTTGATGTGCATGATAGGATGAGCAGGGGAAACCGTTAACTTTATGGCAATAGTGACTCATGCGTTCATCTTTTCTAGGCACCAAATTTTTTTTAATGTGTGATTTGTGCATGGTCTTCAAGAAAATTTAAGGTCACCAGGAAGACCTATAGTATTTTGAGAACTAATGATGTTCGATGGAGGTTGAAGGAGACACTAGGTGTGGTTGAATGATTGAAAGAACCTAAATAATATCTAAACTAGAGTCTTGCAAAATATAAGATGTCATTTGTGTATTACACATGAATGAATGATGGGGTGAGTTATGGATGTAGCACAAATGTATATAATGATGGATGATTTAAGACAAATACCATAAGGAAGATGCCCTTGATTAATGTGACAAAATCAATCCTAGCAAACAACTTAGTGCATGGATCGAATGATGACCAAATTTTTATTGGTGATGGTGAGTAATGCAATGTGTGAATGCAACATGCTTTGTAGCGGTGTGAAAATTTATTGTTTTATGTTGTTTTGTTTTATTTTTTTGTATTTTAATTTTTTTTAAATTTGATGATTTTTTGATGTTTTTATGTTTTGACGATTTTCGATGTTTTTGTATTTTGAATGATTTTTAGATGTTTTTGTATTTTGATTTGATTTTTTGATGTTTTTGTCTTTTAAATGATTTTTTGATATTTTTGTGTTTTTGTTTGTGTATGTACAATGCTAGCTATGAAGCACACAAATGAAGGATATTGATAGGTTTAGGTTCCTCAATTCCCTCAAGGGTGGCAAATTTGTATGCTTCGGTACCAAATATTTGCATGACGATGAATAGACCAATCCAATTAGTGGAAAACTTGTCATGCAGGTGTGGTGGAAATCTTGAATTTTGCTAATTTTCTTTAAGAACTAAATCTCCTACTTGAAATTCTTGAGGATGCACTTTGTTATTGTATGCACGTTTGACCCTATCCTCATAAATGCAAAGGTGCTCAAGTGCATTAATTCTTCGTCCATCAAGCAAGGTCAATTGATTAAGGTATTCTTGTCGTGTAGTATCATCATCAATAAATTCTTGTAATGATATGTGCAACGATGGTATTTCAAGCTCAAGAGGTATGATGGCCTTGGCACCATAGACTAGTGAGAATGATATTACCCTGGTTAGTGTGTGTATGCTTGTTCGATAAGCCCATAATACCAGGGAGAGTTGGAGATGCCAATCCTTGTTATTTTCTTTAACTATTTTCTTTAGAATGACAACAATAGTCTTTTTTTTTACCTTCGATTGTCCATTACTTTGTAAATAGTAAGGAGTCGAGAAGCTGTGGTGAATGTTATACTGAGTGCAAAGTGCTTGAACATCCTTATTCTTGAACGGAGTGTTATTATCAAAAATGATCTTGGATGGTATACCAAAATGACAAATAATATGATAAAGTATGAACTGCACGATTCAAGGTCTGATCATGTTGGTAAGAGGGATTACCTCAAACCATTTGGTAAAGTACTCAGTAGTTGTGATGACGAATGTATGGTGTCTTGAGGAAGGAGGAGATATCTTTCCTACAAGATCGATATCCCATTATGAAAAATGCCACATAGCTTGAATTGGTTGCAATGCCTATGATGGGACATGGGTTAAGTTGGCATACGTGGATAGTAGAACTTCTAAATGGGTTCTCTTTAGCTATGACATACGTGGTATGGTCAATCATACCACGTATAACATAGAGGGTTATCTTTAGCTATGACATACGTGGTATGATCGATCATATAATGTCGTAGTTTCTTAGTTACAAAGACAACTGGTAGGCATAGCTTTTTGACATATGCATATTTGGTTTTGTAGCTCACAAAATTTCAACTGATTTAATATATGGCCTACTCTTTGTTTATATCATTCTTTTGCGCTAACATCATGTTAAGGGAAAAATTCATCTTGGATATATACATATGAAGTGGAATACCTAGTCGAGGTGGTGTCAGCATAGGTGGGGAAGCAAGATATTTCTTGATGGTATTAAAAGCGTCTTGAAACTCTTGATTCCATGTAAATGTGACCCCCTTTTTCAATAATTTATTGAAATATTTACATTTTTCAGATAGTTACATAATGAAGCAACAAATCACTTGGATTTTTCCTTGTAAACTACATAGCTCTTTGAGGTTTTTAGGGGGTAACATATCGATGATTACTTTAAATTGATTCAGGTTGACTTTGATGCCTTGTTTAGAGACTATAAACCCTAAGAGTTTTTTGTATGTGACACCAAAAACATATTTCTTGGGGTTAAGTCTCATCTTGTGTTCAATAACCAGTCGAAGATCTTATGTAAAATTCTTATGTGCTCATGACGTATTTTCAAGTTGGCCAATAGATCATCTACATAATCTTCCACTATCTTATGTATGTAGTCATGGAAGATACAAGTCATAGCATGTTGATACACCACACCTACATTTTTCAGACCGAATAGCATGAGTTTGTAGAAAAATGTCCCCCAAGGTGTTGTAAAGGTTGTTTTATGTTGATTCTCAAGATTAATTCGAATCTAATTATACCATGAGAAATCATCCATTAGGGAGAGCATTTTGTGGCCACTGATAGAATCCATGAGTGTATCCATGCTCGAAAGTGGGAATCCATATTTAGGGTACACTTTGTTGAGGTATTGAAAATATGTGTAAATTTATATCCTCCCATTAGACTTGCTAATGGGTACCATGTTAAAAACACATTCTAGGTAGTCAATGGGTTGAATGAAACCCACATCTAGAAATTTTTGTAACTTTTTTCTTTAACCATTAGGGCCATGGTAGGATGAAGCTTTCGTAGTTTTTGATTTATCGATTTTTTGTTCGAGCTCAACATAAAATTATGGACCAATAAATTAGGATCAAGGCCTGAAATATCTTTGTATGACCATGCAAACACTTGTTTGTATTCAATGAGAAAGACGATAAACTACCCATTCTTCAATAGAAATAATTTTTTCAAGTTTAATGATTTATGGGTGTTCTGGATTGTTGTTGAGGTCTATTTCAATTATGTCCTTGATGAGCATGTGGGAAACTTCCTCTAATTTTTGAGGTGTGGGAATGAGGTGGATGTCATCCGCTGCATTTTTTAAAATGGGTGACTTAGAATCACTCATGTCAACATTATGAATGACAAACGGAGAAGGCAACGAGGTAGGTAGGATGTAGGTATTGGCTTGATGGATCAATCGGTTGGATGGTAGGAAATATTATGAATAAAACTATTGTTTGAAAATGAAAAACAAATACCTAAGGGAAATGCTTGATTTATTTTTTTGGTACAACCAGGGGAGTAGACTTGGGTTGTTACATTCCTTTATATGAAGGTTTGGCTTACAATTCCTAAAAGGGGTCTCCCAATATATGCAAGATATACGGGAGCTCAAATCCTTGTACGGGTTTTATCTAAGGCCTAGGTATTGAATCCTAATCACCCTAACTTCACTAGATGCTTTATGGACAATCTAGCTTAACCAATAATGATGAATTTTTTATGTTATTTTAAAATAGCCAAAACATTGTTAATAACCTATGGACCTAGGGTTAACAATTTTTTATTTTTGCTCTAAACATAATCTTACCATGCACTAGAAAGGGATCTAATACCACCTACAATGAACCTCTTCTTCTCATGCAAATATTTCACCTCAAAATTCTTAGTTCTAAGCTATACTTTATAATTCTTAGTTTTGGGCTATACTAAGATAAAAAATTGAGTGAAAAGGATAATTCTAACTAATGGTTGCAAGGATTGTTAATAAAAATAGCACTAAATATTGTGCATCCAATAATAGAAGCATTGTTTTTTTTAATAAATGGGTAAAAATTTATTGATAAAAAGTCTGGATTACAGAGTACAACTGATATTCCAACCAGGACTTGAATAAACAACCAAACAGGCTAAAACCATGAGACTAGAATGACACCCGAAAAAGACAACAAGAATAAACCACATTAAGTTTGTACATCCTTGTGGATCAACTCCCACAGGCGTTGATAGTCCCCAGATGGGAGACTCTCCCAATTATCGATACTCCAAGGATCCAGCAGCTCAGAAGCCCTTTTGGCCAGGTAATCAGAAACCACATTTCATTCCCTTGGAATGTGTACAAAGGATATAAATTTTAACTCTTCACTCATTCTGAGAATCTGAACGGCTATAGAGGCAAACTACCAATTAACTTCCTCCACCCTTTTACTATTTAAAATTAAACACAATTTGAGAGTTAGAATCGCAAATAATCCTATGCCAGCCAAGATAAAACCCCCTCTGCAAGGCCTCAAGAATTGCAAGAGCTTCCATAAAATTGTTGGAGTGAACACCTTTATAAATGGAAAAGAAAAAAATGACACCACCAATAGAATCTCTCCCAACACCGCCAATGCCAGCATGTCCAGGATTACCCCTAGACGATCCATCAGTATTAATTTTTAAAACTCCTCTAGGGGGTGGCCTCCACCTACCATCTCTCCTAACCTTCTTGCTAAGCTAAGGAACCCTACTAGGGCTAGAAGAGTTCACACCATCCCCAAAGAGACCAAGGGCTTGCTATACCTTCTCCTCCCTATAATTCAAAATAGGGTCCACATCACATTTGCTATGGATGGTTTCCTGAACCATATACAGGATCCTTTGCCATATCTGTTAGATAGTCAAATAACTGCCCTGAAATATGCATCGGTTTCGTTCGAGCCAAATTTTCCAGATGATGCAAGAAGGGCCCAAATTCCAAGCCACCCGAAGGAAGGGGTCCTTGGCCGGAGGTCTTCCCAGACTACTCCGAAACTCCACCAGGGACAACACATGAAAACATGGATGGTTCGAGGCACTCCACCAACGGTGCCAAATGTCTATGGCAAAGGAGCATTGAAAAAATAAATGAGAAGAGTAATACTCATTCTTACTGTAAAGGACACAAAAAGAGGGACCATAAAATCCCCTCTTCCTCACATTATCTCAAGTAAAAGCATTTATTACGAGCTACCAACCAAAGAAAGAAGTTACATTTTGGCCAGGCAAATTTGTTCCACACATTTTTCCACCAAGTGACAAGAAGACTCCCATACTTTTGCTTATCAAGAACCTAATAACCATAGGCTACCGAGTAGGTTCCCTTAGGATTAGGGTTCCAAGCTAGAATATCTTTACCCCTCAATGAAGAACAAGACCTCCCCATAAGAATAAGAGCAAGCACCTCTCTGTCCTTGGCTAGTCCTCCCTAGGGCCATTCTTGTGGATCTTTCCACTTGTACATCTCCATATTTCCAAAAGACTAGATTTTTTTAAATTCCTCCACATGAGACCAACCTACTTCCAAGAAAAAAATGCTTAGGTAACGTAACCTAGGATATTAATTCAATATAGGAGGGTGGCCATCCCAAGAATTCTCCCAAAAAAGAGCATTTAATCCCTAATTGCAAATCCAGAACAAACCTTGCTTGATTAAATTAGCTCCTCTTTTTAGAGTGTCCCAGATAACTAAACCTTTCCCAACCAAGCTGACTTTAGGGATTTCAGCCTCAAAAATACCTCTCAAGTATTTACAAGATAATATTTTAGTTCAAATCTAATCTTGAGAGGTACACCATCTCTAATAATTTTTTACAGCCAAAGCTTGCCCAAAAAGAGCTATCTGTCGCAACCCAAGACCTCCCTCTTGCATCGGCCTACATATAGAATCCCACCTAACCAAACTCAATTTAGATTGATAAAGTTTTCCAGACCATAAAAATTGTCTTGACAAAGCATCCATGTCCTTGATGAAGTGAGAGGAAGCTATTTGTACAAAACATCTATAAATGGGTAAAGCTTGAACAACAAATTTTAAAAGCAACACTCTACCTGCAGTGGATAGCCATCTGAAAGTCCAGTGATTCACCTTCCTTCTAAACTTATCAAGCATATACTGCCAAGAAGATCTAGATAAAGGGTGATATGAAATTGGAATACCAAGATAAATGAAGGGGGGATTACCAACCTAGAATCTTAGAATGCGAGCAATCCTGGCTTGAATAATAGGAGGGGTATTAAAGAAGAAAATAGAAGACTTGTCCTCATTAATCAACTGTCCAGAAGCACCAAGATATATGTCAAGATAATGTCTAATATTTCCAGCTTCCCTGATAGTGGTAACTCTCAACAAAGTAGTATCATCAACAAATTCAAGGTGGGAAAGAGGTGGCAAAATACTATCCCACTTCCACCCCTGAATGAGACGTTGCATGACTTGAGACTTGAGCAATCTTTCCAACCTTTCCACCATAATGATAAACAAATAATGAGATAAATGATCTCCTTGCCTCAATCCCCTTAAGGCCTCAAACAGCTTTGATGGCTCATTATTAACAAGAACAGAGAATGAGGAATAAGAAACACAACTCATCACCCATCTAATCCATTCCTCCTCAAATCCAAAAGCAACAAGAAATTTCTGAAGAAAGGACCATCTGACCCGATCATAGGCTTTGGCCATGTCCAACTTAATGAACATAGTTTTCTCCTTAGAAGTTTCTATCGAGTGAATAGCTTTTGTAGAAATAACAACCCCATCCAAGATTTGTCAACCAGAAACAAACCCTCCTTGCTTCTCAGAGATAATTTTGCTCAACCATATCTTCAGCCTCTCAGCAATAATTTTTGTGATGATCTTATACACAATATTGCAGAGAGCAATAGGCCTGAACATATCCAAGGAATTTGCTCCCTCTTTTTGGGTATAAGCACCACAAAGGTAGAATTTAGGGCCCTTAGCATATGTTTGTTCTTTTGGGACTCATGGACCACCTCCAAAATATCAAATTTGATTAAATCCAAAAACTCTTGATAAAACTCAATCAAGAATCCATCTGGACCTGGGGCTTTTTCTTTTTTCATCTTGAATACAACATTTTCCAACTCCTCAAGGGAAATTGGACCCATCAAGTGCTCATTCATCTCTCTAGAAACAATCATTGGAATACAGTTTAGAATAAGCTTTTCATTCTCATCATCTGATAGGGAGTCCTCCTTGAAGAGAGAGAAAAAATACCTCTTAGTATCTTCTGAAATATCCCCGAAAGAAGAGAGCAGGGCACCCCGAGAATTCACAAGAGAGGTAATCAGGTTACCATTACGGTGAGCCTTAACTGAGTTATAAAAGAAGGTTGTGTTCCTATCCCCTTCCTGAAGCCAATCTACTCAAGATTTTTGTTTCCAAAAAAATTCTTCCCTCAGTTCCCATTTAGCAAGGTCTTTCGTACCCTCAGATTCCTCAACAAGAAGCTCCTTCGTGAATCCCTGATCTCTAATGTTCCTTGAAGCTTCTTCCATCCTCATAAGAGTTGCCAGCTTAGCCAAGGAAAGGTTCCCAAAATTTAGTCTATTCCATCTCTTCAATTTATATTTTACAAATTTTAGTCACTTCATAAAGGAATACATAGCAGTGCCATGAGGAGGTTTGCCAGTGGTCCACCAGCCTCGCATGAAATCATGAAGCTTAGGATCACGAAGCCACATAAGTTGAAACTTAAAGGAGGGATTCTTTTTTAGCCATAACTCCAAAGCAGAGAGTTCGATAGACCAATGATCAGATCCCCTACCCTCCAGAATCACAGAACTAGCACCTTTGTTATTACCCATCCAATAACTGGATATCAAAAACCTATCCAGTATTTATGATATGGAAGCTTCCCCACACCTTCTATTGTGCCAAGTAAAGATCCCATTATCTGGATTGATGTCAACCAAGTTTAGGGCCTGGATATGAGCACTGAAGACAGAAGAAAAAGGCTGGAGACGGTCCACCCCACCATATTTCTCCTCTAGACAAGTGATAGAGTTGAAATCTCCAGCCAAAATCCATGGGTACAGGGGAACCAAAATTCTCACAAAGCAAATGTGCTTCCACAAATTCACTTTAGCATTGTAATCAACAGGAGCATACACATTTGTAAGTAGGATGATTTCACCGGATTCATTATCATGCTCGACCATTGAAATAGACCATCTGCTAGAAATCCAAGTAAGAGGGGATATCTTAATCGGATCCCATAAACAAGCGACGCCACCAAACATATCCACATGCACCAATACACTGGCATTGCCCCATTCTCCACAACTTGGGAGTAATATTGAACATACTATCAATAGCCAATTTAGTCTCCTGAATAAACACCACATCCAGAGAATGCACAAGAACCAAATCACGAACAACTTTTTGTCTAGGGATGCTATTCAACCCTTTTACATTCCATGAGAGGATAATCATTTTTTGGGGTTATAAAAATAGGAGTCTAATGTTCTCACCAAGCCTGACTCCACCAAAGTCTCCCCCATTAACTTAATTTTATCCTGGTCCTTCTTCTGACCCACTATCATATTCTTATCAAAAAAACTTTTTTTAATTATTTTATGCTGCAATCCCAACACCGTAGGAGTTTTACAGTTCAAGGATGACTACATCAGTGCCTGAGTAGGAGAGGGCATAACTAAATCTATACCACTTTCTAAAATAGTTTTCCTTATAGGGCTAGACCCAACCATGTCCCCTATACTCAGATCCAAAGCCCTTTGTTCTTCATTTAAACCCCCTAGATCTGATTCCTTAAGTTCCCCCTCAAAAAGAGACATATGATTCGACCTTGTTATATTTGCATCAGGTAGCGACATTTTAGGTATCTCCATGCACTAATAAAGATCATCTAATATTTCAAAATGGTTGAGTAGAGCATCTGGCTGGCTATATTTGAGGTCTTTGTTTGCCCTTCATCCTTTGTTTCAGGATTTTACCAGAACAAAACCTTCCTTATCCCGTTCTCTTTCCTTTATCGAGGCTTTTCCTTTATCCAATTTTTATCCAGATCGAGAGGGCCCAGGATTTGAAGCCATAGGCGAGACAAACTTGGGGCATTTTCTTTGCAAGTGGCCATATTCATAGTAAATCTGACAACAAAATGGAAGAGCTTCATAGTCAAGTTTTTGAACCCATGTAGTTGATCAAAATTGTATTTCAATAGAATCTGGAATAGGATTATTTAAGTCAATTTCAACACAAATACGAGCAACAAAGATTACCTTTTTATCCATTGTCTATTGTGACGGTCCAACTGGTTTCCCAAGCAGAATGGCAATCTTATGCAAGATATAAGTTCTCCAGAATTCCAATGGGAGGCATGGAAGCTGCACCCATACTGGAACCCGTGACGACCGCTCCTCTGATGGGTTGAAACCCACATGCCAGGGTCTAAGAAAGAGTCTCACTTGGTTATAGAAATAATGACCCCCTTCAAATGCTTTGTTACGATCTGCAATACAAGAGAAAACCACCATAAAATAGTTGTTCGCATTCAGCATCACCTCCACATCGCCTTCAAGATTCCAAGTCTTCTTGACCCAAGCCTCCACAAAGAGGAGAGAAATTTAGATGCCCAAAAATTTGCCAATAAGGGCATGTTTGGTTAGATACTCCACATCTTCTGCCATCGAGTCTGGTTGAACCACTAGAATTGGTCTGGCTTCACATCGTTCCAAAAATCCATTGTTCTTTAACAAGCGATTCTCGACATGCACTGGAAAATCATGTTTCTTCTAGTCATTTTCAGATGAAAAAATATCACGAGCATGCACTCTCTGTGCCGGACCTGATGCCATCACGATACTCCTCCAATTTTTTAGACCTCCTCCGAAAGTTGCAGCCATCCTCACAGAGCAGTTTTTCTTCATCAAACCCTAGCAGAGTAGTTTTTTTTATTCTTTTGGCATCATCCAATAATAGAAGCAATGTTACATGAAACATGAAAATAAAAATTAACAATATATTCAAGAATTTGGGACAAGTAATATTATTATCACTAGCAAGGTACAAGCTTATCATAGTGGTAAAGTTCCTGAGTTTTCATCCAAGAGATCCAATTTTAAACCCCACTCAGTACGAGGGGATTGGGATCGTCCATAAAAACCCGTGTACACTCAAATTTTATGTTGAGACCTAGAAGTGAGTGCATTGAGGTTGGTTTACCAATAAGGGACTTGAATATAGGATCTCCATGTGTTGAGGTTGTTTTACCAATAAGCTTCTAGTTCTTCCTTGAACTAGCTTGCATGAACTTGCTTTAGAAAGTTATAACAAACTCCAAGACAACCTCGACAAAAAATAGATGAAAAAAGAGATAATGAAGGATTAGATATTCATGAATAAGTTGATTCGATTGTCCATAAGAGGGAGAGGGATTGACTAAAGCACATCTTGAATTATTTTCTTACAAGCCTCCAAAAGACTTAAAATATCTTGTAGCTACCACAAATTTATTATCAAACAAAAGATTCTAAATTGATCAAATACTTTCATCCACTAAGCAAGTAACTAGGGTTTGTGGTACACCTTCTACAATTTAATCCCTAAGAGTATAACAAATCTAAGAATGAATGCCACCAATACATATGATTTTTTATGGTTAAAAAAAATAAACTTAAAATTTTTTCATTTTCAAAATTTATAACATTTGGAAGTTTTACCTTATTGAAACCCAAAACTTAAAAAAAAAGAAAAACTAACCAAAATAAAGATGACAAAAATCCTCTTATAAAAAAAGATAGGCGATCATTTCAAATCAAGGCCTTTCTCCCTTGGCATAAACCTCATAACTTATGGGACATTGGGACATTGAGAATGAGAACTTTCATGTTTAGCATTAACTATCCGTCCATAAGATCGTATGTTAAGATTGTGAAGTGGTCTTTTGATACCACAAATACGAAGAAACCTACATTTTAGATGAGGAACTAACCATTTGTACATAATGTTATGATTAAAAAGTCAACATATAAATAAAAATAGGTTGAGATGTTTTATTATTACTAAATTATAAGTTCTTTATGAATTTGAAATTAAAATATGTTGAGATAATTTATTATTAATGGATTATAAACGTTATTTTTGAATTTAAAATAAATAATAATAACAATAAAATATGACCTTTTTATAATTTTTCTGACTTATTCCATCCATTATTTGCTATTTACGTTTATACTTTTATATATTTTTTAACTTTTAATATTTTATATGTTGATGTAGCGATGTATATCTATATGTTCATGAGGATCATTTTCAATTTTAAATTCACTAGTGATAAATGTAATTCTGAACAAACATTTGTTTTGTTCAATGCAGGGAGAGAGCGGAACTAATCCACAAGACAATCAGGTTAATCAGAAGTAGGCGATTAATACAGATTTAAAGATGATCTCATATTTAAACAACGTTTCAGATTTAAATATATTCTTAGTTGGAACATGTCTGACAGTCCACATCAATACGAATGCAGAATTGCCTGAAATTAATTGTACAAACCGACACTCCCAGTAATTTTTATTAAAAAAATCGAGCTAATCATTTTTTCATGCTCAAAGTAGGATTGAGCGTTGACGGCCCCAATCTCACTGCATTTATGTAGTTTAGTGGGCTATGGGATATTAGCCCAGGAACAGAAATTCCAATTATTCTACACACAGTCGACAATCTGCTTTCTTTGAATTCCTTTATCTGCCCCAGCACCAAGGACTGCACCAGTTCCCACATGGCATTTATCCTCATGGGAATGAAGAAACGGACCGAGAAATTTCTGTTGGGCTCCTCTGCCAGATTCTGTCTCCACACAATAGACATTAATTAATTAGATCTGAAAAGAGATTGAGAACATGGTCGAAGAAACTTTCAGAAATTATCTAAACTAAAAGACAATTTATACCTTTTCGGTGTATTTACTGGTGTAGTAAAGACAAACGCCGAAGTGCTTAAACATAAATAGAGGGTCGTCGAAGGGTATCCTGGGAACTATGTCGTTGGAATACACGATTCGAAAATACCTTGGCACCGGCTGATTTACATTCAGATTCGTGTTCATGAAATCCTTAAATGCTTCATCGCCAACTCTTGGCTGTCCAAAAGTATAAACAGCGAGCAGTTTCTCTAACAATTTATCTTCTTTATGCACAAACAACGTTGCCGAGAACAGTACAGCCAAGGCGCCACCCAAGCTGTGACCCGTCACAATGAACTTCGCGTTTCTGTGCACTTTTAGTAAGTCCTTCAATTTTTGACGAAGAACATAATAGGCCAAAGGCTTCTCAGGGTCCTGTATGGTATCTAGCGGCAGCTCGGAGGAACTATTATCAGAAGAATTTTCCATGTTTGAACGATTAACCAGGCCAAGAGCTTCAAGAAATCCGAGGTGGACCTTTCCCATTTGATTTAATCGAAACCACGAGAAGTCGAAATCCGTTATGTAATCATCCGCCTCGAATATCTGCGTACCTCTGAAGGCGATCACCACCAAATTGGCATCGGCTTGCTTGTCACAGAATATGAACGCCTGCGTCGATTTCTTTTCCAAGTGATCTGCGTAATTGTCCATATCAAAACATTAATATTTATGTGAATCAAATCATAAAGAAAAACAGGACGATCAAACTCTCGTGTTTTTTAAGATATCATACCGTTCCAGAAGTCGAAGAACAACACAAAGTGCTCTACAGGATTTCTCAGCAATATCAGTTTCAAACAACTTTCCAGTCTTATTCTGATTTCCAAAGATATGAAGAAGAAATGTTATACCTGCCATTTCTCGTTGACTATTTTCCTCACAACAGACTCGTTTTCATAGACTAGAGTCGAAGCCATGATGGAAATATCTGCGAAGAGTCTATTCCCAGGGTCGAACAAAATACCGTTTAGGTAATCTTGAGGCCCTTCATTGTACAAATCGGAGCGCCCCACTACATGACCCAAAAAGCTTAAAAATGACTCTGATTTTCTTTTGGGCATGACGATTCTTCCTGTACAAAACATTCGATCCCACTAGAAGTTACGTAAGTATTTATTTATTTATTCCCTCACTAAAAAGAACGAGAGAGCGAATATCCCTACCGTTTATAAGCTTGAAAAGCGTTCTCAGGACTCCTCCATTGATAGAAAAGAGGTTGAGGAAGAACTCGACACAAATCCCCAGAACTGCTAATGGAACAGCAGCACGCTTTGCAATTTTCATTAATATAAGGGAAACCTTGAGTTTCCAGTTGTCGATGACCTGTAATCTGACGGCCTCGGGACATTCTATGAACTGCGGTCTGAATAGACGGGGTAAAAGCAGACTAAGAAAGAGCTTCAGAATGCAGCACCTCTCTGGGTGAGCTATCAAATAATTGGCCACCATTTTGAGGAATAACTAACGCTGGAGCCTGGGACAACCAAGTCTCCAACCAAGTGTTGCACAAACAATATTGCAAGTTCAAGGATTTATTGAACGAAGGCCAAGGAATCTAAAACTGCAATCTGCATCGCAGCATATTCCCTCAATGTTGAATTAGATTATGAATGACGCATCATAGTCTAAAACGACATATAACCTCTCGATGTGAAGACAAATGAATTCAGAAAGTTACAAAATAACCGAACATTTAGGTTCATACCGACCGCAATAATGATGGTCGATAGGGGTATGCCACTAACAAAAGTGGCAATGTAGATAACCAAGTGATGAAGGGGATGTCCCGCACTTAATGACGACATATATATCACACCAACACCCACAAAAGGATTTGTTTGACGATTGCATCGTAGTCTAAAGCGCCATATAACCATTCCATGCGAAGACAAATGAATTCAGAACGTCATAAAATAAGTGGATGAATTGAACATTTAAGTTCATACGGACCACAATACACCGTAGATTAACCAGGTGACGAAGGGGATGTCCTACACTTATGACAACATAGATTGCTATCTATCCCACCAACACCCATATAAATTGTTTTGACGATTGCTACCCACTACTCCTCGCATTAAACTACAACCAATAGTATCTCGACAACACAATCTTATACGACAAACATCGTTCCCTGGCTTCACTCACAGTCTCACGTTCACCTTCCCTTCACTCAAATACTGCTCCAAAACATTACTCAGGGACAACAACACATCGTTTTCACATAAGGCTTCCCTCTAATGTTTTAATAATAAATATAGACAATATATCTCTTACCGAACTTACCGTGATTGTGCTAATTTGGACGTAATTCTTTAACACTTCAATGAAATAATTTCACTGTTATATATTAATTTCCTTTTACTAACTGCAGTATTGATTTTGACGTCATTGAAGTTGTGATTACTGCAATCAGCTTTTGGTCTCCTAAACGCCTTCAAATTCCAGGATTAGGTCAACTAGCCGTTAAATGTGAACCAAAAGAGTATATGAAACGCTCTAAAGAACAAAACAAAAACGTCGTTGATATCATCTTCATGGTCCTAATTTTTTTTTTGTTCCTCGTGTGATTCTCGTGCTGTGATTGTGAACTCCCGTTTCTTCTGGTTAGGTATCATAGCTTGGACTAATTCAACATTGAAGAAGATGCTGTGATTCTTCTCTTTTAAATTGCAGTCTTAGATTCCCTGGTCTTCGTTAAATAAATGCTTCGATTTGCAATATGGTTTGTCGTTGAGGGAATTAAGCGGGGCCTGTAGCTATGCTTCGGTTCTGTGCAAACAAGCACAAGAACGGACAGTCCCGAAACCAGACAAAGGAAGCCAATGTTGAAAACTGGGCCTGCAAAACACAATGCCACAAAACACAAGCTAGCAACATTACCAAACAAATGCAGCACAATTTACATAGATAAAAAATACTTCAATTGCACTCAAAAAAAATAAGAAGAAAAGAGTATTTTGATAGAAGTCCATTTCAAGGGAAAAAGTATCCTCGTACATTACCAAAATGTTTATTTAATAGAAAGAACAAAATCAGTTATAAACAGTTTCCGTAATGGAGCATCTATCTTATCCTTCCACCTGCCCATCCTTGAGCATTAAAACAATTTACTTAACATTCTCCCCTGAAATAACACCAAATTTTATTCTAAACCTCTTAAAACTGCTTTTTTGGCAGCATCTTGGTGAACACACATCTGTCACTTGTTTTTTAGATGGACAAAACTTCATTGCTATATGTCCTTCTTCAACAAGCTCCCAAATGAAATGATAACTTATATCAATATATTTTGTATGATTATAAAAAACTGGATTCTTGGACAAAGCAATTACAAAAATGAAATGATATTTTATATTAATATACTTTGTATGACTATGAAAAACTGAATTCAGTTGGATCTTGCATAAATTTAGAAACCACACTTACAACATACATTAAATCTGGCCTAGTAGTTGTAAAGATACATTAAACTGCTTACTAGTTTTCTATAAACTGATGCCACTTCCATCATTCTTAATAAGCTTTTCACCAAAAATTAAAGGAGTACTAACAAATTTACAATTTGACATTTTGATTTTTTCAAGTAATTCAGAAGCATATTTAACTTGTGATATAAAAATACCATCATCTAGTTGTCTTACTTCAATCCCAAGAAAACAATGCATCAAACCCAAATCTGTCATCTCAAATTCATCTTTTATTATCTTTCTAAATTCATTCATCAACTTCATGGTATTTTCCATATATATCACAGTCATCTACATATAAACAAACAATCAATAGCTCACCATCATTATCATATTTCAAATATAGAGTGGGCTCACTTACACATCTTGTAAACCCTTTGCTATAGAAACATCCATCTATCCTACGATACCATGCTCTTGGCGCTTGTTTGAGTCCATAGAGTGTTTTCTTTAAGTTATAGATCTTATGTTATTTTCACCTCATAACCTGGAGGTTGTTCAACATAAACTTCTTCATCCAAAATACTATTTAAAAAAGCAGATTTGACATCTATTTGAAAAAGATTTTATTTTTTGTGCCGCTAGTGCTAAAATAGTTCTTATAGTGTCTAATTTAGCAATTTTTTTAAAATAATCAAAACCTGGTTGTTGAGAATAACCTTTTACAACCAATATTGCTTTATACTTTTTCACTATTCTATCTGCTTTATTCTTAGTTTTATAGACCCATTTTACTCCAATGAATTCCTTTCCTTTTGGAATATGTACCAACTCTCATTTGTCATTTTTCTTAATCATCTTCGATTCCTCCTCCATAGCATCACTCCAAACCTTTTATTTCACTACATCTTCATATGTTGTTGGTTCAACTTTAATATTTTGAAATTAATGCAAAATTCAGATTCAAAATTACCTCTTCAGTATTCTCATATATCTCTTGAATACTCTTAAATTTTTTGGGAGGGCTTGGAGTAGAAGCTACACTCAAACTATTGCTTGTATTTCTTCTTGGAGGACTTGGAGTAGAAGCTACACTTCAACTACTACATAAACTAACGTAGAGGTGATTAAATTCTTCTTCAATGACTACTGGTTTTTCTTGATACTCATTTACTTTCCAAACTCCCCCCTTCATCAAATAGCACATCACGAGAAAGGATCAATTTTTGCAATATTGGATTCCACAACCTATATGCTTTGGTTTCTTTTGAATATCCCACAAAAATATATTTTCCACTTTTAGCATCCAGCTTTTTTTTGTTTTTATCTAGAACATGCACATATGCAATGGACCAAACAATCCTCAAATGACCTACACTAGGCTTCCATCTGGACCAAGCTTCTCCATGTATGTGATTCAATACTACACAAGTTGGGCTTCGATTAAAAATATATATTGATGTGGCAAATGCTTCTCCCCAAAATATATTTTTCATATGTTTGGCTTGCAAGATATACCTTACCATTTCTACTATAGTACATTTTTTTTTCTTTTAGACACACCATTTTGTTGTGGTATGAAGGCAACTATTAATTGTCTTTTAATTATATTTTCTTCACAATATACCATAAGTTCTTTTGAGGTAAATTCACCTCCTCTATCAGTCCTTAAAATTTTGATACAATGTTCACTTTTTTTTTCAACCATTGCTTTAAACTTAAGCAATGGTATCTACTCCATTAGTATGCCACATGAGTAGATATTTGTATGGACTTAGGCAAACTCCTATTACTTGCTAATAAAATGTTCATTTCCTTTTCCTCATATGTGGATTTCAACAATGTGAGGTTGAACATAATATCTACATTAAGCATTAAGATGAGAATTAAGATGAGAAAACTTTGGGAATTGTATTGTATGTTGAAAATATCATCACTGGAAACTCCACTAATTTGGTTTAAGATATGAAGTCATGACTTCTTCCACCTTCAAGATGATAGATTTGGGGCTTTTGAACTATTTTCTAGGAATATAGATTGATTAGACAAGCTTTATATTTACTATTTCTCAGTTGACGTATGATTTAGATCTTCTTCAAAGTTTCAATATGGAGGAGTGTAAGCCTACTCAGACCCAATTACATTAGATTTGAAACTTTGGGTTGGTTTCACTACACCTTTAGTTGATGTCATTCTATACTACTCTCTTGTGGGAGGACTTCTTTATTTGATTTACACTACACTAAATATAGACTTCATTATTATATATTGCTCTAGGTATATGTAGGCACCCTAAGAGAATGACTGAATAGCAACAAAGTAGTTTTTCAGATACATTAAAGGATCCTATTCAATTGGAATCCACTATTCTATTTGTTCCCCTCTAATTTTGTCAAGTTTTATAGATGTTGATTGGGTGGGTGATTTGGATGAGAGGAGATCCACCACAATCTGTGTGTTCTACTTGGGATCTAACATGGTTTTATGGTATTCTAGACATTAATCCACCATTTCTCAATCATCCATGGAGTTTAAATACTATGTTACCAATTGTGTATCTAAGCATCTTAGGTAGATTCTAATAATTTTGAAGGAGATTGACATCTCTTAGCATTTTCTTGTTACTCTTCGTTGTGACAATCATAGTACTATTTAGCTTATTTGTAATCGTGTGTTTCATTAGTAGATAAAGTACATTAATATACAACTATATTTTTTGAGATGGCTACACGTTTGTGGGATGTTAGATCTAGGTTTTATGCCTTCATCAAAGTAAGTAGTGGACATCTTGACCAAGATAATGCATGAGATCACTTTTGTACACATGCAATAGCTTCTTGGAGTTGGATAGTGTCCTTTAAAGGAGGATCCAATGTAAGGATCTCTTTATGTGTTCCACTTAGCTTAAGGAAGGATGTTGGAATATGCAATGGTTAAGTTTCTCTTGAGGTCATAATTGACTATTTACACTTGTATTTATTATATATCCCTCAGGGCCATTTAAACCCTTTTAAAAAAATATTTTTATATTATTTTATTTTTCATGGTTAGTCTCACAACCTTGATCTAAAGACATCATGTATTTGAGTATAAATACCCCTATTTACCAATCATTTGATTAATCAATTGGATTCTAATTTTATTTCCTTTAGCACATATCATTTGATGTCCATAAACACCTCATTATATTCTATGTTCATTAATTCTATTTTTTTTTTTTTTTTAACAAACTCATAAATATTCTATTTATTTTTTTACACAAATTCTATTTGTTTTTAGAAACTATTTTGAAATGTCAAACCTAAAGGGATTAGATACTCATAAATATTGAACATTATTAAGTTGAGATCATTTATTACTAATGAACAATAAATATTATTTTAATTTATTTTTTTGGTTGAAACACACTCGTACAAACCTTCCTCCTGCCCCCTTAGGGTTGATTTCCTGTTACGAGAACCAAAGACCATTGCGGTAACACGCACCATGTCGTGGTTTGAACGAAAGACCATTGCAGTAACATATATACACATACCACGTAGTGGTTTGAACCCAAGTCTCTCGAAAGAAAGACCAAAACTTTAACCAATATATCCCAATAAAATCTATTTTTTTAATTTAAAATAAATAATAATAATAAAATATAAAATTTTAATTATTTTTTAACTTATACCGTCAAAATTCATGGTTACACGTATACTTCTATATATATATTTTGAACTTTTAATATTTTTGATGTAGTAAAGGGTATCAATATATTCATGAGGATAATTTTTTAATTTTATATATATATGATCATTTTGTTAGAAAATTAAACCATATTTGACGCCCAGACAGATTGGATAACATCGTCGTTAATGTCGTTAGCTGTAGTTCGACAAGTGGGCAGAAACCCTAATGCGGCACATGTCAGAGAAACCCTAATGCGGCGCATGTTAGAGAAACCCTAATGCGGCGCATGTCAGAGGATAAGCCTTATCCTCCCTTTCATCGACTATAAAAGGCGGAGTGGTCTTTCAAAAAAAATAATCGAGATATCGAGGAATCGGGGAAGAGCAGAAGAAATCCGAGGAAAGTTGTTGAGCAGAGCAGAGGAGTCGGAGCAGCAGTCTCCAGGAAACTCCTCCTGTGGTTATCCTGCAATCTTGCTTGCAGATGTCTCTGTAAAATCTTGCATTGTAAAACTGCATCTTGTAGTCTGTTTGAATCAATAAAGTTTGTCTTTTTGGTTTTTGCAAGTTTTATCTCATTCTTCCTCAGATTTTGTTTGTGCCAGTTTGGTGTTCTTGTTCCCCTATGCGCCCCAAGTGAGGCACACTCTCATCGTGCGCCCAAGCCCGGGCGCACTCCCCGGTTGCGCCCAAGTCAAGGCACAACCCTTCTTTGTGCCCAAGCCTTGGCGCAAGTGGTCCTTGCACCAGACCCTTGGTGCACTTGGGTCATGTGCTAGACCCTTGGCGCACTTGGGTCGTGCACCCAATATTTGGTGCACTTGGATCGTGCGCCAAACCCTTGGCGCAAGTGGTCCTTGCGCCAGACCCTTGGCGCACTTGGACCGTGCGCCAAACACTTGGCGCACTTGGACCGTGCACCAAGCCCTTGGCACACGTGGGCCGTGCACCAGACCTCTGGCGCATTCGACCCTTGCACCACACCTTTGGTGCAAGTGAGTCTTGCGCCCGGGTCTTTCAAGTTATTTGTGCTCGGAGTCTCTCAAATTGGTATCAAAGCTAGAGCCTGCCCGTGGATGATAAGAAGCAATGGCTTCTAGTGGCAACTCGTTGCAGTTGTAGATCCTACGGTTCAACGACAAAAATTATGATTACTAGAGCATCCAGATGAGGATCCTGTTCGGGTCGTAGGAGCTATGGGACTTGGTCCAGAATGGCTATGCAGAGCTAGCAGACGCAGTAGCGTTGAGCGCACTCTCCCAAGCAGATTCAGATTTGTTGAAGGAGAACCGGAAGAAGGACCAGAAGGCATTATTTTACATAATGCAAGCGATTGAGGAGACAATCTTCCCGTGAATCATAGTAGCAACCAAATCGAAGGAGGCTTGGGAAATCTTGGCCAGCTCCTACCAGGGCACCGACAAGGTGAAGTTGGTGTGGTTGCAGATGCTGAGGAGGGAGTTTGAGAACTTGCAGATGAGCGAGTCGGAGTCCATAAGCGACTTCCTCACCCGAACAATGGATGTCATCAACCAGATGTGGTTGAATGGGGAGAACGTGGTGAATCAAAGGATTGTGGAGAAGATGCTGAGGAGCCTACCAGCAAGGTTCGACTCAATGGTGATAGCAATCGAAGAATCGAGGGATTTGACAACCCTCTCTGTGGATGAGCTCATGGGTTCTCTGCAAACACATGAACAGAGGCTGAGTCACTCAACTCAGTCCTCACTAGAACAAGCGTTCAAAGCGCAGGTCTCATTTTGAGACAATAGCAGAGAAAACTCCCACCAAGGAGCCTCAGGTTCTCAAGGAGGAAGAGGTAGAGGCAAGCGTGGGAAAGGCAACAAGCAAGGAGGAAGGTCAAACTCCAATGACGGAGAGACCGGTTGCAACTTCCATCAGCAAGGAGGAAGAGGCAGCAACAAAAACTAGCAAGGAGGATCTTATCAGAGAAAGGATAAATCAAAGATCCAATGTTATTACTGTAAGAAGTTTGGTCACTATATTTTTGAGTGTAGAAAGAAGATGGCCAAAGATAACCAACAACAAGCGCACTACACAGATGAGCCTGATAATGGAGAGTGTAGAGATGTTGGTGGAAATGTGTTGTTAACTTGTAGTATTGAGGAGGAGAGCCAGAAGAATATCTGGTATCTCGACAAGTGGTTGTAGCAACCACATGACGGGGAACAAAGAGATGTTCTCACAACTGGATGAAACAGTCTAGTCTGAGGTGAAAATGGGGAACAACAACAAAGTTCCTGTGATGGGGAAAGGAAAAATCCTCATTCGTACCAGGCAAGGTAAAAGGAAGCAGATCACCGATGTCTATTATGTGCCTGGTTTGAAGCACAATTTGTTGAGCATTGGACAACTTGTGTAGAAGGGGTACGCTGTTCAATTCAAGGATGGACTTTGCACCATCAAAGACAAGGAGCATGGGCAGATTGCAACTGTGTCCATGACTAAAAATAAGATGTTTTCATTGTAGATTCAGAATGAATCTCTGATGTCTTTTAGTGCAGTTGAGAAGGATGCTACCTGGTTGTGGCATCTCAGATTCGGTCACCTGAGCTTCAGTGGCCTAAACTTGCTGCACAAGAAGCAGATGGTGAAGGGTTTACCCCTTATTGAGCAACCAAATCAAGTTTGTGAGGGTTGCTTAGTCGAAAAGCAACACAAGGATGCATTCCTTGTAGGACAGTCTTGGAGAGCTTCACAACCATTGGAGCTGGTGCATTTTGACATTTGCGGTCCAATGCAGACCAACACATTTATCGGTAACAAATATTTTCTGACTTTCATTGATGATTTCAGTCGGAGGACATGGGTATATCCCATCAAACAAAAGTCAGAGGTGTTCGAAAAATTCAAGGAGTTCAAGGCTCTGGTTGAGAAAAAGAGCGGCTACCAGGTGAAGACTCTCAGGACAGATGGTGGAGGTGAGTATATCTCCAATGAATTCCAAAACTTTTGCAAGAAAGCTGGAATTCGTAGGCAACTTACTGCCAGATACACACCGCAGCAAAACGGTGTAGCTGAGAGGAAGAACATAACCATTATGGAGATGGCACGAAGTATGCTGAAGGCAAAGAACTTACCTCATGAGTTCGGGTAGAAGTCGTAAGTTGTGCGATCTATCTACTAAATCGGTGTCCCATAAAGAGTGTGAAGGACAAAATTCCTCGAGAGGCATGGAGCAACCGAAAGCCAAGCATTGCTCATTTCAGAGTTTTCGGGTGCATAGCATATGCACATGTCCCAGATGAGAAGAGGAAGAAGTTGGATGACAAAGCTGAGAAATGCATCTTCACTGGGTATAGTGAAGAGTCGAAGGCATATAGGTTGTATAATACTATGACGAAGAAAATGATTATTAGTCGAGATGTGAAGTTCCTGGAGGATGAATCCTAGAACTGGAAATCAAATACTGGTCAGCTAGAACCAGTAGTCATTGAGTCTGAGGACGTAGAAGAAGAATGAGTGCATCAACCTGCAGCTTCAAGTAGCAACTCTGGAGCTAGCAGCAGCACCACCTCATCATCACAAATGCCTCAAATTGCAAGCAAAATCTCCAACTTGAGGACACCCGCGAAGACGAGGAGCTTGCAAGACATCTATGAGGTAACCCGACTTCAAGAAGAAGAACATTCTAACTTTGCTTTATTTTCTAAGTGTGATCCAATTTCATTTGAAGAAGCAATTCAAAATAAAAAATGGGTGAAGGTGATGGATGAGGAAATTGAGGCCATAGAGAAAAACAAGACATGGCAGTTGAGTTATCTCCTAGCAGGGAAGAAGACCATTGGGGTCAAGTGGGTATACAAAACTAAGTTTAATGCCCAAGGTGAAGTTGATCGGCACAAGGCCAGATTGGTGGCAAAAGGATACAAACAGAAGTCAGGCATTGACTATCATGAGGTGTACGCACTTGTAGCCCAACTTGACACGGTTAGGATGATCCTGGCATTGGCAGCCCAGAAAGGCCGGAATGTGTACCAGATGGATGTCAAGTCTACATTCTTGAACGGAGTGTTGGAAGAAGAGGTCTATATAGACTAGCCACCAGGCTATGAGTTGGAAGGACAAGAAGGTAAAGTCCTAAAGCTAAAGAAGGCCCTGTATGGGTTGAAGCAAGCACCCAGGGCTTGGTACAATCGGATTGATGCTTACTTTCAAGAGAATGGGTTCATGAAATGCCCATATGAGCACACCCTGTACCTGAAGCAAAACCCAGAAGGCGAGATGATAATTGTTTGCTTGTATGTAGACGATCTGATTTACACTAGAAACAACAACGTGTTGTTTGACCAGTTCAGAACAACCATGAAGAAAGAGTTCGAGATGACGGACTTAGGGCTGATGAAATACTTTCTAGGTATTGAAGTTGTCCAATCTGCAGATGGCATCTTCATTTCTCAGGGCAAGTATGCGAAGGATGTCCTGAAGTGGTTTAAGATGGAGGACAACAAACCTGCCATCACACCTATTGCCACAGGTCTAAAGCTAAGCAAGATGGATTCCAGCAGAAATGTTGATCCAACCTTGTTTAAGAGGTTAGTTGGTAGTCTCATGTACTTGACTACAACTAGACCCGATCTGATGTTTGGAGTGAGCCTGATCAGCAGATTTATGGAGAATTCGAAGGACACGCACTGGCAAAAGGATTTTGCGCTATGTCAATGGGACACGAAACCATGGAATTTTCTATGCCAAAAAAGACCAGTTAGAACTGGTTGGCTACACAGATAGCGATTGGGCTGGCAACACTGATGATCGAAAGAGCACTTTCGGCTATGCTTTCCATCTTGGATCGGGAGTAGTTTCATGGTCGTCCAAGAAGCAACAGATAGTTGCGTTGTCCACTGCAGAGGCAGAGTATGTTGTCGCCACATCAACCACATGCCAAGCAGTATGGCTGCAAAGAATCTTGGGTGAGTTGAATCATCCATCGAAAAGGGCGACAACCATTTCCTGTGATAACAATTCCGCCATAGCACTGTCGAAGGATCCAGTGTTTCATGGCAGGACGAAGCATATCGATATCCGCTACCACTTCATCAGAGAGCTGGTGAAAGCTGACGAAATTGTGTTACTGTTTTATAGGTCAAAAGAACAGGTAGTTGATATTTTTACAAAACCTTTGAAGGAGGAAGACTTCAACAAGCTCCAGGAAATGTTGGGCATCAAAGTCTTTGTGAAATCTGGTTTAAAGGAGGGTGTTAGAAAATTAAACCAGATTTGACGCCCTGATAGATCGGATAACATCGTCGTTAATGTCGTTAGCTGCAGTTCGATGAGTGGGCAGAAACCCTAATGCGGCGCATGTCAGAGAAACCCTAATGCGGCGCATGTCAGAGGATAAGCCTTATCCTCCCTTTCGCCCGGCTATAAAAGGCGGAGTGGTCTTTCAGAAAACATTATCGAGATATCGAGGGATCGAGGAAGAGCAGAAGAAATTCGAGGAAAGTTGTTGAGCAGAGCAGAGGAGTCGGAGCAGCAGTCTCCAGGAAACTCCTCCTGTGGTTATCCTGCAATCTTGCTTGCAGATGTCTCTGTAAAATCTTGCATTGTAAAACTGCATCTTGTAGTCTGTTTGAATCAATAAAGTTTGTCTTTTGTTTTGCAAGTTTTATCTCATTCTTCCTCAGATTTTGTTTGCGCCAGTTCGGTGTTCTTGTTTCCCTATGCACCCCAAGTAAGGCGCACTCTCGTCGTGCGGTAAAGCACAGGTGCACTCCTCCCCGGTTGCGCCCAAGTCAAGGTGCAACCCTTCTTTGCGCCCAAGCCTTGGCGCAAGTGGTCCTTGCGCCAGACCCTTGGCGCACTTGGGTCGTGCACCAAACCCTTGGTGCACTTGGGCCGTGCGCCCAATATTTGGTGCACTTGGGTCATGCGCCAAACCCTTGGCACAAGTGGTCCTTGCACCAGACCCTTGGCGCACTTGGACCGTGCGCCAAACACTTGGCGCACTTGGACCGTGGCCCTTGGCGCACGTGGGCCGTGCGCCAGACCTCTGGCGCATCCGACCCTTGCGCCACACCTTTGGCGCAAGTGAGTCTTGCGCCCGGGTCTTTAAGTTATTTGCGCCCGGAGTCTCACACATTTTTCAACTTTAAATTTTATATAAAATCATTTTTCAACTTTAAATTCACTTGTTTGTGGTAAATGTACTTTTGAACATTTGTTTTGTTCAATTTTTTAAATCTGAGTTATAAGCGTCTAAATGTACTTTTGAACATTTGTTTTGTTGAATTTTTTAAATTTGAGTTACAAGCGTCTACCGTGTACTAACTTGCATCTGTTTTTAATATATAATCAAATTAAATAACTTATAAAACGTTCATTTCATAGATGAGATGCAGTTATGCGATGGCGTTTATGGCATGAGTTGATATCAAGTCGATTGATTCTTAAACGTTTTTCGTTTGTCAAAGCAAGCTTGGTCTCGTTGTGAGAGAATTTTGTCATTCCTTAAACTTAAGAATAGCTTGTTCTTCCGATCAAAGTCAACGGGATCAATACTGGACAGGAGTTGTTACCATATCCCTGTTATGAAGTTTTGAATGCGATTAGTATTAAGTAGATATAAAGATGATCGATTTTAACAACGGTTATGAAGTTTTGAATGCGATTAGTATTAAGTAGATATAAAGATGATCGCATTTTAACAACGTTTTAGATTTTAAAATATTCTAAGTTGCAACATGTTTGACAGTCTGCATCAATACGAATGCACAAGCCCCTGAAATTATTTATATGAACACACACGCGCAGTAATTTTATTACAATCATTGGGCTAATCATTTTTCATGCTCAAAGTAGGATTGAGCGTTGACGGACCCAATCTCAAAGCGTTTATGTAGTTTAGTGGGATATGGGATATCAGCCCAGGAACAGAAATTCCAATTATTCTACACACAATCGACAGTCTGTTTTCCCTGAATTCCTTTATCTGCCTCAGCACCAAGGACTGCACCAGTTCCCACATGGCATTTATAGTCATGGGAATGAAGAAACGGACCGAGAAATTTCTGTTGGGCTCCTCTGCCAGATTCTGTCTCCACACAATAGACGTTAATTAATTAGATCTGAAAAGAGATCATGGTGGACGAAACTTTCAGAAATTATCTAAACTAAAAGACAATTTATACCTTTTTGCTGTATGTACTGGTGTAGTAAAGACAAACGCCGAAGTGCTTATACAGGGTCGTCGAAGGGTATCCTGGGAACTATGTCGTTGGAATACACGATTCGAAAATACCTCGGTACCGACTGATTTACATACAGATTCGTGTTCATGAAATCCTTAAATGCTTCATCGCCTATTCTTGGTTGTCCAAAAGTATAAACAGCGAGCAATTTCTCTTCTTTATGCACAAACAATGTTGCCGAGAACAGTACAGCCAAGGCGCCACCCAGGCTGTGACCCGTTACAATGAACTTCGCGTTTCTGTGCACTTCTACTAAGTCCTCCAATTTATGACGAAGAACATAATAGGCCAAAGGCTTCTCAAGGTCCGGTATGGTATCTAGCGGCAGCTCGGAGGAACTGTTACCAGAAGAATTTTCCATGTTTGAACGATTAACCAGGCCAAGAGCTTCCAGAAATCCGAGGTGGACCTTTCCCTTTTGATTTAATCGATACCACGAGAAGTCCAGATCCGTTATGTAATCATTCGCCTCGAATAAGGGGATCACCACCAAATTGGCATCGGTTTCCTTGTCACAGAATATGAACGCCTGCGTCGATTTCTTTTCCAAGTGATCTGCGTAATTGTCCATATCAAAACATTAATATTTATGTGAATCAAATCATAAAGAAAATGAGGACGATCAAACTCTTGTTTTTTTAAGATATCATACCGTTCCAAAAATCGAAGAACCCCACAAAGTGCATCTGCAGGATTTCTCAGCAATATCAGTTTCAAACAATTTTCCAGTCTTATTCTGATTTCCATACATATGAAGAAGAAATGTTATACCTGCCATTTCTCGTTGACTCTTTTTCTGATAACAGACTCGTTTTCATAGACTAGAGTCGAAGCCATGATGGAAATATCTGCGAAGAGTCTATTCCCAGGGTCGAACAAAAATCCGTATAGGTCATTTTGAGGCCCTTCATGGTATAAATCTGAGTGCCCCACTACATGACCCAAAAAGCTTACAAATGACTCTGATTTTCTTTTAGGTATGACGATTCTTCCTATATAAAACATTCGATCCCACTACAAGTCACGTAACTAATTTTTTTTAAGCCCCTCATAAAAAAGAACGAGAGAAAGCGATTATCCCTACCGTTTATTAGCTTTAAGTGCGTTCTCACGACTCCTCCATTGATGGAAAAGAGGTTGAGGAAGAACTCTACACAAATCCCCAGAGTTGCTAAGAGTACAGCAGCACGCTTTGCAATTTTTCATTAATACAAGGGAAACATTGAGTTTCCAGTTGTCGATGACATGTAATCTGACAGCCTCGGTTCATTCTGTGAACTGCGGTCTGAATCGAGTATTAGAGTCAAATAGACGATACAATATATTAATGATAGTGCTCTTAAATACAAAATATTAAGGCTAAACATAGCCTTAGATAATATCCTAACAAATCATGCTATTAGTAATAATAAATAAATAGTAACAATAGATGCCGACAATAAGAAATTTTGGTATAATATCTAACCTATGATAGTAAATTAATCTACCATGCAGTAAATAATAACTATTCAGGAGAATTACCAAATAAGGTAATAGTAATCTAACATCCCCTTATTACATTATTTGGGTAATAATATAATTGTCCCAATATAGTGAAGAAGAAGAGAAATGAAAGATGTTGTCTCAGGCTCAGGTTCTGGCTCTGGCTCTAAGCGTACCTTTGGATTTGTACCTTTGGGACTATTCCAGGATCTGCTTCTGAATTTGCCTCTGGATCATTGCCTCTGGATCTGCTTGTAGATTTGCCTCTGGAACATTGTCTCTGGGTCTATCTTTAGGTCTGTCTCTAGGTCATTATTTCTGGGACTGCCACTCGGTCTGTCACTGGATTTGCCTCGAGGTCTACCATAGGTTTTACCTTTTCGGTAGAAGTCATACAACATTTCTTTCATTTTGGTCCATTGTGTGAGATCTGTCCATCCACAATCTATATGAACCTTGTTGGCCATTTTCACTTTGTACCAACATCTTGAAGAAGAGTGATTCATACATCCACATGAGTCACAAGGATGTAATTTCCAACACCTAGTTGCTACATGTCCTATTCTACCACAATGACTACAACAATGTTTTGTAGGAGTTGTAAGAGATTTAGGGTTTACAAACATGGTTTTACTGGTACTTGCTTGTCGAGAATAGCCAAGGCCTTCATTCTTTGCCCTAAAATTTAGCATTATTGGAGTTTTAATGCCTTTTTCCTCTTTACCTCATCTCTCACCATTGAATCCCATTTTCTTCATCAATTTGGATCAAAATCTTTTGGTGTATTTTTCAAAATAGCCAGTTTCATCATCTTCATCAATGCTTTTAACAATATGGCATTTGTCAGTATTGATGAGATTATGGAGCTCTTTTTGAGGAGTTTCAGTTTTTAAGTCACTAGTGTCGCAAGCAAAGTCTACTTTTGAAATGAGATCACCTGTGCTACAATTGATATCTACCATTGAAGGTATGAGGTCGCTTGTATCACAAGCATTTGCCACAATGGGCTGAAGGTCACATGTGTCACAACAAGCATTCGCCACCATGGGTTGAAGGTCACTTGTGACACAACAAACATCGACCATTTTGACCTTTGTTACCTCACTAATATCCCTTTTCACTTTATGTGAGCAATGTCAAGAGAAACCAATGACATGTATATTGCCCTTACAACGCCAATAGGGATTAGAACCCCTTTTGTCTGAATGTCTTCACAAGACACAGAATCATCGAGTATGGCATCTACACCACTGCATAGTGTGATAAATGTGTCATCCTCATAAAAATCTATCTTGTCCATTGCTAGGGGAAAGTAAGGACCTTTAACTAATGTAGCAACACTATTAGTTGATTTTGAGGTATTTTTCTTCTTTGATCTATCCATCCTTGAAGGTGTTAGTCTCTGTCGAAAATGCACCTTTTACAATGAAATTTTGCAAAAATAAATGGCTAAGGTGTCGGTCGCTACCGAAAATGCACCTTTACAAGGTTATCCCCCCTTGTTTTTGCAAAATTATATTCCCCTTGTGTGCAAAATAGGAGATGGTGGAGAAAATTGTATCCCCCTTAGTGCAAAAAATTGTAACTTTTGAAGCCTTGAAGCTGTGTACAAAAATGGTCTTGCAGGTAGATTGCAAACAATTTCACCACAAAAATACCCCTGAATTATAAGGACTTCGAACAAAAAAAATTGCTATTTATGAAACCTAAAAGGAGGTGGACTACGGTGTGACCAAGGTGTTAAATGTTATCCCCTTGTCTTTTTAAAATTGCAAAAATTTAAATTAATCAATGATTTTAATTTAATAAGAAAATAAAATTTTGAGAAAAATCAATTAAATTATTAATAAAATTGATTTTAAACAAAATAAATATTTAATTATTAAAAAAAATTGAAAATTTAAATAAAAAATTGCAAAATAAAAATTAGTTTACCTGAGCACTTGGGCCTGCAAAAAAAAATACAATTTGTGGAGAGCATGGGTTGGAACCCTTGATCGGACAGTAGCCTCTACCTTAGCGCATGGTAGTTGACCACACCGGCTACCACTGTTGGTGGGTGGTTAATAGGATAAAATCCTATTTGAAGATGCAACAACGTCTTGTTGCCTTCAATGGGCGACACGACCTCCTCTGAGTGGCGTGTTGTCCTATGGGCAGCTCCTCCTAAGACTCCTCCATGACGGTGACAACGACTCTACCTCCCGCAAGCGACGACAAACAAAATTTTTTGTTTAGGTGTTTTATGCTCCTCTTTCTCCTGTAATTATTGTGGCGCTTCCTTCTTGCAGCGATGCTTCTTTTCATTGAACAACAAATGACTCAAGAAAAAAGAGCAACCCAGGTTCTACAACTTTGCTCAGCGACAATCTCTGTCACGAAAGCAGTGCTTCTAAGCGGCGTGATCTACTGCAGGAACTGGAAAGCCTCCTCTCTTCAATGAAAACAAGCACGGATGTCTATGTCAAAAATAAAACACGCCTTCTTCTGAGAGAGACTATTTTTGGCGGCTATAGCTACAACGCTGCAAACGTCGATCGACTTGATGCTAGTTGCTTCCCTCCGATGCTCAACATATTCAAACGTGCCATCGAAAATGGTAACTCCGCCAAAAACTTCTCCTCTAATGCTTGCAAACCAAAAAACAAAAATCCGCCTTCAAGTCTGCAAGTTGTCGATGCAATTGTTTAAAGATATTCTTGGATGTACAAGGATCGGGATCGCAAAACAACCACAAATCACCTAGGACTGTCTGCTACTGCGCATTGTGCTGGTATTTTTATGACAAAATTTTGTTAATAAGCCACGGATAATAGTCCATGAAACACCTGCTCACCACAGTTCGATCGTTGGGTGCCCGGTTCGAACTGTTCTACCTCTGCGATGTCACTTGCTCGCAGTTTCATCATCGATAGTAATTTTTTCAAGCTCACCTGCAACTGCAAGTCATCTGCAATCACTACATTATACTAGGATGATCATCTATTGCATGAAGTATGGCTTCCACCTCCTCGATCTGATCTGTAAACAAAAAAATCAATTGATAATCGATTACTGCATCCAATCAAGATCAGGGTATCATCTAGTTCACGCTCGATATAATCTCCCTGTTAGGGTTGGTGTTTCAAAAATTGCATTCGAACTGGCCTAGTTTCAATAGCGTTGGGGAAACATTATCCCACATGCACGCCATGGGAGTATTCTCCAGGCTTTAAAAATAAGAAAGGACTAATATCCTTTCGATTGCCTTTGCTCCCTCCTATGCCTTGTCTTATGTGTAAGCCAATCAAATTCTGCAACTTAGCCAAAGTTTTACAAATCCACATTCGTCAGGTTTAGCTTAGGGTTCCACCACATCTGCGACTATCTCCATTTAGTCTTTGTTTGATCTGGCTCCATGCGTTCATCTGCTGGTCTGATCTGGTCCAGTCACCTCTAGCTTGGGTCCAGTGTCACCACGATCCAATCATCGTCATGTGTTTAGCTATGTAGGTAGTCTGTCCTCCGAGGGTTTGGTTCTCATTCGATTTGTGTCCTCCCTCTGAGGTCCAGGTCAATCTGCATCACCAGTCCGTCCCGTCATAGGTTCGCTAGTTGGTAGGTTTCCTCCACATATCACTAGAATCCACCTGGGCCCGCGCGTTACTGGGATCTGATAGGATATGATCTTTCAGTTCCCTGCAACAAATTAGTCTCTAAGACATACCTAGCGATAAATCACCATCAAAATGAGCGAAGCAGAGAACCCACTCTGATACCATATTAGAGTCAAATAGACGGTACAATATATTAATGATAATGCTCTTAAATACAAAATATTAAAGCTAAACATAGCTTTAGATAATATCCTAACATATACTAACAATAAATATATCGACAATAAGAAATGTCGGTATAATATCTAACCTAAGATAGGAAACTAATATACCATGTATTAAACAATAACTATTTAGGAGAATTACCAAATAAGGTAATAGTAATCTAACATCGAGGAGGAAGACATACACCTAATCTAATATTGTACCAAAGTGGTACATTGGCATACACTATATAATGTAATATTCTCTAACAAATGATATTCTAAATATACATGAGGATGAGTTTTCGCGCTCTGGCGATTTGGCGGGAAAACTTCTGAACCGACGTCGGGCGCTGCTCGTGGGCCTCTGGCCCGACGTATCTTCCCGTAGCCTTTGTTTGATTGTTTTCGCACTACCCGAAGACTTGTAAGCCGTTCCGGGAGGGCCCGATGGGGTCTCCTCCGCCTCTTCTCGCCGGAAAAAAGAGTTCATACGCTCGAGATGCTGAAAGAAAACCCCTCGCCCTCCACTGGTGAAGCGCAGAGGACTCGCTTTCAGACGTTACTCAAGAACGCTGGCAAGGGTGCTTCCACACACCGAGTTAACGGTTGCCTTCCGCAATCAACTTCCAGACCAAAGATTATTATAGAACCGAAACTGGTCGAAGACACAATCTCCTATCGTGCTCATCACGACCTGATTTGCAAATTCATGGGTATCCGTCCCACTCTGAACTTTCTGCACACCCGGGTTAGACAAAATTGGGAGCCACTAGGTGAGTACTCCTTATGGCCTATTAGTAATGGATATTTCATTATTAGTTTCTCTTCTTTAGCAGATAGAAACAGAGCATTTGAATCATAGAAGAGGAACCATGGCCCGGCTGGGTTATTTGTTCAACCTTGGAGAGTGGGTTTTGACCCTCGTATCGAACCCACGGCAGTCCCGGTCCTGGATCCGACTGTATGCTCTCCCGATGGAGTTTTGGGGTGAGCAGGTTTTAGAAATGATTGGTAATTCATTAGGCAGATTTATAGGAGTCTCCAGAGACACTATAGAGGGAAACACAGCTGCTAGGATCTGTGTTGAAATGGACATTAGCCACCTCTACCACTCGAGGTGGAACTTGAGTTGACAGTGCTCTCCTGGATACAACAGTTAGATTATGAGGCACTACCTTTTAGATGCAGAGTCTGCCATAAGCACGGCCATCTGGCGAGGTTCTGCCCAAATATTCTGAGCACAAAAGTGGAGGCGCCGCTTGGAAATCCAAATCGCCCCAGAGAGGGCAAGTTTACCCCTGTCCAAGATCCATCTAGTATTCCTCAAGATTCTGATCTCCAGAAAGATGGTTTTGAACAACCGAAGCGAAGGAGAAATAAAAAGAAAAATTCCAAGGAGCAGGCACAACTTAAACCAACCAATCGGTATGAAATCTTTAAATCCCTAGTAGATCAAGAGGACCAAGTTATGGAAGGAGTGGATGGGAATGTTGAGGATATTAACATTCACTCTCAGGCTTCCCCTTCTTCTACTCCGGTCTTAGAACAGGTAATGGAACCCTCTCGGGACAAGGCAACCGAGAGAACTCAGGGACACCGGTAATCCACTCCCCAAAGACAACCGGTTATTAAGGACGTCAATATGGGAAGCTCGAAAAGAACAGGGAAAGGCCGGTTCTAGGGATTACCTAGGTGGAGAAGAGGTCTAAAAACAAGTAATTCCCAAGGAGCAGCAGAAAATCCAATAAGGATCTACTAGCAAGACAAGGAGACAAGCCGATCAATGGAGGATCGGTGAGGCCAATTGAGTCTTATTGCTCACAAGGTCCTCAATGATTATTCAATCCTCGAATGTTAGGGGTTTAAACAAGAGAACCCATCAATCGCTGTTCAAGGACTTTTAGGAAAATGTAAAACAGACTTTTTGCTCATCCAGGAGACAAAAATGTCTCAGAGATCTTATGTGCAAGACTGCTAATAGAATATGGTGGGGTGCTGATTATATGGATGTGGCTGCTCAGGGTGCCTCAGGGGGATTGTTACTCTCTGGAACCCTCAAGTATGGACAGCTTTAGAACACATAGCTTGGAGGGGTGTTCTCACTTCTCTCGTTTAGAAACAATGCCACATCGAACATGTTCTTATTACAAACTTCTATGGGGCTCAATGCTTTGATGGCCAGCGGCTCCAATGGCAAGTCGTACACAACATGAGGTCATCCCGGGAAGTTTTTGACCGGATCATAGTCGGGGATTTTAATGCCAAATTGTCTCGTTAGGGATCGGGAAGGTGGTGCCCCGGCTTTGGATCCTGGGGACCGGTTCTTGATTGCCCAAATCCAGGCCTTTAATCCGGTTGATATCAAAGGCCCTGGAACCTACTTTACTTGGACAAACAAGAGGAGAGAGCCACACAAAGAGAAGGTTAAGTTAGACCGGTTTTTGGTTTTTGAAGAGGCATTTATTAAATGGAATCTTAATTTCCATATTTTGGAAGGTCCAGTCTCAGACCACTATCCCCTTTTGTTGGAGGGAGGGCCGATGACAAGTCAACACCATAAGCCATTCAAATTTGAAAATTTTTGGTTGCAAAAGGAGGATCTCCGAAGGAAAATTCCACAAGTGGTGGGAAGAAGGCCGCCTACCCTTGGGGACCGCAATGTTCAAATTCCATAAACAGATCCATTTTGTCAAGTGTAAATTGAAACAAAGGAGACAAAACAATAAGTCGGACTTCCACCTCCAAAGGGCCCCCTTGATGGCTAGATGGGAGGAGGTGCAAAAACACTTCAGGGGAAGGTACCATTACCGAGCACCTTAAAGCCGAGGATGATGCTCTGCGCAAAGCGGTTGAGGACATTGATAATCAAGAGGAAATTTATTGGAAACAGAGAGCAAGAATCACTTGGTTACTAGAAGGTGATAGAAATACAAAATTTTTCCACCGCTCACTGTGCAAGGAGACAAATGCATAACATGGAAGTCCTTCACGATGAGAATGGACACTCCTTTGATACTCTCCCCGAAATGCATTTCCACTCAATGGATTATTTCTCAAACCTTTTTAAGGAAAGTAGGGAACAAGATGTGGAAGCCCAAAATGAAGTTATTAATGTCATACCTTCTATTATCTCTCACGAAGAGAATCAGACTCTCCTTAGACCCATTGACAAGTGATGAACTAAAGAAAGTGGTCTTTGGGATGAGCACGGGAAAATCGCCGTGTCCAGATGGCTTTCCTATAGAATTCTTTCAGGCCTTCTGGGATACTCTGGAGAAAGATGTTTTGGCTGTCGCAGAGGAGTCCAGAACTAATAAAAGAATGCTTAAGGCTCTCAATCACACCTTCATCACTTTAATTCCAAAAGGGGAGGGGGGGGTTCATCTCTCTGATTTCAGACCGATTGCCTTATGCAATGTTATTTATAAAATAGTCACGAAGATTATGGCTGAACGGCTAAAACCTTTTCTCCATAAAATAATTTCCTCTGAGCAAGGGGGGTTTTGTTGAAGGAAGACAGATCTTGGATGAAGTGGTCCTTGCTCAGGAGGCAATCCATACAATGCAAACTTCAGGCAACAAAGGAATGTTCATAAAGTTGGATATGTCTAAGGCTTATGACCGGGTGGAGTGGGGCTTCCTGGCAAAGATGATGGCAGCCTTTGGCTTCTCTCAGGACTGGATTGACTGGGTCATGAGCTGTATCTCCACACCTTCTTTCTCTGTTCTAATCAATGGGCTCCCCTCGACTCCTTTTGGAGCCTCTCGGGGTCTTCGTCAAGGGGACCCTTGCTCTCCTTACCTCTTCCTCATCTTAGCAGAAGGATTAGGCAGACTCTTCCTGAGAAGACGACAGCTAGGTGTGATAACAGGTATTAAAGTGGGGACAGAAGTTTTGACCCACTTACAGTTTGTGGATGACACAGGATTGGTTGGAGTGGCCACCTCAGGGAAGCAAGAGGAATTAGAGATACTTTAAACATCTACCTTCGGGCCTCAAATCAAGTCATTAATGATAAAAAATCCAAAGTGGTCTTCTTCAATCTTGACCGAAGGTTACAGGAAAGAGTTACTGAGATCCTGGGATTTACTAGGACTTCTCTACCCGTTGTTTACTTGGGGGTTCCACCGCATTTCAAAAAACTAAAAATTGATATCCCGGAAGGATCTTTTGGATGGCATCAAAGAGAAAATGAATCATTGGTCTCATAAATGGTTAAGCTATGGAGGCCGACTAACTTACTTACAATCAATTATTCAGGCAATGCCAATATATAAATTCTCCATCCTGGCTGCCCCACATTCTATATGGAAAGAGCTTGACAAAATGGCCGTAAGATTTTTATGGGAGGGTGCAAAAGGGAAGAAGAAATGGGCCTTGGTTGGATGGGATAAGGTCACCCAGCCCAAGGATAAAGGAGGGCTGGGACTGAGAAGCTCCAAGCTTAATAATCAAGCTTTGGCTGGTAAATTGTACTCGGAGGTGGATTTCCCAGCCAACATCCCTCTTTAGCAGAATTCTTTCTAGCAAATACCTAGGCCATGCTCACCCCAATGATCTAGGACGTTTCCCTTTGGAGGGTAATGGATCCTTAGTATGGCAGACTCTCAAGCTGGGAGCTCAAGTTATCAAAGATCAATTGTTTTGGAAAGTGGGGAGAGGGGAGAAGGCCCGCTTCTGGACCGACTCCGGGATCGACACCCTCCCATCATTGTCCGTGTTTCCTGAATTGCAACCCATTAAATCAGCCATAGAAGACAAGGGCTGGATTCAAATTGAGAGTTATTTCAATACCAGCCACATTGGGGAGTACAAGTTCAAAAAGTTCAAGAGGTTGGAAGAGTGGCCAATTCCAATCCCACCGGAGCTGGCACCAATCTTAGAAAAAATTTTGAAAGCTAGGTTTCTTACTGGGCGGGATGAAGAGGATGAACTTGCCTGGGGCTTTGGGAACCTTGGGGTTTACACTGTGAAGGCGGGATTTAACCAGATTCTTCCAGAGCCCCTCCCACACTCTTTCCCGGTCCATGTTTGGAAGAAGATATGGCACCCCAAGGGTTGGCCGAAGGTGAATTTTTTTGCCTGGCAACTTATGCACAATGGAATTCTCACCTTTGACAATCTTAGACACAGAGGCATCATCGGTCCTTCTCAATGTGTTTTATGCCGCAAGCATGAGGAAACTGCTGATCATTTGATGTTTGAATGCCCCTTCACACGGCAGATTTGGATGCGCTGGTTTTCCCACTTCAAAATTCAAGCCAACAATGAGGTGACTCGGACCAATATTTGGAACCGATGGAAGAGAGGCAGATTTAAATCCAAAGCTCTCCGAATTGGCCGGGAGCCGGGCTTTCTTTTTATTTGGTGGCAGGTGTGGTCGGAGAGAAATGCCCGCATTTTCCGTGAAACATTCTCTTCACTTGATGGAATATGGCAAGGTTATATGGAGCAAAGTGGTGGAAACAGCTTGCCATCTACGTTGAGGAGGAACATCGATCTGTTTCGTGCCACCGGTTGATGGAGTTGTTGCTCTTGAAAGACAAAGCTCATGATAGATGGCACCCTCCCCGCAGGGTCGGGATCAAAATCAATACCGATGGAGCCGCAAAAGGAAATCCGGGTAGTGCCGGTACCGGAGTTGTGTGCCGTGATCATGGTGGGTCCGTGCTTTACCGGGAACCGCACGGTCCGGGTCATGCCACAAACAATGAAGCGGAGGCCTTGGTCGTTAAATTTGCTTCTATCCGGGTCGTCAGCGGTGGCCATAGAAAGATAATTCTTGAGTCCGACTCCCAAATTCTGGTGGGCGCTCTCGATTGCATGAGGAACTTTGATTTGCAAGCCCGGAGGTTGCGGAGTCTTGTCTCTCGGATAAAGGATCTCCGGGAAAGAATTAGATGATGTGGTTCCCATCTATGTGAGTAGGGATTTCAACAAGGCGGCCGATTTCCTTGCTAAGATAGGTGCTGAGAAGGAAGTTGGAGTGCAGATGCATAGTGATATGCCTGTGGAGGATGTTGGGATTCGGCAAGGCCTTGAATGCTACCTATGATAATGTGCAAAGTTTTTGCTGCTAAGGAAGGTTTTTGTCGCGATTTCGTGACATGTAGCGGCGTCGTGGCCTCTTGTTGGAAGTTGTCGCGATATCGCGACAGGTTTTGCCTTCTCAGCCTTAGAAAGGAACATGTCGCGAAATCGCGACATGTCACGAAATCGCGACGTTTTTGGCGCAGGGATGATAAGGAGGATTATCGTCGCGATATCGCGACATTTTTGGTAAACTTGAGCAAAGGGCACATTTCGTCGCGATATCGCGACATTTTTGTCGATTGGAAGCTGCATGGTAAAACCGTCGCGATATCGCGACAGTTGGGGCACACTGGCGTCATCTGGATTTCTTGTCGCGATATCGCGACAATTTTGAAGACTGGCTACAATGAGGATTATCATCGCGATATCACGACTTTTTTGGTGAACTTGAGCAAAGGGCACATTTCGTCGCGATTTCCGTGACATTTCGTCGATCGAAAGTCGCATGGTAAAATCGTCGCGATATCGCGACAGCTGGGGCACACTGGCGTCATCCGGATTAATTGTCGCGATATCGCGACAATTTTGAAGACAAGTTGCAATGAGGATAACTTGTCGCGATATAATTCGTCGCGATTTCGCGACACTTTTGGCACATTCATGGCTTTGGTAAAAATTGTCGCGATATCGCGACACTTTTGCGGATTGGGAGTCAAGATGAGAATATGTCGCGATATCGCGACACTTTTGCTGGTTGGGCGCTTCGGAGAAATTCCGTCGCGATTTCGCGACCCTTTTGGAGATTTGATGCTTCCTGGAGTTCTTGTCGCGATTTCGCGACGCCTGTGATGATAGACCGTCGGAGGGAGTTGCTGTCGCGATTTCGCGACTTTTTTGGCGATCGGACGCGGAGGGCTTTGTCTGTCGCGATATCGTGACATGTCACGATATCGCGACATGTCGCGTTGTCGTGGCTGATGGCGCTGCTGCGGCCGCGACGGGGTTGATTGCCGCGATTTCGCGACATGTCGCGATTTCGCGACATGTCGCGTTTCGCGCCTTGTTGTCTTCTCGTGCTCTCGTGGGGGTTAGCGTTGCCTTTGTGCTCTCCGCTTGTTGTCTAGTTCTCTGCTGTTGGTTGGGATGAGTTTTCTCCCTTGTGTAATTGCCTTTTGTATTAATACAAGTTTTTCAATTTTTTCAAAAAAAAAAATCTAACATCGAGGAGACAAAATCAAACTAAAATAGAACTTGAGCATGAAACACCTCTCTTTAGATAATATCCTAACATATGCTAACAATAAAGATATCGACAATAAGAAATGTCGGTATAATATCTAACCTAAGATAGTAAACTAATCTACCATGTATTAAACAATAACTATTCAGGAGAATTACCAAATAAAGTAATAGTAATCTAACATCGAGGAGACAAAATCAAACTAAAATAGAACTTGAGCATGAAACACCTCTCTGATAAGCTATCAAAGAATTGGCCTCCATTTCGAGGACTAACTAATGCTGGAGCCGGTACAACCAAGTGTTGCAGAAACAAATATTACAAGTTCAAGAATTTATTGAACGAAGGTCAAGGAATCTAAGATTGCAATCTGCAACTGAAAATCGCAGCATCTTCGTCAATAATGAATTAGTCCAATCAAAGATGCCTTTCCGCAGAAGACACGATACTGCAGAAGGTAAATACAAGTTTTCAGTGCACAGGTGAGCGGGGTGCTTTTATCTCGATTCACTTTAATTTTTAAGACAAAGATAGCCATTATATGTAAGGGTGGCCCACAGAATTTCTGTTCACACTGGAGTTCAAAATTAGAAAAGTTGTACTTCTTAAAAAAACATTTTAATATTATGGTAACTACTGATTTACTAATACATCCATTTTAGCATTAGTAGAGTTAATATTCATGGATGATTTTAGCATTAGTAGAGTTAACATTCTCTATTCGCTCTGTTTGTTTTTATTTTATTTTATTTTAAATCGTTGCCAGTGAGGTAATTAAAACTCGCAGTCTGAGCTGGCCGAAATTGACCTCCCTTGCTTTCGTAAGCGTCAAGAAAGTGGAAAAGTCTTCGTAAACGTGCCAGTTGTCGCCTGTTTAACCGCATTATCGATGGTGTAAATTTGTTCCTGTACTTGCGGACGGAAACCTGTCCGTCGATGTGCTTTTTATAGGCGGTGGAGACTGGAGTCTAGGTTCGAACAGTAACCTCAAACTTTTATAAAATTTATTCTTTATAACATCTTCAAAGAATCGGAATAAGACAAGTTAACGACATACCAACCTACCAACAGAACTTTCACGACTACAACCAACCTATCAACATTACATTCACCAAAAAGTTCACGACTACAACCAACCTATCAACATTACATTCACCAAAATTTCTCCCATACCTTCTTAAATTATAGGATGATTTTCATGGCTAAGAATGGCTAAAAATATAAAGGTTAAACCTGTGGTGATAAAAAAAATCTATAAATTCATATTAAATATGAGTATAGGGACTGACAAGATGCCAACCTCATAAGGGGCGGAGGTCCAAGGCTCAAATCTCCGGTCTCGTAGGACTAAACGCTTGTCCCTTTCCTAGTGCTTTCAGCGATGTAAAAGGTTTAAAGTGATTGTGACATGGTGGTTATAGGGGTGAACTGTGCAAAGATCTGTGTAGACAGACAGTGCAAAATACTCTAACGACTATAAAAGCTGGACAGCCTGCCCGTATTCGTGGCAGCTACCAATTCCACCATGTAAATTAAAAAAAAAACAATCATTTTAGTTATTCCCACGTAATAATCTTAAATTCAAAAATATTATATGACAATTCATAAAACGATATTATACTTATAAATTAAGTAAACCCGATGAACACTATTATGCAAACCACTACGGTTCATTATACTTATAAATTATTTAATTACAATCTTAAAATTAAAAAAATAATAATTGTAAAATTGTTTGAGTATATATATAAAATTAAAAACATTAATTGTAAAATTGTTTGAGTATATATATAAATAATCTATGTTTAGTTGAAAGATAATAATAATTAGTAGTTAGTTCTATAAAGAGATCTTTCTTTAGATGTTTATTGTTATGTAAAAATTATTATAATTTATTTTTATAAATTTTTACTTAAAAGTAAAATGTTAATTGTTTTCAAGTCTTTTTAATATTTTTTTCTTTTTACTATTGGCTAAGGAAAGAGGATGAGTCAGTTAAGATAGAATTTTACTATGACAATGCAAAAGTTACACTCATACAAAGTAAAACTATGATGTGTGACGATAACTTATGATTTTAAAAATTTTAAAAAAATTTAACAAAAACTTATAAATATTGTGTTCCATGCAATTCTTTTAAAATAAGGATATTTTTTTCTCACTTAAATTTTATATTTTCCAAATTTTTATCCTTAAAGTGTATGATTTATTGTTATATAAAATAAAGTCCATTATATATTTTGATATTAATATTAAATCATTTTTGTTTACTCTTAGAGTGTGTTGCATAATAAAGAATAAGAATATTACTATCCATTAGTTAATATAAACTACATATATTGCTACGTGATTTTGTGATTTTGTCCCATGCACCTGTATTGTGAATATTCATTCTATCCTATTACGTTATCATGAATATGCATATCTAGTAATTTCACCTCAGAGAGACATGGTAATTTGCCACATCATATGTCAATTTCAATATAAATAAATTGACTTTATAAAAGTTATAAAACATGCTAAGGATACATTTTAGCTTTTCTAAAGAAAGAATTCTTACACATATACCTAATAGTTTAAAATTTGCCTTGTTAAAACTCAATGCTTTAATGATTTGTATTATAAAATGATAGATATTTATATACATAGAATATTCAATTTTGGCATAAGAAATTTTTAATTTATTTTGCAACTACCCTTGTCCTATGGTGCATGCATAGTCATTGTGATAGGTGGTTATACCATAAATATGTAACATGGGCTATGATGTAATAATTCTTAACATACCCCTTAATTACATCATAGTCTTAGCTCCAACTTTATCTTCAACTCTTGGCTCTTACTCTAGCTCGTGGCTCTCACTCTAGCTCTTGTCTTCTGACTCTAATTCTCTTAGCTTCTAACTTGATGAAATGTTCTAGGGTGGTATTGGAATTTGAGAGAGAAATCCCCCCTCAATGTAAAGTATATACTAAAATACTTAGGATTGTTGGGTTCCATCGATCATGCACTCCTAAAACATATTTATTGCAAATATGTATCCAATTCTTATTCAATTTCTAATACTTGTAGAATTTAATGCATGAAATATGTGTCTCCTCCAATGTCTTCATGTGGAGGACTTTTGTTATATGCTACCATACATCTTGTATTGACTATTAAATTGATTGAAAGCCAATATTTTTTTGTGTTGCCATATCTTTCATGTTGACTTATCTCCATTTTGTGTCTTGATAATCACTTGATGTAGTGAGATTAATCACC
The DNA here is from genome assembly GCA_028583015.1 of Wollemia nobilis. Classification (NCBI taxonomy): domain Eukaryota; kingdom Viridiplantae; phylum Streptophyta; class Pinopsida; order Araucariales; family Araucariaceae; genus Wollemia; species Wollemia nobilis. The sequence continues at coordinate 19,344,815 of JAQPPZ010000513.1, forward strand.
TTATGCTTCTTCTTTATCCTAACATTGTTCATCTAAAGAAGAAATTATTTGTGGAAGTCGATGTATTCATGCTTTCTTTGGTGTGTTATCGAAGTTTAAATCTTGAATGTCTAATGCATTGACTACTCATTCAATTTGTTAGCTTTTACTTCAAGTTCTACGAATGGAGAAGAATCATATTTAGAATGTACATCTTCAATCTTAGATGCTTAAATATGCTTTATTTGAATTTTCAAAGTTTGATCATTCATCTTGTTCTCTCATGGCTAGGAGTGATCAATTGATGCATTATTTTTTCTATAATTTGGATGATTTGGATGAATCCAAATTTTCTAACTTATTGTATGTTTGGTTGCTTCAGAATCATACCAAACAATATTGTGCTAACTTAGTTGAGCTTGTGCAACAAACATATGTTTTTCTTCATGATATTTTTCTTCTTCTTCGTTAACTTGGTTCTCTTTAGCTACATTATATTTCTACAATATTTTCTAAATTTGATTTCTTTCATCTAATGATGACCTGTCTTGTTGTAGGTTCATCTCTCATGAAGAAGATCCATTTTGAATGGATTATGACAATATTCCTTTACTGTGTGGTCACTTCTACCACAAAATTTACATATCTTTTGTATGTAAAAAATATTTCTTTGTTGTTAATATATTTGAGAATAATTTCTCTGATTTTGATATTTTTAAGAATTTTTTTTGGAAGTGTTATTGAGGTCTTATACCTCTTCTAAATGGTTGCTTCACTTTTTAATTTCTTTGTAATAAGTATTTGTTCTTCTTCTTGTCTTATATGTGTGGCCTCTACTTTTAAAGTAAGTTTCCTAACTTTTCAAAGCTTGGTGTTTGTTCAATGATATTTAATGTTGTCATAAATACATTGTATTGAGATGGGAGAGATCTTAAAATAATTAGAACAAATATGTCATCATATGCCTTTTATCCCAATGCTTGTACTAATGCTTATAATTCAATAATTCTCCTCGTGAAGGATTCATGTTTTCTCCACTCTTCATCTTCAAGTAATAGCGTTGGCTTTGGAGAAATATAATCTGATTCTAATTCTTTGCTTAAAAAATATCTATAGTTTCTCTTATGCATCTTTGTCTATGTTTGAATCCTAAATATATGCTTGTACTTTATTTTCTACTCCAAACATGATGATTATCTTTGCTTTTCTATTTTATTTTTCAAACTTTGTTTGATCTTCACCTTTTGTAGTAGGATAGGTAATGGCTCTATCCACAACTTGCCATATTTCTTCAAAATTAGGTTGTATTTTGAGTTTTTTCTTCTAAGAAACATAATTATTCCCTCATAATAGTTAGAAATCAGGTTATAAGAAATTCGATCCACCACTAGCCATATCAAACTTCCACAAAATTTGAATATTTTTCTTTCACTAAATTAACCTCAAATAATTTTTTTTATGAGTATATATATGCCTCTACTCATGAATAATGCCTTGAGTTATGAGAAAAATAGTGTCTACTCAAGCATAGTAAAAAAAGTGGATTTCATTTCTCCTACCAAAGTCTTTCATGGAATATTCTTTAAAATATTCCTTGTATTTTAAAATATTATATATGCATTTTCTTTTCATTTGCAATTTAAATAAAGCAAAGAGTAGTAATTTAAATATATTTTATTGCTTTACCACTAAGAATGTGGGACAATTCAATTTTTGAACTTTGCTTTATCCACGTGTCACTTTATAGTTTCCCAAGCAAAATATTTTCAATTTTTATGAAAATGTTTTGGCATTCTTCCTTCCAATGCTTTGCAAAAATCTCTTGAATGACTTTGGTTGCTCATAAATCACCCAGGGTTAAAACATTTTGAGCTCAGTGAGCTTGATTAGAATGGACCTATGATTCATTTTGTAGCTTTTTCTAAATCAGATGTTTCCAACATTCCTCTAAGAATGTCTTAAAATATAGTATGTTGTGTATCTTTTGTAGTCATTGTTTGGATTTGCAAGCACCCTTCTTCTTTTAATTAGATATTTTCCATGCTCTAGTTATTGTCTTTTGGACATTGGATATCATCCCTATGCTTTTGATTACTTAACATCCTTTATTTTTCTTAGAGGTTCTATGTCATGCATGGTTTTGAGTGCTCATGCTCCATGAACAAAAGAGACTCCTTATAAATGTTTAATATTTTTAGTAAAAGAGATACTATTAGGTGTAGCAATATTCACAACCTACTACTCAATTGATTTGTTTTCTCAAATTCAGGTTAAAAATGATTAATACCTTTAATGAAAACATAATTCCTCTCACTTAGACCTACTATTATTTGCTATGTCTAGTTGGTCCAAATAGTTTTAAGTTTCTCTAAGAAACTTTTCCTTTTTAAGTTCACTAGATCTATTATGTGTGTGTATTGCAAATAGTTGCTCAATTGGTTGAGAAATGGATTGCTTGTGAATAATATTAATGTATGGATGTTGGTACTAATCTATTTTGGGTTAAGAGAACATTACATTAAATTCATGTGCACCTTGTTGCTTTATGCTTGCATGCATCTCGTAGTAATGAGTTTCTATTCCTTATAGAAAGAATTATGTAATCATTGCATTGATTGCTTCTCTTCTCTACTTTGTAGAACCTTGGTTCCTTTATTTATTGAATTTCTGGTACTACTAATGCTTAGAAAGTTTTCCTCTTCTTGGCAATATTTTGTCCAAATGTCTTGAACACCTTCAATCTTGTATTTGTAGATTTATATGGCATAATTTTTTTCCTTAACCCGATCTTCTTTATGATTGTTGGATAATATTACATTATTTGGTACATGCTAATGTACCCCCATGGTACCTATGGTACAATGTAAATATTAGATTAAGGTTTGAGTCTATATTTTAGGAGTGTGATTTATATTTCCCCTTTTATGTAAGTGTCTATGTGTATGATATGCACAAGTGTCATGTAAGTAAGAGTGCAAGTGTGTAATGAGAGAAAGTGCATAAGTATCATGTAATTAAGTGTGCAAATATGTAATATGAGAAAGTGCACAAGTGTCATGTATTAGGAGTGCATGTAGAAGTATAAGTTCATGTAAAAGAGTGCAAGTGTCATAGAGTTAACTGTGCATGTAAGTAGAGAGTCAAGAGTCATGTATACAAGAGGCAATATGAGAAGCTAAAGGATATTTGAGTTTTTTCATATGGAGACCAATAGTCAAGTACTTACTATATTATGGAGGTAAAGCTCCATGTATTGTATCAAAGGATCTAGATATTGTATGAAACATTCAAGCTTTAATAATATTGCAGCTTGTATGCATATTTTGAGTAATTATACTATAAGTGTTCTTCATGTTATTGCATGAATGATTTTGGTCATTTTACATTCATAGTTGATATTATTTTGAATGTTATTATTATTTATATTGGCCATCTTATATTTTTATTGTTTTTATATTTGAGTCTACTCAAAGATCTAGAATATTGGGATTAGATTATTTGGATTAAAAGCCAACAATGATTTCTTATCCAAATATTGCTTCTTCTACTATAGTATATGCTAATAATCTTCATAGCAAGAACTACAAAACATTATGTAGAAATTTTCTTCATAAAGAAGATGATTACCTCTTCTTTAGAGGTTAATCTAATCTATCTTTTGGTAGGGTTGTTTGCACTTGAAAACTTCTTTTCAAATAGAGTGCTTTTTAAACTTATGTGGATCAAAACAAGAGAAGGATATGAAGGAGAGATGGATCTTACTTCTACCTAATCTCATACCACATGTTAGAACTCAATGCTTTAATGATTTGCATTATGAAATAGAAAATGTTTAAATACATAAAATACCCAATTTTGGTATAATAAACTTCTAACATATCCTAGAATTGCACTTGTTCTATAGTGCATGCATAATCATTGTGATGGGTGAACATGGGCTATGATGTAATAATTCTTAACTCGACATTTTTAATATAATATTATATTTCTAATACTTGAAGTTTAATGTTAAGGAGGTAAATTTTTCTAAGAGGATGACATATATTTTTATATGATTTTTGTCCATTTATTGAACAATTAGAAGGGCCATGGCAAAATCCACACATATTGTAGTACCAATATTCATCACTTATCATTAAATAATTTACACCATAAATCATAAAATCTATTTTTTTTTTGCACTTTATATAGAGTGTGCACTCATTCAAAAACTAAATTTAAATTTAATTAGTAGAGTGGTGAGAACACTTTCATAGATCTTGCCCTATTTTATTTAACTACTAATCCCCTTACTTGTCTTTCATCAGTAATGTTATACACTTCAAATTTATCATACTCTATAATCTTCTCAACTTTAAATTCACTTGTGATAAATGTACTTTTGAACATTTATTTTGTTGAATTTTTTAAATCTGACTTATAAGCATCCAACGTGTCATAAATTTACATTTATTTTTAGCATATATAATCTAATTAAATAACTTATAAAAATTATATTTCATAGATGAGATACCATTATGTGATGGCATTTATGGCATGAGTTGAAATCAAATCGATTTATGCTTAAACGTTTTTTGTTTGTCAAAGTAAGCTTGGTCTCGTTGTGAGAAAATTTTGTCATTCCTTAAACTTAAGAATAGCTTTTTCTTCCAATCAAAGTCAACGGGATCAATATCGGGCATGAGTTATCACCATATCCCCGTTATGAAGCTCTAAATGCAAGGAGAGTTTTGGAATTTGATCTGCTTAATTTAGCATTGCCTTGTATAACGACTGTAGTTTTAACTGTTCTACAACTACAACAATTATTATTTCTTATTTTAAGTTGTTAGTTTGGTGGCTTGGGAATATTATTGTTTATTCTTGAGAATGATAATTCTTAGTTATTACTTAGATTTTATATTTGGATTTTAGCCTTATCTGGAGATTCTTTTTTTGAGACTCTAAGGCTATATATCTGTGTAATCAGTTCATGAATAATTAATGAGTATTTCTCATTGTGGTATCAGAGCTAAGTGTGATCTATTGGGTTTGAGAGAGCTTGTGGGTGCATTGTGAGAATTTACTAAGTTCTTGCAAGTGTGAGACCCAAAGCCTGTGATTCTTTGTATAAATTTATCAAGTTTTTACAAAGAGGATTTTTTGTTCCAGTGGGAGCAATAAAATATTGTGATGTGGAGATCTGCTATGCATGCAAGATGAAGCAAAGTGAGGTGTTCTACCATGGAGGAGAAAAACTGTGTTTGAAAGATATTCGTGGTGACTATATTGTTGTTGCGTATTCAAATGTTTGAAGTGGAGTGTGAGTTGTGATTGCATTATCTGTGCATGGGAGATGAGGTTTTTTTGACCTCTTCGTGATCTTTTGTAGGTTATTCATATTTGTACTTTATGATCTTCTTCTTCACACAAAAAATATGTGTGGTTCTATTTCCTGATTTGTGCATACGTGAAGGGAGACCAAATCATCCTTCTCACTAAAAATACAAGTTGTGAAAAAATAGAAGTCATGGCAGTGAGCAAACCCATGGTGTTTCAACTTGATATATAGAATGATATAGACAATCTGATTTATGAGGATAGTTTGTTTATTGAGAAGGACTTGGGACTCGCCAGGGCATTGTTACATCGAATAAAAGGAGTCAAGCTCATCTATGGTGGAAATCATAGTGTTAAGAGATGTCAGTATATCAATGACCTATCAACGTTTTATGAAATTGCTCCTAGATTATGATATCCATCATCAGTTTGGAGGGCTCAATTACGAGCAGACATGGATTATGGTCTGTCAGGTTATTATTTTGTGAAGAGCTGAATTTCAGAGAGTTAAAATTGTTCCAGAGCTTGGTTATGAATTTGTTGAGATTTATCAAGTCTTAGCAAAAGGAATTATTTGTTGTTGGTATAATGGCTGACATGTATGTAGAACTGCAAGTGCCAAAATTTGATGGGGAAGAGTATGCTTTCTGGGCAATCAAAATGAAAAATTTCTTGATTGCAAAAGAGCTTTGGGACACCATTCTTGATGGATATGAAGAACCATATTGGAGCAAGTTGGAAGGAGAAGAAAGAAAAATAAAGAAGGAACAACAGTACCAAAATGCATTGGCTCTCATGGACATTAGAAGAGGTATGAAAGAAAATGTTTTCCCTCTCATTGCTAGTTGTAGATCAGCTACAAAAGCATGGAAAGTGTTGAAATATGCTTATGGGTGTAATGAGGACACTCATGAAGATATGTGTGACAATCTTGGAGATTGTATGAGCAAGGGGGAGCCTTGTTCTTTTGAAGATCCTTTTGGAGAGTCTTATGAAGACTCATGTGAAGAGCCTTGTGAGGTTCTTATTGTGGGAGATATGTTTTATGAGAAAGGCATATATAATGAAAATGAAGAATTCCTTCTTGTAGAGGAAGATGATGGAGAATTCCTTCTTGAAGAGGAGGATGTGAAGGAGCCTTGTGTAGGGCCTTGTGGAACTCTCATGGAAGAGAGTAATTTTGATGAATTTCTTCTTAAAAAGGAGAAAGAAAAAGAAGATGTGGGTGTGGCATGTTTAGAAAGCATGCACATTGAAGAATGTCTCATTGAAGAGACAATGAATGAAGGATCATTCTATGAGAATGATGACTCTTATTGTGAAGACCACTTCCAAGTGGGAGATTATTTGTTTGAAGACCACCAAGATGAGGTGGATGAAAAATGTCTCATGGAGGAGGCATATGATGAAAAGTGTCTTATGGAGGAGACACTAAATCAAAAAATTGATTCATATTATGAATCCACACCACTTCTCATGGAGGAGAATGTTGAAGATAAGGAGCCAACACTTCACCTCAAAGGTTGGCTTACTTATGTTGAATGGAAAACTGCTTATGTGAAAAAGCAAATGGATGAATATTTGAGAGCTCACTCATATGGAGTGAAAGATGATTGTCTTGTTGAGAAGACAAATATTTTGTGGGATTTTGATCCACAAGAAATTGTAAATGAAGATGAGAAGAAAGCTATCAACTTGTTGTTTGAGGATCACTCAAGAGTGAAAAATGATTTGTGTGAAAACTATCTCCCAAATGAGATAGGAAAGGAAATAGAAAATGAAGAAATTGGTGATTTTCCTGTTGTAATGGCAAAGGAAACATCAATTGGTGAAGATGGCTCACTTGGTTTGGCTACATGGAACAATGGGAGTTGTCTTGAAGAGACAACATTGTGGAGAAATTCAAATGTACAACAGTACCATGGCTTCATGAGAAGCACACAAGAAGACTTTTGGGACCCTACTCAACAAATCACCATTGGAGGTGATAATTCTTTGTTTTTTGGCTTTGTTACTAATGATTGTTTGAGTAGATGTGTTGTGAACAGTTTGCATACTCTTGTTATGAATCAAGAAGATGGAGAATGTCTTACCAAGACATTTCTTGCAAGCAAAACAAGTGTTGGAGCTTGTCTCATGGAGACACCTTTGAAGAAGAATCTTCTTAGCATGAAGACATTAGTGGGCAACTTGGGTCTTTTGAACTCAAGTACAAATCAAAATTTGTGTGATGTAATTTCTTGGAAGAAGGAATCATGTACAACCATAGTGTGGAGTGAAACTTTGTGTGAGGAGCAACATTTGGTTGCATATGTAATAGGTCATTTCATGGCCATGTTTGTTTTGATTTTTTGTGTAGAAATTTGTGAGAGAATAGTATGGTTTAAAAACCATAATGGGATTGTGGAACAATGGTTCAAAGACCATTGCAAGAATGTGAAAGAGTGGTTGTTGAAAACCACAATTGAAGAATGTTTTGATGAAGGTACAATTGAAGAATGTTTTGATGAAGGGAGCTGATCATCAAAAGGAGGCACTCAGTCATTTGCAGTAGGAAGGAGCAGAAACAAAGATGGAGGAGATCCCACACCAAGAGTGGAAGGAGTGCCCAAGACAATTTTTTGCACTTTTTGATTTTTTGTTGAAATATTGGAGGAAACGAAAAAGGATCAGTTTCTTCCAAGTTTGTGATGCTTCTGAACTCCTGGAAGAGTTCCTTCAACATCAAGGGGGAGAATGTTGGAATCTGATCTGCTTAATTTAGCATTGCCTTGTATAGCGACTGCAGTTTTAACTGTTCCGTAACTGCAGCGATTGTTATTTCTTATTTTAAGTTGTTAGTTTGGTGGCTTGGGAATATTATTGTTTATTCCTTTGTTGTATTCCTGAGAATGATAATTCTCAGTTGTTACTCAGATTTTGTATTTGGATTTTAGCCTTCTCCAGAGATTCTTCTGTTGAGACACCAAGGCTATATATCTGTGTAATCAGTTCATGAATAATTAATGAGCATTTCTTAGAGAGAACGGAACTAATCCACAAGATTGTCGTTTTAATCAAAAGTACGCGATTAATATTAAGTAGATTTAAAGATAGATCAAATTTTAACGTTTTAGATTTAAAAATATTCTTAGTTGTCCTAGGGGGACAACGCAACGGTTTTGGCTTTGGCTCTTCTTCAGGAGTTCCAAAGTTCAAACAGTAGTGTGGGTGAGTATGTGAAAAGGTGGGTGTGTGTTTACCTTAAAAAATATATATATTCTTAGTTGCAACATGTTTGACAGTCCGCATCAATGCGAATGCACAAGCCCCTGAAATTATTAATATGAACACGCGCAGTAATCTTATTACAACCATTGAGCTAATCATTTTTTCATGCTTAAAGTAGGATTGAGCGTTGACGGACCCAATCTCACAGCGTTTATGTAGTTTAGTGGGATATGGGATATCAGCCAAGGAACAAAAATTCCAATTATTCTACACACAATCGACAGTCTGTTTTCCCTGAATTCCTTTATGTGCCTCAAGGACAGCACTAGTTCCCACATGGCATTTATAGTCATGGGAATGAAGAAACGGACCGAGAAATTTCTGTTGGGCTCCTCTGCCAGATTCTGTCTCCACACAATAGACGTTAATTAATTAGATCTGAAAAGAGATCATGGTGGACGAAACTTTCAGAAATTATCTAAACTAAAAGACAATTTATACCTTTTCGGTGTATGTCCTGGTGTAGTAAAGACAAACGCCGAAGTGCTTAAACATAAATAGAGGGTCGTCGAAGGGTATCCTGGGAACTATGTCGTTGGAATACACGATTCGAAAATACCTTGGCACCGGCTGATTTACATACAGATTCGTGTTCATGAAATCCTTAAATGCTTCATCGCCAACTCTTGGCTGTCCAAAAGTATAAACAGCGAGCAGTTTCTCTAACAATTTATCTTCTTTATGCACAAACAACATTGCGGAGAACAGTACAGCCAAGGCGCCACCCAAGCTGTGACCCGTCACAATGAACTTCGCGTTTCTGTGCACTTCTAGTAAGTCCTTTAATTTATGACGAAGAACATAATAGGCCAAAGGTTTCTCAGGGTCCGGTATGGTATCTAGCTGCAGCTCGGAGGAACTGTTACCAGAAGAATTTTCCATGTTTGAACGATTAACCAGGCCAAGAGCTTCCAGAAATCCGAGGTGGACCTTTCCCTTTTGATTTAATCGATACCACGAGAAGTCCAGATCCGTTATGTAATCATCCGCCTCGAATATCTGCGTACCTCTGAAGGCGATCACCACCAAATTGGCATCGGCTTCCTTGTCGCAGAATATGAACGCCTGCGTCGATTTTTTTTCCAAGTGATCTGCGTAATTGTCCATATCAAAACATTAATATTTACGTGAATCAAATCATAAAGAAAAACAGGACGATCAAACTCTTGTTTTTTTAAGATATCATACCGTTCCAGAAATCGAAGAACCCCACAAAGTGCATCTGCAGGATTTCTCAGCAATATCAGTTTCAAACAATTTTCCAGTCTTATTCTGATTTCCATACATATGAAGAAGAAATGTTATACCTGCCATTTCTCGTTGACTCTTTTTCTGATAACAGACTCGTTTTCATAGACTAGAGTCGAAGCCATGATGGAAATATCTGCGAAGAGTCTATTCCCAGGGTCGAACAAAAATCCGTATAGGTCATTTTGAGGCCCTTCATGGTATAAATCTGAGCGCTCCACTACATGACCCACAAAGCTTAAAAATGACTCCGATTCTCTTTCGGGTATGATGATTCTTCCTGTATAAAACAATCAATCTCACAAGAAGTCACGTAACTAATTATTTTTTTTTTCCCCTCATGAAAAAGAACGAGAGAAAGCGATTATCCCTACCGTTTATTAGCTTTAAGAGCGTTCTCACGACTCCTCCATTGATGGAAAAGAGGTTGAGGAAGAACTCTACACAAATCCCCAGAGTCGCTAAGAGTACAGCAGCAAGCTTTGCAATTTTCATTAATATAATTGAAACCTTGAGTTTCCAGTTGTCGATGACCTGTAATCTCACGGCCTCGGGACATTCAATGAACTGCGGTCTGAATCGAGGGGGCAAAATCAGACTAAGACAGAGCTTCAGCATGAAGCACCTATCTGGGTGAGCTATCAAAGAATTGGCCTCCATTTTGAGGACTAACTAATGCTGGATCCGGGGACAAAAACAATTTTTGAAAGTTCAAGAATTTATTGAACGAAGGTCAAGGAATCTAAGACTGCAATCTACAAGTGAAGAATCGCAGCATCTTCGTCAATATTGAAGTAGTCCAATCAAAGATGCCTTTCCGCAGAAGACACGATACCGCAGAAGGTAAATACGCGTTTTAACGATAGATTGGTGAGTGTAAGTGTCGTGGTTCAAACTAGGAAGTTAATCCTTTTGTACGGAATTTTTTGAGTGCGTGTTAGATTGATTATGATGATACGAATCCCGAATAACAGGTGGTCAATCCAGTAAAACAGGTGGTCCCCATCTTATGCTGGGTCAATAATAACAAGACTGATAGGTTTGTTGAAAACAGTTACTATAATTTAAATTCTACCCTAACCAATTACTAAAAATAATGATTGTAATCAATTTTAATATAATTAAAAAAAAATTATCGGCCACTGACGTTCAAAATTAGAGAAGTTGTAGTCCTTAGGGAAACATTTTAATATTATGGTAATTACTGATTTACTAATACATCCATTTTAGCATTAGTAGAGTCAATATTCTCTATTCTCTCTATTTGTTTTTTTTTTTTAATATTTTAAATCGTTGCGAGTGAGGTAATCGAAACGACTTAGCAATTTTATAACAAAGACAGAGATATTCGGAACTGGCCACAAATTTCATTGTTGAAGCTTCTACAAACCTTGAAAGTAAACCAGTCAACGGCTTGATCAAAGTACAACTCTTTCGTTTGACTTATATTAAGGAAACTTTCCTGAACATGCCCTGAAAATGCCGAGAAAGGCAGAGGAAGAAGATTCCTGTAAAATGGCGAGAAAGCCAGAGGACAATTCCTGTAAAATGCCGAGAAAGCCAGAGGAAAATTCCTGTAAGCCTCTCATCTTCGCGGATAATCCTATATATTTTTCAATGCATCAAACACCACCACATAATTTGGGTCGCAAGTATTTATATATGTTTTGCTGGCTCATTTCTTCTGATAGACATAATCCACAAGCTTTTACACGCGGTTCGTTTAAGATATTTTGTGAATGGCTGACTTTCAAGGTTCGTAGAAGCTTCAACAATGCTATCTCTGTTTTGGAGGCGGTGTAGGTCACTTCAGGTCATGTTGATTATTTTACTAATTCTGTTCTTTCCAAGGGTCAAACAAACAAGACCAGGGCGGAGGGCCCCTTGCTTGCTTTCACTTTTTGTACCATATGTTAGGAATGGAGCCTAATTATGAGGAGGCTAAACAGAGAAAGTTTCTGGATTTACTGCAGGACGGGCAGGGAAAGTTTCCAGATTTACAGTCTGTTAGTCTACTAGAGAAAGTTTCCGGATTTACAACAGACAACCAGGGAAAGTTTTTTTGTTTTTATCCCAAAATTAGATGTTGGGAACTCAATGTTAATCTTGGAATGTATTAAGAAAAGCAGTTTGTTTTTTCTGTTTTTTTCTTATATATAGTTGTGAGGAAAAACAAAGAAGACTATGACAAAGAAAATTACTGTGTTAATTCCTTGGAAATATAGAGAGGAAATTACAGCAGATGTTTGCTGTAGGTTGTAACCCTCTATTGCTTGGATTGAGAAAATGAAGGACCGAAAATTCTCGGTGGATGTAACCCACATTGGGTGAACCACGTTAAAATCGTTGTCTCTTCTTCCGTGTGTGTTTGTCTAATTTTTCTTTAATTCTCGCCGTTAAAGTTTGAAACACTATAATTGCTTTTCTATATAAATATATTTTATATAGTGATTTACTCTAACAAGTGGTATCAGAGCGGTTGTTTTGTTGGGTGCACTTGACATAAGGAGAATTTCTGGATCAAGTGGGAGCAATGGCGGAAGAAGGGAGGTTTAGAGTTCAAAAATTCAATGGCCAGAACTTTCAATTCTGGAAGATGCAGATGGAGGATTACTTGTACCATAAGGATCTTTACTTACCTCTTGAGGGGGAAACAGAGAGACCTTCATCTATGTCCGATGAGGAGTGGAGTCTCCTTGATAGAAAGGCATTGGGTACTCGTGGAGGCCGTGCTTGGGAGCCACCGTAGCCTTCAACATCTCTCGATGAAAAGACTACCAAGGGAGTCATGGATAAGTTGGCCAAGATGTATGAGAAACCATCAAGCATCAAATAAGGTATTCTTAATGAAAAGGTTATTTAACATGAAAATGAGTGAAGGAGGATCTCTGCATGATCATTTAAATGAATTTAATACTGTCACTAATCAATTGCATTCAGAAGGATTGGATTTTGATGATGAGCTTAGGGCCTTATTAATCTTATGCTCTCTTCCGAAAAGTTGGAACAATTTGGTAATGGCGGTAAGTAACTCTGCTTCGAGTTCAAATAAATTAGAATTTGATGATGTGGTTGGTGTGATACTCAATGAGGACATGAGAAGAAAAACCACAGGAGAATCATCTAGCACCGCCTTAACTATTGAGAATAGAGGAAGAGGAAGAGAAAGAGGCAAGAGTTCACATCGTGGCAAATCCAAAGGCAGATCCAAATCACGTGGAAAAGGAAAGCTACAATGTTGGCACCGTGGCAAAAAGGGTCATCTCAAGAAGGATCTGTTGGCAAAGAAAGGGTGATGGAAATGAAGGTAATGATAATAATGGTAACACTTCAGAAGCCAATATTATCGGACAAATTCTACAAGATGCTTTAATCTTATCTCTTGATAGAAATAGTGATTATTGGGTAATTGATAGTGGTGCTTCATTCCATGCTACCTCACATAAGGAATACTTCATAGATTATGTTTCTGGAGATTATGGACAAGTTCTATTGGGAAATGACCAACCATGTAAAATCGTGGGTATTGGAAAGATTTTGATTAAATCCCCAAATGGATGTCAATGGGCTCTTAAAGAGGTGAGACACATACCAGATTTAAAGAGAAATCTTATATCGGCAAGTAAGCTTGATGGTGAAGGATACACGGTTGCATTCGGAGAAAATGCTTGGAAAGTTACTAAAGGTTCATTGATAGTAGCTAGAGGTAAATTGGTGGGTACTCTTTATTTACTTACTGATTTTTCTCACCGCTCCATGAATTTAGTTTCTATAGGTGAGAGTGCATCTTTGTGGCACCAAAGACTTGGCCATATGAGTGGAAAAGGTATGGAAATTTTACATTCAAGAAAGTTATTGCCTAAGTTAAAAGAGATTGATTTGGAATTCTGTGAGGATTGTGTTTATGGTAAAGCAAAGAGAGTTAGATTTCTCAAGGATGGCAAGGAAAGGAAGAAAGAGAAATTGGAGCTTGTGCACTCGGATGTTTGGGGCCCAACTCTGTAACTTCTCTTGGAGGTTCCTCTTACTATGTACTTTTTATTGATGATGCAACAAGGAAAACATGGATATATTGCATTAAGAATAAAAGTGATGTTTTTAATACCTTTAAGAATTGGAAAGCATTAGTTGAAAATGAAACTGAAAAAGGTTAAAGTGTCTAAAGTCGGATAATGGTGGAGAATATTGCAGGAGAGAATTTGATGTGTTTTGTTCTAAAAATGGAATTAGAAGAATCAAGGTAGTTCCAAGAACACCTCAAGAAAATGGGGTTGCAGAAAGAATGAATAGAACCATCATGGAGCGTGCTAGGAGCATGAGAATACATGCAGGCTTACCATTATTTTTATGGGCTCATGCCGTTGATACTCGCAAGATATCTGATTAATAGAGGACCGTCTAGTGCCTTGGATGGAGGAATTCCGGAAGAGCTTTGGACAGGTAAACCAATAAATTATTCTTTCCTTAAGGTATTTGGATGTGAGGCTTTTATGCATATAGACAAAGAGAACAGAAATAAGTTAGATGCTAAGGCCCAAAAGTGCTATTTTATTGGTTACGGTATTGATGGCTTGGGTTACAGATTATGGGATTGTGATAACCGAAAAGTCATTAGAAGTAGGGATGTCATATTTAATGAAAAAACTTGTATAAAGATCGGTTGCGGGGAAAGAAACAGAAAGAGGAAAATGCTGAATACATAGACCTTGATGGACACATAGAAAAGGTAACTCCAAAGGTGGTAGAAGATCAAAATGTACAAGCAAGCAACAACAAGCACCTCAATCTCCGTAAAGTGCTGTTAGACGTTCTACCAGGATAAGTAAAATTCCTCAACGTTTCTCCGATTATGTTTTGTATACTGATGTCGGTGAGCCGTAATGTTTTCAGGAAGCATTACAAATGGATACCAGGAATAAGTGGGAGCTTGCAATGAATGAAGAAATGGACTCTTTATTTCACAACCAAACTTGGGATTTGGTTGAGCTACCCAAAGGTAAAAGAGCTTTGACCAATAAATGGGTGTACAGGATTAAAGAGGAGAATGAAGGGCATAAGAGATACAAAGCAAGACTAGTGGTCAAGGGATTTGCTCGTAAAAAAGGTATTGATTTTGATGAGATTTTTTCTCCAGTTGTAAAAATGACCTCTATTAGAGCTATTTTGAGTCTTGTAGCTATAGAAAATTTGTTTCTGGAGCAATTGGATGTGAAGACAACATTTCTTCATGGTGATTTGGAGGAGGAAATTTATATGCACCAACCGGAAGGCTTTCAGGTGAAAGGTAAAGAGGATTGGGTATGTAAACCGAAAAAGAGCTTGTATGGGTTAAAACAAGCTCCTAGACAAGTGGTATTTAAAATTTGATAAGTTCATGGCTAATCAAAGGTTTGAAAGATGTCAAAGTGATCACCGTGGTATATTTTAAGCAAACCGGAAATGGTAACTATGTTATTTTGCTATTGTATGTGGATGACATGTTAGTTGCAAGAACAAATATGCAAGATATAAACATGCTCAAGAAGAAGTTGGCTAAATCCTTTGCCATGAAGGATTTGGGAGAAGCCAAACAAATCCTTGGTATGAGAATAACAAGAGACAAGGAGAGTCACACTCGAAATTATCACAAGCAAAATACATTGAAAAAGTGCTTAAGAGATTCAACATGAACAATGCAAAGTCTGTTGCTACTCCATTGGCAAAGCATTTCAAACTCACCAAAGATTTGTGTCCCAAGACACAAAAGGAACAAGAGCATATGGCTAAGGTTCCCTATGCATCAGCAGTTGGAAGTTTGATGTATGCAATGGTTTGTACAAGACCAGATATTGCCCATGCAGTGGGAGTAGTGAGTAGATTTATGAGTAATCCAGGAAAAGGACATTGGCAAGCGGTAAAATGGATACTCAGGTACTTGAGAGGAACTTCAAATTATTCTTTGAATTTTGGAGGCTCTAATATATGCTTGAAAGGTTTTGTAGATTCTCATATGGCAGGTGATCTTGATGGTGGAAGGAGCACTACCGGCTACATCTTTACTATAGGAGGAGGAGCGGTTAGTTGGATTTCTAAACTCCAACACGTAGTTGCCCTTTCAACCACTCAAGCTGAATATGTTGCTGCTACGAAAGCAAGCAAAGAGATGGTTTGGTTGCAAAGACTAATGGAAGAACTGGGAAGAAGCAAGAGGATAATAGGTTGTGGAGTGATAGCCGCAGTGCTATACACCTTGCAAAGAATTCAGCATTCCATTCAAAAACTAAACACATCAAACTCGGGTATCATTTCATTAGATCAGTAGTGGAAGATGGATCTTTGAAATTAGGGAAGGTTCACACATCACAAAATCCTCGCCGATATGCTTACAAAAGTGGTGTCAAGAGAAAAGTTGAGCTTTTGCTCAACTTCGGTTGGCCTTAAGGAATAAGAGGCCATGATGAGAATTTTTCAATCCTTGGTTGCAGTATGGTGCAATGGAATTAGTCTCCAAGTGGGAGATTGTTAGGAATGGAGCCTAATTATGAGGAGGCTAAACAGAGAAAGTTTCTGGATTTACTGCAGGACGGGCAGGGAAAGTTTCCAGATTTACGACTCGTTAGTCTACCGGAGAAAGTTTCCGGATTTACAACAGACAACCAGGGAAAGTTTTTTTGTTTTTATCCCAAAATTAGATGTTGGGAACTCAATGTTAATCTTGGAATGTATTAAGAAAAGCAGTTTGTTTTTTCTGTTTTTTTCTTATATATAGTTGTGAGGAAAAACAAAGAAGACTATGACAAAGAAAATTACCGTGTTGATTCCTTGGAAATATAGAGAGGAAATTACAACAGATGTTTGCCGTAGGTTGTAACCCTCTATTGCTTGGATTGAGAAAATGAAGGACTGAAAATTCTCGATGGATGTAACCCACATTGGGTGAACCACGTTAAAATCGTTGTCTCTTCTTCTGTGTGTGTTTGTCTAATTTTTCTTTAATTCTGCCGTTAAAGTTTGAAACACTATAATTGCTTTTCTATATAAATATATTTTATATAGTGATTTACTCTAACACCATATCCTCTCTTATTGTTCTTGAAAAGACCGTTTCGAACTTCTTTCTCGTTCTTCAAAGAGATGAAGACCGCTTCACAATTTTTATGTTTTGGGGGTCATGGGCCAGGGCAAGACTTTGCCAAAAAAAAATTCAGTAGTCTTGTTCAAATCAGATTGGATCATTAAACGCTGCACTGCTATTGGCAATTTAGTAACACATGAATCACAACGTCCGAGTTGTTATCGTAGCTTCATCCATCAAATGGTCCCTTCCCAATGTTAATAACATGGTCCTCTTCTCCGTGCAATTTGTCTTTATTCCTGGATGGTGAGAGAGCACTATCCGCAGAGAATTTATGCTGAACTTTAGTCAATTTAATTATAATTAAAAAAAAAAACAGATGTGGACATTGAAGGCCAAAAATGACATAGCATCAGCTCCCTCTTTAATTCTCATTCTATTCTCTTATTAAGTATAACATTCAAAATAATTTTATATACAATATTGTATAATAATCAATTACATGTAAATATCGTTTTAGGAATTTTCATATAATAATCTTAAAATTTTATTACTTTTGAAAACTGTTGACTCTTATCAATCCAATTTTTTTTCAAGGCTGAAGCTCTTGGTCAATATCCATTAAATTTACCAAAAACTACTTTTATCTTGAAACAATGAGGATCTTTCAAAGATGCGCTTTAACCTCTACCACTAAAGATGATTCTAAGGATTTAACTATAAATCAATCCATGGAGAGGAAACTAAAACTCAAAATCTAATAAAATTTATCGAAATTTCTATAACAAATATAATATTTGATAAAAACTTTATAAAATTTTCATGCATAATTTCTAAGATAAAGAAAAGGAAAAAAAACTTAGTTAAAAAATTATTTGTCCAAATAGAATGTCTTGCCTTGATGTAGTTCTAGTCCTTCATTGTTCTTCCCATGGTTCGATCCCTAGTTGGCAAATATTTGCAATTTTATTTTTTGCGATTTGAAAAATTGTGATTGTCCTTGTTTCGAATGGTTGACTTCACAGGGTTGTATCTCCCTCAATATTCTTCGGATTTTTGCATATGACCACTCATTTTAAAGCTATTCAAATTCCTGCACAAGTTGGTCCAAGAATCAATTGAATTGGATAACTCGTTGCGAAGATATGGCTCTTAAAATATGAGACATTTTTTAGAAAAAAACCCTAATCCTTCGCACTTTGCAATTTCGTTTTTAACGATTTGAAAAATTGTCACTACCTTTGTTCCAGATGGTTGACTTCACATGGTCATATCTCCCTCAACATTATTCGAATTTTTGTATATGACCACTCATTTTAAATTTATTCAAGTTTTACACAAGTTAGTCCAAAAATCAATTGAATGGGATAACTTTTTACATTTCATTCACATAGAATTAATTTTAAAAAATAAATCTTTATATTTATAAATTTTATTTTTATTTTAAATTTTGTCTTATTGAATTTTATTTTGATTGTTACCACAAACGCCTATCTCTTTTCTAAGAAAATATAATAACTACCTATCAAGTTGTGTAAGGTGAACCATATATCTCCCTCAATATTGTTCGGATTTTTGCATATGACCACTTATTTTAAAGCTATTCAAATTCTGCACAAGTTGGTCCAAGAATCAACTGAATTGGATAACTCTTTGCGAATATATGACTCCTAAAATATGAGACGTTTTTCAGAAAAAACCCTAATCCTTCGCACTTTGCAATTTCGTTTTTAAAGATTTAAAAAATCGTCACTATCTTTGTTCCAAATAATTGACTTCACATGGTCATATCTCTCTTAATATTGTTCGAATTTTTGTATATGCCCACTCATTTTAAAGTTATTCAAATTCTACACAAGTTAATCCAAAAATCAACTAAATCGGATAACTTTTTACATTTCATTCACATAAAATTAATTTTAAAAAATAAATCTTTATATTTATAAAATTTATTTTTAGTTTAAATTTTATCTTATTGATTTTGATTGTTACCACAAACTCCTACCTCTTTTCTAAGAAAAGATAATAACTACCCACCAAGTTTTGCAAGGTGAACCATATATCTAGTATGGAAAATTAAAAACAAATGAACTTGTGTCATATGCATATAACTAATTTAAAATAAATAAATAATTTTTTATATTTATAAATTTTATTTTATTGAATTTGATTTCTTATTTTTTCCAGAAAAGATAATAACTATTATTGAAAATAAAAAACAAATGAACCATATATCTATTATTGAAAATAAAAAACAAATGAACTTAACAAATGAACCATATATCTATTATTGAAAATAAAAAACAAATGAACCATATATCTATTATTGAAAATAAAAAACAAATGAACGTAACAAACGAACCATATATCTATTATTGAAAATAAAAAACAAATGAACTTGCCAAATCGGGAAGATCCGAAGATCCGCAATTCAAATAAAGGTAAAGTATAGGGGCATTCCGAGAATCGAACTTGGGACCTCTCGCACCCAAAGCGAGAATCATACCACTAGACCAAATGCCCTTCTGAAAGCCTAAGTTACAGAAATTATATATATTCTGAAATGATTATTGATAAACCAAAACAAATACATTCACATAAATTCCACGGGAGAGAGATACAATGCATGTGAGTTTAGCTTATTAAAAAAGCTAATAGGTTTTTGTTCGTTGTGAGGTTCCATGGTCTAGTGGTGAGGACATTAGACTCTAAATCCAGTAACCCGAGTTCAAATCTCGGTGGGATCTTTATCATATTTTGATTTCACGATTTTGTTCCATTCCTTAGTTTGAGGATGCAAATGTCAGGTTCGAAATTTTTCTTGAATTTGATTAATTTTCTCAATTTGGATTGTTATGGTAGAAATGTCTGGAAGGACGAAGAAATATCAATAAGAAACGTAAGCGAAGTACCATGAACTGAACGAACTATTTTAACAGGTTGCTGTAATGTACAATAAAATTTGAATTGATGAATATGATAATGAACTGAAAAATGTCAAAGGGAATATAAAATTTAAATTGATATATGAAGAGAAGCCATTAAATTGTTTATAAACAAGTATGATCTTGAAATACTTGTGCTGATAAGAGAACAAATGATATCCAACTTTATGAAATACAATCTTTATTTTATTTTTATTTATTTTAAATGTTTCTTTAAAGTAAAATATTAATTATTTATAGTATTTTTTAATTATTTGGGAATGAATGAAATTAATATGTATAATATGACTAAAATATTATAAAAACTTTAAAATTATGAGATCAAAAATCCTATTTCTTGTCTAAAAATTAAAATCTTTATGTTATTTTATATATATTTAATTGAATTTTGAATTGCCATTGTGTTCTAATTTAAAGGTAGGAAGAACACGTGTTGCATAGATACAAAAGCACCTACAACAATACCATTATATGAATTAGGACTTGATTTTTGAAGATTGTTTGGACTTGATTTTTGAAGATTGTTTGTTTCACAATTTTTGGGCTTGCAGAGATACAAAGTACCTACAACAATACCATTATATGAATTAGGACTTGATTTTTGAAGATTGTTTGTTTCAGGGCTTTTTAGAGTGGATTTTAAGGGTCAAACTTTGTTAATATAGTTTATAAATAAATATAGTTAAAGTAGGGTGAAACTTTGTTAATATAGTTTATAAATAAATATAGTCAAGTTATGAAAATTATGTCCTTTGCAAGTTGGTTTATTTTAAAATTATTAAACTGATAAATAGAGTGTGATTAAAAGAGGGTTATAAGCATTATCTACTTTATAAATCCAATGAAATATATCTATTTGATCCCTCAATATAACAAAATAGATTTTGCAATAATTTTGCAATACTTAATCTATACAAACATAAAATGACATGATTCTTTTTATAAACTAATCTGGACATTTTCTTCACAAAGACACTTAAAATCATTTTATAATTCAACCAATTGATCCATTAAAATGTGAAAAAGATAATCCAACCTAAAAACTATAAATTATGGACTAAAATGACATTGTAGAGATGTCCAAATTTGAAAAGAGAACATGTCAAGAGGAAGACAAGGAGGCAAAATGTTTTACATCACCCACAAGCACCTCCACACCATAAAAAAATTGCTATGAATTGTAAAACATCAATTACACCTATAATTGGAAGATTTTGGGCTAAGAGTGGCAACGGAGTAGTGTTTAGAATCCAAAATAAGTGAAGAAAATTCCAACATGGAGAGAGTTAAAGGGCTAATGAGAATCACTCCATAATAGTGCAAATGAGTCAATAATAGCTACGCATTTTAATTGGAAGTTAAATTTATGGGAAAAATCCACTTTGTTTTTCTAATTAGAATTGAATAAGAAACATCAACAATTTATTCATGGATTTTATTTGTTTTGAGGGTTTTTCCTAAGTGATCATGATGTCATGTCCTGTGTATGTGTAGTATTTTCATTTTTTCCTTTATTTTGCATAATACATGTGGTTTTATGCTTGGAAACTAGCTAGTTTAAATAAGGATTGGACATACAAAAATTTCAAATATCTATATCAATGTAATGGTGCTAAAATTATTATGTTTACAAAACTTTGAAATTTGACCCAAACTTAAAATTTTGTTTTTGAAAGAAGGCATTGATGAAGGTATATTTTCTTGAACATGTATTTCTCTATGGAATGCAAAGGTAAAAAATCTTATAAATGATAGAAAATTTACTAAATCATCTACAAACTACAACAATAAAGATGCACCTTACACTTCACACTTCCAATATGTTCAAACATAACAATATCGTATGCTCCACAACCCACATACATGCATTAAGTCCTTACAATAAATTCAAGCAAAATTTCCAACCGAGTCTACATTGAATATTTGTCTTGTGTCCATGTCAACGTATATCTCACAAAAACATCCCCATAGTGTCTTGTCCATTAATCCCAATGTGACTTCTAAGCTCATTGTCATGGTCATATATTTATTGCTCACCAACCTTTCTTTGTTGGCATGCGCATGCATTTATTTCTCCTATATTTAATCTTATATATAAAGAAACTTATCACCAATCAAATCATTTTACTCTTTTAAATTTATAATTTAACCACGTGCATGTTTTATTATCCAAGACAACTTTTTTGCTTGTCCTTTATCCTTGCCTCGTTCAAAATATTTATTATCGAAAGTGGGTAAGAGTTTCACACCTTAGTCGACATGTCTATTTTCCTTGATTGTAAGTTACCCATTTCTATTGGGTTTTCCTTGCCTAGTTCAAAATATTTATTGAAAGTGGATAAAATTTTCACACCTTAGTCGACATGTCTATTTTCCTTGATTGTGAGTTACCCATTTCTATTGGATTTTGCTTGTTTCTCTTATTTTAAGTTTTATCTTTTTATTTAGGCTTAATTCACTATTAATTCATTCTCTCTACTAATTTCCATAGTAAAAACTTGTATGGGTCCTACTAGTCTTTATTTTTATTTTCTATTGTCATGTTTGGTATGTCCATTGGGTACTTTTGTTAAACCCTTGTGATATTTTTTTTTTGGGTCTTCCCTAATAGTTTTGGAATCCTTCTCCAAAAGGAAAGCTTTGAAGTTTTAGCACTAAACTCATTTCTCCTTAAATTAACCTAAGTGCTCATCAACCTTTACCCAATTTAGTTATTTTACTCGAGTTACTTTCTGTTATTTTATAAATGCACAAGTTTATCCCTTTCATGTATTTATCAAAATATCAAATTTAAGTGGCACATGTTAACTTGGAGATTATCCTATTCGTCAAGGTGTCATTGTCTTTGGTAATGTGTCTTTTTTCCTCTCATTTTTTGCTTATACCTCTTGGTTAGTAATTTTCCATGTCCTAAGTGTAAACCTTTTTGTGGACCCTAATTTGTAGAGTTATGCACTTATTTTTGTCACCTTCTTATTTAACTTGTGTCTTCTTACACTTTTGTGCTCTATATATGTTTTTACATTTTAAAATCTTTACAATTTTCTGATGGAGAATTATTGTGGGCTTACCTTTGTAGGAACACATGTTCACTTTTATCTTTCCAAATTTAAAATGTTGTTTTGGGTTTGTTCTTCAAAAAAAAGTATCATATCTCCAAAATGTAAATCTTTTGTTGACTTTCTATGCAAACTAATATTGCAAGGATGTATACCAAGTCTGACTTCCAATGTTATTTATGATTTGTTTCCCACATCATCCACTCGTACATTTTAAATTCAGTTAAGTACCTTGCATATCTTCAATATGGAGTTGCATTATATGCATGCATTCTTTTTTTAATCCCTTGTGTTAGATAATATTTACCAAATGCACTAATTATTCCCCTACCTCAAATCTACCTAGGCACTTTACAAACTCTTATTGTGGACATTCATATGCAGGAATATGACTTTCATTTGATCCCATAAATCATCTATAACTTATTTCTTATAGTCACTTTTCCATATTCGAATTACCCACAATGACTTGTCTTGTTGTGTAGACTTTTATTTGCAAAGAGTCATATCATGTTTGACCTTTTAGCTCACTCTTAAATGCTAGTCTGCATACCTTAATCTACATTAGAAACACACCAAGGTAGATTTGTTGCTTAAGCATTGTACTTCATATTTGTGAGGGTGAATCTAAGGAATGCCCAAAGCTTCATAATCTCCTTCATGTTTCTCATCCAAAATATAAAATTTAAATATGATTCCAAGCAGAAAAAATTGGTTGGCTCAAACCTAAAGAAGATTTCCAATACAAACATAACTATCAAAAATTATGTGGCTTTAGTGAGAGAGGTTAAAAATAAGAGAAAATATAGGTAACTCAAGAGTCCATATATCATCAAGATTAGGGTATTTGAGGACACTTTTGAATTCCTTGAGTTAGTCTTGCTATAAATGCAATGCCTAAATCCATAAAGAAATATATTTTTATTAGGAGTTATTATATCATAGAACATATGAGAAGTACAATGGTATAACCACCCCTCATAAGGTACATGTGTGTAGTATAGGATAAGATATTTGCAAGTTTGTTTGAGGGTTTTTTATGCCTAAATATAGAAATCCTATGTACTTAAATACCATTCACTACCATAATACAATCACTCGAAGCTTAACTTCTAACGTGTGGTATTAAAGCAGGTAGAAGAAAGAAAGAATTCTCCTTTTAATCCTCCTTTAGCTTTGGTATAGAGATAGCCAAAGAGCAATCTATTAAGAAAATAAAATTTTAAAAGTTTTAAGAAAAG
This sequence comes from Wollemia nobilis, assembly GCA_028583015.1. Taxonomy (NCBI): domain Eukaryota; kingdom Viridiplantae; phylum Streptophyta; class Pinopsida; order Araucariales; family Araucariaceae; genus Wollemia; species Wollemia nobilis. The sequence continues at coordinate 19,368,930 of JAQPPZ010000513.1, forward strand.
AGGTTTCAACGGTAAAATTACGCTATGTTAAATTATCACCACGAAGAGAAACTCCATGATAAAATTTAAATATTACAGGGTGTAAAACCCTTGCCAAAGGTAAAATACCTTCAAGCATAAAAATTATTTTAATCCCTTCTAAGACTAAGAGATCATAATACTGAAACAACCAGGTAAATTTCAAATGGAAGGAAGCTACAAGAAGCTCCTCAAAATTTAAAATAAAAAGTTGAATCTTCTTGAAGCTTTGCAAAAGAATAGTTCCCATTGAAAAGGGTTGAAGAATTTTCTAAGAATATTACTACTTTCCAAAGGAACATAAGAAAAAATTGGCATATATAAGTTTAAAAGGCTCAAATCCTTTTGTGAACCATAAGAAACATTAAGTTCATATAAGTTTAAAAGGCTCAAATTCTTTTTTTTCAACCACTGAGAAGCAATATTATTAGCTATAGAAGATAGAGCATTGAAAGCTCTCAAATACAAGTAAAAATTTATGCTAATTCCTAAAAGGAGATGCAAGAGAAGATTCCTAAATCTACTCTTAAAAAGTTACATATAGAAACTCAATTTTAGGTATTGGATACAAAACAACTTCAAAATAATTGAAGAGGGCAAGAAGTTCTTCAAAAATAAGAAAGGACTAGCATAGGGAGCTAACACAAGCAAATTATTAAAATGTTGAGTCACAACTAGGGATAAATGCTATTTTATCCCTAGGAAAATTAAGTTGAAGCATTATAATATTAGAACGATGTAGAAATTGAATGATTCTTACAAGAAGTTTGCATTAAAGATAAAATTTATAAGCAAACAACATGGGTACTTGGCACCATCCATACAAGAAGTTAAGCAATGTCAAACCATGTTGAAAATAATGATGCCCATACAAAGGAAGGTACCTTGTGAGAAAGATATATACCAAATTTATCAAGTAGGACCTGTGATTATCCAAGACTCCACTAAAAAATAAGGAAATGCTCTAAATGAGTGTGAGAAAGTTTAGTCTAGAAGAATTTTAGTGCTAAGGAGAGGGGATCCAAAAGAGGAAGATATCAATCTAAAAAAGAGCATTTAAGAAAACGATACCAAGTCTCCAAAGTAGAAGATATCAATACAAAGCACTAAAAGAACAAGAACAACATTGATGAATCATTCTCAAGCATAGTGTTGGTAAATGTGCCCAAAGATATCATAGGTCTATGTTTATCATGATCATATAATCACATTCACATAATCTCATTCTATAATAACATCAATATCTCACAAAGTAAAAATATAATCAAATTACATAACAAACTCTCCATTACATAGAATAGAGCTTTGTCATCAATATATAAATTTACATAAGACTCTTTAATACTCTTGAATTTTGCTCTCCTCAAACTCACAGGAGATGCAACCTTTCATATTCCTTACATTATGATAAAGTCTCTCATGATTACATAACTTCCTACTTATAATATTGATACATCACACATGACTCTTCACTTACACACTTGACACCTATCACTCATGACTCTTCACTTGCACACATGACACCTTTCACTCATAACTCACACTTGCACACATGACACCTTTCACTCATAACTCCTACTTGATTACATGACACATAAACACACTTCACAACTTGACACCTACTATTGACATAAATAATTAAACACACTCCTAATCTAAATATTTACAATGATACTCAAGGTACCAAATAATGTAATACCTCCAACACACAAATGTCATAGTGAAAAGTATACCTATAAAAAAAAAATCAGACAAATAAAAAGCAGCTAAGGAAGAACTAAAGGTTAAATACTATACTAGGAAGTGATAAAGACATAAGAAATATCCAAGAGTGGATGTGAACATGAGATCAGAACATCACATGAGATGTCCAAAATAGCAAAAATATCTTATAGGTTGCACCTGAAATAAAATGAATGCGTACCTAGATAGGCACTCGAAGACAAAGAAAACACACTTGGAAGATAAAGAACATGAAATGCACACCCTAAAAAAAGAAGCAATCATATAAAAGAAAATCATTACAAAATTGGTTAAAAAATGCCAAGCAAACGGAAATAAAGGCATCTTTATGAATTTTATTTGAGAGTGAATTTCTTAGAAGAAGAAGAAAATTATTTATCCATAGATGTCAAGAAAATATTTCACAATTATAAATTAAAACCAGATGTGCTTCCAAAATGGTTTTGAAGTGCATCAAGTTAGTAGAATATTAGCACACTTGAAAGGAGAGGTATAGATACATCGCCATGAAGATGTGGAAGATGAGGTCATAGAGAGTCAAGTTCTTGTGAGGAGGAACATAAGAATTGCTCAAATAAAGGATCAAAATATAACCAATCAAGTACTATAATTTAAAGAAATCAAAGAACCAATATTTGAGAGATTTTGGAATCCACGAGAAGATAATGAGCGGTGAAAATAAAAGGTGGCAACAATTACTATTAAAAATGAAGGAAATACAACAAATAGTCAAAGGAAATACTTGCATAAGTGAGACGCCAACATGGAACATGCATAAGGTGATGAAAGGTGGATGGTGATTCCTAAACAAGTGGGGAAGAGTTTGCTAAGGAGTGCAGAGAACATGAGTAAGGCACTAGAGAAACTACATATGAGTGTTTGGGTAAGTAGGCTAGATTCATCGCTCGTGTATTCACAAAGGAGGTCACCAAGTGAAGGTGCACCAAAATTTGAAATAAAGCTATTTGAAGGTAGTATTAAAGGTCAAGAGACACTATGATTTGATGAGGTACCTAGGACCAAATAACCTAGAACAAAAAAACTAGTAGAACCACTTATAATGGAAACACATTGGGCTAAAATACCATATGATCCATTGTCAAGTGGTAATGAATTGAGAGAAGAAAACCATTTTCTAATGGCTAACATTTCAAATAGAGTAGGTAAACAAAAATACCCACCCCACATAGGATAAGGGAAGGAGGATCCTATGAGGCATATATGGACCTGCACCATAGTATGGAAAGCAAATGGGGTAAGACAACCTAAAGATTAGTTAATTGTATGCAACCACATTGTGAGGGATCTCAATAGACTGGTATCTTAAAAGAGAAGCTAGAAAATCGTTATGTACCCCCATGGTACCTTCATGGTAAAAATGTAAATATATAATAGATTAGGATTTGTATCTATAGTTTAGATGAGTGATTTATATTTTTCTTTTATGTAAGTGTCTATGTGCAAGATATGCACAAGTGTCATGTAAGAGTGTAATGTGCAGAATATGCACAAGTGTCATGTAAGTAAGAGTGCAAGTGTGTATTAGAGAATATGCACAAGTGTCATGTATGTAAGTGTGCAAATATTTAATATGAGGATGTGCACAAGTATCTTGTATTAGGACTGCATTTAGGAGAGTAAGAGTTATGTAGAAGTGTGCAAGTGTTGTAGAGTTAAAGTATGCATGTAAGAAGAGAGTGAAGAGTCTTGTATACAAGTGGTAAGATGAGAAGCCAAATATCAAGAATAGGAAAGGTTGCATCTCTTAGATATGTAAGGAGTGCAATAGATAAGTATTGAAGAGTCACATTACTATGGCTATATTATGGATATAAAGTTCCATACAATACAAGGGAAAATATTCTATAGCAATCACCATATACCAAGCATTGATAATAAAGCTTGTATATAGATTTTGAGAAATTTTATTGTAAGTATTCTTCATGCATGTATGCATGTACATGAATGATTATTGAGGTATGGTGTGCACATGCCACTAGAGTGGGGTATGGACTCTTCCCATATAATAAATTTAATAAGGCATGGTGTACACACCCTCTTTGACCATGCAAGTAGAATTTCCCAAATTTAGCACCTCTTTCACCCATGATACTTGGTTACCATGTAATGTCAACTCACTGCCATTTATCCCTTGCAAAATTCTATAAATACCCCCCTAATTTCTTTATTTTCAAAAGAGTGTGAAGTTACATGCCAAAACTTTACCAAATATCATTTTAAAATATTTTGTATGCTCACCCCTTATTTACAAACCAACCATGGAGACCATTATATGCTTCCATTTTCACATATGTTGTTTGTGAAACTACTTATAGGTAAAGGCTCCTAAAAATTTAGATTTAGACCAGAGGCTTCTAACACCACCCCAAATATTCCTTAAAAGTTTCATTCAATTCTAGGTAGCATAACTTCAACCGCTCGTCTCTAGGCAGTTCATAGTCACAATCACTTACCCTTGGGCGATCCACTCTTTGGACCAATATTATTTAGGAATTTGGATCCTAATAGTCTATAGACCCTCTTACTAAACTTTTTTTTCATTTTTAGTAGCAAAGACTCAACCATCTATCCATATGAAGTTCATAGTCTCAACTGCCTACTCTTGGGTGGTCCACTCCAAAGACCAGTTTTAACCATAAAATCAATAGAAAATAGTTAAAAAATTTAAGAAAGGTAATATTTCATGTGTTTTGTAATATTTCAAGCTATTTTCATGCTTTAATCAAGTTTTATTGCATTTTTATTGTTTGCATCTTTCATAAACTTGGGTCTAACCAAGGTAGGCCCTTTAGATGCTACTAATCCTTGTGTTTGGTTGTGTGTAGGGCTCACAGAGGTGCATACAACCAAGGTAATTAATTAGGTATGGTGTGCACATGCCACTTGAGTGGGGTGAGGACTCTCCCCACCTAAGTAAATTAATAAGGCATAGTGCACACACCCTCTTTGACCATGCAAGTGGTTGCTTTTGTAAAGTTTTATAAATAACAAAATCAACTTCTATTATCCTTATTGCTTCTATTTAACTAAGCACTTTTTCTAAATTTAAATATGTTTTAATGTTGGATCTTTTGTCTCGATCTGGGAAGATTTGAGACAATTAAATTGATAATTTCCAACCTTTGAAAAACTTTAATAAACTTCTTATAATGGCTTTTGAAAGTTGATACTAATTTTCTAATTTCCAATAAATCAATTTTATGTAGTAGACCTTATGACTCCCAAATTTGTGAAGAACACAAGCTTATAATGAGAGGGGGGGTGGCCAGTATAAGACCATTTTTTACTTTTCTTTCACAATCAATATTATGCAATGTAAATATAGAAATATCAATAGCAAAAATCAAAGCAATGTACAAATAACCACACATAATAGAGACACCACAATTTATGTGGTTCACCCAATGTGGGCTACTCCACGAAGAAAATATTTCACTAAAATTTTCTCAATCAATCTCTTGGGAATCCTTTCCCTATTACAATGTTTATGGGCCTCTGTCCAAAGGAGACACCAATCCCCTAAATCAAGTTCGTGGATCTCTATCCATAGTAGAAATCCTTCTCCTCTACTCTGGCTGGTGATCCTCTTGAAGACAACTACCTCCACTACACTGGCTTATGGATCTCTCTCCACTTAAGACTCTTATCCTCACTCAGAAGACCTATCCTCACTGCCCTAGCTGATGGATCTCTATCCACTGGAGACTTATATTCTCTCTACTCTATCACCTCCAAAGCTCTATCTCAAATCTACGCTAAACATAGTCCTTCGATCTAGTTCAAATCTACTCAATCTATATCTCTAGTCTGATACAAGTATATCCTCAAATATACACCAAAACTCTACTCAACAAGTCCACACAGAACTTGCTTAAATATGCTCAACAAGTCCACACATAACTTGTCCAATCTACTCAACAAGTCCACATAGAACTTGCTCAAATCTGCTCAACAAGTCCACATAGAAATTGCTTAAATCTACTCAACAAGTCCACACAAAACTTGTCCAATATGCTCAACAAGTCCACACAGAACTTGCTCAAATCTGCTCAACAAGTCCACACAGAACTTTCTAAAATCTTCTCAACAAGTCCACATAGAACTTGCTCAAATATACTCAACAAGTCCACACAACTTGCTCAAATATGCTCAACAACTCCACACAGAACTTATTGAATCTACTGAACAAGTCCACACAAAACTTGCTCAAATATGCTCAACAAGTCTACTCAGAACTTGTCCAATCTTGTTCAACAAGTCCACACAGAACTTGTCCAATCTGTTCCTGTTCCTGTTCCTATTCTTGTTCATATCCATGTTCCTATTCCTGTTCCCATTCATACTTGTTTCTGGAATATCTGTTCTACACCACTTTGTTGTGTGACCATCATTATTACACTTATAACACTTAATGTTATTATTCCTTGGAGGTATAAATATCTTAGGATTTCTCCTAGTGAAGCCATACCTTCTTCTGTCATGAAACCTACAATTTATTTCCTTGTGACCAAACTGATTACATGAGTAGAAATACCCATGGAAAAGTTATTTGTTCCCATATTCCTATATTTCATGTGTCCTACATTGTGAAGCCATGTACCCAAACCTGTGACATGAAAAGCATCTTCCATTGAAGTTTCCTTGTCTTGACCTCATTGGTCTCCTAGTCTCTCTTGACCTATTCTGATTGTTGTTCCATCTGTATAACCTATTCTGATTGTTGTTCCATTTGTATATTCTTTGTGCATTGTTCCTATTTTTGTTTAAATCACTATTATCCAACTCATCCTCAGATGTCTCACTCTCTCTTACATTTTCTTCTTCTGAAGTATCTTCATTTGAAGTATCTTCTCCTCCAAAACTTGAGGTTGACTTTCTTTTCCATTTCTTTTGAACCTGTTCAAATCCAAGATCTGTCTTGCTTAATGTAGGCTTTTGTATCTCAATGAACTTATCCAAGTTCTTTGAGATGTTTTTAAACCCTTTCATCTTTACCTTGGAGTCTTCTAAATCTTCTCTTAGTAGTGCCACTTCTTGTGCTAACTTCTCATATTCTAAGCTCTTTGCTTCTAACTTATCTTTGAACCTTTTTGCCTTAGCATTTGATTTTTCTAAATCCTCTATAAGCAATCTTCTTTCTTTATCACATTCTTGAAACTGGATTTCAAGATTAGAGTTTTGCTTTCTCACCTTCTTTACCGTGTCAAGGGCATAAATAAGTTCTCCCTTGAGATCATATCCATCCTTTTCTAAATATTCCTCTATTTGTTTACCTTTTTCCATATATTTATTCTCTGTTGGCTTGTCTTCTATAGGATCACCTTCTCCTTCTTCTAGTGCCATTATAATATTCTCTTTTGGTCCTTCAAGTGTATCTTCATATTCATCATCACTGAAACTATAACCATATCTTGTAAAACTATCTTCAAGATGTCCAAAGTTACCACATCTAAAACACTTGAGAATTACCAGTCTTTTTCTTAACTGGTTCTTTTTCTTCAATCATAAAAATAACTTCATCTCTATCATTGTCTAAAAAACTAGCATCACTATCACTTGAGTACTTACTTGCCTTATCCGCATAGTAGCTCCTATTTTGTCTTTGAAATAATTTATTTCCTTGTCTTCTTTGTCCATCCTTGCTTTTCTTTTGGTGCCTATATCTTTCTAGTTCCTTGTTCCAGTGATCCTATTTTTCTTCATCATTGTTATTCTTGGCTTCTTGATAGTCAATAGCATAATGACGATACCTTACACAATCAAAACATTTAACAGAGCTTGTATCTCTAGATTTTCTTGAATCCTTATTCCTTCTACCATAATTTGCTTCTTCATCACTGGATGACTCATTACTTGATTCTGACTTCTTACCCTTTGTCTTCTTGATTGCTTTGAATGTTGCTTCCTTATGGGTAATATGATATTTTTTTCTTATATCAAATGTTGTGAGCATACCAAGCAACATATCTCTTGTCAAAGTATCACCATCCATTACCATTTCTATAGCAGAAACATTTTAACTGAATCTCTTTGGAAGAGTTCTTAAGACTTTATCACAAACATCTGATTCATCAATCTTCATTCCAAGTACTTGCATAGCATTAAGAACCTCATCAATTTGAATTAGATAAGTACTAATGGTTTCCTCATCATTCATTCTTAATTCTTCAAATTGTCCTTTGAGATTTTGCATATTTGCTTTCTTGGCACTTTTATCTTCTTCATAAATATTTTGCAACTTATCCCATATATCTTTTGCAGTTTGACAATGCATAACTTTCATATACTGTTATATGCAAACCTCTCAAAAGTGTATTCATTGCTTTTGAATTGTAATATTGTAGGAGCTTACCTTCCTTATATGTAGGAGGATTAATCAAGGGATCGTATCCAAATTCAACTGCTTCTCAAATTTCATTGCCAAGAGCCATCAGGTTGATCTTCATACTCAAATCCAATATAAATAGTCACTTCCATAAAATATTGGTGCTGAATTATCTGAGGACACATTCTTAGAATCTATTGTGTTCTTATTAGCTTTTCCTTCAAGCTGTTAAACTCTTCGAAGGAACCCGCTTTGATACCAATTGAAGAACACAAGATTATACTGAGAGGGGGGTGAAAAGTATAAGACCACTTTTTAATTTTCTTTCCCAATAAATATTATGCGATGTAAAGATAACAATATCAATAGCACTAATCAAATAAATGTATAAATCACCACACATAATAGAGATACCATAATTTACGTGGTTCACCTAATGTGGGCTACTCCACGGAGAAAATATTTCACTAAAATTATCTCAATAAATATCTTTGGAATAGTTTCCCTATTACAATGTTTATGGACCTCTGTCCATAGGAGACACCAATCCCCTAAATCAAGTTCATGGATCTCTATCCACAGGAGAACTCCTACTCCTCTACTATGGTTGGTGATCCTCTTGAAGACAACTACCTCCACTGCACTGGCTTGTGGATATCTCTCCACTTAAGACTCTTTTCCTCACTTAGAAGACCTGTCCTAACTACCCTAGCTAATGTATCTCTATCCACTGGAGACTTTCGTCCTCTCTACTTTGTCACCTCCAAAGATCTGTCTCAAATATACACTAAACATAGTTCTTTGGTCTAGTACAAATTTGCTCAATCTCTATCTCTGGTCTGGTATAAATGTCCTTAAATCTGCACCAAAAATCTACTTAACAAGTCCACACAGAACTTGCTTAAATATGCTCAACAATTCCACACAAAACTTGTCCAATCTACTCAACAAGTCCACATATAACTTGCTCAAATCTGCTCAACAAGTCCACACAGAATTTTCTCAAATATGCTCAACAAGTCCACACAGAACTTGCTTAAATATGCTCAACAAGTCCCACAAATTTTTTTCAATCTGCTCAACAAGTCCACAAGAACTTGCTCAAATCTGCTCAATAAGTCCACACAGAACTTGCTCAAATCTACTTAACAAGTCCACATAAAACTTGTCCAATTTTCTCAACAAGTCCACACAAAACTTGATCAAATATGCTCAACAAGTCTACTCAGAACTTGTCCAATCTTGTTCAAAAATTCCACACAAAACTTGTCCAATCTGCTCAAAAATTCCACACAGAACTTGTCCAATCTGCTCAACTACTTTCAATCACTTTCTCAGAAACATAAGGAGAATTTTTAGAGACTCAGTATGCTTCAACTCAATGCTCAATTACTTTCTCAACTCAATTTAGAATATAGAATAGTTTGTTTTATGGAACTTGAACAATCACTTCACACATTCACTTGACTAGGCTCAACCAACTCTACTCAACCAATCACTCAATGAGATAATCCTTGCTCACAAACCCTAGTCCAAGTATATGATCACTTACTCAAAATGTTTCCAACAATACTCAACAACCAATCTCACATAACAATGATACTCATGTTCTTTTCAAACCCTAGTTCAAGTTCTTTACTCAATCAATGGCTTCAACAACAATGCTTATAAAACAACTCTCACATAACAATGATACTCATGTTCTTTTCAAACCCTAGTTCAAGTTCTTCACTCAATCAATGGCTTCAACAACAATGCTTATCAAACAAGGTTTTAACCACACTTCTTTATTCTAGAAAAACTTGAAGCAATCACTCAACACACTCAATAGGAAACCCTAACCAAGTTATTTTTACTCCAAACTTATTTTTCAGAAAACCAATCAATCAATTCAACTATAGAAGAATATGCTCATACCTTTTTCTTGATTGGAGGATGATCTTCAAAAACTGCCTTCAGGAATATCTTCTTCTTTGCCAAGTGCCAAGGGTTAGATAACAAGTGGTATACTTCACAAATACAAGAATAGCTCAATTTCATAATACACCTTATATCTCCTTATCAATAGCAATATTTGACAATAATATCTTCACAAAAATTTCCTCTTCAATTTTTCTATTTCATAAAATTGATATTTCAACTTAATTTCTATCTCCTAAGGTAAAATAATATTTACCTTAATAAAGCACCTATTTACCACTTAGGTAAATAAACCAATATCACCTTATAACTCCCTAACCTTAGCACAATTAATCAAATATCATAAACACCCTTAAAACCTTATCACAATGATCAAATTCCACAAACATTCCCTTATGCCTCCTAAACCTTAGCAATATGCAAAAATTAAAATTAAATTATAAAAACCTTTGGTGAATCCCCTTTCATGATTTTCGGAGTTTTGAACCTACACCTTCTTCCTCGACTGGCACCTTAGTTGTGGCAAGCTAGCCGTGTGAGCTAAGCGCTCCACGTGCTTAGCTTAAGCACCAAGGTAGCTTAAGCCTTCCACAAAGGCTTCAAAGCCTTTGACCTTCTCTCACGTCTAGCACCAAGCTAGACCACGAGCATTGTACCTTCTGCCTTGATCCTTGCTTGAACACAAAACACGATGCATTGCCTTGCTCTATAATATCTCCCTTTCATGTTTTTTGAAGGCTTCAAAATTTTCACCATTTTTTGAATTCAAATAATACACTTCCCTAAGGTTCGTCTTAGGGTTTAAATACCCTTCATTTTCTTTGCATACAACGTCGACGGATGATTCGACTTGATGACGTCGGCTTGTATAAATTATAATTTATAATTAATTTAAATTCAAAAGAATTTAAATATTATAAATTTAATTTATAAACTTTAGACTTTAATAAAATATTAAAGCCTTCTTTGAGTTAATATCAACTTATCACTTGCATTTCACGGGATTGATGAAAATAATTTTGTCACCTTGGTTTTAACAAAACCTTAATTCTGCCATCACAATATTAGAGAACTATCATTATGGTTTTAATAAAAAACCTTTTAATGTGCCACCATGGTTTTAACAAAACCCTTATAAAAATATATTTGGATAACTTTTCTCCATCTATTTGCATTGCTTCCTGGTGTTAATGATGATGTACTCCATGGTGTTAATGATAGCTTCATGTGTTCACTTTGGCATCAATGACAACTTTTCACATTGACATCAATGACAACTAAATGAGCTCAAAATATCCAACAATTTGGAAAAGTAGAAAAGATAATAATATTTGCAAAGTATTAAATAGTTCAACCTAAGTAGAAGGCTTATCTCCTAGGTTAGCTTACAAATATTATTTTGATTTTTGTTAAGTTATCTCCTATGTCTTTTGATTTCACAACCTTAAAATTTATCCTTGATTTTATAGCCTTATATGAAAACTGAAATTCATTATATTAAAAAACTTGCACACATGTTACATTTTATAGGCTTGAGCAAACTGAAAACAACTCAAAAGGAGGAATCCCACTTATTCTCGTAACTCTAATATCCCTAACATATCTTTAACTAACTTAGCACATACTAATAAATCTCGTATATGCTCTCTAATACATTCTAGAATAGCATCTAATTTAGCTACATAGGAATACAACAAAATTTGTGTTAATGAAATCTATCAAAGTCCAACATTCTCCCCCTTAAAGTTGAGAGGGTTGACAAGATAGTCTCTTAGCTTTATATATTGTGCTTTAGCAACTCCTTTGGTAAATATGTCCGCTATGTTTCCAAAGTTTTGTAGTGTTTTATCTCAACCACATTTTTCTCCACCATGTCTCTAATGAATTGATACTTCATGTCGAAGTGCTTTGACCTGCTGTGGTGGATAGGATTATGTGCTAATTGAATGAAACTCATATTGTCACAATACAATATGGTAGGATTATTTTATCTTTCACCTATTTCTCTAATTACTTTTCTCAACCATAAGGCTTGGGTACTAGCATTTGTGATTGCTATGTATTCAGCCTTAGTAGATGATAGTGCTACAACAATTTGCTTTTTAGAACTCCAAGTAATTAGTCCCGATCCAAGACTAAAACAATTCCCTGAAGTAGATTTCCTATCATCTATATTTTTGCCCCAATCAATAACACTAAATCCAACTAATTTTACATCATAATTTTTGTGGTAATGGATCCCATAATCCATTGTACCATTTATGTATCTCAAAATTCTTTAAGTTGCTTCTAGATGAAGTTCAGATGGATCAACCATATACCTTGATACTAGAGAAACAACATATTGAATATTCAGTCGTGTGTTGGTGAGGAATAGACTCCCAACCATGCTCCTATAAGTGGTCTTGTCAACTTTTGGTTCTCCGTCTTCTTTACATAATTGTATCCCATGACCTATTGGAGTTGCAACTGACTTGCATTGCTCCATAGTAAATTTCTTTATCATGTCATGAGCATATTTATATTGACATATGAAGATCTTATTTCATGTTTTATGTACCTCCATTCCTAGAAAGTAATGCATCAAACCTAGATCCTTCATTTCAAACTCTTTCATCATGGAGTGTTTTAACTTCTCATTCATTTTATCACTACTACCCATGAATATTAGATCATCCATATATAAGCACACAATGAGAATATATTTACCTTGTTTCATGTAGTAGAGAGTAGGTTCAATTTTACTTCTAGTGAATCCATACTTTTAAAAGTAGCCATCAATGTATGATTACCATGCTCTTGGAGCTTGCTTTAGGCCATACAATGCTTTCTTCAATTTGTAGACAAGGTTCTCCTTACCTTGTTCTTCAAAGCCTTGAGGTTGTTGCACAAAAACCTCTTCATTCAAGTACCCATTGAGAAAGGCACTCTTAACATCCATGTGTTAAATTTTCCACCCTCTGTGGGCAACCAAAGAAAACACTAGTCTAATGGTCTCTTGTCTAGCAACAGAAGCAAAGGTCTCCTCATAGTCAATCCCATAATTTTGAGTAAATCCTTTTGCTACTAGCATTTTCTTGTGTCTTTCAATACTCCCATCAACATTGAACTTGGTCTTATAGACCCATTTATATCCAACACATTTCTTGCCCTTAGGAAGCTCCACTAGCTCCCATGTATCATTCTTTTTTATAGAGGTTATTTCCTCTTTCATGGCCTGTTACCATACATCATGAGTGCATTATTTTTCATAACTAGATGGTTCTAACTCTACACTAGTTATTAAAGCATAGTTTACAACATCTTCCTTAGGCTTTTGAGAGTCTTAATAACCATACATGTGCAAATTTTCAAGTCTTTTCAAGACTTCATTCATTTCACTAGCTTGTCTTCTAGTGTATCTTATTTGAAAATTCTTGCCCATCATTTGGTAGGAGGGATGATACTTAAGTGTTCTATTACCTCTTGATGGTAAATCTACTTCCATTGGCATTGGAGAAGAACTTGCTGATATTTGTGGAGAAAAACTTGGAGTAGCACTTGTTGTACTTGGAGTAGAACTCTTCTTTGGACTTGGAGGAGGATTTACAATTGATTTTATTAATGGACTACACTTTATAGGAGCTTGCATCTTGAGATCCATCATCAAAAAAAAGTTTTTTATGACCCCATACCCCCCCTTCATCAAAAATCACATCTATGGAAATTACAACTTTGTGTGTTTTTGGATTGTAGAGTCTATATGCATTTGAAGACTCATAATACCCAATGAAAATTCATGCTTAAATTTTGGGATCAAGTTTATTTCTTGTATCTTTAGGAATGTATGCATATGCAAGACAACCAAAAACATTAAAGTGCTTTACATTTGGCTTTTTGCTATACCATCCCTCATATGGAGTTATCCCATCTAAACTAGAAGTGGGACTCCTATTCAAAATGTAAACACTTGTCCTAAAAACATCAACCCAATACATGTTACTAAGTTTCTTTGTTTCAAACATTGATCTCGCCATTTCTACAGTAGTGTGGTTCTTCCTTTCAGCCACACCATTTTGTTGGGGGGTGTAGGCAGTAGTTAATTGCCTTTTGATCCCACAATATTTACAATATTTGAGAAATACGTTTGAACAAAACTCCCCTCCTCTATTAGCCCTTAATAATTTTAAAACATACTCACTTTGATTCTCTACATTATTTTTGAAATCCTTGAAACATTCAAAAGCTTCATCTTTAGTTTTTAAAAAATAAATCCAACACATTCTAGAGAAATCATCAATGAAAGTGAGAAAATAAGAATTGTTACCCAAGATTTTGGTATTCATTGGACCACAAATGTTCGAATGTACCAATTGTAGTGGATGGCTTGCTCTCCATGCTTCTCCTCTTGGAAAATTTTTTCTTGAGTGCTTTCACAAAACACATCCTTCACACACCTCCTTGTGCTCTTCAACTCTTGGTAGTCCACACACCATAGCTTGAGAAGTCAACAACTTCAAGCTTGCAAAGTTAATATGACCATATCTCAAGTGCCAAAGCACACTTGGATTTTCTATGGCCACACTAGCAAGTTGAGCACCTCCTTGTTCCCCAAACTTAAGAGGAAATAACCTATTCTTTATCATAGGTACTTGTGTAACAACTCTATTACAATTGTTTTTGTCAAAAATTACACATTTTCTATCTTCAAAAACAAGTCTATAGTTATTTTCCATGATTTGTCCAACCCTAAGCAAATTATGTTGGAGTTTAGGAGTGTTATAGATATTTTTCACCTCAGGGTTATGCATAGTGGCTAATATTCGCCAATTGGGCGAATATTAGGATTTTCAAAATTGGAAATTGGCGAATATGAGGACCCTTGATGTTGGACCATTCGATTTTCAAAATTAGAAATTGGCGAATATGAGGACCCTCGATGTCAGCCCATTCGCTTAAAATTTTTATGACCAATTTTTTATTAGGGTCAATTTGCCATAATATATATCCAAACATAGGTATATTTGTACTCATTGGATTGATTTTTTCAAGCCTGATCTAATGGTGGTGTTTTTATGATTTTTTAAGATGATTTAATAGGTCAAAAGTGGCTCCAAAGATGACCTTACATTTTAGGGCTTCAAATACCCCAAATTTTGGTATGAAGATGCTCGATTTGATTTTCTTAGGATTCTCCATGATTCACATTGATTTTGATTAGGATTCACCATTTTTTTACAAGTACATTTTGAGTCCAACCCCTTATGCATAACCCCTGTTTCACCTTATTTGTGCCTTCTTTTGTTGGAACCTCCATGGCTCCCATGCCTTCAAATTGTAGTGCCTTGTCATCTCCCAATTTGATCTTTGACTTATAGGTGTAATCCATTGTAGAAAATAGCTCTTCTTTGCCACTCACATGATTTGAGCAAGTAGTATCCAAAATCCAAGTTTCATTAAGATTTTGATCTGATTTTCCATATGTGAGGAATAAATTTGAAGAATATCCTTGCTCTTCTCCATAGTTTCCATATTGACCTCTCCCTTCTTGAGAAGTCTTGGACCAACAATATCTAGCAAAGTGACCAAGCTTACCACAATTGTAACAAGCTTTATTTGATTTGTCACCTCCTCTTCCTTTTCCTTGGTAACCACCTCTTGATCTATCTCTTCCTATTCCTTTACCTCTCCTTTGGCCTATTCCTTGTCCTCTTCCTTGGCCTCTTCCTTGTCCTCTTCCATAATCCTCACCTTCCTTGGATGATAATGCTTTTACATCACCTCCAAAGTTTGATGAAGTAGAACCCTGTAGTCTCTCTTCATGAGACATCAAAGAACCAATTAGTGCATCAAAAGTTCGAGTAGATAAATCTTTAGATTCCTCAATAATTATTGCAACATGATTTCACTTATGAAGAAGTGTTCTCGACACTTTATTCACAACCACTTCAATTTATATGTCTTCTCCAAGGGTCTACATTTTTTTACAATGGCTTTCACTCTCACACAATAATCACCTACTTTTTCATAATATTACATTTTGAGATTCTCAAAATCTCTCTTAAAGGTTTGAAGCCTCACTTTATTCACTTGATTGCTCCCTTGATAGCTATATTTCAAGGCATTCCATGCTTCTAGGGCAGATGAACAAGAAGCAATCCTCGGAAAGATGCTTTTTTCCAAAGTTTCTCAAATATGGTAGAGGGCAAATGAGTTCTTCTTTTGGGCATCCTTCTTAATAGTTATATCAACTACACTCAAAGTTGTCCAATCAATAGGTTTGGTGTAACCTTCTTCAACTATGTCCCATAATCATTTGTCGATAAGTAAGGTTTTCATCTTGATAGACCAATACTCATAATCTAACCCATTAAATTCTATAATGGAAAGATTATTATTGGTAGCCATTGATGACAATCAACAAAATAACACTACTCTCTTCTTCTATCTGTGCAACTTGTCAAATTCCTTGCAAACTCTCCCTCTGTCTTATTTGCAACAAATACAATAGTAACTTCTCTTATTTTAGTCTACTTCTTGTCTTGCAACAAACCTCAATGCTATTAAATATTGGTATGTGTGTAGCCAGAAGCTTCCACGTGGACTCGATTATTTACTATAGATCATAAAATCTCAAAGCGTAATATCTTTCAACATTCGCTATGCTGTTACAACCTTATAAAATGCTATAATATCTCTACGTGCCTCTTCTTGTAGATCTCCACGTGATGTCTCATTTCATCATAGTGTTCCACGTAGTTCAAGCGGGCTTATGCAGACTTCCTCACACACGTGTCAAGCAAATGATGTTCTCATGCAGGCTCCTTAACAATTTTAACATGATTTCTCTACTGTTATATTATGATGCATAGCAAAGTATTTAAATTGACCTCCACACAACATTTAATGTATTGAAACAACAATATGACCTCCACAAATGTCATAATAATGTTTCAATCTATTAATTCCAACTCTCATGTCACAAGTAATATGTCCTGTCATGTTCTATTTGCATGCTCCTCAGCTCCATGCTCTAAAAACTTCACATTGACCATACCAGAAAGGCCTAAAACACAGCCTATGGTGCTTCACAAATGGCCGTAGTAGGAGAGCGAATCAATTTTTTCTTTGTACTTCAAATAGACATCGTCGTGCTGATGTGATGTCTCCTTTTCACTCACGTCGTGGTGTATTCACAGGATAAAATCTTTTGTAATGAGCCAATATGTGCCTCTACATGGTGGAGTGAGATATAATTTTGAAGGTCTCATTATTAAAACATGTTATTAAAACCTGCAAATTTGTCTAGCACTAATTTCTTTGACCGAACCATCCACGAGTTGCAATTTCTATGTCTGTATAAATCCTTCAACAGTCAGGCTGGAACAGATATCCATGAGATGCAACAGACGTCGTCCTTTTCATGAAGTGATTGGATATAAATAGCAAGTTTTTTGCTACACAGACAGACTTCTCATCGGGAAAGGCAGTCTTCCACGCTCAAGCTTGATGTCTTTAAAATATTCATGACAGACCTACTTGTTGCCCTCTAAACACATACAACCTCACTCAAACGGGTATGCATAGGATAACAACTTATCATCTCAAGATGTTCTCCTCAAGACAATGAAATACTGGCAGATCTAAACTCACAAGTGATAGGCAAACCTTCTTTTCACACTTCTCCTGATGCTCTGATAACACAATAAAAACTGAAATTCATTATATTAAAAAATTTGCACACATGTTACATTTTATAGGCTTGATAAAACATAACACAACTAAAAAGGAGGAAGCCTACTTATTCTCATAACTCAAATCTTCCTAACATAGCTTTGACTAACTTAGAACATACTAACAAATCTCCTATATGCTCTCTAATACATTCTAGAATAACATCTAATTTAGCTACGTAGGAATACACCAAAATATGTGTTAATGAAAACTATCAAAGTCCAACATATTATCTCCTATGTTTGAAAGGAATATTAATGAGATAATTCACTTACCTTAGCTCCTTGTCTTCACATTTGAATAGCATTGGTTTTGATTGAGTATAACAATCCTCTTATGTACCCTTTCTATGGTGCTTGAGTTAACAAATCCAAATGGGCCAAATGTGCTATGGCTGAGTGAGAAATAGTTGGGCTTGTTCTTTGATGTTGAAGAGTATGATTTTGGTAATATATACTTCGTCTATGGAGCTTTAAATTCTCCTTGCTCCCTTTCTTCCACACTACGCTAGAACTGGTTTGACTGTGATATTTTCTCCTTTATTTTGACTACAATTTGCTTTCCTCTTCACCCTATTCTTGCTTTGAAATTAGACTATATTTATTGGATTTCAAGGGTGGCCAATTGTCTTTTTCATTTCTTGAGAGCGTTGTCACTTGTGTAACACCAATATCTTCTTGTAACTCTTCTACCGTGCATGCTACATATTTGTAATGTATGAGAATTTACTTTGGTGCTTGTAACTCCCCTTCGCTCTTGAGCATTAGAAAATAAGAGGCACTATAGAATATAATTCCAAGCGGTATTTAGTATTATTGTATGAGACTTTTGATATAACACCTTCAAGAAGGAGATTGTAACTCTTTCAATTATCTTCCTCCTTAGCTTGCTTTGTTTTCTTGGGCAAAAAGCAACCTATTCTTCTACAAGTGGCTTCATGAGGCATATTGGAGATTCGATCATGGATGATAGTGCTTCCTTTTGTGGATGTTACTCTCAACGTAGCATCTATCCTTCTCTTTTTCTTCTTACCTTTAATGTGCTCCCTATTATGATGCTTGTTCACCTTGGTAGGAGTGCTTGATGCTCTTTCTTCGGATGATATCTCTTCTATCTACGTAAATAAGCTTCTTATTTTTATCTTCATAGATTTTCTTGACAATCTTTCTTTGGTTTACATAAATCACTTTGATGAGCTTCCTTTGTCTTACAGTTTCGTACATGGAGAGCATACCCTTTCGATGGTTGAAGAGCGCTAATATTTAGGTCCTTCTTTGGCTGGATTTTCCTATACCTATTGTGCCTTTTGAGGCACCTTCAAATTTATTCCTTTCCTTGCATATGATGTATTGTAGAAGTGCAATACCATGTAACCTTTACATATATATAAAACCCTTTTTTATTGCACCTTTTATTGCACTCTTTTGCAGGCCTGAGATTCTGATTTTGTAGCAGACTTTATGAGTGCATTATGAGGATTTTGAGGATGTATCTTTGGATAACCCTCTTTTCTTGGATATTTGATGGTGAATCCAAGCCTTGTAAATGCTATAAAATAGAAGCTTTCTTTTAGTTGCACTAACCCTTTTAGTGCTTTGGATTTGAGACTCACAAAGTGTCAATCTTTGAAGTTTCTTTTTGGTTAGCTTTTCTTTGCTTGTACTAACCAATTTTTGTGGCTTCTAGTGTCCACTAAGATTTGTAGATTTTTGTGCTTTAAGAGTGTCTTTAGACACTTGATGCAAACTAGATTTTGTACCTTTTTCAATAAATAAAACTAATTTCTTTTGAGAGTGATAATCATGCAAATGAATCTAACAAATTCTACTTTTTAATGCACTTACAATTTACACCTTATCACTCCAATATACTCTCAAGAAAATGCACTTAATAAATTCAATGTAACTAATCAATTATAATTTGAAATGAACCTTCAAATATTCTGCAAATTCACTACAATTAGTATTGTAGGATTTAGTCTTCTTTTCACTTTCCAAAGTAGATAATAGGTAGTTGATAGATAATTAATATTTGGAATCTAATCAACTCCTAGTGTGCAAATGAACCTCTAAAAGGAACCTTTTTATTTTGCACTTATAAATACTGTAATTTAGGTTGCAACTTTAATCTGGATTAAGGTGCTTTAACAAATCTAAAAAGTAATCCAATTAATGAATCTACTTGCACCAATAGTTGCTTACCTTTTTCTGAAAGCTTTTGTAGCTTCTTTGCCACTTATGTAGAGGATGTAGATCTTGATGTATTAGATCACCAATTTTTTGCCTTGAGTAAGATATTGCAACTCTTTGTAGATAGTTTTAAACAACTCCTTCACCAAACTGTAGTCTTAAACTTCTTTTTATGAACTTAAGATTTGGTGACTTTATTCTCTTCTTGTGGTCTCCTCCTTCTACTATATATTTGGAGAAGTTTGTGTCTCTAAAGTAATGTCCTCTTGCTATGGGAGGTAATCTTCAATCTTCTAGTTCTAGCCAGCGTCTTCTATCTTCAAGTCTTCTTGTTGAATTTTGACTTCAAGCAGGATCTTCTTCTCAATATTTTGAATATCTTGAGGTCTTTAATAGATTCTTCTTCCACTTGGATTTGCCACTCCTTGCCAAATTATCCTCATCTTGGGCTTGTTATTGGATGGTGAAAATTATCCCAAGTCCTTCATTATCAGGGGCTTCTCCTTGGTAGTGGATTTCTCCAGTGAGTTCTTTGATGATTTCTTTAGCAAGGCTCTCCTAGCCTTTTACTGGATGCTCATCGAGACCTCACCAAGGTATTTGATCTTACAACTTATTTTGGTCTTCCTTAAGACCTTATCTTTAACCTTCTGCTTTTAAAAGTGTTGGTGGTAAGATCTTCTTCCACATCTCTGATTCTGCTGCTTTTGGATTTGAGAAGGACTCTCCTAGTCCTTCTTCTTCTTCATTGTTTGGAAGTTATTCAATGATATATGCTCCTAATATATTTTGCTTCAGGTGTTGGATTTATTTTGAAGAGGATGCTCTTCCTAATTTTCTTGTAGGAAGCTTTCCTGACTTACTGGATCTCCTTTACCTACAATAAAAATATTAGTACTAAAATATGCTTTTGAATTAAGTACTCTCTTTTGGAGTCTTCTTTAGGATAAAGGCATCTGCGACCTATTTTAGTATCAAGGCTTCTATGGCATTTTCTTCATTATTAAGGCTTCTATGGCCTATTCTAGGCTTTTGTGGCATTTTCTTCTAGATCAAGGCTTATATGGCATTTTATTCTAAATCAGGGCTTCTATGGCCTTTTTATTTTTGTGAAGTTCTTCAATATAGCAATGGAGATCTCCTATCTCATGACTTCACCATGATTCTTTTCCAGAAGTTTCTTCTAAAGTATTCTCCTTTCTGCAATAACTAATCTCTACACTATGAAGGCACTCTGACCTTCGGGTAATGAAGTTGAGGTCTCCTAGATTTCTATTGTAGGAGGTGTCCCAATAATCTGAGAATTAATTCCCTACAATAAAATAAAATTCAGTTAAATATTTCCAGATCTCTTAGATGAGCTTCACTAGTTATTTCACCAAACTAATGGATCTAATGTTGGGTCCTAGTCTTCACAAGTTTTTTTGCAGCTCTATGGAAATGCTCTAGCCATATGCAATCTCAGTATTTTTGAAACTGATATTTCATTTAGTCCTCACTTGTGTCTCTTCATAATCCTATCACCTAGACTCTTTTGATAAGCTTTGATAGTGACCGGTCCAATGGTGCATTAGATTGACAAAAAACTCAGAGTCAATGATATTGATCTACCATAGCTTGATCTACCATAGCTCTGATACAACTGTTAGCTTTTGATACAACATGTAATGGGAGATAACATTCACAAGATGTAGAATTATAAGAAATAAATTTAATCTGTGAGATGACTGAAATATGCTATAAATAGAAATGATGGAAATGAGTACAATAGTAGCTATGGAGGAAATGAACATTTCATGATACAAGCTACTACTAATGAGTAAGCTCTAAGCTTATAGATCACATACACTACACTATTATCTATCCTAAATTACTGTAATCCTACACTACTATGATATCTCTTCTATATCTATGGCCCCTTATATAGGAAGATAAGTTCCTTGGCCAACACTCTACCTAGTTGTACAAGTGGACACCTTGAACATTACAGCTTGCACATTGACACTTGTGCATTTATTACATTGCACGAATTAACTAGATAAATTCCCCCTAAAGTAATCTAATATCCTAAGTATGTACCAAGGAAGGTACATTTACATGACTCAAATAATATTATATAAGCTATTTCTAACATCTCTAGCACATGAAATTACTTAATTACCTACCTTTTAATCATAGTCATCGATAAAGGTCCGAGGTCTAGACCAATTGGTTCATCCAAACCCCATAAGGGGGGTGGAGGTCCAAGGTTCAAATCTCGGGCCTCGTCGGACTGAACGCTTGTCCCTTTCCTGGTGCTTTCAGTGGCGTAAAAGGTTTAAAATGATTGTGGCATGGTGGTTATAGGGGCGGACTGCGCGAAGATCTATGTGGCGGCTTCTAGGGCGGATAGTGCAAAATACTGTGGCGGCCATAAAAATCTGGACAACCTACCCGGATTCGTGGCGGCTATCGATTCCACCATGTAAATTCAAAAAAAAAAAAAAAAAAAAAAATCATATTCATCGATGTGTATCTTTCGATTAGAGCGGGCTATCAATTCTATCATCAAGTTTCTAGGTTAGAAAAGTATTGACACTCACAAAACAAGTTTCAAGTAGTTGATCAAAAAATGGCTCATATCTCAAGTGAATCCGGTGCTAAGGTGCACCCACAAAATAATTCTACTATGAAAACCCCTATCAAGGGTAAGAATTTCGAAGACTCGGTCCCAAAAATGAATTTTAGGGATGCCCTTCATGGTGGACAGCCTCAATCCAATGCTAATATCAATATTAGGGCTTCCCATAAACCTCTAAGAATGCCCAATATTGATCCCAGGAAAATGGAGTCAGGATGTCTTAAAGCAGCTGATGGAACTCCTATTGTTAAGCTTGATATGGGTAACATTCAGACTAGCATTGAAGATTTGGAAAAAAGAGGACTAATTTGTCGGTTCATGGGTTTTCGTCCAAGTCTATTTGCTTTCAAAGTCTGGGCTGCAAAAAGCTAGAAAACTAAAGGTGAGTTACAAATCTCTATTTATCCAAATGGTTATTTTCTTGTTTTATTTGCTAATAATGAAGATAGAGAGAAAAATTTTCAAGGGGGTCCTTGGTTTTTTGAAGGGCAGGGCTTTTCATGAAGCCCTGGCATACTAAATTTAAAGCCGAAGAAGAGATGCCTTCTATAGCTCCCATGTGGGTTAGACTCTTTGGCCTCCCTATTGAATTTTGGAATCCTACTATTTTTTCTTCAATTGGAAACTCTTTAGGAACTTTTATGATGACTGCTGATTGTACTCAAAATTTTGAACATATTATTTATGCTTGAATTTGTGTTTTAATGGATTTTGACAAACCCCTACCTAAAAATATCACATTACAATTTGGGGAAGACACTTGGGAGCAAGTAGTGGACTATGAGAACATTCCTTTACGTTGTAGAATTTGCCATGAATATGGTCATTTGGCCAGTGCTTGCCCAAATAAAATTCTTGATCAAAAGAAAGAAGATATAAACTCAAGAGGTTTCCAAATACCTAAGAAGAAGAACACTCGAAAAAAACCAGTTATGAAGGATCAATCAAAGTCATCTGCTAATATGTTTGAAATCCTTTCCACAAATGATGTCCCAAGTGAGGAAGAGGAAATAATGGAAACTGAAATCTTAGAAACACAATTTAAATATGAAGGGAAGAACTCATAGACAAACCAACAAATCAAAGGTTTTCAACAAAAAAAAAGGAGAAAATTTACACAAGAAAAATAATATTTCAAATGTCAAAACTTCAAATAATGCAGGTCCCAATATAGACTCCGTTGAACCATCTAGTAAAATTTTGGCTGTGTACGAGCATTCTTCAAGGTTAGAAGCCATCTCAGATTCAATTGGAATAAGTCAAGAAACAGGGAAAAAAAATTGAAGATGGATTCTAATCAAAAAGTAGGTCGCAAGACCAATCAATATCATATGGTAAAAGAAGGTGAAAAGCTTGTAGAGGAAGGTAATATTAATGCCCTTCCCAACTTTTTTAGCCCTGGTATTAATGAAGATCATCACTTGGAATATTAGAGGACTCAAAGGGAGTCTTTCAAAACAAAATGAAATTAGAAGAATGATTCAGTAAATCATCCACATCTTGTTTTCCTTCAAGAAACAAAGATGTCAATGGAGGATATGGACTTAATTGCCAATAAAATTTGGCCAGCTGTAAAAGTGGTTTCCCTCAGTTCCCAAGGGACTTCGGGTGGCATTGCTTGTCTTTGGGATCCAAAAGAGGTAGTTATTCACCATATGGTTGGCAGTTGGGGTTTGTTGGCTATAGCTATTCAAAGTAGACATTCCAACCCGATTATGCTCTGCATTACTCGTTTATGCTCCGACTTCTTTGGAGGAAAAAAG
Source organism: Wollemia nobilis (assembly GCA_028583015.1). Taxonomy (NCBI): domain Eukaryota; kingdom Viridiplantae; phylum Streptophyta; class Pinopsida; order Araucariales; family Araucariaceae; genus Wollemia; species Wollemia nobilis. Next base: position 19,393,242 of record JAQPPZ010000513.1, read on the forward strand.
AAGACAGTGGAAGGATATTACTCATATTATCTCTCATTTTCCTAAATCTTGGATCTTGATCGGAGGAGATTTCAATACCATCCTCTCTCTGGATGAGAAAATGGGGGGAAATAGAAATTTGGACAAAAGCACCGACCTCATGAGCGAATATATTGCAAACCTCCATCTTGTGGATATCCAACCGAGATAATGGCCTTATGACTTGGTCTAACAGAAGGCAAGGCTTAGCTTGTATAATGGAGATATTGGATAGGTTTTTGCTCTCTGAAAATTTCTTAATCCATGGTCACATTCCTAAAGTGAAGACTCTTAATAATGTTGGTTCGGATCATTGGCTAGTCATGGTGGAAATGTGGAAAACCAATGTGAGTTTCTCTCCTTTTTGTTTTCAATTAATGTGGCTTAGAGACATTTCCTTCAGACCTCATGTGCAACAATGGTGGAAGGAAGGTAAACCTAGGCATGGGACTAAGATGTTCTGTTTTGCCAAAAGATTGCAATACATTAAATCCAAAATCAAGACTTGGAACTGGAAAGAGTTTGGGGATGTTCATAAAAAAACATGAAGTTATTGCTCATATTGAAAATTTGAATAAGAAAATCCGTTTAGATGGCCTCACAGAGAAGAGAAGTGCAGATGAAATTAAACTCACAACTCAGCTTAGAGGAATGGGAAAAAGAGAAGAAATCTTATGGAAGCAAAAATCTAGAATTCAATGGCTCAAAGAAGGAGATCGAAACACAAATTTCTTCCACAAATCTCTTCTAGCTCGAAGATCTCACAACTTTATTTCTTCCTTAAAATCAGATTTTGGAGATGTTGTTTATACTTGGGATGGCATGAACTCTATTGTTGTTGATTACTTTTCCAATCTTTTTGCTGCTACTCCCCTTGACTCAACTTCACAATATAATGTTCTTCAAGCAATCCCTTCTCTTATCACTTCTGAGGAGAACTCTATTTTGACTGCTCCTATTACTATCAATGAGCTTCAACAAGTAGTTTTTAAAATGCAAAAAGGGAAAACCCCAGGTCCCGATGGTTTTCCTATTGAGTTCTACCAAGAGTTCTGGGATATCCTTCATGTTGATTTATTAGAGGTGGTGGAAGAAGCCAGGAAAGCCAAAGAAATTTTGAAGGTTATCAATAAAACTTATATTACTCTTGTTCCAAAAGCTCAAGAGGTTGATCATATCTCAACTTTTAGACCTATTGCTTTATGTAATGTTCTTCTCAAAATCATTACTAAAATCATGGCATAAAGGTTGAAGCCTCTTTTGCATAAGATTATTTCCCCAGAGCAAGGGGGTTATGTGGAAGGACGTCAAATAGTAGATGAGATAGTTCTTGCTCAGGAAGCCATCCATTCCATGGATATGCAAAATTCTCCTTCCATGTTCATTCGGTTAGACTTATCCAAAGCTTATGACAGAGTGGATTGGCACTTCCTTATCAAAGTTTTGAGGCAATTTGGTTTCTCTAAGGATTGGATGGATTGGATTATGGGATGTATCTCTTCAGTTTCCTACTTAGTTCTTATCAATGGCAGGCCTTCTCAGTATTTCCCAACTTCCAGAGGTATTAGGCAAGGTGACCCGCTATCCCCTTATTTATTCATCATTCTTGTTGAATGCTTGGGTAGGACTATAACCAAAAAGAGGGAAAACAAAACCCTTGAGGGAGTTACCATTGCTCATGGAGCTAGACCTATCTCTCATCTTCAATTTGTGGATGACTCTACTCTTTTAGGTAAAGCTACGGTTAAGGAAGCTTCTAATATTAAGCAAATCATTAGCTATTTTTCTAAGGCTATTGGGCAGTTGATCAATGAAGACAAATCTAAAGTTATTTTCTTTCACTGCTCTACTAGACAGGAATCCATGGTCTTGGATAAACTAAGATATAAGAAGACCTCTCTTCCAATCACTTATTTAGGTATTCCCATAAATATTCAAAGGCAAAAAAATAAATATTGGAATTGGTTGTTGGACAAAGTCAAGAAGAAAATTGGAAAGTGGACCAACAAGTGGCTTTCTTCTGGGGGTAGAATCACCTTGGTAAAATCAGTCCTTCAAGCTATTCCTATTTATGTTTCTTCCGTTTTGAATATCCCAAAGGTTGTTCTTCGAGAATTGGATCAAATCAGTCATCACTTCCTTTGGAGTGGTACTAAGGAGAAAAGAAAATGGGCCTTGGTGAAATGGGATACTTTATGTCTTCCTAAGAGTGAAGGGGGGTTAGGATTACGGTCTTCAATTAATAACAACAAAGCTTTAGCCCACTAAATTATATTGGAGGATGTTGCATAACCCCAATGCTCTTTGGGCCAATAATATCTGTGCTAAATATGCCGAGAACAAAAGTCCCGAAGACCTTGTTCGCTATCAACTTCCTACCAAAGGTTCTCCCATTTTAGCAGTTCTTAAGACTGGTGAGGATTTGATAAAGAAAAAATTATTTTGGATCATTCATAATGGTCAACATGCAAATTTTTGGACAGATTCTTGGGATGGTCACAAGCCTTTGATAACTCATTTTCCCGATTGGAGGCCTTGGATGGAGGAGCTTCACCGAGCTAATTGGATAAAGGTGGCTAATTATCGTCGATACCATACTGGTAATTCAAAGGTTGTCAGATATTGGATCCCTATTGAGGACCGGCCTATTCAAATCCTAGAAAGGCAAAGACAAGATATCCAAGGCATCCTTCATATGAGATCCCTCTCTTGGTCCCATGAAAAAGATTGTTTTGGATGGAACAACACTACTAAGGGTGAGTATTCAGTTGCTCAAGGTTATTTGACCTTATGCCATAATAATCCCAACCATTCTTCTGACATATTTTCTCGATTGTGGGCTCAAAAGCTCTGGCCTAAGGTGAGGTTCTTTAATTGGCTTTTATTGCATCGTAGGGTGCTTACCGGTGAGCAACTTATGAAGCGTGGTTTTCATGGCCCTTTTAGATGTGAAATGTGTGAAGAGAATGTAGAAAATATCAACCATATTTTTATTGAGTGTACTTTAGCCTCTGAGCTATGGAGGAGAATGGCCACTTTACTTGGCTTACAAGTGGTCCAATTTTTTTACTTTTGAACAACTTTGGAGGGATTGGCCTAATCAAGAGGGTGTTGATCATTTTATTAGGCGCTTAGTTTGGATGGGTTCTACCATTCTTCTTTGGAATATTTGGAATGAAAGGAACAACCAAATTTTTAATCAAGATAGGAAGGATATTCACTATATTTGGCAAAAGACCATAGCCAACTTAGTTGAATCAGTCCATCATCTCCTTAATCACCCCCAAAACTCCCACCAAAGATGGGATCAAGTGATGCAAAGATTGAAGATTAAACCTTCTAAGGGCAACCAACTTAAAGGGAATGTGAGTATTAGTAAGATGGATAGGAATAGAAATTGGCAACCTCCTCCTAAGGATTTTGGAAAAGTCAATACTGATGGAGCCTCTAGAGGGAACCCTGGAAAAGCCAATGTGGGAGGAATTGGTAGACTTTCAGATGGCTCCCTGGTTTTTACTTTTGCTGAGAATTTGGGTATTCTTTCCAATAACCTTGCTGAGGGGTATGGTATCCTCGGAGGCCTTTAGGAGGCTACTAAGGTTGGATGGGAAAAGGTGTTAGTTGAGTCTCGACTCTCAACTTATGATTAATCTCTTGAAGAATCCTTCTAAGAATCATAAGGTGGATTGGAGAATAAAAAGAATTATTGAGAAGATTCAGTTAATCCAGATGGGATTTTTGAAAGTTGATTACAATCATGTGGTCGGAGATCAAAACAAGAGTGTTGATGCTTTAGCTAATTGGGCTTTGGACAAAGGTGATCTTACTTGTTATGGCCACCCTCCTATATGGTGGGCTTCTCAAATTAGGGAAGCTCTTCTTTCTATCATTTCTTTGGATGGCTCCAGCTTTCGAAGGTACCTAGTTTCTTCTTGTTTTTTTTTTTTGCTTCTCTTTGGTTCATTCAGTTTTTTTTAGTTCCCTAGCTCATTCTATTCTTTATTTTGTTTCCTCTCGTTGATTCTTGCCTTAATAGTCTTCTGGTCTAGATAGGTCATTGTTTTGTTCATTTTTTATTTTTTTTTTTGTTTTTTTTGTTTAGTTTTTTAAGGTGGGTGGGTTTTTTTATTTTGTTTTGTTTTTGTGTTCTTTGTGTTGTTTTTTGTTGTTCTTGTGTTTTTGTTGTTTTTGTTTTTTTTTTAATGTTTTTTGTTATTGTTCTTGTGTTTTTTTCGTTCTTGTTCTTGGGTTTCTCTTTGTTTGTGTTATTTCGTGTTTTTATGTGTGAGTGTTTTCTATGTTTTTTGTTTTTGTTTATTGTCTCGTTGTTGGTTGTTTTTTATTTTTATTTTTATTTTATTTTTTAATTTTTTAGGTTTTGGTTGTGTTTATTTTTCATGTTTTTTTTGGGTTATGTCTTTGTAGTGTTCTGTTGTTTTTGTCTTGTTTGTGTTTTGTTATGTGGTTCTTGTGTTTTTCTATGTGGTTTGTGTTGTGGTTTCTTTTATCTTATTGTGCGTGTTTGGTTGTGCTTTTGTTTTTGACACACTCAAGGAGCATGTTTTTTATTTTATTTTATTATTTTTGTTGTTATTTACTTATTTTTAAATTGGTTTTGTGTGTTTGTTTGCTCCTTGAGTATGTCAAAGGTGGTAGGCTAGGTCCGAGTCCCGGGCATTTTTGGTGGAATGGATACCCCTGCCTCCTTGGGTCTTACCCGAAAGTGGCATCCCTTTTGGGATGTTTTCCACAAATAAAAATAAATAAAACTATTGACATGTGGTGCATCATGGGTTGTTGATGAAAATTCCTAGGGCAATGTGAGATGTAGATTTTCTTAGACCATTTTGCATGTGTTAAATTTTTTGGCATGCTCTTCATATATCATCCTTGGTTGTTGATGAAAGCATCTCGGAGCAATGCAAACCGTTCATTTTATCTAACTTTAAGGTATTTTTCGTAGACCAATGTGGGTCATTCATTCTTTTGGCATTGGGGGAATGTGGGTCGTATATTTTTTAACAAGTCCAATGAAAGGATTTCATTTCTATTTATCAACAAATGTGGACCATGGATCTCCTTCCTTATTGGAAAATACAGATCATAAGATCTTACCTAGAAGATATAGTTAAAATAGTTTTGTCCTCATTCATATTTAAATGTGCATTATTGATTTCATATTATCGATAATCCCGAGTTGTAGATCTATTCTATATTTTTTGCATCTAATTGATTAATTAGTTTTCACTGTGCATAAAATTCCACTCAACTACAGCTATTGATGAGGATCTCTAGGCGAACGCAGACCATCAATATTGTCTCCTAAGGTTGAATGCATTGAGCATCATGATCCTTAGATTCTTTTTTGCTGCGACATAAGGTAGTCTATTGATCTTAGTGTAATTTTGGATAAACAATTAGTGGAGTATGTGCAACTCTTTTAAAACCATAGATATTGACTCAAGGGATTTTAATCATTAGTTATATTAAAAAATTACTAGGCAAATCATGAAGATCATACCTAATGAACTGTAGTTGTTAATCAAAATGGTTTGAAGCAATGCAAACTGTCTATTTTGTCAATATTCAAGGTACCTTTTTGTTGAGTAATGCAGTCAAGTCATCCATGAACTACCATGTGCCATACATTCTTATTAGCCCTTGTAGACCATAGATCTTTTTGATGAATAGGACAAACTTTGGCTTACAAGGTGGATGAGACAAAAAGTTTGGCATATGTGATAAGACTTTGGACTACAAGTGGGTCTTAGATCTTTTTTGTCAAATGTATGTGGGTCATCCATTCTTGTTATGAGAACTACAAATCGAAGTACCTCTAATGGGATTTGATGGCTAGGATTTATTTATGATTTATAGGCTGACTTCTTTCTCCTCCACTCAATTCCATGCATAATTCTCTACCATTATCTCTACATAATAGTACCAGTTATTTGTTTGAATAAAATAATCCAAATCACTCCAACTATTTTCATCTACGACAACACAAGGATCTCTCCTTGGGTCCATGTTGAATGTTTTGATTAAAAAAGTGATGACTAAATTCTTTTCTCTATATTTTGCTCTTGCATCCACTACATTCATGGTTCCTTTGATATTTGACTCTATCACTTTTTTAGGATCATCTATTATAGGGTGGGTCACGAGGAACATGCCATTGTAGCCTTCAATAATTGTAACCAGACTCTTGTAGTCTATAATATCTATTTTTTGAAGTTACAACCTATTTTTAGCTCCTTCCAACTCTCTTAGATTTTCATACTTGGCATCACCAGAATTATGGAGAGCTCTTCTAACAATATAACCTCTACTCAACATCTTGATGAGCCAAGGACCAATGAATACTCTAGCTCTTATCATACATACAATCTCCTACCTCATTTTTGATATTATAAGATAATATTAAAACTATCCTTTGCGACTTCCAAATTCTCATGATTATTACTTGGATGAAATGCCCTTCAAAATTTGAACCACCCATTCAAACTTCTACCAACCAATGCATATTTTATGACTTTTACTCCTCATGGTTAGAGAATTTAAGGCTTTTTCCAATCAAGGCATATTTTTCCTCTCAAGATTTACTCCTCAATTCATCTCATCTTAGGAAAAGCTTGTCTTTAAGTGAGAATTAAATTCAAAATATTTTTCTTCCTTTCAAAAAAATTGTGCACATGTTTGCATTTCTACGTGCAATTAGAGATCTTCAAGAAAATATTTTTAAGCATCTGAAGGGTCTAATACTTGCATTAAAAAGAGTATTAGAATTGGGGGACTAGCATTCATCCTACGTCATTCGTGCACACATTTGTTTCACCATGATCATCGCATGTTGGGGAGACCATAATCATGCCATAAATATCTCATTTTAGGGTAATCATGGTCATGCCATGAACACCTCATTAAGGGGAGGTTTGGGTTCATTGAGATGCTTATCTTCATAGTCTAACACCAAAGTTCCTATAGCTCTTTGGGATCCTATGATAAATTTGTATGATTAACCAAAGTCAATATTAGAGTCATTTTATTCTTCTAAATAAGAATCCTGATCAGACCAAACATTAATCCTAGGTACATCATCACAAGTTATCAAAGGAGGATAGTTGATGTAATTTTGAAGGGTAATAGAAGGATTAAGATCCACTTCTAGTCCTATAGTTTTTACAACAAGCTTCTTCTTAGACCTAGAAGTCATTATACTACCCTTGGAAGAAGCCTAAGGATCCATAAGAGTGAACAAAAAATAAAATCAAGAGCAACTAGGATTTTTACCAAAATGTTCTACCATTAAGCAAATAAACTACCAAAACCTTTATAACCAATAAAATTTGATTTTTGGAAAATCCCTAAGATAAGGAAGAAAACTACAATTATTTTTATTTAGCACAACAAAAAGCAATGGTCACACAAACCCTATGAAAGCTAATCTACCAAACCCTATGGGCTAAAAATTGAAAAAAAATCTCAAAACGTAGTTTCACGTTGGGTTCATCAAAATGTTTATGGAAAAAAGGGACACGTAATACAATTATTCAAAATAATACCAAATAAACCAAGATAGAAAATTAATAAATGAACAATAAATTTCAAAATCTATCCTAATTCAAGCATACATAAACTTGAAGCACTCAAGAATAACTGCACTAAAATTATCCATAATATGCTAGCAAGCCAGGGCTAATACTAATGCAATAAAAATAATTACTTGATACCTAGGGCATCAAGGAACATAGCATTCAAAAAATAAAGAGGCTCATTCCTACACTATCCTACTTGCAACATCACCATAGTGTTAAGGAGAGGTCACATCTAGGATGCTCACAAAGGGTTTGACCTACCTTGGAATTTGATCCTCGAGCAATAATAAGTGATATTTAGTTGTAAATTTTGGTAGAGTGTCTCATCCTCCTCTATGGAAGGAAAAGAACCAACAATTAATGGCTTTGGTTGTACCTACAATGATAAGAGAGAAAGAGAGCAAAATAGGGCGTGTTATGCAGAAGTAAGAAAGGCAAATAGTATGAAAGCAGTGTTAGCAATAAAATTGGTAAGAAGTGAGCTTATGATTTTTGATATTTGAGTGAATAGTGAATGTGTGGAGATAAAATTAGGAAGTGAAAGGGGTATTTATAGTAGATAAAATAAAACAACTTTTATTTTGGGGATAACAATTAAATAGCATCATTTTAAGGATCATAAAATCATAATCATCGGTTAGAGTAAAAACATACTAGCATCATGACTATGCATCAAAAACCCTAAAACTAATTAGAAGATCATAGCACCATCAATTTTTAGGAAGCATGCTTTAGGGAACATGTTAATGACATCCCTTAATCTCGTCTCTATCCTTATTTTTGGATTTTGAAAAAGTTAGAAGACAAAAACATCATGAAATATGGAAATAAAGTGGGCAATGAGTGAAGTAAGGGAACCAAAACCACCAGCCAACATGGCTCACAGACATCCTACCCAAGGACTAATAAAGTTAATCCATACCTATCCCATAAATATGATGGGATCTCCACCACCTACAAAGTCAATTGTTAGTGCTCTTTTTACAAATACATTGCCAAAATCATATGAAATTGCCAAAAATAATGTGAAATCACCAAGAATATTGCAAGATCACCAAAACATTGATTACAAAATTGCCCAAACTACGATGAAATTCTCCAAATACAAATAAATTTCCAAAAAAGAGACAATATTGCCAAAAAATTCATGTTATCATTTTAAAAAGTGGCAATTTCATTACTCACACACTCAAAAACACTAAAAAAATATATTTTTAGGTTGTTTTATGCAGTTTTATTGTCACCCTACCAACCAATATCACATGGTGGTTTTAATGGTTGCTTTCATGTTTTTCTAGCCTACTTCTAAATAGCCTAACTATGTGAGTATACATTTACTACTATTTTAAGATAAACTCATTTTAGTGCAAAAAAATTCAAGGTCTTACAAGAGGTCTACTTGGTTAGCACCATGTCCTCATTCTCATGTCATTGTATGTCACCTTATATAAATCAAGCTAGAATGCATTCAAAATCATACAAAAGTCTCTTAGAAATAGTAAACTCACGTGTGAAAATAAATTAAAAATGAAGAGTTTACCTCTAATTTATATTTTTGAATAATTTATTACAAAATTATGGTTCTCTATGTAATTTTTCATTGAGTTTTACAAGAATATTGTAGAGACTCACTCTAGACTCATCTATATACTCCATTTTTGTCCATCCTATATCAAGATGACATTTTATATTTACACTTTGTTGTCTTTTGCAAGTAAAATTCACGTTCAATCACATGGGACAATGGATTAACATTTTTATTTGTCAATAAAATTTAGGAAATGCGTCAACATTGTATTCCATTTATTTCAATATTTACTTTAAAATATTATCTTTATGTAGACAATCAATTAAAATATTATCAAACATTTTTTTGCTAGCATTTTATTCATGTTGCTCCAACTATAACATATTGCTCTTTTTCATTATTCTTAAGGGTTCATACTTTACTATCTTGTATGTCGATAATATGAAGAGGTTATATGAGCACTAATGACTGACTTATAGGTGGTGGAGAGCTTCACACTACTAATATGGGACCATGATGGACTAGTTTTGTTAGTCCTTGGATAGGAAAATGATCAATTAATTGGCTTGAATACTTCTTTGCCCTACATAGACCTTGTTCCCCATGTCATGGTTCCATGTGTTACCTTTTAGCCATTGCATGCCTAAACAATCCTCTAAAAGTTTAGGCATAGGCACAATGAGTGCAACCAATTCCACATGTTATTCATTGTACTAATCAAAAAAATCAATAAATGATGTTATTGCCTCTTTAACTGACAATAACTAATGTTGAAAAAAATTAGGATTTTTGGTAGCACTTTTAGAAACCTTAACATATGTAATGTTTAGGATTATAATAACACGTCACCTTCATCAACAGTCTTGACTTTATAGCCTAAAAATGAATATGATTCATTCTAAAGAGACCCATCTCTAAGTAGCCTAATGGTGGAAACTTTGGAACTCTGAATAGAATTCCAAGGTTTGAATACTACGTGGTATAGGGTTGTACACCATGCTTCAATAAATGTATGGTTGGATAACTATATATTTGATAAAGAACATCCTCCACGAGGGTAATCTCAAATGGCCTACGACTTAATGTTTAGGATTATAATGACAAGGCACCTTAATCAACAATCATAACTTTATAGCCTAAAACAAATATGATTCAACCTATGACTTTATATCACTAAAACACATGCCCTTGAGGATTTATTGATAGACTAGACCAATGTGTTACATACATTATGACAAGTTAATTTGTTCATAATAACACTAGTCTGTCTTTATTTCGTGTGAAAGAGACCCATATATGAGTGGTTTAGCAGTGGGGGCTTTGGAACTTTGAATAGAGGTCCAAGGTTTGAACCTATGGGGTGTAGGGTTATACATCATGCTTTGGTAACCAGAGTATGATTGGATAACTATATATTAAGTAAAGAACATTCTCCACAATGGTTGTCTCATATGGTGTATGGATTAATGTTTAGGATTATAATGTCATGTCACTTTAATCAACAACACTTGTGACTTTATAGCCTAAAAGAATATGATTCAACCTATGATTTTATATCACTAAAACACATGCCCTTGAGAATTTATTGATAGATTAGACCAATGTGCTACACGTAATATGACGTTATTTTTCACGATGACATTAGTTTATCTTTCTTTCATGTAAAAGAGACCCATTTTTTAGTGGCTTAACAGTGGAGACTTTGGAACTTGAATAGAGGTCCAAGGTTTGAATTGTGCGGGTTATAGGGTTGTACACCATGCTTCGGTAAGCAAAGTATGGTTGGATAACTATATATTAGTTAAAGAACATCCTCCATGAGGGTTATTTCATATGGCCTATGACATGATGTTTTAGATTATAATGACACGTAACCTTAGTCAACAATCGTGACTCTATAGCCTCAAAAGAATATGATTCAACCTATGATTTTATATCACTAAAACACATGTCCTTGAGAATTTATTGATAGACTAAACCAATGTGCTACACGTAATATGCCAAGTCAATTAGTTCATAATAACATTAGTCTATCTTTCTTTCATGTTAAAGACACTCATCTCTGAGTGGCCTAATGGTGGACACTTTGGAACTCTAAATAGAGGTTCGAGGTTTGAATCTTATGGGATGTAAGGTAACATCTTCCATGAGGGTCGTCTCATATAACATATGGCTTAATGTTTAGGATTATAATGACATGTCACCTTAATCAACAACACTTGTGACTTTATAGCCTAAAAAATAATATGATTCAACCTATAATTTTTTATCTCTAAAACACATGTCCTTGAGAATTTATTGATAGATTAGACCAATTTTAACATTTGTGACTTTATAGCCTTGAAAGAATATGATTTGACCTATAATTTTATATCTCTAAGACACATGCCCTTGAGAATTTATTGATAGATTAGACCAATGTGCTACACTTAATATGACAAGTTAACTAGTTCTCAAAGACAATAGTATATCTTTCTTTCATGTGAAAGATACCCACCTTTAAACGGCCCAATGGTGAGACTTTAAAACTTTGAATAGAGGTTCAAAGTTTGAATCTTGTAGGATGCAGGGTTGTACACCATGCTTTAGTAATTAGAGTGTGGTTGAATGACTATCTATTGGATAAAGAACAACCTCGGTGAAAGTTGTTTTATAATCTTATGAGTATAAAAAATAATATAACAAGTTAATTACTTTACAAAGACAATAGTATGAAAGAGACCTACCTTTAAGTGGCTTGATGGTGAGACTTTGAAACTATGAATAAAGGTCTAAGGTTTGAATCTTGTACCATGCTTCAGTGATAAGAATATGGTTGAATAACCATCTATTAGATAAAGAATATCCTTGACGAAAATCGTTATATAATCTTACGGGTATAAAAACTACTTTACCCTTTACCATTCAATTCCATATTTACTATTGAATTAAAATCCTAGCAAGACCAAAGATTAATTTATTTAATAAAAAATGACATGGTCGAAATAGAAATTTAAAAAACAATCAAATTAGTGGCTCATTATGAGAATTGAAGTGGGTACGTCTCACAAGCTAGTACTGTTCGACCAAACGCCTTAGGACAAGGATCGAATCCCTCAAAAGACATTTCTTTTCCGGAAGACGGATGGACGCGTATCACATATACCAGCTGGAAATTTAAAACCGAAAAAGAAAATTTGGACATTTAAATATGGTGTATCACATATACCAGCTGGAAATTTAATACCGAAAAAGAAAATTTGGACATTTAAATATGGTGTATCACATATACCAGCTGCAAATTTAAAACCGAAAAATAAAATTTGGAATTTTTATTTAAAAAGTAGATAAATATGTTGAGAGTGGGATTTGAACCCACGCCCTTTCGGACCAGAACCTTAATCTGGCGCCTTAGACCAACTCGGCCATCTCAACAATGGTGTAAATCTCTTACTAGCATTAATAGTATTACTAAATAGGTTGTAAGACGCTAACCCCTATAGATGAAGACTATGACTTGACAGATATAGCTATAAAAATTTTGACAGAAGGATACTAGTTTTCGGCTTGGCAAATGATGAAGAATTTCGTCATATCGTAAGATATAAAGGAAGGCTATTTTTTTATATTTAAATTTGAATTTTATAGATAAAAATTATAAAACAATTCAAAATTTTTGTAAATTAATTCTTTGAGATTCACACATTCATAATTATAAGATTTTAATAGATGTTAATTTATCCTATATTAAACAATGTAATTGGGTTAGCCATGCCAGGTAAGTTAGCTATTATAAGATTTGTTGTGAGTTAGGGGAATTATCAGTGTATGATTTGGCAAGTTAAGATATCTTACAACCAGTTTTTTTAGTTTATAATCATGCACACATCTCCTTATGTAATGAGTTCATTGCAATTAAAACGTCCGCTTTAAAGAGAAATGCTGTATTGATTTGGGAATTATAGGGAGGTTTAGTTTGTGTTAGAATTATTGAATCTCAGAAAGAGGATTGGAAAAATGTTGTAAACATAACATTGTGCAAACATATTACCTCAGTTGTCAATACAATGTGTACACATATTATCAGACATTGTATCCTTGAACTTTTGTTGGTTGAGGAGAATAATGCTTAATGTAAGAAAGCATATCATGCATGCATGTGCTTATTAAAAAGAAAATAAAAGCAATTGAAAAAACAAAAATTTAGTTTTTTAATTAGAAAAACATGACTAAAGGGTTAAGAAAAGTTATTATTAATTAATTTTATATATTGATTGTACCTTACTCCAATTGATTCATTCATTAATCTTCTAGGAAGATCATACCGCATGTGTATAATTGGATTAAATTAATTCATCTATCTTCTAGAAGATCATACCACATGTGTATAATTGGATTAAATTATACAAAGATGCAACAATTATATTATGATTGATTAAAAATATGCATTGTACATATGTATCTTAATTTAGTATATACTTCTGTATCGTGCAAATATCATGTGTTTACATTTTGAATTACAAGAGTGATAAAAGTATGAGTTAATTCACATGTTTCCATAACATTTGATTTAAGAATGTTTCAATTCTTAGTAATAAATCCTAACAAATGGTACCAAAGTTATATTATATATAATAACTAGTGTCAACACTATATTAAACCTAACAAATTCTATCGAAGAAGAGTCAAAGTTAAGGTTAAGCATCTTGAACACCCATAGAATAGCTCAATAAGGATGTTGGAGAAATAAGCGTCAACTCAAAGTTGGAGAAGTCTTGTATACATAGGAAGATTCAAGGAAGGGTGGAAACCTCTATGGTGGAGCAATCCTAATGCAAGGAGATCATAGGTTCGAGTCCTAGTTGGCCCATAATTTTGATAGGGTATGCAAGTCCAAGTTATATAATTGATAGATAAAGCAATAACATGAATATTCCTAAGAGAGAAAGGGGAGTCATGGAAGTCAAGATTACAAAGTTGAAAGAGGAAGCAATAACATCAATAATCTCCAAAAGAGAAATGATGTCATATAAATTTATAGAGATATAAGTATGTTGTAACAATCCCCTAACTCAAGATCCCTAATAAAGCATAATTTTTCATTACTAATTTCATTCCTATTGCTAACTACTTAGGCTTATTGGCCTGGATACAATCATATATGCAAGTATGAAGAAATTACATTTTTTAATTTAATCATTTGTACTTTCCTAAAAGTATCCACCCATGTTAAGACCTAAGTATTCATTATCTAACCATCATACATAATAATTCATGTACTTCAATGTAATTAATCATTAAATATTATCAAACATGTTGGATAAATAATCCCATAAAAATATAACACAATAACCAAGGAAAATCATTTCATTCATTTTATTTCATCAAAGAATGATAAACATGCTAAGCAATAATTGCATAAAAGGCTAAACAAACCACTATATAAATTTACTTCATCGATTGGATCCATATTTGTAATGTCAATACATGATCACAATGATTTCAAAATCATACTTTATATCATGAAGTACATTAGTTAGTTCATATACACATTTTCTCAAGTACAATGATTACATAAGTAATTTCCATCATTGACACCCACATATAAATAGCCTAAGGTGCATGCTCTATTTGGGGATATTGATGAATGCAAATACATATTTATTAACCAAAAAAATTGTAATTACATAGCAAGGGAGAGCATAATAAGAGTGTTAAACCATCAAATATAGAACCCATAGGGTTTCCCCACACAACTCCCCCAGTGAGGAGTGCTTGAACCTCTAACAAAGGTACTACATACATAACACCATAGGGTTAGATAGAGGATACCATGAAGCTATGTTATCTTATCTAGATGCATAATCGTACAAAGCATGCATCATCTAATGATAGTTTATGGACATAATAATTTTTCTAAATCATAGCTTTGGCTAAAGCATTTTATGGTATAATCTATTTTCTATATTTAAAGATGTAAGCATGTATGCCATCATCTATGCAAATGCGTAAATTCATCCATATATGCTTAAATTTAATCTTGTATGCAATCATCTATATACTTATTCTCAAAATCATCTATCTTTGTCTACCTCAAGTACTAGTGGTAAAATATATCCCTCC
Organism: Wollemia nobilis; assembly: GCA_028583015.1. NCBI lineage: Eukaryota > Viridiplantae > Streptophyta > Pinopsida > Araucariales > Araucariaceae > Wollemia > Wollemia nobilis. Next base: position 19,408,485 of record JAQPPZ010000513.1, read on the forward strand.
ACCCACTCATACATCATGAAAAGCTAAAATCATGTGGAAAGTTGAAAATTGATGCAAAACTCAGAATTTTAACTGTTCTAAAACTTAGAATTTCAAGTTAAAGAAAATCAAAAGAGTGCAATTAAAAAATAATAGAGTATAATGAAACAAAACACAAAAATATATAAGCAAAATAGTATAATGATTTTGTTTCTCATAAAACAAAGTGCAATGCAAGCAATATCTAAGAAGATATGTGAGGCTATAACATTGGATCCATTACTCATATATTTTCGATCAAGAGTGCATCTCTATTTAAACAATATTTATGGTGTGTTGCAAATCCACCATATTGGATATGGATGGTCACCTACATGGAAATATGGTGGTTCATCTTCCATAAGTTAGAAGTTCACCCATATGAAAATGTAGTGATTCACCTTCCATGAGCTACAAAGTGAATTTAATGAAAAATTACAAACATATGAATTTTCCTTTGTGTTTTTTTCTACTAATGTGTCAACATGGCTAAAGATATGTTTTGGCTATGAAAATCTAAAAATATAAACTTAGTATCTTTAGTAAATATGTTGTTTTGCATTTTTGAGGGCCTTATGAGCATTTCTCCAAAATGTTATTGGCAACTTGTCAATGTCAAAGTTGTCTAATAAAATTATTTTTCTCCCTCTAATGTTTTAACACATCTTGAATGGATTAGAATGGAGTCCCAAGCACAAAATTATGCCCATAACATTGTGGTTAGGATAAAAAAAGATAAATCTGGGGCATAAAGCCATGCCCCAAAAAGTTTATATGCTTGGATCATTTCCCCCCCTTGAAAAGCAATGGTTCCTATTTTTTAACTTTCGACATCAAGTGCAAAAATTATTTGATTTAATTTTGTGAGCCATTCCCTTTGAAGACCAAGTTGTCCTACATTGACCACCTTATACATCTAAATGGACTGCCTTCTAGTGATCTTAGTACTTGTATCAACAATATGATCCTTCTACATTGGTGCTAAGCTATCAAGATTGAGTTCTTCAATGTTCAACTATTTTACTACTATAGAAGCATCCATTAGAGGTAGGTGATAGGGATTGAGAAGTTCAAGATTGAATATTGGATGCAAACAAAGATAAGATAGAAGACTCAATTCAAAGGCATTCTCCCACCTTATTGGTGATGGTGTATGGTCCACAACAAAGAGGTCTAAGCTTACTATGGGGTCTCATAAGTCTCTCTTTTTGAAGATATAACCATACCTTATCTCCAAAGTTGAATTGATGTGGGACCCAATGTTGGTCATAGTGTCGCTTGTATATCTAATTTAGTTTTTCTAAGAGATTGAAGACCTATTGTTGGACATGTTGAATATGTTCCACAAACCTTGTTTTCTTTTTTTATTCTTTTTATTCATAAGGTGAGTACTCTATGGGTTGCACAAGGAGAGCAACATGAGTGGGTGCCAAGAGTTGGGACTTGAAATTGCTAGGATCCCATCCTAACATTATTTTGTAATTCTCAATTGCTTATGTAATGACCCACTTCCAATGTTGGGGATTACATATAATGTTATTTTGTAATATTTTGTAATGTATGTGGCAAGTAAGGCACCTAGCCAAGTGGGTCCATTTCATGTAACCTTTATCAAGATTGTAATCAATGTTTGATAGAAGATTCTAGCTCAAGTGGAAGTTTGCATGTAATCCAACTCTTAAGCCTTAGGATAGGGTTGCATGGAGTTTCTCTTTAAAAGACATGGAGCCATGTACAATGTATCTTTTTGCAAGTTAATGAAATATTGAAGGAGGTTGCCCCCTCGAAGAGGCTTGTGATTCTGAGTTATTTGTGATATTGTTTCAATTCTGTAATTACTTTATGCATAGTGTTATTTTGTTATTTGATGTATTTGAGTTATTTTATAGTATTTTGTGTGAGTGAGATTTATTTTAATAGTAGGTTTCTAACAAGTGGTATCAAGGTGCTTTCCAAGGCCAAGTTCTGCTGCAACTACAATAATTTTTTTCCATCCATTCTACCTGTAAGGTATAATTTTACTGTGTTTTTCATTTTTATTTAAAAAATAAAAAATATAGTTTTTTTATAGAAGTTGAGTAGGCTAGAAACCTTGTGCTGGGGGTTTTAAAATATCATGGAGATATTGTTATTGGTTAAGCTAGACAACCCATAAAGTGTCTAGTGAAGTGAGGGGCAATCGAGCTCCAATACCTAGGTCTTAGACAACACTCATGCATGAAATTGAGCTCTCATGCATATTTAAGTGTATTGGGAGAACATTTAGGCTTAAACAATATTTTATCCAATAGGAAGTTTTTTGGCCTTGTATTATCCATAGTCCACAAGACACAACATCCCAGATGATTACTCTCTCGTACTATTAGAGAGGCAGATAGTGTGCTCAAGAGTATGTGTGGAATCCTCCTTGGATAGTTTGAACACTATTGTTTGTCACTATGGTATAACAAAGGGCTTATGGGTGTTACATACTCCTTTGGTTAGCATACCCTAGTTCTATCAAAAAACTTTAACTTGTAGAGAACACAAAGCCTCCTTATTCTGCTAAACCTATAAATTTTTCCCACAAAAGTGAGCATACGAAGGAACACTTCTCTATCACAAAAAATACTGCATGCACCACACAGTCAGGATAGAGTATACAAGTTTCTGTGACAGTCAATAATTATTTCAGTAATCTTCAGGTCAGTGGTAGTAATAGTCATCAGTAACAGTAAAACATTATAGGGTTGTCAATTACAAAAATAGAAAAAATAGTGTCATTAATCGTAGTACAAGTGATAAGGTTAGAGACAGGATAGTGATAGGAGTGGTCAGTAGTTAGAACTTATAGAACATAGATAGTTGACATAGTACCCCACTAGTAGACTTGTTGAAACAATAGTAATTAAAAACATTGAATTTTTACTAAAAAATAGATATCTCTTCACTCAGAGCTCAGATTGACTCCAAAATTTAGCAAACAACTCTAAATTCTATTTCAGACAAAATTATCCTTAGCAGCTCTTGGTCAAATTTTGCATTGATTTTCCAAAATTAGAAAATTTTAATTTTTCTTGTTAAGGCCATAACTTCACAATGATCAATCAATTTGGCCCAAAATTTTTGGACTAGAAGTAGCTCATTATTCTGCACCAAATACCCTTAAGTACCCACCTATGAAATTTTAAGTTCAAGTTGAAGAAATTGCCTCGACATCAACTTGCACCAAACTAGGAGACCATAAAAAGTCAAATAAGTTAGTATATCTCCTCACTGAGCACTTATATCGAGTGATCATTGAAGTGGTCCCTATCCTAAAATAAGTGGTCCAATCTAATTTTAAAAAATGTCTTACTAAAAATAGTAACTCATGAAACCACACTTATATTTTTAGTAATTCAATGAAAGAGATTCAAGACTCTCCAAAATTACTACTGGCACTCGTGGAGATCAAAAAGAGATAGACCAAACCATTGCATTGTTAGAATCCCTCAAAAGCTCTATTGATAACATGACCCAAGAAAATCAATCCATAAGGGAAGAGCTTCAAGGCTTTAGAGAGGATTATGATGCCTCTTAAAACTTCTTAGAAGAACAACTTGCAAATGTTTAGTCCAAATTGCAAGGAGGTCCAAGCAGGTCTGAGTATTGTACTAAATAATCTGACCAAGGTAAAAGTAGGGTAATGGATGATTGTCACCCTCAATATGATCATGATCCTACCTTTAATATGCCTAAATTAATTTTTCCTAAGTTTAATGGGAAGGACGCAGATGGGTGGTTGTGTCGTGTTGATCAAATTTTTAAACTCCACAATATCCCTAGATATTATCAGGTTCAAATGGCTTCCTTCAACTTGGAATCTGAATCCTTACAGTGGTATCAATGGTTGTAAAACACTACTTTTCGATCCTTCTTTGGAAGACTTTGAGTCTCAATTACTCACTCGATTTGGCCCTAGTGAGTATGATGACTTTACAGGAGCATTAAAAGTTGAAACAAACTTCTATAGTTCGAGAATACCAAACGTAATTTGAGAAATTGGCCAACAAAACTAGGGGATTGAATGAAGGGTTATTTATGAGTTGTTTCATTAGTGTTTTGAAGGATGATATCTAAGATAAGGTCAAGATGTTTAAACCATAAACCATGATGTAGACTATCAATTAGGCCTGTTTGGTTGAATCTAAATTTTTTAGCTTAAAGGTGGACATCCAAATTTCCACAAGCTAGATCCTCCTTTTATCCTAGACTCCAAAATCATAATGAACATAAAATTATTGTACCCAAACATCTGACTACTGAATAAATGGATGCACGACATGCCCAAGGGTTGTGCTAAAATTATGATGAAAAGTATGTTCACAGGCATAAGTGCACCCAAAAGAAGTTGTTCCTCATAGATTTTTATGAGCCTGACACTAGCGACCAAAGTGATAATGACACTGAACTAGTAGAGTAACCACCCCAAACTGAGGAAGAAATCTAGGAAGAACCACAGGCTAATTTTTTTGTTCATGCTCTTGTTGGAATTACTACTCCCCAAACCATGAAAGTTGTGGGATTTTTAAAAGGCCTACGTCTTACCATCCTGTTTGATTTTGGTAGTACACATAACTTTATTGATCTTCGCATTACCAAATAGGCTAATTGTTACGTACACACATGTAATTCCTTTGAGGTTATGGTAGCTAATGGAGGGACCTTATCTTGCAAAGGTAAATGTTGTAACGTTAAAGTAAAAATAGGAGCATATAATCTCAAACAAGATATGTTTGCTCTTCAATTAGGGAGATGTGATATCGTGTTGGAATATCAACTGTTGGGCACGTTGGGAACCATCTCATGGAACTTTTCCAAGATTTAAATGCAATTTTCACATAATAGATAGTCCTATTCTCTCCATAGGTCAAAAGTAGGGCCTTTGTAGATTATCATTTCAAGCCATATGGAGGAGTTATTGAAAATCTTCTCAGGGAGTCATAGCTTAGATATTTGTGATCCAACCTCACACTTCAAATGTGGATTCTATTTCAGAGGTGTATTTTGTATAGATTTACATCTTATCTTGTCCAAGCACAATTTTGTTTTTACTGAACCATCATAATTGTCGTCTCATTGCTCCTATGACCATGCTATTCCATTGTTACTTGGCAATGCATCGCCCAACATCAGACTGCACTGGTATCCTCATGCTCTTAAGTCATTAATAAAGTAGTGTAGGAATTGTTAAAATTTGACATCATTCGGTTAAGTAACAGTCCTTACTCTTCTCCAGTATTATTGGTACGCAAGAAAGATGGGTCTTGGCGGTTCTGTATCGATTACCAAGAGATAATTAAACTCATCATCAAAGATAAGTTTCTTATTTTTATGGTGGATGAATTATTGGATGAGTTGCATGGGACTATGTACTTATCCAAATTAAATCTTCACTCTGGGTACCATCAGATCAGGATCAAGGATGAGGATATTCCCAAGATTGCTTTTCATATTCATGAAGGTCACTATGTTTTTTTGATGATGTCATTTGGCTTGACTAATGCTCCTTCCACATTTCAAAGCCTCATGAACATCTTTCACCGATTCCTTTGAAAAATCATCCTAGTTTTCTTTAATGAAATTTTAGTTTATAGTCGCTCATGGGAAGAGCATCTCCATGTGTATTAGAATTTATAGTTGTTGGTACAACATCAATTTTATGTTAAGCGATCCAAGTATTTCTTTGGGTTGAAATAAGTGGAGTATTTGGGATACATTATCACCAAATATGGCATCAAATTTGACCCCAAGAAGATCCATGTGGTTCAGGAATGACCAAAACCTCGTACTCTCAAAGGTCTTCAAGGATTTTTAGTGCTTACATGTTATTACCACATATTTATTCATAATTATGGTAAAGTTTCAGCTCTCCTCACTTCCATGTTAAAAAATGACTCTTTTACTTGGATGGGACCCGTTGAATAGGCTTTCCTTGAGTTGAAGCATGTTATGACCACCACACCAGTCTTAGCCATGCCAAATTTTTCCAAACCTTTTATCATTGAAAGTGATGCTTCTAGTCATGGTAGTAGCACAGTGTTGATGCAAGAAGGGTGACCCTTGGGTTTCACTACTAAAACATTATCTAGTCATAATCTAGGAAAATCCACTTATGCTAAGGAAATGCTAGCAATTTTGCATGCAATAGGTTACCACCCTCGAACAAAAAAATGGGTTTCTAAGCTCATGGGCTATTATTATGATATCAATTATAAGAAGGGCAAGGACAACATTGTGGTCGATGCTCTCTCTCACCAATTTGATGCTCACAGTATGCTATGCACCATTTCATCACCCATTCCACAAAGGATCAATTCCTTACGATAGGATGCACTTTAGTATTTGGGCTTGCAAACTTTGGTTGTCTTCCTATATGCCAACTCTACTTCATGCCCTGGCTACACTTGGGATGGCCATGATTTGCATTACCACCAATGCCTTGTTGTTCCCCACACATCTCCCCTTCAAGAACTTCTCATGAAGGAACTACATGTCACCCCATCTACAGGCCATTCAAGATTTATTAAAACATATGAATGACTTAAGCACACTTTTTTTGGAAGGGCATGAAAAAGGATATTCATGATTTTGTGGCAGCGTGTGATACCTATCAATGGATGAAAGGCAAAATTGTGCATTCTCCAGGAATTCTCCAACCCTGCCTATTTCTAACCAAGTTTGGACCGATATTTCCATGGATTTTATTGAAGGGTTACCTAAGTTTAGAGGCAAATCTGTTATTTTCATGGTAGTGGATCGTCTTTTGAAGTATGCTCACTTTTGTTCCCTCTCCCATCCTTACACAACATCCACCGTTACCCAAATTTTCCTCAATTCTATCTTTTGCCTTAATGGTATGCCCACCTCCATCATGTCCGATCGTGACCTAACCTTTACTACTCATTTCTAGCAAAAAATATTTAATTTGTAGGGAACTCAGCACAAAATAAGTTTAGATTATCATCCGTAAATGGATGGCTAGACGAATATTGCCAAAAAATATTTAGATACCTACATTCATTGCTTTATCTCTGATCATCCTACTCAATGAGTGAAGTGGTTTCCTTTAATCGAGTGGTGGTACAACACGTCCTATCACACAACAACCAAGGTTACTCCTTTTGAAGTAGTTTATGGGTGACCTCCACTCATATCTTCCTCTTATATTTTGGGTAGCTCTAAGGTCCATGCAGGTGATCCTACTCTCAATCAACATGTTGATATCCTCTGCCAATTGAATATGAATTTAAATGCAACCCATAACTGGATGCACCAATAAGTTAACCAACATCATTTCGAGCATAGCTTTGATGTGAGTGATATGGTTTTCCTTCACTTGCAATCGTACAAACAGTTGTCCCTACAACTTCGTAAGTGCCAAAAACTTGCTACAAAATACTATAGACCCTACCAAATTTTACACTTGATTTGTTCCATAGCTTACAAATTGGATCTCCCACCTACATCCAAGCTCCATATTTTTCATATCTCCCATCCCAATAAGTTTTTGGGCACTCAGGTACATGTTCAATTAGAACTCCTAGAATTGTATGAAGAAGGTTTATCTTGATCGAGCTTGAATAGTTATTGGATCGTTAGACTCGCACTCTCTGCAACCACACCATTATTGAGGTCCTTGTTTAGTGGCATGGACAATAAACCAAAGATTCTAAATGGGAGTCTCTCCACCAGCTCCAACACCAGTTTCCTCATAGTCATCTTTGAGGACAAATATTTTTGAAGGGGAAGGACATTTTAGGATCCCATACTAATGTTATTTTGTAATTCTTAGTTGCTTATGTAATGACCCACTTCCAACATGGAGGATACCGTATATAATGTTATTTTTAATATTTTGTAATGTATGTGGCAAGTAAGGCACCTAGCCAAGTGGGGTCATTTCATGTAACCATTATCAATATTGTAACCGATGTTTGGTAGAAGATTCTAGCTTGAGTGGCATTTTGCATGTAAGCCAATTCTTGAGCCTTAGGGTAGGGTTGTATGGAGTTTCTCTTTAAAATACATGGAGCCATGTATGAATGTATCTTTTTTCAAGTTAATGAAATATTGAAGGAGGTTGCCCCGTCGAAGACCTCTACGATTCTGAGTTATTTGTGATATTGTTTTAATTCTATAAGTACTTTTTGCATAGTTTTATTCTATTATTTGATATATTTTAGTTATTTTATAGCATTTTGAATGAGTGAGCTTTATTTTAATAGTAGATTTCTAATAGAAACATACACAAAATGGGTTGTATTTAATAGAGTTATGTAGATCTCGATTGTATCATGAAGAATGTAGGAGAGGCTCTCAACCCATGTGTATGGATGCTTAGAACTGTATATTCAAATCAAATACAATAATAAATCAATTCATATTTTTTATTTGGTCATTATTCTAAGGATGACAAGTTGTGGATATGGTCAATTTGGTATCCATCATGCTCCATTGGATGGGTCAAAAGATGTTAAAAATATACTATATGTGTTAGAATATTTGGTAAGCCAAAGTTGAGCCATACATAACTAAATTAAATCTTATCAATATTCTCAGTTGGAATGGATTTATTACAAGGAATCATGATAGATATTTTTTAAAAAATAATCAACCACTAAAAAACTGCAATCATTACCATGCTAAAATATGGGTAAACCTAAGAGGAAATCCATGGAGAAACATTCTCAAGGTTTGGATAGCACTAGCAATGGTATATAGACCCTACTTCTTTTTGGTTGGTTTAGCAACAACATAGGGGGTACATGACTTGATATGCCTCCTAACATCATTACTCTTTGTGGGCTGAGAGAAGTACTTTTGAAGAAATGCCAATATTTTTTCCATCTCAAAGTAACCTGGTACTTTGCTAATATGTGTTTTCCAAATCATTTTTGAGCACTCACTAGTTGGTACACAAATATTTCCCATGTAACAAAGGAGGTTATATTAAAAATAACAATTAGAAATATGCTTATCCATACAAAGAGCTTTGTGTGTATTTACAAAATCAAAATCTACTTCATACAAGGTGGACCAATTGGAAGTATCATGCCCATAGGAATTAATAATGGTGGTGAATGTTGTGATTGGATGTTGAAATAAATAATTTGTTGTTAAATTGGTACTTTTTTTCTTGTGCTTGATGATCAATGAAACTATTGCATATATGTGACCCACATTTGATGTATTTCATTCCTTAGCTTACTCTACATTTGAATGAAATCCAAAGGTCTATAGTCTATATTGGTACTTACTATTTACATGCTTGGACAATGTCACAAATATCTTTGTTGTATATGGGGTATTTTCAAATAACTTACCCATGTTGTGTGAGGGAAACTCCTAATGCATACTCTGAGACATTAGTCATTACCTCAAAATATTGATGTAAATTAGGTAGAGAAATTGTAGGAGCTAAAAAAAATTGGTCCTTTAACCTCTCAAATACCCTCTATTGTGTATATCCTTGATGGAAATTGGACTTGGCACCTCCTTTGGTCACTTGGTGTAGTATCCAAGCAATGTGTGAGAATCCCAATATAAGTCTTTGATAGAAATTGGTAATACCTAAAAGTTTGAAAATATATATTAGAGTCTCTAAGGTAGGCCAATCTCTAGATACTTAAAATTTCTTAGGATTAACATGGACTTTCTATTTATCAATGATATACCTCAGGTACTAAATCTTCATCGTTCCAAATGAACACTTATCCAAATTAGTATATAGCTTATGTCTTTGAATAATATGAAGTACCTTTCAAACATGTTGTATGTGCTTCTACCATGTCTTACTATATATGAGAATGACATCTAAGTAGACTACCATACATGTTTTGATGTAGGGATGCATGATTATATCCATCATCCTCATGAATGTGGAAGGTCACTACACCAAAAATGGTCTTTTAGGGTAATTATTGATCTAAAGTCTATGAGGGCATCATAAAAAGTTTGTATCATATGAGGGTGGTTAAAAAATATCTAAAAAAACTACCCTCTTAGGATCTATTAGGGTGGTTAAAAATTGCCTCGAAAACTGCCTTAGTTTATTGAAGAACACAAGCTTATACTGAGAGGGGGGGTGAACAGTATAAGACCCCTTTTTACTTTTTATTTAAATTCAATACTATGTAGTGTATAGATAGCAGTAATCAAAGCAATGCACAAAACACCATCACAATAGAGACACCACAATTTATGTGGTTCACCCAATGTGGGCTACTCCACGAAGAAAATATTTTACTAAAATTTTCTCAATCAATATCTTTGGGAATCCTTCCCAATTACAATGTTTATGGATCTTTGTCCAAATAATATGCTCATCCCATAATCTAAATTTCGTGGATCTATTCCACAGGAGAACTCTTTCCCCTTCTACTCTGGCTAGTGATCTTCTAGAAGACTATGTCTCTCTACTGCACTGACTGGTAGATCTCTCTTCACTTGAAGACTCCTCACTCAAATCTGTCTTCAATTGTCTTGGCTGCTGGATCTCTATCCATTGAGACTCTTTCCTCTATACTCTATCATCTCAAAAGCTCTGTCTTAATAGGTGCACTAAGAACCTTCTCAAATCTACTCAATAAGCTCACTCAAAACTTGTCCAAATCTACTCAACAGGTCCACACAGAACCTGCTCAAATCTGCTCAATAGGTCCACACATAACCTGTCCAAATCTGCTCAACAAGTCCAAAAATAACTTGTCCAAATATGATCAACAAGTCCTCTCTAGGACTTGCTCAAATATGCAAAGGAGGCTTCCACAAAAGCTTACTCAAAATCAGTCCAAAAGCCTTCTCAAAGACTTGTCTCAAATCTGCTTAACAAGCTCACAAAAAACTTGTCCAATATCATAGAATCATAAAGAGAATTGTTAGAGACTCAATATGTTCTATAATTAATTCTCAATAAATATATCAACTCAATTTCATAGAAGCATAAAGAGAATTGTTAGAGAATCAATATGTTCTATACTCAAATCCCAATCTCAACTCAAATCAATCTCATAGAAGCATAAAGAGAATTGTTAGAGACTCTATATGTTCTATACTCAAATCCTAATCTCAACTCAAATCAATCTCATAGAAGCATAAAGAGAATTTTTAGAGACTCTATATGTTCTATACTCAAATACCAATCTCAACTCAAATCAATTTCATAGAAGCATAAAGAGAATTGTTAGAGACTCTATATGTTCTATTCTCAAATCTCAATCTCAACTCAAATCAAGAATATATAATAGTTTATTTTATGAAAATTGAACAACCACATGCATCCACTTGACTAGGCTCAATCAACTCAACTCAACCAATCACCTCAATGAACAACCCTTTCTCACAAACCCTAGTCCAAGCATGTATCAATCAACTCAAAATGTTTCCAACAATGCTCAACAAAAAATATCACATAACAATGATACTCATGTTTTTTTCTAACTCAAGTAAGTTCTTTGCTCAACCAATGGGCTTCAACAACAATGCTTATAAAATAAGGTTTAATCACAACTCTCAATCCAAAAAACCTTGAAGCATTAAACTAACAACTCTCAAAAAGGTTAACCACAATCAATCCTTTTCTCTCCAAAGATATTTTTAGAAATCAATAACCCACATAAGTCAATGAAGAATATTGCTCATACCTTTTTGATGCCTTATGAGTTGTCCACTAAATTTGCCATACTCAACACACTTTCTTTCTCCAATCTCAACAAGGGTTAGAAGATCACAAAATAATCAACATTACTCTAATTCACAATAATATTTACCAAGGCTTTTAATTAGAAAACCTTCTTAAGAATTAATGCACAACTTCCTTATCACTCCTAAAACCACTTGTACCATAAAATAAAATAAATAAATAAATTGCATAACCTTGTCACTCCACAAACCACTTATACCATAAAATAAATCAAATATTTTATATCCTTCCTTTCAACACTTTTGCACTCAAAAATAATCACAAATATTTCTTAGGCAATATATCACATTAATCAAATATCAAACCTTATTAAAATATTAAAGCTTGCTCAACCTTATATCTCCCACAAAAATCATAATCAAACTATAGCAAGAAAATATTTGTAATTAAAATGTTGACCCCCGCAAATATCAGAGTCGTAGTGCATACCTCAAAATAGCCCTCGAAGGGCCTTGGCATTTCGAACCTTTGCCCACCATGCTGCCAACCGACAGTTAAGCCGCGTGAGCTAACACTGCCAATGTGAGTGCCTTGGGAAATCTCTTCCTTAAACCGCATGTGCTTTCCTCACAAGGCACCAAAAATTTAACTGTCCATGACTTGGCTGCCCACGTCAAACTCCATGAAATTTGCTATGCAATATTTGAATGCAAAAATACTTTGGGTTTTCGAAAATCATGCAACACGACTTAGGTTTGTTAAATGGAAAACCTTTTGCTTATTTATATAAGCCATACTTCAATGCGAATACGTCGGGCCTTTTAAGATTGCCCTCATGATGTCGGCGACGCCAATAATAAAGGAGGAAAAAACCTTTTATTTAATTTTAAAATTAAAATTAAAATTTTAAATAGATTAAAATTTAAACTAAACCTTTAAAATTAAATTTCTTCATCATCGGGGCACATTTTTCGATGAAACAAAAAACAAACTTGGGTTTTAAGAAAAACCCATTTTAAATCTGCCATCCATTGGTTTTAAATAAAACTTTTCCTTGCCTTCCTTGGTTTTCATAAAAACCTTTTGCTAAGCTTCCCTTGAAGCTCCTTTTGGAACCAAATGCCATGCATCCCTTCTAGAAACTTTGATCAAAACCTTAGCTTCTCATGAAGCTCTTTGTGGAGAAAAATCATAGTGCTTACTTACATAAGTCCTTTTGACATCAATGACAACTTTTAGCTTAGGGACTCAAAATGTCCAACAATATCCCCCTTTGTCATTGATGGCAACCCATATTCATTTTATTGAAACCTGACCTTATTTTTTGCTCCCCCTGGGTCTTTGCTCCCCTGGCTCAATGCTCTCTCAAATATCAAATCTCATATCAAATATCATATCAAATATCTCCCCAATACACAAATCTCTCCCCCTTTGACATCAATGGCAAAGGGTCACCTTTAGGGCTCAAGGCTAAGAATTATCCTCTTAGCTTAGCCCCTCCCCCACCTCCACATGAGGTGGTTAATTCTAGGGTGGGAGTATTTATACTCCCCGAAAGCACATATTTGTACCTTTATCTTTCTTTCTTCTTCTGTGAGTCTTCTGAATCCGCTCACTATTTCTTTCCAAGTCATCATCTCTATTCTTGTCATCACTTTTGTTCCTATTCTTGTTCTTGTTCTCATCCATGTTCCTATTTCGGTTCTCATCCTTGTTCATGTTCTTATTCTTTTTTGAGTATCTATTCTTGTTCATCTTCATATTCCTATCCCTGTTCATGTTCCTGTTCCTGTTCATGCCTATTTCTGGAATATTTTCTCTACACCATCGTGCTATGTGACCATCATTATTGCACTTATAACACTTAATGTCATTATTCCTTGGATGTACAATTGTCTTAGGATTTCTCCTAGTGAAGCCATATCCTCTTTTGTCATTAATCCTGTAATTCATTGCCTTGTGACCAAAACCATTGCATGAGTAGCAATAACCTTGGAAAAGTTATTCTTTTCCATATACCTGTCTTTCATGAGTCCTGCACTATGAAGCCATGTGTCCAAACCTGTGACATGAAAAACATATTTCATTGAAGCCTCCTTGTCTTGACCTCATTGGTCTCCTGTACTGATTGTTGTTCCATCTATATCTTCTTTGTGCATTGTTCCTCTCTTTGTTGTCCAAATCATCCTCTGATATCCCACTTTCACTTAAACTATCTTCTTTTGATGTATCTTATTCTGAAGTTTCATCTTCATCAAGACTTGAAGTAGATTCTTTTTCCTGTTTCTTTTGAACCTTTCCCAAGCCAAGACCTTTTGAACATGATGTTCGTTGTTGTCCATAGATGAACTTATCTAAGTTCTTAGACCTATTTTTGAAACTCTTCATCTTGATCTTTGAGTCCTTTAAGTCTTCTTTTAGAGTAGCCACTTCTTGTGTTAACTTATCACATTCCAAAATCTTTGCTTCTAACTTATCCATGAACTTGCTTACCTTAGCCTTTGATTTCTCTAAATCCTCAATGAGCAATAACCTTTCTTCATCACATTCTTGAAACTAACTTTCAAGCTTGGAATGTTGTTTTCTAACCTTCTTTACTGTGTCAAGGACATATATAAGTTCTCCCTTGAGATCATAACCATTATCTACTGAATAATATTTTATTTGTTTGCCTTTGTCCTTATCATTACTTCCTTTTGACTTGTCTTCTATAGGGTCACTTTCTTTATATTCCAAAGCCATTATAATATTCTCATCTGGTCTTTCAAGTGCATCTTCAAAATCATAATCACTGAAACTATAACCATCCCTAGTGCAATCATCTTCAAGATGTTCAAATTTACCACATCTAAACCACTTGAGAATAATTGGAGTCATTTTATTAACTTGATCTTTCTCTTTAACCATAAATAGGATGTCATCTCTATCATTGTCTAAAATACTAACATCACTATCAATTGAGTACTTACTTAGATTTTTCGCATAGAAGCTTGTCTCTAGAAGAACTTCTTTCCTTGTCTGCTTTGTCCATCCTTGCTTTTCTTTTAGTACCTGTGTCTTTCTGATTCCCTGTATTTGTGATCCTATTTTTCTTCATCATTGTTGTCTTTTGGATCTTTGCATTCTGTTGCATAGTGTCCGTACCATACACAATTGAAAAATTTGATAGATCTTAGATCTATGGGTCTTCTGAAACCTCTATCTCTTCTGCCATAATTTGCTTCTTCATCACTGGATGACTCACTGCTCGATTCTATCTTCTTTCCCTTTTTATTTTTATCTACTTTGAAAGCAGCTTCTTTCGAAGGAATAGGATATTTTCTTCTTATCTCAAAAGTAGTAAGCATGCCAAGAAAATAATTCCTTGTCAAATAATCACTATCAATTGATGTTTCTATAGCAGAAACATTTTCACTATACCTTTTTGGAAGAGTCCTCAAGATCTTATCACAAGCATCAGATTCATCAACCTTTATTCCAAGACCTTTCATCTCATGTACAAGTTCATCAACCTTGTTGAGATAGTCACGAATATTTTCATCATCCCTAATTCTTAGGTTCTCAAATTCTCCTTTGAGATTTCTTATCTTAGCCATTTTGACTCCTTTATCTCATTCATATATTTCATGCAAAAGTTACCACATTTCTTTTGTTGTTTTACATTCCACGACCTTCATAGATTTTGATCTATGCAGCCCTTTTATAATTGCATTTATAGCTCTTGAATTTGCATGCATTAGAAGCTTACCTTCCTTATCTGTAGGAGTATTGGCTGTTGAATCATATCCAAGTTCCACTGCATCCCAAACTTCATTGCCAAGTGCCATAAAGTAAAATCTCATCAGCATACACCAATATAAGAATTCACTTCCATCAAATATTGGTACTACATTATTGAAGGGTTCGTCTCTTTGATCCTTTTGATCCATTGTGTTCTTAGACAACTTTTTCTTCAAGCTATCAAACTCTTCTGAAGGAAACCACTCTGATACCAATTGAAGAACACAAGCTTATACTGAGGGGGGGTGAACAGTATAATACCCCTTTTTAATTTTTCTTTCAATTCAATATTATGCAGTGTATAGATAGCAGTATCAATATTAGTAATAAAAGCAATGCACAAAACACCATACACAATAGAGACACCACAATTTACGTGGTTCACCCAATGTGGGCTACTCCACGAAAAAAATATTTTACTAAAATTTCCTCAATCAATCTCTTTGGGAATCCTTCCTAATTACAATGTTTAAGGACCTCTGTCCAAAGGAGATGTTGATCCCCTAATCTCAATTTCATGTATCTATTCCATAGGAGAACTCTTTCCCATTATACTCTGGCTAGTGATCTTCTAGAAGACTATGTCTCTCTACTACACTGACTGGTGGATCTCTCTCCACTTGAAGACTCCTCACTCAGATATATATTCAATTGTCTTGGTTGTTGTATCTCTATCCATTGAGACTTTGTCCTCTATACTCTATCACCTCAAAAGATATGTCTTAATAGGTTCACTAAGAACCTTCTCAAATATACTCAATAAGCTCACTCAAAACTTGTCCAAATCTGCTCAACAGGTTCACACAGAACCTGCTCAAATTTGCTCAACAGGTCCACATAGAACCTATCCAAATATGCTCAACAAGTCAACACATAAATTTTCCAAATTTTCTCAACAAGTCATCTCTAGGACTTGCTCAAATATGCATAGCAAGCTTCCACAAAAGCTTACTCAAAATCAGTCCACAAGCCTTCTCAAAGACTTGTCTCAAATCTGCTTAACAAGCTCACACAGAACTTGTCCAATCTCATAGAATCATAAAGAGAATTGTTAGAGACTCAATATGTTTTATACTTAATGCTCAATCAATATCTCTGATGAGCCTAAAAAATGCTCATATTTTGTATAGGTTTCATCGATTATTATGTGTCAATATATTAGGAACTGTGTACTTTTTGAGCTATTATTTTCACTTCTACAGTAGGTTTATTTTCATTATGAACATATGAATATTTATTTTCTTAGGATTTTCAAGATTTATTAAGAATTAATCCTTGACCGTCATAAAAATAACCCCAATTTTATAATAAAGTAAAAGACCGAAGAAGGAACAACTTCCAAATTTTGACTCTACACCCAACGAACAATGTGAGAAAAGCCTAGATTCACTCTTTTAGTAGGGTGAGAAGCCCTAAGAGTTGTTAAACTTGTAGGGAAATTTTCCTTACAACCCTTCTTCACTCCAAGCTAGATCAATCAAAAGTGAGACTAGCTAAGGCTTTGTTGTCGAAGGGTGCTTCTTGCCTCTGGTTGAAAAGGTGCTTCCTACCTTTGATCAAGATAAATAAGCTTCAAGGAAGATCAGGTGAGAAAAAATTCATGCTAGCCATTAGATCTTCCATCTATGGCCAGCACTTCATGATTTCTTGAATCAAGCCAATAAGGGCACCAAGGCCTGTAGACCATTGAATTTTAATCCAATAGCTCGTATGGTCTTTTTGACTGAAGAGGAACCAATTAAGGAGGAGGGACTCTGATTGAATCCAAAGCTATATATGTGGTAGCTACTTGGGAGCCCATGAGAGGAAAGAACCAGTGCCCTAAGTATAAGGCTTGCCATTGGCCGAAAGAGGTTCCATACCATCCAAGAATACGTGGTGACTGTGTATGTAAAAGAAGAGTAGGCAAGAGGTCATTAAAGAAGACATCCACAAGTGGTCATAAAGATTTAATTTTGTGTCCAAGACTATTAGATCCAATATTATGCCAATCATAGCCACCACCCACCATATGCATGAGCCTACCCCATCCACATACACTAGTCAAGGAGGCCATGTCCATCATGTTAGTAGAGTGCACATTCTAGAAGAAGTGTGATGGAATATTTATGGTGCAACCACCCCAACGTAGCAATAGAGATCCTAGTCATCCACATCGATTATCCAAAGGCTCTAAATATTTTAATACTTATGGCCCCAGATCTAGAGACCTTGAAGCTATTATCGCACTAGTTGTAGAAGGATTTCTCAGCTATAGGAATAAAGTATATTTGTAGACCTTCTACACAAATATTTTAAGGGAAGGCACTCTTCTCTTAGCTTATAAATAAGCCCACTTCTATTATAAAATGCATTAAAATTTTTTTGTTCATGCCCAACACACAACCTTTTAGGCTATTCTTTTTAGTCTTATTTCCTACTATAACAAGGGGAGCCTGAGCCTTTTTTCCTTCCTGGGGAGAATCAAAACCTCTGAGTCTCAATGTATTGTAATAATTTTAGCAAGTTAATGAAATCTATGACTAATGTTTCTCTATCCTCCTCTTGATATATCTTTACTCCTGGTGGTGTATTTTTCTTGGTTGTGTTCACTAGCCATAGGTGATATTTTTCATGTTCAACTTCCACTTATTGTAGTAAAAAATCATGGGTTCTTTTTAATCCTTTGATGCATCAGCTTCTTAGCTTAGGGTTTTACTTTTTTGCACATTCAATTTATTCTTTTTTACTTTCATTGCAATTTCCTTCTATGGATACCCACTCCCTGACCTCAACTCATGGAGGTCACTACACATCAAGGATCTAAAATCTAATTAGGAACCGACCTTGATTACAAACATTAGAGGTCACCCCACAGGCAGTCCCTCCTATCTACCCCATGGTGTTTACTTCTATTTTGCTCTACATGAGGTGTAGACATAAGTCATCCTCTCCTCAGGCGAGGCGTGCTCAGATGACAACAATTTTTTTGGAAAACCCAGTGGGATGACCTTCTATATTCACCCTACTAAGATTGAAGAAAGTTTGACCATGACCCTAGTGAAGGTCATAGTTTTTTTGCTTGAAGAGAAGCACCTATATAATTCACCTGGTTACTCTGCTCGACGATTCAGATTCAAAAGGTAGACTTTCAAAAGTCATCCAGTAAAAGATAAACCAATAATTTGGTGGGGGTATCTATCTCATCAACTTGTTGAAGCAAAATATTCCCACCTAGTGACTCCATTATTAGAGAAAAGAGCTAGAGTTATATGAGTAAAAGGCCTATGACCATAGCCTTTGCTAGAGCTAGTCAACAAGAGTTGATACTACCTCTGAATTAGAGGTAAAGGAGGAACTAACAATACAATAGGATATCCATGGCTCATTAGCCTCCTAAAAAAAATTAGCATGGAATTATAGAGGCCCCTTGATTCCACCAGTTCCACAAATACATGAGACCTGATTCCTGCCTCAGTGCTAAAATCTCTACCATACTTCTCAAGAGAAAATATTTTCACTTTAATAAAATATTTTTAGCACCTAGTAATATTATGCATCATGCATTTCATTGGGAATCAAGATATATCCTTGAGGCTATTGGCAGTTTCTTTTTGAGGGAGAGCTTAGGAATGGTACCTCAGTCTTAGTCCATGATTAGTCAAAAGCTAGGACCAATTAGTGGAGCTCTTGGTAAAGTAGTTTAAGGAAAAGTTAAACAAAGTGTCCCTCTTAGACCAAATCACAACCATCAAGAGGGTACCTATAGATACAATGGAAAATTTCAATATTTTATTCTATAAGACTTGATAAAGGATCCTTGAGGAGATCCAACACTCTCTTGGTATGGCATTCATTTAATTTCTAAAATATTTTAATTCTAATATTGCCATGATGATCAAGTCCAAGGGTGGTAATTCACTATCATAGGCCTATGGGATAGCCATCCAAGTTGAGAATGACCTAATCCAAGTAGAGAAGGACAATGAGAAAATACCACCACTTTTACTAAGACATTGAATTCATGCAATAAAAAATTATCCCTTATCTCATGCAGGAGTGGTAGGGAGGATTGCCACCTTTTTGGCATTAAACATGTGTTATGCAAAGTAATTTTGTCTTATATGCAATGTTGGTGGGAAAAGAGACTATTTCCTTTTTTACTGATCAAACAATCTATGGATCTTCCTTTATTAGATAATTGAATTATTAGCACTATCTCAAGGAGTCACCTATCATTACTCTTTTGGCAACGAGTGATGTCCATTGTTTATCCTATTGAATGGCTCGTGTTATCTCTACTATGGGATTTCTTTATCTATTTTGGATTAAGCATGTGTTCTCTACATGTTATTATCAATGGCATAAAATGAGGCCCTTGAATACACCTTTGGTGAAATTAGACTAAGTGTAAAATCCACATGCAATAGGGATCTTTATGGATCGAACTAAATATAGGCCTTCTACTTCATTGGTCTGATAATTATTGCTATCTTAGGATCTACCCATGATATTACTTTATCAAGTAGTGTTGATCATTGATGACTTAATCAAAAAACTCATACTAAACAAAATTCATACCTTCTTTACATAAATTTTGATTAAGCATGAGCCTATAAAGTGTCCTTCTTCTCTTACAATATAATGAATATCACTAATTTGGGGGGCTATGTGCATTTACTTATCTAGCAAGTATCATTGTTTGTTTCTTAATTAAATAACTTGCACCAAACCAAAGAGTCATTTGCTTTCTACGCCTCAATGATTTACAATATTCATTGATCTAAGTTGATTGGATGACTCATGCTATCCCAAATTTAAGTTTTCTTTTGAAATATTTTGAAATCATGTAGACCATTGATCTCGACTAGCTTATGTCTCTTTAATAATTATGATTATATCTATCCTTTCACACCTCCATGGATCCTTGCAATATTCACGATTTCATACACAAAGTAGTGCTCCAATAAACAACATGGTTTAAGCGCCTAAACCTATTACAAACTTAAAACATAACATTCAAAAAAAAAATTGCTAATAGAGCTTAAGGGTAGCTCTTAAGATAGATCCTATTAATTGGGATTGGTAAGGTATCATCGTTAAGCATTGCCAACTTGAATTAATTCTCCTTTTAATAAGTAATGATGATGTAAAGGCTGCTCTAAATGTAATAAAACTTTGTGTAGCACCTTGGCTCACTTTTGTCCTTTTGGTCTTCATGATCTTAGGGATAGAAGGATTCTTCTCTTGAATGATATAGGTCCTTGTTTTCTTAAAGGCCTTATAGAAATTTGAATCCCATATTTCAATTGTAAACTAGTTTTTTTGATAATCAAGGAAGGAAGAGTGGAATTCATCGATAGATACCTCTCACCCAGATTATCCTTCCTTTGTAATGCATGTCTAATCAACATTCAATTTGATTGAATTTATATGGTCCACATGATGGATATGAAGAGGTTCTAATGGAATATTTAACTTAGTTCCATAGCTAGTTTTGAGAAACATGTGCATCCAATCTAGGTATAGATAGACTCCTATATTAGCAGTGAAATCCCTAGACAATCATATATTGAAGGTATATAGGATATTGATCATTGTTTTATCATGATGAATTGTGAGGTTTAAACAAGCATGCAACATGAGGGGAAGGTTCCTCACTAGTCCAAATATTTGCACAGGGGTACCATCTAGTTGAACTACTTCTTTGTTGATAGGATAATATGCTATCCCCAATGCGCCTACTACCTTTTTAGGTATGACTGAAATACTTGATCCTAAATCTACCATGTAATTATGGATCATCTTATCATAAAACATTAGAGTCAGGTACAACAAAATACGCTTAGCTTAGTTTACCTTAGGGCTAGATATATGCAAGATCGCAGGTGACTTCTACTTACCCAAAACATTTTATTTCTCTAGAGCTTCCTCCAAGTACTTCATTTTATCAAGCATAGACAAGAAATCCCAAAGATGCATGTCCATAGTAGACTTATTTAGATGGTCTACTACATTAAATGATATGATATAATGAACGCTCCAAACTAAAATTGATATCCATTAAGGTTTGGGCTTCTCTAGATTAGGTTGGGGAGATCTAGCTAGATCTAGAACTAATGTGCATTGCCTTAGGGCTTCATGGGTATTTCTTTTCATGGCCACAAAAATATTTCACACATTTTAATCGAGCATAATTGTAGAAGAATGTCTTTTCAAAGGTTTGGTGTACTCTAGGCATTGAGACTTACCAAATTGGATTTTCCTTTCTCTTCTATCACCTTCCTCTTGGACCTTGTTATGTAGTCAAATTAGAGTTGTGGCCTACAAAGTATTGAGGTACCTTCTCTATTAGGCATAACATATACTTCCTCCTCATCCCAAGTTAATAGGATTTTATCAATAATGGTAGAACTTGTTCCTGGGATAGAGGATAGAACTTTGGAGTTGGACTTGATAGGTTTGGGTCTATATTTGTGGATACATCCTAGAGTATGAAGTAGATGGTTATGTATGTAAATATTCATTTATAATTATAGTGGTCTACTAAGGATTAATTTCAGGACAAGTATTGGGGAAATAAGAGTTTGATTAAAGGTAGTACCATGCATTGGGATCCTCCACATAATTGTTTTACATGGTAACTATATCTCTAATAAGATAATGGAGAACTTACTACAATAGGAGTGGTATAGGTTCTAGCTGTTGATTTGAGCTTTGGGGTTAGATTTTTGATATCCATTTAGAGGAGGCCTATAACCCTGGCTATTTTTTTGGAAATGAGTTTTCAAAATATTTTGATACGGAAACCTTTGGAAAAAAAATTGTCTTTTAAGGACTATTACCTCATTAGAGTCTATCCTCAATAAGTTCTTCATCTCAACTAGATCAATGGATGAATAAGGACTTGTAGGGGGATATTGTAGAACAAGGAGAGATTATTGAACCTTCATAGGGTTTACAACAAGAGTAGAGTAGAAAATTGTAGGTTGTACTACTAGAGGAGGCTAATAGGGGGGTTTATTGATTGGAAATAGAGGTATAGGGGATCTAGGGGCTAGCCTTCCTATTTGAATTAGATAATTTTTATATTGAATAGCTATCCCATAGGATGTTGGTAGATAATTTTCTCCTCTATAATTGATCATTAGGGCTATGTCTAAGTTAAAAGCTTTTAAATAGTAGGTAAATACCATACTTGTGGGTGGACAAATTACATTTGGAATTTTGATACAGGTTTTGTGAAACTAAGTGTTGAAATCATCCATAGTCTCCACTGATGCTCTCTTAATGTTCATCAACTGCTCCAAGAGAGATATGTCATCTATATTTTCTATAAATATATCAACCAATAAATTAGCTAGTCAGTCCCAAGTCCCAATTTCCAATTGAATGTGAAGCAAGGCTTATATACCACTCTCGATATTTTCTTAAAAATATTATGCTAGTAATATAAGAGCCACATTTTTCTCTTCGATGTTATGTATTGTGCATAGGCTTACCATGAGATACAAATACTCCATCAGAGTCATCACATTCTCTCCATTAAAGTAGGGAAATGACTTGAGAGCTAAGGCTAGGATTGATTACCATATTATAGGAGGAACATGTGGTTGTAAAGGACCTCTGATGTTCCAAGCTAGATAACTTCAGAGGGTTGGTTCTATTGTGAAGACATGTTCTAACATTAGGCTCTCCTTCTAGCATTTAGATTTAGGGGCAACACCAGTGCTTGTAAATTTTCTCTTATAAAGGATCTAGTAGTAGGTCTTACGCTCAAAAATTTTGGGTCTATTTTTAGTGGAGTCACCAAGTAAAATTTCTTATGCTTCAATAAGTAGAGGAGAATGAGATCTTCAATAGAATCTCAACCCTTTTAGTTCCTCGACCATGCTAGTGAAATTGTTGTTTTTTCTTGGGTAGGTATTTTTAAGTGAATCAAATTAGTGGGATGAATGAATGAGATTCATCCCATTGCGTGTGCCAATAAAATTATTGCCTAATTAGAATATTGTGACCATTCATTACAGTGATTGGATGCACCTGACACTTGCACCTTGCATAGAGCAACATAGTCGAGAAGCTCTATGAACATAGGATGCATCTCACAGGGTAACCTCCAAGATTTTGGTAAGGCCAACTCCTTATTTGGTATGATCTTCAATGCTTACCTTCCCTAACTACTTGCATACATCAAAGGAAAAGGGAGAGACATTACAAAAAATAAAACCTAAGCTAACTAAGGTGATGCACCAATATCAAAGATCCCTCTATGCATTATTGGAATAAAATGAACACATGCATAATTTATCAACAACTAGAAAAGTGAACACAATTACAATCTAACATAAAACATCCATGCACAAGATACATAAAAGAAATAGGGTAGAGTGAAATTAGCCATAGTTTTATATATATTATAATTTTTCTATCACAAATATGCCAGATCAAAAGGGGCTTGAATGCTATTAACAAAATGACTTAAGGTTCAAGTTTAAGCTTATACACGAAGTAAAATAAAAGGAAATACACACAAGGTTAGATATTAGGCATGAGTAGGCAACTTCCAATGTCTTACAATGAATATGAAACAATTATTTATAAGCAAATTTTAGGGTTTCTTCCCTAAAAATTTGCATAAAAAAAAGCTGAATATCTTCCCCTTAATCAATAAAAAAGATTGCCCTTGATTGGTTTAAGGTCTCTGGTTCTGGAATCATCAATGCAGGAGGATTCAAGGCCTATAATTGTGGAGTTATTGTAGCTATCACCAACCACTTTTACTAAAAATTCTCCCCATCACTAGATTTGAGGTCTCCAAAACTAGATATTTTGCCTTTTAAATGCCAATTACTTTCCTAGAATATCATGTCTGATTGATGCAAGTAAGTGGACTCGAGGATTTTCTATAACTATCAATTTTATAAGCTCAACCACTTCTTCTAGGATATTGCATGTAGATGTTACCTATAATAATGGTATTTTTTTAACATGGATGTACTTTGTTGTGGAAGGCATAATGTTGGTGATAAAATTCAATAGAATGAGACTTGTCAAATTAGAATATTTTCCATTAGATCAAAATATTGGTGCTACTATTTGATCTTCTATTTTTCCTAAATTCTTCTTCTTTGGTATTTCATCATTGAGATTATACCATTGATGTTGCTTCTTGATGCTTCATCATCTAAGTAGTTCTTATTTTCCTATAAGCTATTGGAAAATTATTTTATGGATCTATGACCATTGGTGTCTTTATATGGTAAATCAACAACCGTGTGGATGATCGTTGTGAGCTTAATCATATGTAGAAGAATTGGTCTATGAACATTAACCTCACTACTTTTCAACCACTAGTGGGGCTTTATTTTGTTAATGCTAAAGAGCTCCTTGAGATTATATAGGATGTGGATCATCAAGATTGAATGGCTCACAAAACGTCATTATCTAGCTATTCCCTCAAATATTTGCAGAATTTTGGATCTTGTTTCTACCCTAGAACAACGATAATTTTTTTTGCATGTGGTTCTTGATGGGGTAGTTAATTTTTTATAGGTCATCATTGCACCTACCATATGTCTTCAATGCCAACCAATGACATGGTTCTTCTTTGACAACTCCTTTAGTAGCCTTATGAAATAGCATAGGTCATCGTATGAATGGGTCACATGGTTTTGAAAACTTCTTTTTGACTAATTTTCTAGGAAATGATGTTTTTCTAATTCATCAAAATATTTATTGCTCTCACTGCTTTAGAAATTTGATGTATCTCTTCTTCATAAAACTAGCAGCTATAATAGATCTATAAAATCAATGGTACACATTACTTTATTACCTCCATAAATTATTTTTCTCTTGAAATCAATGCTCATTTTGGATTTGGAAAATCAACGGTGTGTATGTTTTTAGGAGCTTTTATGACTTTCAACATTATAGATTAACATCCACCATGGATCTAAAAAATCAATGATGCACATGGCTCTAGGTAACTTTGTGGTTTTTGACTTTACAAATTAGCATCCATTGTTGACCAACAAGATCGAATGGTGGGCATGAGATCACAATTTCAATGGTACCTTCCTTTACAAAATAGTGTCTGTCATAGATTAGAAAATTGATGGTATGCTTTTCTTCTTGTCTTTCTTTCTATCATTTTTCCTCCTGTTGAGGCTGACTTACAAAATTGACAAGGCAAAATTCCTCCAAGTGTAGTGAAACTCACTACATGCACCATACATAATCAATATAGAATCCATAGATCAAATTTGCAACACTTTGATATTGGAATGAGAAGTGATGGAGGATATTTATACCAATATCAAAACCCTAATTACATAAAATATTTTCACCTAAATCGATATAACAAGAGGGTTTAAAGGTTAATTACAAGTTATAAAGTAGGTTTAACCATAATAAGGTTAACCATGGCCTATAAGGATTACATAATAAAATATTACAATAATTTCAATACATTACATAATAAAATTCCCTAAGTATTATCAAGATTATATTATATAATATCAACCTTGGTCATGATTCATATTATAATTTAGCATACCTTTCCTTCAAATGTGAATGCCTTTTTCTCTTCTCCCCAAAACCCTTAAGTGAAAATGAGGGAAACTTTTTTTAACTATATTTTATATACTTTGGGTGGAGCTTTTTTGCATATCAATTCAATTCAATACCACTTTACTTAGGGTTTAATATCCTTATCTCTAGAATGAAGTATACTTTAAAATACTCAAGAATTTAATTATGTTTTATGCCACCTTTCTCTAACCTCAAGGTAATTTTTAGCCTTTAATTTGTCCACTTAAGGATTTTAAGTAAGATATCATGTAGGCTTCATCAAACCATATTAAACTTAAACTAAATTTTTAGGCTAAGTTAAGCTCAAGCAACCACTAGGGATGTTAACATCACCTACAAATCTCATCACATTGCAAAAGCATCAGGGTTTAGAAGAAAAAATGTTTCAAACCATCAAAGGCAAATGAACTAATCACATATGCACATAATGAAATGTAATTTAATATTTATCCAAGTGGTGTATGTATGACTTTTCTCTCTATTAATTATGTTATTTGACATCTATCATTTTCTCTTTGATGACACTATCCCTCAATTACTCAAGTTGAGGGTGATCTTGACAAGCACTTAGACCTAGAAAATAAGTAATTAGATAAAAAATTATTGCTAAAAACCTTTGATATTAATTTAAACATCATATTAATAATGTTGATCTACTAAGTATGAAATGATGACTCACCACCGCCACACGTTATCAAATAATCCATCACATAAAAAAATCAAATAATTTAAATATTTTAAAAATTTGGTCTATGACATCTTTCTCCACTATGGAGATTCATCATCTTGATATCTAGTAATAATAGCAAATCATCAATACTAAAATAAAAATACTATCTATCCAAAGATGTGGAAAAAGTCTGAATTTCTTTGACATATTTCCAAGAGGCATTGTACTTGGTAATTTAGTCCTAGTGGACCTTACATTGAGATATGTCTTTGTTACACGAGTACGTCTTGTATGTATCTAGTATAAGCATGCTTAAGTCCTAAAATTGTAATGATTTTCAATCAATGATGTGTAGCATTGGCATGATATGGTTTCAATAAAAAATTATAGAAAACATTGTGGATTCATGAGAGAATTGGGGATAGTGCAAGTCTAAAACCAACCTGGTTAACAAACTTTAGAACCTTGAAAGATCTAATATATATGGGTGAGAGTTTGAAAATAAATATTTCCAAACTTGATAGAATTTTTCTATGGTTTGATCCTAAGGAATACTTTGTCACCTACTACAAATCGTTTATTTATCATATTCTTGTCAACATACCTCTTTTCCATATCTATGGTTTCCTTTAGTTGTTTCCTTACTATTATCATCTTTTGATCTATTTTTCTTATCACATTTATATCTTGGAGCACTTTGTTCTCAACTCTATCCCAAACAAGATGTGTGTAATATTTCCTACCATAAATTACCTTAAAAGGATCCATACCCAAACAATAATCCTACGAGTTATTATACGTAAATTCCACCAATATTATCCCAAATATACTATTTATCCATGCAATACATCCTCAATAGGTCATTTAATACGTAGTTCACCCTTTTAGTTTGGCCATTGATCTTTGAATGACAAGATGAATTGATATTCAACCTGGTTCTCAATATGACATGCAAGATTTTTTAAAATCTTAAAGTAACCATGATATCCCTATTTAATTTAAACTTTTTTTGTACACCATTCGGATAAATATATCTTACATTAATCTTCTCATTAATATTGTAGAACTATCCTTTAGATTCCTTGGGATAAAATAAGCTACCTTAGTCATTAGCATCATGTCTATTTTTGGACATTGTTGTTTGCTAGGCCTTGCATAAAATATAGAAATATCACTTATCATTTCCATTTTGGTATCTCATAGAGATACAATAATCCTATGGGATGAATATGGTTAGCCTTAAATTTATAACTCTCAAGTAAATTTTCCATAATCTATGTTGTATCTCTCTTGAGTCCTAGCCAAAAATACAAATATCTTAGATCTACCACCAATTTGGTCACACCTAGATGACTTGAATAGGGAGTATAATACGTTTCTTCCAAAAATATGGCTTATAAGTCACCTATATTAAGTACATAGATGTGAAACTTGTAACTTAATATGCAATTCATATCTACTTGATGCCCTTCTGATGCAGGAGCATCCAACGAAATTATCGGGGCCATAAATTCTCAACCGTAGCTCCGATTGATGTGAAATTTTATAGGGAGCTAGTTGGGAGAGTTCTAAACAAATATTACTCTCTAGATTCCTATTTGTCCAAAAAATCCAGTTTTTGGGGCCAAATTCCATCATCTAGTGCCCCAAAATTAGGTTTTAAAATTACTTACCTAGTTTTTTATGCTTTTTGAGCTGTTCAAAGGTTAATATCTCCTAATGTATTTATATTTAGGACTTGAAACTTTATTTTTGGCTTGTCTATTGTAATAGGGATGCACACCCCAATTTTGGGCCCCATCCGACTCATTTCAGTTTTTAGGGTTTTTTGGCTATATAGCCACAGAATGAGGGTTTGTGAGGGAATTTTTCCAAGTTTTTGAATGAGAATTGGTTTGAGTAAGTTTGGCTAAGTTTGGCTCTCCATCACCTTCAAAAAAATAATCATAAGCATAGATTTCTAAAGTATATTCTAGTTTCATATAACGTTATCCTCTTTTGATTCACCCTATGGAACATGATAGACACCAAGTTGACCATATCTAGAACCTTCTATCCCTAGACTGATGTCCAAACTAAAGTTAATAAATTTATTATGCATTTTATTTGAATGTATAATTCCAAGAATTCATGCACATGTGATGGGGTCCTCCCCTACATTCTATATGTATACAATAGAGCTCTACACAACTCTACTAAAGACAACCCAATTCAAGAAGCATTAAAAATATCAGAGGGAGAATAATAATTTTAGTAGGCAACTTTGACATTAACAAGTTATCGATAACATTTTGGAAAAATGCTCTTAAGGCTCTTCAAAAATGTAAAACAAAATATTTACGAAAAATAGTAATTTTTTACTTTTATTTTTTCTTAGCCAAAATGCATCTCTAGCCATGTTGACACATTAGTAGAAAAGACACAAAAGAAAAAGTCATATCTATGCAATTTTTCATCAAACTCACTTTGTATCTCATGGAAGGTAAATCACCACATTTTCATATGGGTGACCTTCTAACTCATGAAAGGTGGACCGCCATATTTCCATGTGGGTGACCTTCTATATTCAATATGGTGAATTTCCACCACACCAAAAATATTGTTTAAATAGAGATGCACTCTTGGTGAAACACATGAGTAATGGATGCAATGTTATAACCTTACATCTCTTCTTAGAGATTGCTTGCATTGCACTCTATTTTCTTACTAAAATGATCATGCTAATTTGCTTATATATTTTTATGTTTTGTTTTGTTATACTCTATTGTTTCTAAGTTGCACTCTTTCTTGACCTTCCTTAACTTGAAATTCTAAGTTTTAGAACAAAAAAAATTCCGATTTTTGGATCAATTGTTAATTTCCCTCATAATTTTATTTGTTCACAATGTATGAATGGGTAGAAGGATTAAGTTTACCACTTGTACTTGAGGTAGAAAAAGATGGATGATTTTTGGAATAAGTATATAGATTATTGCATATAGGCCTACATCTGAATGAACATCAAGTGTAGGCATAGATGGATCCTTTCAGGTAGTTACAAAGATGATTGCATATAGGATTAAATTTAAGCATAGATGGATGATTTCACACATTTGCATAGATGATTGCATATAGGCTTACATCCTTAAGTAGAAAAAATAGAATGTACGATAAAATGCTTTAGCCAAAGCTATAATTTATAGAAATCATTGTGTCTATATACTATGATACATGCTTTGTATGATTATGCATGTAGATAAGATATCATATATTCATGGTATCATCCTTCTAACACTATTGGTGTTATGTATCAATTGCCTTTGTTAGAGGTTAAACACTCTTGAGTAGGAGAATTATCTAGGGAAACCCTATGGGCTCTATGTTTTATGGTTAAACACTTTTATTATGCTCTCCCTCTCTATATAATTACAACAATTATGGTTAGTAAATATGTATTTGCATTACCCCCAAATAGAGCATGTACCTTAGGCAATTCATATGTGGGTGTCAATGATGGAATTCCTTATGTAATCATTGTACTTGAGAAAATTTGTATTTGAACCAACTAATGTACTTTATGATGTAAAGTATATATTTGAAATCATTGTAATCATGTATTGACATTACAAATATGGATCTAATTGATGAAGTGAATGTATAGAGTGGTTGGTTTAGACCTTTATGCAATTATTGCTTAGCATGTTTATCATTTTTTGATGAAATAAAATGAATGAAATACTTTTCCTTGATTATTTTGTTATATATGTATGGGTTTTTTATCCAACATGTTTAATACTCTTTAATGATTAAGTTCATGTAAGTACATGAATTATTATGTATGATGGTTGGATAATAAATACTTCGGTCATAACATGGGCATATACCTTTAGGAGAGTATAGATGATTGAATTCAAAAAATAATGTCTTCATACTTACATAGGTGATTGTATTCAAGCCAATATGCCTAAGCAGTTAGCGATAGGAATGAAATTAGTAATGAAAAAATTATACTGTACTAGGAATTTTGAGTTTTGGGGTTGTTACAACATACTCAACTCTCTAGAATTTTGTATCACTCTCTCTTTCTCTTTTGGGGATTATTGATGTTGTTGCTTCCTCCTTCAACTTTGTAATCTTGACTTCCATGACTCCCCTTTCTCTCTTAGGGATATTCATGTTGTTGCTTTCTCTATCAACTATATAAATTTGACTTGAGTACCCTATCAAAGATATGGACCGACTAGAACTCAAATCTAAGATCTCCTTACATTAGGATTGATCCACCATAGAGGTTTTCACCCTTCCTTGAATCTTCCTATGGTTTATATATAGGAATTTTTCAACATTGAGTTGTTGCTTTTTCCAACATCCTTCTTCAACCATTCTATGGGTGCTTGAAGTGCTTAGCCTTAACTTTTGCTCTTCTTTAATAGCACTTGTCAGGTGTAATATAGGTATAGTACCAGTTATTAGGTGTTATATAACTTTGATACCACTTGTTAGGATTTATTACTATAAAATTGAAACAGTCTTAAATCAAATGTTATGGAAACATGTGACTTAACTCATACTTTCATCATTCTTGTAATTCAAAATGTAAACACATGATATTTGCACAATATAAAATTATATACTAAATTACGATACAAATGTATCGCTCATATTTTTAATCAATCATAATAGAATTTTGTTGTGTCTTTGTATAATTTAATCCAATTATGCACATGTTGTATGATCCACCTAGAGGATGGATGGATGAATCAATTCAGGTGAGATACAATCAATATATAGAAAAAATTAATAATAGCTTTTCTTAACCCTTTAATCATATTTTTCTAATTCTAAAATTGATTTTTATTTTTTCAATTGTTTTTAGTTTCTTTTAAGAAAGCTCATACATAATATACTTTTCTATATTAAACAAACAAAAATTCAAGGATACAATGTTGATAGTATGTTTACACATTGTAATTGCTATAAACTTATTACATAAGAAGATGACTATAGAGTTGAAAACTTGTTGTAAGATATCCTAACTTGCCAAATCCTACACTGATAATTCCCATGGCTCCCAACAAATCTTATAATGGCTAACTTATCTGGCATGGCTAACCCAATTACATTGTTTATTAAAGAATAAATAATCTCTATCAAAATTTTGCAATTATGGATATGTGAATCTTATAAATAATTTACAAAAGTTTGTCTCTAACTTAATGTCCAGAGTTGAGATGGCCGAGTTGGTCTAAGGCGCCAGATTAAGGTTCTGGTCCGAAAGGGCGTGGGTTCAAATCCCACTCTCAACAAATTTAATATTTTTATTTTTTTAATTTTCCCTTGATATATGTGATGCATGCTTAAATCCCAAATTCCCTATCGTTGCGGAGAAGTCTTTTCAGGGATTCGATCGGGCGTTTGTTCGAAGAGTACTGTCCTTGCGGGGAGAAGATATGTCTTTTCAGGGTTTCGATCAGTTTCAAAGAGTAGAGACTAATAATGTTATGCACTAATTAACTTCTCATACTATGTATAACACATTGGTCTAATTTATAAAAAAAAATCAGTGTTCTAAAATCATAGGTAGAATCATACTCTTTTTGAGATTATAAAATCATGAAATGTCATTATAATTCTAATATAATCCTAAACATAAAATATGTTAAGGTTTTTAATCATGCTACCCAAAATCCTAAATTTTAATCAACATTAAAAATTCAATAGTATCCTCTATTGATTTTCTCAATTAGTTTATTGGATGACATGCAGTATTGGTTGCACTCGTCGTGCCTATGCCTTAAACTTAAAGTTTAGGGGATTGTTTGGGTATGCAATGTCTAAAAAGTAACACATGGCACCATGATATGGGGAACAAGATGTATGCAACGCAAAGAAGTATTTAAATTAGTTGATTTTTTTATTACATAGGAGGATTGGTTACAACCATTATTTTTAGCACCTGGTCAGTACAGGGTTCAAATCATAGGGACTGCTCTCAATAAACCTATTTGTCTTATTTATGGGTAATCCGACATGAGATGGGAACCGTCGGTTGCTTAGGGTTCGTACTATTGTCGTCGGTTTGACGCACACTCAGAGGATTTGGAGCATACTACTACATTTGCAAGGGTTGGCTTCCCTCCAAGGTTTGAACCTAGGTCTCTTTTTGGTAAGTACCCAACCACTTGGTTCAAACTAGTTGATTTTTCATCATCCTATTCAAGGACTAACAAAATAGTCTACCCTTGTCCCATATTAGTAAGGCAAAGCTCTCCACCCTTTATAAGTTAGTTGTTAGTGCTCTTTTTCAATTACATATCACATCTTCCCAAGGATCACATTGACACCATACAAGATAACAAAGTGTGAATCCTTGAGAATAATGGAAAAAAATATATGTTATAGTCAAAGCAACATAATTAATATGCTAGCAAAAATATATATTTTTTTTTATAATTTTAAACTCAATTATCTATGTAAACATGAATTTTTGGAGTAAATAGTGAAATAAATGGAATGCAATGCAAAACATAGAAAACAGTGCACATGATACTTACCTTGATGCATTTCCTAATGTTTTGACAAATAAAATGTTAATCAATTGTCCCATGTGATTGAACATGAATTTTATTTGCAAAAGACAACAAAGTGAAAAAGTAAAATGTTACCCCAATGTATGATGAACAAAAATTGAGTATGCATATAACTGATATCTCTATAATATTCCTGCAAAACTCAATAAATAATTGCATAGAAAACCATAATTTTGTCATATTATTCAAAAATATAAATAAGCGGTAAACTCTTCATTTTTAAATTTATTTTCACAAGTGAGTTTTTTCTAAGAGTTTTTTTTTTTATTCTGAATACATTGTATCATTGATTTCTATAGGGTGACATACCATGACATGAGAATGAGGACATGGTGCTAACTAAGTAGCCTCTTATAAGACCTTTGAAATTTTCATACTAAAATGAATTCATCTAAAAAAAAGTAGTAAATGTATACTCAAATAATTAGGCTCGCTAAACGTAGGCTAGGAAAGCATTAAAACAACCATTGGGACCACCATGTGATATTGGTTGGCATGGTGATAATAAACAACATAAAACAACCTGAAAACTTAAATTTTCAGTGTTCTTGAATCCATGAGTGATGAAATCACCACTTTTAAAAATGATAACTTGCATTTTTGGGTAATATTTTCCTATTTTTGAAGATTTCTTTATCTTTTGGAAAATTTCACCATAGTCTGGACAATTTTGTAAAACAAATCAATTTTTTGGTGATCTTGCAATATTCTTGGTGATTTCTCATCATTTTTTGTGATTCCATATAATTTTGGAGATGTATTTGTAAAAAATACACTAACAACTAACTTTGCAGGTGGTGGAGAGTCTCATCCTCCTATTTACAGGATAGGGATGGACTAACTTAAAGGGTAAGGTGGATCCCATTATAATTTTTCTTATAATGGGTTTAATGTGGTGACATGGCCTAACTCAGATGACCTAAGTCTTGATAATTGGGATTTTGGTCTAGATGACCCACATCTAGATAGTCAGATGACCCTATATATAGTTAGATGCTAAATAGCCTCCTTCTTCACTATCTACGTTATTCAATTCTTTGTCTACATCACTCACTTCATTGTTTTTATGAGCCATTTATGCAACCTCCTCTTCCTATGCAACTTCAACTATATGTTCAGCCTATACCTCCTCAATTGAAATCAAGTTGATCTCCTCACTTGTAATTAGGTTTATCAAGTTCACCTCCTCTACTTCCTAGCTAGGTTTGTGTCTCTTCTCCAATTTTTTAGGCTCTCTACACATCAAAGTGATCCCATAAATGACATCGCTAATATTGCACAATGGAACTACCATTATTTTCATACTCAATTCAACATTGTCTAGTCCTTTGGTGCTTTTCATGAACCACATTGTTGATGATATTATTCTTTGGAAAAATCTCCCTTTATGTTGCACATACCTATAGTGATGATTTTACATAATTACATATGTTCTTTATGTCATATTCATATTTATATTCATTACTCTTCTCTTCAGATTTATTTCCTTTATTTATTTCTCCATCCCAACTCTTGGATGATGCACTATTATCATTTTTCAAACAATTATTGTTTTCAAAATTATCACTTTTGCTATAAGATCCACTCTCATCATCAAATTCACTTGTAATGTCAAAATCAGTTCCATCTTTAAGGTTGCTCTCATCCTCATTGACATGACCTAACATTTTAACATATTTTCATCACTTTTAAATTTTAAATCTTGCTCAAAGGTCTATTAATATGATGTTGGAGGGACCACATTGGTTGTATTCCTACACATAGGAGGAATTCCCTCCATTAACCACATCCTCTTTAATGCATTTAATGAATCTTCCTCTAAACGGGAAAACAACCCACTCAACCTCTAGTTATAGGTCCAAACATACACTTTCTCACCCTATTACACTCTAAATTTTAAAAATGACCTCATTTTCATTGTGAAACAATCAAAATTTCTTCATAAATACTTCATGCAACTCATCCTAAATCTAGCACTTTCCCTCTAACAATCCCATGTACTAGTTTACTGTGATTCCATGAAATTCAATAGAGAATAACCTCCTCCAACCTACATTATTCTTCTATCTATGTGCTTTCCATTTCATGAGGTAGATTTTTCAATACCTAAATGGATTTTTTCACTACCATGAAACATAGTACACTTATGTAATATGCCAAAAATAGTTTTTCATAATATGTGGATTTGATATTGGAAATGGTTATTCATGTGTCCTCTTCACATATATCATCAGACACATACCATCATAATTGCACTTGTGTCAGACTCATCCTATACACCATAAACTATACCAACCTATAGTTACTCCAATGTTAGACTCCCATCCAGCTCTCCACTGAGCATACCAACCTGTAATTACTCTAGTTCTAAACTTCTATCTCATGCATTGTTAAACACATCATCTTTCATTTGATCCAATCTTGAACTTCCATCCCACTTACCATCAAACACATCAACTTGCATTACTTTGGTGCTAGACATTTATCATGCATTATGTGTATCACATAACATACTCCAACTAATCCTATCCTTCCCTATCACACCAGGTTAACTTCTCCATCAAACTTATAGTTAGATTTATCATGTGCAACTTCATTGGTGTGAAACAAACTATCATATTTATGTGCAGGTCTACACTTATACAAGATTTTATATCTACACATATGTTAATGCTTGTGTCAACTTGTCCATCTATACATGGATCTTCATTGCCTCCACACATGTTATTACACTCTTGTTCATCTTCATTAATGTGTACATTCGTGTCAACACATATTTTCACTTATAAAAATATTTTCATCAACATGCACATCTTCATCAACACACACTTTCAAGTTGGCATGTACCTCTTTACATACACAAAATTTCCCATTGGTTTGCACATCTGATTTATGCTTGGACACTTGCATGTCACTATCTTACATAAAAACTTACACTTCTCTCTCATACATGAACACTTGTACATCAAAAAATTTGATTGCTATCATAGATTTCTCCATTATCACATATTTCTTTGCCATTATGGACTTCTATATTTTCACCTATTCTTAGCCAATAGTTTCACTAAACATATCAATAATGTGTATGTTGTCAAATTCATCATTATATAACTCCTCACTATTGTGTAATTCCTCATCATTATGTAACTCACATTCATGTAACTCTTTTTTGTCATGTAATTCTCCATCATCACGTAACTCTCTACCATCATGTAATTTTTTGTTATTATATAACTCTTTGCCATAATATAACTCTTTGTTGTCATGTATGTACTACATGAATATTTATGAATCTCCTTTATGCATTAGCCCTTCATCAATATCAACAAACAAATCCATATCTTTTATTGTGACCTTCAATATTCCCTCCTCCCAAGGGAAATGACATCATCTATTGGCTACATTGTAATCATTCCATTGTTGTTTTTTCATACCTTTCCAAGTGATTTATTTTCCAAAACTCTATGTCATCAAAATCAACCCAGTTTCAAATAGGATATGATACAAGAATGTAAAAACAGAATACAATATATTGCAATACAATTCTATTCCACTTAAAAATAAAATATACAATGCAAATAGTTACAAATATAAATGGATACACTTCACACATGTATCTTATACAATAATGTTCTATAATACATTATGTTTTGATGAAAATCTACCAACAACACACAATAGACAATAACAACTTGCACACATACACCTCTCATATCTCTAACATAAATGCATGCTTATAGATATAATAGATTCGATAGGTGGTTGGCAACTATGTATAGTAAAATTTCACTACAATAGGAAAATCCAGCTTGTAAGGGAAATTTTGAGTTGAATTGATGCATAGTACTAGATGAGATGAGAGGACTTGAAGTCCCATCAATATACCAAGTTGTTGATGCTATAAATATGTTGAATATGTTGCCAAGGGAAAGAATGCGTTGAAAGCTTCTAAAAAATTCAAGACTTTCTGGTGGTAACTAAGTCAAGCCTTGTCATAGGTAGGAATTCTAAATCCTTTCCAATAGTAACTAAAAGGTTTACACCATTGGTAAGGCTTGCATTTGATCGACAACTATGAATTCACCTCTCAAAAAAAGAGGTGAGTTCATAAACTAATCCACCTCTTTTGATAATTGGGTTTGCAGTACATCATATACCTTGATGCAATTCAATAAAAGTGCTAGAAACATCTCAAAAAACAAAGCCTAAGAACAACAGATGGAGAAAAGGAAGGTGATATGGTGAGAGATTACTAAGCTTGTCTAAGGTTACTTACCCATATAAATATCACCCCTAAATATATGGAAACTCCAAAAGAATCAAAGAGCAAGCAAGGAGCATATCAATAGTAAAGGGAATTTATTAGAACAAGAGAAGAATAAGCTTTATCTAAAGGTATAATTATTTTAAACATTTCTTTGAGAAGTAGCCATGGGCTATTTTGAGCTAAAATTCATTGAAGTATGGCCTACTCATGCAATTCAAAAGCTTTTGACTAGACTAGTTTGTTATCAGACCATCAGAGGAGGCAAGCCAAAGCATTGGATGCTTATTCAAAAATTCTAGTAAAGCAAATGACTCATAAGGTAAAAAATTGGATGGAATTTCTAGGCATTGATGTCAACATGATTTTCAAAAGTTTTGGACAAGTAAAAAAATGCAAGAAGCAATTAATAACCTTCTACCTATATGAATTGAAACACTTTATCAAACTACATTAGTCAAGCTTTTAAGAACTCCGATATAATACAAACAACTAACAAAGAAGTAAAGAACAAAACGTAAAGCATAGTGACATCCCAAACCATTAAAATTAGTTTATAAATTATCTAGAATGCTAATAAGATATCCCATAAGGCACAAGGCACATCAACAAAATCCTAAAAGGTAAGAGATGCAACAACAACTAGAAAAAGGATCTTAACACAAAGGATACATGGCATTCCAACAACAAGCTATTATACCACGTAACATTTATCAAAGCTATAAAGTGGCAACCACCTTCAAGCATGATAAATCATATAAAGAATTATAACTACCTGATAGAGGATATGTAGAGAAAGATGAAGAGGTTGAGTGATCCCAACCCTAGGATCATGACCAACCAATTTTGACTAATAATTATAATATAGAAATTAGCTTTATTTTAGGCTAGCAAAAGCTATATAAGGAGAAACACTCCTCATTTGTAAGGGTAAAAAACTTTAGTGTTTGCCTTTTTGTGAGTTGATACTCTTGGTTGTTCTAATAAAAATCAAAGGTTGTTTAGCTTCTTTCTATCAAATTTCATTCGTCATTTACAATAATGAATTAAACTTTCAATATTTTATTTAAGCTTTGATGGTAGTAAATTTTGTTAGGGTCAATGTTGTTTTCCTTATTTCAAATTAGATTGAAGTAAATGTTGTTAGGCTTGATGTTGTTTGGATTATTAATTTTAGGGTATATGAGGTGTTGAATACTATAACAATCACACTCTTGATATTTCTATTAGTTTTAGTTGGTTCAATTTTGTTAGGTGAAATAGTTGTTTGGACTATCTGTTGGAATGTTTGGAATATAGGATGCTATGATTTTGTGCTTAATTTGCATGAACTTTGATAGAAGAAATTTTTGTTAGGTATTTTATTGTAGTGGCCAGTCTATGTTCATTCAACTTGCATTATTACCATTAGTCAAACTTCATTTACTTTTATCTCATTTTCCTCCTTTGTTCCTTGTTTATATTTTCCTTTTCTCCTTTCTTCTAAAGCATTCCAAAGGAGTCAATTTTCTCCAAAGGTTGCTTTGAAAGTAAATTTAGATAATCTAATATTAATTTTGGTCTGAGGTGCACATCTCATACCTATTCCAATTGGAAGATCAAAATATTCGGTATGCTTTATGGGACCAGAAAAATAACAAACACTTGGTTAGAAGTCAAAGCCACCATGTGCATGAGAACATTTGATATACCCACAATTTTGGATGATCAAGTATTAGTGAATAGATTGATCTCACAAGTGAATAGAATCAATTCATTTGGTAACTCCAATGTTGAAAGAGCTTGAGAAAAATGACCCTGTTGAGGACATAGATCTAAAATTGTATGTTCAGTAGATCAAATGCCAAGAAGATAAAATAACCAATGCAGTTTTTTGAGTTGCTAGCTATCTAGACACATAAGAAAGGTAAGTCACTTTCACCTATCTGAGTATTCTCAGTTTAAATACCCATACCATTATAGGCCATATCCTCATAGTCATATATTAGATCTACACTAGAAGTTATGGTGAAACACATTTCCCTAGCTAGAATTGTGCTAGACCCCTCAATCTCCCAAATATCCATGATATCCTTCAGTCTATATTGAAAGCTTTACCCTCCTGTCATGGGAGCAAAAGGAAATCCTATGGACATTATAAAGATATTACTACTTTAACTACTATTCATAATATTATCCATGAATATGTAATGGTCAAGTTGCTTGACCTATATTTTAGAGGTAAAATACTATCATGGTATCATTCATTAGAGGAAAGAAATATTAATACTTAGGCAAATATTGCTAAATCACTTATCCTAGATTTCAATAATATAGGGGATCCATTTTCTCTACTTACCTAGTTCAGCACTATTTAAAGGCATCCTCAAGAAAATGTTATGGAGTTTAATATCCAATTCAATAACTCCTAGAAGAGAATTCCTCAATAAATGAGATCATCACATGCCCAACATCTACTACCTCTATGATTTTACTCTCAACTTAGATCTTCAGATCTAGCAAACCAATGAGATGAAATTTTCTCAAATCTGCTAAGTGACTATTTTAGTTAAAAATGCACTCAACTTAGTTGGTAAGCTTCCTCCCAAAGTCATAAGGATATTTTCTTGATATCCAATAGCCAAGCCACCAAGCTCCACTTTCAGCCCCAACAAGCTCTTCACTGGCTAATTTGCTTGCACCTAAATCATATCCCTAGCTTACCAGTCCAATAAGCATAGTACCAACCATTATTTCCCTAGAGCAAAAATATTCATAAAAAATCCAAGAATTGAAAGTTATAATTAGGAATCTCATAAATAATGTGATAGTAACTAAGCAATAAAATGCTAAAAAAAATGATGGACATCAACAAAGAAGATACCCTTACATATCAAAATATGAAGGGGATTCTACCAGAAATGGTACCATAAAGTAAGTATCCCATGAAGTATTTATAGCTCCAAACAACTACTAGTGTTTAGCATGTATTGACCCGCATAAAGTTGACACCTATGTAGTTTATCAACATCAATGCCAACTAGTTGTAGCCTAGGAAGTATATAGAAAATCAAAAGGGTTTGTATGTATGCTGATAGATCTAGAGAAAAACCTTACTTCTAAAGAGCATCCAATCTCTTATTTATTCTCTACATATTGACAAGACCTAGGAAAAGACCTTTATAGTCAGACCCCCAAAAGTTGGAATTCTCCCCCCAAAAGTGCAAAAGAAGGATCAACCTAAGAGGCATACTAGGCTAGAAGAACTCGTAATCTACCAAAGGCTGAAAACACCAACAATCTACCAAAATTTAAAAGTGTCTAAGGAGTAGGCCAAGCTGAAAATACTAGCCTACCAAAGGCTATAAGCACTAGAAGTCTACTAGAAGTTGGAAGCTTTTAATAAACAAGCTAGACCAAAAGTGCCAAAGGCTAACCAAATATCAGAGGCACCAAAAGCTAATCAAAGATTGAAAGATCATGAGCAAGAGTTAAGAGAGAAAGTCCTAAGGAAGTTGTGGTACCCTATGATGAATAGGAAGAAAAGAGAAGAAGTTTCTCAGCAATATCAAAGGAGATTTGATCAACTACCCCAGAAGGAAGAGAAGTTATTTGAAGCTTCTAGTTTCAGTATTGTGGAAGAATTAAAGAAGACTTCCTAAAGAGTTAGTATGTACGATGCTTTATTGATCCATAAACAAATTGATCTGTTAAAGGTAAACCTACAAATCTAAATAGTATGTAGACTCACCCTTTTGTACTTCAATTTTATGCAAAATCATCCAACTAATGGTAAGATCAAGCCCTCTCTTAGCATGTAAAATATTAGATCTCCAGCCTTTTATGTCTTTATGCATGGAAAATTGGGTAGTACACAATTGCATGATGGATTACAGAACTTCCATAAAAGTAATGCCTAAGTTTTTTTGTGATCATATGGGTTTAGAATACACCCAAACTAGTATCAAAATGTTGTAGCATGACAAAACACTAGTATGGATAGTGGGAGATATAAAGGATATTCCGATGTTGTTGCATAAGGTTTTAGATATCTAAGTCATCCTAGAGATGATACCTTCCTTTGCTATTTAGACTATGCTTGGTGAGGGATTTTACAATAAATCTTGGGGGTTATTTATATCTAGAATACACTCATATGATAATTCCTTGCAAAGGAAAGAGTTTGTATCTATGCCGAGAATTTGAACCCCTACCACATATAAAAATATGAGAAGCACAGTGTCAATCTAGTTGAAGATGCTTCAGAGCATCCACAAGTGAAGATAGAATATTGGTTAGAGGGATCAAAGCTGATGGATGAATCACTAAAGGTAGGTTTTCCATGTTTGATCTCAATGCAAAAATCTTTGCAGACATGGAAAATTAATGCAGTCCAAAGTCAACTAATAGTCATTTTCAAGCTTCAACTAATCATGTGTTTTAGAAAATATACCCAAAATATCTAGAGTATTTCATAAGGGGTTCATTGATAAAATATGAGTATTCCATGTTTTATCTCAGTGCAATAGTACACATGAGCTTGGAAACTCATGAAGAGCAAGGCTTCAATATAGCACAATATTCGAAGTATCTAAATAAACTAGTAGAAGGGTCATGAGATAAAGATAAGTTGTCTTTGGTTAGTTTTAATTTTATAACTCACATAGGATTGTGTACTCCTCATTATTTGACAAGTCCAACACAATAAGAACTTATGGCTCAAGAAAATCACATGTTCAAGAAGACCAGCATGCGTGAGCATAATAAGTTTGAATTATTTTGGTCTAGACATTGTTGATTCTGATGAGTTGACAACATGTGAAATAGCTGATAGAGAAAAACACACAAATTTTTTTGTGTAAATATACAATATGTAAATAAACCTAATAGAATCTAAGTGTTGTATGGTTATCGATTAGATTAGGTGATAAATTA
Source organism: Wollemia nobilis (assembly GCA_028583015.1). Classification (NCBI taxonomy): domain Eukaryota; kingdom Viridiplantae; phylum Streptophyta; class Pinopsida; order Araucariales; family Araucariaceae; genus Wollemia; species Wollemia nobilis. The sequence goes on from JAQPPZ010000513.1 coordinate 19,450,937, forward strand.
ACGCACACACATTTTTGGGAAAATGCAATAGTCAGTTCACATGCATGGGCAAGGAAGGATGCCACAAATTGGAAGGTCCAATAATTAGTAAAACAACTACTAAATAGTGGATAATTTAGTTTTTGCTGACTCGGCTTCAACAAAATGAGCTTGCATGAAAAAGAGGATCAATTGGATAAAATTATTTCAATAACTTTCTTAGTTAAAGAAGTATATATAATGAGGATTCCCTTATCAGCATTTTACAACCCTTGATCAAAGTTGTCTTGAAAGTAAGATAGCTTATCTTCTATCCCCTTGAGGCCAAAAATTCCATAATTTCCCTCATATAATTCATTCCCAATAGACAAGGTTTCTATTTTTGGGCTCTTTATCTCCTGCAAGCAAAATTCCCCTATGAGTCACCAAACTATAGAGAAATTTTACTAAAATAGGTAAATCCACCTTGAAAGAGAATCTTGAGTTGAATTGATGTTCAATACTAGATGAGATGAGAGGACATGAAGCCCCATCAATCTACCAAGTTGCTTATGCTATAAATATTTTGAAGATGTTGACAAGGGAAAGCATGCACCGAAAGCTCCTAGTAAATTCAAAGCTCCTTATGCCATAAGGCTTCACTGACCCACTATATTGGAAAATTAATAGCTTACATTTATAGCCTTTCTAGTGGTAACTAAGTCAAGCCTCACCATAGGTAGGAACCCTAGAGCATTTTTCATGGTAACTAAAATGGTTCCACCTTTGGTAAGGCTTGCATCTAATCAATAGTTGTGAACTCATCTCTTAAACAAGAGGTGAGTTCATAAACTAAGCTACCCTCTTTTGGTAACTAGGTTTGAAATACATGATATAACCTAATGCAATTAGATAAAAATATTAGCAACACCTCTGGGAAGCAAATCCCAAGAAAAATAGAGAAAGAAAAGAAAGGTGACAAGGTGAGAGGTCAGTAAGCTTGTCTAAGCTTACTTAGCTATATAAATGTCACACAAAAATCTATGGAAAATTCAAAAGCATCAAACAAAAAGCAAGGAGTAGATCAATAACAAAGGGAATTCATTAGAACAAGATAAGAATAAGCATTATTTGAAGGTATAATTATTTTAAGAATATTCTCTAAGAAGTAATAATGGGCTATTTTGAGCTAAAATTTGTTGAAGGATGGCCTACCCATGCAATCCAAAATTTTATGACCAGACCATCTTGCTATCGAACCATTAGAGGAGGCAAGTTGGAGCATTGGGTGTTGATTCAAAAATTTTGATAAAGCAAATGACTTATAATAAAAAAGTTGGATGGAATTTTTGGGCGCTAATGTTAGCATGATTTTGAAAAGTTCCAAACAAGTAAAAAAGCAAAAAATAATCAATAGCATTATACCTATATAAACTAGAACACTTTTCTGGACTAAATCAATCAAGTTTCAAGGACTCTGACATAATGCAAATAGCTAGCAAAGAAGTCCAAAACACAAAGCAAAGCAAATTAAAAACCCAAACCATTTAAGCGAATTTGTAATTTTTTCGGTATGCTAATAAGATATATTCAAAGCACAAGGTGCATCAACAAAATCTTGAAAGGCAAGATATGCAACAACTGCAACAACAATAGACAAAAGGATCTTAAGCAGTTCTACCATTTAGTATTTGTTAGAGCTAGAAAATGATAGCCACTTTAAAGCATGAAAAAGCATATCAATAATCATAACTACCTAATAGATGATGTGTAGAGCAATATGAAGAGATTAAGTGATGCTAGCTCAGCCCAAGATCATGCTCGATTAATTTCGGATAATAATTATAATATAGAAAATGACTTTAATTTAGGCTAGCAAAAGTTATATAAGGAGCAACACTCATAATTTGTAAGGGTCAAAAACTTCAATGTTTACCTTTCTATGAGATGATGCTCTAGGATATTCTAATTAGAGTTCATGTATCATTTACAGTAATACATTACACTTTCAACATTTCATTTAAGCTTTGATGGTAGTGAATTATGTTAGGCTCAATGTTGTTTGCCTTATTTCAACTTAGATTGAAGTAAATGTTGTTAGGCTTGATGTTATTTGGATTATTACTTTTAGGGTACATGAGGTGTTGAATGTTGTAACAATCACACTTCTAATATTTTTGTTAGTTTTAGCTGGTTCAGTTTTGTTAGGTGAAATAGTTGTTTGGATTACCCATTAGAATATTTAGAATATAGGATGTTATGATTTTTATGCTTAATTTGTATGAGCTTTGGTAGGAGGAATTTCTATAAGGCATTTGATTACAGCAGCCAGTCTATATTCATTCAGCTCGTATTATTGCTATTAGTTGAACTCCATCCACTTTAATCTCGTTTTTCCCCTTGTTTCTATTTTCATTTTCTATTTTATTTTAAAACATTCCAAAGGAGTCGACCTTCTCTATAGGTTGATCTAGAAGTAAATTCAAATTATCCAATTTTAACTTTGGTCTGAGGTGCACATCTCATACCTATGTCGATCGAAAGATCCAGACTACCAACCTACAAATGAATAAGTCATTTACATAAAATATTAAAAATACCACATTATATACATTATTACAACACTTTGCTACATGGATATTATTACAAATACTTTACACACACACATTGTTACAAACACTTATCACTTAACATAATATGGTAATCTTTCACCATTTAATGCAATATGCCAATATTATGACAAATATTTTTTGTGTATGCATTTGTACACATATATTCATACACTTAGACATTAATTAATTAATTCATTCATTATGTAGACATGTCAATTCATTTACCTACAAATACCACCACAACTCCCTTCTCAAACCAAGACAGTTTGGACACTAAAGAGACAATATTTGGCTTGATGTTGGAAAATACATCATCAATTGGAGTAAACATTTCTTTCTCTTTGGATTTAAGCATTGCATGCATAGCAAGACTAAATCAGGGTATTTAAAAGTGTCTTCAATTACCCCAATATTGATGATCTATGAACTCTTGATTTGCCTATATTTTATCTTAGTTTTAATCTCAAGGACTATGAAAAAAGTAAGGTTTGATGAGTAGTAAATGTACAACCACGACAATGACCTCAAGAGTCATGTTGAGATTAATGGAAAAGACACTATGGGATGTTGTATGTGAGTTATATTTTGACTTGGACACAAGACAAATATTTGATGTAGATTGAGTTGGAATTTTTGCATGAATTTCTTGTAAGGACTTAATGCATGTATGCACGTTGTGAAGCACATGGGACTATTATGCTTGAAAATTTTGAAAGCAAAATGTAAGGTGCATATTTATTGTTGTAGTCTATAGTTGATTTAGAAAAATATCTCTCATTTATAAAAAAAATTATTTTTGCATTCCATAAAGAAATACTTGTTTAGGCAAAGATGCCTTCATTAATACCTTCTTTCAAAATAAAAATTTCAAGTTTGGGTCAAATTTCAAAGTTTTGAAAACATAATAAATTTGAGCAATGATCACATTGATATAAATATTTGAAATTTTTGTATGTTTGATCCTTATTAAAACTAGCTAGTTTCCAAGCATAAAACCACATATACTATATACTATGCAAACTAAAGAAGAAAAAATAGAAATAATACCCATACACAAAACATGACATCATGAATACTTAGGGAAATCCCTCTCAAAAAATAAAATCCATGAATGAATCATTAAAGTTTCTTATTCATTTCTAATTAGAGAAACAAAAGTTGATTTTTCCCATAAATTTAACTTCTATTAAAATACATAGTTATTATTGACTCATTTACACCATTATAAAGTGCTTCTCACTAGCCCTCTTACTCTCTCCATGTTGGAAATTTCCTTTCACTTATTTTGGATTCCAAACACTACTCCATTGTTGCCACTCTTAGCCTAGAATTTTGCTTTTAGTTGACTTCCCTTCAAGTATATGTCTAATTGATGTTTCATAATTCTAAGCATTTTTCAATGGTGTGAAAGTGCTTATAGGCGATGTGGAATACTTTGCCTCCTTATCTTCCTCTTCATAGGTTCTCTTTTTAGATTTGTACATCTCTACAATGCCATTTCCTCCCATAATTAATTTATAAAAAGAATCAATGGATCAATTAGTTTTAAGGTTGGATTATCTTTTAAACATCTTAATGGATCAATTAGTTGAATTATAAGATGATTTTAGGTGTCTTTATAAAGGAAAATGTCCAAATTAATTTATAAAAAGAATCACATTATTTAGTGTTTATAATGATCAGGTATTGTAAAACTATTGTAGAATTTATTTTGACATATTGAGGGGTCAAATAAATAAATTTTAATTGGATTTATAGAGTAGATAATACTTATAACCCTCTTCTAATCACACTCTATTTGGTAGTTTAAGATAGGTCGATTTGCAAAGGACATAATTTTCATAACCATGGCTTCATCTAGATTTGTTTATAAACTACATTAACAAAGTTTAAGCTTTAAAGTCCACTCTAGGAAGCCCAAAAATTGTGAAAAAAATACTCTATTCCAAAATGAAGTCCCACTTTGTATAATGGTATTGTTGTAGGTACCTCATATCTATGCAACACGAGTTCTTCCTTCTTTTCAATGTCATTTATGATTTATTTTTTGGTATTGATAAATAAAGGGGTTGAAGGGCCTCGATCCTTTACACAGAGCTCAAAAGATGTACAAGGAAAAACAAGAGAAGATCATACATGCAAGATAGCCATATCTTAGTAAAACAAATAAACTTGGGCTAAACCTGTTGATGGAGAAGCTGAAATAATATTCCTCCCACTATCCTTCTATTTAACATGGTTGATGCAGTGCTCAATGCTTTACATAACGGATAAAGAAACTGCTGACAATAATGTAATTTAGTGTGCTTCTGCTTTGCCCTCTTTATCTGCTGGATTCATTATCAGTTCTTATAATCTCTTCCAACTCCATTAGGACATATGACAAGACCTTGAAATTCTCAAATTTAACTGTCATATTCGCCATTTTATCGACAACTTTGTTTCCCTCTTTATAAATATGTTTAACTTGACTTTCTTCTAAGTTTCCCAAGCTAGTCCTAGCATTTGTAATTATTTAGAAAATGCTAGAATTAAAACATAATAACAATTCAAAAATCATATAAATGATTTTGATTTTTATAAAATAAATAAAATTTTGAGTCTCACAATTTTAGAGTACTTATAAAATTTTAGTTGCTATATATATATATATATATATATATATATATATATATATATATATATATATATATTTTTTTTTTTTCCAAACCAAATTAAAAAAAAAAAAAATAAAAAAAATATTATAAAAAAAATTGGATCAAAACAAAATCATTATTTTATCATTCTTGTTGGCATATTTATACTTTCTTTAAGGTTATTAACCATCCAATAAATATAATCATACTTAGCCAAGTAGTTATAAGTTATAACCATAACAACTAATAGGCTAACCTTCCAACTAATAACCTAGTAGCTTATAACTAATATAACCTAGGCTAACCTTCCAACTAATTATCTAGTAGCTTATAACTAATCTAACCTCCCATGAGATCTAATAATAAACAATTTTTAATAATGCAATATTTGCCTAACAAAACATACTATAAATAATTTGATAATTTATTTTTGGAAAAGTAGTTTGTTAAAAAGATGTTGTAGGTGAGTTGGAGAGGGCAGGGCAATCCTCCAAGGAAGGTTTCTGGTTCGAATCTCCACCTTACCAAACGCACATTGGATACCCAAAATCCAGTTGATAATGTTGGTTCGGTCAAGGCCGCGCCCCCCGGATGATTTTAACAGAACCTTCTGATCATGGTTTCTCAAACCAAGGTGGTCCCGCAAAGGTTTTTTCACTAAATTAAAAAAAAAAAAAAAATCTTTAATGATAAAACAAATGAAGACCATCTTTGATAAGAGTTGAATATGGTTTAATTAACAGGTTTTTTCACTAAATTAAAAAAAAAAAACACTTTAATGATAAAATAAATGTAAACCATCTTTGATAAGAGTTGAATATGGTTTAATTAACTTAATAGTAATGTTTTGTTATTTTAATAAACGTAACCCCAATAAAAACCACATAACTTATTATATATTAAAAAAATTAATATTTTTCTTTAATGAAATAACATTAATTCAATTAATTAATGAAAGTTAAATTTAAATTTTATGGGGGGGGGCAAGGGAGGGATGGCTCCAGCACCAGGTTCCCTAGGTCTGACCAGTCCCACTTCTCCATTTCCCTGCCCCCCTCCCGGGTCTGCTCTCAGGCCTAGTTTCTAGGTTCTCTTGTTTTCTCAGGTTTCCCTCTCGGCGGGGTTGTTGGTCTGCAAGGAGGGTTTGGTGGTTTCTTGCCCTGAGTTTTCTGGTTCAACGGGTTTCCAGCGTGCTTTCGGGGCTGTTGGAAGAGGGTTGGCTCTGGTTTTCTGATTGCTGCTCGGGATCTTCATCTGCGTTCTGTTGGCTTCGGGGGGCGCCTTTTCCCATAAACGGTTTTTCCAGTCGCCCCATGAAACCATTGTCTTTGGGATATCCTTGTAGATCCGAGGTTTGTTTATTCTTGTGGATGGATCTCAGGGATCTTTCTGTAGTCTGTTGTTTGGGTCCTGGGGGGTGCCCATGCATGCAGCTACATCTCTCCTTGGATCCATTCCCTGACAGACAATGGTGGGGCTAGAAGTTTTCTTGATGGTGGTTTTAATGGCTTGTTTCCTTTCAGGGTTTGATCTTGGGATGGGGGCTCAAGATCTTACAATGCAATGGCTTCCGCTATTTTTCTACCCGTCAAAATCCTTCTCAGTCATGGACGCTCACGGGACAGCTTCCCTTTCACTCCTCTGCAGCTTGCATCCCAATTCAGGGTTCCTGTTTGGCAGGGTTGTGTTCTTCTGGGCATGCTGCTGGTTTTCCCGCTGGGCGGGATCCACGAGTTCACGGGATTTTTTGCAGGTTCAGGGCGTGCTGGTTTTCCCCGATGGGGGGTCGTGGGTTTGTCTGCATGTCTTGGGCGTACTGCTGGTTTTTCCTGTTGGGCGGGTTCGCCTTATCTTGCTGGTTTCTCTGAAGGCGAGATTCTGGGCATGCTGCTGTTTTTTTCCTGCAAGGCGGGTTTTCCTGTTGCTGTTGGGTTTCCCGCGGGGTGGGACCTTCCCTTGCTGCTAGTTTTTTTCTTCGCTAGGCGGGACCCTTCACACCTGGTTTAGGGTTGGTTTGGTGGTTTTCCCACAGGCGGGATCTTCCAATTTTGTTGGTTTTCTCGCTAGGCGGGATTTCTCAAACATGTTGGTTTAGGGTTTGTGTGCCTTTCCTGCTTGGCGGGATTCCTAAACATGCTTGTTTTCTCCACGTGGCAGGATTTTCAGATTGTGCGGTTTTTTCCCCATGAGGCGGGATTGTAATTTTTTCTGTTGTTTTCCCTGTTGGGAAGGTTTTTAAATTTGCTAAGGTCCGCTAGGTGGGATTTTCTGTTTTTGACTTCCGGTTTTTCCCGTTGGGCATGATTTCCTTTGTGGTGGTCTTCGGAGGTTTCCCGCTAGACGAGATTTTATCTTCATCCTTGTAATGAGTCTCCCATTGGGTGGGATGTGTCATTTGGGTTTTAACCCTCGGTTTAGTCTTTTGACCTGTTATAAGAAGGTTTTTGGGATCCTTTCAAAACCCGCTTGTAATATAATTCCAACACACCCAAAAAAAAATTAAATTTTATGGTGCAATACAAATTTTTAGAAGATCGCACATTCAAAAAAAACATTCGTTACACCAACCTCTTAGAATAGTTCATTCGTTTCTTGGCACTTCGGTAAGATGTCATCGTCATTAATATTTTTTAAGCCTCCCAGAAATTTGTACCATAATCGAAATTAAAAAAATTAATTAATTCAAGAAAAACTTCCAACCATCACGAGAAAAATTAAAGAACTCGAATATCTAAAAAAAGGTCCCACCGAGACTTGAACTCGGGTTACTGGATTCAGAGTCCAATGTCCTAACCGCTAGACCATGGGACCTCATGCTTACGTCTTTCACAAATTATTGAATAGATACCCTACCTGAAATGTGCGTCTGCTTTCATCCTGTGATGTGGGTGGGTTCCATATTTTTAGATCTTGGAGCGGGCCCCTGCCTTAGAGCCCCCAGCTGGGTCGTAAGAGAAATAAGACGCCCCATCTTTCGTGTGAACCAGAATATCACTATTTCTATTTATATTTTCCAGTTCCACTGGCTCAAGTGGAGGCGTCATTACTTAGTTAAATAGAATTACATATTGTGGACAAATAAATTATATCAACATGTTAAGATGACCGCGTTCGTCTAAGAAATTTGCAGTCGAGCACCAAACATGTTTTCATCCCAGTAATCTCTGATGCGTTCTCTTCTGTTATAAAGTGATAGTTCTTGTTTTCAATTATGGCTATTAATTCTATAATGGTTTCTCTCAAGCGGGCATTTGGTCTAGTGGTATGATTCTCGCTTTGGGTGCGAGAGGTCCCGAGTTCGATTCTCGGAATGCCCCTTATTTAATCAATCTTTTTTGTTAGCAAACCTCCAGCTGATGTATTTGCGGGTAGTTATTTTGTTTTATCAGTGAGAGCCAGGTTCAATCTCCTTTGATAGCAAACCTCCAGCTGATGTATTTGCGGGTAGTTATTTTATTTTATCAGTGAGAGCAGGCACGAGTTGTGAACATTAATAAGAATTATTTAATTTTAAGATTACCAAAGATATGTGTTGGACTTAGTTTTGCAATGATGTTAGGGTTGTGAAAGAATCATGGTGATGTAACATCATTATAGAGCTAAGGTTTTGGAAAGAATGACAACATGGTGATGAAGCGTTAGGTAGGAGGCGTGCGGTAACAATCAAAATTAAACATTTAAAATAATAGATAATTATTAACATTATAGATGCATTATAATAATATTTAATTTTAAGATTATCAAGGATATGTATTTGGACTTAGTCTCTAGCAACATGGTGATGCACAATCAAAATTAAACATTTAAAATAAAAGATAATTATTAATATTATAGATGTATTATAAGAATATTTAATTTTATGATTATCAAGGATATGTATTGGACCTAGTTTGTAGCAATATGGTGATGCAACATCATTGTAGAGCTAAGGCTGTGTAAGTATGACAACATGGTGATGGGGTGTCACTCCAAAGCTAAGGTTTTAATAGAACGATAATATGGTGATGCAACGTCCCTCTAAAGCTAAGGTTTTGATAGAACGACAACATGGTGGATGTGATGTTGTTGTAGGGCTAGGGTTTTGAGAGAACAACAACATGGTGGATGCAACATCATTGTGGAGCTAGTGTTTTGAGAGAATGATAACATGGTGGATGCGGCATCACTATGAAGCTAGGATTTTGAAAGAGGCAGATTTTCAATTTAAGAGAAGTGATAATTAAACAATTTTTTTAGCTGGCAATATGGTGGACATGACATGATCAAGAGACCAACTAAAAGGTTATCTACAGGAAGTGTGGAATAAGCTCCATATAAAATCCTCACTTCAAAGCAATCATCACTTGTTGGAACATAGTATGAAGGATAAATGCAGTAAGGTTTGTGTTTTTTAAATTTTGGAAAAAAATCATGTAAGTTGGGTGAATTTGGATGGCTCCATGACATGCGTCTTGGAAAGAGCTTTGCGACACTTTTTTGAATCACTCAAAACAAAAAACCGAGGTCAAATTACTAAACCATGAAGTCCTAGAATGTATGGGTCAACGTGTTCAAAATTGTTTACAGAGGTATCTTTAGAAGGTCGTAATTTCTTCATTACTGGGCCAAATTGGACGAAACTGGTAACCACTAGAAATTTGGTTTTGAGGAGAGTATTTCTAGAGTGGTTTCTCAAAAAATGGAGATCAATAAGAAAGTTATGGCAGTGAAAAAATGATTTTTTAAAATGTCAAAAAAATAGTTATAACTTCCAAAATTCAATGAGTGGGTTTTAAATACCAACACTCATTTAAGAAAAGGGGCTACACTCATTTAATAAAGGTAGTTTTTTTTTCGAGCAACATATTGTGATAGATTTTTGCACAACACATTGTGAGGTCTTTTTGCAAAACACATTGTGATGGTTTTTTACAAACACATTGTGAGGGCTTTTTGCACAACACATCATGAGGGCTTTTCAGACAAACACATCATGAGGGCTTTTCAGACAAACACATTATGAGGGTTTGATTGCCACATGTGCAGTGGGAGAACCAAGAGGTAGAGGAGGAAGAGGCCAGAGCAAAGATTGGGGAGAACAAGCTGAATAATACAACCAATTTAATGTCAGTGAGGATTTGTATCAACTTTGAATTCCAATAACAATATGTCCAATTTATTTGGGTCGTGGTTTTTACCATTTTGTATTTCCACATTAAAAAATCTTGTGTTCTCTTGTAGTTTATAATTGTGTGTGTGATTTCTTTTCTGTAATATCTGAGTATTAATTTCAATTTGATAAGTAGATCAAATATCACATACAATATAAAGCATACAGTCTAAGCATGGATATATTTTACTAACCTAAGTTGAAGGATTAAGCAAAATCTATGATTTATTTGAGCAAAGAGTCAAGTTTTGGCTCTTTATGGATCAAGTTTGGTATCAAAGCAAATTTTCCTAAAGAATTGTGTATGCAAGGTAGAAGATCTCAAGGAAATGACTTAGCCCCATACAACCCAAAAATTGGGAGAAGAATGGTCATGTTGAGTTGTATTTTCACCCGATTGTGAAAACACACTCTCCGATAGGATTCGAGTTCCAAATCCTCTACTTGCAAAGAAATACTGTAAACAATTTCTCCAAGGTCTCCGCTATATTAGCATTTGGCATAAAGAATAATATTCAATTTGAACATTCGGAATACCTTAGTGGTTGCAAGTATCTGTTAACAAGGGGCACTATGGTTTATTTTATTATGAAATTGTAATGATTGTTCATTTAATCAGAATGAACTCAATGTGAATTAATCTTAATGATGAAATTATTTTATTTTTGATTTCGGTAGATTTTCAAGTATTTTATTTTAATGACTGTAAATTAAACTAAGGGTAAACTTTCGAGAAAATAAAAATGCAGAGAATTTAAAGAAATGAAAATAAAATGCAAAGAAACTAAAACTAAAGTACATTCAGAGTGTTACGATTCCTATTTTGACAAAACCAAAGATAATGAGGTTTTCTGCATACAACCTAACCTATTGAACCTGTAAACTCACACAATACAGATACGTTAGGTGCTGGTTTCTGGGGTTTTAACTGTGATTTTCAGATTTAGACATTCGCATGAAGCAACCAAGAAAACTTGCATTAAACTTCACCTATAAGCCTAAAAATCTGAAAGGGGGAAAAATGAACATTAAATCTAGCATGCAAAAAATAACTCCTTCTTTCTTGTCAATGAGATGCAACTCTCTGTAATTCTGTATTAAAGATAATGTATCAGTTTACAAGAACATAATGTTTCCAGTTTTAACAAAATCGGACAAAAGTGGAGGAAAACGCTCCACAAGCAGACCCAAAATGGCCTATCACCTTCAGCTCTGCAACTCTGCCCGTAGCGATTTCCAACCCCCTCTGGCATCTTTGAATGGTGTATTTAAACTTCTGAAACATTGTCTCTCCTTCCATGATGGTTCGTTTCATTTTTTGATGGCTGCTCGTTTCATTTTCTGATAGCTGCTCGTTTCACCTTCCCTGACTGTTCGTTTCACCTTCCATGTGCATGCATGTGCTTTGGTTTCCTTTTTATGGCCCTTCGCCGCGAAAATGTAACATGTCACGATATCACGACACTTTTTATATTTTGACAACGACCATGCAACATGTCGCAATATCGCGACACTTTTGCCTCCTTGCTCTCTTTTGTTGCTTGTAGCCGCAAAAATGTAACATGTCGCGATATCGCAACACTTTTTCCCTTTTGGCTTCTCTTTATGCTTTGAATCGCGAAAACGCAACATGTCGCGATATCGCGACACTTCTTGTTTCTCAGCTTGGCTGCCCCTTTTGAATCGTGAAAATGTAACATGTCGCGATATCGCGACACTTTCGACCCTTTTTGTCTTCTATTGCTTTTAGCCGTAATAGTGCAACATGTCGCGATATCGCGACACTTTTTCTTTCTTCCCTCTCTCTTTGCTTTGAATTGTGAAAACGCAACATGTCGTGATATCGCGACACTTTTTCTGTATAGCCGCGAAAACGCAACATGTCTTATTTGGTCGCTAAAACGCAACATGTTGCGATATCACGACAGTTTTCTCCGTGCTCTTTCTCTTTGCTTTGTACGATCGCAAAAATGCAACATGTCGCGATATCGCGACACTTTTCTTTTCTTGTTCCTTCTTGTCTTGTTTGGTCGCGAAAACGCAACATGTCACGATATCGCGACACTTTTTCTTTCTAGCTCTCTCTCTTTGCTTTGAATCACGAAAACGCAACATGTCGCGATATTGCGACACTTTTTCTATACGGCCACGAAAACGCAACATGTCGCGATATCACGACACTTTTTCTTTTTGGCCGTGATGGTGCAACATGTCGCAATATCGCGACACCTTTTCTCCTTTGGCCGCAAAACTGCAACATGTCGTGATATCGCGACACTTTTTCTATTTTGGCCATGATGGTGCAACATGTCACAATATCGCGACACTTTTTCTATTTTGGCCGCGACGGTGCAACATGTCGCGATATCGCGACACCTTTTCTATTTTGGCCGCGACAGTGCAACATGTCACGATATCGCGACACTTTTTCTATTTTGGCCATGACGGTGCAACAAGTCACGATATCGCGACACTTTTTCTCCTTGTGGTATTTTGCTTTTTTCCTTGATATTTAGCCTATGGGCCACTTCAGTCTTCTTGGAACACATGCAAAAAAGGTGGGTCCCCAATTTTGGGGTACGTTGTGGATCAGCCACAACAAATGGCGACTTTGTTGGGAAATGCTCCTAAGCATTTCGATGAGAACTCAACCTGAAAACATAGACTCAAATACAAGCGTCAAAAAATATCCTAAGAATGAAACTAGACGAGAAATACATGAAGCATTAGAATTATTAAGCATCAGCTCGATGTGTGCAATGTGCTTCATTCCCTATCGTTTGAAATTGATCAACATTCTATTGTCAGTTTCACTTATGATTTGTATGCAAGGCTATGAATGATTTGTGCAGGATTTGATGTATGATGAAGATGCTAGAGATATAATAACCTGCTTTGCAAAGGCTCAAACCTTCTAGTATCATGAACAAACATATTAAAACTGTCAAACCCTCTTAAGACCAAATAAATATATGTATACTAAATTAATTTACTAGATCCCAAAGTTGGTTATGTGTCACTACCATCTTGAACCCATGTGCAAGTGTAAGTGAAATTAGAACTTTGGGGAATAGGATTCCCAACCTAAGCGAGATGGGAATTTAACCCTATCATTACTATTCTGATCTGGTGTTCATTACCTCATCTTGAACAAAATGATTTAACTTGTTATGGATGAAACTATCAGGATAGCCTATCCGTTTGAGTAGTCAGTGGTCTTGCTTTTAGACAAGACATGTTGCCACGCATGAGCATACTCCACTGCCAGTTAGGCGTCTATAGCCCCGGTGGAGATTAACCCCATAATCCATGATTTGGCTTCATTTTTTATTTCTTGGACCTTGGGATGACTACCCATCCTTGCAAGGGACATGTAGTACGATCCTTCCAATCCAATATTAATGATGAAATGAAAAATATTTTCTTTGGAATTTCAAGTTCTAGAAGCTTTGGGGAATTAGATTCTCAACCTAAGCGAGATGAGAATTAGACCCTATCATTACTACTCTATGAAGGTCAAATCAGAGCTTTGGGGAATTGGATCCTCAACCTAAGCGAGATGAGGATTTAACCCTATCCTTACTACTTCAATTTTAGGCTTTAAGCATTATGGGAGTGGTAAAAACCACTGTTTTAAGGATTATGTTGCATGATAGGACAAACACGAAATATTTCTTTCGCCTCACCTTTTCTTCTAAGTATGGTTTTGACCGTTTTGCTCAAGATTCTCTTTAATATGCGTAGAACATGCTTGGTTCAAGATAGTTCGGGCATTAGTTCCCAACCTTAGGATCCTTTTAATATATGTTATGTAATAACCCTAAGAGGATTCGACACCTTTTCAATGATTGTACATGACATGAAGATGCAACTGAGATGAAATATATATGCAGTGTGGAATGTAACATGAGATATGAATGCATTGCTTCTTTTGAAATGCGGATGGAGTATATATCACCTACTTTACCATAATATGAAAAACTGACAACTTCATGCATCACAAGTTTCAAACGATATTCTTTAATGTGTTTGCAATATTCGTGGAGCTTTCTGCAATACAATTTCGATGTTTCATATTCTCCAAGTCTTAGTCAACATTCGTAAGGATCTAAGTTGACAAACCAAAAATGTCCAAAGGACCAATACACAAAACTTAAAACCAAAATGAGATCCATTCCGAAACCAAAACACGAAAACCAAAAGTATATACAAATGTACAAAAATTTTGGATTATCATTTTCTCGGATCCCAAACCTGATTAGAATTCTTTAAAAGATATATGACGTGATACGCATACCAAGTTTTGCAGGAATCCAACAAAAACAAGATCAAACCAAACAAAGAACCAAACCTCCACTTGCCCCTCTCACCATACCAATTTGATTTAATTTCATTAATAATCTTATGGTGGAGCTTCAAGTTTTCAAATTGATTAGACAATGATTGATATTCAATTTCTTTATGTCTATTCTTTAAGGTGCAAATTTCATAATTCCATTCATGATTTAGAACTAGGCTTTCTTTATTCAAAATGAAATTTTGTAAGCAAGAGCCTATTTCTAAAAATTTCAAAGCTAATTCATTTTCCATGTTCTTAGACCAATCAAAATTGTGCAACAATTTACAAGTATCAAGGATATTTAGTAAATGGGGATCATTAAGAATTTTTATCCTAGATTCAAGAATTAATTGTTGATGAATTTGATTTAGCAATTTAAGTGCATCAAGCTCCTTTTCATTCATTAAAGTAATGTTATAAAAGGTGTGGTTAGAAATTAATCCTTGTTCTTCATTCACCTTCAATGGCATTTCATCATAAATATCATTTGAATTATACAAATCTTCACCAAAATCTTGGATGTTTGGACACAAAGGTTGAGATTTTACCTTTTTCACATTTTCATTTACCAAGATTTGGTGAGGATTTGCAATTTCCTCTTTTACCTCATGGTCTTCGTATTCTTCATTGATTACTTGTTCATCAAACATACCAAAATTGGGCACCCAATTAAAAACATGCCCATCCTTTTCAACCCTCAAATATTCTTGGTCAAGGTGTATGTCAAGTAACTCATCTTCATGATCAATCGCTTTCGTTGCTTCCAATAGATCAACCACTTTGTCATTTAATTCCAATTCTTTGTTCACTATCCATGGTATCTCTTCTAAAACATCCTCAAATTGTACAGGAGTTGTACTATCTTCCTTTGAGTAGGCGATTATGTTGTCCTATATATCAATTGGCACACAAGTTTCATTAGCAGTTTTGGAGTGAGTGTAGTCTTCCCACTTCTTCCACGAATCATAGTAGTCATCCTCCAAGTTCAAGTTGTGACGTTCAACTACTTCTTCAACATCTTCCAATTCATCAATGTGCTTCTCATCTAATTCATCTTCACCTTCCTTAGATGGTTCAATTATTTCCAAAAGTGGGTCATTTTTTGAATTCCAATTTATAAGGCTATCATCGTCCAAATTAGTAACCCATGATTCGATTTTATCACAATTTGGAGGGTGAAGAATTTTTTGATCATTAATTCCAAGCTTCTCATCAAGAGTGTCTTCCAAGAACAAGTGGTGAAATTCTATCATATCTTCAAATTCATTTATTGATTTTCTTACAATTTCACTTTCAACCACTTCCTGTTCCACGATTTCATCCTCTTCTTCCTCATTCTCACTCTCTTGACGATATAGAGTTTCCACCACCAAAATGTTGTCCTCTCCTTGTTGATGTTGGGGTGGACCCTCATTTGGCACAAGTTCCAAATTATCCACTTAAGATTGGAGACAATGGGTATAGCTAGCAATTTCGAGATAATTCCTTTCATTATGCCCCTTTGTATTATGCAATCTACACCCCTTTTCCCACGCAAAATCAGAAAGATTAAGAATGGAACTAGAGTGACTTGGTCCTGTAGAAGTATCTATCTAATTAGCAATAGGGGAAGACACACCCCCATTGTTTGGATTTGTATTCCACTGTCTCCCTCGATTGTTGAAAATTTGATTTGGGTGAGGCGCATGGGATTCATACTTCTATTTTTGAACCAAATAATTACTCAATTTGTGAATCATCTTTTTGAGTTCTTCCACCTCTGAATAAATATCTTTAGGTTGAGCTACGTTATTGCTAGTTCCAATAGGATTTGCATAATTGGCGAGATCTTGACTTAACATTTGAGTTGGATTTTGAGCCACTTGATTTGCATAGGGATTCACACTTTGAATCGAAATTGGGTTGGGGACAGGAACTATAACCTGAGAATTAACCGGACTGGCTCCCTGCATAGTCTGCTGACTATTTTGCAAAAATGAAGGAATGGGGGCAATGGATGTGATTGGTTGAATTGGAATGGGTGCGTAAGCGGGTGTTGATGAATACGGCTGTTGATAAGGCAAAGCATTTATGCCTAATATTTGTGGTGCCATGATCTGATTCATTATAGGAGCTTGACCATACGAGCCATATTGTCCTACCATAGGCATCTGGGAAAACCCATAACTCTGTGATGTCATTTGTTGTTCAATGATCATAGCTTCATTGTAAGCTAGAGCAAGCGTGGTAACTTGAGGATTTTGCCTTGCAAACATTGCCATCATAGGATCCAATGCCCCAAAGTATATTTGCAAAGCTACTGCGAGATCAATGGCAAAATGCCGAATTGCTCTATTATAGCACTTCTAAAATCTCTGATTGAAAGTTCGGATTGGCTCACCTTGGCCTCTTTTGCACGTAATGAACTGATTATAGATGATTGTGGGATCTAATGGTGACCTGAATTGGTTGACGAAAGCATTCTCCTTTTGCGTCCATGACGTAATGCAACCAGTAGGTAAGCAAATATACCATTCGTAAGCCACTTGGTCTAGGCTCATGGGGAAGAGTCTACAAGCCACATCTTCATGTTGAACGTGCAGTCTTATCAAAACATCCCTATAGGCTTGAATATGTTCTTCTGCGGTCCTTGGGCCATCCGGTTTGTATTTGGGCAAAAATCTCTCTATATTCCTAGGGATCTCGTGAATATCCCCTGTAATATTCAAAGGAATGTTATGGGCTCCGTACCAAGGAGGTGGTGGAGGTTGGTCCATTTGATTCAAAATCGATGATGATAACCCTACAAAACCTTGACAAAACTCTCAGTACCTCCAAGAAAACCTGCGAGACAAAGAAAATCCTGTAATTAGTGAAATTCATAGAATAACTTCCAAAATCAATCCGTTAGTCATGACAGAAGGAACCTTGACAAAGCAGTATTCTAAAACAATGCAGAATCAAAACACATTATTCCAAACATATTATTCCTGTATGAACAATCAAAAAGTGTTAGGACAATGAAATAAACCGATTCGGCCCTCCTTCTAGCGCCAATCTGTTGAGTTGTATTTTCACTCGATTGTGAAAACACACTCTCCGATAGGATTCGAGTTCCAAATCCTCTACTTGCAAAGAAATCCTGCAAACAATTTCTCCAAGGTCTCTGCTATATTAGCATTTGGCATAAAGAATAATATTCAATTTGAACATTCGGAATACCTTAGTGGTTGCAAGTAACTGTTAACAAGGGGCACTGTGGTTTATTTTATTATGAAATTGTAATGATTGTTCATTTAATTAGAATGAAATCAATGTGAATTAATCTTAATGATGAAATTATTTTATTTTCGATTTCGGTAGATTTTCAAGTATTTTATTTTAATGACTGTAAATTAAACTAAGGGTAAACTTTCAAGAAAATAAAAATGCAGAGAATTTAAAGAAATGAAAATAAAATGCAAATAAACTAAAACTAAAGTACATTCAGAGTGTTACGATTCCTATTTTGACAAAACCGAAGATAATGAGGTTTTCTGCATACAACCTAACCTATTGAACCTGTAAACTCGCACAATACAGATAAGTTAGGTGCTGGTTTCTGGGGTTTTAATTGTGATTTTTAGATTTAGACATTCGCATGAAGCAACCAAGAAAACTTGCATTAAACTTCACCTATAAGCCTAAAAATATGAAAGGGGGAAAAATGAACATTAAATCTAGCATGCAGAAAATAACTCCTTCTCTCTTGTCAATGAGATGCAACTCTTTGTAATTCTGTATTAAATATAATGTATCAGTTTACAAGAACATAATGTTTCCAATTTTAACAAAACCAGACGAAAGTGGAGGAAAACGCTCCAAAAGCAAGCCCAAAATGGCCTATCACCTTCAGCTCTGCAACTCTGCCCGCAACGGTTTTCGACCCCCTCTGGCCTCTTTGAATGGCATATTTAAACTTCTGAAACATTGTCTCTCCTTCCATGACGGTTCGTTTCATTTTCTGATGGCTCGATGGTCGCTCGTTTCACCTTCCCTGACTGTTCGTTTCACCTTCCCTATGCATGCATGTGCTTTGGTTTCCTTTTTATGGCCCTTCGTCGTGAAAATGTAACATGTCACGATATCGTGACACTTTTTATCTTTTGACAGCGACCATGCAACATGTCGCGATATCGCGACACTTTTGCCTCCTTGCTCTCTTTTGTTGCTTGTAGCCGCGAAAATGTAACATGTCGCGATATCGTGACACTTTTTATCTTTTGGATTCTCTTTATGCTTTGAATTGCGAAAACGCAACATGTCGCTATATCGCGACACTTCTTGTTTCTCAGCTTGGCTGCCCCTTTTGAATCGCAAAAATGTAACATGTTGTGATATCGTGACACTTTCGGCCCTTTCTGTCTTCTATTGCTTTTAGCCGTGACGAGTGCAACATGTCGCGATATCGTGACACTTTTTCTTTCTTCCCTCTCTCTTTGCTTTGAATCACAAAAATGCAACATGTCGCGATATCGCGACACTTTTTCGGTATGGCCACAAAAACACAACATGTCGCGATATCGCGACACTTTTCTTTTCTTACTCTTTCTTGTCTTATTTGGTCACAAAAATGCAACATGTCGCGATATCGCGACACTTTTCTTCGTGCTCTTTTTCTTTGATTTGTACGGTCGCAAAAAAGCAAGCCCAAAATGGCCTATCACCTTCAGCTCTGCAACTCTGCCCGCAACGGTTTTCGACCCCCTCTGGCCTCTTTGAATGGCATATTTAAACTTCTGAAACATTGTCTCTCCTTCCATGACGGTTCGTTTCATTTTTTGATGGCTGCTCGTTTCACCTTCCCCGATTGTTCGTTTCACCTTCCCTATGCATGCATGTGCTTTGGTTTCCTTTTTATGGCCCTTCGTCGTGAAAATGTAACATGTCACGATATCGTGACACTTTTTATCTTTTGACAGCGACCATGCAACATGTCGCGATATCGCGACACTTTTGCCTCCTTGCTCTCTTTTGTTGCTTGTAGCCGCGAAAATGTAACATGTCGCGATATCGTGACACTTTTTCTCTTTTGGCTTCTCTTTATGCTTTGAATTGCAAAACGCAACATGTCGCGATATCGCGACACTTCTTGTTTCTCAGCTTGGCTGCCCCTTTTGAATCGCAAAAATGTAACATGTTGTGATATCGTGACACTTTCGGCCCTTTCTGTCTTCTATTGCTTTTAGCCGTGACAGTGCAACATATCGCGATATCGTGACACTTTTTCTTTCTTCCTTCTCTCTTTGCTTTGAATCACAAAAATGCAACATGTCGCGATATCGCGACACTTTTTCGGTATGGCCACAAAAACACAACATGTCGCGATATCGCGACACTTTTCTTTTCTTACTCTTTCTTGTCTTATTTGGTCACAAAAATGCAACATGTCGCGATATCGCGACACTTTTCTTCGTGCTCTTTTTCTTTGATTTGTACGGTCGCAAAAAAGCAAGCCCAAAATGGCCTATCACCTTCAGCTCTGCAACTCTGCCCGCAACGGTTTTCGACCCCCTCTGGCCTCTTTGAATGGCATATTTAAACTTCTGAAACATTGTCTCTCCTTCCATGACGGTTCGTTTCATTTTTTGATGGCTGCTCGTTTCATTTTCTGATGGCTGCTCGTTTCACCTTCCCTGACTGTTCGTTTCACCTTCCCTATGCATGCATGTGCTTTGGTTTCCTTTTTATGGCCCTTCGTCGTGAAAATGTAACATGTCACGATATCGTGACACTTTTTATCTTTTGACAGCGACCATGCAACATGTCGCGATATCGCGACACTTTTGCCTCCTTGCTCTCTTTTGTTGCTTGTAGCCGCGAAAATGTAACATGTCGCGATATCGTGACACTTTTTCCCTTTTGGCTTCTCTTTATGCTTTGAATCGCGAAAACGCAACATGTCGCTATATCGCGACACTTCTTGTTTCTCTACTTGGCTGCCCCTTTTGAATCGCAAAAATGTAACATGTTGTGATATCGTGACACTTTCGGCCCTTCTCGTCTTCTATTGCTTTTAGCCGTGACGAGTGCAACATGTCGCGATATCGTGACACTTTTTCTTTCTTCCCTCTCTCTTTGCTTTGAATCACAAAAATGCAACATGTCGCGATATCGCGACACTTTTTCTCGTATGGCCACAAAAACACAACATGTCGCGATATCGCGACACTTTTCTTTTCTTACTCTTTCTTGTCTTATTTGGTCACAAAAATGCAACATGTCGCGATATCGCGACACTTTTCTTCGTGCTCTTTTTCTTTGATTTGTACGGTCGCAAAAATGCAACATGTCACGATATCGCGACACTTTTCTTTTCTTGTTCCTTCTTGTCTTGTTTGGTCACAAAAACGTAACATGTCGCGATATCGCGCACTTTTTCTGTATGGCCGCAAAAACGCAACATATCACGATATCGCGACACTTTTCTTTTTTGGCTGCGATGGTGCAACATGTAGCGATATCGCGACACATTTTCTCCTTTGGCCACGAAACTGCAACATGTCGCGATATCGCGACACTTTTTCTATTTTTGCCGTGATGGTGCAACATGTCGCGATATCGTGACACTTTTTCTATTTTGGCCGCGATGGTGCAACATGTCGCGATATCGCGACACCTTTTCTATTTTGGCCGTGATGGTGCAACATGTCGCGATATCGTGACACCTTTTCTATTTTGGCCATGACAGTGCAACATGTCACGATATCGCGACACTTTTTCTCCTTGTGGTATTTTGCTTTTTTCCTTGATCTTTAGCCTATGGGCCACTTCGGTCTTCTTGGAACACATGCAAAAAAGGTGGGTCCCCAATTTTGGGGTACGTTGTGGATCAGCCACAATAGGTCAGATTTGATAAATTGGTAGACCAATCAAAACCTAACTCTCCAACAATGTCCAACAAAGAATTCAAGAGAAGATTTCTTGAAATGGAAGACACTTTCCAAAGTTTGATGGAGATTATGCTTTCTAAAGAAAAAAGAAAATCAAGGAAGGGAAGGAAGAAACCATATTTAAAATCTGAGACTGAGTCTAGTGTTGCCAATGGTGAGAAAATGGAGGTTGAAGGATCCCACTCCAAATAGCCTAAGAATGTCTCATCACAACCCTTGACTATAGATCCATTTAAAATGGAGGTCAAAATTGATATTCTAGCCTATGAAGAGGAGTTAGATCCTAAATAACTAGATGGGTGGCTGAATAAATTTAAGGTTTATTCTAAGTCTTACATAGAGGTATAACATACCAATTTTGTTAGATTGAAATTGGGTGGCTATGCTCTCTCATGGTGGGAGGCATACTCAGTTGGATTGGCAAGAAATCAATAGCTAGCTATGGAAACATGGGCAGAATTTGTGAAGGCTATAAGAGCTTAAATTTATCCTATTGGCTATCAGGATAATATGAAGGAGAGATGGCTATTTTTGAGACAAATGCAGGGCCAAACAATCCAAGAATACACCACAAAATTCAAAAAACAAGCCATGTTAATGGGTGTTACTCTTCGAGATCTTCAAATTTTTAAGAAATATGAGTATGGTTTGTCTTATTAGATTAGGATAGAACTAGTATTATTTGATACCTAAGACATTAATGAGGTATGCATTAAATCCACATACCTAGAAATGAGGGTCAAAAAGCCAATACAAGTTAATAAGACATTAAATTCATCTAAACCCTCTAAGCCTATAAAGAAAACCAAGGGTTCCAATACTAAATGCAAGAAGAAATCAGGGGCTACAACCACCAAATCACAAAAGGATGAAATTTTTTGCAAGGACTATAATGTTGACACTCATTCAAGTGAGGACTGTTGGAAGCTACGCCCTAAAAAGAGGCCAAAATGGTGGAACAAGGGAAAGAAGAAATCTACTAATACTGCCAAAAAGGTTGAGCAGGAGGAAGAA
Source organism: Wollemia nobilis (assembly GCA_028583015.1). Taxonomy (NCBI): domain Eukaryota; kingdom Viridiplantae; phylum Streptophyta; class Pinopsida; order Araucariales; family Araucariaceae; genus Wollemia; species Wollemia nobilis. Next base: position 19,473,556 of record JAQPPZ010000513.1, read on the forward strand.
GGGTGTTTTGAGTAAGAGGATGAAGTAAAGGTAGTGTGTGCTATCAGAATTAAGCCTTTAAGATAGAAGCATACCTCTAAGAAGGAGAAACAAGCTTTAGAGGCCAAGAAAGAAGAATTATTTTGGGTCTACATACAAGTGCAGAGAATGGAAGTTACATCATTGTTTGACAAAGGATCCCAATGGAATTTAATTTTTGAGGATCTAGTGAAGCAAATGGGATTGAAGACTGTGGATCATCCACAACCATATCCATTGGAATGGGTGCTGAAGAATGTGGAGCTAAAGGTAACCAAGCAATGTACTTTATAGTTTTATGTCAAAAATAAATTCCATGATGTAATTACTTGTGATGTAGTACCTCTTGATATTTACCAAGTAATTTTTGGTAGCCTATATTTATAGGAAATAGATGCTTTGTTTAAGTGGAGATGCAATATTTGAGAGTTGAAGAGAGGTGGAATCACATATGTGATTAATTCTAGCAGGTTGGAAAATAAGTTCCAGCTTGTGATAACGCAGCAGGCCAAGCATTTGGTGAATGTAAGCAAGATATTTGTGCTATTGATGATAAGGGGCACAAATAGTAACGTGCAGTTCAATAAGGAGGTGGAAGAAACCAATTATACTCCCCAAAAATAGAAGGAATTGGAGGGATTGCTGCAAATATTTAGCCGATCGATGGAAGAATCAAAAGGCTTACCACCAAAGAGAGAAGTGGAGCATGAAATTTAGCTCTTACCTGATTCACCTCTACCTAATATTGGGCTGTACAAGTAGCCTATAATTGACTCAGATGAGGTGAAGAAACAAGTTCAGGAGTTACTGGATAAGGATCTGATTCATCCTAGTGCATCCCTAGCTAGATCTCCAATTGTTTTAGTCTCGATGAAGGATGGAACATGGAGGATGTGCATTTATTATAGGGCACTCAATAAGATAACTATTAAGAATTGATACTCACTACCACAAATTGATGATCTACTGGACCAAAGTAAGCATGAAAAGTATATTTCTAAGCTGGATCTTAAATCAGGTTATCATCAAATCTGGATGAAGACATAGGACATCTGGAAGACTGCATTCAATATCAAGCAAGATCTGTTTGAATGGTTGGTGATGTCATTCAAATTAACAAACGCCCTAGATACCTTCATGAGGTTGATGAATAATATTTTGAGACCTTTCCTTGATAGGTATGTCATTGTATTTCTTAATGATATATTAGTTTTTAGTCCAACATGGGAAGAACATATTCATAATTTAACATCAATTTTTGAAGTTTCAACAAGGGAAGATTTGAAATTGAATCTTAAAAAGTGTGAGTTTGGAAAGAAGTATTTAGTTTATTTGGATCATGTAATTGGGAATGAAGAACACCAAATACCCAGACTAAATTGAGAAGTTTTATTAGGGTAGCCCAATACCTTAGAAAGTTTATTAAGGATTTCTCACATATAGTAAGACCTTTGTTACAACAGTTGCACAAGAATAGAAATATTATTTGGAAAAAAAAGGAGAAAAAACCCTTCGAGCTGATAAAGGATAAGTTATACAATGCACCTATGCTTTCTATTCCAGACATGAGGATGCCTTTTGAGATTGATATGGATGCCTCAGGCCATGCTATGGGGACAATTTTATTCTAGCAAGGTAAACCTATATGTTATTATTTTGAATTATTTTCAAGGGTTGTTCTTAACTATCCTACGTATGACAAAGAGTTATTCACACTTGTCCAAGCAATGAAGAAATGAAGACATTATTTACTGGGCAAAGAAACCATTGTGCATACGGATCATGATCCATTAAAGTACTTGCAAACTTAGAGCAAGTTACAACAGTCCAAGAATTTTAAATAGATGGATTTCCTACAATAGTTTAATATCCTAATCACATATAATAAAAGGAAGATAAATAAGTTGGCTTATATGTTGTTTCATCCTCCCATAAAGGTTGCTTCAATTGGAATGGAATTGAAGCCTTTTTCTTTTGAAGAGTACAAGGGCCAATATGAAGAAGATGTTGAACTTGGGAATAAGTACAAGTATTTGAAAATGGAGTGCAAGGTAAATCTAATAACCTTTTTCATTAGGAAAATGACGTTCAAAGAGGAAAAACTCTATGTGCCCAAGGGAGACAAACACTTACAACTGATAAAGGAAGCTCACACATCACTATTTCCTGGTCATTTTTGTGTGCACAAAATAGTAGCCAACCTGCAGCGATATGTCTACTAGCCCAATATGCAAAATAATGTGTCTAACTTTATCTGTGGATGTGCAAATTGTAGCACAAGTAAACCCAACAACCACAAATTGGGACTGTAAACACCTTTACCAGTTCCTAATCGACCATGGGAGAGAATTTCAATGGACTTCTTGGATGGATTTCCAACCACTTAGAGAGGTAATGATTATTTGTTTGTTATAGTGGATAGATTTAGTAAAATGGCAATTGTTGTACCTTGTAAGAAAAATTTTACAGTAGAAGGTACAACTAAACTATTTCTTGAACATATATTTATTCATTTTGGATTTCCTAAGAGTATCATTTCAAATAGATATACTCACTTTCTTAGTAAATTTTGGCTTGCATTATGGGGAATGTTGGACACTAAACTGAAGAGATCAACAATATTTCATCTACAAAGGGACGGAAAAACAAAAGTGGTAAATAGGATAATTGTGCAGTTGCTGAGGAAATATAATCAATTAAATCTAAATATATGAGATGATATTCTAGCATATGTTCAATACTGCTACAAATGAGCAATAAATTCATCTATAGGATTATCACCATTTGAGGTGTGTTATGGATTTCTACCTCATTCACCATTTGATGGGGCCTTTGAGAGCGGGCAAGATCTAAGTAGCTCGAAACTGAAATTAGATAAAGCATTAAATTTAATTCAAAATATTCAATTGATACAAAAAAAATAGAGGAGAAACTGAAGTAAACTCAACAACATTATAAGGAACACCATGAAAAACACAAGGTAGCTCATGATTCCCAAGTGTGTGATATTGCATGGCTACATTTAAGCAAGGAACGACTGAAGGGAGAAGGTAAGAAATTGAAGCCTAATAGATATGGGCTATTTAAAATTTTAGGCCAAGTTGGGCCAAATGCCTTCCAAATCGAACTCCCAAGTTGTATGCAAATGTACTTTATTGTCAATGTGGACAACTTGAAGTTGTTTGAGCCCTCTTTGTTGGATGAGAGAGAAGATGCTCCAATATTGCCTAAGTTGGATGATTTAGTCTCAACTGAGTTTGAGGAGGCAATAGTAGATTTAATTTTGGATAGGAAAATACAGACAACATGCCAAAGGTAGGAATAATTATGGCTGGTATGTCCTAAGAGAAAATGCTAAGCAAGGCAAAGTGGATCTTCAAGAAGCAAGTGGAGAAACAATATCCCCATCTAAATAAATATGATTTTGAGGGAAAAAAATCCTCCAATGGAGGAGGTCTTGATCAAGATACCAACTAAAATATCATCTATAGGAAGTGTGGAAGGAGCTCCGGATAAAATCCTCGCTTTGGAGCAATCAACACTTGCTGGAACAAAGTATGGAGGATAAATGTAGTAAGGTCTATGTTTTTTAATTCTAGGAAAAAATCATGGAAGTTGGGTGAATTTGGATGGCTCCATGATGTGCATCTTGGAAAGATATTTCTAACACTTTTTGAATCACTCAAAATGGACAACCGAGGCCAAAGTTATGGTCAAATTATTGAACCACGAAGTCCTAAAATGTATGGGTTGACGTGTTCAAAACTGCTTATAGGGGCATATTTAAAAGGCCATAATTTCTTCATTACTAGGTCAAATTGGATAAAACTGGTACCGTTAGAAAGCTGGTTTTGAGGAGTGTATTTATAGAGTGGTTTCTTAGAAAATGGAGGTCAACACAAAAAGTTATAAAATTTAAAAAAGGGCTGTTCAGAATGATAGAAAAGTGGTTGTACGTTCCAAAATTGAATGAGTAGTTTTAAATACCAGCACTCATTTAATAAAAGGGGTTGGTTTTAAATACCAATAATGATTTAATAAAAGGTTTGGTTTTAAATAACAACATGTATTTAAGAAAATATGCTACAGTCATTTAAGAAAGGTGGCTTTTTTTTTGAACAACACATTGTGATAGATTTTGCACAACACATTGTGAGGTCTTTTTACCTAACACATTGTGATTGTTTTTTTTTGCAGATAAAAAAATTGTGAGGGATTTTTGCACAACACATCATGAGGGATTTTTAGACAAACATATTGTGAGGGTTTGATTTCCACATTTGCAGTGGGAGAACCGAGAGGTAGAGGAGGAAGAGGCTAGAGAAAATATTGGGGAGAACAAGTTGAAGAATACAACCAATTGAATATCAGTAAGGATTTGTATCAGCTTTGAATTCCAATAACAATCTATCTAATTTATTTGGGCCATGGTTTTTACCATTTTGGATTTCCATGTTTAAAAAATCTTGTGTTCTCTTACAATTTATAATTGTGTGTGATTTCTTTTTTGTAATATCTGAGTATTAATTTCAATTTGATAAGTAGATCATATATCACATAAAATATAAAGCATACAATCTAAGCATGGGTATATTCTACTAACCTAAGATAAAGGATTAAGGAAAATCTATGACCTGTTTGAGAAAATAGTTAAGTTTTGGCTCTTTACGAATTATGACATTGCTATGGAGCTAGGGTTTTGAGAGAATGACAACATGGTAGATGTGGTGTTGCTATGGAGCTAGGGTTTTGAGAGAATGACAATTGGATGTAGTGTCAATGTAGAGCTAAGGTTTTAAGATAATGACAACATGGTGGAAGCGACATCATTACGAAGCTAGGTTTTGGAAAGAGACGAGTTTTCAATTTATATCTTTGGATGTAATGAGGACTATAAACAATGCATTTATCTGTGCGTGTGGATCTATATAACACAACGCGAGTTTTTTGTGCATATTGATATTGTTAATAAGATTGTTGTTTTTGTTGTTCTCATGGAGGTAAAGTGTTTAGAGGGTTAGGGTTTGTTTTGAAAAACACTACTGTGAAGGAGGATGAAAATCATAATTGGGATGGCTAGGACTTAGTGTTACTAGCACATATATGTTACTCCTATTCAACGCAATAATTCCCCTTGAACGATAAAATTATGAGAGCAACAACATGGTGGATGTGGAGTCGTTGCTTCTTGCATCCGTGTTGTGCAATTTGGTGAAAAATATCTATAAAAGAGGAAGAATGCAGCTTTGAAGCTTGAAGGAGTTGCCAAAATTTGATTGCTACTGGTAACCGTGAAAGGTTATATTTTATGAACGTATGAAAATTCGTGAAGATAAGGTGTGGGCCCAATGGAAATATGATTTGGATAAAATAATGTATGGGCTAATCAAAGTAATGAGTATGAATATTAGCTTCAAGAAGTTCACAAAGAATTTAATCGAAAGTGGAAGGAGCATGAGAAACAACTAAATCGAGATGTGGGTGTGCATGATTTCTATTCTACTGTGGAACTAAATTTTTGTTTAGAGGATTCAAAGGGAAGGGAGATCCAGAAGCCCAAAAATGTTGGTTTAAATTTTGTCTTTTAGTGTTTGTAAGGTTGGGGGTGAACCCCAAACCCTAATTTTATGGTTGATTTAGACATTTGTGGTTTATTTAGAATTAGTTGGAAGATTATTTTTAAAAATTTCGGGTGAAATAGAACTCCTAGGCATGTGAAATAGGAGGTATTACCGAACCTATGTTACCTTTAGTAAAAAGGAGTTTCATAATTATAATTTTAATTTTGTAAAAGGGTTCGAACCCTTTCAAAATTCTAATTTTACCCTAAGAAAAAATGTATAATTGTCAATCATTTTAAATATATAAAAAAATAAAAAATTTACAAATATTTCATTAAAAATAAATGGAATGAGATTTATATAAATATTTAATTACATGCTACTATGTGTACAACCCAAACCCAATCCCCTCGCTATGTGTACAACCCAAACCCAATCCTGTTGCATTCTCATTTTGATTTTGATTGTAACTCTATTTTATTTGGAGTTTCAAAATCTTCATCCTAAGGCCCAAAAATTTATATTATATACATTTTTATTATGGGTAGGTATAATGAAACACTTGCACCTACTATTGTTGGTTGAGTAAATATGACAAATAAAAATAGCAATATTAACAAAAGGTCTCATGGAGTTCATGGGATAGGCTAATTAGTTGCTGCTAGTTGGCTGAGTAAATATGGTATATATAACTAATAACCTTAAAAAAAGGTCCCATAAAGTCCATGGGATAGGCTAATTAGTTGCAACTAGGCGCTTGACTAACAAGTAACCTAGATTTGATTTTCGTAGAGGAAAGTAGTAAACCTGAGATGACTTAGTAGGTAGTTATCATATTTTACCAAAGCAAAATGGTAATAATTTAAAATTTTTAAAGTTAGAGAATATTACATTATTTGGGTCATGTAAATGTACCACCTTAGGTACATATTTAGAGTAGGAGATTACTTTAGGGGGAAGTTAGCTAGTTACTTCAAGTAATGTAATAAATGCACAAGTGGTAATGTGCAAGGTGTTCCCTTGTACATCTAGGTAGAGTGTTGGCCAAGGAATCTATATTCCTATATAAAGGGCCTCATAGTAGTAGATTAGATCAAGAAAGTATCAAGTCAAGTTCTTATCTAGTGTAGTGTAGTAGATAGTAGTGCTCATGTATGGAGCACAATGTAGCTCTTTAGCTCATATTAATGGAGTGACAATTTCCTCCATACTGCATTGTAATTTCATAATTTCTATTTATAGTATATTTTAGTCATATTGTAGACTCACTTGCTTTCATATTTATTGCATCTTATTAGGACCTATGTTATATCTCTTCCACTGCATATATCCTCAAAAGCTAACAGTGGTATTAGAGCCACGATGAATCAAGATAGGAGGACCTACATCCATCATAAGAGAAGTCTAGTAGGTCAAGAGGAATAGGGAGAGCTACCATTGCTACTATTGGCATGCATCTTTGCAAACCAGATCTACCATTGTGTGTTGTTGCATGTAAAATATGCTATTAGGATTAATTGATAGAAAAGCCACAATAGTCAATAAGGTTAGAAAAGTGAGGATTGAAATAAATCTTAGTTGCAAAAATTTTGAGATTATATTTGGCTAGAGTCTTTCCATAGAGTTGCAGAAAAAACTTGTGAAGACTAGGACTTAGCATTCATACCACTAGATTGACAAATCAACTAGTGAAGATTATTATCTCTAGAATTACAAATTCTTCAATTCCCTTTTCTAACAAATTGTTGCAGGAAAATGAGATTCAAAAAAAGGTTGGGAAGCTTCCTACAAGAGAGTTAGAATCATTCTAGAACTTGCAGCAACAAGAAATAAAATTGAAGATTTCAAAGACCTTGAGAAATGTCTCATTGTAAGAGTTGCAATCCTACAAATTGTAGAAGTAAATAAAAACTACAGTAGCCTTATAGAAGACTTAAGGAAGAAGAGGCCCTAGAAGTTAAGTGATATAAGGAGATAGAATATTTATGATCTCCATTCAATATCAATACCTGTAGATTGCAAAAGCAAAAAATTCCATAGAAGCCTTGATCAAGAAAAATATTGTAGAAGCCTTAATTTTGAAGAAAACTTCAAAAAAGAATTCTTGATTCAGAAGATAGATTCCTAAATCAGAAGAATACTCAAAATAAGAGTTCCTAAAGAAAACTTCAGAAAATAATTCATGATTCAGAAGATATATTCTTGACTCAAGATAATACTCCAAAGAAGAGTTCTTGAAGAAAACTTCAGAAAAGAAATATTTATTCAGAAGATAAATTATTGATCCAAAACAAAACTCCAGAAAGGATTTTTTGAAGAAGACTCTAGAGAAGAGTCCAAGAAATAGGAGATTTGTGATCTCCTTTACTAATTAAATATTTCCTTCAAGAAGGAGCTGAAGAGATCAATAGAAGATCTCATTGAAGAACTTCCAATATTGGAAGAGATAGAAAGGGACTAACAGAGCCTTATTCCTTATCAGAGAAGCAACATATTTTAGAGATCCTAGAAGAAGATCTCATCACCAACACTTCCAAAAGAATAAGGTTGAAGAAAAGGTCTTAGTTGGAATACCAAAGAAGAGACAAGATAGAAGACCTTGGAGAGGTCTCAAGGAGGAAAAATAAGAAGGCTTGGAGAGCCTTTTTGTAGATCTCAAAGAAGCATCATCAAAAGAGAACCTAGGAGAACTCGTTAGAGAAATCCACTACCAAGGAGAAGTTTTCGATAGTGAAGAAGTTGGGACAATTATTGTCATCTAACAACAAGTCCAAGAGAAGAAGGATTTGGAAAGGAGTACCAAATCCCATAATAAGAATCCAGTGAAGACCTCAAGATATTCAAAATCTTGAGAAGAAGAAGATCCTGTTTGAAGTCAAAATTTGACAAGAAGCTTGAAGGAATATTTAGATAGAATAAGTCTACCAAATGCAGGAGATTTGGAGATTGCCTCTCATATCAAGGAGACACAATTCAGAGAAAGGAGTTCTCTAAATCTATATTAGAAAAGCAAATATCACTGAAAGGATCAAGCCACCAAATCCAACGCTCAAGATAAAAAGTTCAAGGCTATAGTTTGGTGAAGTAGGAAGTTATTTTGGACAACCATTAAGAATTTGCGAATTCAATATTGCAAGGCAATAACTTGGTGAATAAAAAACACCAAGATATACATCTACTTCAGAAGCCATCAAAGAGGTAAGCAACTTGGGTGTAATTAGGTTCATTAATTAAACTTCAAATTGGATTATTATCAGACTTTGTTATGGCACCATATTTAGATTGAAAGTTGCAAAAAAATATATTGCATTATAGTATTCAAGTGTAAAAAGAAAAATTTCATCTTAAGGATTATTTGCACATTAAATAGGAGTTGGATATTTTTGAAAGAAAGAAAATTATCATCTACCTATTTTCTATCTAGAAAGAAAGAAGACTATATCCTACAATATTGATTGTAGTGAAAAAATATAGAATAATCATTAAGGGTAAATTACAGATTACTCTTAAAAGTTGTAGAGATTATTAAGTTAATCTAAAATTATTTTGAGAGTTCATTTACTAGAGCAATAAAGTGAGATTGTTGTTACCATTAAAAGTGCATTGGCACTATACTAGTTGATCTCTAACTAGTTACTCTTAAAATGTTAGTTTATGTTTGTTAATTGTTAAAGATCAAGGACACAAAAACCAACATATTATCAAAGTGTCTAGAGACACTATTTGGTGCATAGAACCTGCAACATTTCGTGGTCCAAAGAAGCCACAAAAATTAGACCAGATTCCTCCAAGGAGTGGAGAAGAAAGCTACCATAAAAATCAACAATAGAAGCTTTAAATCGAGACTTGGTGAAAATCAGTTTCAAAATGCACTAAAGGCTATTTACAAAAGAAATAATGCAAAAATTACTTCTAAAAAAGAGCTTCTATCTACGTTGTTACAAGCTTGGGTTCATTAACAAGCAAAAGAGAGAGTTGTCTAATTAAGAGGACAACTCCAAAATCTTCCATTGCCTACTTCAAATGTTGCCATACAACCAAATATTGTAAAAGAGGTGCAAAAGAAGGTATTATATTCTCAAAAGTATTTACCCTTAATCTAATCTACCCTATGTAGGAAGAAGGATAGGTATTAGGTGCCAAAAGGAAACACTCTTCACAAGGAGAAAAATAATCCAAGGTAGTCATGTAAAAGCATTCTCCAAGCAAGGTAAAAGGGTCTTCCAAAATGCTCATATTATCTATGATTTGGACAATTGAACCCACAAGAAAATGAAGTACAATACAAGAAAGGAGAAGCATTATATTCAAAGGGAAAAGAGTACATAAAAGAAAAGAAGAAAATCACAAAGAAGTGGATGTACATCTAAAGAGTAACATTGGAGTAGCTCAAAATCCATAAGAGCATTTCTAGAAGTCTGCAAAATCACTACTCCAAGTTTCCAAAGTATTGCTCACCATTCCAACTAGGAATAACTCACTCCAAATGCCAATGAATGCATACAACAAAAGATCTATTTGTGTTGTATTGATAATAAATGTATTGCAAAGATACGTTGAAGAGGAATTATGTAGAAATCCCATGCACAAAAGGAAGGTGACACTTGTCACCTAGAAGGAAACCCTAACGTTTCCACACGAGTGGCCATCCATTGCAAGCTTGACCAAGAAGGCCTTACAGGGAAGAAGGTTGGTGCATTAGAATAAAAGCAATACTTATCACCAAGAAGCATGAGCACCCATTCAAGACTATAATTATTATTCCTAGGTGTTATAGGACATGGATGTGATACTTGTCACTCACCTCAAGATTCTATTTGAGGCATAAAATACCAACGAACAACATTGAAGGCCAAATTTGTAGTAGCATTAGAAGATGAGTTCGTGGTAAAATTACATAGTAGCATTGACATCATAACAATAGTAGGAAGAGAGCATTTAATGCTCCTAGTCAAAGTGGTCAGATGTAAAGCATCCATTGTCCAAGCAGTACCATCAAAGGTATCAAGAAACTAGTTGTCATATTTTTCAAAGAGAAGCTAAAGCCTACGCCCATACGTTGGATATCATGATCAAAAGAGCACTAAAGAGTGTTTCCATCTACGTCTGAAATACAATGCCATATACATAGAGGTTTGGTGCATCATAAAGGCAAAACTTTACCTTATCTAATTTTATTTCATTAATAGGGAGACATAAGGTAGAATATAAGGTTGAAACATTAAGAGAAATCAACCATATTTGAAAGCAATATTAAAAGGAAAAATATATAGCCTAATATTTGCAATCTAAAAGCATAGGAGAAATAAAGATTTCTACCTGATAGATTAATTATCTAATATTGCAAATATCATTGTTTTCTAAAATTCCATATTAGGGAGTTATAGGGAATACTACACCAAAGTAGGTAGTTGGAATTTAGAAACATTTATTATCAAATTATCAAAGGCTATAAGAGAAGGTTCTATAAGGAAAATAAAGAGTACGAAACTCATTACTATACTTGTCTCAAAACTACATTAAAGGGATAAAACAAATCCAACAAATAGAACCTCATCAAACTAGAAAGTGCTTAAATTCAATAGGAGAAATAAGGTGTAAAAGAAGTTGATTTTTTCTATTCATAAAACTTTACAAAATCAACCCAAAATTGAACTACTATTATCAAAAGCACTTTATCAATCATTCAATATATCCAAAATTACTAGGGAGACATAAGGCATTCTACAAAACTTGATAATAATAGCATGCATTCAAAATTTATCAAGTACTCAATCCATTTAGGATTCATAAGGTTTCTACAAATTCTACAAGGATTCTACTAATTCACATCTCTTAACTAGGGAGATATAAGGAAGCCTACAAAACCTAAGCACTAAAATGTTCTATCAAATCAAAGCTCATAACTAGGGAGTCACAAGGGAGAACACTTTAGAAGACTCTGTAGCACCCTAAAATTGGCGCAGTAAACCTTAGCAATAATTAAAATTACCTTAGTAATAATTCAAATTCAAATTTTCAACCCCGAACCACCTTTTAACCGCTTTCCTCATTTTCTGTGCCATTTTTAGGATTTGTTGTGACCGTTGGACGATATCGTCGCCGATCAGACGATATCGCCTCAGATCGGACGATTTCGTCTGGACTAGGACGTCCAGACGATTTCGTCCCAAAACTGATTTTTCATAATTAGCTTCTGTTTCAACGGCGTCTCTAACCTGGGCAAAAGCGTGTCTGTGCGGTTAGAGACCTCCCCCATTGGAGATCTCCCAAATTGGGATGATCTCCAACCTCCCAACCTCCTTCCTATGCCTATTTAATCTTAGGCCCTCCCCTTGACATTCCCCTGGCTGAATTTTTTTGTACTTCAAGTTTTACATGCATTAGAATGTCTTAGACTACCATTTGCCTTCGTATTTTTCCAAGTTTGTTTGCAGGAACTTTGTTATTCTTCAGCCGGAGCAAGCTCAGATCGTCGTAGACGATCTTGTACAATCTCGGACGATCTCGCACCAATTCGAGATGATTTCGACTACAGTCAACATTGGGGGCAATCAGTGCCCTGAGTTTGCATTCTTTCTCCATTATCTATTGTTTTGCTTTGCATTAGTTAGACTTATTACTATTTTGCATCCTGGAGTTCACCCATATAGCTTAAATGCATGATAAATCATAATTTGACATTAAATCATTGTAATGCATTCATGTTCTTGTTTATAATTATCAGTTTAATATTATTATTGTCATTTTACACCATTTTCCTCTATTAGCATTGCTGCATTTTCTATGTTTTGTATCTATTTCTCTGATTGCAGGTCTCTGATGAATTCGTCAGATCTCAGATGATCCTGTCTGATCGCAGATGATCCTGTCATATCAGAGGTGATCTTGACTGCTTCAAAAATCAGAACCTCCATCAGACATCCGGATCAGGTATGACTTTTTAATCTAGCTTATTCTCTGTGTTTTCTGTTCAAATCTATTTTTTGTATTCATTTAAATCTGCATTTCATATAGAACAATTTAGATTCATTTGGCCAAACCTAGGATTTGAATGATTAAAGATAAAATTGAACACATCAAACACATTCCCAACCTAGGCGTGGAAACTGCCATTCAAAAGTTTCCTGGTGAACCCACCATCCATCGAAAAATCACCTTAATACACCTCCCCCGAGAGGCGGGACCTTCCAAAGGCCTCTCAGTTCGAGGTATTGTCCCATCCTTCCCGCATCCCCCTTTCGGGCGTGGATCCTTTAGCCTGAAGGTAAGGGTGCGGAAAATTTGGAACGATACATTTTGGTGAACCCGACGTGAAACTAAAACCTTTTGAAAACCAAAAAAAAAAAATAGATGCATTTAAAATCATTAGAAAACTACTAAGTTGCATATCATGTTTAGATGGTAGCTCCTAAGAAAAGACAAGCAGTTACTATAAATGTTAAAAATCAATTAATAGCCATAGAGGTTGATTCTTTGTCTAGAACATCTCAAACATACAGAGTCCCGCCTTTGTGGGACGAACTTAATAGGAGACTAGGTATCATTTCATCTAGGTCAACAGAACTTAAACAAATCAAGAGGCTTGCCCTAGATAGAATCCTGGATCCTCATCAACTCATTTTTTATCATGAACTTCAGAGAGCTTGCCATAGGTGGTTAGCTTATAGGAGAGCTCTTGTGTCTTCAGAATTGTTCACCTTCGAGGAATACCTCGAGAACGCAACCACTATACACCAATTCCTAGGTCATGTAGAAGATCAAGAGGTCATTCTTACGGATAGGGAAATATGGAGGAGAGTTCCTAGAGTTGTGTTATATCGAGAGTATTGCCATGAGCTTTACTTCTACAAAATAGAATCTGAAATAGATAATATCACTATAGCACTTTTTGTCAAATTCTTGAAAGAAAATTTTCAATTTGAAGAAGAACATTTCATGACTCCTGAAGAACTCGAGCCCATTAATGATATTTATAAATTGTTTATAGAAAACTAGATCATTGCTTTCATTATTATTATTTCTTGCATTTTGTGTGTTGTTTGTTATCTTTATAATATTGTTATAAAAAAACAAGAAAAACCAAAAAAACATAACAAAAATCAAAACATTTTATTTTAAATATTATAGTAGGTATATAATTAAAATATATACCTCTTAAGCTTGTTGCATATATATATATATATATATATATATATATATATATATATAAATATATTTTTGCTGAAATCTAAGTTTAAGCACAATGACTAAACTTAGGAATGGTAAACAAACTGAAGAAGAAGAAGAAGATTGGTTAGGCAAGAAAAACAAAAAATTAAATGCCCTTCCTGAGGATCCAATTCCAGAAGAAGAAACTCTAGAACAGCCAGAAGATGACCTGGTTGAAGAAAATGAACAACAAGAAAATGTTAGAGAGGAAGGATCCTCATCCCCTAGAATGGCTCCAGATGGAACTGTTACTTTTGATAACATAGATCATTTTTGGAAATTCTTCAATAATAATATTGGTGCTCTTAATATGGCAGTTCGTATTGATAGAGGACAAATTAGTGACACTCAAGCAGCCATGGAACATATGTTTGACATACACACTAATCCCTTGTCTTTCGTTGATCAAGAAAGTGATAAAGTTGGACCATCCAATATGGATATGGCCGCTATAATTCAGAACATGCAAAAACAACAGGTTACCCAACCTCCTAAGGAACCTGTTATTGAGCCTAAAATCATTCCCACACAAAAGAGACCTTCATTCACTGCTTTATTTTGCCAAACTATTGATCAATATGCTTCAAATCGACAAAAACCTAAAAACAAGCCAAACACCAATTTTCAACAATCTGGGATACAACATAATACAACTTCAAAACTTCTTCATAACACCCTTCCTACCAACAATTTACACAATAGCAATATAGCATCTAATCTTCATGTCCCTCCATCATATGCTCACCAATCCCATATTCATGCTCCACCGAATCAATATGGTGGGCAAACCAATAATCTGGAAGCCATGGTGAAACAGTTAGCTTCCCGCATGGACCAGATGGATCCCTACCATCCCTCGTACAATTATCGAGAGATGTGTAGTCAACCTCTAGATCCTATAGTTGTAGCACAACCATACCCTAAACACTTTCCCATGCCCGTCCTGCCTATATATAAAGGAACTGAAGATCCCATAGAGCATCTTCGCATGTTTAGGATAGCATGTCATGATATATCACATGATGACTTGTTATTACTAAAAATGTTCCCAAAAAGTTTAGGAGGAATGGCATTAGAGTGGTACTATCAATTGCCCACTCATTCTTTGAGAAATTTTGAAGAGACCATTGAATCTTTTGTGCATCAATTTAGTGCCTATATCGAAAGGCATGTAACCATTAAAGATTTGTACAACTTAAAACAAGACAAAGATGAATGTTTTGCTGATTTCTTAGCTAGATGGAGGCAGTTGATAGGAAAACTGCACTTTGTGCTACCTTATAGGGAAATGTTGGACATTTTTATTAATAATTTGCAAGAACAAATATCTTATGAGTTATCAACTGCTACCTTAACTACCTTCGATCAGGCTATAGACTTAGCTCGAAGAGTAGAAGATGCTCTCATTAGGAGAGGCCAGCTTAGGAAGAAAGATGATGAGAAAACATCCAGAAATCAATATAAAAACAAACAAGTTGTAGGTGACGGAGTCACTGACAGCAGAAATGTTGCTAATATCAATACAACGAAGACAACAAAAAAATTTATATTGAAACCTCCTGATAAACCTCCTCGAGAGTTTACTAGATTGAATCAACCATTATCAACTATTCTACCCCAATTACTCGAAAGAGGTTTGATTCAATTACCGGCTATCCGGGAACCTGATCCAACCATACCCGGATACAGAGCCGATTTACACTGTGATTTCCATAGAGGGCCTGGACATTCTACCAACTCTTGTAAAAGGTTAAAACATAAAATACAAGATCTGATTGATAATAATGAGATGGAGGTGCAAGCCTTCCAACCTAAACAAAATGCTCCTAATAATGCTCAAAAGAACATTCCCCAAAATCAAAATCAAAATGCTAATCAATCATTAGATATATTTCAACATCCTTTACCAAAACATGGTAAAGAGGTGGCCAATCAAATTGAGCATCATAATGTCCCTCCTCCTACCCGATATGTAGGAACTATTAGCGGACATTTACCTAATCATGATTTACAAAAATTTGACACAACTTTATCCATGGTCACGACCAGGCCCCTCCATAATATTCAAACACCGGATCTCTGTGATGTAGAATCGGATACTGAAAGTGACATGGAAATCACTTCAAATCAATCGAATAGTTCTGAAGATGAATCAGATCCTATTCAACCTATCACAGATTCTATGGTTCCGGAAGAACCATTTCCTAGAAGAGTTACTACTCGACCCTCTTCTAATCAGTTCCTTTCTAATGAACAAGCTATAAATGCTAGACCAAGACCTATTCAAGCATCCTCAATATAACATTGTAGGTACCATCGGAGTCGTTACCAGACAACAAGCTCAAAATTTTCAACAAGAACCAAATCAGAACGATGGATCAACCCCATTTGTTTTGAAAAATCCCAATAAAGGGAATCATGCTCCTAATGTTCAACCTAAACCTCCTTATAATATTAATGAGCAATTATCCAATACTACAGCCAGAATTTCCCTTTTGGACCTATTAAGATCTTCTCCTACCCATAGAGATGAATTGATGCTCACATTAAGCCAAATGATGGTACCACAAAACATTCAACCTGAAGCCATGACCAATACTATCATCACTAGAGAAGTTGATTGTATTGATTTTCGGGATAAAGATATCCCGCAACATAGTTTACATAAGGATAACCCCTTATATATTACTGCCCTAATAGGAGATGTAGCAGTCAAAAGGGTTTTGATTGATAATGGTTCATCTCTAAATATTTGCACTTTTGACTTCTACCAAAGATTTGGGTTTAGAAGTGATGAAATGAAGAAAACTGACATGATCATAAAAGCTTTCAATGACGAAACACAAGAAACGTGTGGAGTTATCACCATCCCATTGCAAGTTGGTCCGAGAACCTTAGATACGACCGTGTTTATTGTACATTGCCCCGCATCATACAATATACTCTTGGGTCGTCCTTGGATCAATGCAATGCGGGTTGTCCCATCAACTTTACACCAATGTGTTAAATTCGAATTTAAAAATCAGTTGGTCACTATCCATGGTGATCCTAGACCCTTTGATATGTGTGCTTTGGCAGAACCTGTTGGAGTCCAATTTTGCCCTGCTCTGTCATCCACACATCCTAATTCTTATTTTTCATCTAAACAATCTTCTAAACAAACCACACTAGAACCTCAAAAAGATCTTAAATCCACAACCAATCCTTCATGTTCTATCCCTATCATTTCAAAACCTATAGACCCATCTATTAACACCTCTACATTATCTACATCTATCATACCTTCCACATCTAAAGATATAGGGAATGATCCTTCTACATCTTATGCTCTTTCTGATGAACTCTTACCTGATTTATCTAAAATTCTTATATCAGAAAAAACAAATGCTTCTATGCAAAATTCCATTATCTTAAGTAATTTGCCGCCATCTCCTCGTACTTTGGGCCTCCCACAACCTATGGGAAGTACTTACCAAGTCGGGAGTTGTGCCTTCATTTATAAGGGATATGACTGGGGAAGAATACCTAGGAATATCAAAACTCATCATGAGGGATATGCTCGATGTTATTTTACTAATGAGTATATTAAAGCTAAACCTATAATGCTTAAAATGGGATATAAAGGGAAAGGCTTGGGACCTTTCCAAGATGGTATGAAAGAACCCTTTGAGGTAGAACCATGGCCCGCCCGATGTGGTGTGGGCCTATTTCCTAGTAAGGGTCAACCCTTCCCTTTTGAAGATGATGATCAACTCATATGTTATCAAGATTATTTGGATGGGCGTGATGATTTGCCTCTAAAAAATCAGCCATTTACATGCAATATGCTATCCATAGCTTATCCTGAAATGATTGTTGAATCCGATGATGAGTTGGAAGGAGATATTTTCCATGATGTCTCCGTTGAAGAGATGTTACACAATGGTTTTTATTTTGATGGTTCTATACCTACTATAGCCCAACTTGAGGCCACGACTCCTCAAGATGAATTATCCAAGTTAACCTTAAAAGAATTACAAGAATTGGGCGTTTCACCCGCCCCACCTAATTTTGAAAGAGATCTACACATGGAAGTAGAAAACGTCATTAAAGTTAACATTGGAACCGAGGATAATCCCCACATAATCAATATTGGATCAGAATTAAGTCAAGAAAAACAAGAGCAATACATTGCATTCCTTAAAGAATATGAAGATGTCTTCGCTTGGACATATGAAGATATGCCAGGTTTAGACCCTTCGTAGTCATGCATCACCTAGTAGTCCATCCGGATGCTAAACCTGTTAAACAGAAACTTAGAAAAATGCATCCCAAAGTGGCCTTGCTAGTCAAAGGGGAGTTAGAAAAACTCTTGAATGTTGTTTTTATACAAGCTATTGATTATGCTGAATGGATCTCGAATGTAGTTCCAAGTCACCAAGAAAGAAGCTACCAAAGTTAGGGTTTGCACAGACTTTAGAGATATTAACGTTGCATGCCCTAAAGATGATTTTCCTCTTCCAAACATGGATCAAATCATTGATTTTACTCGCTGGGAGTGGAATGATGTCCTTAATGGATGGATTTTCTGGTTATAATCAGATCAGGATAGCTCCTGAAGATCAGGCTAAAACAACCTTTATTACCCCTTGGGGTACCTTTTGTTGGAAAGTGATGCCATTTGGCCTAAAGAACGTAGGTGCAACCTATCAACGAGCTATGACTTATATTTTTCATGACATGATGCATGATATCCTACATGATTACGTAGATGATATCATAGCTCGTTCCATCAAAGAAGATGATCACTTAAAATATTTAAGGACAGTGTTTGATCGGTTAAGGGAATATCTTATCCGACTAAATCTTGCTAAATGCATATTCGGAGTTAAGTCCGATAAACTCTTAGGGGTTATAGTTTCTTTACGTGGCATTGAAATTGACCCTCTCAAGATTGTGGCTATCACTGATATGCCCGCACCTACCAATATATCTGAGTTACGAAGTTTACAAGGTAAGCTTCAAGCTATCCGTCGCTTCATCGATAAGCTGGCGGACAAAACCGGTCCCTTTCTTAAGCTCCTTAAGAAGGATGTCCCTTTTAATTGGGATGACGAATGTAAGGAAGCTTTTGAA
Organism: Wollemia nobilis; assembly: GCA_028583015.1. Taxonomy (NCBI): domain Eukaryota; kingdom Viridiplantae; phylum Streptophyta; class Pinopsida; order Araucariales; family Araucariaceae; genus Wollemia; species Wollemia nobilis. Next base: position 19,492,461 of record JAQPPZ010000513.1, read on the forward strand.
CTTCTCAAACAATACCTCCTTAACCCACCTGTGCTTTCACCGCCTAGACCTGATCGCCCATTTATCCTATATATTTTAGCTTCAGATTTTGCTTTAGGAGCTATGTTAGCTCAACTTGATGATGAGAAAAGAGAACGTGCTAATTATTATATTAGCCAAACTTTAATTAGTTATGAAACCCGCTACACAGCATTAGAAAAACTATGTCTAGCAATCATATTTTCTACACAAAAATTATGCCATTATATGCTCAGTCAGAAAACTTATGTCATTGCTAAATATGATCCCTTGCGGTATCTCATGAGTCGACCTTATTTATCGGGTCGCACAGCTAAGTGGGTTCTTGCTTTGAGCGAGTTTGAACTCACGTTTATAGGACAGAAGTCTGTTAAGGGTCAAATCATAGCAGATCAATTAGTTGTTGCACCCTTAGAGTCTACCCATCCCCTCATCATTGAGTTTCCTGATGAATGCCTTCAAGTAGAGGCAGACCATGTTGAACAATGGTCCTTATACTTTGATGGAGCCCGATGCATGAGTGGGGCTGGTGCAGGTATTATTTTAATATCTCCACAAAAACACATTATACCTTTGTCCTTTAAATTAACATTTGCTTGCACCAATAATACTGTTGAATATGAAGCTCTAATCCTTGGATTACGAGCTGCCTTGGCACTAAAAATTAAACATCTACTAGTTTTTGGTGATTCTCAACTTGTTATAAACCAAATTAATGAAGTTTATCAGACCAAAGATGATAAATTGCATCCATATAAAGCATATGTTTTACAATTAATATCTCTATTTGATCAAGTTACCTTGGAAGCTATTCCTCGAACTAGCAACCGTGCGGTTGACGCTATGGCCGCAGCTGCATCTCTTCTGCCCTTGGAGTTAGATGACGAATATGCCACCATCATTATTCATCGACTCCAAGAACCCGCTTCAAATAAGTCATGCTTAGAACCTTTGGATGTGTTTCTAATCAATGAAACTACTCCTGAACCTTGGTATACGGATATATTTGATTTTCTTCACAATGGGACTTTCCCTGCCAGTTCTAATAGAAACTAGCATCGGTTATTACGTAGACGAGCAAGTCGATTTGTAATAATTGGCAATACTTTATATAGGAGATCTTTTGAAGGTATCCTATTGAGATGTTTGAATTTAGAAGAATCCAGATCAGCTTTGAGTGAAGCCCACGATGGATCTTGTGGAGGACACTTCAGTGGTAGTGTCATTGCTAAAAAGCTCCTTAGGATAGGATACTTTTGGCCTACCATGGAGAATGATGCACATGATTATGTGTGCCATTGCGACAAGTGCCAAAAACATGCTGACCTTGTCCATGCCCCTGCACAAGAACTGTAGGCTATTTCATCTCCTTGGCCCTTTTCAAAATGGGGCTTAGACATTATTGGCAAAATTAATCCTCGTGTCATCCGATGGACACAAATTCATCATAACCGCCACTTGAGTATTTCACGAAGTGGGTTGAAGCTATGCCTTTAGCTTCACAAAGTCTCTAAATTTATTTTTAATCAAATCATTTGTAGGTTTGGAATTCCTGCAAATCTCATCTCAGACAATGGAACTTGTTTCAAAAATAAAGATGTTAAGAAACTATGTCAAAAATATAAGATTCAACATCACTGGTCCACTCCCTATTATCCTCAGGGTAATGGCCAAGCAGAAGCTTCTAACAAAACCTTAATCAAAATTCTCAAAAAATTGGTCAATAAATCTGGCCATGACTGGCACATTCAATTATATCCAGCTTTGTGGGCATATCGCACTAGCGTTCGTACTCCCAAGGTACTTCACCTTTTGTTTTGGTTTATGGCGTTGAAGCCATTTTTCCCTTTGAATTAGAAGTTCCTTCTTTGGCTCTACTACTTCAAGATACCGAAGTAGGAGATGAATATCGAGCTGGCAGACTCAGTCAGCTAGAACTCCTAGATGAAAAGCGCATCAATGCTTTGGAGCATCTTCGTGCCTACCAAAACAAGCTTAAAAGATCATATGCTAAGAAAGTTCGTCATCGATCCTTTGAGGTCGATGATCTTGTTTTAAAAGAAAATAAAAAAAATACTAATGCAAATAAAGACCTTAAAGGTAAATTTGAGCCCAACTGGCTTGGACCATATATTATCACTGCTAAATTTGAATCGGGAGCATACAAATTATCTACCTTAGATGGTAAAGAACTTAAAGAACCCATGAACATTTTGCATCTTAAACGTTACTATGCATAAAAATTGGTCATTTCATCATTGTATATATTTGTTTAAAATATTTCCAAAAAACCACTATCTTGTATTTCTTTCAATTTATAAACTTAAAAATCAAAAAAACACCAAAAACATTCAAAATCATCAAAATCTTCAAAAACATCTTTTATTTTTGTACTTCTCAAATTGTGCAGATATTGCAGTTATATTTCTAGTTATTTTGGATAAATTAGCATTTATTTGGAATCCCGCACCTTTCACATTCACATGAATAAATATCTTGATTTATTTGGCATGATTACTAATCTCTCTTATATCAAAGTCCACAAAATTCAATTAAATAAAGTTTGAGCACGGAGAATTGATCTTGTTATTTACTTAAACCAAGCATATCTTTTCACAATAAAATGATTATATTTGTAATGTCCATGCTATGCTACATAGTAGAAGTGGTTTCTTGAGCGAAAAGTTTCCCCTGCTATCCTATCATGCACATGGTCTAGAATCTTTGAGAATTGACAAAAGGACAAGCTCACCCCTACCCAGAATAAAAATCCCTTGCTCTACAGCTAATCCGAGCAAGTATCCCTAGAATAGGAAGAAAAGAAAAGTTCAAGAAAAAGAGAACAAGAAAAAGCGTTCTTTCAGCATTATCTCAAATATCAAAGCAAAAAAAAAAAAAAGAAGCAAAGAAAGCAAAATGAGCAAAAGCAAAAGCAATAAAATCCCTTTCCCTACCCCTTGAAAAGAAAAGAAGGGTTGATGAGCTTGAATCCCTGGAATTCTCAATTATTCGAAAACTGTGAGGTAAGCCCCATAACAGGTGGTTTGTGCCCAACCCGCTTGGCCTTGGGTAATCCCTAGCGTGGTGATATGTCTGTCACATTAGCGACCTTCTTTTGTACAGACCTATGTCTGCTTATGGATCAGCTAGCTCTTGATAACCCGACTTACATAGTAGTCTGGTATGGTTATATGCATCTAAATCATGGTTAATGAACACTTATTTGGTTAATTTAAATCACTTGTATCAAAGTATCTTGCTCAAAACTGGTAAATGAACAATACAATCGCACACACATTTGTATTTGAGAGATTTTGTGTATCATTATGATAAATCAAGATCGGAAATGAACTCACATACGCACATGGGATTCCTTATAAATCTAACTTTTGTCTTTAAGATACCTTGAAATATTTTTGCAAATTGTCCGGAATAATTTCATTTTCTTCTCTGAGAACAATTGTTTAGTATAAAGACAACCACATGCATTACCAAAAAAATCAAAATCATTTTCAAAAACATGCAATAAAGTTACATTTATATATAACTTTTGACTTTCGCGACGATGGTATAGTTCCAAAACCAAAATTGGAATTTTATGCCTAGCGCAAGTCCTCATCTTCATATTTTCTGTTTATTTTCAAAAATTAAAAATCAACCATGCAATAAAACTATTATTTTCTTCTTTGGATTTCATGATGATGGTATAAGTCTATACCTAAATATTCTATGCCTAGCGCAAACCATTGTTTTAATTTTATTTTCCCATTTATTTCAAATCATCAAAAACATATGACTTAAATCATTATGTTACACAATTATGCTTTACAAACAAACGAACACTTATTCTATTTCATGACATTATGTTCAAATTCAATATTGCAACCATGGTATAAATTCTAAGGAATTGTTCAAAATTTTATCACACTTAGGAATTTATGCCTAGCAAAAATCATTTTAAAATATTTCATGCATACTATTTTTATGAAAAGTCTGAAAACAAATCATCATCATCATCATCATTTGCATCATCACAACAAAGTCTTAAGACAGTCTCTAAATCACTCTTTTTACTTTTAACAATATTTCTATACTGGGATTAGCTTGACGACCGAGTGAGCGGCGACTCCATGAAATGGTCTATAACAGCGACAATGTCCTTTGAAATTATTGTTAGAAGTCTCTTTTTATTTTTATCAAATCACATCACAACAACCAATTTGTTTACATCAGATTATTTCATTTAAATTTTAAAAGCATGACATTCAAACCATAATATTTCCAAATGACATAATTACATGAATCATCAAATCAATCACACCAAAACATTAAAGCATCATACAAACACATAAGACAAGTCATATGATCAAAAATATCTCATCTATATATATATATATCAACAATATATACATCATCTCAAAACTGGATCGGTATGCCACAATCTGTACCTCGGCATACTCAATCCTCCATCAATAATATAATAAACACTATATCAATCTATGTAGTGCAGTCTGTAGCAGCTAGCCTCGAGAACCCCTCGAGCTCTCAGCCTCATCTCCTCTCCCACCCTGAGGTGGAGGAGGTGGCCCCATCGTAGTCCGTGTGGTGCCATGAGTCCTGGACGCCGATCGTGATGATGTCCTAGATGACCCCATCATGACAGGCTCTGCAATATGAGCTGGTAATGGCACCCTCTGCTCTCTGGCACCGCTTGGTAATATAGAGCCTGATAGAATGTAACCTGGGCAATAGCCCACGCTAAATCCTGAGTGCTCGCTCCTCCGCCCTGAGCTCTAAGCCATGTAGCCTCATCCTGCAATGTCTGCACCTGAGCCCGAAGGCGGGCAACCTCAGCTCGGAGAGCCATTGTCTCGTTGCTCTCCCCTATGTCAACACCCTTGCCCTTATCGGGCGATGGTGGCCTCTCTCTCTGTGGAGAAGGGGGTCTCTCCTCCCTCCTCTCCCACTATCGTGGCCTCTACTGAGCCTGTGGTCTCCTCTGCTCTCTCCCGCCGTGACCCTGTGCCGCCTCAATGGCCGCCTGGCGCCGCCTCCCCATCCGATGCACAACTACATGAATCGGACCCTGAGCCCTCGTCATCCGAGGAGGGCGGATGCCTACGTACCAGGCATCATAGCCATCGGCAACCCTAGCATCGTCACCATCCACTGGCTGGATGGGGGCATCATCCGCGTCCTGACTCCAGAATCGCTGCATATCTAGAGCCCCGCTAACTGTAGTGTTATCCCGGATGGTCCAAGAAAACTCGTAATCCCTGAGAGATGGGATCCCCTGCTGTAGACCGAACTGCCTCAAAACTTGGTCGTAGCGGTGGAGCTCCACCTCTCCCCTCTCCATCCTCAGCCAGCAGGTTCGCCTGATGCGAGCCAGCTCCTGTCTATCCTCGGCCCACCCTGGATGATCTCTCCAAGGCCTCCAGGTGATCTGGTCGGAGACAAGGTCATCAAGTAGTCTCCGGGACACTGGCAGATCTATCCGCCATTGTGACCCTCTTCGGAGCCACCAGTAGAAAACTCGAGGCCTCTCCCCATCAATCCCTATCAGTGGGAGCCCTATCGGCCTCCGCACCGTGATGTGCTCCCAGCACCAAACCTGTAGTAGTGATGTCATAACTAGACATCGACCGCCCTTGTATACGACCCCATGCAGGATCCTATACAATCGGCATAGTACAAAGCTCCCCCAAGCAAACCTATATCCATGGTCTCTCATGTCGTAGACCACATCTATCAATAGCCATGGTAGTCTGCATCCACTCTGATGGCATAGCAGTAGACCACCTACCACCCCAGCCAAAACCTATGTCAGTCTAGATGCCCCAGGCATCTGGCGTAGTGACTCGATGTTCACTTCGCCCTTCTCCAGGGCGAAGCTCGGATCTCCGCACAGTCGCATCATCGCGTGGCCCTGATTGGCCGTAGGAGTGATTAGCCATCCTTGTATGGGGATCCTCAAAATCCTCCATACATCCTCCAAGGTGGGAGTCATCTCCCCTGTCGATAACCGAAAACAAGAAGAACCCGGATACCACCTCTCTGCTAGGGCTGTCAATAGCCCCATATCTGTAGAAACTTGTGGCATATATGCCACGTGCTGCAAGCCGACCTGAGCCACTGATCTCGCTCTGCTTGAGATAGAGCGGCCAAGTCATCCCTCAGTCCATCGTATTTCCATTCTCGGCTCTTTAGTAATCCTCTCTGCAACATAAACAACAAAACAATAAAAATCATTAATAAAACATTAATTAAAAATTCAAGTAAAACAAGTGCACTTTCATACAAATGATGATATCGTCCACTATTGGACGATATCGTCCCAAATTTGAGCAAATTCATCTTCGATTTCGCATGAGGGAATCGTCCCTTATTGGACGAAATCGTCCCCATATCGACGATTTCGCCCTTGGACGAAATCGATGATATCGAGACGATTTCGATGAAATCGAGACGATTTCGTCCCGACGACGTCGACGGCCCAAAAATGGCCGTGATGCTCAAAAATCAGTCAAAATTGATCTAAAAAGCATGAAATTCTAAATTAAAGCATTCTAAACTAAGTTTAGACCCTTACCCGTAGCCCGCGTCGGACCTCTGTCGATCTGTGCGCTGTCTCAACCATCTTGTCTGCAGAGCTCTAGAAACCAATAAAAATGAACAATAACAATGAATTAGGGTTTTACCCTATTTTTCTTAATTTTATTCAAAAACAATTAAACAACATTTTTAAAATTTTGCTTTTTCGCATTTTTACCTCAAACGTTCGATTTGGGTAAAAACACGGAGGGGGCACCATAGTAAGTCGTCGTACGATTCGACCTAGAATCGTCGCCTAAAAATGGGAATAATTTTTTGCTTTCTCGTAGATCGAGAAGAACTCATATTTAACGCATTTTCTTCAAAAAATTTGCTAAAGAGGGGGCAAAATGTAGCACCCTAAAATTGGCGCAGTAAACCTTAGCAATAATTAAAATTACCTTAGTAATAATTCAAATTCAAATTTTCAACCCCAAACCGCCTTTTAACCGCTTTCCTCATTTTCCATGCCATTTTTAGGATTTGTTGTGACCGTTGGACGATATCGTCGCCGATCAGACGATATCGCCTCAGATCGGACGATTTCGTCTGGACTAGGACGTCCAGACGATTTCGTCCCAAAACTAATTTTTCATAATTAGCTTCTGTTTCAACGGCGTCTCTAACCTGGGCAAAAGCGTGTCTGCGCGGTTAGAGACCTCCCCATTGGAGATCTCCCAAATTGGGATGATCTCCAACCTCCCAACCTCCTTCCTATGCCTATTTAATCTTAGGCCCTCCCCTTGACATTCCCCTGGCTGAATTTTTTTGTACTTCAAGTTTTACATGCATTAGAATGTCTTAGACTACCATTTGCCTTCGTATTTTTCCAAGTTTGTTTGCAGGAACTTTGTTATTCTTCAGTCGGAGCAAGCTCAGATCGTCGTAGACGATCCTGTACAATCTCGGACGATCTCGCACCAATTCGAGATGATTTCGACTGCAGTCAACATTGGGGGCAATCAGTGCCCTGAGTTTGCATTCTTTCTCCATTATCTATTGTTTTGCTTTGCATTAGTTAGACTTATTACTATTTTGCATCCTGGAGTTCACCCATATAGCTTAAATGCATGATAAATCATAATTTGACATTAAATCATTGTAATGCATTCATGTTCTTGTTTATAATTATCAGTTTGATATTATTATTGTCATTTTACACCATTTTCCTTTGTTAGCATTGCTGCATTTTCTATGTTTTGTATCTATTTCTCTGATTGCAGGTCTCTGACGAATTCGTCTGACGAATTCGTCAGATCTCAGATGATCCTGTCTGATCGCAGACGATCCTGTCATATCAGAGGCGATCTTGACTGCTTCAAAAATTAGAACCTCCATCAGACATCCGGATCAGGTATGACTTTTTAATCTAGCTTATTCTCTGTGTTTTCTGTTCAAATCTATTTTTTGTATTCATTTAAAATCTGCATTTCATATAGAACAGTTTAGATTCATTTGGCCAAACCTAGGATTTGAATGATTAAAGATAAAATTGAACACATCAAACACATTCCCAACCTAGGCGTGGAAACTGCCATTCAAAAGTTTCCTGGTGAACCCACCATCCGTCGAAAAATCACCTTAATACACCTCCCCCGAGAGGCGGGACCTTCCAAAGGCCTCTCAGTCCGAGGTATTGTCCCATCCTTCCCGCATCCCCCTTTCGGGCGCGGATCCTTTAGCCTGAAGGTAAGGGTGCGAAAAATTTGGAACGATACAAGACTCTATCTAAATAGTTACAAGCACTTTATAATCCATTCCAAGAAGCTATAAAGATGTCCAGCTCAAGTAACACAGTAAATAATGACATGAGCAACACTATTAGAAAAGAAAGATCAATTGTCATAAAAAGTGGAATCAAGAATTCACTTATAAAATCTAAAGGAAACTTAGATCCTATTTCAAAAAGGATATAGAATGAAGCTCTGAAATATAGGTTTGAAACTATGGAGCACTATCTACATGCTCGACTCACTGAAGCAATTGACAATGGAAATAATGACATTCAAATTTATTTAGAATATGGTAGCTTACTATACATGGCACTACTTACATTCAAATATTATAAGGATAAAATGTATAACATAAAGGATTGATATAATTATTTAAGCTAAAAATAGAGTTGGATTAATCATCACTAATAAATATATTTCAATCCTCATGCAATATTAGTACTTCAAGTTCTACTAACTCAAAATATTATCATGATGATCTAAGTTTATGTTCAAAAGCTTCTATACAGGACACAAAGAATAATGACAAGAACAAAAGTAAAGAGAAATTTTCTTTACAAGAATTAGGTGATAGCAGATCCACCTATGAAAGTACTGGCTCCAATAAAGAAGAAGAAGAAGAACCAATGCAATGTGAATTAAAGAGGATATGAAGGACTGCATCAAATTGAAGAATATATGAAGACAAAGATCCATATTGAATATTGAAATCTTCAATACCCAAATAATGTAATACATGGGGGTGTTAGAATTAGAGTATATTACATCATTTGGGTCATGTAAATATACCACCTTAGGTACATAGTTAGAGTAGGATATTACTTTAGGGGTAAGTTACCTAGTTACTTCAAGCAATATAATAAATATACAAGTGACAATGTGCAAGTTGTAATGTGCAAGGTGTCCCCTTGTACAACTAGGTAGAGTGTTGGCCAAGGAATATATCTTCCTATATAAAGGACCTCATAGTAGTAGATCAGTATCAAGTCAAGTTCTTATCTAGTGCAGTGTAGTAGATAGTAGTGCTCCTGTATGGAGCGCAATGTAGCTCTTTAACTTATATTAATGGAGTGACCATTTCCTCCATACTGCATTGTAATTTCATCATTTCTCTTTATAGTATATTTAAATCATGTTGCAGACTCACTTGCTATTATATTTATTGCATATTATTAGGACCTATGTTATATCTCTTCCACTGCATATATCCTCAAAAGCTAACAAAATCAAAACTTGATGATGAGTAGTTCAAGAAAAAAATAAAAGTTTTTATGAAAGTCTAATAAGATAAAATCTAAAATAAAAATAAATTTAGAGATGTAAATATTTAATTTTATATTTTTAAATTGAATATATGTGTTTGAAATAGATCCTTTCTTATTACATCATGATCACATAGTGAAGTCACAACTAAAAAATGACTAGTTCTAACAGGGAAACCGTAATAGTAAATAATATTGGGCTTTCCTAGTGGAGACTCAAGTTCAATTCATAGGGAGGGAGGCCTCTGATGTGCCCCTAAATTTTTAACCTATTGAAAAACAACTAAAAAATGACCACATAGTGGTATTACTACTTAAAAATTGTACATGTCTTATACTTGAAAAGATTTGAACCTGGGTCTTCTCCATAAGAGTAAAGGAATTTAAATGGTTTAGATCATGACACCTAATTATATTTAGTTCTATTTTTTTTTAAATAATTTTTAACTAATTAGAATATAATATTGGATTTTGTGGATAGGTTTATGTAAAGCTATTGTTGTATACAATTTGAAAGGAATAATCGCTTAAAAATGTGACATTCAAACTTAAATTTGACATAGTTTTTGTGAAAAAATTAATATTTCCTAGTTCATTTCCATCATGAACAAAATCATCAAAATATATTATTATCATTGTCAATATTTTTTTAAATAAGCTATATGTAGTTTCTACTGGTGTCATTCCCATCAAAATAGCAACATATTACATTTGTTGTTAGGTTAATTAAACCATATCTAGCTTGTCATTTTATCAAAGATATTCATTATTTCCTTTTTTTTATTATATATATTCTTCATATTGCTATGTTTCCACAATTAACTCCTTGACATCATTTTTATTAAGACATAAAATATCACTTATCCAATTGCCTTTTAAAATTTGAATTTCACCAAGATAAAGATCAACATTGTGATTGGCTAAATTATTTGCTACGTAATTTTTTTATCTATAGAAATACTCATATTTCTAAGAGATTGCCTCTAATCCTCCATAGAATATAAAATAATTTAGCTTTGAAATAATTAATCCAACATTTCACCAACTTCTTTAGTGTTGATGGAGCTACCCAATATATTCTCATATTTTTTAAAAAGTAATGCCACATGGTGTGAGCAAAGGGATAATGAAGAAGTAAATGGTTTGATATTTCTTAATCTTTTTTCACACAAGGCACATCTAAAGGGTCCTCTTATTTGTAGACTCTCTCCTACAAGAATCCTAATTGGGACTACTAATCACTTACGGAGAGACCCTAGTGGACAAATATTTTTTGAAGGAAAATCTTTTGAACTAGTAACTTTTGGTTGCTCTAAGCCCTCATATCAAAACTTGACCAAGTATCCACCATATTTTGATAGATTCCAAACCAACTCATCCTTTCATGTAAAAATAGGTAAATAAAACTCTTGAAACATCTTTTGAAACTCATCTACTATTTGTTTGAGTTCCCCTCCTTTTACTAGTTGTTACTCACATTAATATACTCTTTGACCTTTGGACATTTACAAGCTAGACATAATCAAGCCAATGGTTTCCATTTTGAATCAGAGATAAGAGAATAAGGTTTCAACCAAGCATTAGATAACAAATTTGGATAATCCCAATCATTGATTGACCATCTCATATATTTCTTGATAAATTGTAAACTATTTAGTATGAAGTTCCATGTTGGGGATTCTTTGGGTAGGGTTTATTTTCTAAATAATTTCATTGCATCAGGAGAACAAATATATTTTTGAAGTGACAATTTCACCCAACTCTTTCCTTGATCTTTGAATAATATCCAACCTAGTTTTTCCCCTAAGGACAAACTCATAAGTTTGCAATTTTGCAAGCCTACCCCTCCATTATTTTTTTCTTTGCAAACCATATCCCACCTACAAAGAGGGAACCCAAGTTTTTGTTGAAATAGGTTTAATCCAATCTTGCTAGGTCAAGTACAAAAGTGTGGAAGAGTGTTTATGAGCACTATTAATGTAGCCTACAAGCATATATGTAATCCTATAGATATGCTTCATGTAAAGCCTTTAGGCATCATTTATGGAAGCCTATGGGCATGTTCATGCAAGCCGAAGAGCACCCTTCACATTTCACCTTTAGAAATGTTAGTTAATTCACCCTTATGAATAACCTTGATTAAAGGGTGTATTTTAATAATATATTATTGTAAATTAAACTCAAAGTCAAGTTAATATCAAATTGAGATTAATGACTAAATGGGGTTTTGGTATTACTATAAATACCCCTCAATGATTGATCCATTGTTATCAATCTGTGATATGTGAAATATTAGGGTTCCTATGGGCACCTACCTCCCATTCATTCTTGCAAATTGTGTTCTCTCTATTATAATTTAGTAATGCAATAATTAAACTTAGGGAAATATTAATTATTTTATCCCACATGTGGGTGAATAAAAATATCTTATGAGTGAAAAAATAAAAAGATGAAATTTTTTTATGAAGGTGAAAAACCAAGAAGTGAACCATTGAAGGGTATCTTGAACCTAAAATACACTAGCTTGTATAAGTATACTAGATGTATTTGAACTTGTTATGACCTATGTGAGAAGTATTGTTGTGAGTATTGTTTGTCTTCCCCCATTCATAATATTTGGTATCAGAGCTAGACCACAGAGAATTTGTGAGGGATACTTATAATCATCTGATGAAATGCCCTAAGCGTTATTAATTAGAGAAGCCTATACAAGGGATGTTGAAGGATATCTATAGGATCTATCAACCTACACTTTGGTTTATATGCTGCATTTTTTTACTTGATAAAATTTCTACATATCAAGCAAACATCTTTCATTTGCATATCTAGAAGAGAATCGAGAGACAACATACATCTCAACATATCGAGAAGATATTTTTGGCTTGTGTTTCTAGGGGAGACTTTCCAGATGAGTTGTCTTTTTCTTATTCAAGAGAGGTGCTTTTATAGTGAAAAATAATCTAAGAATTTGAGAAGATTTTGGAATTGCTTAAGGAGATATGATGTAACAATAAAAATACTTTTCACACCCTAAGCTAAAATGCTAGATTGAATTAAATACATTAATATCTAGAGCAATGTGGACACAAAAAATTCATGTTGGAATTGAGTTGAACCATGTGGAAGTGAAAAATATCTTACCAAAAATAAACCTGTGCTCAGATAACTACTCAGAAAAATATTTTGTGGAAACAACTTAGTTTGATGAAGGCCTACACGAAACCAAGATGTGAAACTAGCAAAGATATTTGGTGATATTTTTTTAATAATAACCTAGAAATTTTTGAATCCAAAGTAGAAGAAATGAGAGGCTCATGGTTGGGTGAGTAAGGAAAAAAATGGAGTCGTAAGGTATGCCAAGTTTACTTGTTGTAGCCACAAAAGGAACAAATGATAGACTCATCTCTTGTCACCTATATGCAACAAGGTATATTTTCTATTTTTCATTTTCAACGTTGCAAAGAGTTGTGTGGGATAGTTGGTCTCTATGAGAAAAGTTAAAATTTTTAAATAAGTGATCATAAGTTCAATTCTCATATAGGGTAATTTTCAAAATAAAAAAGTTAAATTTTATTTAGAGTTAAAAAGCATAATTAAGGAGGTTAAAAGTACATAGGAGAATTTTTTAAGTTCTAGGTGGGCATTTTTTTAATGAAAAATGGGAAGTTAATATTTTCAAAATAAAAAAGGGGATTTTACATAATTGAAAGAAAAATTGAAGTTTGTTTGGAAGGAGTCTTATAGTTTGTATAATTTTTTTTTTTAAGACAATAATTGTTTTTGGTAGAAGTACATTTAGGGTGTTAAAATATATATAGGCATATTTTATTAATGGGAAATTTTTAATTCATGTAATTAAAAGTGGCATAGGAGAGATACTTTTTGTAAAAAGGTGCATTTTTAGCAGTGACTAACACCTTATTTAGCTTAGACAATTTTTAGATCAGAAATAATTTTGTATACAAAAATTAAAATCAAAACATGTACTTTATACAATCAAAATATTTGGTATAAATGGTGCCTCTAACTTGCATTTACAATTTTGTATACAAAAATTATTTTTGTAAAAAGGTGCATTTTTAGTAGTGACTGACACCTTATTTAGCTTAGACAATTTTTACATCAAAAATAATTTTGTATACAAAAATTAAAATCAGAACATGTACTTTGAACAATCAAAATTTTTGGTATAAATGGTGCCTCTAACTTGCATTTACAAGTAATATTGTTATGTTAAGTTATTGTGTTTAATGACTAATATAGTTGCCATAATGATGTCTAGGCATATACTCTATAAATTGTTAGGAATGGATAAGGACATTTTTTTTTATGATATTTTGTTTCACTCCACTCATTACCCCACTTGTTACTATTGTTAGATGTGAATTCTAAATTTGAGAACATCCAAGTCTATAGGGAAGTTATACCCATAAATGAAGATTTCTATTTAAGTAGGTATCATTGATACGAAAAATCCTTTTTAGAACTACCTTGGTACCACATATCAATATCTTTTATGTACCTTAAGGTTTATCTCATGTATGATTGCATGTATCAATAGTGCTAGCTTCTTCCATGTATCAACAAGTATATAGGATGGGCATGTATATCAAAAGGATCAATATATACAACTAGTGGTATATAGAAAGGGGACCATTTGGGATATATAATTAACCTTCACCATATCTATATCAAAAATATTTCACAAGATGTCAGTTGCTAAAGGGTCCAAATTTTACACCATGGAAGACAAAATGAGAACAATACTAGTGGTTGAAAAACTTTGGGATATAGTTACTAGTGATAAAAATCATCATGATGAGATTGTAGCTAGGAAAATGCATGGTGAAGGAAATGCACAAGAACCTATGCTCATCACATTTGGAGTGGATAATAAAATACAACCATGTATAAGTGAAGCAATAACATAAAAAAATGCATGGGATAAACTCTATACTATATTTGATGGAAGAAATGAAGCCACAATCCTTTATGTTCAATCACAACTACATACATTAAGGGTCCAATATGGTGAAAGTATTGAACAATTCCTTTGAAGATTTATAGAATTTAAATCAAGGTTGAACACCATGGGAGAAAATATGGATGATAAGCTCTTAGTATCAGTTGTACTTAGATCTCTCCCTAAATCATTTAAAATATTGGTCACATCTTTGCAAATATCAAATAGAAGTTTGTTATTTGAAGAATTGATGAATATCATTCAACAATATGTAATTTAGAATCAATTAAGAGATGATTTATCCAATAATGCCCTTATCTCAATAAATAAACCTAAAAAAGGTTCAAAGGGTTCTTCAACCTCATCTTCATAATAAAATCAACCTTAATTCAAAAAGAGATAGTGTCATATTTGTGAAAAAGGACATAGTACAATTTTTTGTAAATACAATTTTTTGACTCATGGGAATCAATTTTAAATACATCCTAAAATAAATCAATAATTTTAATCACAAGATCAACATGGGCAACAAGTTCAAGGGAAATATCAAAGAGGACAATCTCAATAAAGACCACCATAGTAAGGGTATATTGCTTAGGGTGAATAAAAAACCAAATTGTGAAGAAGAGTGTGAAACAACACATAAGGTAATCATGACCAAAGAAATGTCAAAACCAAGAAATAAAAGTGATAGTAAACAAGCCAAGAAACAAGATGAAATTTAAAAGTTTCATCAACAGATTGTAGAGATGGAAAATTCTCAAAACTATTAGAAATAAAATATTATATCATTTGGATTATGTAAATTTACCTTTCTTGGTACATACGTAGGACATTAGATTACTTTAGGGGGGAGTTATTTAGTTACTTCATGCAATGTAATAAATGCACAAGTGTCAAAGTGTAAGCTATATATGTGCAAGTTGTCCCTTGCACATCTAGGTAGATTGTTGGCCAAGGAATCTATTTCCTATATAAAGGGCCATAGACATAGAGCAAGATAGAGTAGTAGGAAGTAGTGTAGACCAAAGTTGAATGATATAGCAGTGTGATGTATTGTTATGGGGTGTAATATGATAAATTCCAATTCTTGAGTTGTAGCTATTTTTATGGAGCATTCATTTCCTCCACAGCTACTTTTGTAAACATATTTATCATTTCTATTTATAGTATATTTTTAGTCATCTTGTAGATTTAATTTATTTCATATTATTCTACATCTTGTGATTGATATCTCCCATTACATGTTGCATCAAAATATAATAGTGGTATTAGAGCCACGGTAGGTCTATAGGGAAACCACCATTATCATTGACCCTGATTTTTTTGAGAACCTGATGCACCATTAGACCAATCACTATAAAAATTCTTAAAAGAGTCTTGGTGGTAGAATTAAAGAGAGCCACAAGTAAGTACGAAAAGAAATCTCAGATTTTAGAATACTGAGATTTCATATGGCTAGAGTCTTTCCATAGAGTTTCAAAGGAAAACTTGTGAAGACTAGGACTCAACACTTGATCCACTAGTTTGATGAATCAACTAGTGAAGCTCATCTAAGAGATTTGGAGAAACTATCCTGAAGGTTCATTTATTGTAGGAAATTAATACTCATATGATTGGGACACCTCCTACAATAGAAACCTACGAGATTTCAACTTCGTTGCTCGAAGGTCGGAGTGCCTTCATAGCGCAGGGATTAGTTTTTAAAAGAGAAGAACACTACAAAAGAGACTTTTGGAGAATAATTACAGTGAATTTTTGAGATAAGAGATATCCATAGAAGCCTTGATCCAAAATAAAAGGCCATATAAGCCTTGATCTAGAGGGAAAGGCCACATAAGCCTTGAATAAAATACCATAGAAACCTTGAAGGAAAGGCCACAGAAGCCTTGATCCTGAAGAAGACTCTAGAAGAGAGTATCTAATTTAGAAGCAGATTTTAGTACTAATACTTTGTTGTATAACAAGTAGATTCAGTGAGTTAAGAAAGCATCCTAAAAAAATTTTAGGAAGAGTATCTTCTTTAAAATCAATCCAACACTTTGAAGCAAAATATACCAGGAGAAGATCTCATTGATGAAGAAGAACTAGGAGAGTCCTACTCAAATATAGAGGTATAAAAATTAGAGATCCAGGAGAATATCTCACCATCAACACTTCCAGAAATAGAAGGTTGAAGATAAGGTCTCAAATAAGACTAGAAGAAGTTGCAAGGCCTTGGAGAGGCCTCTATGAGCATCCAGTAAAAGGCTTGGAGATCCTTATTGAAGAAATCATCAAAGGAGTTCCAAGGAGAACTCATAGGGGAAATTCACTATTGGATATAGTGAAATATTTGGGATAATTATCGCCATATGACAACAAGCCAAAGAAGAGGAATTTGGTAAGGAGTGCAAAATATTAGAAGACCTCAAGACATTCAGAATCTTGAGAAGAATATCCTATTTGAAGTCAGAATTTTATAAGAAGCTTGAAGGAAGATTCAGACAGAAGAAGCCTACAAAATCTAAGATATTTGGAGATTACCTCTCACAACAAGAAGGCACCACTTCAGAATCAAATATATCTTCTAATCTATAGTAAATGAAGGAGACTACAAGAGGTGAACAAGCCACCAAAATCCTAGGCTCGCAAAAGAGAGTTGGAGACCATATTTTTGTGAATATGAAGTTGTTCAAGGCAGCCTATAGAGAGCTACAGGATCTTACTCAAGATAACAACTTGGTGATCTTAGACACCAAAATATACATCCTCTACAGAAGTGGTGAAAAGGGCTTTTAGGAAAAGGTAAGCAACTATTGGTGCAAGTAAATTTATTAAGTGGATTACTTATCAAGTTTGTTTAAGCACCTTGATTAGAGTAAAGTTGCAAAAATGAGAGTTGAATTAAGAGTCTTCAATGTGCAAAAAGAAAGTATTCTTTTAAGATTCATTTGCACTTTAGGAGTTTATTAGATTTCAGAATCTCAAACTATCTATCAACTACCTATCATATACTTTGGAAATAAAATGAAGACTAGCTCCTATTACCTTGCTTATAAAGGAATTTTAGAATATTTTTTGAATATTCATTTCAAATTATTATTGATTAGTTACAGTAAATTAATTAAGTGTATTATTCTTGAGAGTTGATTGGAGTGATAAGGTGAAATTGTTAGTGCAGTAGAAAAAATTAGATTCATTTTGCACTATTGTATTGCTCTCAAAGTTTACTATTTGTGTTCATTAGAAGGGAACAAAAATAGAATTTATCAAAGTTTCTAAAGACACTATTAATGCACTGAGATCTGCAACTTTGAAGTGGTTTAAGGAAGCCACAAAATCAGATCAATACTCCAAGCATTGGAGAAGAAAGTAACCACCATAAGAGCATCAAAAGAAGCCTGGAACGAGACTTGGTGAGTCTCAAGTTCAAATAACAAGAAAATAGTACAGAAAATAACTTCTATCATGTGGTTACAAGCTTGGATTCATTTATAAAATATCCAAGCAAATAGGGGAAGGTGTCTAATCCAGAGACAACCTCAAAACCCCTATATTGCACTCAATATTCTGCCTCAAAAACTAGAAATTAAGACTTACAAAGAGGAGTGCAAAAGAAAGTGCAACAAGGTCATCTTGTATCAAAAATATTTTACATTATAGTGTACTATTTCTAATCTAGTTATACAGGGAGATAAGGCAGATTCAAAGGTGCCTAAAAGGCACTACTCTTGCTGGAAAAACCAATCGAAAGCAATCGTATGCTAGCAACCATCCAAGAATAGCTCAAGAAGCCATACAAATGGTTCATACTCCTCACACTCTACATGGTCAACCCTACAAGATACACGTACAAGAGCAAGGGATAAATGATGTCATTCAATGAGCAAGAGTGTCTACATAAGAAGAATAGAAAAATAAATATAAATCAAAAGAAAGTTGAAGCACCATTTTAAGTGCTACTTACTCCATATACATTAATTGAAAGTGATGCTCAAGGCCTCCATACTGTCACTTCATATCCTAGTAGAATACTGTGCAGGTGAACGAAGGCAAATGAGGAGATTTAAGAAGCTAAAAAGGTCTCAAAGAGTTCGTTCAAACCAGTAAAAGAGACTGCATCCATGCAGAGAAGAAAGTAACACTTATCATTAAAGGAAAACCCTAATGCTCAATTCTAGAGAGTGCTCATATTCAAGGAGGAGTTACATGAACATGATGGTGCATTGAGTACACTTGCCAAAGAGGAAGACCAAGCATTTTACTAAAGAACAGAACGTTCTTACATTACAATAAGAGAGAAACATTTTTTGGTACCAAAATCTCCTCAAGCACATGAAAGAAAATGGGTGTGCCACTTGGCACATAAGAAATGAATCTTCTACATTTAAGGATGTCACCAACCAAAGTCAGTAAGCAATTCTTCATTGTCAAAATTACTCTCTTGTCGTCTATGCGAAAAGGGTCGAGTTGTGGCAGTCAAGAAGGTGTTAGATCCTTTAATGCTCAAGGTAACTAAAGTCAAGGGAATAGAATAGAAGACACTAGATTTGGAATGCATTAAACACAGATCGCTTCCATTAGAGGATATATCCACAACATTCATGATGTTTATGTAAATTTTACAGTCCAAACTTCTCTAAAATCATTGTCAAACTTTGCTTGGAGAAAGGTAAAATTATTTCCATCTATATGTGCTTTCTTTCCTTGGAGTTATAAGGTTTAAATCAAAGTAATGTGTTTACATTGAAAGCCATACATCAAGGAAAATATTTTTATCAAATAAATCAAATATTTGCAATATAAAACCTAGGAGTAATAAGGTTGTATACTTGGATAAAAATTGAATATTTGCAAATATGATCTAATTTATCCAAATTTTAGGGAGCCATTAGGACTACTACATCAAATCATTTAATTGGAAAATTAGATACACTTAACCTAATTCCCAAAGGGTTATTTATAAAGATATTTTTATCATAGGTTGGAAATTCATAATATTATTGTCTCAATCCTTTCAAAAGGAGAAAAAAGATTTAACATTATAACCTCTTTAAAATCTGGGAACAATGCTTAGTTCAATAGGAGTAATAAGGGATGATAGGAATTGATTTTGGTGATATACAAAACCTTAAAAAATCAATCAATATTGAACTATAATTCTACAAAAGCACTATATATTATCCATAGCATACTAGGGAGTCAAGGTATTCTTCAAAATCTAAGGATTGACTTTAGGGTTTTCAAATGGCTTCAAATAAATTCTTCCTAGTAAAATCTCAATTACTCAAGGGTCCTAATTATTTTTCCTGGAAGAATAAAGTGAAAGCTATCTTGGTATATGAAAAACTATGGGATATCGTCAAAGGGAAACATAAATATCTACCATAGATGATATTGAAATCCCAAAATTCATAGATAATGATTCAAAGGCACTTATGATTATTATATTTGGAATCACGAAATACAACCCGATATCAGTTTAGCAAAAACATCTTCAGATGCATAGACAAGCCTAGAGAAAATATTTTAAGGAAAGAATAAGGCTACCATTCTCCATATTCAAACTCAGCTTCATTCATTAAAATGAATAATGGAGAAAGCATAGAACTATTCCTAAGGAAGGTAGCAGATATCAAAGGAAAATTATTTACCTTAGGAGAAACATTCAAGGATGAACTTATTACCCAAATAACTATGAGAGCACTTACAGATAGCTATAAACAATTGGTAACATCTTTACAAGTTCTATGTAAATATACTTATTTTTATGAATTAATCAATATCCTATAGGAATATGAAGTGGAAAATATAGGTAAAGATGAAATGTCTAACAATGCATTGTCATATAAATAAAATCCATGGGGAAACATTGCTACTTCATCAAAAGAACGAAAAGCATGGTACAACAGGTATTTTCATATATGCAAGAGAAAAGACCATAGCACCAAATATAGTAGGTTCAATCCCAAAAATCAGAATCAAGAAAATTAGATGAAAAATGGGAATCAATTTTGGGTATGACAATATCAAAATCCTTATCAGTAAAAGTTTCAGCATCCACTCAATTACCCTCAATTAGAGTATCGAAAAAGAAATAAAAAAGGACATCTAGCTCAAAGGGTAGAAGAAATTGAGGAATTTAAAGAATCAATATATGATTTTGAAATCAAAGCTCTCTCAGCAAGAATGATAGATTATGAAGACACTAATCACTTGCTTGAATATGTTACAAAAACTAGAGAAGAAGATTCATATCATCAGTTGGAAGAAGATCCACATTGAAGACTAAAGTCTTCAATATCCAAATAATGTAATACAAGGGGGTGTTATAAATAGACTATTACATCATTATATTATGTAAATGTACCTTTCTTGGTACATACTTATGACATTATATTACTTTAGGGGGAAGTTATCTAGTTACTTCATGCAATGTAATAAATGCACAAGTGTCAAAGTGCAAGTTGTATGCGTACAAGTTGTCCCTTGCACATCTAGGTAAAGTGTTCGCCAAGGAATCTATTTCCTATATAAAGGGCCATAGACATAGAGCAAGATAGAGTAGTAGGAAGTAGTGTAGACCAGAGTGGCATGATGTAGCAGTGTGATGTATTGTGATGGGATGTAATATGCTCAATACCCATTCTTGAGTTGTAGCTATGTTCATGGAGTGTTCATTTTCTCCACAAATACTTTTGTAAATATCTCCATCATTTATATTTATAGTATATTTTCAATCATCTCATAGATTTACTTTATTTCATATTATTTTACATCTTGTGATTGCTATCTCCCATTACATGTTGCATCAAAAGCTAACAAAAACTTAGGTCTTGTTTAAAGGTAATACTAAAAAAGTTGGTGAAGGATACTTTAAAAATGGTGTGATAATCTCTAGTGGTATAGTTAGAATAATATGTGTGGAACTATTCGGCCTTGACATCCTTGAGGAGCAATATAGAAAGTAAATTAAAACAATTAAAAATTTGAAGGACAAGTTCATGATAAAAGATGTTTGTTGTGACACAAGCGATCATCTTCAAAGGACAAATATCAGTTGTGATACTAGTGATTTGAGGCCTATGATGGCAAATAGTTGTGAAACATGTGATCTTATTCGAAGGGAATATATAGCTTGTGATATAGGTGATTTGAATATTGTTTTAATAGAAGAATATTGTAGTGGTCATGATAAAGAGCATGTTGTCCATGATAAACATCATCTTATTGAAGAACATGGTGATGATGAATCTGGGTGTTTGAATGGTGATAATTAAAGCAATATTTATATTTTAGAAGAACATCACGATATGTTTGATGTATTGCTATATATGATAGTAATATTTTATAATATATTGAAGGTCATCGTTATAATGATGTCTTTAAGTACTTATTTGGTGATAATGACAAAGATCACAGTGGTGATGATGAAATTCGATGTTTTAATATTATTGGAAAATTCTAAAGTAATGATGAAGAGATATAGTCTTGTGATAAGGATTATAATAATAATAAGAAATTGGTGCTTTGAAAGGTATACCAAAGGAATTGACTCAAAATTAATAAGAAAAATAGGATACAATGGTACAACATTGGGAAAAATAAATACAAAAAATAAGGCTAAATAATGAAGGCCTTGGTTATGATGGTCCAATAAGAAGCGGTGAGACAAATTTTGTAATAGGTAGAAACATTACAAATTTTGTGAAGAAAAATATATTCAGATGCTCATAGGTTGGGTTATTATAGTCATTGCAGAAAATCTAGACATGTAATATCTAGGTGTTGGAATGTACCTCCTTGTTATATTTGTGAAGGTAATAATCACCCCAAGAGAAAGTGTTGTCACAAAGAGAAAGTGACAAAAAATATGAATTATGGATAGATGAATGTATTAGAATGAGATAAAGCAAGAGAAATATTGAACGGTTTCTATAGAAGGAGATCAAGTTTGATGGTTGAAAAACATCATAGTTAGTTGAATGTAAAGAATGTATGTTTTTCCATGGGAAAATATCTTTGGAAACTTGAGTAGAAAAATATGATCCAAGCAATGCTTGGAAAACCTACAATGATAGGACCTAAAATGAAATATTATGAAGATGGTTTAATATATGTGAAAGATTCCAAAGATATATTTTATGGTAATTTCCTAGAGGTGATGACCTAAAGGTAGATCTAGAGGCTAACATAGATGTAATAATTACCTAGAGGTAATGACCCAAATACAAAGGCCCCAAAGGTGATGATGACACAAAGGTAATGATGACCTAGAAGCAAATATCCAAAGGAAAACCCTATGACTAACCAAAGAGCCAAACCTAGTGGATATTACTTAAAGTAGAGCTAGAGCCAATAGTATTGAAGCCAAATCTAGAGCATAATTCTAGTGTACACCTCTGGAATCATAGGGGGTAATGATATTTATACCAAATAATGTAATAAGGGATGTATTAGACTTTATTGCATTATTTGTTGTTATGTAATTACAATCATTACATTTAGGGGATGTTGTTTATTTCATCCCACATGTGAATAAATAGAAATATACCATGAGTAAGATAAGGAGAAGTTGAAAATTCTTGATGAAGGTGAAACACCAATAGGTGAACCACCAAAGGGTTTCTTGAACTTAAGATACAACGAGTTATATAAGTATATTGGTCGTACTTGAACTTGAGCTAGCATATGTGAGAAATATATGAAATATTTTGTGATTATTGTTTATCTTTACTCACTCTCTCTCTCATTTATCAATGCTATCTTTAATTTATTTCTACTTTATTTCTGCATATGATCATGGTGGATCTATATTTTGAATTTTTTTTGGAATGTATTATGAATTTAAACATGGTATCAAAGAAAGGACTAGATCTATATCACTAGATTATAGAAAATAAGTCTCCTCTTCTAGAAATTTGAAGATACTATTACTAAAGAAGAGTTCCCTCCAAAAGATTCAGTTTGAAAAATTTAAATTTTTGAATTTTAAATTGTCTTTGTTGTCAATTTTTCTTTTCTCAATTCTATGTTCTTTTGCATCAAATTCATGTGATTTGTGCAAAATTTAAATTGGTTGCTACTCCCTAATACACACAAGAATGAATGAAGACATGTCTACAAAGATAGCATAATGGTAAAGGTGCTTGCTATTTTTCAAAAGTCCATAGTTTTGAATTTATTCCTCTCTACTTTGATTATCTTCTTGTTTTAGATTATTCTCATTTCTTGCCCTAAGGGGTTTCCTCCAATCCTTTGTCTGCATTAGAGAGACTAGCACGATGGTAGTAGAATTTTATTTCAAGGAAGCTATAGTAGGTTCAAAGCTCCAAATTTGGTAGGTTCCAAGGGAAATGTTTTTTGCAAGGCCAATGGATATGGGTAGTGTTGGGGTTGGCATACATTCTCACCTCAAAATCTAGCATAAATTATTATCTTGTAACTCTCATTTCAATCCAATGTTAAGGTATAGGATTAGGTCCACTCCTTATTTTACAAAGGTCATTGGTTTGTATTCTAGAATTTTTTTTTTCATACACAATGTATTTCATCCAAAGGCATGCCCAATAAATATTATCCACTCCTTATGTTCAACCAAGAGCAAATGGTGCAATGGTTGAACAACATGATTGTAGCACCTAGGTTTGTATATAAAATCTTGTAATTATTTTTTGGAAGCTTGCTATAGTGATGGATGACCTACACATAGTCATATAGCAGTGCATCCCCTTTTATTCTAATAGTCACTTTAGTGTACTAGTGGATAATGTATCTTGTGAGTATCAAATAAAAAGGTAAATCCTTAGCATGCTAAACCTTTTAAAGGTATGTTACAATAGGTTTTTTTATTACCTTATTCCTTGTTCATTTCCAAAGGGCATGAATGATGGTTTGGTTTATCTGCTTGTTTGATCAGGAAAGGTCATTGGTTTAAGCCTTCTTGGCTATGTATATTCTTTACATACAAAGATAAGGATTTTTAGCTAATAAAATAATACAAAGTGTCAATCCATAATTTATCAATCAAAGAAGGCATAATCAATGTTAGGATTTATTACATCATAAGATGTAATAAGTTTAAAATTAGTTGAATGGTTAGAACCAATCACATATAAATCGTATGCTATTATGATTTCCACCATTTTTTTTTTGCTTGATAATAATGGGTTGTACTCGGGTCCCCCACCCTTGAAAAATCACATCACTCTTCTTTAGATCTTGATAGTTTTAAAATAGATACATTTCTCATCTCAATTGAGATGCTATAGCTAGAAACCTACATCATTTTACATAAAATGTTTGAATTCTTGATTTTCATTTTCTAGATCTTTTCAAATTTTTGTATGAATACAATTACTCTAGAATTTAGCATATTTCTTGAAATTTTCCTATAGCATCCTTCACAATGCCAAAAATTCACCTCTACTATCTATGCCTTGCATCTTAGTAGAGTAATATTTCCAAAACATTGCACTATCATAGTCCACTTTACCAAATCTAAATTGCTAGTTTCCTTCCTTGTTGAATTCATAACTCTTCATTACTCTTCTCATCATTCAAACCTTAGTTGGAAAATATTTACAATTTCATTTTTTGTAACTTGAAAAATCATCATTGTCCTCGTTTCAAATGGTTGATTTCATAGAATCCTATCTTTCTCAATATTACTTAGATTTTTGCATATGACCACTCATTTTAAAGCTATTCAAATTCTGCACAAGTTGGTCCAATAATCAACCATTGGTTTTTCACGAAGATATGGCTCCTAAAATATGAGACTTTTTTTAGGAAAAAACCCTAATCCTTCGCACTTTGCAATTTAGTTTTTCATGACTTGAAAATCATCACTGCCCTTATTTCAAATGGTTGACTTTATAGGGTTGTATCTCCCTCAATATTGCTTGAATTTTTGCATATGACCATGCATTTTAAATCTATTCAAATTCTACACAAGTTGATCCAAGAATCAGCTAAATTGGATAACTCTTCATGAAGATATGGCTCCTAAAAGATGAGACATTTTTAGGAAAAATCCCAATCCTTCATACTTTGCAATTCCATTTTTCTCATTGTAAGAAGCCTTCCACGCTCCTTCATCCTTCCTAGCCTTCCACTCAACATCTCAACCTTTTGTTGTAGCTCCTTCAACTGGTCTAGCCTTCCATGCTCTTTTAGCCTTAACATTATCAGCCTTCCACGTTCCTTCAACCATCCTATCCTTCTACCCAACATGCCAGCCTTTCACTATAGATCCTTTAGCCAATCCAGCCTTCCACACTCCTCCATCCAACCCAACCTTCCATTCTCCTTTAGCCTTAACACTCCAAATATCAACTTATTATTCAACCTTCCATTCTCCTTCAACCTATAGTCTTCCATGCTCCTTGAGCCTCTAGCCTTCCAAACTCCTTCATCCTCTAGCCTTCCATGCTCCTTAAGCCTTCAGATTTGTTGATCATTAAGGCACCAAACTATTTGCCAAGCCCCTTAAGGGATAACCCCCCAAGAGTAATATTATTGTTGATTTCCATCAATTATGGAAATAATATAGTTTATGCAATTTATCTATAGTGTACAATATTATTTATATTTAAACAACCTCCATCAATGGAAATATCAGTAATATTTTTTATTATTGGTATCAAACTATGTTGAGGGTAGAGTCAACTCTCATGTAACTTGGAGACTACTTTGACACAGTCACAAATGCTAGCCATTGAAATCTTTATTTTGAAGTAGTTCTTTTGTTTTAGCTTAAAGACTAATATGTCATTCAATCCATTTCATAATGATAATGGTCGCTAGTTGACATTCAATCCAAGACATCCATGGAAAAATCTTCATCTCTGTTCTACTTGTGGGAACTTTGTAGAGGAATTTGGGTATCACTATGCATGGGTATCATTCTAGTACATTCTACATTCCTCCTATGCATAGCTCCCAAAAAGTCATTATCTTCTATTGTTCACTCAACACATAATGACCATCCTTTACAATAGTTGAATGCACCCAAAGCCCATGTTGTGTGGAGAGCACATAGTCTAAAAGTCATGAGAGAATGGGATGCAACTCAAAGGATAACCTTTGAGATTATTTATAAAGATGAATCCTTATCAGATGTAATCTCGAAGCTCAACTTCCTACGATAACTTAATATAACTAGATCTTAAAGGGAAAAGGGAAAGAGAGAGGCAATAAATGGAAAGTAAATAATATGAAAAATAAAATATATCAATAAATACCCACGGTGGATGTGTATAAGAAGTATTTCTCAAAAAAAAAATGTAAATGGTCTTTTATTTAGTTTTATTTTTTTTTTTAAAGAAGAAAATAAAAAGGGTGGTGTTTCACGTCGAGTTCACCAAAGAATGTAGATAAAAATTTCACACCCCTTTCCCTTAGGCTAATGGATCCATGATTGGAAGGGTGATGGGAAATAAGGGATCTACACCTTGGTATGAGAGGTACTAATGTCGTACCTTCTTTGGTGATTGTCGAAAAATTATGGTGGGTTCACCAAGAAACATTTAAAGATGATTTCCACATCTATGCAGTGAGAAGTGTTTGATGCATTGTTTATTTAATAAGTGCCTAAGTTATGGGGTAGAGTGCAACTAATAACATAGGCTATATGTAATTAAGATTCACATGAAAACAATACACAATGCTCATAACATTTCTATACTAAATACAATTCACTACTTGTTCTTTATTTTTTATCCCTTTTTACTATTTTTAGGATTTTTACACAAAATTTGAAGCAAAAATAGATTGACAACAATAGGAATAGGAAATACAACTCAAAATAAATCAAATGGATGTACTTATCTGGCCTGGATGGCTGTTATAGATGAATTTGGGCCTACTTTTGTGAATTTGGACCTGCTGACGAATTCGGACTTGCAGAAGTCCACATCCAAATTTACGAGAAACTTGCAATTACTCAAATAGAAACACTAAAATTTGTAGTCAGCGATTGGGGATCTGCTAAAGCCATTTCAAAATTGGTCTCAATGACATGACAATCAGATCCCCTCAATTCCTTCAGTAAACCGTATGCAAAATAATAGATTTCCAAATTTATTGCAAGTATATAAGGATTTGAAAAAAAATGATAAAATAGTATAGAACATGAAATGAAATGCCTATGAAGATGATTAAAATACCAAGTGTATGATTTAGTAATGGATCCAGAATCAATAATATGCCACCAACATATATTTGTGTGAATTCAAACCTGATAAGAAGATTCAACCTAAGCAAACTCACGTCTGAATTCATAAAAGACCTACAAAAAACCAGATAGAACACTATAATTTGTAGTCAATGATGATCAAAATGCAAAATATAAGTAATTACAATGGATCTCAAAACAATATTTTACCCCCTATTTGTGCTTGTGTGAATTCGGACCTTAAAAAACTCACATATGAATTTGAAATAGATAAATAAAACCTAAACTTACTGATGTAAAATGATATTCAACATGCTAAAGATGATCCAAATTAAAGAGGGATGAAAATATTATACCAAATTTGCTCCTCTATTATCGATTGAATGATGATGGTAAAGCAAAATCCTAGCTAAACCTGTAGTAAAAAACTCATGAAAGGAAGCTTTCGATTCAATCATATTGCAAAATCATAATTTTATGTTTAGGAGGTAGGTTGATGATCTTAAGGGTGAGGGAAAACCAGAAGCTACAAAGAAAATGAGAGATGAATCAGGGTTGTTAGAGAAAATTGGGAAAATTCCCAATTTAAGCGAATTTGACCTTGAGATTTTCTTGTTCGAATTCACAAAAAGTCTAGATCTAACTAACTTAGGTTCAAATCCAAATAATCACTAATCGTTATAGGCTGGCCCACTATTTTTAGTGAATTTGGCAGTTGTTCTTGAATGCAAATTTGGATGCCTAATTCACAACTCAATCCTTGTACGGTGTTTTACACTTTGAGGGGTCAAATGGTATCAAAATGGGTCATATCATATACCATTGGAAACCTATTTTCAAGATCAATCCAATGATATAGGTTTTAGGAAATTTTGAGGGAATTTATTTGGGTAAAAACAAGCTCAAATATGACCTTACTTTTCTAAGAGGAAAACTAAGGAAAATGGCTCATCTTAATGGGTCAAATTTTCATGTCTACATTTTACCCCCTCTTTGGCGTATTTATGAACAATAAATGCATTAAAGAAAGGTGTAGTCACTTGAGCAGAGGTGACAATGGTTGACATGGATGAAAAAAAGATAGATGATTTAGAATTAATGGTTCATGTGGAATTGATGCTAAAGAGATGATTACTGATTTTTCTAGTTAGGGTGCCCCCTCGAGTTTTATGAGCAATGCCATATTCCTAATGGAACTCGAAATAACTGTCAAAAGAGAAAAGTGTAAAAAATAGAGATAGAAAAGAATGGTGGGTTAAAATGGAGGGTGGGTGTAAAAACCAACTCATTTTTACTGTTCAACTTTTTGGTTTGGAGATCTAGAGAAAAATGGCACTTGCTACCCATAGAGTGGAATTTGTGTGGAGAGACAATGATGAAGCAGATGGGAGGATCTGGGTAAGTGGTAAATTTCTTTGTGTGTACAATTTTTTGCTTTTTTGTTGATGTATGTTGTGAATGATCTAAATGAAAATGTATGATAATGCATGTGATTATGTTGATTTTGATGCATGTTATGAATGGTATAAATATATGATGATGCATATGATCCTATTGGTTTTGATGCATACTTGCCATGCTAGTCAAAATAAGGTTTGCAAAAAGAAATGGGGTATGATGACAAACAATGATGTATAAGAAGTGAAAAATAGTATGCAAAGAAGATGATCAAAATGTGTTGGGTTCGTCCTTACAATAATAGTTGTCAAACAATGTCCTACGAGGATGTGTGCTTGTGTAAGACCGAGATGGAGGTTGCCCCTCGTGTGTGGTAATGAAGAAAATATTGTATGAGGCATACCATTATGCTAAATTTAAAAGTATATAACCCTGATGGTTGAAAATAAAATGATAAAAAATTGATTGATATGTTTGTGTGACAATAATCTGTGAGGATGTATGCTTGTATATGACTTAGATGGAGGTTGCCCCTTGTGTGTGGTCATAAAGCAAATATTGTGTGTGGAGTATTGTCCTAAAATTGAATATGTGCAATCCAATGTGTATGGAAAATGATCATTTTTTATGAGCAAAAATAATGATTCAAAGATAGAAAATGGTTCATACCCTTTAATGATAGCAATGCAAAAATAACTAGTTAGGATAGATGCATTTTTTCCTATATGCTTTAAGTGATGATGAATAGGCATCATTTTGTGCCATTATTTGCAAAGTCTCCATGTAGCTATATGATCAAGTAAAATATGCAAATTTAGGTATGGCAAGCAATCATGCAATATGATGAAGCAAATACTACAAATTCATGGTGCTAAGATGATGGAGATGAAATGCAAGACTAATTGTTGATCCAACTTCAATTTTCTATGATAATGGTCATACAAATCCATGAAGATATAATGACATTAGCCAATCAAAGTTCATAGAGAATCTTAGTTATTCTTGAGATGAAGTCAAGTCTATCAAGAACCAATGTGTGATTCATGAGTTCTTTTCCTATCTTGAACTTGATTATGATGCAAATCTATCAAGAATAAAATGTGTGTGATCATGAAGTTTATTTACCAATTTTGAGTGAGGTAATGTTGCTAGCCAACCATTATGTGTACAAAATAAATTAGTTTACCCATATTAAGTGAGGTGATATTAAACCAATCATAGAGGAAACCAAGAAGCTAGCTTGTCCTTATGTTCGGTTAGATATCTCTTCAAGAGAGATGTGTCACCACACATCATATTCCTTTATTAGGGTCTCCAAGATTTGGGGAATTGGATTCTCAACAAGTTCGATGAAATTTTTTATCCTAACCTTACTACTTGGGGAGTTATTTATTTGTGTGTATTTGTTTGATTCTTCAAGATTTGGGGAATCATATTCTCAAAAATTCTGATGAGAGTGTTTACCCTATCCTTACTACTTGGATATTTATTTATTTATTTGTGTTTAAAAGCTCTTTTCATTTTCGTAAATTTTTTGCAAAGACGTACATTTATTTTTATTTTTATTTTTGGACTATGTGTATAATGGGACAAGCAAGAAGACATTTTAATTTCAATGTTTAAACCAATTGAGGCATCATATTTCTCTTGATGCAAGACTTTATTAATAAGTGTGATATATGTTTGGTTCGAAAATGGCAAAATCAGTTTCCAAAAGTCAAAATTTTTCTTACTGAAGAAATGTGCTTTTTGGTTCAAGAGAGATTTTTTAATCAATATCAAAGAGCAAGATTTTATTAAAATGTGAATCATGTGAGTGGTTCAAGATAAACTCTTAATCATTCAAAGAGACCAAGATTGACTATGAGGATGATAACATCTATCTAATATTTAGATAACATAATAATTGGATGTGACCATATTACATATGCAATTGGACTAATCAAAATTAGGAGATGCAAAAATGCAACTACATGATAGATGATTATGGTTTATGCAATGTAATATGGAGATGATAGTTGTGCCAGATGAGCTATATGCAAACCTAAATGAAATGCATAGGTGAATGAAAACAAAAAAACTTCAAAAGGCCAAAGAAAAATGATAAGAGGTGTTGAACCTACTATGAGTATAGCATTTTATAATGCCGAAAATAGAAGAGATATAACCACTGGTATGTATACATGCAAATGGTCAAATGGATACTTCCCCTCACTTGTGACCATGGAACTATCTACTATGTGGTGTTGGGAATGATATTGCCAAAGCGAATACTACTCAATAGGGGTATGCACCAAAGTGTATGAACAAATCTAATGGATCAAAACAAGACCTACATCCCTTGCCTTGTGGAGATGTAAATGATAGCTTTAAATTTTAAAGGTCATGGGTTGTAAAATGATGTGAATGAATACAATTATTGAAATGTAAACTAGATGAGAACACTAACTATGCATAAATTTTATCTCATTTATTTGATTTTTGATTTTTTTGCATGGTGGGATTGGTAGTATATACAAGATGTTTTGTGCAAGATATTCTATGTAAAATATGTATGATGGTTTACACATGATCCAGATTTAGTGATTGCAAACCCTCTTTAGATGGTAATGATAGTCAACACATATTTTTATTGTGCCCCCTATCTTAAAAATGAGAATAATTGTACCAAGGATTGATTTTTCAAAGAAATATTTAGCATGTAAGTCATTTTGATGATTGATATCATGAGGGGACTCTTTTGTAACCTTATCCTTGGCATACATTGCATGAAATTCCATACATTCTCAAACAAAATTATCTTTCTTAATATAAGGAGGTGCATTTTTATCTTGGCAAGGTCTTTATAGGACAATGAAGCAAAATATTTATCCTTTGACTGTGCAAAATTGATCATGTTACAAAACCAAATGTCAGAGGGACAAGGAGGTCCCTCATCCTCATCACTCCCTTCCAAGTCTTGATAGGATGGAAGGAACATATTTGAAAGATATGAATGAGTGCTATGCAGTTAACAAGAATGTGTAGACATAGATGAGGAAGTGTGATTGACAAAAAATGATGATGATATAGAGGTAGATTGGAAAAATTGGTGATTTGATCATTGAATAACATCCAAATGGAGTTGGGTCACCATGGATGGTGATAACTTGATTTAAAATTTTGAACTTCAAACATTGATGAAGGGTGGAAGACATAGCCCTCATCATATGAATCCAAGGGCATCCAAGAAGCAACTTGTAATGTGTAGGGCAAGATACCACATAAAAAATGGTATCCAAGGTTTTGGGTCCAATATTAAGGGGAAGGACTATAAAGCCCCAAGTTTCTTTGGACTCATCATTGAAAGCTTTTATGATGATATCAGGTTTAGTGAGATCTTCCTTCTTTAATCCCAATTCTTGAAAGAATTGATAAGTGCATAGATTAAGTGAGGAACCATTATCTATCAAGATATTTTTGATAAATGTTTCTCCAATAAATATTGTGATGTAAAGAGATGAATCTCCTTGAAAATATAGGAAGGAATCTCATCATCATAGAATGAAATATGATTACTCCCAAGAGAACTTACAACACTAGCAATATCCCTAGGAGGGATGTCTTGAGGGACAAATTGTTGACTTAGAATCTCCCACAAGGCTTTCATATGGACATGAGAAGTTTGCAAAAGTTCTAAAAGGGGTATCTTGGCTAGAGGATTGACCAACTACTGTTGAATTTCAAGGGAGAATTTAGGTTGAAACTTCAACACTAAAGGTGGGATTTCTATGCTTGTATTCAATTTTTGATTATTCTTAAAAACTAAAGGAAGTCTTGAAGGTTAGTTGGATGAAGAACTTGTTTCCTACTTTTCAAGTTGAGTCTGTTGAGCTTGAGCTTGCTTTTTTGTGGTGTTAACTATGATATCAATAATATCATTATAATGAGAGACATTAGGACATACCACTTGATTGGTTTCTTATTGTTGATGATTGAATTGGAAATTTTGGAAGCTCCCCATGTCTTGATCAATTGTAGGTATTTGTTGTGTAAGATATTGATTGTTTATTTGAGAATTGTAACCAATAGTGAGTTGCAAATCCTCCATAATAAAAATACCCACATCAATCAAGTTTTCAATCACTTATCTCAACTTACATGATTGTGTCATGTGTCCATCCACTCTATGGTATTCACAATGTAGCTCAGGATTATACCAAATTGCTATGGTATTAGGTTACCTTACGAGAGGTAACTCAATCCTATTTGTATCTAGCAAGTGTTTGAGAATTATGGTCAAGGGTTGATTAAGCTTAGTAAATTTACATGGTGAAGGTTTTTGAGGGACTTTTGATAATATTTTTCTAAAGAGGTTGGTGATAATAGGATTTAATGGCTGATTGTGAGTAGAATGATGTGGTTGAATATGATCATGTTGTAAAATGAAGGATTGCATGTGGGTTGAGAAACATGGTATGGATGCATGGTAACATGATTATGAATGGGATTGCAAGAGGAAGCATTATTTTGTGGAGGTGAATATGTGGTTTGGAAAGAAGAATATGGGAATGACTATGGAGAAAATTGTGATGGGAAATATTGTGGAAAGGATAATTGTGGAGGGATTGGTTGAAAGAGATATGGAGTAATATGAGGTTGTGAGAGGGTTAATGTTGAATATGAAAGAAATTACGAATGAGGTTGGCCATAGTTAACTAATGCATCTGGTGGAATACCCCAAAAAATTTTGATCGGGGTAATGACATAAACATGTTTATATTGAATTGGGTTATTTGCAAGATCCATGATCTCTTCACCATTTCTAAGAGTGATATTCATGTTTCTTTATCTCTATTTTTGGAAAGAGATGTTACACAAAATAAAATATATTTCCTCTTCTATTGATCACACCTATAAATAAGCCATATAAAAACCCTTTTGAAACTGTGGAAGAAGTTGGATAGGCATAGTTGTCTTATTTGAATTAAGGCCTTCACCTGGATGCCCACATACAGATGCTTGGTGATGAAATCCAAGCCATGATGGATCCCAAGTCCTACAAGTCCTCACCCAATTCACTATGGTCAGTGATACACTTCTTTAAAAAAGAAATGTGTGCTCTATTCCATAGCTATTATGGTTGTTGGACCGGCTAAATTTGAATCTTGATTAAAAATTTTTAGTTCTCCAAGCATAAGTGAAAGGATAATCCCTTTTCAAAGGTTTGTGGGTATGGATAATCCCCTTCAATATGTATTCTCGTTATGTCTAGACCAACTCAGACTACAGAATAAGGCATCAAATGTTTCTCTTTTTAGAGAATGGTATATAAAAATAAAATGTGAATTGATCAAAATTAATTAATTTTTAAAATGTTTTATAATCTAAGAAAACAAAATTTGAATGGTCTTGTTTAGTTTTTTTTGAAAAATAAAAACAAAATAAAAAGGGTGGTGTTTCACATCGGGTTCACCAAAGAATGTAGACCAAAAATTTCACACCCCTTTCCCTCAAGCTAATGGATCCGCACCTAGAAGGGGGTTGGAAATAAGGGATCTACACCTCGGTATGAGAGGTACTAGTGTCGTACCTTCTTTGGTGATTGTCGATGAATTATGGTGGGTTCACCAAGAAACATTTAAAGATGGTTTCCATGTCTATGCAATGAGAAGTGTTTGATGCATTGTTTATTCAAAAAGCACCTAAGTTATGGGATAGAGTGCAACTAATAACCTAGGCTATATGCGATTAATATTCACATGAAAAACTTACAATGATCATGGGATTTCTAGACTAAATGCAATTTACTATTTATTTTTATTTTGTCCCTTTTTACTATTTGTGGGATTTTTATGCAAAATTTGAAGCAAAAACAAAATACAACAACAAGAACAAGAAATACAACTTGAAATAAATCAAATGGATGTACTTATCTTATTTGAATGGCTATTGCAAATGAATTTGGGCTTGCCTTAGCGAATTCAAACCTGCTGATGAATTCAAACCTATAGAAGTCCACGTTCGAATTCACAAGAAACCTGTAATTACTCAAATAGAAACACTAAAATTTACAATCAGTGATTGGGGATTTGCTTAAGCCACTATAAAATTGATCTCAATGGTATGGCAGTCAAATCCTCTCGGTTCCTTTAGTAAACCATATGCAAAATAATAGATATATGATTTATTGTAAGTATATAAGGATTTGAAAAGAAATGATAAAACAATATATAACATGAAATGATATACCTATGAAGATGATTAAAATTCCAAGTATATGATGTGGTAAGGGATCCAAAATCAATAATATGACCCCAACATATGTCTATGAGAATTCGAACATGACAAGCGGATTTGTACCTGAGGAAACTCATGTTCAAATTTATAAAAGACTTGCAAACAACCAGATAGAACACTAGAATTTGCATTCAATGATGATCAAAATATAAAATATAAGTTATTACAATGGATCTCAAAACAAAAATTTGTCCCTGTATGTGCCTGTGTGAATTCGGACCCGACAAGCGGATTTAGACCTACGAAAACTCATGTCCAAATTCAAAAAAGATAAAGAAAATTTAATTTGCTAATACAAAATGATATTCAACATGCTAAAGATGATCCAAATAAAACACGCATGGAAATATTATACCAAATATGCTCCTCTATTATCGCTTGAATGATGATGGTAAAGCAAAATCCCAACTAAACCTACAACAAAAAACTCATGAAAGGAAGCTTTCAATTCAATCACACTACAAAATCATCTTTTTTTTTGTTTAAGAGGTAGATTGATGATCTTAAGGGTGAGGGAAAACTAGAAGTTGTGAAGAAAATGGGAGGCAAAATAAGGGTTGTTAGGGAAAATTGGGAAAATTCCCAATTTAAATGAATTCAACCCTGAAATTTTCTCGTCCAAAATCACAAAAAATCCAGAACTGACCAATTTAGGTTCAAATCTGAACAATTACTAACCATTATAGGTTGGCGCACTATTTTTAGTGAATTTCATAGTTGTTTTCAAATGTGAATTCAGGTGCCGAATTCATAATAGCTAGACCATTGTGTGTTTTTTTTGCACTTTAAGGGGTCAAACAATGTCAAAATGGGTTATATCATATACTGTTGGAAATATTTTTTAAGCCCGATCCAATGATATATATTTTGGTAAATTTTAATAGGATTTGGTTGGGTAAAAATAAGCTCAAAGTTGACCTTCTTTTCTAAAAGGAAAACTAAGAAAAATGACTCGTCGTAATGGGTCAATTTTCCTTGTCTACATTTACACATGCCTAAAATATTTGAATATGAGACACATAGATCTCCTACAATAAATACTGCTAGGATTGAGATCATTTCTCAATAGGTTCTATATTGTATTTAATGCACCATTTTCCAATTTGGGAGACTATGCCTAGGTGATGGAAGTATCTTCCTTAAGGTTTGGTTATCGCTCTTTTTCATTTGTCTATCCCTCCATTTTTTACCATAATTATGGTTTGTGCTATTTTGCAGGTGATTTTCCTTTGTAATTTGACTAAAGTTTTGATTTATCCCTTTTTGCATATTATGTAGTCTAGTAAGTGCTCTTTTATCCTCGAATTTGCTTCCACTTTTTTTTAAGGTTTTGGTTAATGTTACAGATCATAATTTCTACTCTTTGAACTTTTTGGCATACTCAACTCTCTTTCCTTTTGGTTTTATATATTTAACATTGTTAGGATCCCATCCTAACATTATTTTGTAGTTCTTATTTGCTTATGTAATGACCTACTTCCAACCTGGGGGATTCCATCT
This sequence comes from Wollemia nobilis, assembly GCA_028583015.1. Lineage (NCBI taxonomy): Eukaryota > Viridiplantae > Streptophyta > Pinopsida > Araucariales > Araucariaceae > Wollemia > Wollemia nobilis. The sequence continues at coordinate 19,529,367 of JAQPPZ010000513.1, forward strand.
ATAATGTTATTTTTTAATACTTTGTAATATATGTGGCAAGTAAGGCACCTAGCTAAGTGGGGCTATTTCACGTAACTATTATCAAAATTGTAACCGATGTTTGGTAGAACATTCTATCTTGAGTGGTATTTTATATGTAAGACAACTCTTGAGCCTTAGGGTAAGGTTGCATGGAGTTTCTCTTTAAAAGTCATGGAGCCATGTACGAATGTGTTTTTTTGCAAGTTAATGAAATATTGAAGGAGGTTGCCCCCTTGAAGAGGCATATGATTATAATTTTTTTGTGAGATTGTTTTAATTCTGCAATTCTTTATGCATAGTTTTGTTCTATTTTTGGATGTATTTAAGTTATTTTACAGTATTTTGTGAGTGAGCTTTATTTTAATAGTAGATTCCTAACAAGTGGTATCAAAGTGCTTTCCAGGGCTGAGTTCTGCTACCACTGTGACAATTCTTGTCCATCCATTTCTGCCTATTAGGTATAATTTTTTTAAGTTTTTTATGTTTGTTTTCCTTTATTTAAAAAAATCAGCAAAAACAAAACAATCAATTTTTTTTCCAGTAGTTGAGTAGGTTAGAAACTCTATACCAGGGGTTTTAAAATATCATGAAGGAGATATTGTTATTGGATAATCTATATAACCCATAAATAATCTAGTGAAGTGATGGGTAATCAGACTCCAATACCCAAGCCTCAGACAACACTCATGCATGAAATTGAGCTCTCACACATCTTTGGGTGTATCAGGAGACCATTTAGGATTAAATAAAAATTTATCCAATAGAAATATTTTTGGTCTTATATTATATATAGTCCATGGTACACAATATCCCAAATGATTACCCTCCCATACTGTCAGAGAGGTAGATAGTGTGCTCAAGGGTATGTATGGAATCCTTCTTGGATAATGGCCTGAAATATTGGTTCAAGTACTATTTTTCATCACTACGGTATAACAGAGGGCCTATGGGTATTACATACTCCTCTGCACAACATACCCTAGTTTTATCAAAAACTTCAACCTACAAAAAAAACACCTTCTTGTTATGCTAAACCTACATTTACGATCCACAAAAGTGAGCATACAAATAAGTTCTTCCCTATCATAGAAGAACAAACTTTTGCATGCACCAAATAGTTAGGACAGAGTCTGCAAGTATCTATGACAATAAAAAATATTCTAATACCTTTCAGGTTAGTGGTAGTAACAGTTAGGTCAGTGATAATAACAATTAGGTCAATAGTGGTAGTAATAGTAAAAAATTACAGGTTGTTAGTGTCAAAAATAAAATTTTCAATGTTAGTTTCTGCACAATACATATAATCCCAAGGTCAATGAAGTGAACAGTGTTAGTAACTATAGCACAAGTTATAGGGATAGAGATAGGACAGTTACAAGGTGGTCAATAGATAAAATGCATAGGTCAAAGATAGTTGACCTAGTACCCAAATTTTGAACCCAATCTCCAAATCAAAAATCGACCACACTAGTAGAATCATAAAAAGAAAGGATAAAAAATGTTAGGGGTGTCCAAAACTACTGTTGAGATATATAACACCCAAACACTTTTTTGAACTTCATACTAAAAATTGTAACTCCTGAAGTCACACTTCTATTTTTAGTAATTCAGTGAAAGAGGTTCAAGACTCTCCAAAATGGCTACTGACACTTGTGGACATAAAAAGAGATAGACCAAACCACCTCATTATTGGAATACCTCAAAAGATCCATTGATAACATTAACAAAGAAATCCAATCCATAAGGGAAGAACTTCGAGGCTTTAGAGATGATTACGATACCTCCAAAAACTGCTTCGAAGAACAACTTGTAGATGTTGAGTTTAAATTGCAAGGTGATCCAAGAAGGTCTGAGTACCATACTGAACAATCTGATCGAGGTAAAGGAAGGTAAGTCGATGGCTCTTACCCTCACTATGACTATGATCCTACCTTTAAGATGCCTAAATTAGACTTTTCTAAGTTCAATGGGAAGGACGCAGATGGGTGGTTGTATCGTGTTGATCAATTTTTTAAACTCCATAATATCCCTATATATTATCGGGTTTTAATGGCTTCCTTCAACTTGGAATTTGAAGATTTACAATGGTACCAATGGTTGCAAAACACTACTCTTGATCCCTCTTAGGAAGGATTTAAGTCTTAATTACTCACTAATTTGAACCTAGTGAGTATACTGAATTTACAGGAGCATTGATAAATTTGAAACAAACTTCTAAAGTTTAATATTACCAAACATAATTCGATAAATTGGCCAACAAAACTAGGGAATTGAATGAAGGGTTCTTTATGAGTTTTTTAATTAGTGGCTTAAAGGATGATCTCCAAGCTAAGATCAAGATGTTTAAACCATGGACAATAATGTAGGCTATCAATTTGGCATGGTTGGATGAATCCAAATTTTTAGCTCAAAAGTAGACATTTAAATTTTTACAAGCTAGACCCTCCTTTCCTCCTAGATTCTAAAATCATAATTGAAATAAAACTATTGCACCTAAATGTATGACTATCTAATAAATGGATATGCGATGCATACAAGGGTTGTGCTACAATTGCTATGAAAAGTATATTCATGGGCATAGGTTCGACCAAAATATGTTGTTCCTCATAGACATTGATGAGCCTAACACTAGTGACCAAAGTGACGATGATACGAAACCAGTAGAGGAACCACTCTAAACTGAGGAAGAAATATAGGAAGAAACACAGGCCAAAAATTTTGTTCATGCTCTTGCTGGGATTACTACTCCCCAAACCATGAAAGTTATGGGTTTTTTCAAGGGCCTACATCTTACCATCCTGATTGATTTTGGTAGTACATACAACTTTATTGATCCCTACATTGCCAAGCAGGCTAATTGTTATGTACACACATGTAATTTATTTGAGGTTATGGTAGCGAATGGAGGTACCTTACCTTGCAAAGGTAAATATCATAATGTTATAGTAAATATTGGAGAATATGACCTCAAACAAGATATGTTTACTCTTCAATTAGGGGGATGTTATATTGTGTTGGGATCTCAATGGTTGGGCGCATTGGGAACCATCTCATGGAACTTTGTCGAGCTCTAGATGTAATTTTCACAGCATGGAAAGTCCTATACTCTACATGGTTAAAAAGTAGGGCCTCCACATATTGTTATTTTAAATTGTATGAAGGATTTGTTGAAAAAAATTCTCGAGGAGTCATAGCTCAGATATTTTCTATCCAACCTCACATTTCCAAGGTGGATTTCATTCTTGTAGATTTGGAACTTATTTTGGCCAAGCACAATTTTGTTTTTGTTGAACCATTAGAATTGCTACCTCATCACTCCCATGACCATGCTATTCCAATGTTACCTGGCAATGCACTGTCCAACATCAGATCATATCGATATCCTCATGCTCTTAAGTCAAAAAGCAAGAAGTTAGTATAGGAATTGTTAAAATCTAGCATCATTAGGATGAGTAACAATCCTTACTCTTCTCCAATATTATCGATACAAAAGAAATATGGGTCTTGGTGATTGTGTATTGATTACCATGAGCTCAATAAGCTCACCATCAAGGACAAGTTTCCTATTCCATTGGTGGATGAATTACCGGATGAGCTATATGGGACTATGTATTTCTTCAAATTAGACCTTCACTCTAGGTACCATCAGATCAAGCTCAAGGATGAAGATATTTCCAAGACTGCTTTTCATACTCATTAAGGTCACTATGAGTTTTTGGTGATGCCATTTGGTTTGACTAATGCTCCTTCCACATTTCAAAGCCTTATAAACAACATCTTTTACCCATTCCTTAAAAAAAGCATCCTAGTTTTATTTGATGATATTTTGGTTTATAGTCGCTCATGGGAAGAGCACCTTGTCCATGTAGATCAAACTTTACAGTTTTTGGCACAACATGAAATTTATGCTAAGCTATCCAAGTTTTCCTTTGGATTAATAAAAGTGGAGTATTTAGGACACATTTTCACCAAAGATAGCATAAAATTTAACCCCAAGAAGATCTAGGTGGTTCAGAATTGGTCAAATCCCCACACTCTCAAAGGTCTTAAAGGATTTTTAGGGCTTACAGGTTATTACCATAAATTTATTCATAATTATGGTAAAAATGCAGCTCCCCTAACATCTATGTTAAAGGACTCTTTTACTTGGATGGGACCCACTAAATAGGCCTTCCTAGAGTTGAAGCATGCTATGACCACCACACCAGTATTAGCCATGCCAATTTTTTCCAAGACTTTTATCATTGAAAGTGATGCTTCTGGTCATGGTATTGGTGCGGTGTTCATGCAAGAAGGACAACACTTGACTTTCACTAGCAAATCACTCTCTAATCGTAATCTAGGAAAATCCAATTATATTAAGGAGATGCTAGAAATTCTACATGTGGTAATACATTGATGATTATATCTCATTGGGCATCATTTCTCCATTAAAACTAACCATCAAAGTCTCAAATACTTTTTGGAGCAACGGTTTGCCACCCTTGAACAAAAAAAATGAGTTTCTAAGCTCATGGGATATGATTATAATATCACTTATAAGAAGGATAAGAAGAACATTGTGACTTATGCTCTCTCTTTCCAATTTTAGGCTCACAATTTGCTATGTACTATTTTTTACCCATTCCATAGTGGATTGATTCCTTATGACATGAGGTACTTCAGGATTTGGGCTTGCAAACTTTAGTTGCCTCCCAACATATTGAGTCTACTTAATGCCATGGCTATACTTGGGATGGCCATGATTTACATTACCATCAATGTCTTGTTGTTCCTCCCATATCTCCACTTCGAGAACTTCTCATGAAGGAGATGCATGCCACCCCATCTGCAGGCCATTCAGGATTTCTCAAAACCTATGAACGACTTAAGTGCACTTTTTTCTAGAAGGGTATTAAAAAGGAAATTCATAATTTTATGGTGGCTTGTGATACCTATCAATGGATGAAAGGAGAAACAATGTATTCTCCCAACCCTTTCCCATTTCTAACTAGGTTTAGATCAATATTTCCATGGATTTTATTGAAGGGTTACTGTTGGGCACCGAATTGACATCAAGTTTTACTCGACACTGCAACTGTCTATCTTCCAATTTTCTATCCAGGCATGCACCCAATAGTCACAGCTCGATACTCAAGCATTGTATAGACCAAAGGCAACTTCAATCCAACCTCCAGAGTAGGTTGGTTCCTTGTCAACTTAAAATAGTGTTGACACACTTAAAGCTCAAATAGAGTTTTGGGATAAGGGTTAGAAAAGGTTTAGGGTTAGAGATATTATGAAAATAGTAGTCAGATAAGCTAACAGCATAGGCAACTACAACAAAAGGCTCACACAAACTATTTCCAGTGTCCCATCACTCAATATTAGCAACACCCAAATCCATGAAATATTCATACATTAAAACATAAATAAGGATATATTGCAGAAAGCAATTCCAATATCTAACATTGATAATCCAAATTAGAAAAAAATACCAATAGTTAGATTTAACATAAATAAAATTCCTGACAACATAGATCTAACCATGAACATATTTCAACTACTCTCACAACTGGTAATCCAATAATCTATAATGAACTAACCATTAAAGTATTAACATAAATGCAGCACAAAGATTTGAACCTCTTGCACAAGATGATGAAGATGACAAATTTTATGTCATAAAATCAGAGTAATGCTCCTTCCATTAGCTCACAAGAATATTTACAGTAGGGCAAGCAAACACACTAGAGTCGACCCTTGAAAATGAGGGTTTGGCATCTATTTATAATTTGTAAAATGAAATAATATTAAGGAAACATTACAAAGATTACATTTTATAGTTCAAAAGAGAGATTTGATGGCATAATCTTATTGGTTGGTGCAATCCATGAAATATGCTATGAGTAATCTACCATAGCTACTTAGATCTGCAACTTTTTATGGTATTTAGAGTTCTAGCGATTGAAAGCTACATATGATCCATCGAACATTCTTGAAAGCTTTGTTTTGTCATAGATCTGCAACTACTTCTGGTTCTTATTCTTGAAACCCTTCGATGCTTTGTCTTCCTACCCTCCAACTGACTGCACTTTAATCTGGTGAGAAATTGCTTATAAATACTTCAATAATATTAGCAAAACTTGGATCGTTGATCTTCATTCTTGAACAACTACGATTAAACCTCTTGAAAATACTCTGTAAATCAGCTAGGAAAGAACAAATGCCATTTCACACTTTTAATCACCGATGTCAACTTTGGTGAATTTAGCTCTACAAAATTAGATTCAGGCATGGAATACACTAAGGAATGAGCGAAATGAAATATGCTACCAATCCGCTCCTTAGCCTTCTTTCTCTTCTTTGGCATTAAGCAGATTGCAATCTACACCAAAAGTATGATGATGTCATCTTTCCCTTAATTGGAGTGTAAAATCACCAATCCGCATTGGAAGTAGTTCAAAAATCCTTTTGTCTCCATTTCGCACCAGAGTTAGTGTAAAATACTCTTTGTACTCAGTGGATTTAAACTTGCCAACACTTAGCCGCTTGGAGCACACACCAAACTAACGTCGATCACCATTTCGCATCGAAGGCAGTATAAAATAAGCCTTATCATCATTTTGCTCTGGAAGTAGTGCAAAATAATATTTATCGCCAATCTACACCAAAATACTCTTGGAGCCTAGTGGAATCAAGTTTACCGATACTTAGTCATTGGAGCAGCGATTAATAATTGCCATTCCACACTTCTTTTTGTGCTGATATCATCTTCATCAAAATGTTTTATAGAATCGGGACTCGCCTAGAATCCACTTTCAAATACACTATGAACCGAGCAAAATGGAATTTTGGCTTGTTGAAGCTGAAAGAGACTAAGTTTTTAGTGGATTTTGTAACTATCATTGCGTATCCACTCAAAAATACTCTATCTCCTCAGTGGAATAGAGATTTAATGCCTTAGAATAAAATCTTCAATGTTTTCTAAGGATGTGGCTATTTTAGGCCTACATTCTGGCACCTCCTGGGTGGATTTGCTCATAAAACCATAGAACTCAGAGTCTTATCCATTGGAAATCAGGAGTCAAAAATGCTTTTCTTCAAAAAAAATGCTTTAAATAACAATTTCCATATGAACACTACCCTATGAAAACTTCATGAACACCTTAGAGGATAAACGTTCATATCAATACTATGCTTCATACATCTTAGAGGATAACTGCTCACATGAAGACTATGCCATAAACATTAATATTTGTGTCACTCTCAAAAAGCTACTCCAATTCTTCAGAAAACACAGTTATGTTCTCCTTATAAAACATTCTTACAATACATGATATACATGTCTTCACACAAAACTCATTTTTTACCTCTTTCTGACCTCATGCTTTTATTCATTCTTTCTGACAATGTTAGAGTAAAAATGAATCAACAAAATACAAAACTTCTACATGACTACATATGTACAAAAAACAAAATGTTAAGCTTGTGTCCCTTCAGGGTCCGCAGCTCTATTCGGCTCTTCTTCTTGTTGGACCTCTTCCTCAGCATTATCTTCTACCTCTTGCTCAACTTCTTCCTTAGGTGAAGATTACTCTTTATTTTCCTCTTCTGTACCATCACCAAATAGTTGTATCATTAGTTTCAAGATTTGTAGGGCTTATTTCCAAGTTGCATTAGACGGGTTGGAAGTCTCCTTCAGTTGCTTATAAATGTACTATAGTTCACCAATATCTTCATAATTAGAAGCGCTTCCATTGTTTACCAAGTCTTCCAAGAGATCTCTAATCCTAGTAAAATCAATAATCATTTGTGAGGCTTGCTCTTGATCAATTGGTTCTTCTAGAGCATCAATTTCATACTCATCTTGTAAGCTCTCACCAATACTCTTCTTAATTTCTTCTACTGATAACAAGCTATGGTATTCCATCCATAATCCTCTGAAACCAATTTGAATCATTTCCTTATTAATATCCACTACATCCTTGATCACTCCTTCAATTTTGTCAAACAATAGCCAAGACTTTTGGAGTGCTATGTGCTTCTTCACCACAATTATGGTAGCAATTCTAGCAATGTTCCACTCCTTATTAGGAATTGGCTTAGCAGAGTCACTAAGTCTACTATCCACCAGTTTGTGAATTTGCTTAGCCAGAATCACCATAAGTTGTAGTTCTCCAGTGAAAATATCCAGATATTTCTTAATGCTTTGGAGTAGGTGGCTGGAATCATCTAAATAATTAATAATAAGATGCAACCTTGAGCATTTCTCTAGAACTTCAGAGAGAAATGTTTTTCTCACTTTCTTTAATCTAGCCTTGGAAAAACCTGAAGATTTAGCCTTTTCAATTTGAAGCTGCTACTTTAGACTTTGTATCTCTTTAGCCTGTTCTTCATTTTCTTCTTGTGCTCTTCTATTTGCCCTTTGAGCTTATTAGCTTCTTGAAACTTCTCTTGCCAGTTCTTAGATTCCTTTTTCAGAGCCTTCTCCACTTGTTTCTAATTGTAAATAAATTTTTGAAGCTTTTATATTTTCTTCTCCAACTTATCCACCTTTTCTTTGAATATATCATTTTTTACATAAAAAATTTCCAAGTGGGCTTTGGCTATGACCAATTCATCTTCTTTGGGAAGATTTTCAATATCTTATGTATACTCTTCTATATGCTAATCTTGAGCAATAATCTCAGTTTAAGTATTTCTCACAAGGGGAATCATGGATCTTGATGTCCTTTGCCTTGAAACTGGATCAACAAACATGCTTCTCCTCTTTGTGGCCATCCTATTAAAATGCTTGGGCGGATTTTCTACCCAAAAATATTGAATTTTCTATGTAGCTTCTTGTTCCTTTTGAAAAATTGCTTGGGTAGGATAACTCCTAGGAAGAGAGGAAGAGGCCACAAGGTATGCAAGACTAGAATCAATAGTTGATAAGGGTTTGATAAGAAGTAGCTACAACAGAATCTATGACCATAGTGGAATCTGTGACCACTTTTATTGTTGCAATTGGTAGGCTCGTGGAAATTGAAGCAAGGCTCACAGATGGGTGAGTGAGTGTACTCAAAATAGTTTGCTTCTTAGATAAGGTAGGTGGTTGTAATGGCAAGGATGGAACTATGGGAGATGATGAATATGGAATTCGAGGTGACCTTGGAGGAGATGGATTGGTTTGCACCTTAGTGCTAACTAATGAAATAAGGGGTGAACTATGAGGTGGAGAAGGCACCTTAGCTTCAATTTCTTGCTCAGAAAGGGAGGGAGATTTTCTTGGAGAATTGTTAGGAGGAGGAGAAGAAGGATTAGAGACCATACATTCACCTATTGATGTAGGGTGATATGGATATGTCTCTATGATCTGCTACTACACTTGTATCAATTCTTTTGCAACTGAAACAATTATTTCTTTAACAATTTCCTCTTTATCTAACCTCTATTTTTTGGAAATTTTTTTCTCAGTTCTTTCTAGTGCTCTTTTGGCCTTTCTGTTAAAAAATTGCATGGTAAATTTCTAACTTTATGTATCTTATTCTGAAAACCCTTCCTATACTAGTTCCTCCTATAATATTTGTTCATAAATAGGGTTTAATTCTACTATTGTTGTAGTGGTGAAACTTAAAGGTGTAAACCTAAAGATATCATCCTTTTCATTCCAATCTATCTATGTATCTGAAGGTTGTCCACACAGACCTAGGTTCTTGGGCCTACTTATTGTCTCTATGACTAGTGTACTGATAGCTATTTCATCATAATAGTGCATCTTACTCATCAAATATGCTTCCTTTGGAAAATTCTCTATTTGCTCAGTTGTAGGCTGAAAAGTCTTCAAAACTTCGATGACAGTCAATGGAGTATTAGGTTACTCTTCTTGGACTTATTCTTTAGGAGGTGGGGATGGGGAATCAGATCCTATTTGTGACTTATTTTATATTATAACTATATTCCTTGGGTCCTTGGGCTTCCAAGTTGTGACATTCTTGTCATATTTATCATAAAATTCACCATCCATTTTTAATCCAAACTTAGATTTTTATTTACCAATCTTGATTTTCATCCTCCATTAGTATGATATTTTGGCTTTGTTATATTTCTCCTTTTCCTCTGCTTCATCACCAGTAGATTCTTGATATTTATGGTCTTTTTTCTTTTTTTTTTGTCCTCAACTTCTTTGATGGTAGACTCCTTCAACCGATGTTTTGCATTATTGTCTGGATAAAAATCAATAATTTATTCATATAAGTCTAACCAAGGAGGAAGTTGATCCATTTTGGAAATATTCCAGTCCACAATCATGGTTTCTTTATTATTTTTACCCTTTTCAAAATGAGGCCTAAGTTTTTTCTCAAATTTTTAGGCCTTTTTTCCATTTAGGGCTATGTTCCTCTTATAGAACACATCATATGGATCATAACTCCATCTCTGGAGAATGTAAAATAGACCCAACCTATCCAAGTATTGGTTAATTTTTTCATCCTACCACTTCTTGGTAATAGTTATGTCATCAACATTGAGGTAGGTCAACATACATCTCCTGTTTCTCTTAGAGATATAGTTCAAATCTATAAATTTTGATTGCCTCAAATATTCTAATGTGAATAGCCTATCCATGACAAAATGAGGCAATAGAAAAGGTTTAACCATAAATCCATACAAACTAATTATTTTTCCCTTTATTAGGAGATACCATTCTTCTTCCTCTACACCTTTTGTTCTTAACAATTTCTTGGTCAGAGGTGGTAGCCTAGGGTATTCTCCATACATTTTTTTTAATGTTGGCCCTAAGAATTTCAAGTTGAATCTATAGAAATACTTAGTGCTTCTTAGATGAGAATTCCAGCAGTAAATAGGTATAGGGTCTCCTTGGTCATGCTTATATTTTACTGGAATCCAAGGCATCATGTCTCTTACTACAGTAAAGAACATCCAAGCCAGGCTTGAGCAATGCCTAAAACAAGGTGCATCAAAAGCCATTTTCATTCTCACTAATTTCTCATGTATTCTCTAAGCTAGGAAATTCAGCCAGTCAAAATAGATAATCTTAATGCCTTTATTTTATGTGCCTTCCTCATACATCCTTTCATTTGAAATGCAATAGGCAACGACTATTTGCCATTTTTTCACCATTTTATCAGAGTCTAAACCCTCCACACAGGCTAACATTGAATATAGCTCAGGGTGAATGAACCGCTCAATGGAAATTGGGACTTTGGGTAACCCTTTTATGGCTCTAGTGTATTTGAGTTGGTTATAGACCCATAATATGAAAGGCTCACCATCATGAACTTAGTTCTGCAAAGAGTAGTACCCATACTGGGTTTGAACTCCTCTGGCCTTACGGGTGGTTCTGCTCCTATGGAAAAGAACTTGTGATAGATTACGGTAATAATTCTAAATAGGATTTTACCACTAATGATCTTTACTACTTTTGCCATTGGATCATAATATTTGACAATAGCTACTATCAACTCCAGGAAAGGATGAACGGAATCACAAACATAAAAATACAAGAAAGAGAGCACAACACATCTACCTTCAGTCGACAAAGCTGCTCCTTTCTTATATCTATTGTTGATGTTTCTTGTGAGCTTCGTTCTCTTTGTGAGCACTAGATCAGTGTCTGCTATGGCCTCCACTTTGTCAATATAGTGTCCCACTACCTCTTTCATTGGTTTCTTAGCTTCTTGAACATATTTGAAGGCTATTTTTATGAACAGTTTAAATTCTCTCTGGAATTCACAGGAGATGTTTTCATCTATCATTATGCTTTCTTTCACTCAGTGAACATTGCTCTTTGTTAAATGAGTAGAATTCGGTGCTTCAAAACTTTTAATTTTTGATGTATGTACATCCTCCACCATTAATGTGGCTACTACGTGAATTACCCATTGGCACGCTTCTCAAATCACACTCATTCCATTTGGTGGCTTGGATGTGGCATTCTAATTTTTTATTGGCCAAAATTCAAACGTGCTCCATACCCTCGTGGCATCACTTTGTCTTTTCTTCCTCTACGGGTGCGGGAAATCTAAGAATTTATTTGTGAGCATTTGTTTTTGCAAAGTGGTACGATGCAAAATTTCTTCTTCGCTCAAAAGTAGACTTGAAATCGACGGATTAAAAACCTATTCTGTTGCCATCTCAGACCTTTTGCGCATGAAATATAATGCATGCATCATTCCGTTGGCATTGTGGTTCATTTGAATGCGGATTGGAGGTCACTCGTCATTCCTCTTCCTTCTTAGTGCATTTGAGCATGGAATAAAAACTTGTTGCATCCTTGGGAACACTTAGCTTATTTTTTGCAAATATTTTTTCTCTTTTTTTAACATGTTATCAAAACAAAACTTGATACAAAGTGCAAAAAGAAATATTATACAAAGTATGTACATATATTACAATGAGCTTATATTTCAATCAAAATAGAGTTTAAGATGAAAACCATTAACCAAAATTGGTTGTATGTTTTCCTCCAGATCTTCAAGATGGAAAACATTGGTCTCTTTAACCTCTATTATCTTGAAAGGTCCATCCCACAAGGAATCAAACTTATGATGATGTCCTGGTTTAGCTCTTTCAACATTCCACTTGAGTACTGAGTCTCCAACTTGGAATTTTTTGAATCTTGCCTTCTTGTCAAACCATGCCTTGATGTCCCTTGAATTCTTTTGAAAATTCTCATAGGTATGAGTTATTTTCTATTCTAACTGCAACAGGTGTGTCAGCCTTGTCTCCACCAGGTTTTCCTTAGGTTCCTCTTTTGTTTTTATCAACTTGAGTGTCGAAATATCCAAATGGATAGGTAACACTGCTTCCTTGCAATAGAATAAGGTATAAGGTGAAGTTTTAATGGACTTCTTGATAGTAATTATTTATGCCCGCAAAGCTTACTCTAGCAGTAGGTGCTAACTTCTTTTATTACCCTCTAGTGATATTCGCAAAATCCTTAACAAGTTTTTATTAGTTGATTCTGCAAGTCCATTCCCTTGAGGATAATAATTTTAAATATTCTTGATGGTGATGTCATACTTGGTAGCAACCTTAATATACTTGGCCCCTATGAATTTTGGTCCATTGTCATTCACCAAGGCTTCCAAAACACCAAACCTTGAAATCAAACTCTCCATAAAATTGATCACAACCTCCTGGTCTAATTTCTTGGTAGGAATAGCTTCTATCCATTTGGTGAGGTATTCTATAGTAGTTAGAATGTACTTGTGCTTAACTGAAGAATGAGGTTTGATAACCCCTATAAATTACAGTCTCCATTTTTGAAAGGGCTCTTCCACTTGTATTGTCTTAAGGGGGAATGAAGCATTCCTTATCCATCATGCATACCACTGACATTTGTCACAGGCTCTAGTGACTTTGAAAGTATCATCAAATATAGTAGGCCAGTAATAGCCTACTCTAATAATTTTCAAATATGTACCTGATAAGTGTCCTCCAGATAGCCCTCCATGGAACTCTTGTATGACCTTTTGTTGTTGATCATTTTTTAAACACCTAATGAGAACTGCATCAAGGTTTATTTTGTACAAGCCCTCTGGCAGTAAGACATACTTCAAAGCTTGCAACATGTATATTATTCTTTGTGATGCATTAAGATCAGAAGGGCGTACTTCAATTTAAAAATACTTAATCATTTGATCTATCCAGTCTGATTCATCTGAATGTGAACCTTGAATCTGATCATCTGCTATTGCTTGTCAAGTCATTACCTTTGCTGAGACTGCTACTTCTATCAAACCTTGGCATAGAGCTTTTCCTCTTATCAGCTTGGTAGGATGGATTTCCACATCATATTTCTGGATTTTAGTAATATAGCCAACTCTTTTATCTCCCATTTCACCTTGTAAGATAAAACTTCTTACATCCGGATGAACAACATAAACTAGGGTCTTTCTTTGAACCAAGTACTGCCTAAATTTCTTCAATGATTTCATTATAGCAAATACTTATTTATAAATAAAATTATACTTAACCTGATACTCATGGAGATTCTGGCTCCTAAATAATATAGGGTGTTCCTCCCCTTGATCATTTTTTTGGGTGAGCACTGAGGCATAACTTTCATCAGGTCTATAAGTATAAAGTTTGAAATCCTTACTAAAATCTAGATTAGCTGTTGCAATGCTCCTTGATAATCTCAAAGGATTAATTCCCCACTACAATCAATTTGAAATCTGCATCTTTCTTTAGTAGTTCATATATAGGCCTTACCTTCTGAGCAAAGTTAGAAATGAATTTCTTGATAAAGTTTATTTGACCAAAGAAGGACTGCAAGGCTTTCTTAGTTACAAGTAGTGGAGCAAGAATGAATTTGATTCTATCTGGATCTATGGCCATACCTCCTTTTGAGACCACATGAACTAGCAACTTTCCCTCATGTATTACAAAAAATGATTTCTTAGGACTAAGGTAAATGCCAAATTCTTTGTACTATTGGAAAACTTGCTCAAGGTGTGCTAAGTGTCATGCTTTTATGGGAAAACATAGTCATGTCATCTAAATAAATTGGAATAAACTTGTTAATCAGTTTTCCAAATTCATATTCCATGGCTCTCTGAAATGTGGCTCCCGCATTGGATAGTCCAAAAGGCATTATCTGGTATGTAAATGTACCTTTTTTTATGGTGAATGTTTTTTACACTAATCTTCATTCTTCACCCAAATCTTATTGTTGGTAATTTTGGGTACCTTGAGTACATTGCCTTTGCTCAAGTGTAGTTGTTGTCATTGATGTCAAGGAGTTCTTGAAGCAATTTGTTTTTATGTCAAAGAATTTTTTTTGATGAAGGTTTCAGCATGGTCAGTAAGTTTCCAAGAAAATCAGAGTAGCCCAGTTGCAAAAGATCAAGAAAAAGACAAGTTAGAAAAAGTATGCAGGCGGCTAGAAAAACTGTCGCGATTTCGTGACATGTTTGAGGAGAGAGAAAGTTTTGGCAAAACTGTCACGATTTTGCAACATGCTGGAAGGCAGAGACGAAGCAGGAAAAACTATCACGATTTCACGACATGTTGGCAAAGAAGCAGAGAAAAATGGAAAGTGTCGCGATTTCACGACATGTCGCATTTTCGCGACTCAAAAAGTGCAGGAAGGCAGAGAAATAAAAGTGTCACGATTTCGTGACACATTGCCAGGAAAGTTGTTCGAACGAGAAAGTGTCACGATTTCATGACATGTTGCAGGAGAGAGAGTCCGAAAGGAAAAGTGTCGTGATTTCGTGACATGTTGCAGAAGTCAAAGTAAGGACTGTCACGATTTTGAGACATGCTGAAAAGCTTGAAGAAAGAACTGTCACAATTTCATGACATGGATCAAAAGGAAGAGTCTGAAATAAGAACCGCCGTGATTTCGTGACAGGATACAAAGAAGTTATACAGATGAAGAAAGTGTCACGATTTCACGACAGGTTGAGATGGCAGTATTGAGTTGCAGGAAGTGCCACAATTTCATGACAGGTTGAAGAGAAAGCTTTTGAATGCAGAAAGTGTCACGATTTCACGACAGGTTGAGTTGGCAGCGTTCAGTTGGAGAAAGTGTCACTATTTCATGACAGAAACTGGAAGTAGGTCTTCTTTAGGAGAAGTTTCACGATTTTGCGACAGAAGCAGATAGGAAGGCTTTGTAGACAAAAGCATCACGATTTCGTGACATGTTCCAGTTTCGTGGGCATATGGCAAAAAAGAGCTTAAGGCAGCGAAAGCATCGTGATTTCATGACATGTTCCATTTTCGCTGGTGCAAGCCGAGAAAAGGTTGAAGAAGCAAGAAGGGTTGTGATTTTGTGACAGAGTTGCAGATGACGTCAGCAAAATTCAGAAGTGTCACGATTTCGTGACAAGCACGTTGTCAAGGTAGACAAAGGCAAAAAGTGTCACGATTTTGTGACAGCAAGCTATAGAAGGTGTACGACAGGAAAAGATGTTGCGATATCACGACATGTTGAATTTTTGCACCAAAAGCTACAGGGAGGCAGTGAAGCTGACAGAGTTAAATCTGGGTCGACGCAGCGTAGGGTTTTGCAGCCGACATGGTTGAAGGGTAAACAGCCGAATAAGACCAAGGTTTTAATCTTGAGATTGTAAGTATAAAAGGAGGGCTGCTTGAAGAGTTTGGTATCGATCAAGTGTGCGTTCGAAGTGCAATTTTTGTAGATAGAGTGCAGGGATAAGTTCGATTGTAGAGGTGCATAAGTGGAAATCTGATCGAATGTTGTGTTTGCACAGAGTGTGTGAAAACTATGCTACTGTGTTTGAGCAGAGAGTGCAAAAATTGTGCTACTGTGTTTGAGCAGAGAGTGCAAAAATTGTGCTACTGTGTTTGAGTAGAGAGTGCTAAAATTGTGCTATTGTGTTTGAGCAGAGAGTGCAAAAACTGTGCTACTATATTTGAGCAGAGAGTGCAAATATTGTGCTACTGTGTTTGCGAAGAGTGTGCGAAGACTATGTTGTTGTGTTTTCGTAGAAGTGCATAAGTTAAATGAGTGTTGCTATGTATGCGCAAACAGTGAAAATTTGGTTTCAACCAAGTGCAACTATAACAGAAAAGGACAGAGGAAGAAGACAGATTTATGCTAGACCGAAGGACTATTTTTGGTGCAAATTTGAGGAACGACTTTGTAGTGATAGAGTTGAGGACAGATATCTCCAATAGAGCAGGGAAGACAGGTGTCTTCTATGGATAGAGTTCCACTTGCTAAGGGCAGAGGAGGTAGAGGTCTTCTAGAGGATCACCACTAAGAGCAGAGCTAGGGGAAGGTGTCTCCTTTGGGTTGGTGCCCATAAACTTTGTAATTGGGAAGGTTTCCCAAAGAACTATGATATAACTTTTAGAGAAAAGTTTTATCCGTGGAGTAGCCCACATTGGGTGAACCACATAAATTGTTGTGTCACTTTGTGGATGGTGTGTTGTGCATTGCTTTGATTACTGTTGTTATTACTGCTATCTATACACTACATTATACTGTTTTGAAATTTGATTTTAAAGCAAATTGAAAAAGTGGTCTTATACTGTTCACCCCCCCTCTCAGTATAAGCTTGGGTTCTTCAATTGGTATCAGAGCGGGTTCCTTCAAAAAGGTTTAACAACTTGGAGGAAGAACTGGTTAAGAACACAATGGATTATTCAAGTGGCAATGCAGCACCTATTCTTGATGGATCATATTTCGGTCTGTGGAGTGCAAGAATGAAGGTTTATCTAATGGCTCTTGGTAATGAGGTTTGGGAAGTGATTGAAGATGGGTACACTATTCCTATAAATGGTCCTTATACTAAAGAAGACAGGCTCCTACATCACAACAATTCAAAAGCAATGAATGCAATCTTAAAAGGTTTACAGAAGGCAAATCTTACCAAGGTGATTCACTGCAAGATAGCTAGTGAAATGTGGAAACAGCTGCAAGTGGTTCACACAGGTGATGTAAATGTTTGAAAGGCCAAGTTGAGACACTTCAAAGGTATTTTTGAACAACTCAATATGAATTATGATGAAAATATTAGTGACTACATGCTCCGTATGGATGAAGTTGTTAATTCTATGAAAGACTTAGGTCTTGAACTTGCTGAAAATGATGTGTGTGATAAGATTTTAAGATCTCTTCCTAATAGATTTAGTGAAAATATTTTTGCTATTGAGGAAGCTAAAGATTTAGATAAGTTGAAAAAGGATGAGCTCCATAGTATTCTTGCAGCATTTGAGCTGAGAACTCAAGTGAAAGTTGATGTAAAGAAAGAGACAGCTTTCAAAGCTACCAAGAAATCAAAGGGCAAACATATTCAAGAGAGTGATGAGTCTTCTAGTGAGAAAGAGGCATATTACAGTAAGAAAGGCAAGTTCTCTAGAAAGCACAAAAGCAAAAAAAATATAAAATGTTTCAGCTGTGGAAAGTTTGGTCATTATGCTACCGACTGTACTGTTTCCAAGAATGAAAGTGATGAAGATATACAGGATGTTAAGAGCAAGGATTCTGAAAAGCACAGGTATTACAGAAAGAATAAATATGAGCATGGCAATCAAGGAAAGAGGTATTCACACAAGAATAAGAAGAGCTTCTATCTGGACAAAGCAAGTAAGTGTTCTAGCAGTGATAGTGAAAGCTCTTCTAGTGATAATGAAAATGAGATCGTCGTTCATTTCAAAAAAGGAGGAAGAACCGAAACATAAATTCACTGTCATGAAATGTTTTAGATGTGGAAATTTTGGGCACCTTGAGGATGATTGCACAAATAATGAATTGGTTGCTAGTATGTATGAGGATGCTTCAAAAAATTATAAGGAAGATGCATGTATGGTTTTTGAAAAGGGTAGCACCTCTAGTGATAAGAAATCCGAAAAAGGCCTTGATAATTCAAAGTGCAATCAAATAGAGGATCTTGAATGTGAACTCAATAATGCTCTTAGTGTTTTGAAAAAGGAAAGAAAGAAGAATGATAGACTCAAGATTAAGTTAGATGAATGTTGTATGGAGAGAGACGATCTTATAGAAAGTCTTGACTTCTCTATAGCTAAAACACAGGAACTCAAGGATGAGTTAGAGTCTAAGATTCTTGAGTATAATAAGTTGGAACAAAAAATGGCCTCTCTGGAAGTGGAAATTAAAGAGTACAAGGATAAGTTGTACAGGTTTCAAGATAGCTCCAAAAGGGTTAAGTCTCTCATCAAAGGTCAAATAAATCCAACAGATAAAACAGGTCTTGGTTTTGTTAAACCGCTCAAAGAACAGGTTGGGGAATCTAGCAAGAGATTCCAAAAGGAAGAGAGTTCTAATGAAGAAATTACTTCAGAACATGATTCCGTGAGTGATCAATGCGTAGAAACAAAAAACAAAATTCAAAATGCGAAGAAAATTTTTTCAGGACCCAAGAGGTCGTATAAAGGAAAATTTCACGGCAGATGTTTTGCGTGTTACAGGTTTGGTCACATGGCTGCACATTGCATGTCTCAAATTAAGAAGGTTAACAATAATTTCAGAAGTGGTAATTTCTTCCAAGGGTATTGTTACTCTTGCAATCAGTTTGGGCATAAAGCAATTTTTTGCAAGGCAATTATCAGGAACTGGGTTAGTCAGAACAGGCGGATACAAAGAACAGCTATGCCTGAAAGAAATAATATTGTTACTTGTTATAAGTACAACAATGCAGGTCACACAGCCAGACAGTGCAGAGCTGATCTTCCAAGGTACATGAATAGGAACAGTGGTATAAATAGGTCCACGGATCAAGGTGTGGACAAGAAAAGAGATGAGAACAAGAACAAGAAAAGTGCCAACAACAGAAACATTGACAAAGAGTTCAAGAGAAGGCCCGACAAAGAAATTGTAGACACTGATGATGATGAGTGCCTACTGGGAGTTTTACTCCCACCCTTGTTTTAAATCACTTTAATAGGAGGTGGGGGAGGGACTAAGCTAAGAGGCTCTTTCTTAGTCCCGAGCCCCAAAGGTGACCCTTTGCCATTGATGACAAAGGGGTAGAGATATGAGTAAGGGGGAGAGCTTCAAGTGAAGAGGAAAGCTTCAAGTCAGGGGGAGAAAAACTTCAAAGAAATATTCTTAGTTGTCAGCTCAGATTGATTTCAATTTTGGCTCTTGAATATGTGCTTTTAGTAAAGGTTTGCCATCAATGACAAAGGGGGATATTGTTGGCAATTTTGGGTACCTTGAGTACATTGCCTTTGCTCAAGTGTAGTTGTTGTCATTGATGTCAAGGAGTTCTTGAAGCAATTTGTTTTTATGTCAAATAATTTGTTTTGATGAAGGTTTCAGCATGGTCAGTAAGTTTCCAAGAAAATCAAAGTAGCCCAGTTGCAAAAGATCAATAAAAAGACAAGTTAGAAAAAGTATGCAGGCGGCTAGAAAAACTGTCACGATTTCACGACATGTTTAAGGAGAGAGAAAATTCTGGAAAAATTTTCATGATTTCATGACATGCTAGAAGGTAGAGACGAAGCAGGCAAAACTATCACGATTTCATGACATGTTGGCAGAGAAGCAAAGCAAAATGGAAAGTGTCACGATTTCGCAACATGTCGCATTTTCGTGACTCGAAAAGTGCAGGAAGGCAGAGAAAGAAAAGTGTCACGATTTTGCAACACATTGCCAGGAAATTTTTTCGGACGAGAAAGTGTCACGATTTCACGACATGTTGGAGGAGAGAGAGTCCGAAAGGAAAAGTGTCATGATTTTGCAACATGCTGCAGAAGTCAAAGTAAGGACTGTCACAATTTCGCGACATGCTAAAAAGCTTGAAGAAAGAACTGTCGCGATTTTGTGACATGCAGCAAAAGGAAGAGTCTGAAACAAGAAGCGTCATGATTTTGCGACAGGCTACAAAGAAGTTGTACGGATGAAGAAAGTGTCGTGATTTTGCGACAGGTTGAGATGGCAATATTGAGTTGCAGGAAGTGTCGTGATTTCGTGACGAGTTGAAGAGAAAGCTTGCGAATGTAGAAAGTGTCACGATTTCATGATAGGTTGAGTTGGCAGCGTTCAGTTGGAGAAAGTGTCATGATTTCATGACAAAAACTAGAAGTGGGTCTTCTTTAGGAGAAGTTTCACGATTTCATGACAGAAGCAGAGAGGAAGGCTTTGTAGACAAAAGAGTCACGATTTCACGACATGTTCCAGTTTCATGGGCATATGGCAAAAAAGAGCTTAAGGCAACGAAAGCATCATGATTTCATGACATGTTCTGTTTTCACTGGTGCAAGCCGAGAAAAGGTTGAAGAAGCAAGAAGGGTCACGATTTTGTGACAGAGTTGCAGATGACGTCAGCAAAAGTCATAAGTGTCATGATTTTGTGACAAGCACATTGTTAAGGCAGACAAAGGCAAAAAGTGTCACGATTTCATGACAGCAAGCTATAGAAGGTGTACAGCAGGCAAAGGTGTCGTGATATCATGACATGTTGAAGTTTTGTGCTAGAAGCTACAGGGAGGCAGTGAATCCAACAGAGTTAAATTTGGGCCGACACAGCGTAGGGTTTTGTAGCCGACGTGGTTGAAGGGTAAACAGCCAACTAAGACCAAGGTTTTAATCTTGAGATTGTGAGTATAAAAGGAGGGCTGCTTGAAGAGTTTGGTATCGATAAAGTGTGCGTTCTAAGTGTGATTTGCATAGATAGAGTGCGAGGAGAAGTTCGATCGTAGAGGTGCATAAGTGGAAATATGATCGAATGCTATGTTTTCATAGAGTGTGTGAAAACTGTGCTACTATGTTTGAGTAGAGAGTGTAAAAACTATGCTACTGTGTTTGAGCAGAGAGTGCAAAAATTGTGCTACTGTGTTTGAGAAGAGAGTGCTAAAACTGTGCTACTTTGTTTGAGCAGAGAGTGCAAAAACTATGCTATTGTGTTTGAGTAGAGAGTGCAAATACTGTGTTGCTGTGTTTGCAAAGACTGTGCGAAGACTGTGTTGCTGTGTTTTCACAGAAGTGCATAAGTTAAACGAGTGTTGTTGTGTATGCGCAGACAGTGAAAAGTTGGTTTCAACCAAGTGTGGCTATAACAAAAAAGGACAGAGGAAGAGGACAAATTTGTGCTAGACTGAAGGACTGTGTTTGGTGCGAATTTGAGGAATGACTTTGCAGTGATAGAGTTGAGGACAGAGATCTCTAGCCAGAGCAGGGAAGACAGGTGTCTTCTATGGATAGAGTTCCACTTGCTAAGGGCATAGGAGGTAGAGGTCTTCTAGAGGATCACCACTAAGAGCAGAGCTAGGGGAAGGTGTCTCCTTTGGGTTGGTGCCCATAAAATTTGTAATTGGGAAGGTTTCCCAAAG
Organism: Wollemia nobilis; assembly: GCA_028583015.1. Taxonomy (NCBI): domain Eukaryota; kingdom Viridiplantae; phylum Streptophyta; class Pinopsida; order Araucariales; family Araucariaceae; genus Wollemia; species Wollemia nobilis. Next base: position 19,551,144 of record JAQPPZ010000513.1, read on the forward strand.
AACTATGATATAACTTTTAGAGAAAATTTTTATCCATGGAGTAGCCCACATTGGGTGAACCACGTAAATTGTTGTGTCACTTTGTGGATGGTGTGTTGTGCATTGCTTTGATTACTGTTGTTATTACTGCTATCTATACACTGCATTATACTATTTTGAAAGTTGATTTTAAAGCAAATTGAAAAAGTGGTCTTATACTGTTCACCCCCCCCTCTTAGTATAAGCTTGCGTTCTTCACTTATTATATCTAAAGAAGCCATCTATTAATGAGAACCTTTATACCCCTAACACTATCTATAATATTTGATCAATATTTGGAAGGAGGTAGTTATCCTTTAATGATGCTTGATTAAGATTTCTAAAATCCACACATAGGAGAATATCACCATTCTTCTTCCTCACAGGTACCAAGTTAGCTACCCAGGTTAAATATTTAATTGGGTATATGATCTTAGCCTTCAATAACTTCAAGAGCTCTTCTCTCATTATGGCTTTGATCCTTGGATTTATAGGCCTTTGCTTCTGCATTAATGGCTTGGCATTAGGCTCTAGCTCAATGGTGTGTTGGATAACCTTTTTGTCATATACTTTGAGGTATTCATATGACCACGCCATAATGTCTTGGTACTTCATACATAAAGCTTTAATATCCTCCTCTTTCTCTGGAGAACATCGAATTCCAAAATTGAGCTTATTTTATTTTTCTATTTCAAATTATTTATAGATTTTATCATTGACTTCCATTGATCTGATCATTTTCCTATCTTCATTATCAAACAGGCTTTCTAGAGTGACCAAATCTCTAGGTATGTGTTTTTTCTTAAGTTTAATGACATCCTTTTGATTAATATCTTCTAAATTTTCCTCTTGCACAGTGGATAGAGAAGCTTCTCTCACCAAAAAATCAATGATTTGCTCATCACTGTCAAAGACCTGCAAGAATATTTTCTTATCTAGCATCGCAGGTCTGAAAATAATTTTTATCCCCTTGTCTTTATTAACTCCAATTTCTATAGAAGGGTTGAAGTTAGCTCCCCTTACTGCCAAGGAATATTCCAAAGTATTATTTCCTCTAGGAATAAAATTTATGTTCAGGGCATGAAAGAAATCCATTAAATGCCATACCCTATTTCTATATGCTTTCAGGTAATGATGTTTGTTGCTGCACCTTTCTCTTACCTGACAACTCAGAGTCACCATATATGTTTAAAATCTTAATGCCCATATTTTGTGTTTGCATCAGTCCAAGACATAGAGCCTCATACTCTGTAGCATTATTGGTGCATCCCCATGTTAATTTGTAGGCAAAACTCTTTATCCCTTTTGATTGGGACTGCAACACCACACTAGCACCAACACAATTTCTATATCTGGCACCATCAAAGTGCATGGTCCATGTTTATGTTTCTCTTAGAGACTAATTAGATATAATAGGAACTTTCTTCTCTAATTATACAAAAATATTGTAAGTGCCCATACCTGCCCCAAATGGGTTGTAATCCTATCTGAAAGGCAGCTCATCCTTGATTTCCAACTTCTCAAAGTTATCCACTAATTCAAACTCCTCAAGAGGAGTGAGATTGCACATGTCTCCTTCAATTTTTTCAATGTGGTAAGACACAAGATTTTCAGGTGTTATCCTTATTCTCTTTCCTTTGAAAGGAATAACCATGCTGGAATAATCCATATACATACATCCACCTAACTTTGCAGTAAACTCTCTTGATAGACATAAGCTAAAATAAGGCTCTAGATCCACCACTACTATTTCTTGTACTATAGTCACCTCTAATGCTCTATGTAGCCTCATTAAGACATCTTTTATTACTCCCACTGTCTTTACAGGTGTTCCATCCAATTACAGTACTCCAAGGCAGGATCAGGTATACCCCATACCCATCTCCTCATAAATTGCTATAGACATAATTGTAGTAGACACCCCTAATTCAATCATACAATTTCGGACCATCCAACCTTCCATCCTCAAAGAAATGTAGAAAGGAGGAGGTTTATTCTTTAAAACAATAGGGGACATTTCTTTCTTTTAAAAGGGTATACTAAGAATTGTGGTGGCCTGCTTTTCTTGTGGATATTTGTTCAAGGAATATTTTAGTAGGTCAATTTGTCCAGGAATGAAGAGGGTGTTATATAGACTAGCTTTTGATGGTATTCTCTTCATTTCTTCCACAATATTGTATTCAGACTTAGCCAAGGTGGGTCTCTCAGACCTTCTTTTTGGCTAACCATGTTTTCTCTTATATTGATGAGTGGCCTCTATTCTCTATATTTTGGTAATAGAAGGGAATCTAAGCCTCTCTTGAGCCTCATCCTTAGACTTCATTCTATCTCCCTCAGTTTATTTCTCAAATATCTTGGGAAGACTATTTTATTTTTCCTTAGTCTATGGAATAGGGAAAGTGTTACTACTTTGGGGAGGTGGATCACTCTTCTTCTAAGAGGAGACCTAGAACTAACCCATCATTTTTGGATGCACTAGCAGTGTTTTCTTACCAGACCTTGTCATAACAATGATAGGTCAATCCTCCTATAGCTCTTTTCCAACCATGATTTGATCAGGCTGACATATCATGTTTACCCTTCCTTTCTAGTTTCTTTTAGCTTGATCCATAGCTTGTTGGACATGGTGTTGGTACATAACACAAGATTGTGAATCATGTGGATCATTACATACCAAACACTAGATGTTTACCAAGCTTATTCTAATAACACTCAAGCTCTTCATAAGTTACATTTACTCTGACCCCAATACTATTACTAGGACCAGGTATTTGATATTTATTCACATATGGAAATATTATTTGTTGAGACCTCTCTATTTCTCTCTTTTTTGTTAAATTCATTTTGTTACTAAGAGTTTTCAATGTATTCTATATATCAAGTATGATAGAGAAATCTTGAGGAGTCTGAGAAGGGAGTGGAGGGAAAGGAACTGTAGTAGTTGGTGCTTTTGGCTAAGGAATGAGAGTCATCTGCGAACATGGGGATGATAATGTAGGAGGGTCCATATAAGATGAAGTAGTAGCTTAGCTTTGGAAATTAGTGGTTTGTAGATTATAAGGTAGCACATCTTTGGGAGGTAATCTCCCCGCATTAATTAGGATATGTTTTTCATGAATTTTTACGTTATAAACCTATGAAAATATTTCCACCCCTGATTGTTGGGTTTGCAGGCCTAGATCTAATCCAAGACATCTGATGTAATACATATAAGCAAGGCATGTAGCTGGTCTAGCTGTAGGGGGGATTATTTTCCAGGTTCTGCTAAACCTCAAATTAAAATTTGAGATAGTTTCTTGCTAATACTTCTGCATAGATGCAAACTGGTTAAGGAGAAAGGGTTAGCAGATTCATTAAATTCTTATACAAAAGGTTCAGCCAATGTTTCCCATGAAGTGATGGTGTTATCCTCAAGAGTCTTAAACCAATGTAAAATATTTCATTTGAAGGACAGGGCTAGGATTCTCACAATAACATCCTCATTCTTTATATTATGGATTGCTGCTAGATTCAAAATATCCTGATAGTGCTCATATGCAGTCTTTCCAGATCCATTATAAGTGGGAATAGCTTTAGAAACAGCTTGAGGATTTTCATGCATATGGGTTAATCTGAGGGAGTCAGTTGTGTTCCAGCTGGGATACTCTTGTAAAGGCTGATTTGGGGGTACATTACCCTGATTTGGGATTGCATTTCCTACCTTGTTTACAGGTGTAGGTATTTTTGGAGGGGTTGCTGAATTAACTACAGGGTTTTTCTTAGGAGGTTCTTCTTTTGAATGAAATTCTTGGTTCAAATTCCTTATAAAATTGGACCCTCTATAAGGTAACTCACAATAGAAAAAGGAGTCAGGGTTATTCCTTTTGAAATACCTGGTATACATGAAAGGACACTAGTCTACAGGGGTAATTCTTTTCTAAGTTTTAATACCAGGGAGTCTCCAGGTGAATTTTCTATTCTTCACTTATCAAGGTCAAGACAATTCACCAAATCTTGGTTCCTCTAGGTAGAGATAAAACAATAACTCATATGATGGGTTTTCATGTTCCTTATGAAATAATCCCACCAGGTGTGCCAAAAACTATTGGGCACCAAATTGACATCAAGTTTTACTCAACACTACGACTGTCTATCTTCTAATTTTCTATCCAGGCATGCACCCGCTAGTCACAACTCGACACTCAAGCATTGGATGAACCAAAGGCAAATTCAATCCAACCTCCAGAGAAGGATGATTCCTTGTCAACTTAAAATAGTGTTGACACAATTAAATCTCAAATAGATTTTTGAGATAAGGGTTATAAAAGGTTTAGGATTAGATATATTATGAAAAATAGTGGTCGAATAGGCTAATAGCATAGGCAAATACAACAAAAGGCTCCCATAAGCTATTTCCAGTATCCCATCACTCAATATTAATAACACCCAAACCCATGAAATCTTCATACATTAAAACATACACAAATATATATTACAGAAAGTAATTCCTTTATCTAACATTGATAATCCAAATTAGCAGAATAGACCAATAGTTAGATTTAACAAAAATAAACTTCCTGACAATACAGATCTAACCATGAACAAATTTCAACTACTCTCAAAAACTAGTAATCCAATAAGCTGGAATGAACTAACCATGAAGGTATTAATAGAAATACAACTCAAAGCTTCGAACCTCTTGCATAAGATGATGAAGATGAAATTTTTTGATTAGGGTACGCAAACACACTAGAGCAATAGCTTACATGAATATTTATAGTAGGGCAAGCAAACACACTAGAGCCGACCCTTTAAAATGAGGGTTCGAACTCTATTTATAGTTTGTAAAATGAAAGAATATTAAGGAAACATTACAACAATTACATTTTATAGCTTAGTAGAGAGCTTTGCTAGCATAATATTATTGGTTGATGCAATCCGTGAAATCCACTGAGTAGTCCACCATAGCTGCTTAGCTCTACAACTTTTTGTGGTAGTTGGAGTTCTAAATATCGGAAGCTACATACAATCCATTTGATCATTCTTGAAACCTCCGATCTACTGTTGATCTGCTACTACTTCTGGTTCTAGTTCTTGAAACTGTTTGACGCTTTGTCTTCCTTCACTCCAATTGACTACACTTTGATCTAGTGAGAAATTGCTTTTAAATACTTGAATAATGTTATCAAAACTTGGACCGTTGATCTTCATTCTTGAATTACTATGATTAAACCTCTTGAAAATACTCTATAAATCAGTCGATAAAGAACAAATTTAATTTCACTCTTTTAATCGTTGATGTCAGCTTTGATGACTTTAGTTCTACGAAATAAAATTCAAGCATGGAATACACTGAGGAATGAGTGAAATGAAATCTGCTACCAATCTGATCCTTAGCCTTCTTTCTCTTCTTTGGAATTAAGAAGATTGTAATCCACACCAAAAGTATTATTATGTCATCTTGCCCTTAATTGGAGTGTGGAATCGCCAATCCACATTGGAAGTAGTTCAAAAATCCTTTTGTCTCTATTTCACAATGAAGTTAGTGTAAAATACTCTTTGTACTCAATGTATTTAAACTTGCCAACACTTAGCCACTTGGAGCATGCACCAAACCAATGTTGATCACCATTCCACACCGAAGGCAATATAAAATAAGCTTTGTCATCATTCCACTCTCGAAGTAGTGCAAAATAATCTTTGTCACCAATCCGAACCGAAATACTCTTGGGGCCTAGCGAAATTGAGCTTACCGACACTTAGTCGCTGGAGCAATGAACAATAATTTCCTTTATGCACTTCTTTTCATGTTGATGTCATCTTCGTCAAAATGTTTTATGGAATCAGGACTCACCTAGAATCCGCTTTCAAATACACTATGAATAGAGTGAAATGAAATTTTGGCTTATTGAAGATGAAATATACCAAGTGTTGAGCGTATTTTGGAACTCGCATTGCGGATCCGTTCAAAAATACTCTATCTCCTTAGCGAAATAGAGATTTTTTGCCTTAGAATAAAATCTTCAATGTTTTCTAAGGATGTGGTCATTTTGGACCTACAGTTACCTATGTCTGAAGGTAAATATATTATTTTTGTGGTAGTGGATCATCTTTCAAAGTATGCTCACTTTTGCTCCCTCTCCCATACTTAACCTCCACCATTGCCCAAATTTTCCTTGATTCTATATTTCATCTTCATAGTATGCCCATCTCCATCATGTTTGATCATGAACCAACCTTTACTAGTCATTTTTGGTAAGAATTGTTTAAGTTGCAGGGAACTCAACTCAAAATAAGTTCATCTTGTCATCCATAAATGAATGGACAGACTGAGATTATCAATAAATATTTAGAGACCTATCTTAGTTGCTTTGCATATGATCATCCTACTCAATGGGTGAAGTGGTTTCCTTTGGCTGAGTGGTGGTACAACAGTTTCTATCACACAACAACCAATATTATGCCTTTCAAGGTAGTTTATGGGTGCCCTCCACTCATGCCTTCCTCTTACATTTTGAGCAACTCCATGGTCTAAGCAGTCGACACTACTCTCAATCAACATGTCGATGTTCCCTACCAATTGAAGATGAATTTGGATGCAATCTAGAATCGGATGTACCAACAAGCTGACCAACACTATTATGAGCATATCTTTGATTTGGATGACATGGTTTTCCTTCACTTGCCATCGTACAAAAAACTATCCCTACAGCTTCGCAGGTTCTAGAAACTTGTTGTAAAATACTTTGGGCCCTACCATATTTTATAACATATTGGCACCATAGCCTAAAAATTTGCCCTTCCACCTACATCCAAGCTCAATCCTATTTTTCATGTCTAAACTCACAAAAATATCATGGGCACTTAGGTATAGGTTCAATCTGCACTCCCATAATTGGATGAAGAATTTTCTATCTTGCTCGAGCTCAAATGGTTGTTGGATCATTGGAATCACACTCTTTATAACCGTGGTGTGGACTCTAGATGGAATATGCTACATGGGAGTCTCTCCAACAATTCCAATACTAGTTTCCTCATCTTCAGCTTTGAGGACAAATATTTTTGAAGGGGAATGACATGTTAGGATCCCATCCTAACATTATTTCGTAATTATCATTTTCTTATGTAATGCCTCACTTTCAATGTGGGGGATTCCAACTATAATTTTATTTTGTAATACTTTGTAATGTATGTGGTAAGTAAGGTACCTAGCCAAGTGGGGATATTTCATGTAACCATTATCAAAACTGTAACTGATGTTTGGTAGAATATTCTAGCTCAAGTGACATTTTTCATGTAATCCAACTCTTGAGCCTAAGGGTAGGGTTGCATAGAGTTTCTCTTTAAAATATATGGAACCATGTACGAATGTATTTTTTTGCAAGTTAATGAAATATTGAAGGAGGTTTCCCCCTCGAAGAGGCCTACGATTATGATTTATTTGTGAGATTGTTTCAATTTTATAATTACTTTATGCATAGTGTTATTATGTTATTTTATGTATTTCAGTTATTTTACAGTATTTTGTGTGAGTGAGATTTATTTTTATAGTAGATTCCTAACAAACACTTTAGCTTCCTAATACTTTCTTAGTTTTTACTAAGAGAGGATATCTTCTTTTATGTGTAGTGATAATTCATTATAGTTTTAGTGACTTACGAGGATATCTAGCCTACTAGAGATAGAGATCTCGTAAATTGACTACCTTATTTATTGGATGTGGAGTCAAAATACTAAGAAATGGTAGGGGAACTACTGGAGTTTGCTCATTATTACCTGGATTTTCTCTCATTCACCTTTTGAGGGTAGCCTCACTCTCTTGATTAAAATAAAATCTCTTTCAAGCTTCTATATATCATCTTGAGGGATGTGGGTAGCCTTACCCACAATGTATCAAATGTACATTTTGAGCTCAAATACAAGCTTAACTACTTGAGACACTTTACCTATGGTGGAGCCTAGTGATGTATCAACCTCCATTCTTTGTTTTAGTAGTTTCCAAAATTATTGAGGATATTACCTTTCAAAGTCAAAGGGGAGGGAGACCATTTCAAATTAAGGTGGTAACATGTACCCTCAATTCTTCCATTAACCATGCCAAGGCATCATCCTAGGTCCTATATTGACATATAACTTGATTTGTTTCAAATACTTCCATAATTAGGTGATTACTTCTCCCTATCATATCAAGCCCACGATTATCCCCTACTAGTTAGTTAGGCTAGTTATTTAGATCTTATACTCCTAAGCCTTGGCTAGCTTAGTATTATTTTTTCCAAAACCCATTCTGTGGCCTTGATGATCTCAATGCTTTGTGATATTAGCCTAAGTGAATTCTAGTATGAAAATCAATCATTAGTTGCTTAAGTAAATTTATCCAAACATGCTTGATTTAATTCAGATACTTGCTCAATGCCACCCTTCTCCTTATTTAGCTTTGCAACCTCTTTTGTATATCCCTCCACTTCTTACCTTAGTTAGGTATTCATGATTTATTATTTTAAAGATTGAAGTGAAGTCAACCAAAGGGAATCTAAAAATTTAAGTATCCATAAGGGAAATAAACAAATATTAAAGGTACTACTAGCAATATTGAAAGTCAAAATATGTATGGGAAAATATAGAAGCAAATAAAATTAAAGCCTTGAATGGAAGCTTGAATATTTTAGGGGGAGTATAGGAGAAAATAAAATTAAATCCCTAGTCAAAAGCTAAGACATTTACAAGGAAAACATAAAAGCCAAGGAAATTAAAACCCTGACAATTAGAAGCTAACAATGCTGAAATATTGGGAATGTATGGGAAAATGTAAAATAAAATAAAAGAAAAATCTCAACTAGAAGCCCAATCATTTATAGGAAAATATATAAGCAAACAAAGCTAAACCCTCAACAATGGAAATTAGCGTCAAAAGCTCAAACATTTTTAAGTAAATATAAAAGCTAATGGAATTAAAACCTTGATAATTAGAAGCTAGAAATGCTAGAAACCTAAACATGTATGAGAAAATTTAAAAGTAAATAAAATCAAAGCCCTAATTGAAAGCTCAAACATTTTAAGGGAAACATAAAAGCTAAGGAAATTAAAACCCTAGTAATTGAAACCTAAACATTCCAGAATCCCAAATGTCTATAAGAAGACATAGAAGAAAAGTAAATTAAAGCCCAAAAATTGTAAACTAGCACGAAATCCCAGACATTTTTAGGGAAGTATAAAATCCAGAACCTCAATAGTTGGTATTAGCACTAGAACTTTGGAAAAGGGGAAAATGTATAAATTACTGGGAAAGGGTAAAAAAAATTCCAAAAATGCAAGATATTACCAAAAATGTTAAAATTAGTATAAAATAAAATAAACTGCTGAAAAATTACAAACATCATCAGAAAAATACATAAACCGTTCAAACATTACAAAAATCACCAGAAATTACAAAAAATTGTTAAAGGGAGAAAATTACCAAAAATGTAGAATTTGTTTTAAAATATGTAGAAATAGAGACAGGCATAGAGGATAATTAAATAAATAAATAAAAATATAAAATATATATGTCAAATATGTTAACAAAATCATATATAAAAAAGAAAAGGAGAATATAGTGGCCAATACACTAAATCAACGATATAAAGACCATGGCATGCTAAATTTTATATCTACTCCACTTCCTCAATGGACCACTCAACTTAGAGAGAAAATGACTAAGGATTCCAATTTGTAAACTCTAATCCACAAACTCCAAGTGGATCCTAATTCATGCCTTAGATATGTCTAGGATGGTTAAAAATTGATATATCCTAATTGACTTGTTATTCCTTAAAATTCACAAATGTAGGAATTTATCTTAAAGGAAATGAATGCATCACCACATTCTAGGTTTCTAAAAACCTATGAATGGGATAGATATACTTTCTTTTGTAAAGGGATGAAAATGGATATTCAAAATTTTGTGAAATAATGTGATAGGTTCCAAAGGATGAAAGGTGAAACTATGTGTACCCTAGGAATCCTTCAGTCAATTTTGGAATAGGTATGGACAAATATTTTAATAGATTTCACTAAAGGGTTACCAAAATCTAGGTGAAAATCAATCGTTCTAGTGGTAGTGGATCGTCTCACAAAGTATGTCTATTTTTATTCCTTACTCCAACCCTACCTAGACTTTGTAGTTGCTCATATATTTTTAGACTCCATTTTTCACCTTTGTGGAATGCCCAAATCCATTGTGCTAGATAGAGATCATGCTTTTACCAGTCACTTTTGGTAGAAACTATTTAAGTTATAGGGCACTCACCTCAAAATGAGTTTAGCCTATCACCCTTAAACTAATGGCCAAAAAAAAATTGTTAATAAGTATTTAGAAATATACCTTTGTTGCTTTTCATCATGATGATTTTGTGCTAACCACTTAAATTTTCCACCAGGTTTGATTTAAAATGGGGATTTTTTAGTATGAGCCAATATCTTTTCTTACATCTACTAAGTGGTTCCTTCCTAGGAAAGTAAGAAAAACCTGAAACAATCGAGAAAATAAAACATGTGCTATGAAATAAAATCCTAAAACTATATAGACCTGTAACTAATTTAACAAAGCTCTAGGTTGACTGCAATCATATTACTCCTAACTAATGTTTGAAAAGACAACAAATTAATTCCTAATTGATAGCTAAAAAGGATTCATTCAAAATAAACTAACTTGTTAACTACCTACTTTAATATAAGTCTAACATGAGAGAGATTTTAGGGATTGTCCAGGTTTAGTGAGCCCTTGCTAAACCTGCAACAACATAAAATATCTTCCTTAAATTTTTTTGAAGAACACAAGCTTATACTGAGAGGGGGGTGAACAGTATAAGACCACTTTTTACTTTTCTTTCCCAAATAGTATTAATCAATATAATCAATGGCAATATCAATAGCAATAACCAAAGCAATGCACCAATCATCACACACAATAGAGACACCACAATTTACGTGGTTCACCCAATGCGGGCTACCTCCACGGAGAAAATATTTTACTAAAACTTTCTCAATCAATCTCTTGGGAATCCTTCCCAATTACAATGTTTATGGACCTCTGTCCAAAGGAGATGTTGATCCCCTAATCTCAAGTTCGTGGATCTCTTCCATAGGAGAACTCTTTCCCCTTCTGCTCTGGCTAGTGATCTTCTAGAAGACTTTGTCTCTCTACTGCACTGACTGGTGGATCTCTCTCCACTTGAAGACTCCTCACTCAGATCTATCTTCAATTGTCCTGGCTGTTGGATCTCTATCCACTGAGACTCTGTCCTCTATACTCTATCACCTCCAAAGCTCTATCAATAGGCTCACTCAGAACCTTCTCAAATCTGCTCAATAGGCTCAACCTGCTCAATAGGCTCACTTAGAACCTGCTCAAATCCTCACCCTCAAGTCACTGAACCTCTCCAAATATGCTCAATAGGCTCACTCGAACTCTTCAAATCTGCTCAATAGGCTCACTCAGAACCTGCTCAAATATTCTCAATAGGCTCACTCAGAACTTGCTCAAATCTGCTCAATAGGCTCACTCAGAACCTTCTCAAATATGCTCAATAGGCTCACTCATAACCTGCTCAAATATGCTCAACAAGCTCACTCAAAACTTGTTCAAATATGCTCAACAAGCTCACTCAGAACTTGTCCAAATCTGCTCAATAAGTCCTCTCTAGGACTTGCTCAAATATGCATAGCAAGCTTTCACAAAAGCTTACTCAAAATCAGTCCACAAGCCTTCTCAAAGACTTACCTCAAATCTGCTTAACAAGTCCACACAAAACTTGTCCAATCTCATAGAATCATAAAGAGAATTGTTAGAGACTCAATATGTTCTATACTCAATGCTCAATCAATATCTCAACTCAATCTCATAGAAGCATAAAGAGAATTGTTAGAGACTCAATATGTTCTATACTCAAACCCCAATCTCAACTCAAATCAATCTCATAGAAGCATAAAGAGAATTGTTAGAGACTCAATATGTTCTATACTCAAATCCCAATCTCAACTCAAATCAATCTCATAGAAGCATAAAGAGAATTGTTAGAGACTCAATATGTTCTATTCTCAAATCTCAATCTCAACTCAAATCAGAATAAAGAATAGTTTATTTCTTGGAACTTGAACAACCACTTGCATCCACTTGACTAGGCTCAATCAACTCAACTCAACCATTCACCACAAGGAACAACTCTTTCTTACAAACCCTAGTCCAAGCATGTATCAATCAACTCAAAATGTTCCCAACAATGCTCAACAACAAATCTCACATAACAATGATACTCATGTTCTTTTCTAACTCAAGTTCAAGTTCTTTGCACAACCAATGGCTTCAACAACAATGCTTATAAAACAAGGTTTAATCACAACACTCAAGCCAGAAAACCTTGAAGCATTAACTCAACCACTTTTGAAAAGGAAACCACAATCAATCCTTTTCACTCCAATGATATTTCAGAAATCAACCACCCAAATAAAATCAATGGAGAATATTGCTCATACCTTTTTGATGCCTTATTTGTTGTCCACAAAATCTGTCTCACTCAACACACTTTATTTTTCAACTCTCAACAAGGGTTAGAGTAATAACACAACAAAAATATCCAAGTAACACCTTATTACTCCTACTTTATTTTAACATCCACCAAAGTTCTTTTATGCAAGAAATAAACCCTCAATAGAATGGATCAAACTTACTTTTGGAAACTCCTTGACAAAACCTGAAATATCTTCTTACACAACCCTTATTTCTCCTTCTAAGCAAGTTAATTAAATAGCTCTTGAAAAATGCTTTCCAACGATATATAATATGCTACCCTTCCAAAATTAAAAGGAATAGTAATTTCAGAATTTTCTAAAACAACTCATAAGCCTTATTTCTCCTCAAAGCTTTTCTTACAAATATTAAAATAAAAATTTAACTTACCTTTTTCTTCTCAGTGGGATTCGATCCCCTATCATTGTCCAAGCACCACTCTAACCACGGTGCCACTAACCACGTGAGCCAACCGCTCACATGAAATGGTGAGCGCAGCCACTATGCTTTCCTTCCTCCAAACGTGCCCTAGAAGACACGTGCGCCAAAAGGTGTACTTCCTTTCCACTTCGCAAAAACCAGCACCGATGGGATTCGAACTTCGGATCTCCTAGCGCTCAACAACTTGACTACCTCCTTCTTGCTGCTAGGCCACAAGCACCTACGATGTATGGGAAGGGTCCTCCCTTCCTTCTATTTCTCCCTTTCTTCGTAGGTTTTGATTGCGCTAAAATATCTTTTCTCTTTGTTCGAACGAAACTCACACACATTCGAATTATTGCCAAATGAATTTTTGGCAATGGTATTTATACATATTGCCTTGAATTTTCATACGTCGGCCCTTAATCGAATTTGATGATGTCGAGGGAATTTCCACTTTGGAAATTTAAATTTTAATTTTAAAATATTAAAATTTAAAACTTAAACTTCAAAGTTGAATAACTTTGTCACCGGGACTCCTTTTTCGATGAAACAAAAAGCCAACCTGGGTTTTAAGAAAAACCCATTTCAAATATGCCATCCATGGTTTTAAATAAAAACCTTTTTCTAAGCTTCCCTTGAAGCTCCTTTTGGAATACAAACATAGTGCTTACTTACATAGATCCTTTTGACATCAATGACAACTTTTTGCTAAGGGACTCAAAATGTCCAACAATCTCCCCCTTTGTCATTGATGGCAACCCATATCCTTTTATTGAAATCTGACCTTCTTTTTTGCTCCCCCTAGGACTTTGCTCCCCCTGGCTCAATGCTCTCTCAAATATCAAATCTCTCCCCATATCAAAAACTCTCCCCAATATACACAAATCTCTCCCCCTTTGACATCAATGGCAAAGGGTCACCTTTGGGGCTCGGGGCTAAGAATGAGCCTCTTAGCTTAGCCCCTCCCCCACCTCCACATGAGGTGGTTAATTCTAAGGTGGGAGTATTTCTACTCCTCGAAAGCACAGATCTGTGCCTTTGTCTTTCTCTCTTCTTCTGTGATTCTTTCCAAGATATCATCTATGTTCCTGTCATCACTTATGTTCCTATTCTTGTTCTTGTTCTCATCCATGTTTTTGTTCCTATTCTTTTATGAGTCTCTATTCCTATTCATATTCTTGTTTCTTGTTCATGTTCATATTCCTGTTCATACCTATTTTTGGAATATTTGCTCTACACCATCTTGCTATGTGACCATCATTATTGCACTTATAACACTTAATGTTATTATTCCTTGGAAGTGCAACTGTCTTAGGACTTCTCCTAGTAAAGCCATATCCTCTTCTATCATGAACCCTACAATTCATTGCCTTGTGACCAAAACCATTGCATGAGTAGCAATACCCATGAAAATGTTATCCATTTCCATATTCCTGTCTTCCCTGTGTTCTGCACTGTGAAGCCATGTGTCCAAACCTGTGACAAGAGAAGCATTTTCCATTGAAGAAACCTTGCCTAGACCCCATTGGTCTCTTAGTATCTTCTACCTATTTCATGTTCCATCTGTTCCTTACTTGTGCATTGTTCCTTTCCTTGTTGAACTTTCTATTGTCCAACTTAGTCTCACTCTCTCTTTTACTTACTTCTTTTGACACTTCTTCTTTTCTAGTGTTTGAGCTTGATTCTCCTTTTTCTGCCTCCTATTTCCTTTGTCCTTATTTAGAACTAAGTCATGTTTTGATGACTGATGACTTTTGTGCATTGATAATTCTATCCAAAGTCTTTGGATTCTCCTCAAACTTGTGCAACTTGTCCTTAGAGCCTTTTACTTCCATCCTTAGTGAAACTATCTCATGCTCTAATTTTTCACACTCTAGATCTTTTGTCTTTAATTTTTTGGTCATACCTTCTTCAATTTTTCTTGCTTCTTCAACCTTGATTTTGAAGTGGGTGAGTTCTTGTAGAAACTTTTCCTTTGCTTTCTCATCTTCTTGAGCTTGAACCCTTAATCCTGAGTTCTCCCTTTTTAATTCTTCAAGAGTAATCATAAGCCTTTCACATTCTATCTCTTTTACCTTTGACTGTTCAATCATACCTTCTTCAACTCTTCTTGCTTTTTCAACCTTATCTCTCAAGTCAAAGATATCCTGTAGAAGCTTTGTCTTACATTTCTCATCTTCTTGTATTTGAGCCTTCAATTCTAAATTCTCCTTTTTCAATTCACCAAGTTCCTTAAGAGTGGCTTCCTCCTTTTATTTTTTTGAATCTTCCTCTTCTTCAATTTCTTCTATTGTCCAAAGTGGAGTTTCTTCTTGATACCTGCTTCGACTATTCCTGTTACCTTTTTTTGACTCATTCTTTAGAACTTCAAATCTGAGAGAATCATCTTCATCTTCACTACTATCAAACCCATTGCAATAACTTGCATCATGACCGAGTTGACCACAAACAAAACATTCTTGTGGACAATAAGTTGCATGGTGACCTGTGTTCCCACATCTGGTACAAAACTTTATCAGTCTAGATATTTCTCCATTACTTGATTCATCTCTTGAATCTATTTCCATTTGTCCTCCCAACACAACAATATTAAACTCATCTTCCTTTTATTTCATGACCATAGGTGTTCTTTTCTTCTTGTGTCTCATGCTTCTACTCTTGCCTTTCTTTGCCATTTGTGTTCTTGTAGGATCTTCCTTCAAGCTATTAAACTTCTTCCGAAGGAACCAACTCTGATACCAATTGAAGAACACAAGCTTATACTGAGAGGGGGGTGAACAGTATAAGACCACTTTTTACTTTTCTTTCCCAAATAATATTAATCAATATAATCAATGGCAATATCAATAGCAATAACCAAAGCAATGCACCAATCATCACACACAATAGAGACACCACAATTTACGTGGTTCACCCAATATGAGGCTACTCCACGGAGAAAATATTTTACTAAAACTTTCTCAATCAATCTCTTGGGAATCCTTCCCAATTACAATGTTTATGGACCTCTGTCCAAAGGAGATGTTGATCCCCTAATCTCAAGTTCATGGATCTCTTCCATAGGAGAACTCTTTCCCCTTCTGCTCTGGCTAGTGATCTTCTAGAAGACTCTATCTCTCTACTGCACTGACTTGTGGATCTCTCTCCACTTGAAGACTCCTCACTCAGATCTATCTTCAATTGTCCTGGTTGTTGGATCTCTATCCACTGAGACTCTATCCTCTATACTCTATCACCTCCAAATCTCTATCAATAGGTTCACTCAGAACCTTCTCAAATATACTCAATAGGCTCACTCAAAACCTACTCAAATATGCTCAATAGGCTCACTTAGAACCTGCTCAAATATGCTCAATAGGCTCACTCAGAACCTACTCAAATATTCTCAATAGGTTCACTCAGAACCTGCTCAAATCTTCTCAATAAGCTCACTTAGAACTTGCTCAAATATTCTCAATACTCACTCAGCTTTCAAATATTCAATAGCTCACTCGAACCTCTCAAATATGCTCAATAAGCTCACTCAAAACTTGTCAAATCTTCTCAATAAGTCCACAACCTTCAACTCTCTCCTACTCAAATCTACTCAACAAGCTCCACTCTAGAACTTGTCTCAAATCTGCTCAATAAGTCCTCTCTAGGACTTGCTCAAATCTCATAGCAATATTTCACAAAAGCTTACTCAAAATCAGTCCACAAGCCTTCTCAAAGACTTACCTCAAATATGCTTAACAAATTCACACAACTTGTCCAATCTCATAGAAGCATAAAGAGAATTGTTAGAGACTCAATATGTTCTATACTTAATTCCCAATCTCAACTCAAATCAATCTCATAGAAGCATAAAGAGAATTGTTAGAGACTCAATATATTCTATACTCAAATCCCAATCTCAACTCAAATCAATCTCATAGAAGCATAAAGAGAATTGTTAGAGACTCAATATGTTCTATTCTCAAATCTCAATCTCAACTCAAATCAGAATAAAGAATAGTTTGTTTCTTGGAACTTGAACAACCACTTGCATCCACTTGACTAGGCTCAATCAACTCAACTCAACCATTCACCACAAGGAACAACTCTTTCTTACAAACCCTAGTCCAAGCATGTATCAATCAACTCAAAATGTTCCCAACAATGCTCAACAACAAATCTCACATAACAATGATACTCATGTTCTTTTCTAACTCAAGTTCAAGTTCTTTGCACAACCAATGGCTTCAACAACAATGCTTATAAAACAAGGTTTAATCACAACACTCAAGCCAGAAAACCTTGAAGCATTAACTCAACCACTTTTGAAAAGGAAACCACAATCAATCCTTTTCACTCCAATGATATTTCAGAAATCAACCACCCAAATAAAATCAATGGAGAATATTGCTCATACCTTTTTGATGCCTTATTTGTTGTCCACAAAATCTGTCTCACTCAACACACTTTCTTTTTCAACTCTCAACAAGGGTTAGAGTAATAACACAACAAAAATATCCAAGTAACACCTTATTACTCCTACTTTATTTTAACATCCACCAAAGTTCTTTTATGCAAGAAATAAACCCTCAATAGAATGGATCAAACTTACTTTTGGAAACTCCTTGACAAAACCTGAAATATCTTCTTACACAACCCTTATTTCTCCTTCTAAGCAAGTTAATTAAATAGCTCTTGAAAAATTCTTTCCAATGATATATAATATGCTACCCTTCCAAAATTAAAAGGAATAGTAATTTCAGAATTTTCTAAAACAACTCATAAGCCTTATTTCTCCTCAAAGCTTTTCTTACAAATATTAAAATAAAAATTTAACTTACCTTTTTCTTCTCAGCGGGATTCGATCCCCTGTCACTGTCCAAGCACCACTCTAACCATGGTGCCACTAACCACGTGAGCCAACCGCTCACATGAAATGGTGAGCGCAGCCACTATGCTTTCCTTCCTCCAAACGTGCCCCAGAAGACACATGCGCCAAAAGGTGTACTTCCTTTCCACTTCGCAAAAACCAGCGTCGATGGGATTCAAACTTCGGATCTCCTGGCGCTCAACAACTTGACTACCTCCTTCTTGCCGCTAGGCCACAAGCACCTACGGTGTATGGGAAGGGTCCTCCCTTCCTTCTATTTCTCCCTTTCTTCGTAGGTTTCGATTGCGCTAAAATATCTTTTCTCTTTGTTCGAACGAAACTCACACACATTCGAATTATTGCCAAATGAATTTTTGGCAATGGTATTTATACATATTGCCTTGAATTTTCATACGTCAGCGGGAATTTCCACTTTGGAAATTTAAATTTAAATTTTAAAATATTAAAATTTAAAACTTAAACTTCAAAGTTGAATAACTTTGTCACCGGGACTCCTTTTTCGATGAAACGAAAAGCCAACCTGGGTTTTAAGAAAAACCCATTTCAAATATGCCATCCATGGTTTTAAATAAAAACCTTTTTCTAAGCTTCCCTTGAAGCTCCTTTTGGAATACAAACATAGTGCTTACTTACATAGATCCTTTTGACATCAATGACAACTTTTTGCTAAGGGACTCAAAATGTCCAACAGCTTTATAGGTCTACTTTAGAGCACTAAAATTGATGAGACATCATAATATAAATTTTAAATACATCAAATAAACATGAAAATAACTTTTATTACTTCAGGAAACCAAATTCTACCATTTCTAGAAATACACATTCATGATAGACAAGGATTGCAATACAAAAACTAGAATGAAAGACTTAAAAAGGTTTTAATCCATATTCACTATAATTTTTCAATATAATGCTTGAGATGGTTTTATACTATGTCCAACTTCTTATTTTAGAATAGACTACTAAATTTGAAAACTAAGTTACAGATTAAAGGCAAGAATAAAGGTCCTACTATAGTCATATTTAGAAAGAGGATCATGACTATTACTAGTCAATAAGAGAGGTAAAATATTTTCCATTGGCTATTGCTAGTCAATAGTTGTTAGAAATATTGAGTTGTCATTGATGTCAAAGGCAAAAATATCTTCAAGGATGAAATGTTTATGTCAAAGGCAAAAATATCTTCAAGGGTAAAATGTTGAGTTGTCATTAAGTGCAAGGTAGATATCTTCAAGGGTGCTTTAATATTTAAATATTAAAGTAGGAGGTTTATATTTAAATCAAAGGATTTAAATATAGTTTAAATATTTAAATGTTGGGCAACCTCCTTAAGCGCACCATGCAAAAGAAATTAAATTTAAAAATTCAAATGATGGGCTGACCTCCTTGAGTGCACCATGCAAAGGAATTAAAATTAAAATTTTCA
This sequence comes from Wollemia nobilis, assembly GCA_028583015.1. Lineage (NCBI taxonomy): Eukaryota > Viridiplantae > Streptophyta > Pinopsida > Araucariales > Araucariaceae > Wollemia > Wollemia nobilis. The sequence goes on from JAQPPZ010000513.1 coordinate 19,570,401, forward strand.
AATTGATGGGCCAAATTCCTTGGGCGCAAATGGAAAAAGCATATAAATAAAATCCCTTAATTCACTTTGGACTTGGCATGGAATTTGAATAATGTCTATTGAGCGAAAAGAGGCAATGAGTAGAAGGAGGGAGGAGAGGAGCGCAAGTTTGGCAGCATAGCAAATGGAAAGAAGACTTTAAATATTTGTTTGTGCCACTTCTATCACAACTAAGTGGTCAGACCAGTCGGTAGCCTAGCTCACGCTAGGGTGCTGCAGTGCAAAATGTTCAAGAGTTGAAACCCCTTGATGCCTATTTTGGTGTATGTTTCTATTCGAGGTAGCGCATATATGAAGTTAAAAATTATATCGTGTGCCTTTGGTTTCATCTGTTGGGTTAGCCTAGTCGGTTGCTTAGCCCAAGCTACGGTGCTACGTTGTAGAAGGTTAAGGGGTTGAATCTCTTCAACATTGTTTTGTTGAAGAGTTGAAGATAAAGCAATGAAGGAATTAAATATTCACTAGCACCTTTTGGTTTCACATGTTGCATTAGCATAGCTGGTCAAGAGCCCATGTTAGGGTGCTACACTTCTAGAGGTCAAGGGATCGAATCCCATCTGCAGTTGTGCAAGGTATTTATAAATTTTATTTTATTAAATTTGATAAAAGGGGAGATATAAGGCATAGTATTGTGATTTGATTTTTGCAAATGATAAAATGGGAGATATAAGGTGTAATATTATGATTTGATTTTTGCAAATTATAAAAGGGGAAATATAAGGTGTAATGTTGTGATTTGATTTTTGCAAATTATAAAATGGGAGATATAAGGTGTAATGTTGTGATTTGATTTTTGCAAATTATAAAAAGGGAGATGTTGTTAGTATAAAGTTCTATTTTTGCAAATCATAAAAAGAGATATAAAGGAGATGTTGTTAGAATAAATATTTATATTGTAAGTTTTAAAAGGGAGATATAAAAGATATATTGTGTATGTTGAAAGAAGTGATGAGGGTTTAAAGTGGTTGATTTGATATTTAAAATCAAGAAAGGAAAAAGAGAAATATTGACCAGATTTGAAAAGCACATGCAAAAGGAGAATCATCATTATTGAGGCAGATTTGGAGGACACAAATTTGTAACAAGTCAATATGTCAAATAATATTAAGTGCACATATTCACCCAAGCATTCAATTGCCAAGGAAGGACAATTCAAACAATTCAAATAATAAGAAAAGGTGCACATGATAGTGGAAGAAGAGCAAAGTTTGAGCATCTCCAAGTCAACACATAAATTTGAGCAGGTTTTGTAAGCAAGTTTTGGAGCAGACTTGAAAAATGGGATTAGTGTCTCCTGTGAATTGGTGTCCATGAACTTGAGCAAGGGGATTGGTATCTCTTGTGGATTGGTGTCCACGAACTTGAGTAAGGGGATTGGTGTCTCCTGTGGATTGGTGTCCATGAACTTAAGCAAGGGATTGGTGTCTCTTGTGGATTGGTGTCCACAAACTTGAGTAAAGGGATTGGTGTCTTGTTGGCAATTTGAGTTATTTTGTGTTGTCATTGATGTCACATGGATCATTGATGTCACATGGATCACATTGATTTTTGGTGGCAAAATCACTTCATAAATAATCATTTATGATATTCTGGAGAGCATGTATGTATACAGGGTTTTGTGGCACAAGAGGCATATAATATTTAATTTTTATAAATTATATTAATGGTTTTTATTAAAACCAATGGTAAAGATTTTTATTAAAACCAATGGCAAGGGTTTTTATTAAAACCAATGGTAAAGGTTTTTATTTAAACCAATGGAAAGGGTTTTTATTAAAACCATTGGAAAGGGTTTTTATTAAAACCATTGGAAATGGTTTTTCATTAAAACCACTATGCTAAGACTTCTCCAAATAATGATGGATGAAAAGGTTTTTCAAATAAAACCTAGGTGCAAAAAGTTTCATGGCAAAATTCAAAAGAATGAAGGAGATATTCCAATTCAAAGTTAAGAGGTGAATTATTAAATTATTATTTAATAATTCTAAGGTCTAAAGTTGAATTTTATTATTCATCGACGTGCAATGGTTGGGGAGATTAATAAAATCCACCGACGTCATTCGAAGGCATGGAGGTGCATATAAATAAAATGTAAAACCTTTGTTTATAAGAGACGGGAATATTACGCATGAGTGAGAATTATCGAAAGGGGAGCAGCAAAGAAATAAAGAAAAATAATTTTTGTTTGAAAGCAATGTCAAGGAGATAGTGTGGTAAAGTGACGTCACGCAGGAGCCTATAGCACAATTGGTAGCACACGAACTTTGCACAAGGTAGGTTCATTGTTCGAATCCTACTAGGGGCAAAGTGTTTTGCTAAAGAAGGTAATTTGAGTTTTTAGATTTGAGCACAGGTAAAGTTGGGTGTTTGGGATTAAATCCCTGTAGACACCTAAAACGTGTCATGCCAAGGGTGACTACTCATATGGACATGCTACAAAACCATATGGAGGATCTTGGACAGACTCCAAGATAGAGCAGTGGTTCTAACCACTCAATTTAGGCATTTTGGCCTAAGCAGTCTGAACCACAGTCCAAACCTATAGTCTCTAGTCTAAACCATGGTTGACACCTGTGGTCTATAGTCTGGACCGCAACTGTGACCTGTGGTCTTAACTAAAGTTTAGTTAGACCTTCCATCCGAGTCAAATCGGTTGGAACGGCCGAAAGATCTAGAAGGAGGCAGTTAAATGACAAAATATTCCAGAGGCTTCCATCCCAACTATCCTAACCACCCTTCTTGGTCTTGGAGCCACCCCTAGCCCTGGGGGGCATGATATTAATACCCCCCTCCAAATTGGGAGAAGGGGAGAGATGATTTGTATAGCGAAGTGTTGGCGAATTATCGAGAGAGAGTTAATGGATCAAGAGAGCAGCGAAATCCTGTCAAATTGCATACTGACTTTGTGCATTTGAGAGCCTCTTTGCTATCCATCTAAAGACCAATTAACCATGGATGCCCTAGGTGCCTAGAAGGATCAAGAAACATAAATCTGGGAAAATGAATGCCCTTCACAGTGATTTGACTGCCAAATCTGTTAGAGGACAACAAAGGTGACCCTTGAACATCAATTTGGACAAGCAGATCAATCCCATTGCCCCTAATTCTGAGGGTAAACATATCAGAGGTCAAACTTTGGCTGTCAACCGTGGTTCATAGTGCAGACCGCCTGTCACAGTTGTGGTTTGCAATAGGTTAATGATCACCTTAATTGCTTTGCTTTTGACTGCATAGATTAGTTATATTAGTCTTTTCATAGGTTTAATTGCATTCTAGAGAAACTCTGACTATAGAAATTAGACATTTCATGTATTGTATTAAGTAGCATTACATTGGATCTTTTATGCCCATTACTGTTCCTAATTTGATATTTGATCCATGCATCATTTTCTTATTCATGTCCTTAATGTTGTACCATAATTCTTGATTTAATTAGAATAGTTTAAATTATTTCTTTATGCTTTATTTTCTTTCTAGTTTAATGGCACTTACATGCATTTTTATCTTAAAGGGCCTCATCACGAGAGGCTATCAATATTTTTAATCATGTGTTGTTGTTTCTTGTTCGTAGAGAGATAGGTGCAAGAGGAGCTTATGTCATAATTCTTCCACATCATGGAGAAGGGGTTTAGCTCCACCCCAAGGCAGTTTGTGACTAATCAATAGAGCACCATAAGTGCGCCTACCCTATTGAGGGCATTGGCAATTGTAATATCAGTATCATATTTCAAGTGACCCTAAGAGGGCATTTTTGTAATCAAAACTCATTCAAATATTAATATGAGAAACCTTACATACTTTGTTTCTGTTCAATTTATGTACTTGTGTGAATCTTTATGCTTTTATGATGGTATAGATCAATGCAGTAGCTAGGTGCACACTCTATGGTTAGTTCATATGGCGATCACGATAGAACCCCACAATTTTATCCCCGAGTTCTAACTTTTCTTGGATGTTTCTTATCTAAGGTGCTAACTGCGGCTTTTAGCTATAATTATTTTTTGGCCCGCGGTTGTAACCTGCAGTCACCACTGTAGCCCATAGATCGGACCTACGATTTACATAGGAAAAGGTAGACAACAAGAAACTTAGTGGGCAGCAGAGCAGGAGCTAAGGTAGACCCCAATTTCACTATCTATTCTAAATATTCTGCTTTGTATCTTTCCAGAAAGCATCGAACCATTGCAAACTAGGAACTCAAATAAAAAAGGGTCAATGAACAAGTCCTAGTTTGTTTCTTTTTTCCTTTCATTAGAAAGACATTTTTGGGAATAGCAGACCTCTGAGTGCAGTCTGCCCCTAAATACAATGACCTTGATAGATATGGCATGTCATTTGTATGCTTGAGGCCTAATTAGTGGCCATGTCATTGTAATTGCGTCGTCAAAATATCATATAGGACATTAGCATGCATTCTTTCTGAATTTGAAACGTTCCTTTCTTTTCAAGCATATCATGCAGGAATGATCATTATGCTCTTTTATGCATTTTTCATTTTTGCAAATTAAAAGTAACTACACACACAACCTGGCACTTAAACGCTAGTGATTTGGGCTTCATATCCAACCACTAGTAGGTTTCAACGACGGTGGGCGTAACTTCCATTCATTGGCCCAAATCCCATGTACCATGTGTTACTAGACCATATCGGGTCCAAGATCCTTTCGTACCCTAAAAAATTTGCATATACTCCTCTTCGGAGGGTATGACGCTGATTGGGGGAAATGGGTGAGGAAATGGGAGGACCTGTGCCCCTTTACCGTGTGTGGGCTTCACTTCTACACATTATAGGTTGGTTTATGTGACTTGGGTTTCATCACCAAGTTGTCGAGCTATGGGTATACAGGTGAAAGCCAATTTAACTGAGTATAAAATCCAACAATCTTTCAAAACATGTGATAGTTTCTAACACTGATACAACACATTTGAAAAAAACATAAAATATTTTAGGGCTCACAATAAAAATTTAAAAGGAGATAATCATCATTTGTATACTTTGTTTGCATAATAAAAAACATCTAGACATTAGGTACAAAAATGGTGAACACATGGGGTTATCGGCAAAGGTCTAGGACCGATACCCATGATCAACCCCTAACTAGTTTACAGCAACATGTGTCGAGTCCTCACACACATGAGCGAACGAATGACGTTCGGCGAGCATTAGAGGTGACAACTCGACACGGGGAGATCCCGTTGAGCGGACCCCTAATAGAGGAGCTTTAGTACACTCCTCTAGGCACAAGACTGAGCATGGAGCTTCTTAGCATGAGGATGCTCTACTCCAAAGCCATTATCGAGACCGCACTACACGCGCGTCCACGAGATTGGTCAAGGAATATGTTGTGCAGGGGACCAAGTTGGTTCCCATACATACTAGGTCCATAAGAGGTTCTAACCCTCCATAGTCAAAGTATAGATGGACTAGAGATCTGCCCATTTAGGGGCAAAAGGATATGGTTGCTTTCGAGCATAGGTCCACCCATACTCTCGTGCGTAGCTCACCATGCAAGATCACCATTGATATATCAAATATGATAGCTAATGGAACACCATTGCATGAGTGGTGGAGGTCTAGACAGTTAGATGGTCTAGGTAGTTTTCTTGAGCAGCTAGGCTGCAAGCCTACAGCTCTACCCACTCATTCTCCGAGTGAGCATAGCGAAAGTTGTATCAAGATCACTAGAGAGCATGGAGAGGATTCTAAGCACACTCATGTCACATGTACACCATCCACACATTTGTTTGATGGGTACAAAACCTGTAAGGTAGCTCGCATAGAGCACACACACCAGAGGCCTCCCACAGCTGAACAGATTGACAGATCACATAGACTGGTGTCTAAGCAAAGATGTCAACTCCTCCAAGATCAATTGGATGATGCTCGCCTAGAGAGGTAACATATTGAAGATGAAAATATTCAAGCATAAAGGCTCCTACGACAGATATTAAATGAGAATTGCATGCACGAGGAGCATATTTTAGCTCAGAAGGAGTGCATACAATAGGAGGATCAGCTAGTCAGGGCTGGCCTATACCCTCCCGAGGAGCATAGAGAGTGTGTGTAGGAGGGTTATGTCCCTAGCTAATATGCACAAGTAAAGCAAAGACTCTCATACTCATGTCAGTGCCCAATAGAGGGAGCGACTGCCATCACTCAATGATCTTAGACAGAGGCAGCATGAACATGTAGATGTAGATGGATACAATCAGGGGTATCCTGAGAGTTACCAAGTTGAGGAGGAAGAGCCACGTCCTCCACCTCCCCCGAAGAAGACATTACCTCCTAGATCGCCTTCACATCAGCTTAGGGAGGAGGACTTTTTGTCTTCTAAGGCGTACAAGTTTTTTGCTGATAGGGTCAAAGCAATGGAGAGGCAAGGAACGACTATGCAAAAACTGACACTAAGGAAGATACACAATGAACCTCTAGATCCCTCAGTGCCTACCCCTTCATATCCTAAGCATTTTGATATGCCTAGATTAGAAAAATTCAAGGGTGATGAGGATGCCCAAGAGCATGTCACAAGTTTTTTGGATGCTTGTTTCCAGATAGAGAGTCAGGATGCCTTGTTGTTGCACACTTTCATTACGACACTCTCTGACCCAACTTGAGAGTGGTTCAACCAGCTAAAGAAACATAGTATTATTGGTTTTGATTAGTTAGCTGATGCATTTATTGAACGCTATTCATTTGGTGTCAAGAAATAGGCCAACCTTTTTTATTTGGCTACATTAGCTCAGCATGACGACGAGCCCATCGAGCAATACGAAAGAGATGGCATAGAATAATGGCAAAGCTACCATTCCCTATTCTTGTAGCCAAACTGACCCAAATATTCACAAAGAATTGTGCCAAGCACATCTCGCTACTGTTATAGCTACAGTAGTACCCTACATTTGAGGAATTTATGGCACAAGCCAGGGTGATCGAGGATATCAAGTTGCAAGAAGGCAACTTGAAGTTCAAGACTAGGAAAGAGGGGTTTAAAAATAGTACTATGAAGCAACAGGGCAAGCAGGCCCATGTAAATCAAGTAGTACTAAATCTTTGAGGAGAGGACAAGGGACAGTAAAAGCCTAATTATCATGCTCAACCTCCTCCTGTGCGTTATGAGACACGTAAGAACAATTATAAGGGTAAAAATAGAGAAGAGCACCCACCTCACCAGTTCACCTCTTATGGAATCAATGACTTTGATTTTCCATCAACTATGCGAGGCCAAGGCCATACGATTGCTCGAGGTCAAATTAGCAGATTTGAATGTGCCAAAGTCGAAGTGGCATCAAGACGATCTATTCTACATATTCCATAGAGCGAAAGGCCATGACATCGAGACATGTTGATCCTTCAAACACATTGTGTAGAACATGATAGAAAAAGGAGAGCTTATCATACCAGGAAATCCACAAGCACCCGACAACAAAAACATGAGGATTTTCAAGAATTCACTACCTAATCACGAGGTGCCTCATAAAAATGTCAGATAGGTCAATCAAGTGAGAATTGAACTACCTACCCAAGGGTTCGTAGGTATGGTCACTATTTTTACTAGACACAGGAGGTACGATCAACCGAATAAACCTCATGCTCCCATTATAGTACAAGCTACATTGGATCAACGGCCAACTCAGAACATTCCAGGCCCACCAGCTAGATCGATGATGACCATAAGGAGCAGGTTAGTTCAGAACCTACAGATAACTCCTACGAAGTTGTCAATATATGAGCTTATTCAGTAGTCCCCTAGACACAGGGAGACTCTTATGGACATTCTGAGGTCCATCGAGGTACAGTCCCAACATGCGCACGCATTTATAAATTTTATGGGACATGTACAACAGTGTTAGGAACCCATGATACAATTTTGCGATCATGAAGTGAAGATGGTTCCTACTATTATGGCTGACCCTCTACTGCATATTATCACGTGTGTTAACCACATGCCTTTCAAAAGGTCTTGATAGACACGGGGTCCTTGATCAATATAATTACGATCAAGGCACTGAGCCATCTCAAGTTATCCAAATCACACATTGTACCTACCACCTTTATGTTGAGAGCATTTAACGATGCATTATGCTCAACGGTTGGTACAATTGTTCTACCTATTCATGTGGGATTCAAGACCATCTCTGTGATGTGTCATGTGATAGAGGGTGCCATACAGTACAACATTTTGCTCGAAAGGCCTTGGATTCATGAAATGCATTACATCCCCTCTATATTGCATCAATGCGTGAAGTACATTCACGAGGGACAGGTTCATGTAGTGTCCTCGGACGAAGAACCATTCAAGTTCGTGAACCTAGTAGATTTGCCTAGGGTTTTTGTACTCCCATCGATGCACTTGGATATTCGACATATATTCCAATAGGTAAACCAGTAGCCCATGCTCAACCATCAACATCTATGTCACATAGATCTGAGCATACGACTGCAACTTCTCTAAAATCGATCGCATCGGCGATGCATCGGCAAGTCGAGAAGCTAAAGATGAAATTGGGTGATAAAGTAGAAAAATCATATGCCCAGACCAGCCACCAATGAGACTCTGAATCCCATGGAGGTGGAAGAACCTCAAGACAAAGTCGAGGAGGCACCTCAACCTACTTCGCCTGCATCTTTAGTAGGGTCATCTGCATCGTAGGTGACCGTTCATTTGGCTAGCATAGGGTTGGGTGAATATCTTGTGCAAAATGTTACTTTCGGACCTATCCTAAAAACTACACAAGATATGGGCCGATTACACCCCCATCAATTTTTTATTGGATCTATAGTGCCATTGGTTGAGCCACCCAACCAAAAAAACTTTATCTACGTAGGGTTGGATCAAGCGCCCACCATAATTCCTATAGATGAGGATGATGACGAGCCATTTGTTGTGAATGTGCGCTATATGTCCAACCTAGAATACGCCATGTGCATTTTCAAGTCATATCATTGGCATGGGCATAGCCTTGGTCTTTTTGAACAAGGACATAGGACTCTGCTCGAACCTCATTATCAGTTAGCTACTGATAGTTTCAGGTTAGGGTTACAGGTACAGGATCATGACGATTTACTTTCTACATCCTTAGATCGCATGTACCTGAGTCTAGGGGACTATGTGGATTTTAATCCATACCACCCTAATCCTTCCAACTATTGGAGGACTCGCCATATAGTATCGTTTGTTACCATAGGGCCACCCGATTCATATCATGATGGGCCCTTAGAGGACAACCCCAGAGGCAACCTGGGTAACCAAATTTGTAGTGCTACCAATGACACTAATATGTAGGGGCATAACCCCACTACTATAGGTAATCTCAAGTTAGGATATCTTTGTGATGATGATGGAGAGGAGTCCACCTCCTAAATGAGTGGACCTAGTTATGATGCAGATGATAAGTCCTCAAATGATGATCAATCTAAGGAGGAAATCAAGACAACCTTTCTAGGTCTGGTGTTTATACACCATCTGCTACCTATGGAATGAGTGGAAGAGACAAACAAGCGCTTCATAGCCGATAGTGATTATAAAAATGAAACAGAGGAGGCTTACTTAGAGCCTCGTCCAGCTAGCCTCCCACTGTGCATAGACACGATAGAGTGGTCCATCCATGGTAGTGACCATAGTGATGATATTGAGAGGACCGATTCTAGGCTTGTGTATCCACAATATCTATTGCCTAGGGAATTAGAGCATGTTATGGAGGAAGTACCTCCCAACACTGAGCACTCTAAGGAAGAAGCAGTTCCAGTTTATGTGACAGTATCATATATACGATCGTTCTATCAAATTTATTCGGATAGTGATGATAGCGACCACAGAATCAGATACATGGGGCCACATCTAGCAGATCACCCCTTAAAGGATGGGGGAAATGACGAATTGTATTTGTACAGTGATGATGAGGATTCAGTGGAGATGGCCTATTTGGGACCTCATCACTTATGTAATAGACCTCCACCTCGAGGTACCCCACCTATTATACTTGCAGGTTTGTGTTAGGAGATTAATCTCCATCACATCCTGAGGGAAAGAAGAGAGCTCGAAGAGAGGTATCAGGAACTCTTTTCGCAGAGCTCCTTGAGTCGAGATATCCCATTTTACAGCTAGTGCATTAGGATTATCTAGTTATACGGGCATCCCATAGAGAGGATTCATTTGTACCCATACCATCTGAACTAGATCTTGGGTACATAAGCTACGCTTCAAAGATAGAGTTTTTTCCATGTGGTTCTAGAGATCAATTCCATTCCATCAACATGGTCTCCATGGATTTGACCACTCCACTCTGTAATCCAACAGATCCATCCAAACCACTACATCTGAACATGGATGCTATCGATTGGGATCACGTTGACTCATTGGTACAGCTTAAAGATTTCTTCCCTAATGAAGAAATTTTGCAACCATTTCATTTTTGTGCTAGCCTACGCTCATGATGTTTATCATACTGAGGGTGCTTCCCATGAGGAGCATGTGAATCCGACTTATGACATCCATCTAATTCCTACACCTCACCAGCTTGAGGAAGGATCACATATGTTAGTAGAGAAAACCTTTGATGTGGATATCAATAAATATCCCACTGATCCAAAGAAGGTTAGATTTGGAGAGAGTCTCACTCCGGATGAGCATGATAGCATCATCCCTCTACTGAAAGAGAGACCTGATCTCTTTACTTGGACTTACAAATACATACCGGGTCTAGATCCAAAATTGGTTACTCATAACCTTTTGCTAGATCTATCGAAGAAGCCAGTCAAGAAAAAACTCAAAAAAATGCATCCAACAGTAGCCTTAATGGTGAAATATGAGTTGCAAAATTTGTTGGACGTAGAGTTCGTCATCTCCATCGACTATCTAGAATGGGTGTCCAATATGGTACCCGTAGGAAAGCTAGATGGAAGGGTCTGTATCTATACAGATTTTAGAAATCTCAATAAGGCAACACCCAAAGATTCATTTTCGTTGCCAAATATCGATGCTCTAGTAGATGCTACTATAGGTCACGAAATGCTCTCCCTTATGGATGATTTTTTTGGATATAATCAGATTCAGATAAAACCTAAATATTAGCATAAAACCACATTTATAATGCCATGGGGGACATTTTATTACAAAGTTATGCCATTCGGTCTTAAAAATGTTGGTGCCACATATCATCGAGCTATGACATATATCTTTCATGACTACATGCATAAAATCTTAGAAGATTATATCGATGACTTACTAGCTAAGTCGTTGCTACGAGCAGAGCATGCAAAGGTCTTAAGGAAGGTCTTTGATCGCCTGATAGAGCATAATGTCAGGTTGAATCCTAAGAGGTACGTATTTGGTGTAACTTCAGGTAAACTCTTAGGATTCATTATTTCTAAATTAGGCATCGAAGTAGATCTAGCAAAGGTCATGGCTATTCTAAAGATGCATCCTCCCACTAATATCAAAGAACTAAGAAGCCTTCAAGGCAAAGTAGCATCCATAAAGTGATTCATCACTCAATTATTGGATAAATGTTGACCTATGAATCGACTGCTACACAATGGGGTCCCATTTGATTGGGATGAGGATTGCCAAGTAGCCTTCGCTGAGATTAAGCAATACATGGCAATGCTGCTAGTACTAGCTCCACTAAGGCCAGATGAGCCTTTTTTGCTATATATATCAGCAACTGAATTTTCATTAGGGACCATGTTAGCCCAAAATAATGTGCAAGGCAAAGAGCAAGCTATATATTACATCAGTTGCACCTTGGTGAGTTATGAGTCAGGATATGCATATGTTGAGAAACTATGTTTAGCAATGGTGTTTGCCACCAAGAATTGCAGCATTACATGCTAAGTCATACGACATATGTTATATCAAAATAGAATCCTTTGCATTATATGATGAGCAAAACATATCATAACATACGTACTGTAAAGTGGATCAAGCTATTGATAGAATTCTATTTGTAATTCATCAGCCAAAATTCCATCAAGGGACAAGTCATAGTTGATCAGTTGACTAAGGCACCACTGTCCAACAGTAGGCCTCTAACCATTGAGCTTCCAGATGATGCGATCTTTGTAATATCTAAAGCTCCTAAACCTGAGGAACCAAATAATAATGTTGATATGACATTGTTCTTTGATGGTTAGAAGTGTGAGCAAGGGGGTGGTGTAGGAATAATATTTTTCACGCCACAAGGAGATCCAATGCCCTTGTCGTTCAAGTTAGACTTTTTGTGCACCAAAAATAATGCTGAGTACGAAGCCCTACTTTTGGGCCTCCACGCAGCCATCGCCATGGGTATTAAAATATTGAACATTTTTGGCGATTCTCTGCTCATAGTTAACCAGGTTAAGGGGCTCTTTCAGTGTCGATGTCCCATACTGAAAGCCTACAAAGATCTTGTTGCCACTTATCTGGCTAAATTTGAATGGTATGACATAAAGGCAATCCCTTATTTGTCAAATAGGTTTGTAGACACCATGGCATCTTTGGGGTCCTTGATCCCTCAGAATATTTTTGCCGATTTTACTACCATCCATGTTAGAACGCTCTCGCACACAGCAATGGAGCGTGCAGCCTTTGATAACAAAGAGTCAGTCAACATGATTGTCATGGAACCAATAGCTGATTGGTTCCATAGAGAAAAATACTTTCTTAAGCAGACACCCTGGGATCCATTGACTTCTTAGAGTCCTACAGGGACTGGTACTACCATTCACCATAAGGTTGTTTCCCAATCTGCATTAGCAAAGTTAAATATGCAGGGGGAGTAGGTCGTCTTAGAAGTCAAAGCTGAGGCTTGTCAAAGCTGGATTTTGCAAATCAAAGACTTCCTAAAACTTGGTATGACCCCAAAGGGATTGTTGCATGTTGCAAGATGCACATTCAAATAGAAAGTGACTAAGTATGTCTTGATAGGAGACATTTTTTATCGACGCAGCCATGAAGGAGTCATCTTGGGCAATTTTAGAAGCTCACGATGATACGTGCGATGGTCATTTCAGTGGTATGGCTATTGTCAAATGCATCCTTTGCATGGATTATTATTGGCCCACGATGGAGAAGGATTGCAATATGTATGTCAAGAAATGCGTTAAACATCAGCATCATGCTAATCTCACACACTTGCCATCACAGGCCTTACAGCCCATTCAGGCGTCTTGGCCATTTGCTCAGTGGGGACTAGATCTTATTGGTAAGATTTCTCCTCCATCGTCAGGCCGATATATATTCATTATCATAGCTACTGAGTATCTTACAAAGTGGGTGGAAGCCATTCCCCTTACAACAACCACTGGATCTCACATCATAGAATTTATTCTCGAGCATATCATATGTCATTTTGGGATACCATCCAAAATAATTTTGGATAATGGAACTTATTTTAAGAACAAAAATGTGCGGGTTTTAACGTCTAAATACCGTATTAAACATAGTTTTTCAACTCCATACTATCTGCAAGCAAACGGGCAAGTTGAGGCCTCAAAAAAGACTGTGATAGCCATCTTGAAAAATATAGTGCAAGAACACCACAAGGATTGGCATATACAGTTGCCCCTTGCATTATGGGCTTATAGGACTAGCATTTGGATGCCCATTAGGGCAACACAATTTTCAATAGTATATGGTACTAAGGTCATTATGCCCTTAGAATTGGAAATTCCAACGCTGTGCATCGCATTGAAAGATTTCATCAATGAGGACATCGCACGACAAGCTCGCCTCGATCAATTAACATTGCTCGATGAACGTTGCGTGAATACCCTTGAGCATCTTCACATTTATCAGGAGCGATTAAAATGAGCTTACAATATCAAAGTCCACCAGAGATATTTTGAAGTTGGGGATCTTGTGCTGAAAGAGAACCAACAGAACTCGAATTTTCCACCTGATATGCAAGACAAATTTACGGCTAACTGGCTATGACCTTACATCATATCTAAAAATATTGGTCTAGGTGCCTATCGCCTAACATCGCTAGAGGGTGTGAAATAGCTTGAGCCTCTCAATATCATCCATCTTAAGGTGTTCTATTCTTGAGAGTGTAGTAAAGGCACCAAAGGCATCTGTAAGCCCTTTGGTCAACCCAAAAGCTATGAGGATTTTGTCTCAACCTCTCGGTCATCCCAAAATGCCCCAAGCTCTCTAATTAAGGAGCTTGGTCAAGTAAATACACCAAAGGCATCTGTAAGCCCTTTGGTCAACCCAAAAACTTCGACGGTTTTGTCTCAACCTGTAGCACCCTAAAATTGGCGCAATAAAATTATAAAATTTACATTCACCTTAGTAAATAATTTTAAAATCAAATTTAACCTCCCAAACTACTCGCTAACCGTCGGGTATTCTGTTTCCCCCTTTTTCATGCCAATTTTAGAGGTTGTTTTGACCGTTTGACGATATCGTCGCCGATCAGACGATATCGCCCCGCATTTGACGATTTCATCTGGACTAGGACGTCCGTACGATCTTGTCGCAAAACTGAATTTGCATAGTTGGAATCTGTTCCAACGGGTCTCCAATCTGGGCAGAAGCGTGTCTGCGCCATTGGGACCCTCCCCCGTTGGAGATCTCCCAAATTGGGATGATCTCCAACCTCCTACCTACTCCCCCTAAGCCTATTTAATCTCTAAGATTTTCCCTCCCCAACCCCTGGCTGAAATTTTCTGCAAAGTGATTCCCTCTACATTAGAACATCCTAATCTTGCATTTGCACTAGTTCCACATCGATTTTATTGTAGGTACATCATTGTTTTTCAGCTGGAGCCAGCATCCATCGTCGCCGATGAACCTGTTCAGATCGGAGGCGATCCTGTCGAATGCGAGACGATTTCGTACTGATGCGAGATGATCTCGACTGCAGTCCACATCGAGGCAATCAGTGCCTGGAGTTTGCTTTTCTCAACTCTGTTTCTATCATTTTATTCTGTAAATTAGATTATTTATTCAGTTTTTATGTTATTTTGCATTTGGAGTTCACCCATTTAGCTTAGATTGCATGCTAAGTTCATGATCTGCTATTAAAGTACAATAATTGGCTTTAAATTCTGTTCTTAAATATTGTTCAGTATTCATATTGCTATTTGGTGTAATTTGCCTCTGTTAGCACAATAGAATTTCTTGTATTTTGCATCTGTTTTCTGTCTTGCAGGTCTCTGGCGAATTCGTCAGATCTCAGATGATTTTGTCAGTTTCAGACGATTATGTCATATTGCAGGCGATTCTATTAGATTACAGGCGATCCAGACTGCTTCAAACGTCTGAATCTTCTGCAGACATCCAGATCAGGTATTTTTCATTGTCATTCTGTAAAATTCTCTATTTTCTCGCTTTCAAATCTGTTTGTCGTATTCATGAAAGTTGCATTTTCATGTAGTTTTAATTTAGATTCATTCGGCCAAACCTAGGATATGAATGCTTAAGGTTAAAACGAACTCATCAAACACATTCCAAAACCTAGGCGTGGAAACTGCCGCTAAATGTTTCCCTGGTGAACCCACCATCCGTCAAAAAATCACCAAAATACACCTCCCTTGAGAGGCGGGACCTTCGCAAAGTCCTCTCAGTCCGAGGTATCACGACATCCTTTTCCCATCCTCCTTCCGGGCGCGGATCCTATAGCCTGAAGGTAGGGATGCAAAAAATTTGGAGCGATACATTTTGGTGAACCCGACGTGAATGCATCATAACCTTTTGAAAACAAAAACAAAAACAAAAACAAAAAAAAAAAATTAGAACAACTAAAACTTAGATGCATTTTAAAACATTTAAAGTTTAAAGTCATGTTTAGATGGTAGCTCCTAAAAAGAGGTTAGCAATTACTATAAACGTAGAAAATCAATTGGCAGCTATAGAAGTTAATTCTGTCCTTAGTATCCCTGAAACGAGTAGAAATCAATCCTTGTGGGACGAACTTGACAGGAGACTTAGTATCATCTCATCTAGGTCCACACAACTTAAACAAATTAAGAGGCTAGTCTTGGATAGAATCCTGGATCCTCACCAACTAGTTTTTTATCATGAACTTCAGAGAGCCTGCCATAGATGGTTAGCCTATAGGAGAGCTTTAGTATCTTCAGAATTATTCACCTTCGAGGAATACCTCGAGAACGCAGCCATTGTGCACCAATTCCTAGGCCTTGTAGAAGACCAAGAGGTTGTTCTTACAGATAGGGAAAGATGGAATAGAGTTCCTCGTGCTGTGTTATATCGAGAGTATTGCCACGAGCTTTACTTCTATCAACCAGCATCTGAGATAGATAATATTACCATAGCCCTTTTCATCAAATTCTTAAAAGAAAACTTTCAATTTGAAGAAGAACATTTCATGACCCCTGAACAACTCGAACCTATTAATGATATTCATAAGTTATTCATAGAAAACTAGCTCATTTACTTTCAGTCTTATTATTGCGTGCATCTATTGTTTTATTTGCTGTCTTTATTGTATTATTTCAAAAAAATTAAAGAAAAACTAAAAAAATCAAAAAACTTAGCAAAAACTTAAACACTTCAATTTCAAATATTATAGTAGGTATATAGTAAATATATACCTCTTAATTTGTTGCATATATATATATATATATATATATATTTGCTGAAATCAAAACTTAGCACCATGCCTAAACTTAGGAATGGCAAAGAAACTTTAGGGGAAGGAGAAGATTGGTTACAAGATACAACTGAAAACCCAAATGTCCTTCTTGGAGATTCAAATCCGGAAGGAGAAACTCTAGGTCAATCAGATGAAGACTTAGGGGAAGATAAGGAACAAGAAGCAAATGTTAAAGAGGATGGATCCTCATCCCCTAGAGTAGCTCCAAATGGAACTATTGCCTTTGACAATGCAGAGCATTTCAAGAGATTTCTCATGGAAAACATTGATGACCTTAATGTGGCAATTCGCCTTGATAAAGGGCAAATTAGTAAAACTCAAGCAACCATGGAATATATGTGCAATATGCAGACTAATCCCTTGTCTTTCATTGATCAAGAAAGTGACAAGGGTGGACCATCCAATACGGATATGGTCACTATAGCCCAAAGCATGTCAAAACAACAAAGTTACCCAACCTCCTAAGGAACCTCGTTACTCAACCTAAAATCACTCCTGCACAAAAGAAAATTCCCTTCACTACTTTATTCCGCCAAACTATTGAGCAAAATGCTTTAAGTAAATAGAAACCTAAAACTAAGCCAAATACAAACTTTCAACAATCTGGAATACAACATAATACAGCTTCAAAATTCCTCCATAATACTTTTCCTACCAATAATTTACACAACAGTGACATGGCATCTAACCCGCATGTTCCTCCATCATATGCCCATAACACTTATGTCAATGCCCTACCAAACCAATATGGGGGGCAAACTAGTAATCTGGAAGCCATGGTGAAACAATTAGCTTCACGTATGGACCAAATAGATCCCTACCGTCCCTCGTATAATTATCGAGAGATTTGTAGTCAACCTTTGGATCCCATAGTTGTAGCTCAACCATACCCTAAACATTTTCCCATGCCTGTTCTGCCTATATATAAAGGAACCGAAGATCCCATAGAGCATCTTCGCATGTTTAGGATAGCATGTCACGACATATCGCATGACGACTTGCTATTACTAAAAATGTTCCCCAAAAGTTTAGGTGGAATGGCATTAGAGTGGTACTACCAATTGCCCACTCATTCTTTGAGAAACTTTGAAGAAACAAACTGAATCATTTGTCCATCAATTTAGTGCCTACATCGAGAGGCATGTAACTATTAAAGACCTATACAATTTAAAACAAGATAAGGATGAATGCTTTGCCGATTTCTTAGCTAGATGGAGGCAATTGACAGGAAAACCGCACTTTGTGCTACCCTATAGGGAAATGTTAGACATTTTCATCAACAATTTACAAGAACAACTATCTTATGAACTATCAACAGCTACCCTAACTACCTTCGATCAAGCTATAGATTTAGCTCGAAGAGTAGAAGATGCCCTCATTAGGAGAGGCCAACTTAGGAAGAAGGATGATGAGAAAACATCCAGAAATCAATATAAAAACAAACAGATTGTCGGTGATGGAGTCACCGACAACAGAAATGTTGCTAATATCAATGCAACGAAGACAACAGAAAAATTCATATTGAAACCTCCCTGACAAGCCTCCTCGAGAATTCACTAGATTAAACCAACCTTTGTCAACTATTTTACCTCAATTACTCGAAAGAGGTTTGATCCAATTACCCGCTATCCGGGAACCTGACCCAAGTATACCCGGATATAGAGCCGATTTGCACTCGTGATTTCCATAGAGGACCCGGACATTCTACCAACGCTTGTAAGAGATTGAAACATAAAATACAAGATTTGATTGACAATAATGAAATGGAAGTGCAAGCCTTCCAACCTAAACAAAACCCTCCTAATAATACTCAAAAGACCATTCCCCAAAATCAAAATCAAAACGCCAATCAAACTTTAGACATATTTCAACACCCTTTACCAAGACATGGTAAAGAGGTGGCCAATCAAATCGAACATCATAATGTTCCCCCTCCTACCCGATATGTAGGAACCATTAGCGGACAATTACCTGTTCAGGATTCTCAAATATTTGACACGACCTTATCCCTAGTTACAACCAGGCCCTTACATAATTTTCAAACTTCTGATTCTAGTGATATAGAATCAGATAGTGAAAGTGAACTAGACATTACTTCAAACCAATCGAATAGTTCTGAAAATGAATCAGATCCTATTCAACCTGTCACAGATGCTATGGTTCCAGAAGAACCATTTCCTAGAAGAGTCACTACTCGACCTTCTTCTAATATAGTCCTTCCTTATGAACAAGCCATAAATTCTCAACCGAGACCGTTTCAACGTCATCACTATAACATTGTAGGAACCATTGGAGTCGTTACTCGACAACAAGCTCAAAATTCCCAACAAGAACCAAACCATAACGATGGATCAGCTCCATTCGTTCTAAAAAATCCCAATAAAGGGAATCTTGCTTCTAATGCTCAACCTAAACCCCCTTACAGTATTAACGAACAATTGTCCAACACTACGGCCAGAATTTCCCTCTTAGATTTATTGAGATCCTCTCCCACCCATAGGGATGAGTTGATGCTTACATTGAGCCAAATGATGGTACCTCAAAACATTCAACCTGAAGCTATGGCCCATACGATCATCACTCGAGAGATTGATTGTATTGACTTCAGGGATAAAGATATCCCGCAACACAGTTTACATAAGGACAATCCCTTATACATTACTGCTTTAATTGGAGATGTAGCTATCAAACGAGTTTTGATTGATAATGGCTCATCTCTAAACATTTGCACCTTTGACTTCTACCAACGATTTGGCTTTAGAAGTGATGAAATGAAGAAAACTGATATGATCATCAAAGCTTTTAATGACGAAACACAAGAAACGTGTGGAGTTATCACCCTCCCATTGCAAGTTGGTCCTAGAACCCTAGAAACAACCGTGTTTATTGTACATTGCCCAAAGATCCTACAATATACTTTTGGGTCGCCCTTGGATCAATGCCATGCGAGCGGTCCCATCAACTTTACACCAATGTGTTAAATTTGAGTTTAAAAATCAGTTGGTCACTATTCATGGTGACCCTAGACCTTTTGATATGTGTGCTTTGGCAGAACCAGTTGGAGTGCAATTTTGCCCAACTCTGTCATCCACACATCCTAGTTCTTCTTTTTCATCTAAAACTATGAAACATAAACCCATAACTTCACCTAGTTCCCCTCCATTAATTTCATCCTCCTATATAGATCAACAACCCTCTAAACAAATTCTTCTAGAACCTCAAAAAGATTTTACAACCAATCCTTCAACTATTATCCCTACAAATTCAAAACCTCTAGACACATCTATCATACCTTCCACATCTCAAGACATAGGTAATAAACCTTCTACATCTTATGCCCTTTCTGATGAACTATTACCAGATTTATCTACAACCTTAATATCATAAAAAATGAATGCTTTCATGCAAGATTCAAACCTTTTAAATAAATTGCCGCCATCTCCTCGTACTTTGGGCCTCCCACAACCTATGGGAAGTACTTACCAAGTCGGGAGTTGTGCCTTCATTTATAAAGGATATGACCTGGGGAAGAATCCCTCGGAATATCAAAACTCATCATGAGGGATACGCTCGGTGTTATTTTACCAATGATTATATTAAAGCTAAACCCATGATGCTTAAAATGGGATATAAAGGGAAAGGCTTGGGACCTTTCCAAAATGGCATGAAAGAACCTTTCGAGGTAGAACCGTGGCCTGCCCACTGTGGTGTGGGCCTATTTCCTAGTAAGGGTCAACCCTTTCCTTTTGAGGAGGATGATCACCTCATATGCTATCAAGATTATTTGGATAGGCATGTTGATTTGCCTCTTAATAATCAGTCGTTTTCATGCAACATGCTATCCATAGCATACCCCGAAATGATTGCTGACCCTGATGAAGAGTTGGAAGGAGATATCTTCCATGATGTCTCTCGTTGAAGAGATGTTACACAATGGGTTTTATTTTGATGGTTCTATACCAACTATAGCCCAACTTGAGGCCACTGATCCTCAGAATGAATTATCTAAATTAACCTTACAAGAATTACAAGAATTGGGCGTTTCACCCACCCCACCTAATTTTGAAAGAGATCTACACATGGAGGTAGAAAATGTCATTAAAATTAACATTGGAACTGAGGACAATCCTCACATAATCAATATTGGAGCAGAACTAAGTCCAAAAAAACAAGAACAATACATTGCATTCCTTAAAGAGTATGAAGATGTCTTCGCTTGGACATACGAAGATATGCCGTGTCTAGACCCTTCCGTAGTCATGCATCATCTAGTGGTCCATCCGGATGCTAAACCGGTTAAACAAAAACTTAGAAAAATGCATCCCAAAGTGGCTTTGCTAGTCAAAGGGGAGTTAGAAAAACTCCTGAATGTTATCTTTATACAAGCTATTGATTATGTTGAATGGATCTCAAATGTAGTTCCAGTCACCAAGAAAGAAGCTACCAAAGTTAGGGTTTGCACCGATTTTAGAGATATCAACGCTGCATGCCCTAAAGACGACTTTCCTCTTCCAAACATGGATCAAATTATTGACTTTACTGCCGGAAGTGGGATGATGTCCTTAATGGACGGATTCTCCAGTTATAATCAAATTCGGATAGCTCCTGAAGACCAGGCTAAAACAACCTTTATTACCCCCTGGGGTACCTTTTGCTGGAAAGTGATGCCATTTGGCTTAAAGAACGCAGGTGCAACTTACCAACGAGCTATGACCTACATTTTTCATGATATGATGCATGATATCCTACATGATTATGTAGATGATATTATAGCTCGCTCTCTTATTGAAGATCATCATTTGGATGATTTACGAAAAGTCTTTAATCGATTACGAGAATATCTCATTCGATTAAATCCAGAAAAATGTATATTCGGAGTTAAGTCCGACAAACTATTGGGGGTTTTAGTTTCTTTACGTGGTATCGAAATTGACCCTCTCAAAATTGCGGCTATCACCGATATGCCCGCACCTACTAATATATTCGAATTACGAAGTTTACAAGGTAAACTTCAAGCTATCCGTCGCTTCATTGATAAGCTGGCGGACAAAACTGGTCCTTTTCTCAAACTTCTTAAGAAGGATGTCCCTTTCAATTGGGACACGGAATGTAGAGAAGCTTTTGAACTTCTCAAACAATATCTCCTTAACCCACCGGTGCTTTCACCGCCTAAATCTGATCGCCCATTTCTCCTCTATATTTTTGCTTCAGATTCTGCCTTAGGAGCTATGTTAGCTCAACTCGATGATGAAAAATGAGAACGTGCTAATTATTATATTAGCCGAACCTTCATCAGTTATGAAACCCGCTATACAGCGTTAGAGAAGCTATGTCTAGCAGTCATTTTTGCTACGCAAAAATTATGACATTATATGCTTAGTCAAAAAACGTATGTCATTGCTAAATACGATCCCTTAAGGTATCTCATGAGTCGACCTTATTTATCGGGTCGCACGACCAAGTGGGTTCTTGCTCTAAGCGAGTTTGATCTCACATTCATAGGACAAAAGTCTGTTAAGGGTCAAATCATAGCAGATCAATTAGCTGTTGCACCCTTAGAGTCTACTCATCCCCTCATTATCGAGTTTCCTGATGAATGCCTTCAATTAGAGGCAGACCTTGTTGAACAATGGTCCTTATACTTTGATGGAGCCCGATGCATGAGTGGGGCTGGTGCGGGTATTATTTTAATATCTCCGCAAAAACATCTTATTCCTTCGTCCTTCAAACCGACCTTTGCTTGCACCAACAATACTGCTTGAGTATGAAGCTCTAATCCTTGGATTACGAGCTGCTCTAGCACTAAAAATTAAACACCTTTTAGTTTTTGGGGATTCCCAATTAGTTATAAACCAAATTAATGAAGTTTATCAAACCCGAGATGATAAACTGTGCCCATATAAGGCCTATGTTTTACAACTAATGTCTTTATTTGATCAAGTCACCTTGGAAGCCATTCCTCGAACTAGCAACCGTGCAGCTGATGCCATGGCCACCGCTGCATCTCTCCTGCCCTTGGAGTTAGACGACGAATATGCCACTATCATTATTCATCGGCTCCAGGAACCCGCTTCAACTAAGTCATGCTTAGAGCCTTTGGATGTGTTTCTAATCAATGAAACTACTCCTGAACCTTGGTATACATACATATTTGATTTTCTCCAAAATGGGACTTTCCCTGACAATTCTAATAGAAACCAAGCGTCGGTTATTACGTCGACGAGCAAGTCGATTTGTAATAATTGGCAATACTTTATATAGGAGATCTTTTGAAGGTATCCTATTAAGATGTTTAAACTTAGAAGAGTCTAAATCAGCCTTGAGTGAAGCCCACGATGGATCTTGTGGAGGACACTTTAGTGGTAGTGCCATTGCTAAAAAGCTCCTTCGGATAGGATACTTTTGGCCTACCATGGAAACAGATGCACATGAGTATGTGCGCCATTGCGACAAGTGTCAAAAACATGCTGACCTTGTCCATGCGCCTGCACAAGAGTTACAGGCTATTTCATCTCCTTGGCCCTTTTCTAAATGGGGCTTGGATATTATTGGTAAAATCAATCCTGTGTCATCTGATGGACACAAGTTCATCATAACTGCCACTGAGTATTTCACGAAGTGGGTTGAAGCTATGCCTTTAGCTTCTTGCACTGGCTCACAGGTCTCTAAATTCATTTTTAATCAAATCATTTGCAGGTTCGGAATTCCTGCGAATCTCATCTCTGACAATGGAACTCCTTTCAAAAATAAAGATGTTAAAAAATTATGTCAAAAATATAAGATTCAACATCGCTGGTCCACCCCCTATTATCCTCGTGGTAATGGTCAAGCAGAAGCTTCTAACAAAACTTTAATCAAAATTCTCAAAATATTAGTCAATAAAACTGGCCGTGACTGGCATATTCAATTATATCCAGCCTTGTGGGCTTATCGAACTAGTGTTCGAACCCCGACGGGCACTTCACCATTTGTTTTGGTATATGGTGCTGAAGCAGTTTTTCCATTTGAATTGGAAGTTCCTTCTTTGGCTCTGCTACTTCAAGATACCGAAGTAGGAGATGAATATCGTGCTGGCAGACTCAACCACTGGAACTCCTCGATGAAAAATGCATCAATGCTTTGGAGCATCTCCGTGCTTACCAAAACAAGCTTAAAAGATCATATGCTAAGAAAGTTCGTCATCGATCCTTTGAGATTGGCGACCTTGTTTTAAAAGAAAATCAAAAAAATACAAATGCAACCAAGGAACTTAAAGGTAAATTTGAGCCCAACTGGCTTGGACCATACATCATTACTGCTAAATTTGAATCAGGAGCATATAAATTATCTACCTTAGATGGTAAAGAACTTAAAGAACCCATGAATATTTTGCACCTTAAACGTTACTATGCATAAATTTGGTCATTTCATCCATGTTTGTTTAAAATCATTATCTTGTATTTCTTTCAATTTATAAAAATCCAAAAACACCAAAAACATTCATAAATCTCCAAAACTCTTCAAAAACTATCTATTGCATTTATTTAAAGCACTAGTTAAGTTCCTTTTGCTCAAAAACTAAAATCAAAATAAAAATCTAAAAACAGCTATATGCTTGACTCTTTCAAAACCAAAACAATATACAGAAGAAAGAGAGAGTCAACATTCTCAAAACTTCTCAAAAGTGTTTATATATATTTTCTTACAATTATTGCAGTTATATGTTTCAACTTATTTTGGATAAATTAGCATTTATTTTGAATCCCTCACTTGCACACTCACAAAAAAATAAATATCTTGCTTTTATCTGGCATGATTACTAATCTCTCTTATATCAAAGTTCACAAATTTCAATTAAATAAAGTTTGAGCATAGAGAATTGATCTTGTTATTTACCTAAACCAAGCACATCTTTTCACAATAAAATGATTATATTTGTAATTTCCATGTTTTGCTACATAGTAGAACCGATTTCTTGAGTGAAAAGTTTCCCCCGCTATCCTATCATGCACATGGTCTAGAATCTTTGAGAATTGGCAAAAGGACAAGCTCACCCCTACCTGAATAAAAATCCCTTGCTCTACAGCTAATCCGAGCAAGTATCCCTAGCAAAGAAAAAGAGAAGAAAAATTCAAGAAAGAAGAGAAAAGAAAAATGTTATTTCAGCAATGTTCCAAGTATTATCAAGCAAAAGAAATACAAAAAGAAAAATAAGCAAAGTTCAAAAGAAAGCAAGAAAGCAATAAAATCCCTTTCCCTACCCTTTGAAAAGAAAAGAAGGGTTGATGAGCTTGAATCCCCGGAATTCTCAATTATTCAAAAACCGTGAGGTAAGCCCCATAACAGTGGTTTGTGCCCAACCTCGCTTGGCCTTGGGTAACTCCTAGCGTGGCGATATGTCCGTCACATTAGCGACCTTCTTTTGTACAGACCTATGTCTCGCTTATGGATTAGCTAGCTCTTGATAATCCGACCTACATAGTAGTCTAATATGGTTATATGCATCTACATCATGGTTAATGAACATTTATTTGGTTTTCTCAAATCACTTGTATCATAGTATCTTGCTCAAAACCGGTAAATGAACAATGCAATTGCACACACATTTGTATTTGAGAGATTTTGTTTATCATTAGGATAAATCAAGATCGGAAATGAATGCACATATGCACATGGGATTCCTTATAAATCTAACTTTTGTCTTCAAAATACTTTGAAATATTATTTTTGCAACTTGTTTGGAATAATCAAGTACAATTATTTTTCACAAAGACAACTATAGAATTAGAAAAATCAAAAATTTCTTCCAAATTACACAAATCAAATCATATATATCCGGTTGACTTTCGCGACGATGGTATAGTTTCAAAACCAAAATTGGAATTTTATGCCTAGCGCAAGTCCTCATTTTCATCTTTTCTGTTCATCAAAAAATCAACCATGCAATAAAACTATTTTTTTTGGATTTTCGCGATGATGGTATAAGTCTATACCTACATATTCTATGCCTAGCGCAAACCATTGTAACAATTTTTATTCCCCATTTTATCAAAAATCATAAAAACCATATGACTTCATTTTACACAAATTATGCTTTTCAAAAGCAAACCCATTTTTTTCACTATTTTATGTCATTATGTCAAACCTTTAACTTTGCAATGATGGTATAATTCCTAAGGAATTATTCACAAATTTTATCACACTTAGGAATTTATGCCTAGCAAAAATCATTTTAAAAATATTTCATGCATAATATTTTTCATGAAAGTCTGGAAAACAAACCAACCATCATCATCATCATTTGCACTATCACAACAAAGTCTTAAGACAGTCTCTTAAGCACTCTTTTACTTTTCGCAATATTTCTATACGGGGATTAGCTTGACGACCGAGTGAGCGGCGACTCCATGAAATGGTCTATAATAGCGACAATGTCCTTTGAAATTATTGTTAAAAGTCCCCTTTTATTTTTATCAAAATTATTGCATCACATACAACCACTTTGTTACATCAGATTATTTCATTTAAAATTTTATAGCATGACATTCAAATTATAATATTTCCAACGACATAATTACATGAATTTTCAAATCAATCAATCAAAACATAAAATCATCATAAACATACTCAAGACACAAGTCATATGATCAAAAATATATCATCATATATATCTCAAAAATATATGTACATCATATCACCTAGATTGGTATGCCACAATCCATATCTTGGCATACTCAATCAAATGTCCTCCGAGCAGGTGTCTCGAGAGCCCCTAGAGCTCTCACCTCATCTCCTCCCCCGCCCTACGGAGGACGAGGTGGCCCCATCACAGTATGTGTGGTACCGCGAGTCCTCGTCGTCGATCGGGATGAGCTCCTCGACGACCCCGTCCCGATCGGATCTGCAATAGCACCGACACTGTACCCTCCGGCCCTCGGGCACCATCTAAAAATAGATCCCCGGTAGAATGCGGTCCGAGCAACCGACCGCATCGGCTCCCGAGTGCTCGCCCCTCCGCCCCGTGCCCCGAGGCGTGCAATCTCGTCTCCGAGCCGTGTCACCTCGCTCGATGTCGTGCAGCCTCGTCCTGCAGAGTCCGCACCTATGCCTGGAGATGGATATTCTTCGTCCAGAGAGTCGCCGTCTCGCTGCTCTCTCCTGTGTCAACGCCCTTGCCCTTATCGGGCGATGGTGGCCTCTCTCTCTGTGGAGATGGGGGTCTCTCCTCCCTCCTCTCCCGTTTCGCGGCCTCTCCTGTGCCCGTGGCCTCCTCTGCTCTCTCCCGCCGTGACCCCGGGCCGCCTCTATCGCCGCCCGGCATCGCCTCCCTATCCGACGCACAACCGCATGGATCGGACCCCGTGCCCTCGTCATCCGAGGAGGGCGGATGCCTCGCTACCATGCATCGTAGCCATCGGCTACTCTGCATCGTCCCCATCCACCGGCCGGATGGGGGCATCGTCTCGCGTCCCGGCTCCAGAAGCGCCGCATGTCGGAGCCCCGCTAACCGTGGTGTTATCCTAGACATCCGAGAAAACTCGTAGTCCCCGAGAGATGGGATCCCCCGCCGCAGACCGAACCGTCTCAAAACTCGGTCATAGCGGTGGAGCTCCACCTCTCCTCTCTCCATCCATAGCCAACAGACTCGCTTGATGCGAGCTAGCTCCTGTCCATCCTTGGCCCACCCTGGGTGCCCTCTCCATGGCCTCTAGGTGATTTGATCCGGGACCAAGTCATCCAATAGCCTCCGGGACATCGATAGGTCGATCCGCCGCTGTGACCCTCTTCGGAGCCACCAAGAGAAGACTCGGGCCTCTCCCCGTCCACCCTCGTCGCTGGAAGCCCTACCGGCCTCCGCACCGCAATGTGCTCCCAAGACCAAACCTGTAGGAGCGATGTCATCACCAGACATCGCCCGCCCTTGTACACGACCCCATACAGGATCCTGTACAACCGGCATAGAACAAAACTGCCCCAACAAAACCTGTACCCATGGTCTCTCATATCGTAGATCACATCTGCGAGCATCCATGGTACCCTGCACCCGCTCTGGTGGCACAAGAAGTCCACCAACCACTCCACCTAGAACTCGTGTGAGTCCGGATGCCCTGGCATCCGGCGTAGTGCCTCGATATTCACTCCGCCCTTCTCCAGGGTGAAGCTCCGGTCACCACAGTCGTCCCATAGCGTGGCCCCGATTGGCCGTAGGAGTGATCATCCGTCCTTGTATGGGGATTCTCTAATCCTCCATACATCCTCTAGTGTGGGAGCCATCTCCCTTGTCGATAACCAAAAACAGGAAGAACCCGGATACCATCTCTCCGCTAGGGTTGTTAGAAGCCCCATGTCCGTGGATACTTGTGGCATCTCTGCCACATGCTGTAAGCCGCTCGTGCCAACAGATCTCGCTTCGCCCGTGTCGAGCGGCCAAGTCATCTCTCAAACCTCCATATTTCCACTCCCTGCTCTTTAGTAATCCTCTCTATAAACATAAACAACAAAACAACAAACAATCATTAATAACAATTCCAGTAATTAATAATGCAACTTAAAGATCAATTTCATGTAATTGATGATATCGCCCACTATTGGACGATATCGTCCCAAATTTGAGCATAATCGTCTCCGATCTCGCTTGTCGAAATCGTCTCTAGATTGACGAAATCGTCCCCCTTTCGTCGATTTCGCCCTTGGGCGAAATTGACGAAATTGAGACGATTTCGTCCCGACGACGTCGACGGCCAAAAACGGTCGCGATGCTCCAAATTCACCTAAAAATCACTTAAAAAGCATGTAAAAATTAAATTAAATCAGTTCTAGCTAAGTCTAGGCTCTTACCCGTAGACCGCATCGGACCTCTGCAGATCTGTGCGTCGTCTCCACCATTTTTGCTTCAGAGCTCTAAAAACCAGAAAATGAACAGTAAAAATGAATTAGGGTTTTACCCTATTTTTCTTAATTTTATTCAACAATAATTTTTTGCTTTTCCGCATTTTTACCTCAAACGTTCGATTTGGGTAAAAACACGGAGGGGGCACCATAGTAAGTTGTCGTACGATTCGACCAAGAATCGTCGCCTAAAAATGGGTATAATTTTTTGCTTTCTCGTAGATCGAGAAGAACTCATCTTTAACGCATTTTCTTCAAAAAATTCGCTAAAGAGGGGGCAAAATGTAGCACCCTAAAATTGGCGCAGTAAAATTATAAAATTTACATTCACCTTAGTAAATAATTTTAAAATCAAATTTAACCTCCCAAACCGCCCGTTAACCGTCGGGTATTCCGTTTCCCCTTTTTCGCGCCATTTTTAGAGGTTGTTTTGACCGTTTGACGATATCGTCGCCGATCAGACGATATCGCCCCTGTATTTGACGATTTCGTCTGGACTAGGACGTCCGGACGATCTTGTCGCAAAACTGAATTTGCATAGTTGGAATCTGCTCCAACGGGTCTCCAATCTGGCGTAGCGTGTCTACGCCGTTGGGACCCTCCCCCGTTGGAGATCTCCCAAATTGGGATGATCTCCAACCTCCTACCTACTCCCCCTAAGCCTATTTAATCTCTAAGATTTTCCCTCCCCAACCCCTGGCTGAAATTTTTTGCAAAGTGATTCCCTCTACATTAGAACATCCTAATCTTGCATTTGCACTAGTTCCACATCGATTTTATTGCAGGTACATCATTGTTTTTCAGCCGAAGCCAGCATCCATCGTCGCCGATGAACCTGTTCAGATCGGAGGCGATCCTGTCGAATGCGAGACGATTTCGTACTGATGCGAGACGATCTCGACTACAGCCCACATCGAGGCAATCAGTGCCTGGAGTTTGCTTTTCTCAACTCTGTTTCTGTCATTTTATTCTATAAATTAGATTATTTATTCAGTTTTTATGTTATTTTGCATTTGGAGTTCACCCATTTAGCTTAGATTGCATGCTAAGTTCATGATCTGCTATTAAAGTACAATAATTGGCTTTAAATTCTGTTCTTAAATATTGTTCAGTATTCATATTGCTATTTGGTGTAATTTGCCTCTATTAGCACAATATAATTTCTTGTATTTTGCATCTATCTTTTGTCTTGCAGGTCTCTTGCGAATTCGTCTGACGAATTCGTCAGATCTCGGACGATTCATCGGTTTCGAGACGATTCCCGTCAGATTGTAGGCGATTCTCGTCGGATTACGAGCGATCCAGATCGCTTCAAACGTCGGAATCTTCTCGCAGACATCCGGATCAGGTATTTTTCATTGTCATTCGTAGAAATTCTCTATTTTTTGCTTTCAAATCTGTTTGCTGTATTCATGAAAGTTGCATTTTCATGTAGTTTTAATTTAGATTCATTCGGCCAAACCTAGGATATGAATGCTTAAGGTTAAAACGAACTCATCAAACACATTCCAAAACCTAGGCGTGGAAACTGTCGCTAAATGTTTCCTGGTGAACCCACCATCCGTCAAAAAATCACCAAAATACACCTCCCTTGAGAGGCGGGACCTTCGCAAAGTCCTCTCAGTCCGAGGTATCGCGACATCCTTTTCCCATCCTCCTTCCAGGCGTGGATCCTATAGCCTGAAGGTAGGGATGCAAAAAATTTGGAGCGATACACAACCGCTCGGTCATCCCAAAATACCCCAAGCTCTCTGTTGAGTAGCTTGGTCAAGTAAAAGATTCAAAGATAGTTCCTCACCATTTGATCATCCTTAAAATCTCCAAGGACATGTACTCATCGTTTGGTCAAATATGAAAGTTCAAAAATCTATAAAAATCAAGAAAATATATATAAAAGTCCAAAAAAAAATTGGCAAAGCTTCAAATCCAAAAACATTTGCATTTGCATTTTGCATTTTCATTTGCATTCACACAGACATTCACATCATCATATTGCATTTAGGAATTTTTCATCCATTGCATTCTATAGTAGAGTGTAATGAGTCTATCAAAATTTTACAAATGATCACATGTTTGTATTTCAATCATGCACCCTTGCATTTATCATAATTCATTGCATTCATATGCGATACCTGTTACAGAGAAATATGTATGTATATTAAGTCTTCCTGTCACTCAACCATACCTAGTAGGTTCTTCAGATATTGTAGAAATATTGCTTTGCTATTATAGACAAGGTCATTAGTTGGGATAGTGCTTCAACATATCAAAATTTGGCCACTAAGAAAAACAATATAAAATCTTGCTAAGGCGAGACAGGATGAAAGCTGTGAAAGTTGTTTTAGGTATCTAGAGAGATGGGTTTCACGACCTACTTATCTTGCAAATAGTCGGTCTAGAAAGGTGTACTTTGGCAAAAGGAGAAGAATTTCCCCTATAAATCCCAAATTCACAAAGTTTAAATCTCAAGATTACAAAGTGCAAAAGTACAAATTTCAAGTTCAAAATGTAAAGTGACATAGTGAATCAAAAGCACTATAAAAATCCCTTGCTCAAATAAAATGGTAACACATGGATTAACAGTTATTTTTATCACTACACATGAGCAAGTAAGAAGGGTGAGAACTTGAATCCCTGGATTGTCCACCTTTTTAAAGCCATAAAGTGATCCCCGATCGCAGCAATGGGTTGGAAGATTCCCACATGCAATCAGAGGGGCAGTTCTATTGGGTGATCCCCAAACATAGCAATGGGTTGAAAGAATCCCGCCTATATTTGGAGAGGTAACCTTGATCAATTTGCAATATGAGCTAGCTCTAGGTACCTAGGATGGTCTAGTTGTATAAGTCTAATCAAATCTAAAACAAGGATGGTATGATCGTATGAGGAACCCTATCTCACATATGGGTTGAAAGAGTCCCGATTGACATACGGGGTATGCTTACGATCTATCTAAAAATACTCACATGCACACACAGGGATAATGAATAGTTGGTTTTGTCATGGAAAAAGTCTTATCCAATATAAGCCTTGTACAGTTAGTAAGTGATTTTTGGAGAAATCTACTAGGGTGTTTGAGTCTCAAGGAAAACCCCAAAAGGTGCTCCAATAGCAACAAGATACAAAATATCATTAGACTTCTAAAATATGAGTCATTCATTCATCAGAATGCATTTTACAAAGCACAATAAAACATATAGGATAGATACCACATGAATATCAGAAATGATGTTTAGACGACCACTGACTATATAGTGTAGCAAAGAAGAAATATACAAAATGACATAATCATTCATTAGCATTATACCAATCCATTTCACTGCATTTCATATATGGGTGATTACTTGATTAAGTTCTTGTAATGAGAATTATCAATTAGTTTGCATGATTGTTATACATTTTGTGGTATCATATTTTAAAAATTGATATACATAGTTTACATTCATTCCTTATGTTTTAAGTGATTAAAGCATACAAGTTCATTTTCATTAGATTATGATTATGTACATAATGCATTACCATACATTGCATAGCATACCATAAACTGCATAAAATAAATGCATGCCCACAAAGCAAAAATAAATATGCATTCCAAAATAAACATCGCATCCATATACATACATCATATATCACACATCTAATCATCTAGATCACTACATATCATCATCATAAAGTAAAATAGTTATCTAGTGCATGTCATCCATACATCGCATCATATAAACATAGAATTTACATAAGCCTTGCATCCATGTGCATCAAATAAACATAAAATCAAAATAATAAATACACATGTACACATAATGAGCCATAAGAGATCATATCATATATATATATATATATATATATATATATATATATATATATATATATATATATATATATATATATATATATATATATATATATATATATATATATATATATATATATATATATATATATATATATATATATATATATATATGTATCCAAAAGAGTCCATAAGGAGTACAAAATACCCGTAGGCTACAACTGTGTAGGTCCTCAACCTTACACACAAAATAGTATATCAAAATTGTAGCTAGTAGCTGCTATAACGCAGATCTAGGCTGCTCCCCCTATATTGGAGGTCTCACTGCCTCCTTCCACATTGTGCTCTAGAGCCTGCTCTCCTGGCTGACCTGGCACCTCTGGTGGATCCTGTTGTGGATCCTGCCTGCCTCCAAATCCTAAAGCACCCAGCACATGGGAAACTAGTAACTGCAACATGCTAGTCCTCTAATTGGAGGCCCTTGATGTCTACCCTGGATCTCTAGTCCTAGCTTGCGACCTTACTGTGTGTGTACTATAGTACCTGTGCATCCTCTTAGTCCTGTGAGTCCTATGACTCGAGCTCACTGTTGACTGCCCTGAGGTCCTAGACCTGGTACGTTGAGACTCTGATGCAAAAGTATCCTCAAGAACCTATAGCCCGTGCATCTCTATGTAACCAACTAGTTGATCAACGTGAGCAAGCCAAGTTGCATGCATCTCATTGGTCCTCATGACCATACCCCACAGTCACTCTACCTCCATAGTTAGATCCTATGTAGTTGTTATACCTACTGTTGGTGCTGCAAGAGGCCCCATAGTAGCCTGATAAGGCGGCATAGCCCCCCTTTATGATCATGCAATATCTTTCTCTACCTCTGTTGTAGTTCGCTATGCCTGTGCCAACTCTAGGGCAGTCTATAGTCTCTACACCTGGGCCTCTGCATCGATAGCTTGAGTCATGATCTCCTTGACCTGGTCCTATGCCTTAGTCATGCGCCACTCCCTATTAGCCACCTTCACCTCCAAAGTGGTGATGGTAGTATCTCTCTCGAGCTGTTGGGTGTGAAATCGCCCAATCTAACTCTACAAGTCAACAACCTGAGCCAATAGCCATCCCTCTACGCTTTTAGGAGGGACCTCACCCTCCTCTGGAGCATCCTCCTCAGGGTCGATCTCCGGAGTATCCTCAACGGTGGCCTCTATGCCCCAACCACCCTTAGTACGCTGGTGCACCCTACACCCATCAAGATCTACCTCTACCTCTGCCTCAGCTGGCTCTCGGCCCAAAGGCCCTATCCCATGCCATCTGAATAGAGACCACCACCCATCATAGTCGAGCATGGTCCTAGTTGTCTCTACCCTGACTCTTGGAAGTCGTCGGGTGCATCTCCTAATGGCGGAGGAACTATCAATGGGAGATCCCTCTCTAGAGCTAGGCATCTGTACCTCAATGGCATCTCTGGTATGTCCTGCACCATGCCGAACTATCATAGGACACGAGAGAAGAACTGATACTCTCGGACCTCTAGCTTACGCCAGATAAGCCATCTATCTCGGTGGGCCCATTGTAGCCACTCGTCCACCTCTGGCCATGTAGGGAAATCCATGTAGGGGCACCAGACAACGTCCCTCGGCCCAAGTGATGCAAATTGAATAATGTAGTGCTCAATGTTCCCAGCATGAGCTCTACTGTGGATACCCTCCTCAACATGAGGCCAACATGCGGCGTAACACTGATGGTCATCATCTATGGCGGTGATGCATAGTGGTAGCTCTGTAGGATGCTCGATCCGGATGTGCTGCCACCCCAAGATCTATAGCAATAGGCTGCAGTTGATGCCCTTACGGCTACGCTCTGTAATCTGGTATAGCTCCCTGTAGAGCTGGCATAATAGGGTGCTCCCCCAAGCTAATAATAGTGGCTCCTCCGTCAAGCTCTGAAGCACCCTCCAAGCAAGGGCTAGCATGTTCTAGGGAATCCTCATGCCCGAGGAGTCTGGAAGGACAATCTGCATGATGAGATGCATAAAGAGGGCCTCTCGAACATAGAAGACATCATCACGGTACCAGTCATCGATGTGCACCCCTCCATGGTCCGCATCATCCTGTGCATCGACACTCTGGTCATCGAATATGGCATCAAAAATAGCATCATTTATCATGTAGGTAGAGGAAACGATAGCCTCACCATCGATGGGGATCCTAAAGATCCTATAGACATCCTCCAGGGTGATGGTCATCTCACCGGGAGGAAGGTGGAATGTGTTGGTCCACGCATTCCAACGTCGGGCCAATGCAGTCAGATAGGCTTGATCTACCCTAATGGTGGGTAGATCCATGACGTAACCAAACCCGATGGCTCAAAACCACGCTCGGTCATCATCCGATAAAGCCTCGTGGAGAGTCTTCATAAGGTCAGGCTCCCACGCTCTAGAAGTTAACTTTTAAAAGCAAAAAGCATAATGTAAGCTAAATCTAGCTAAGTAGAGCTAAAGAGAATTAAAAATTTCTTAATTAGACAAAAAAAAAAAACAAGCAATCGCAAACCGCAACTGCAACTTGCGGTCCCCAATTTGCAAATTGGGAACCGTAGCTGAAACTTGCGGTCCCCCAACCGACAAACCCACGGTTCCCAATTTGCCAACTGGGAACCGCAACTACCAGCTGCGGTTTAGGAGTGGCACCCATTTTGGGTACCCTCCTAGACCACTAAAACATGAATTTAAATCCTAAAGCTAACCTGGACTAGTGGGGTTCATTACCAACAGTTTAGTGAGGTTAATTTTCTGCATTTCTTAGTGTGGTTCATTTTACTGGTATTGAGTGTGTGGTCTCAGTTTCGAGTTACCTTGCCCGCACCCTGCCCTCGACTAGTCGATGGCTGATCAGGATCCGCCATCAGGGTAGATGAGTGTAAATGTGGTCGAGTTTGACAGCATTCCGTATCAAGGAATGTTCTCTCTCTCTCAGAGCTCTCAATTTGCTAGTGGTTGCAAGAAAATAATGAAAAATAAAGGGAATTAATTTATAGGTCCTCCTAGTCTCTACGGACCGTAGCTGACACCTACGATTTCAGAACTAGGGTTTTTCGCCCATAGGTCTGACCCACGGTCCCCAAAATTTGGAAATGTAAACCGTAGATCGTACCCATGGTCCGCAGCTAGCAATAAATGCACTCAAAACCCACCGTGGGAAGGTCTAAAAAGGTAAATTACTGACTTCCATTGGATAAAAATTCAAAATCAATGATTAAAATTGCAAATTTGGTGATGTTAAAAGCACCAGGATCAATCAAATAAATGCAAAATTAAACAAAAAAAAATAAAATAATGAAAAACCAAATGCGCCTCGTATTCAGTGATTTATCCTATAAAATTGGTGGTTGCAGTGACTTGCGATCCATGCAATCCGACAAGATGAGTAAATCACCATAAGGACATTTGGGGCAAACTTGTCATTTCTTTTATGACATCTTTCAGCAAATCATCGACAATATGATTCAACACAAGTCTTCTTGCATTTGTATTATTTCGACTCCCTAAGATGGCTATCATAGCCTGACTGCTCCATGGGATAGAGATGTGCAAATACTACTAAGTGTTGCAATCATAAGTTGAACTAGGCCTAGCCAAGGTATTAAAAGGCTCAAATCTAAAGTGGTTCAAGATCATTCATTATGGTCAAGCGACTTCGTCGCTTCATACATTGTCATTACCCTCATCGACTCATCGCTTGAGGGGGTAGTCATAATTTCATGTCATAATCAAAATCAACAGAAGATCCCAGAGATCGTAGATCCCTTGATCTTGTCAAAATTGCGTTCGTTCTTGTGAATCATTGCTAACAGCTATCATAAGCTTCCCCCTTTGCTTGGGGTAAATAGCAAATATGAAATTTTGTTTGTAGCTCTCATCCTTCGGTTATATAGGCCTAACTCCTATTGTAGCACCAAAGCTACCCGAACGTCTGATGGTGAGTGCAGACTTTTCAAATGTAAGCCTTCCCAAGTTGGAAGCAATGATTCCAGGATGCGCGTCCTTTTGTTGGACCTGGGGCATCTAATGTTGATCAGACTAATGATCATCATAGAACCTTTGACATCATTTTAGGAGGTCTATTTTTGCTCAGCATTGTTCGATCTCACAACGCATCTCAAAAGGGGTATCTATAGACACCTAAAATGCGTCATGCTGAGGGCGACTACTCATATGGACATGCTACAAAACCATATGGAGGATCTTGGATAGACTCCAAGATAGAGCAGTGGTTCTAACCACTCAATTTAGGCATTTTGGCCTAAGCAGTCTGAACCACAGCCCAGACCTGCGGTCTCCAGTCTAAACCATGGTTGACACCTACGGTCTACAGTCTGGACCGTAACTATGACCTACGGTCTTAACTGGAGTTCAGTTAGGCCTTCCCCCCGAGCCAAATCGGTTGGAACGGCCAAGAGATCTAGAAGGAGGTAGTTGAAGGATGAAATATTCTAGAGGCTTCCATCCCAACTATCCTAACCAACCTTCTTGGTCTTGGCTTCTCCATGAAGCCACCCCTAGCCCTAGGGGGCATGCTATAAATACCCCCCTCCAAATGGGGAGAAGGGGGAGAGATGATTTGTATAGCGAAGTGTTGGCGAATTATCGAGAGAGAGTTAATTGATCAAGAGAGCAGTGAAGCCCTATCAAATTGCATACTGACTTTGTGCATTTGAGAGCCCCTTTGCTATCCATCTAAAGACCAATTAGCCATGGATGCCCTAGGTGCCTAGGAGGATCAGGAGGATCAAGAAACACAAATCTGGGCAAACGAAGGCCCTTCACAGTGATTTGACCACCAAATCTGTCAGAGGACAACAAAGGCGACCCTTGAACATCAATTTGGACAAGGAGATCAAGCCCACTGCCCCTAATTTTGAGGGTAAACCTATTAGAGGTCAAACCGTGGTTGTCAGCCATGGTTCATAGTGCAGACCGCCCATCACAACTACGGTTTGCAATAGGTTAATGATCACCTTACTTACTTTGCTTTTGACCGCATAGATTAGTTATATTAGTCTTTTCATAGGTTTAATTGCATTTTAGAGAAACTCCGATCGTAGAAATTAGTCATTTTATGCATTGTATTAAGTAGGAGTACATTGGATCTTTTATGTGCTTTATTGTTCCTAATTTGATATTTGATCCATGCATCATTTGATTATTCATGTCTTACATGTTGTAGTATAATTCTTGATTTAATCAGAATAGTTTAAAGTCTTTCTTTATGCTTTCTTGTTTTACTAGTTTAATGGCACTTACATGCATATTCCCTTAAAGGGCCTCATCACGAGAGGCTATCAATATTTTTAATCGTGTGTTGTTGTTTCTTGTTTGTAGGGAGATAGGTGCAAGAGGATCCTATGTCATAATCCTTCCACATCGTGGAGAAGGGGGTTAGCTCAACCCCAAGGTAGTTTGTGACTAATCAACGGAGCACTATAAGTGTGCCTACCCTATTGAGGGCATTGGCAATTGTAGTATCTGTATCATCTTTCAAGTGACCCTAAGAGGGAATTTTTGTAATCAAAGCTCATTTAAATATTAATACAAGAAACTTTACATACATTGGCTTTCTTTGTTCAATTTATGTACTTGTGTGAATCTTTATGCTTTTATGATGGTATAGATCAATGCAGTAGCTAGGTGCACGCTCCGTGGTTAGGTCAATCCCAACATGGGCTAATGCTCATGTGGTAAGCACTTCACAGTGCTAAGTGAGAGGAACAAAGTTCAAATCCCACAAAGGTGTGAAGGTGCATTGTTTTTTGCAAGGCATTAACGATTTCGAATATGGTGAAGGCACATTAATTTTGGCAAAGGCATTATTGATTTCGAAGGTTGCGAGGGCTACGAATTTCGTAAAAAGGTATTTATCTCTAGCGCATGGTAATATTTGATATTGCCAAAGTTTTGGTGCATTGAAAATCATTTCTATTATAACTAGGGAGTTATAAGGTATTTAGTAAAAATAAATTATTGTTGTATGTGCTTAGGGAGTTATAAGGTTTGAAGTTAAATATTTGTGATTGTTGTATGTGGAGTTATAAGGTGTGGAATTAAAAATAAAATCATAGGTGTTTGTTGTATGTATTAATAAAAATTAAGGAGTCATAAGGATGGAAAGTGTTGAATTTGTTATATGTTCTAGTGCATAATTTAATTATGAAATTAAACTAGGAACTTGAGACCTAGTTAATTGCCACCTTGAATTAGAATACATGCACATGAGTTAAGGTTTGAAGTTAAATATTTGTGATTGTTGTATGTGGAGTTATAAGGTGTGGAATTAAAAATAAAAGCATAGGTGTTTGTTGTATGTATTAATAAAAATTAGGGATTCATAAGGTTGGAAAGGGTTGAACTTGTTATATGTGCATGATTTAATTATGAAATTAAACTAGGAACTTTAGACCCAGTTAATTGCTACCTTGAGTTAGAAGACATGCACATGAGTTAGGGTTTGAAGTTGAATACTAATTGCTTGATTATGTGTCTTGGCTAGTAAGAAGAAGTGGATGGATTAGAAAATTAATTTTGTGGATAAAATTGATGCTTGAGTTCATTATTGCTTTAGTGGAGTTCATTGAGAGTATTGCCATTATTGAGGAGGTTTTTGCCATTGCTTGAGGAGATTATTGTTGGTTACTTGTTGAGTACATTGCTACTATTTGAGACCATTGAGGAGATCATTTTCTAGTCACTTGTTGATACATTTGTCTTTCATTTGAGGAGGTCATTATTGGCTATTTGAGAGCTATTTGCTTGAGGGAGTTGTGCTTGTTTCTTGAGATCTTATTGACATTGCATGAGGAAGATATTATTGAGAACCTATTGCTATCACTTGTGGATATTGTCCTTGGTTGGTTGAAGTCCTCATTGTTATTTCTTGGAGAGGTTTTCATTAGAGAGCTCATTTGCCATATATTTGAGATTTCATTGTTGAGCATTGTTATCATCCATTTGAGAGAGTATTTGTCATACATGGTTGAGTTCATTATTGAGCATTGTTATCATCCATTTGAGAGAGTTTTTGTCATACATTGTTGAGATCATTGTGGATCATTGTTGTCATCCATTGAAGAGTACATTGCCATTCATTGTTGAGTTCATCATTGAGCCTTGCCTTCATTAATTTATGGATGAGATTTGAGTGCTACTTGAGCATGATTTATTGAGCCTTTGAGAAGGCTTTTGGGACAGAATTTCTAGATAAATTTGAGGCAACTTTTATGCATGATTGAGTGAGCCTTTGAGAAGGCTTTGGGGACAGATTTGGGACAGCATTTGAGTAGTATTGTTTGAGCCTTTTCTGAAGGCCTTGAGTACAAATTTGGGATAGATTTGGGACAAAATTTGAGCAGCATTGTTTGAGCTCTTTGTGAAGGCCTTGAGTACATATTTGGGACAACATTTGAGCAGCATTGTTTGAGTCTTTTTGTGAATGCCTTGAGTACAAATTTGGGACAACATTTGAGCAGGATTTTTTGAGCCTTGTGAGAAGGCATTAAGGCAGATTTGTGAGAAGTGAAAGAGATAGAATAGAAATAGAAAAAAAATACCAACACCAGTTGCCTAGCTAAGTAGATCAGTGAAGAGCCCACCCGAGAAGATCAATATTACCTAGCTGAGCAGATCAGTGGATTGCCTAGCTGAGAAAATAAGTGGATAGCCTAGTTGAGCAGATCAGTGGATTACCTAGCTGAGTAGATCAATGGATAGCCTAGCTGAGCATATCATTAAATCTCACCAGAGCATATCAGGATAGCCTAGCTTTGAGTAGATCAAAGTAATCATTTGTATTAGGATAAGGATCCCTATTTCTTTATGAAATATTATAAGGAGATTATCTTGTGGACTACCCCACATTGGGGGAACCACGTTAAATCTTGTGTCTCAATTATGTGTGGTTATTTGTGCACTTGCTTACTATTGCTATCTATGTCATTAATGCACACTGCTATATTTGGTTATTGCAATTAAGGACACTAATTGATATTGGTTTGGAAAGAAAGTAAAAAGTGGGTGCTATATTGTTCACCCCCCTCTTAGTATAATCTTGTGTTCTTCATGTCTCCTATGGATTAGTATCCATGAATTTTAGCAAGGGTATTAGTGTCTCCTATGGATTGGTGTCCATGAACTAGAGCAATGGGATTGGTGTCTCCTGTGGATTGGTGTCCATGAACTTGTATAAGGGATTGGTGTCTCCTGTGGATTGGTGTCCATGAACTTGTAATAGGGGATTGGTGTCTCCTATGGGTTGGTGCCCATAAAATTTATTGAATAAATATATAAGAAATATTTTACTGTGGTTTTCTCCCGAGAGGGTGTTTCCACGTAAAAGCTTTTTCTCTCATGTGTGTGGTGATTTGTGCATTGTTTCATTATTGCATTGTTATTACTTGAAGTTATTGCTTTGGAAAGAAAATAGAAAAGTTTTATCTTATATTGTTCACCCCCCATCTTAGTATAAACTTGTATTCTTCATTCCAACTACATATTTTAGAATATAATATTAAATTTGAAAACTAAGTTACAAATTAAAGGTAGGAATAAAGGTCTTGCTACATTTAGATTTAGAAAGAGGATCATGATTGTTACTAGTCAATAGGAGAGGTAGAATGTTTTCCATTGACTATTTCTAGTCAATAGGGGTTGTGAAATATCCTAACCATTATTTGCTATTTCTTATCCAACTAGACTATCATGCTCTCATCACACATAATCTGCCTTGTTGTATTATTATTGTTGTTGATAGGCAACTTTTTTGTTGCATTTATTCAACTTGTATAGCTCCCTTAATTTTAGGAATAATTTCCTAAAATTGAAGAGGTTCTAGCTCTATTTTTCTAGGAAACACACTCCTCACTTTTGAGTTGGTTTCTTACCTGTCTAGATTTGTAGGAGTCTCTATGTTTCTATAACAAACCTGTAGATGTAGGTCTTTTTGTAGCGCCTTCTACAATACTGGAAATGACCTATTTGAAATAACAACACTCCAAGGTGAAAAAATACATGGAAATACAGCAAGTAACAACAATAATCATCATATTTACCTTTTACATCTATTCCATTAGCATTCAAGTGTAAAACACTTCATTTAAACAAAACTATTAAAAATGTCCATAGAGTTCTTAAAAAATAATTAGTTTGGGTGTAAAAATAAGGCTAATGAATGTAAACTTCTAGCCTATTTTTCTAACTCATCACATTATAACATCATGCAAAAAGGGCTAAATGGCTCCCTTTGACCAAGTGGTTTTATAATACTTCATTTCATAGTGCTACCAAGTTTACACCATTTGAATTAGTATATAGTCTTCCTACACCAATACCATCCTCATACATTCTAGGAAGTTACAAAGTTCAAATTGTAGATACCTCTCTTAGTCACCATGCAACCATCGTCTAACAACTTAAGGAAAATATTGAATTGGCCTAGCATTGTATGTGTCAATAAGCTAATCAATACTACCTAGAAAATTTGAAGTGGGGGATATGTTATTTTTCTATTTGCATTTCTACAAACAATCATCGCTCCAAATCTATGGATGCTAAAAACTTGTAGCCAAATTCTATTTTCCCTACCAAGTATTATAATAGATTGTTTCAATAGTCTACAAATTTACCCTTTTAACCACTTCTAAAATCTACGTGTATTTCATGTCTCCTCCCTAAAGAAGGTTGTTGGCAACAAGGTATAGGTTCAATCTACATTACCAAAACTAGATGGAGTATCCATCATTCTCAATCTTGAACAAATTTTGGATTGGATATCACACACCCTTTGCAACTATGTCATCACTAATATTGTGCAATGGTATGGACTGCAACCTAAATATGCCATATGGGAGTCCCTCTAGTAGCTACAATAATAGTTTTCTCATCTCCAAATTTGAGGACAAAGCTTTTTGAAGGGTAAGGGCATGTAAGTACCCCATCCTAACATTATTATGTAATGCCCTCCTTCATAATGTGGGGACCCCATCCTAATGTTATTTTGTAATGTTTTGCAATGGTATATGAAAATTGAGGCATCTAGATAAGTGGGACCATTTAATGTA
The DNA here is from genome assembly GCA_028583015.1 of Wollemia nobilis. Classification (NCBI taxonomy): domain Eukaryota; kingdom Viridiplantae; phylum Streptophyta; class Pinopsida; order Araucariales; family Araucariaceae; genus Wollemia; species Wollemia nobilis. Next base: position 19,612,801 of record JAQPPZ010000513.1, read on the forward strand.
GATGATATTAGGAATATAATTATCTATTTGGTAGAAGATTCTAGCTTGGATCACCTCTTGCATATGAAGTTGATACTTGAGTGTTAGTTAGGGTTGCAAATAGTATTTTAAAATACAAGGGGGCATATATGGATGCATTTTTTTCATATTGAATAAAAGTTCTATTTAGGAGGTTACCCCATCAAAGAGGCCCATGATTCTTTATTATGATTCTTTTGTGATTAATATAACTATTGCATTTTTTTTTTGTATTTTTATACTTAGTATGATTTATTATTTTTATTGTAATATTTATGTGGATGTGCTTATTTTTATTTGAAGTTTCCTAAAAATACATGATAATAATCTACCATTTCCATTTAGGGATACCATATGGATATAACATTCCTACTAGCTGTGTGTGTTTAACCTTAACTTGTTGCCACTCTAGAAATTTTGCAACAAAAATTGATACATCCCTTTTTCATCCAGGCTAAATATATAGCCTTTTATGTCTACCACCATATTTGTTACACATAGATGCCATGAATATGGAGTATAATATGCCTCCTTCAACACTATTTATCTTAGGTTTCATTCATTAGTCACTCACATGCAATCCTTAAATTGAAATAATCCATAAGGCTCAAAATGATATCCATAAAATTTGTGATCTACTATACCTACCAATAAGACAACCTTCACACTTGTATAGTGTGTATCCTCCTTTGAATGACTCAGAACCTAATTTTTAAAAATGGTTCTCATAGTAGTGATATTTTATATATATGTCTTATGACTCAAATCATATGTTACTCTATTTTTATTTCACTTAATATAACTAATATCAAAATCTAGCCATCTTAATTGTTTAGCATTTATGTTGGATTTCATGAAGATATTCCACATACCTTGCTGATCTACCTTGATTTTAAAAGGTTTTCCCATAAAATAATACCTCAAAATATAAAATGAATACACTATTACTACCAACTCTAAGTCATGGCTTCTTATAGGTCTTAAGCTTATGGGATTTATAAGATATCACTTGTCCATCTTGCTTGAATACTCCACCTAACCCTTATCGTAAAGCATCCACTATGAATATGAATTCACCATTAAGATCAATTACAATATATTAATTATATTAAACCCTTTAATTAGGGGTGACAATAGAGGTGTTTTATCTAATATTACAAAGGTTGAATACATTAAAATTATCCTAGGCTTAAATACATAAAGCCCAATGACTTTACACACTAGATGTTTATAGGCTTACAACAAGAGCACCCATAGGCAATTCATCATTGTTGGCCTTGGATAATGAGAATATATTTATAATATTCTAACACCATCATAATCTAAACTAAGAGGCCAAGGAAATGATACATTAGAGATGGTATATCTCCTCCATAATAAATGTTCAAATGGTCTTATGAATATTCATTAAGAATTTTATTGTCTTCTCTTGTCAAAGGTACATAAATTGGTTCAACCATTCCTTGAATATGAAGTCATAAATCCACCTCTTAGATATAATATTTTTAGCTTCTTATGATATGATACTTAACATACAATATCATGATCATAACCTATCCTTTAAACTTAAAATAAAGTAGATGAATAATTAAGAAATAGGTAGTAATACAAAAATATTAGCCCCCATGGTTTGAAAGGGACCTGTAGAAATATGATGTACCTTGCATTAATCACCAAAACCTACTGTTCTTGTACTTAAAAAATCCACCTACAATACTATAACAAGTCCTTGTGTCAATAATATCTAGAGCTCAAAAAACTATGTGATGTAAAAAATGGTCTTAAAATAGTCTTGTATACAATGGTTGTGTCCTCTAGAAGGTTGGGAATATTAGCATTGAAAAATAAAAGAAAAATTCATTTTAGACTTTCAAAATACATTCACCAATCAGGGAATGCCATGTCTCACATCCTAAAGTTGCCACATATGTTGTGTTGATATCATTACCCTAATTGGGTTGATGACTATGTTGGATGGAAAAATAGCCACCTAACATATGGGAAAATATAATTCGTTAACTCATATACAACTAAAAATTATGTGTGGCCACATTAGCAGCATGTTGACCACAGATATCAAGTATTATTAATTGAAGAGTGTAACATTTAAACTCTAACCTATATTGGGGGAGTCTTATTCCTAGCCAAGATAGCCATTTTTGCATGCTATTTATTTGGTATTAAAGTCTTCCCATTATCCATTAAGGTAGAGAAGACATATAACATCCCCAAAAATTAAATCATAAAAAATATCTTAATAAATGAAATATGGGGGAATTGAACCTAGAACCTTGCAATGGTAAGGAAAATGTCCAACCACTACACCATAGTTGTTGAGATATGACTTCTTGGTGATCCCTAAAATATCAAGAATAAATATTGTAAAAGATAAAAGTGAGGTAATTATTTGATCACACAACATTCTATGATGGAAGGCCTTTAACAACATCATGATATCCACGAAGGTGTATATGTGTTCTAGAAATAAGAATATTTACTATGTCATCAATGAACTATACTAAGCATAAAAAAAATCATCATTAATTGAAGAGAGAACACACATATTGAACCTATGAATTTTCCTTTTGTAAGGCCTTTAAATATGTTTATGCTAATTAGGAGTGCATTGCTACAAATTAGAAAAGGAAGCATTGAATTCTACATATAGACCAGTTGAAGAAAAAGGTGCTAAAATATCAATATTATAAAGTAAAAATACAACATGGAGGAATAGAATCCACGACCTTCTTGACAAGAAAAAATTTAGAAGGAGCACATTGGTCTAGGAAGTAGGGGATGATATTGAGTAGGAAATGGACAATCCTTATTGAAGGCCCTACAATCATGAACTAATAAAAGAAGGACATATTAGCCATACTCAACCCTATAATTATTTCTTCAAAAATTTAAAGATTAGATATGTTAAAAAGGAAAGTGTAAGTGGCATTTGAGAGGACACGTGTTGTGTCCTTTTTAAGAGTGCATATCAATGAAGAATCACTAAATAAATAAGTCAACATTTCTTAAAGGGTAAACATGGAAAATTGAACCCACAACTTTCCCCTCAAAAGACTTTAAAAATTACACTAGCCATGGTTGCTAGTGACATCATTGGAACAAATTATGAAGTCCTCCCACTTGAAGTTGGTGTATCAATCCAACCAAAAGGAAAACATATTGGATTGATTTGAGCTCATAACCTATGTGAAAAGAGGATCATTAACACCTTTTTAATTAACTGAAATACAAAAGACATTAGATGAAATAAATGCTTATTGCCTTCCATTGTAAATGACCCTCTCTAATTGAAATATAGCAAACTTGACATAAGAGAGGATGGAACATATATTTTTTTAGCACCATTCAAAATTTTGAATTCACAAATTTAATTTTCTCTCTAAAATATAGTGAAGGTCTTTTTTCTTCAATTTTTTTTCTCCTATTCTTGGAAGGATTTATTCTATATAATTAAGTGATGTTACTATGATTTTTCTTTGATATTATGTTGAAATTTTAAAAATTCAATAGGATTTAATACCTTGGGTTAATGATATTCTCATGGGTATTAAAAATGGAATATATGAGTTTGCATTTTTTAATTAAAATAAAGGGTCTAATAAAAAGTGCTTTTGTACATAATATCTATTTGGAATAGGTATCTCAAAAATTTCAAGGGATCCAGTTAGAATATTTTGAAAATCATGAATAAGATTTAAGCATATAATTCTAAATATAAAATAATATTTTTTTACACTACTTTTACATTGTACTAGTTGTAACCATGTCAATTAAGTCTATGCTCACTCATGCATAGAAATGCAATTATGAATGACCTCTTATAGAGATGCCATGTTATAATTACTTACCATATGCTAGTTTATTATGCGAAAATATAATATAGATTCAAAGTGATTAGATGCTTAATTTAATTTGTGATTGTTGTGCTACCTCTCACAATTTCTATGGCAATGTTAATTCTATCTTTCCATTTCATAATTTTAGTAGAATTCATCACTTCCTTTCCTAATTCTATTTAGAACCATATTTCAAATATGGGAGATGTGTACTACCATAGTGGGTGTAGTTTTGATTCTATTTAGAACCATATTTCAAAATATGGTTTATGTGTATTACCATAGAATTCACTCTTTGAATTATGGTTCTAAGTATACGTCTCCAATATTTTATAGTTAATTATTACGAGTATTTTATTAATACTTTAGTCACTCAATAAGTTATTGAATTGTTTTTAATATAATAAACACAAAATTGAGTACCATGAATGTATTGGATTAGGACCCATTGAGGTATGTAGTTGTTTACTAAACAAGAAATTGGACATTAGCATCCATGCAAAATTTGATGAACTCTATCACATTATTGTGACTTAATTTTGGAAGTAAACCTACTACTTTTAAAGAAAATAGAATTTTTAACTTTCATATATTCGAATTTTAGTAATATACTACTTACACAAATATACTATTAAGATCTCAATTCAAATCAAAATATTTTAAATTAAACAACTAGTAGTGTGTGGACAAAAATGTATATACCCTTTAACAAGTATATGATTGTCACACATGCAAGCTATGAGAAGAACAATGTAAATATTACCTAATGCTTGATATTATTTTGGACCACTTTAGGTAAGGTATTTCAAGAAAGCCTAAATTCATATAACCAAATGTATGATCTATTAGAATATTAAAAAAGAAGATGGTATAACCATAAAATTATGTGGGGGAGGAATTAAAAAAATATCACAAGTGAATTAGTCATCACATATCTACCAATAAGTGTAGTTCCGATGTTTTTACTTTGTAATACAAGGGGTGTAGATGCGACATGAATAAGAATCATTTTCAAATCATGACAAAGACTCATCATAATCCTTTTAACCCTAATCTAAGCAGGTTCTCCAAATTTTATGGCCTTCACAATATTTTACGTTGTTTGCCTTGAAATCTGCCACACAGTTATTCGTGCAGTCCACCCTTATAACCACCATGCCACAATCATTTTAAACCTTTTATGTCATTTAAAGCACCAGGAAAGGGACAAGCATTCAGTCCGATGAGGCCCAAGATTTGAACCTTGGACCTCTGCCCCCTTACAGAGTTTGGTCGAACCAATTTATTTGAAAGTTAGAAGTGATTTTAGTGATTTTTGTTATGAACCTCATTCATCCATAAGAATTAATACCAATTTACAAAAAATATTAAAACTTTTACTCTCAATAAATATAAGAACACAAGGACAAGCACACCTTGGTCGACGAGCTCATCCATTTTTGGGATAAGGGTAAATGTCTCAACAGATATAAAATTGGAATAGTGTGAAAAGGTCTTCCTATACCCTAGAATAGAATCATGGTATCAATAATGGAGTACATAACGGTGGATGACATAAATACTCCTTTGAGGAGCTTTCACATGGCCTTCCTGAACCATATGCATTCAGTGAAGGACATTAAAATACCTACATACCTTTTCAATTCAATTGAAATCTCATTCGATAATGTTAGAGATGGGTCATCCACCCATCCCAAGCATCAAGGGCTCCATATCCTATTGTACCATTTTTTTGTGCAGAAGAAAGTGAATAGAGTCGCGCTCATGATGATTCGTACCTAGGAAGAGAGCATCCCTGGTGCATCAGCTCTAAGTGATGAATTAGAGACTGATTCTGACATTGAAGTTAAGGGTAAGGCATCTCTGACCTACACCCCCTCCCTTAGAAAAATGGGTTCTTATCGATGCTCATCCCAAAGGGGTACTTTGGGATCCAAGGTCAAGATGGAACTAGACCTATCATATTTTGCTACTGAGACGACCATTGCATCAATAAATAAAATAAAATCTAAAGGGATTTTTGCTCAAAATCACTTCATGGATGCTAGGAAAGGCCTAAAGAAGAAGTAATCCTAGCTTTGTATGGTTGAGCTCCTCAATTCTGCTTCCTTCACACTCCTCCAAGCTAGTAAAATTATCGCCACCATGAATTATGGTAGCACCCAAGGAGCTGACATTATGAAACTACAACTACGGCATCTGAACAGGATAATCCTAAAGAATGAAGTGTGGGTTCTCGTGGGTTGTCTATTTTTTTATTGGTTTACGTAGCCTCATCCATTATGAGTTGTTTCTTGGGACTGTTTTTCCCTTTATTTTCACTTTTGATTTTTGTATGGGTCAATTTAGTCTGGTTTGTCCACCCAGTTTTGTCTGCCAAAGTCATCCATGGCTTGCTTGTTGTTTGGATGACTTCATTTTGGTCCTATGTTGCGAGGATGGGTTCCTCTTCTACTTTATATGGGTTTTTCACCTTCTTGGCTACTAAGTTATAAAAGTTTTAGGATCCTTTCAAAACCCTCTTATCTATAAAAAAAATAAGAACATTCACATGTATACTAGAAAATAATTAAATTAATTCATGAACAACTTATAAAATATAAAAGATACAATTTTTTTAATATGTTAAATTTATAATTCAATCCTTGAGGTAGGGTAACATTATACAATGCTCCTTATTGGAAGGAATCTACTCCTTACAATATATCAATATGAGATCTTAACAATACAATATTCTTTTGCATGCCCCCTCGATGAGTCTTTTCCCACATTTATAATGCCCAACTACCTATGACTACCACTTATCCACACATGTGAGATAATTACACATATTGTAATATTAATACAATATCTTAATATTAAATTTCTATCGTGGGTACCTAATAATTTCTACAATCTCTTTCAAAGTTAGAAGTTAGGATAACTAATCTTGAGAGTTCAAATTTGGTTATGCTAATATAACATCATTAGGAATGTGCATATAAACATTTCCTATAGAGGTGAATAGCCTTAGGAAATGGGAATAATAGTGAGTTATGAACTCCCTTATTCCATGATTAGGCTTTGGTGATATTTGATAAATTAGAATTGTGCAAAAACTCATGATTTGATTAGAAATATAATGACTCAAATTGAAAGAGAAATAATTGAATTAATTCATGTCAATACCTTGGCCTTTTTGGATCTTGACCTCCCATTCTTTGTCCAACATGAGGTTGTCATTTTATATACAAACATGAATGTAATAAACCATGATAAAAAATACTATCCTCCAAGTTAGCCCCAAGCATCAATAGTTTGACTTATGGGGATTTTTTATGAAGTGAGTTGCAAATCAAAATTGAAGAAAGAGGTCAAAGAATTAAGGTTGTAAATTCAATAGTAAAGCAATATCAATACAAGAAAGTCCTAGGTTTGAATCTTGTTTGGTCCATACCTTTAATAGGGTATGAGACCCAAAGTAAAAAGAATGCAGAAGATAACAACAAGAATAGCCCTAAGAGAGAAAGGGTAGTAGCAAGATTATTCTAAAATAGAATAAGGAATTTATGAGAACCATTGGATGAATTTTTTGTTCAACATAAGTAAGACTTCATACATAAAATAAGAAGGATGAAGCATTACGAATATCTATGAAGAAATATGAAGCATTAATAATATCTACCATGAGATAAAAGAGATATTATCAATTTTTTTTAGAGAAGATGTGAAGAAAAAATAATATGTTACAACATACAACCAAGAAGATGAAGACATGAAGCAACATGGAATATGTTATAGGAAATAACATAGTGAACCCCATATGCATAAATATATTTTACTATATATGAAGATTATGATGACTAGTTATCCATGTATTTTGATAGGATAGGAAGGTTATCATAAGGAAATCTCTCATTTAGTCATGGGTTCATGTTGATGTTGAAGAAAAAAATAACATTTGGTTGAGCAGTTCAAAATTTTATAAAAGTAATCATAATAATTAGACAAGGAATCAAGAAAAATGTTTAAATATGTGTGAAGTTGTGTGGAATAGCAAGAAGGCATACATGCAACAACAATATGGAGAGAGTTTTATGTCAAGAAATCTAAAAATAGATCATTAATCATTAAGGAAAAAAGTTAGAGAAAATAATACTTAAAGTAAAAAGCACATATAAGAGTCTTAGAAAGGAAGAAAGCATAATGGAGAAAAATAATAAATATTTTTTAAAATAAATAAACTAAAAAGCATTTAAAAACAACAATCAAAATAAAAGCAATTGAAAAACCAAACATGTAATTGAAAATATTTTTAAAAATTATAAAAATAGAAATGTAGTCATGAAGATAGAAAGTGTTGACTTGTTAGTTAATAAAAACTATTGTAAGTAGTTTAACATATATATTCATGTATATCATAATAATTGATGTATCCACCCATACCTTGGTGGATCATCTAACATGTGCATAATTTATAGTTGGATTATAGTGTGGAAGTGGATACGGTAGAAAATATATCACAATGATTAATAATTCAATGGAATGTGTGAGTGATGTAGTTACACTCAGTTTTATCATATTAGTTTGTATTATGTTAAGTAAATCTTGTGTGTATTCCTTGGATTAAAGGAATGACAAAAGTGTGTGAAATATATATATATATATATATATATATATATATATATATATATATATATATATATATATATATGTTTCCATAATGTTTGATATAATTGCTCTTTGATATAAAATAATAGATCATGATATATCCACTAACTCAAATATTATAGGGATGCAATTTTAGCTATCAAAAAGTGTAATTCACCATGATTTACATATTGAAGATATTAGAATTTCTAAAGAACACAAGCTTATACTGAGAGGGGGGTGAACAATATAAGACCACTTTTTACTTTTCTTTCCCAATCAATATTATGCAATATATCAATGGCAATATCAACAATGAGTAATCAAAGCAATGCACAAATCACCACACACAATAGAGACACCAATTTAACGTGGTTCACCCAATGTGGGCTACTCCACGGAGAAAATATTTCACTAATATTTTCTCAACAAATATCTTTGGGAATCCTTCCCTATTACAATGTTTATGGACCTCTATCCAAAGGAGACACCAATCCCCTAATCAAGTTCATGGATATCTATCCACAGGAGACACCAATCCCCTCTGCTATGGTTGGTGATCTTCTAGAAGAACTGATACCTCCACTACACTGGCTTATGGATCTCTATCCACTAAAGACTCCTACCCTCACTCAGAAGACCTATCTTCACTACCCTAGCTAATGGACCTCTATCCACTAGAGACTATCATCCTATATACTCTATCACCTCCAAATCTTACTCTCAACTCTATCTCAAATATGTACTAAACATGGTCCTTTGGTCTAGCACAAATATGCTCAATATCTATCCTCAAATCTACACTAAACATAGTCCTTCGGTCTAGCACAAATCTATCCTCAATATCTATCCTCAAATATGCACTAAACATAGTCCTTCAGTCTAGCACAAATCTATCCTCAATATCTATCCTCACTAAACATAGTCCTTCATTCTAGCACAATTTCAATCTACACAATCTCTACTAGATCTGCTCCAAACATTAACCCAAGGTTTGAACAAATCAATCAATCAACTCTGCTCTCAAGTCTTCTCAAAGACTTATCTCAAATATGCCTTGTAAGCTTCCACAAAATCTCACACTAATATATCCACAAGTCCTCTCTAAAACTTGTTCAATCTACTCAAAAAGTCCTCACTAGAACTTGTCCAATATTCTCAACAAGTCTTCACCAAGACTTACCTCAAATATACTCAACAAGTCCTCACTAGAACTTTCTCCATATTGCTCAACAAGTCTTCACCAAGACTTACCTCAAATCTGCTCAACAAGTCCTCACTAGAACTTGTCCAATATGCTCAACAAGTCTTCACCAAGACTTACCTCAAATCTATATTGTAAGCTTCCACAAAATCTTACTCAACTCAACTCAATCTAACACAAAATCCTCTTCAATCACACAAACAAGCTTCACACATAATCTTTTTCAATCTCATAGAAACATATAGAGAATTGTTAGAGACTCAATATGCTTCACACTCACAACAATGCTCAATCACTTTCAATCTCTTTCTCAAATCAAATTAGAATATAGAACAATTTATTTCACATAACTTGAACTATCACTTCAACACTTCCACTTGACTAGGCTTAATCAACTCCACTTAACCAATCACTCAATAAAAACTTCTTGCTCACAAACCCTAGTCCAAGCATATGAACACTCACTCAATTATTTCCAACAATGCTTATCAAACAATCTCACATAACAATGATACTCATGATCTTGCACAAACCCTAGTTTCAAGATAGTTCTCAACTTCACATAACAATGATACTCATGATCTTGCACAAACCCTAATCATGCATATGAAGGTTCATTCAATATTTCCAACAATGCTTATCAAACAAGGTTTTTATCAACAACTCTCACTCAGAAAAACCTTTAACAATCAAACTCAATAATTCTTATCAAACAACCCTTTTCTCTCCAACTTAGCATTCACAACATCCAACAATCACTCACAAGGAAGATGTGCCCATACCTTTTGTTTGTTGAAGAATTGACCTCAAAACCTATCTCAAACACAATTTCCCTCTTTGCTAATTTCAAAGGTTAGATGAAAAAAATATCACTCTAACACTCCCTCAAGATATTTCACAATTACAAAAATAATTAAACTCAAATACACCTTATTACTCCTTTGAAATAAGCATTCACCAAAACATATAAAAATAAATATTTTATTAAACCTTATAACTCCACTCTTAAACAACTCAAACCACCAAATAATTAAATAAAAAATTATTTAATTTCATCAACCTTATATCTCCCTAAGCTCAAAAATACACCATACAACCTTAGAAGCACAAATCAATTTATAACAAAAAATTTATTACCTCACAAAGTGCTCCCGACGGGATTCGATCCCACAACATAGTGCCTCCAATGCCTTAGCCACGGCTGCCAAGCCGCATGAGCTAAGTGCTCACGTGGAAGGCAAAAGCACCCACGATGCTTTATCTTCTACTTCAACACCCAAAGCCAAAAGGCTTTGGCATCGTCGATGCCCAAAAACACTGCACAACCAACCCTGCTATGAGTCAAACGTGGAACCTCACATTCCCAAGGTGCTTCCACTTACTGCTAGCCCACCTAGCTAGGTGGTGACAAGGCCTTCATACCTTGTGCCTCTTCTTCCTTCGCTACCTACCAAAAAGGGTCAAACGGGGACTTCTTCCCTCTCTTGCTTACAAAAATTATGCACACGATTTTTCTTAGGAGATTTATTAAAATCGTGGATGAGGTTTGAAGCATTTTAGGCTTAGGGTATTTATACCCATTCTTTGGAAATTGTTGACATCGACGGAGGAGATAGAATATGATGTCGACGCTTTGTATATGCCCTTTATAACCCTAACTCTAGGGTTTATTAAATTAAGTTATAAACTAACTTATAATTAAATTATAATTAACTTATAATTAATTTAATAACTCTTTAGAGTTAATAAAATTAAATTATAAATTAATTTATAATGAAATTATTATAATTAATTTAATCTTTAGGTCTCAACCTTAGACCTCTAATATTATAATAAAATATTATAATATTATTTTTCTTGGGCCTTCCTGTTGCTCTTTAGACCTCATATGACCACCTTGAATATTATAATTAGGGACATTATAATATTATTTTCCTTAGGTCTAGAAGCAATATTTTTCTTGCACAACTGACTCTTGACATCCTTCCTTTTGTCCTGCTCACTGAAACTGACTCTTGACATCAATGACAACAAATCCTGCTCATATTTCCAACAATCTCCCCCTTTGTCATTGATGGCAACCCACTTTATTTTTACCATTCCTTTTACCTTTTCCTATTCTGCTCCCCTTGAGAAACTACTCCCCTAATTGAATGCTCTCCTCCTAACTCAAATATCTCCCCTTACTCAAATCTCTCCCCCTTTGTCATCAATGGCAAAGGGTCACCTTTGGGGCTCGGGGCTAAGAATGAGACTCTTAGCTTAGCCCCTCCCCCACCTCCTCTTGAGGTGGTTAATTCTGGGGTGGGAGTATTTCTACTCCCAACATGCACTGATCTTTACCTTTGTCCACTTTCCTTCTCATCTGATCCTTCTGATTCCTCTGACTATTCATGTTCTTGCTTGTCTCTGGAATTTCTTCTCTACACCACTTTGTTGTATGTCCATCATTATTGCACTTATAACACTTAATGTTATTATTCCTTGGAGGTGCAAATATCTTGGGATTTCTCCTGGTGAAGCCATATCTATTCCTATCATGAACCCTGCAATTCATTGCCTTGTGACCAAACTGATTACAAGAGTAGCAATACCCTTGAAATAGCTGCCTATTTCTGAAGTTCCCATATTCCTGTCTTTCATGTGTCCTACACTGAGAAGCTTTGTGCCCAAACCTGTGACATGAGAAGCATCATCCATTGAAATTGCCTTGCCTTGACCCCATGGGTCTTTTAGTCTCTTTTACCCTATGTTGGTTCATGTTCCATCTGTTCCTCATTTGTGCATTGTTCCTTTCCTTGTTGAAATTTCTGTTGTCCAACTCATCCTCAGAAGTCTCACTCTCTCTTACACTCTCTTCTTCTGAAGTTTCTTCTTCTTCAGAACTTGAGGTTGACTCCTCTCCTTGTTTCTTTTGTACCTATTCAAAACCAAGACCTATCTTGTTTGTTGATCATCTTTGTACCTTGATCATCTTATCTACGATTTTTGAGCTCTTTCCAAACTTGTGTAACCTATCCTTAGACTCTTTTACTTCCTTCCTTAGTGAAGCTACTTCATGCTCTAACCTTTCACATTCTAAGACCTTTGCTTCTAACTTATCTTTGAACTTTCTTGTCTTAGCCATTGACTTATTTAGATCCTCTATAAGCTTTCCTTTCTCTTCATCACATTCTTGAAACTGAAGCTTAAGTTGGGAGTTTTGATTTCTTACCTTCTTTAATGCATCAAGGGCATGAATAAGCTCTCCCTCAAGATCAACTTCTCCTTCCTCTAATTCTTCCTCTATTTGTTTACCTTTGAAAACATCTTCATTCTTTTCTGACTCATATTTTATAGGATCACCTCCTTCTTCTTCTAATGCCATTAGAAGATTCTCTTCTAGTCCTTCAAGTGTATCTTCATATTCATCATCACTAAAACTGAAACCATTCCTTGTACAACTATCTTCAAGATGACCAAAGTTACCACATCTAAAACACTTGAGAATTATTGGTGACCTTTTCTTAACCTCTTCTTTTTCTTTTTCCAGAAATAGAACTTCATCTTTATCATTATCTGAGGAACTATCATCAATATCAGTTGAGTACTTACTTGCCTTGTCTGCATAGAAACTCTTCTTATGTCTTTGAAAGAACTTCTTTCCTTGCTTGCCTTGTCCATCCTTGCTTTTCTTTTGGTACCTATATTTTTTTGATTCCCTATTCTTATGATCCTATTTTTCATCATCATTGCTATTTCTAGCTTCTTGACAATCAGTTGCATAGTGACCATACTTTCCACAATTGAAACATCTAACTGATTTTATACCTTTAAAATTTCTTGGATCCTTGTTCCTTCTACCATAATTTGCTTCTTCATCATTGGATGACTCATTGCTTGAATCTGACTTCTTACCCTTAATCTTCTTAGTAGCTTTGAAGGTTGCTTCTTTCTGGAGATTAGGTTCCTCTTTTGTTCTCATCTCAAAAGTTGTAAGAATGCCAAGTAATTCATCCCTTGTCAAAATATCACCATATTTTGATTCCTCTATAGCTGAAATATTTTCACTAAACCTTTTTGGGAGTGATCTTAAGATCTTATCACAAACATCAGATTCTTGAACCTCAAGTCCAAGTCCTTGCATGGAGTTAACAACCTCATCTACATGAAGTAGATAAGCACTAATGTTTTCCTCATCCTTCATTTTTAGATCTTCAAATTGTCCCTTGAGATTTCGCAACTTTACCTTTTTGACCTTTTTATCTCCTTCATATATGCCTTGCAACTTATCCCAAATTTCTTTTGCTGACTTGTAGTGCATAACCTTAACAAACTCTGTTCTATGCAACCCTCTCAAAATTGCATTCATTGCTCTTGAATTGTAATGATGTAGAAGCTTACCATATTTATCTATAGGTGGAGTAGTTGGTGGTGTGTATCCATTTTCAACTACTTCCCATATTTCATTGCCAAGTGCCATCAGGTGAATCTTCATTCTCATACTCCAAAATACATAATCACTCCCATAAAATACTAGTGCTGAATTATCTGAGGATCCACTCTTAGAATCCATTTGTGTTCTTGTAAGCTTTTCCTTCAAGCTATTAAACTCTTTCGAAGGAACCCACTTTGATACCAATTGAAGAACACAAGCTTATACTGAGAGGGGGTGAACAGTATAAGACCACTTTTTACTTTTCTTTCCCAATCAATATTATGCAATATATCAATGGCAATATCAACAATAGTAATCAAAGCAATGCACAAATCACCACACACAATAGAGACACCAATTTAACATGGTTCACCCAATGTGGGCTACTCCATGGAGAAAATATTTCACTAATATTTTCTCAACAAATATCTTTGGGAATCCTTCCCTATTACAATATTTATGGACCTCTATCCAAAGGAGACACCAATCCCCTAATCAAGTTCATGGATCTCTATCCATAGGAGACACCAATCCCCTCTACTCTGGTTGGTGATCTTCTAGAAGAACTACTACCTCCACTACAATGGCTTATGGATCTCTATCCACTAAAGACTCATACCCTCACTCAAAAGACCTATCTTCACTACCCTAGCTAATGGACCTCTATCCACTAGAGACTATCATCCTCTATACTCTATCACCTCCAAATATTACTCTCAACTCTATCTCAAATATACACTAAACACGGTCCTTTGGTCTAGCACAAATATTCTCAATATCTATCCTCAAATATACACTAAACATAGTCCTTCGATCTAGCACAAATTTATCCTCAATATCTACACTAAACATAGTCCTTCGATCTAGCACAAATATATCCTCAATATCTATCCTCAAATATGCACTAAACATAGTCCTTCGGTCTAGCACAAATATATCCTCAATATCTATCCTCAAGCTATACTAAACATAGTCTTGAATCAATCACAAATCAAATCTACTAGATATGCTCCAAACCTTAACTCAAGGTTTGAACAAATCAATCAATCAACTCTACTCTCAAGTCTTCTCAAAGACTTATCTCAAATATACCTTGTAAGCTTCCACAAAATCTCACACTAATCTATCCACAAGTCCTCTCTAGAACTTGTCCAATATGCTCAACAAGTCTTCACCAAGACTTACCTCAAATCTGCTCAACAAGTCCTCACTAGAACTTGTCCAATACTCAACAAGTCTTCACCAAGACTTACCTCAAATATCTCAACAAGTCCTCACTAGAACTTGTCCAATCTGCTCAACAAGTCTTCACCAAGACTTACCTCAAATCTATATTGTAAGCTTCCACAAAAGCTTACTCAACTCAACTCAATCTAACACAAAATCCTCTTCAATCACACAAACAAGCTTCACATAGAATCTTGTTCAATCTCACAGAAACATATAGAGAATTTTTAGAGACTCAATATGCTTCACACTCACAACAATGCTCAATCACTTTCAATCTCTTTCTCAAATCAAATTAGAATATAGAACAATTTGTTTCACAGAACTTGAACTATCACTTCAACACTTCCACTTGACTAGGCTTAATCAACTCCACTTAACCAATCACTCAATAAAACACTTCTTGCTCACAAACCCTAGTCCAAGCATATGAACACTCACTCAATTATTTCCAACAATGCTTATCAAACAATCTCACATAACAATGATACTCATGATCTTGCACAAACCCTAATTATGCATATGAAGGTTCATTCAATATTTCCAACAATGCTTATCAAACAAGGTTTTTATCAACAACTCTCACTCAAAAAAACCTTTAACAATCAAACTCAATAATGCTTATCAAACAACCCTTTTCTCTCCAACTTAGCATTCACAACATCCAACAATCACTCACAAGGAAGATGTGCCCATACCTTTTGTTTGTTGAAGAATTGACCTCAAAACCTATCTCAAACACAATTTCCCTCTTTGCCAATTTCAAAGGTTAGATGACAAAAATATCACTCTAACACTCCCTCAAGATATTTCACAATTACAAAAATAATTAAACTCAAATACACCTTATTACTCCTTCTTTGAAATAAGCATTCACCAAAACATATAAAAATAAATCTTTTATTAAACCTTATAACTCCACTCTTAAACAACTCAATCCACCAAATAATTAAATAAAACAATTATTTAATTTCATCAACCTTATATCTCCCTAAGCTCAAAAATACACCATACAACCTTAGAAGCACAAATCAATTTATAACAAAAAATTTATTACCTCACAAAGTGCTCCCGGTGGGATTCGATCCCACAACACAGCGCCTCCAGTGCCTTAGCCATGGCTGCCAAGCCACGTGAGCTAAGCGCTCACATGGAAGGCAAAAGCACCCATGATGCTTTATCTTCTACTTCGGCGCCCAAAGCCAAAAGGCTTTGGCATCGTCGATGCCCAAAAACACTGCACAACCAACCCTACTGCGAGTCGAACGTGGAACCTCACATTCCCAAGGTGCTTCCACTTACCGCTAGCCCACCTGGCTAGGTGGTGACAAGGCCTTCGTGCCTTGTGCCTTTTCTTCCTTCGCTACCTACCAAAAAGGGTCAAACGGGGACTTCTTCCCTCTCTTGCTTACAAAAATTGCACACATGATTTTTTCTTAGGATATTATTAAAATCGTGGATGAGGTTTGAAGCCTTTTAGGCTTAGGGTATTTATACCCATTCTTTGGAAATTGTTGACGTCGATGGAGGAGATAGAATATGACGTCGGCGCTTTGCATATGCCCTTTATAACCCTAACTCTAGGGTTTATTAAATTAAGTTATAAACTAACTTATAATTAAATTATAATTAACTTATAATTAATTTAATAACTCTTAGAGTTAATCAAATTAATTTATAATGAAATTATTATAATTAATTTAATCTTTAGGTCTCAACCTTAGACCTCTAATATTATAATAAAATATTATAATATTATTTTTCTTGGGCCTTCCTGTTGCTCTTTAGACCTCATCTGACCACCTTGAATATTATAATTAGGGACATTATAATATTATTTTCCTTAGGTCTAGAAGCAATATTTTTCTTGCACAACTGACTCTTGACATCCTTCCTTTTGTCCTGCTCACTGAAACTGACTCTTGACATCAATGACAACAAATCCTGCTCATATTTCCAACACTTTCATATGTTCTTTCCAATTAATTAGTTAATGTAATTGAGCACACAAAGAAATAACATGAAATCTAAGGGAAGAGTCCCATGTGAACAACCATAAGAACTAAAACTATAAAGCATGGGGTTCAATGAAAAGAGAAAAGTGTAATTATAAGGAAAATTAAAATATTGACCTAGGAAAGCATAGTGGCATTTTTTTGTGGGAAAAGTTAAATAGGGATAAAAGTATGAGATCTATAAAGAAAATTTATTGTAATTGGTACAACTATCCCTATATCTAATGTATCTCTAGTTTAATTTTGCATTTATCTCAATCTTCATATGAGATAAAATTCTCTATTGAGATGGGACCAAAATTTTGCTGAAATACACATAAAATCTATCCTTAGAAACCTATTAAAAACTTTCCTAATATCTAGTGCATAATATCCTTGCCTATGGTCATCATATAAGAGTCTTGAAAAATCACAATGTCTAAGATGTTGTGTATAAAATTTCTATTTATTTTTTCTTTGGGATAAATTTTAACTAAAATGTGATAGAAGGCAATAACAATTTTCCCACATGTGTCATAACCATTTTGGATTTTACATTTCTACCTCCTTTCAATTATTGATTCAACCATTTGATTTTTAAAATTTCAAAAAACTCATAAGATTATAAATCCTAAAACCAAAGTAACCTCAATAAAATAAAATTAAGATCCAACTACCTTTTCTAAAATATTGTTTAAAATTAAATCAACAAATAAAGTATATTTGTTGTTTGGAAAATATTTTACGGCCAAGCACCTCATATAAGCACATGAAGCTTGAGTTATGGGGCTCAAACCTAGTTTCCCATTCTTACAACATGCACACATAATTTTGGAACTCCATTTTGGATGGAATGAAATTTTGTTTGGTAGGTTTAAAATGTAAATTCTTAACTATACACAAAATGATAGAACTCATAAATTTATTACAATCTATATCTAAATGTAAGATCTTAATCTTAAGATTGACAGTACACATATCATATAAATTTAACAAAATTTAATGAAATTTTATTTGGAAACGAGATGATAAAAAGTTTAGGTATTCTCTTTGTAAGTAGGGATAGGATTTGCAAAGGAAATAATATTGGACATTGAGTAAAATTATAAAATTATATACTTATGAGTTTTGCATTAAGGAAAAAATATGGTTGGATATTATTCAAAGATCAAGGAAAGTTTTGGGTAAAAATATTTTGTCAAAAATCTATTGCTTCTATAGATGCAATAAAATTGTTAAAGAATGTATCCTACCTAGGGTATGACAACATGGGACTTCATATCAAATAGTTTATATTTAATCAATAAATATATTAGGTTGTCAAACAATGGAGGGAATTCTAAAAAAAAATCTAATTCTTGGTTGGATTATTATAATTTTACTTCTTATCCACAATGGGAACCACTTTCTTAGTCATGTTTAACTTGTAGAGGTTTAAAGATAAAAATTTATATTAGTGTGATCAATAATTTTAGATCATGAATTTCTTTTAGCAATGTATATGAGGGAGAGAAACCCAAATAAATAAAAAATGAGCCTTAAAATATGCTTCAATAGGTTTATTTTCCATTTTTTAGATGGAAGGATATGTTGGTTTAAAATCTAGCAAAAAATGGTTGATACTCAATCAAGTTGGAATGTAAGGCTTTGGAGTAACTAGAAACTTCTACTTGTTTTTTGTGGAAGAACATTTGGTCACTTGGGACCCTCCCTAAGGCCTCATCATTCCTTTGGTTAGCAATGCAAAATAAAAATTTTATACGTGAGAGTTTCCAAAGAAGATTATATCATGGACATTTTTAATAAAATTTGATCATTTACATCTTACTTATCCCTTTGTCTATTCTATTTGGGGTTACATTTTAAAATAAATGAGAATTTACTAGATAGCTTCATTAATACTAAAATAACTGAGAAACTATTGGATTAGTTGCTTCAAAGCCAAAATATTATGAAGATTTGCCCTACTACTATTTAAAATTTATAAAAGTATATCTTAAAAAAAAATCCAATTTTGGAATCATATTATTTCATCTTGTGTAGAATTTTTATAGCCATGGTGATAACCATGAGAAGATTCAAGTAAGAAAAAAGAGGTTTTGCCATCTTGGTTACAAGATTTGAATATACATGCAAGGGTCATATAAAACAATTGAGCTAACAAAAAAAATTTGTGTTGGTCTATGTGAAATGGAAATGTCCAAAAATTAGGTTTGTCAAAATTAATTTTAATACTAATTCTCAAGGAAATCTAAATAAAGCTTGTGGATGTGGTGTTTTTTGAAAATGGCGAAGGCACAATTTTCATCAATTATTAAGAACTATATGTAACTTTGACTAATAACTATGTAGAAGCTAGATCATGTCTTACAAGGGTCAATAATACCATTGAAAGACAATGGAGATTTTTTATTGAGAAAAATTCACACATTATTACTAATGCTATTGAGAAAAATGTATGTGGAGATTGAATAAAAAATAATATTATATTTTATTTCCATTAATTCTTAATGACAATAATATCTTGAAAATATCACATATATAGGGATGAAAATTGAATGGTAGTTAATTTATTCAAATGTAATGTTTATATTAATCTTGAGGAATTGAAATTTTACAAGACATCTGGCTAAGAAATATAAATAATATATTTGATATAAATACATGTTGAATATAGTCTAATTGACCTAACAAAAAATGTAATATTATATGATTATTATCAATGAGAGTCATCTTGTTAGAAAAATGGATAATAGTAGCAAACAAAAATAAATAAAAATGCTTATCTCTCAAATATTGTAGAACCCTCATGCAAACCCTCACCTTCCACCAATTAAATTGTGTCTCCTTCTTGTCCTTTCACCACACTTGCCACTCCTAAATCCACCTCTATAGCTACCATTACGAGCCCCTAACAGCCTCATGTTGAGAACCCTACTAGATCCCCACAATTTGCCATCACCCCCTCTCTAATATCCCCTCCCTAATCACCCTCAATACCTCCAAGTGGTTTTCCCATAGGGGTGGCTCAACACTCTTGAAGTTCTATTAAAGAGTGCTTGGGAGCTCCATTGAAAAAGAGAAGGAAAGTTAATTTTATATGGGAGAATCATTAGTGTCTTATCTCAAATGCCTTTGATTATCTCATGGACTTTGAGGATATTGAGGATGTAGAGGGGTTCTATGCCTTGAGCATTCCTCATAAAGTATCTTTCATGGAATGTTCATAGCCTGATGGACCCAATTAGAAAGTATTTGGTCTACTATAACCTTTTGGATATCTCTTCAATATTTGGTGCTATTGACATTATTTGTTGTAAGAAGCAAAGGTAATAGAATTTATTCTACATAATAGCATTTATTTTGTCCTAGGGACATTTTTACTCCACCTCTCATACTCTTGACAAAGGAGGAGCAATTATTTTGTGTTAGATACCACTCCCTTTTGGTGACTTTGGGAGTGGACCCAACCTCTCATTTAGTTTGAATTCTTTTATATATTATGGGTTATCCCCTTGGTATTTTCAGTGTTTATGCTCCCATTGTTGCTTCGGATAGCTATAATATTTGAAAATGGATTGTTTTATCCCTTCCACTCACAACTTAGATTATTAGAAATGACTTTAATATGATTAAATATGCACATGATAAATTTGAGATCCTTCATATGCATTGGGCTATAGGATAACATGAGGATTGGAATTGTCCAAAGAATAAATTAAGGCTTTTTGAACCTAATTCATATTTCTCCTCCTCCTATAGTCATACCTGGTTCTCCTAGTCTAATTAGAAACAAAGAGAAAATCGAGTGTTGAAATACCTTGACAAATCTATGATTTTTAACCAAAGAGCCTTTTTATTTTTCTACCTATATAGTCTAACTCCTTTCATGGAGGCTCTTCCTAATTCCATTCTCTCTAATTATTCCCCCATATTTTTCTCCATTGAAATACTCACCTTCCCTCCTTTCCAATTCACCTTCCAGTTCTGTCTAAATACCTCCTTTCTTCACCATCCCATATTCATTTTATATATAAGGAGGATATAGAACTTGGTTTATCATCCTTCTAGTACCACTAGATGGATTGAATGGTGGTCATATTCCATCCATAACCTCCTTTATCATATATCTTGGCAAACATATTGGTAATTTCAAGCATAGGTCCAATGATACTCTCAAATAAGAATTGACTTAGGCTTCCTGATAGCTTGATTCTTACCCTTTTAGTCATAATATCTCTAGTAGCATGTGGCACAATTTCATCACCAGCTTATGTTGGTTGAACACTATGATGCTAGGGGAGATCAGATCAATGCCAAAATGCATTAGCTCAAAATTGAATATAGTATCTCTAAAAATATTTCCATATTCTTAGGCCCAATTATCACAATGCTTGTATCAAGGCTATTCAAGAGGTTGGGGTTTAAATTATCACCTTGATGGAGGTTACTTAAGCTTTTATCTAAAACTACAGGTAGGTCTTTACCTCATAGGATCCTTCAAACTGAAGGGAGCAAGCTCTCCATGATTATCATATTGTGGTTCCCAACAAACTCTCTAATGCTCAGAGAGTTACCTATGATTGGCCCCATTCACTTGAATATCTTCTTGAAGCCATCTCTTTAATTACCAATTATAAATATCTAAGGCTACCTGGCTTCCCTTGTGAATTTTATAAGGCCCTTTGGGACCTTTTAGACCCCGAATGTATCCCAATTTATCAATAAGCTTTGGCAAATTGCTCTGGACTAAAAATTAATATACATCAAATGTATCCCAAAGGCTAGAGATCATATGTTGATCACTAATTGGCAATTGATCACCCTTCTTGTAACAACCTAAAAATCCAACCAACCTTTAGAGAATTGTTTTGTAATTTCTAAGGATCTATATCACCCCACCTTACATACATCATTATATGAAGGTGTACATACATACCTACACTATACTTAAAACCATCTATGTAGGTGTACTAAGCGTAACTATAAATAAGCTATATATCTCACCTTCATGAGGAGCTCACTTAACCCCTTTAATCTATCAAGGGGTACGCCCATATCCATACCTTACACAAATCCATCTTTGTAAGTATACTATGTGTAATACATGTAGGTCATATAAGATTTCTTGGTATTCCCATCTCCATACCATACACAAATTCAATTTTGTAGGTATACTGTGCATACTGCACATAGGTAATTAAGGAGAAGTTGTGAAACTAGGTTTACCCAAAGTTTCCTTCTCAAAGGGACCCCATAATCCCTTATTCAACTCTCTCTCTAACTCTAATGAATAAAATTCCCTTTTACTAACTAGGAGAAGATTCCAAGCGTCTCTAGAATGAAAACACTTCACTTCTTGGTATGACACTTCTCCTCTAAGCATACATTGATAGATGTCATTATCCAATCATCTAATATTTATTAGATCATTCACGTAGATCATCCAATATTTCTTCTTAAAATAGGAATACAAATGTCTATCTATTTAAAACTAATAAATCAAATAACATCTATAACTAGTAAGAGATATTTTATTTATCTAAGATACATTAAATTCAATATTAAAATGATAAACATTCAAACATCCATAACACAACATATACCCTAGGAAAAATCCTTACAAGAAAACCTAGCCTCAAATATTTCTTTATTGCATAAGCTTAGTTATCTTTAGTACAAAGGAATCCCATAAGTCCTTTTTTTCCAAATATATGCCAATACAATGCATAAGAACCCCATAGTTTTTAAGTCTCCACCATGAATTTTTCTTTTAATCCATGTGACATAAACAAAAAAAGAATCCCATAATTCTCTGAATGCATTCTGCATTTGTCCCTCTCAGGATAGCTTTTTCCTTCTAATATTTTAAAAGGAATAACATCTCTCTAAATATCTAATGTATCTATAACATCAGTATGAGATAACAACAAACCACTTTTCTTAACCAATTAAGAGCCATACTTTTAATCAATCAAATACTTATCAAACCACTTTTCTTAACCAATTAAGAGCCCATACTCCTAATCAATCAAGTACTTATTATAATTCAAACAACTCTAATCAATACAATATCTACTATTATATTTCCACTTCATTCTAACTAAAATTATATTCCTTCTCTCATTTAATTTAAGAAGTATATCCTTCCTACTTCAAACTTATTAAGACAAATCTACTCTTTAAGATATAATTTTATCCTTTAGAACTTCATAATCCAATCAAATCTTTAAGACATAAGTTTATCCTTCAAACTTCATAAATCACATCTACCTTTCAGATATAAGTATAACCTTTGAAACTTAATAAATCAATTTACCTTTCCATTAATTGAAACACCTATCTCTTGATATTCAAACATCTATCCTTTCATTAATTTAAACATCTATCTTTTGATATTCAAACATCTATCCTTTCATTAATTGAAACATATATCTTTCGATCTAAATAAAACTATCTCTTATTTCATTTAAAAAAACTAGTCTATCTTTCAATCTAAATAAAACTATTTTTTATTTCATTTAAATAAACCAGTCTATCTTTCAATATAAATAAAACTATCTTTTAATTCATTTAAATAAACAAGTTTATCTTTCAATCTAAATAAAACTATATCTTATTTCATTTAAATAAACCAATCTATCTTTCAATCTAAATAAAACTATCTTTTATTTCATTTAAATAAACCAGTCTATCTTTCAATCTAAATAAAACTATCTTTTATTTCATTTAAATAAACCAGTCTATCTTTTTTTTGGTAGGTAAAAAAATTTATTTACTATTTGGGTTGAAGGGTCTCATCCCTATTACATTGGGCATCGACAGTGCCAATAGTACAAAATTGACAAAATCTAAAAACAACAATCTGGGGGTCCATCCCCCTATAGACTAGATAGACCGTAGACAAAGACATTGAAAATAGAACCAAGTTGAAGCAATTACAAATACAGGCAGTCCAACTGCCTGAAGTCACCTTACCAAAACTACTAGGATTCCTCTTTACCTTCTTGCTTAACAACATCTTTCTGAGTAGAGGCTAGGAGGACCTTGAGCACTGCAGGGAGCTCCTAGATTTCAATAATGGCGCTGAAGAGAAAATAGCCAACCTCCCTGATGATATTAGCGATGGAATTTAGGTGGTCCATAGATTTGTTGATGTGATTGAGAGTGGCGGTGCATACGATTTCTTCAACACTAATTATAGCCTCTTCGTATTCATCACTGATGACCTCGAGGGACTGGTGCAAAATGCTCGTGTTCTTAGTCTTCAGCTAGTGGGATTTCTTGCTATTTTGGGTGGGGTAAAATACTTTTTGCTTACTTATCAAGGCCATGCCATGAGGGCGGAGGTCCAAAGGTACAGATTTCTTGGGAGTGGGGGCAAGGTAAGCTTCCTTCTTGCTGCTATCTTGGGCAGGGATGGAATTAATCGGGGGAAACTAGTAGGAAACTTAGATAACATGGGAGTTTTAGCAGAAGCAGTGGAGAGGGGAGGCTCACCTTGATCTTGTAGGTGGATGCAGAGGAGGGCTCAAGACTGAGGGAGCGAGCAGAAAGACCAACAGAAACTTGGTGCACAAGGGTATGCTTGTAAAGGATAGAGAACAATCCTCGATGGTGAGGGGGTTTTGAAGACTTGTGATCCCTAATTTTTATAACAGTTATGTTGATAGACCGAAATAGGAAGTCAGGAATATTAATAGGTTTTACATCACGAAGGTGGTTAATGAATGCAAGGTGGTAAGCCCATAGGGGACTGTTGGGATTATCGATGGTAATATATTGGATGATAGGGATGACAATGATGTCCCATGATTGGCGTAGGGATGAGTGGAGCACACCCTTTTTCTCCCACACTAGGTTCTTTTCCTTGTCAAGGAGATGGTTCATTTCATCTTTGAAGTTGTGTCTATCCCTTTGGATGTGTAGCACCCTAAAATTGGCACAGTAAACCTTAGAAAATAATTAAAATTACCTTAGTAATAATTCAAATTCAAATTTTAACCCCGAACCGCCCGTTAACCGCCTGTTAAACCGCTTTCCTCATTTTTTGTGCCATTTTTAGGATTTTTTGTGATCGTTGGATGATATCATCGTCGATCAGACGATATCGCCTCAGATCGGATGATTTCGTCTGGACTAGAACGTCCAGACGATTTCATCCCAAAACTAATTTTTCATAATTAGCTTCTATTTCAACGGTGTCTCTAACCTGGGCAAAAGTGTGTCTACGCGGTTAGAGACTTCCCCCATTGGAGATCTCCTAAATTGGGATGATCTCCAACCTCCCAACCTCCTTCCTATGCCTATTTAATCTTAGGCCCTCCCCTTGACATTCCCCTAGCTGAATTTTTTTGTACTTCGAGTTTTATTTGCCTTAGAATGTCTTAGACTATTGTTTGTCTTTGTCTCTTTTCGAATTTTCTTGCAGGAACTTTGTCATTCTTCATCCGAAGCAAGCTCAGATCGTCGCAGACGATCCTGTACGATCTCGGACGATCACGTTGTAATTCAAGACGATTTTGTATTTTGCAAGTGATTTCGACTGCAGCCAACATTGGGGGCAATCAGTGCCCTGAGTTTGCATTCTTTCTCCACTATCTACTATTTTTCTTTGCATTAGTTAGACTTATTACTATTTTGCATCCTGGAGTTCACCTCATATAGTGTAGATGCATGATAAGGTTAAATTCAGTCATTAAGATAATGCATTTCATTTAATTTATCATCTGTAATTGTTATTCTAGCATTCATACTTTCATTTCCATCATTTTCCCTTGCTTTTGCAATTGTATTTTTTGTTCTTGGTATCCATTTCTATAATTACAGGTCTTTGACGAATTCGTCTGATGATATCATCATATTAGAGACGATCTTGTCAAATTAGAGACGATATCGTCAGATTAGAGATGATCTTGTCAGATTAGAGATGATCTTGTCAGATTAGACATGATCTTGTCAGATCAATAGATCAAGGACGATCCTATCAAATTAGAGACGATCCTGTCAAATTCCAGATGATCTGGACTGCTTCAAAAATTAGAACCTCCATCAGACATCCAAAATCAGGTATGACTTTTCTCATCTAGCTTATTCTCTGTGTTTTCTGTTCAAATCTATTTTTTGTATTCATTTAAATCTGCATTTCATATAGAATAGTTTAGATTCATTTGGCCAAACCTAGGACAATGAATGATTACAGATAAAATTGAATACATTAAACTCATTCCCAACCTAGGCATGGAAACTGCCATTCAAAATTTTCTTGGTGAACCCACCATCCATCAAAAATTCACCTTATACACCTCCCCTGAGAGGCAGGACCTTCAAAATGCCTCTCAGTCCAAGGATGGTCCGAAAAAACTCGTAGTCCCTAAGAGATGGGATCCCTTACTGTAGACCAAACTGCCTCAAAACTCGGTCATAGCGGTAGAGCTCCACCTCTCCCCTCTCCATCCTTAGCTAGCAGGTTTGCCTAACATGATCCAGCTCTTGTCTATCCTCAGCCCACCCTGGATGATCTCTCCAAGGCCTCCAGGTGATCTGGTCGGAGACAAGGTCATCAAGTAGTCTCGGGACACTAGCAGATCTATCCATCGCTGTGACCCTCTCTGTAGCCACCAGTAGAAAACTCGGGGCCTCTCCCCATCAATCCCTATCAGTAGAAGCCCTACCGGCATCTACACCGTGATGTGCTCCCAACACCAAACCTGCAGTAGTGATGTCATGACTAGACATTGGTCGCCATTATATACGACCCCATGTAGGATCCTATACAATCGACATAGTACAAAGCTCCCCCAAGAAAACCTATACCTGTGGTCTTTCATGTCGCAGACCACATCTGTCAATAGCCATGGTAGTATGCATCCACTCTGATGGTATAGCAGCAGACCACCTACCACCCCAGCAAAAACCTATGTCAGTCTAGATGCCCCAGTCATCTGGCGTAGCGACTCGATGTTCACTCTGTCCTTCTCCAGGGCAAAGCTCGGATCTCCGCATAGTCGCATCATTGTGTGGCCCTGATTGGCCATGGGAGTTATTAGTCATCCTTGTATGGGGATCCTAAAAATCCTCCATACATCCTCCAATGTGGGAGTCATCTCCCCTGTCGGTAACCAAAAACAAGAAGAACCTAGATACCACCTCTCTACTAGGGCTGTCAATAGCTCCATATCTGTAGAAACCTATGGCATATCTGCCACGTGCTGCAAGCCGACCTGAGCCAACTGATCTCGCTCTTCCTGAGATAGAGTGGCCAAGTCATCCCTTAGTCTACCGTACTTCCATTCTCGGCTCTTTAGTAATCCTCTCTACAACATAAACAACAGAACAATAAAAATCATTAATAAAATAGTGATTAAAAATGCAAGTAAAATAAGTTCACTTTCATAAAAATGATGATATCGTCCACTATTGGACGATATCGTCCAAAATTTGAGCAAATTCATCTCCGATTTCGTAAGAGGGAATCGTCCCTTTTTGGTTGAAATTGTCCCCATATCGCCGATTTTGCCCTTGGATGAAATGGGTGATATCGAGACGATTTCGTCCCGATGACGTCGACGGCCCAAAAATGGCCACGATGCTCAAAAATCATTCAACATTAATCTAAAAAGCATGAAATTCAAAATTAAAGCATTCTAAATTAAGTTTAGACCCTTACCCGTAGCCCGTGCCGAACCTCTGTCGATCTGTGCGCTGTCTCGACCATCTTTTCTGTAGAGCTCTAGAAACTAGGAAAATGAACAGTAACAATGAATTAGGGTTTTACCCTATTTTTCTTAATTTTATTCAAAAACACTTAACAACATTTTTAAAATTTTGCTTTTTCGTGTTTTTACCTCAAACGTTCAATTTGGGTAAAAACACGGAGGGGGCACCATAGTAAGCTATCGTACGATTCGACCTAGAATCGTCGCCTAAAAATGGGAATAATTTTTGCTTTCTCTTAAATCGAGAAGAACTCATCTTTAACGCATTTTCTTCAGAAAATTTGCTAAAGAGGGGGCAAAATGTAGCACCCTAAATTTGGCACAGTAAACCTTAGCAAATAATTAAAATTACCTTAATAATAATTCAAATTCAAATTTTAACCTCGAACCGCCCGTTAACCGCCTGTTAAACTGCTTTCCTCTTTTTATATGCCATTTTTAGGATTTGTTGTGACCGTTGGACGATATCTTCGCCGATCAGACGATATCGCCTCAGATCGGACGATTTCGTCTAGACTAGAACGTCCAGACGATTTCGTCCCAAAATTGATTTTTCATAATTAGCTTCTGTTTCAACGACGTCTCTAACCTGAGCAAAAGCATGTCTACGTGGTTAAATACTTCCCCCATTGGATATCTCCTAAATTGGGATGATCTCCAACCTCCCAACCTCCTTCCTATGCCTATTTAATCTTACGCCCTCCCCTTGACATTCCCCTGGCTGAATTTTTCTGTACTTCGAGTTTTATTTGCCTTAGAATGTCTTAGACTATTGTTTGCCTTTGTCCATTTTCGAATTTTCTTGCAAGAAATTTGTCATTTTTCAGTCGGAGCAAGCTCAGATCATCACAAACGATCATGTACGATCTCGGACGATCACGTCGCAATTTAAGATGATTTTGTATTTTGCAGGCAATTTCGACTGCAGCCAACATTGGAGGCAATCAGTGCCCTGAGTTTGCATTCTTTCTCCACTATCTACTGTTTTGCTTTGCATTAGTTAGACTTATTACTATTTTGCATCTTGGAGTTCACCTCATATAGTGTAGATGCATGATAAGGTTAAAGTCAGTCATTAAGATAATGCATTTCATTTAATTTATCATTTGTAATTGTTATTCTAGCATTCATACTTTCATTTCCATCATTTTCCTTTGCTTTTGCAATTGTATTTTTTGTTCTTGGTATCCATTTCTGTAATTATAGGTCTCTGATGAATTCATCTGACGATATCTTCAAATTAGATATGATCTTGTCAAATTAGAGACGATATCGTCAGATTAGAGATGATCTTGTCAGATTAGAGACGATCTTGTCAGATCAGTAGATCAGGGACTATCCTATCAGATTAGAGACGATCCTGTCAAATTCCAGACGATCTGGACTGCTTCAAAAATTAGAACCTCCATCAAACATCCGAAATCAGGTATGACTTTTCTCATCTAGCTTATTCTCTATTTTTTCTATTCAAATCTATTTTTTGTATTCATTTAAATCTGCATTTCATATTGAATAGTTTAGATTCATTTGGCCAAACCTAGGACAATGAATGATTAAAGATAAAATTGAACACATTAAACTCATTCCCAAACTAGGTGTGGATGCCATTCAAAAGTTTCCTGGTGAACCCACCATCCATCAAAAATTCACCTTATACACCTCCCCCGAGAGGCGAGACCTTCGAAAGGCCTCTCAGTCCGAGGATGGTCTAGGAAAACTCATAGTCCCTGAGAGATGGGATCCCCTGCTGTAGACCAAACTACCTCAAAACTCAATCATAGCGGTGGAGCTCCACCTCTCCCCTCTCCATCCTCAGCCATCAGGTTTGCCTAACATGAGCCAGCTCTTTTCCATCCTCGGCCCACCCTGGATGATCTCTCCAAGGCCTCCAGGTGATCTGGTCAGAGACAAGGTCATCAAGTAGTCTCCGGGACACTGGCAAATATATCCGTCGCTGTGACCCTCTTCGGAGCCACCAGTAGAAAACTCGGGGCCTCTCCCTGTCAATCCCTGTCAGTGGAAGCCCTATCGGCCTCTGCACCGCTATGTGCTCCCAGCACCAAACCTGTAGTAGTGATGTCATGACTAGACATCGGTCGCCCTTGTATACGACCCCATGCAAGATCCTATACAATCGGCATAGTAAAAAGCTCCCCCAAGCAAACCTGTACTCGTGGTATTTCATATCATAGATCGCATCTGTTAATAGCCATGGTAGTCTGCATTCACTTTGATGGCATAGCAGCAGACCACCTACCACCTCAGCCAAAACCTGTGTCAGTCTATATGCCCCAGGCATCTGGCGTAGTGACTCGATGTTCACTCCACCCTGCTCCAGGGCGAAGCTCGGATCTTAGAACAGTCGCATCATCACGTGGCCCTGATTGGCCGTGGGAGTTATTAGTCATCCTTGTATGGGGATCCTAAAAATCCTCCATACATCCTCCAATGTGGGAGTCATCTCCCCTGTCGGTAACCGAAAATAAGAACCCGGATACCACCTCTCTGCTAGGGCTGTCAATAGCCCCATATTCGTAGAAACCTGTGGCATATCTGCCACGTGCTACAAGCCGACCTGAGCCAACTGATCTCGCTCTGCCTGAGATAGAGCAGCCAAGTCATCCCTCAGTCCACCGTACTTCCATTCCTGGCTCTTTAGTAATCCTCTCTGCAACATAAACAACAAAACAATAAAAATTATTAATAAAACAGTGATTAAAAATGCAAGTAAAATAAGTTCACTTTCATACAAATGATGATATCGTCCACTATTGGACGATATCGTCCAACATTTGAGAAAATTCGTCTCTGATTTTGTAAGAGGGAATCATCCCTTTTCAGACGAAATACTCCCCATATCACCGATTTCGCCCTTGGACAAAATCGACGATATCGAGATGATTTTGGCAAAATTGAGACAATTTCGTCCCGACGACGTCGATGGCCCAAAAATGGCTGCGATGCTCAAAAATCATTCAACATTAATCTAAACAGCATGAAATTCAAAATTAAAGCATTCTAAATTAAGTTTAGACCCTTACCCGCAGCCCGTGCCGAACCTCTGTCGATCTGTGCGCTGTCTCAACCATCTTGTCTGCAGAGCTCTAGAAACTAGGAAAATGAACAATAACAATGAATTAGGGTTTTACCCTATTTTTCTTAATTTTATTCAAAAACACTTAACAACATTTTTAAAATTTTGCTTTTTCGCGTTTTTACCTCAAACGTTCGATTTGGGTAAAAACACGGAGGGGGCACCATAGTAAGCTGTCGTACGATTCGACCTAGAATTGTCGCCTAAAAATGGAAATAATTTTTGCTTACTTGTAAATCGAGATGAACTCATCTTTAACGCATTTTCTTCGAAAAATTCGCTAAAGAGGGGGCAAAATGTAGCACCCTAAAATTGGCACAGTAAACCTTAGCAAATAATTAAAATTACCTTAGTAATAATTCAAATTCAAATTTTAACCCCGAACCGCCCGTTAATCGCCTATTAAACCACTTTCCTCATTTTTTGAGCCATTTTTAGGATTTTTTGTGACCGTGGGATGATATCATCGTCGATCAGATGATATCGCCTCAGATCGGACGATTTCGTCTGGACTAGAATGTCCAGACGATTTCGTCCCAAAACTAATTTTTCATAATTAGCTTTTGTTTCACGACGTCTCTAACCTGAGCAAAAGCATGTCTGTGCGGTTAGAGACTTCCCCCGTTGGAGATCTCCCAAATTGGGATGATCTCTAACCTTCCAACCTCCTTCCTATGCCTATTTAATCTTAGGCCCTCCCCTTGACATTCCCCTAGCTGAATTTTTTTGTACTTCCAGTTTTATTTGCCTTAGAATGTCTTAGACTATTGTTTGCCTTTGTCTCTTTTCGAATTTTCTTGTAGGAACTTTTTCATTCTTCATCCGAAGTAAGCTCAGATCGTCGCAGACGATCCTGTATGATCTCGGATGATCACGTTGTAATTCAAGATGATTTTGTATTTTGCAAGTGATTTCGACTGCAGCCAACATTGGGGGCAATCAGTGCCCTGAGTTTGCATTCTTTCTCCACTATCTACTATTTTGCTTTGCATTAGTTAGACTTATTACTATTTTGCATCCTGGAGTTCACCTCATATAGTGTAGATGCATGATAAGGTTAAAGTCAGTCATTAAGATAATGCATTTCATTTAATTTATCATCTGTAATTGTTATTCTAGCATTCATACTTTCATTTCCATCATTTTCCCTTGCTTTTGCAATTGTATTTTTTTTTCTTGGTATCCATTTCTGTAATTACAAGTCTCTGACGAATTCGTCTGATGATATCATCATATTAGAGACGATCTTGTCAAATTAGAGACGATATCGTCAGATTAGAGATGATCTTGTCAGATCAGTAGATCAAGGATGATCCTATCAGATTAGAGATGATCCTGTCAAATTCCAGATGATCTGGACTGCTTCAAAAATTAGAACCTCCATTAGACATCCGGAATTAGGTATGACTTTTCTCATCTAGCTTATTCTCTGTGTTTTCTATTCAAATCTATTTTTTGTATTCATTTAAATCTGCATTTCATATAGAATAGTTTAGATTCATTTGGCCAAACCTAGGACAATGAATGATTAAAGATAAAATTGAACACATTAAACTCATTCCCAACCTAGGTTTGGAAACTACCATTCAAAATTTTCTTGGTGAACCCACCATCTGGCGAAAATTCATCTTATACACCTCCCCCAAGAGGCGGGACCTTCGAAAGGCCTCTCAGTCCGAGGATGGTCTGGGAAAACTCGTAGTCCCTGAGAGATGGGATCCCTTACTGTAGACCAAACTGCCTCAAAACTCGATCATAGCGGTGGAGCTCCACCTCTCCCCTCTCCATCCTTAGCTAGTAGGTTCACCTAATACGATCCAGCTCCTGTCCATCCTCGGCCCACCCTGGATGATCTCTCTAAGGCCTCCAGGTGATCTGGTCGGAGACAAGGTCATCAAGTAGTCTTTGGGACACTGGTAGATCTATCCACCGCTGTGACCCTCTCCGGAGCCACTAGTAGAAAACTCGGGGCCTCTCCCCGTCAATCCCTATCAGTGGGAGCCCTATCGGCCTCCGCACCATGATGTGCTCCTAGCACCAAACCTGTAGTAGTGATGTCATGACTAGACATCGGTTTCCCTTGTATACGACCCCATGCAGGATCCTATACAATCGGTATAGTACAAAGCTCCCCCAAGAAAACTTATACCTATGGTCTTTCATGTTGCAGACCACATCTTTCAATTGCCATGGTAGTCTGCATCCACTCTGATGGCATAGTAGTAGACCACCTACCACCCCAGCCAAAACCTGTGTCAGTCTAGATGCCCCAGGCATCTAGCGTAGCGACTCGATGTTCACTCCACCCTTCTCCAGGGCGAAGCTCAGATCTTCGCATAGTCGCATCATCGTGTGGCCCTAATTGGCCATGGGAGTTATTAGTCATCCTTGTATGGAGATCCTCAAAATCCTCCATACATCCTCCAATGTGGGAGTCATCTCCCCTGTTGGTAATCAGAAACAAGAACCCGGATACCACCTCTCTGCTAGGACTATCAATAGCCCCATATCTGTAGAAACCTATGGCATATCTGCCACGTGCTACAAGCCGACCTGAGCCAAATGATCTCACTCTGCCTGAGATAGAGTGGCCAAGTCATCCCTCAGTCCACCGTACTTCCATTCCTGGCTCTTTAGTAATCCTCTCTGCAACATAAACAACAAAACAATAAATATCATTAATAAAATAGTGATTAAAAATGCAAGTAAAATAAGTTCACTTTCATACAAATGATGATATCCTCCACTATTGGACGATATCGTCCAACATTTGAGCAAATTTGTCTCTGATTTTGCAAGAGGGAATCGTCCCTTATTGGATGAAATCGTCCCCATATCACCGATTTTGCCCTTGGACAAAATCGGCGATATCGAGACGATTTCGATGAAATTGAGATGATTTCGTCCCGACGACGTCGACGGCCCAAAAATGGCCGTGATGCTCAACAATCATTCAAAATTAATCTAAAAAGCATGAAATTCAAAATTAAAGCATTCTAAATTAAGTTTAGACCCTTACCTGTAGCCCGTGTCGGACCTCTGTCGATCTATGCGTTGTCTTGACCATCTTGTCTGTAGAGATCTAGAAACTAGGAAAATGAACAGTAACAATGAATTAGGGTTTTACCCTATTTTTCTTAATTTTATTCAAAAACACTTAACAACATTTTTAAAATTTTGCTTTTCCGCGTTTTTACCTCAAACGTTCGATTTGGGTAAAAACACGGAGGGGGCACCATAGTAAGCTGTCGTACAATTCGACCTAGAATCGTCGCCTAAAAATGGGAATAATTTTTGCTTCCTCGTAAATCGATAATAACTCATCTTTAACGCATTTTCTTCAAAAAATTCTCTAAAGAGGGGGCAAAATGTAGCACCCTAAAATTGTAGTAAACCTTAGCAAATAATTAAAATTACCTTAGTAATAATTCAAATTCAAATTTTAACCCCGAATCGCCCGTTAACCGCCTGTTAAACCGCTTTCCTCGTTTTTCATGCCATTTTTAGAATTTTTTGTGACCGTTGGACAATATCATCGCCGATCATACGATATCGCCTTAGATCGGACAATTTCGTCTAGACTAGAACGTCCAAACGATTTTGTCCCAAAATTGATTTTTCATAATTAGCTTCTATTTCAACGGCGTCTCTAACCTGGGCAAAAGCGTGTCTGTGCGGTTAGAGACTTCCCCCATTGGAGATCTCCCAAATTGGGATGATCTCCAACCTCCCAACCTCCTTCCTATGCCTATTTAATCTTAGGCCCTCCCCTTGACATTCCCCTAGCTAAATTTTTTTGTACTTCGAGTTTTATTTGCCTTAGAATGTCTTAGACTACTGTTTGCCTTTGTCCCTTTTCAAATTTTCTTGCAGGAACTTTGTCATTCTTTAGCCGGAGCAAGCTTAGATTGTCGTAGATGATCCTGTACGATCTCGGACGATCACGTCGCAATTCAAGACGATTTTGTATTTTGTAGGCGATTTCGACTGCAACCAACATTGGGGGCAATCAGTGCCCTGAGTTTGCATTCTTTCTCCACTATCTACTGTTTTGCTTTGCATTAGTTAGACTTATTACTATTTTGCATCCTGGAGTTCACCTCATATAGTGTAGATGCATGATAAGGTTAAATTCAGTCATTAAGATAATGCATTTCATTTAATTTATCATCTGTAATTGTTATTCTAGCATTCATACTTTCATTTCCATCATTTTCCCTTGCTTTTGCAATTGTATTTTTTGTTCTTGGTATCCATTTCTGTAATTATAGGTCTCTGATGAATTTTTTTGATGTTATCATCAGATTAGAGACGATCTTGTCAGATTAGAGACGATATCGTCATATTAGAGACGATCTTGTCAGATTAGAGACGGTCTTGTCAGATCAGTAGATCAGGGACGATCCTATCAAATTAGAGACGATCCTGTCAAATTCCAGACGATCTAGACTACTTCAAAAATCAGAACCTTCATTAGACATCTAAAATCAGGTATAACTTTTCTCATCTAGCTTATTCTCTATGTTTTATGTTCAAATTTATTTTTTGTATTCATTTAAATCTGCATTTCATATAGAATAGTTTAGATTCATTTGGCCAAACCTAGGACAATGAATGATTAAAGATAAAATTGAACACATTAAACTCATTCCCAACCTAGGCATGGAAACTACCATTCAAAATTGTCCTTGTGAACCCACCATCCGTCAAAAATTCACCTTATACACCTCCCCCGAGATGCGGGACCTTCGAAAGGCATCTCAGTCCAAGGATGGTTCAAGAAAACTCGTAGTCCCTGAGAGATGGGATCCCCTGCTGTAGACCAAACTGCCTCAAAACTTGATCATAGCGGTGGAGCTCCACCTCTCCCCTCTCCATCCTCAGCCAGCAGGTTCGCCTAATGTGAGCCAGCTCCTGTCCATCCTCGGCCCACCCTGGATGATCTCTCCAAGGCCTCCAGGTGATCTGGTCGGAGACAAGGTCATCAAGTAGTCTCTGGGACACTGGCAGATCTATCCACCGCTATGACCCTTTTCGGAGCCACCAATAGAAAACTCGGGGCCTCTCCCTGTCAATCCCTGTTAGTGGGAGCCCTACCGGCCTCCGCACCGTGATGTGCTCCCAACACCAAACTTGCAATAGTGATGTCATGACTAAACATCGGTCGCCCTTGTATACGACCCCAGGTAGGATCCTATACAATCGACATAGTACAAAGCTCCCCTAAGCAAACCTATACCCATGGTATTTCATGTCATAGACCACATTTTTCAATAGCCATGGTAGTCTGCATCCACTCTTATGGCATAGCAGTAGACCACCTACCACCCCAGCCAAAACCTATGTCAGTCTAGATGCCCCAGGCATCTAGCGTAGCGACTCGATGTTCACTCCGCCCTTCTCCAGGGCGAAGCTCGGATCTCTGCACAGTCGCATCATCACGTGGCCCTGATTGGCCATGGGAGTTATTAGTTGTCCTTATATGGGGATCCTCAAAATCCTCCATACATCCTCCAATGTGGGAGTCATCTCCCCTGTCGGTAATCGAAAACAAGAAGAACCCGGATACCACCTCTCTGCTAGGGCTGTCAATAGCCCCATATCTGTAGAAACCTATGGCATATTTTCCACATGTTGCAAGCCTACCTGAGCCAACTGATCTCGCTCTGCCAGAGATAGAGCAGCCAAGTCATCCCTCAGTCCGTCGTACTACCATTCCTGGCTCTTTAGTAATCCTCTCAGCAACATATACAACAAACCAATAAAAATCATTAATAAAACAGTGATTAAAAATGCAAGTAAAATAAGTTCACTTTCATACAAATGATGATATCGTCCACTATTGGACGATATCATCCAACATTTGAGCAAATTCGTCTCCGATTTTGCAAGAGGGAATCGTCCCTTTTCGGACGAAATCGTCCCCATATCGCCGATTTCGCCCTTGGACGAAATCGGCAATATTGAGACGATTTCGTCCCGACGACGTCGACGGCCCAAAAATGGCTGCGATGCTCAACAATCATTCAACATTAATATAAAAAGCATGAAATTCAAAATTAAAGCATTCTAAATTAAGTTTAGACCCTTACCCATAGCCCGCGATGGACCTCTGTTGATCTATGCGCTGTCTCGACCATCTTGTCTGCAGAGCTCTAGAAACTAGAAAAATGAACAGTAACAATGAGTTAGGGTTTTACCCTATTTTTCTTAATTTTATTCAAAAACACTTAACAACATTTTTAAAATTTTGCTTTTCCACGTTTTTACCTCAAACGTTCGATTTGGGTAAAAACACGAAGGGGGCACCATAGTAAGCTGTCGTACGATTCGACCTAGAATCGTTGCCTAAAAATGGGAATAATTTTTGCTTTCTCGTAAATCGAGAAGAACTCATCTTTAACGCATTTTCTTCGAAAAATTTGCTAAAGAGGGGGCAAAATGTAGCACCCTAAAATTGGTGTAGTAAACCTTAGCAAATAATTAAAATTACCTTAGTAATAATTCAAATTCAAATTTTAACCCCGAACCGCCCGTTAACCGCCTGTTAAACCGCTTTCCTCATTTTTCATGCCATTTTTAGGATTTTTTGTGACCGTTGGACAATATCATCTCCGATCATACGATATCGCCTTAGATCGGAAAATTTCTAGACTAGAACGTCCAGACGATTTCGTCCCAAAACTGATTTTTCATAATTAGCTTCTATTTCAACGACATCTTTAACCTGAGAAAAAGCGTGTCTGTGCGGTTAAAGACTTCACCCATTGGAGATATCCAAAATTGGGATGATCTCCAACCTCCCAACCCCCTTCCTATGCCTATTTAATCTTAGGCCCTCCCCTTGACATTCCCCTAGCTGAATTTTTTTGTACTTCGAGTTTTATTTGCCTTAGAATGTCTTAGACTACTGTTTGCCTTTGTCCCTTTTCAAATTTTCTTGTAGGAACTTTGTCATTCTTTAGCCGGAGCAAGCTTAGATTGTCGCAGATGATCCTGTACGATCTTGGACGATCACGTCGCAATTCAAGACGATTTTGTATTTTGTGGCGATTTCGACTGCAACCAACATTGGGGGCAATCAGTGCCCTGAGTTTGCATTCTTTCTCCACTATCTATTATTTTGCTTTGCATTAGTTAGACTTATTACTATTTTGCATCCTGGAGTTCACCTCATATAGTGTAGATGCATGATAAGGTTAAATTCAGTCATTAAGATAATGCATTTCATTTAATTTATCATCTGTAATTGTTATTCTAGCATTCATACTTTCATTTCCATCATTTTCCCTT
This sequence comes from Wollemia nobilis, assembly GCA_028583015.1. Taxonomy (NCBI): domain Eukaryota; kingdom Viridiplantae; phylum Streptophyta; class Pinopsida; order Araucariales; family Araucariaceae; genus Wollemia; species Wollemia nobilis. The sequence continues at coordinate 19,651,249 of JAQPPZ010000513.1, forward strand.
GCTTTTGCAATTGTATTTTTTGTTCTTGATATCCATTTCTGTAATTATAGGTCTCTGATGAATTTGTTTTATGTTATCATCAGATTAGAGACGATCTTGTCAGATTAGAGACGATATCGTCATATTAGAGACGATCTTGTCAGATTAGAGACGATCTTGTCAGATCAGTAGATCAGGGACGATCCTATCAAATTAGAGACGATCCTGTCAAATTCCAGACGATCTGGACTACTTCAAAAATCATAACCTTCATTAGACATCTAAAATCAGGTATAACTTTTCTCATCTAGCTTATTCTCTATGTTTTATGTTCAAATTTGTTTTTTGTATTCATTTAAATCTGCATTTCATATAGAATAGTTTAGATTCATTTGGCCAAACCTAGGACAATGAATGATTAAAGATAAAATTGAACACATTAAACTCATTCCCAACCTAGGCGTGGAAACTACCATTCAAAATTTTCCTTGTGAACCCACCATCCGTCAAAAATTCACCTTATACACCTCCCCCGAGAGGCGGGACCTTCGAAAGGCATCTCAGTCCAAGGATGGTTCAAGAAAACTCGTAGTCCCTGAGAGATGGGATCCCCTGCTGTAGACCAAACTGCATCAAAACTTGATCATAGCGGTGGAGCTCCACCTCTCCCCTCTCCATCCTCGGCCAGTAGGTTCACCTAATGTGAGCCAGCTCCTGTCCGTCCTCGGCCCACCCTGGATGATCTCTCCAAGGCCTCCAGGTGATCTGGTCGAAGACAAGGTCATCAAGTAGTCTCTAGGACACTGGCAGATCTATCCACCGCTATGACCCTTTTCGGAGCCACCAATAGAAAACTCGGGGCCTCTCCCTGTCAATCCCTGTCAGTGGGAGCCCTATCGGCCTCCGCACCGTGATGTGCTCCCAACACCAAACTTGCAGTAGTGATGTCATGACTAAACATCGGTCGCCCTTGTATACGACCCCAGGTAGGATCCTATACAATCGACATAGTACAAAGCTCCCCTAAGTAAACCTATACCCATGGTATTTCATGTCATAGACCACATTTTTCAATAGCCATGGTAGTCTACATCCACTCTGATGGCATAGCAGTAGACCACCTACCACCCTAGCCAAAACCTATGTCAGTCTAGATGCCCCAGGCATCTAGCGTAGCGACTCGATGTTCACTCCGCCCTTCTCTAGGGCGAAGCTCGGATCTCTGCACAGTCGCATCATCGCGTGGCCCTGATTGGCCATGGGAGTTATTAGTTGTCCTTATATGGGGATCCTCAAAATCCTCCATACATCCTCCAATGTGGGAGTCATCTCCCCTGTCGGTAATCGAAAACAAGAACCCGGATACCACCTCTCTGCTAGGGCTGTCAATAGCCCCATATCTGTAGAAACCTATGGCATATTTTCCACATGTTGCAAGCCTACCTGAGCCAACTGATCTCGCTCTGCCAGAGATAGAGCAGCCAAGTCATCCCTCAGTCCGTCGTACTACCATTCCTGGCTCTTTAGTAATCCTCTCAGCAACATAAACAACAAACCAATAAAAATCATTAATAAAACAGTGATTAAAAATGCAAGTAAAATAAGTTCACTTTCATACAAATGATGATATCGTCCACTATTGGACGATATCGTCCAACATTTGAGCAAATTCGTCTTCGATTTTGCAAGAGGGAATCGTCCCTTTTCGGACGAAATCGTTCCCATATCGCCGATTTCGCCCTTGGACGAAATCGGCAATATCGAGACGATTTCGTCCCGACGACGTCGACGACCCAAAAATAGCTGCGATGCTCAACAATCATTCAACATTAATCTAAAAAGCATGAAATTCAAAATTAAAGCATTCTAAATTAAGTTTAGACCCTTACCCGTAGCCCGCGACGGACCTCTGTTGATCTATGCGCTGTCTCGACCATCTTGTCTGCAGAGCTCTAGAAACTAGAAAAATGAACAGTAACAATGAATTAGGGTTTTACCCTATTTTTCTTAATTTTATTCAAAAACACTTAACAACATTTTTAAAATTTTGCTTTTCCACGTTTTTACCTCAAACGTTCGATTTGGGTAAAAACACGAAGGGGGCACCATAGTAAGCTGTCGTACGATTCGACCTAGAATTGTTGCCTAAAAATGGGAATAATTTTTGCTTCCTCGTAAATCGAGAAGAACTCATATTTAACGCATTTTCTTCAAAAAATTCGCTAAAGAGGGGGCAAAATGTAGCACCCTAAAATTGGCACAGTAAACCTTAGCAAATAATTAAAATTACCTTAGTAATAATTCAAATTCAAATTTTAACCCCGAACCACCCGTTAACCGCCTGTTAAACCACTTTCCTCATTTTTTGTGCCATTTTTAGGATTTTTTGTGACCGTTGGATGATATCTTCGTCGATCAGACGATACGCCTCAGATCGGACGATTTCGTCTGGACTAGAACGTCCAGACGATTTCATCCCAAAACTGATTTTTCATAATTAGCTTATGTTTCAACGGCGTCTTTAACCTGAGCAAAAGCATGTATGCGCGGTTAGAGACTTCCCTCGTTGGAGATCTCCCAAATTGAGATGATCTCCAACCTCCCAACCTCCTTCCTATGCCTATTTAATCTTAGGCCCTCCCCTTGACATTCCCTTGGCTGAATTTTTCTGTACTTCGAGTTTTATTTGCCTTAGAATGTCTTAGACTACTGTTTGCCTTTGTCCCTTTTCAAATTTTCTTGCAGGAACTTTGTCATTCTTCAGCCAGAGCAAGCTCAGATCATCACAAATGATCATGTACGATCTTGAACGATCATGCCACAATTCAAGACGATTTTTTATTTTGCAGGCGATTTCGACTGTAGCTAACATTGGGGGCAATCAGTGCCCTGAGTTTGCATTCTTTCTCCACTATCTACTATTTTGCTTTGCATTAGTTAGACTTATTACTATTTTGCATCCTGGAGTTCACCTCATATAGTGTAGATGCATGATAAGGTTAAAGTCAGTCATTAAGATAATGCATTTCATTTAATTTATCATCTGTAATTGTTATTCTAGCATTCATACTTTCATTTCCATCATTTTCCCTTGCTTTTGTAATTGTATTTTTTGTTCTTGGTATCCATTTCTGTAATTACAGGTCTTTGACGAATTTGTCTGACGATATCATCAGATTAGAGATGATCTTGTCAGATTAGAGACGATATCGTCAAATTAGAGATGATCTTATCATATTAGAGACGATCTTGTCTGATCAGTAGATCAGGGACGATCCTATCAGATTAGAGACGATCCTATCAAATTCTAGACAATCTGGACTGCTTCAAAAATCAGAACCTCCATCAGACATCCGGAATCATGTATGACTTTTCTCATCTAGCTTATTCTTTGTGTTTTCTATTCAAATCTATTTTTTGTATTCATTTAAATTTGCATTTCATATAGAATAGTTTAGATTCATTTGGCCAAACCTAGGATAATGAATGATTAAAGATAAAATTGAACACATTAAACTCATTCCCAACCTAGGCATGGAAACTGCCATTCAAAATTTTCTTGGTGAACCCACCATCCATCAAAAATTCACCTTATACACCTCCCCCGAGAGGCGGGACCTTCGAAAGGCCTCTTAGTCCGAGGATGGTCCAGGAAAACTCATAGTCTGTGAGAGATGGGATCCCCTGTTGTAGACCAAACTGCCTCAAAACTCGGTCATAGCGATGGAGCTCCACCTCTCCCCTCTCCATCCTCAGCCAGCAGGTTCATCTAACGCGATCCAGCTCCTATCCATCCTCGGCCCACCCTGGATGATCTCTCCAAGGCCTCCAAGTGATCTGGTCAGAGACAAGGTCATCAAGTAGTCTTCGGGACACTGGCAAATCTATCCACCATTGTGACCCTCTTCGAAGCCACTAGTAGAAAACTTGGGGCCTCTCCCCATCAATCCTTGTCAGTGGGAGCCCTATCGGCCTCTGCGTCACGATGTGCTCCCAGCACCAAACCTGCAGTAGTGATGTCATGACTAGACATCGACCGCCCTTGTATACGACCCCATGTAGGATCCTATACAATCGGCATAGTACAAAGCTCCCCCAAGCAAACCTGTACCCGTGGTCTCTCATGTCGTAGACCACATCTATCAATAGCCATGGTAGTCTGCATCCACTTTGATGGCATAGCAGCAGACCACCTACCACCCCGACCAAAACTCGTGTCAGTCTAGATGCCCCAGGCATCTAGCGTAGCGACTCGATGTTCACTCTACCCTTCGTCAGGGCGAAGCTTGGATCTCCACACAGTCGCATCATCGCGTGGCCCTGATTAGTCATAGGAGTTATTAGCCGTCCTTGTATGGGGATCCTCAAAATCCTCCATACATTCTCCAATGTGGGAGTCATCTCCCCTGTCGATAATCGAAAATAAGAACCCGAATACCACCTCTCTGCTAGGGCTGTCAATAGCCCCATATCTGTAGAAACCTGTGGCATATCTACCATGTGCTACAAGCCGACCTTAGCCAACTGATCTCGCTTTGCCTGAGATAGAGCGGCCAAGTCATCCCTCAGTCTGCCGTACTTCCATTCCTGGCTCTTTAGTAATCCTCTCTGCAACATAAACAACAAAACAATAAAAATCATTAATAAAACAGTGATAAAAAATGCTAGTAAAATAAATTCACTTTCATACAAATGATGATATCATCCACTATTGGATGATATCATCCAAAATTTGAGCAAATTCGTCTCCAAATTTTGTAAGAGGGAATCGTCCCTTTTCGAACGAAATCGTCCCCATATCGCCGATTTTGCCCTTGGATGAAATCGTCGATTTCGGCAAAATTGAGACGATTTCGTCTTGATGATGTCGACGGCCCAAAAATGGCCGTGATGCTCAACAATCATTCAACATTAATCTAAAAAGCATGAAATTCAAAATTAAAGCATTCTAAATTAAGTTTAGACCCTTACCCGTAGCCCGTGCTAGACCTCTGTCGATTTGTGCGTTGTCTTGACCATCTTGTCTGTAGAGCTCTAGAAACTAGGAAAATGAACAGTAACAATGAATTAGGGTTTTACCCTATTTTTCTTAATTTTATTCAAAAACACTTAACAACATTTTAAAATTTTGCTTTTCCGCGTTTTTACCTCAAACGTTCAATTTGGGTAAAAACACGGAGGGGGCACCATAGTAAGTTGTCGTACGATTCGACCTAGAATCGTCGCCTAAAAATGGGAATAATTTTTGCTTCCTCGTAAATTGAGATGAACTCATCTTTAACGTATTTTCTTTAGAAAATTCGCTAAAGAGGGGGCAAAATGTAGCACCCTAAAATTGGCGCAGTAAACCTTATCAAATAATTAAAATTACCTTAGTAATAATTCAAATTCAAATTTTAACCCCGAACCGCCTGTTAAACCGCTTTCCTCATTTTTCATGCCATTTTTAGTATTTGTTGTGACAGTTGGATGATATCATCGTCGATCAGACGATATCACCTCAGATCGGACGATTTCGTCTGGACTAGAACGTCCAGACGATTTCGTGCCAAAACTGATTTTTCATAATTAGCTTCTGTTTCAACGGCGTCTCTAACCTAAGCAAAAGCGTGTCTGCGTGGTTAGAGACTTCCCCCATTGGAGATCTCCCAAATTGGGATGATCTCCAACCTCCCAACCTCCTTCCTATGCCTATTTAATCTTAGGCCCTCCCCTTGACATTCCCCTGGCTGAATTTTTTTGTACTTCGAGTTTTATTTGCCTTAGAATGTCTTAGACTACTGTTTGCCTTTGTCCCTTTTCAAATTTTCTTGCAGGAACTTTGTCATTCTTCAGCCGAAGCAAGCTCAGATCGTCGCAGACGATCCTGTACGATCTCGGACGATCACATCGCAATTCAAGATAATTTTGTATTTTGCAGGCAATTTCGACTGCAGCCAACATTGGGGGCAATCAGTGCCCTGAGTTTGCATTCTTTCTCCACTATCTACTATTTTGCTTTGCATTAGTTAGACTTATTACTATTTTGCATCCTGGAGTTCACCTCATATAGTGTAGATGCATGATAAGGTTAAAGTCAGTCATTAAGATAATTCATTTCATTTAATTTATCATCTGTAATTGTTATTCTAGCATTCATACTTTCATTTCCATCATTTTCCCTTGCTTTTGCAATTGTATTTTTTGTTCTTGGTATCCATTTCTGTAATTATAGGTCTCTGATGAATTCGTTTGATGATATCGTCAGATTAGAGACGATCTTGTCAAATTAGAGATGATATCGTCAGATTAGAGACGATCTTGTCAGATTAGAGACGATCTTGTCAGATCAGTAGATCAGGGACAATCCTATTAGATTAGAGATGATCCTGTCAAATTTCAAACGATCTGGACTACTTCAAAAATCAGAACCTCCATCAGACATCCGAAGTCAGGTATGACTTTTTTCATCTAGCTTATTCTCTGTGTTTTATGTTCAAATCTGTTTTTTGTATTCATTTAAATCTGCATTTCATATAGAATAGTTTAGATTCATTTGGCCAAACCTAGGACAATGAATGATTAAAGATAAAATTGAACACATTAAACTCATTCCCAACCTAGGCGTGGAAACTGCCATTCAAAAGTTTCCTGGTGAACCCACCATCCATCAAAAATTCACCTTATACACCTCCCCCAAGAGGTCGAACCTTCGAAAGGCCTCTCAGTCCGAGGTATTGTCCCATCCTTTTCACATCCCCCTTCTGGGCGCGGATCCTATAGCCTGAATGTAAGGGTGCGAAAATTTTGGAGCGATACAGGATGGCTCTACCTATATACGATAAACTAGAAACTTTGGCAATAGTGTGAATGCTTACCTCAAAGTGAAGCCCTTAGACCTAAACTTCACCTTCGTTCTAGGAGCTGACAAAGTTTTTGGTCACTTGGTCATCTATGCCAGTGAAAATCTTGAAAAAAGGAATGAATCTCTTGGCGTCGAGTAGGGCTTTAGTCATCGAATCGAGTTGGAGATTCATGGGCTTTGTGATGGCTATTGCACCATAGAAATTGGGACAAACAGTGCTACTACAATAACTTTTGTAGAACTGAATAAAGCACCTCAAGTGAATACTCACAGTATGTACAGGGTAGGGATTATAATTTCAAAACCTTAGGCAAGAGGGGTAACCAATTGCCATGATAAATTTGAGATAGAATTGGGAATAGCAGTAGAGACTGGTCTTATCAGGAATCGAGGAGGGAAGATGATGAAAAAGGAAGTGAGGAGGTGGATGGACCAGGTGGTGCAAGGAGTAGGTGAGGGTGGAAAGAGGAGGGGGTAGCGAGTGGGCATTGAGGAGTGGGAGAAAATACGATGGGGTGGAGGTGCGAAGAAAGTGGAGGCCAAAGGTAAAGACTAGGTATTTTGGCATGAGCAGGGAAATTTGTACGATTGGACATACAAACAATACTCCAAAAAATGATGAAGAGAGTTGAGTCCCAAAGAACCATGGTGTTGAGGGAAAACACCTTTGGTGTTGAAGAAACACCTTCGTGGCAGCAAGAGCTGCTAATAGTGATATTTTTCCATTTTTTCCTGGTGTTGAAAGAAAACACCTTTGTTGTTGAAGAAACATCTTCATGGCAGCTAGCGCTGCTCTTTACAACTACACTCTGCATCATGATAGTCTATTATAATAACATCCTAGGGGAATACATCTTTCCAAATGATCAGGTTGGTTTGATTGGCCGCTCTTTTGACTAGAATTTCTACCGCCTTGTTCGCCTCTCTAAACACATGGTGAATCATGCTTTGTGGGCATTGACAAAGGGAAGCTTGGCATTCTTGAATAATGTTATGGATATTCCAACCTCCATTGTTGTTGTTATTAATATGATTAACCACTATAGATGAATCATCTTTGAAAATGATAGGTTTAGTCAAAGACCTGTTGACCTCAATACTTCTCCAAAGAGCTCGGGCTTTCGCATAGTTGTTGGTTTGGACCCCTAAGTTTTCAATGAAAGCCATAATGATGTTGCCATCATGGTCCCTGATGACACCACCAGCCCTTGCATCCCCCAGATTTCCTTTGGAGGACCCATCAAAGTTGACTTTAAGCCATCCTTGGGGTAGGAGATTCCACTTTACATTACTCTTGGTGCTGGGGGAATTCTGAGTTCTGGAGCATTCGATGGAAATCCCCAGAGTCTTGATCAAGGACTCTATCCTAAAAGTAGGGAAGTTCATGCACAGATGAGACTGGCATTTTCAATATCAAAGGACAAATATTTGTTGGCCATTATTTCTGGATTTTTGAGACTGTCATTGAAGATGCGATTGTTTTGCTTCAACCATATTTGCCAAATTGCATGGTGCAGGAAGGATTTCCAGAGGAACCTGAGCCTGGGATTCCTAAAAATAGTGGGCCATGAGGTGAAAAATTCAATAATAGTCTTGGGCCACACCCATTTGACATGGAAATTATTGATTAGGGAAGAAAAAACATCAAAGGCAAAGGGGCATTCAAGGAGGAAGTGTTGGGTGGACTCCCATGCCTGAGTGCATAGATATCATCTATTGGGTACGATGACACCTCTCTTGATCAGGTTGTTAGTGGTCAAGATCCTATTATGGACCATGAGCTAGCAGAAATGGGCCACTTTCAGGACAAGGTGCTTGAGCCAAATGCTCCTAGATGTGGTAGGGTTTTCAATGGTATTGTCTATCAATCGAGAAATGGATTTCATAGAGAATATCCCATCACTAGTACCTTTCCAATAAATTTTATCTACCGTCTGGAGAATGAAATTTACCCTGACGACAGAGTGTAGGGACATCATGGCTTTATCTGACTATTTTTCTGACTCTTAACTAGATCTTCTTCCACCTGCGGCTATCTTAGTTGACAATAATGAAGTCAACAACTCTAGGGCCAAATATGTTGTCAGTAAGGTGTTTGATCACTGTAATATCAGGGCCTTTGGCGAGGGGCTCATCTCTAGCCCATGGATCATGCCAAAAATCAATGCCCTTTTTTTCCCTGAGCTGCCATATAATCCCTCATTGAAGAAGGTGCTTGGTGTGGGTTATGGATCACCAAAAATGGGATCCAGTGTTGGGAGTCCCTTCGTCCCTGAAAGAGTGTTATTGTAGATACTTTCTCTTGATAATAGAAACCCATTCCAAATTGGCATTGGTGACAACCTTCCACGCTTGTTTGGCCAAAAGGGCCTAGTTCATGAAGTTGATCATGTGCAACCTGAGCCTACCTCTATCTTTAGGGATGCACACTTTGTCCTAGGCCACCAAGTGAAACTTTTGTTGGTTGTCAGTCCCTGTCCATAAGAAGCATTTTTTAATCTTATCTAAATCTTCTCTCACAACTATGGGGATTTTTATGACTAACAAAAAATACAGTGGGATGCTTTGGAGGATAGACTTGACCAAGGTGGCTTTTCCTACTTGGGAGAGGAGGGCCCCTTTCCAACCTACCAGTTTCCTATGAATTCTCTCGATGACATTGTTCCACATGGTCTTGGCTGGTCTCCCTTGGAACATTGGGAGGCCAAGGTAGGTGGTTGGGAGATCAACAATGGTACAGCCCAAGATGCCCATAATTTTGACCTACCACTTTATAGGAGTGTTGATGAAGTAGAGTTTGCTCTTGGTGAAATTGATCTTCTAACCAGCAGCTTCCTCGTAGAGGTTGAGGATAGACTTGATGATTTTGGCTTCAGAAACAAAGGTTGAAGTGGCCAATAGGGTGTCATCCACAAACTGTTGATGGGTTGAAGGCTGGAGAATGGAATCAGCCTTAATACCGAATATCAACCCTCTAGTGTAGGTAGATTTGATAGTCCTCCCTAGGCTCCCACCCAAGATGATAAAAAGGATAGGGGAGAGGGGATCCCCTTGTATTAGTCCTCTGGTACTAGGAAAATACCCTGTTGTTGATCCATTAACAAGGATAAAAAACCAAGTAGAAGAGACGTAGTTCGATATCATCTTGACCCAATGCTCATGGAAGCCAAACTTGAGGACTTTGGCCAAAAACTCTTGGTCCACTCTATCAAAGGACTTATTCATGTCAAGCTTCAGGAAGAAGGCAGACTTGTTGGAGTTATGGGTTGAGTGGATAAGCTTGTGAATGGTGATGACACCATCAATAATATTTTGATCCTTGACAGTACTTCCTTGGCAGGGGCTGATGATGGAAGGGAGGATGCTTATAAGTCTATTGGCCATGGCTTTGGACAGTATTTTATAAATGATATTGCATAGGTTGATGGGGTAGTAATCTGTTATGAACCCAATAGAGAAAGATTGATTATAATGATAGAATAATAAAAAGGAATCGCTTTTATTAAGGAATCATTGTTGTATTGTATGGGGAACCCAAAAATTAATTAATAATTATATTCTTCGATGCCTCAACTATACCAAATGAAATGCCTATTTCTACGAGTGTGAAGGTGTGATCAAAGGTCACAACCTTTGTGAAAGAGAGAGTGATTAAATAATTAATTAATAATGTGATTAGTATGGTGGTTAGGAGTAGAATCCTAACATGCCACCTTCCTTAAAAAGAGCTTTGTCCTCAAAGCTCAAATTAAGGAGCTTCGTTGCTTGTTTTCCCAGTTGAATTTGTGCAAGTTCTTGTACTATTTTAATGTCACTTTTTCGAAGGCAAGGATATATTGAAGGTCGAAGCATTAGTGGGGGGTTGCTAGAAAGAATAGTAGAATCTTCCTTAGGAGAATTGTGATGACGGTAGGCTTCCACTTTAGCCGATTCTTCCTGTGTAGAATGAAGGGAAAATAAAGGTGCACTCACTCTTTTGCCTCCTTTTTGAATCAGTTGCCTATATGACGAGAAATCACTATTGGCGATGAACTTGTGTGTAGTTCTTTGAGAGTGTATGTCTTGCCTTCATTGTTTACTGCATGGATGTCTACCTCATCTTTTCATGGTTCATCGAGCATTTCTTGCACATCGACCTCATTTCCTTCATTTTTATGATCAGGTGCTTTGGTCATGTCATGCACATCTTCCTCACCTTCTTCCTCTATGGAGTGACAGGGATAAACTATATTCAATAAATACAATGTTTGTATAGCACAACAATGAAGGGGCCCAAATTTCTCATCACAAGTATAGCAGCGGTCGTTCACTCGTCGCTCCTCCATTTCTTGTAGGCTAAGGTACTTAACTGGCAAGGGTTTGTGTTTTGGAATAGTGTGCGTGAATGTCGATTTATCAATAGGTTGCTCCCCATGTTGATGTTGGACATTAAATGTATCATCGGCTAGCAAGGCTAATCCAATGGCTTCCTGTAGGGTGCAAGGAGTGTACATCATGATCTTCACTCTAATTTCTTCTTTCAATCCATTAATGAACCCACTTATGAGGACTGATTCGTCCAACCCTATGATGCGATTGGCGATATCCTGGAACTGAATTTTATATACACTCACTGATGTGATTTGACGTAGGTTGACAAGATTAAGTAGCAAAATTAGGTTAGGGTCGTGAGATATTCTTCCATCGGCCATTTGCATAGTCGTTCGGCGAAAAGGTGTCGCAAAAAGTGTTGAAAGTCGTCAAAAAATTTCTTGAAAAATTATCGTAAAAAATTGCATAAAAGTCATCCTTCGGCCATTGCGGTTAGGTTTTGGAGATTTTATAACCTTCGTAAGTGGCAGAATTAGCGAAAGTTTTCAATGCCTTGACAACTTTTAGAAAGAATTTGCAATAGTAACAAGTCTTAGCAAAATTTATATTAGGGGCAATTTTGGCAATGTTTAGCAAAAATTGTGTAATATTTTAGCAAAATTTCAAGATTAGCAGTTTTTCACAACTATGCAAAATTTGGTGTCAACCTTTTTTTTTTAATCGTTTGCCGAAAAACAACGTTGGATTATTTCTGGTTGTGTTCTTCGTCAATTTGGATGCTTTTTTTTTGTCTATTCACAGACCTATCCGATTCCAATGAGGTTTTTAATGGTTTGTGGATGTGTTTGGCTGTGTTATTTCACGTCAAACAAGTTCAGTCGATGCTAGATGTCGTCAATGTGTTCTTATGCAGTCAGCCTTTAACAGATATCGTCGATAGTGTTTTCACTTAATTTTTGCTGCCAGTTATTTATAAAATGAAACTCCAATTTCCAGTGCTAATTTTAAACTTTAAAAGTAATTTTATTTATACAATTTCACTGGTTTTGCTTTGTGATGTCACTAAAATTGCAAATGGTAGCGTCGGATTATGATAGCGAAGGTGTATTTTGCTTTGGAAAAAAAAATTATGATAGTGATGATGGATTGTAATGGCTCTGATCCAAATGTTATGAACCCAATAGAGAAAGATTGATTATAATGATAGAATAATAAAAAGGAATCGCTTTTATTAAGGAATCGTTGTTGTATTGTATGGGGAACCCAACAATTAATTAATAATTATATTCTTCGATGCCTCAACAATACCAAATGAAATGCCTATTTCTATGAGTGTGAAGGTGTGATCAAAGGTCACAACATTTGTGAAAGAGAGAGTGATTAAATAATTAACTAATAATGTGATTAGTATGGTGGTTAGGAGTAGAATCCTAACATAATCATATAGGTACTGGGAATTGGGACCCTTGGGAATGAGAGCGAGGAAACTGAAGTCGACATCCCTAGGAATGGATCTGGTGACCTACATTTTAGAAATAGCTAGGCAAAGGTGTTGAGTGGTATTTTCACCCAATTGTGAAAGTACACTCTCCCTTAGGATTTGGGTTCCAAATCCCCTCTTGCAAAGAAGTTAAACAAACAACTTCTCCAAGGTCTCCGCTGTATTAGCATTTGCATATGTGTATTAGTAATCTCAAATAAAGATATTCAATTTTAAATGCTTGGAACACCTTAGTGATTGCAAGTAACTGTAAACAAGGGGCAATGTTGGTTTATTTTACCATGAAACCTTAGTGATTGTTCATTGAACCAAAATAAAGCAAATGTGAGTTGGCCCTCATATGACCACGATGTAGTGCCTTAATTCCTTTTATCTTGAGAGTTTTAAGGTAGATTTTATCTTCTTTATTAAGTCCAAATATGGCTTCCTATCATGAAGATAAAGATAGCTTTCAATATGATCGATAAACTATCCCTCTTTGGTGAAATGAATTTTCACAAAGAAGCAATAATTTATGGCCTTGGATAAAGGGCTTTAAATGTCACTTTAACTTATCCCTCTTAAATGAAATCAAATTTTCATCAAGATGAACAATTAAGTGCTTTGAAGAAAAGACCTTCAATGTAATACTCAAATTACCCCTCTTTCGTAAAATTAGAATTTTTACAAGAAGAGGGTAATTTTAGGCTCCAAAAATGGAAATTTGTGAAAATGCCATAAAACATAACACCTTCAATGAAATTGGAATTTTCATGAAGGGAATGTCATCATAGGCTCATGAGTGCAAAACAAAACTGAAAAAATGAAATTTGACCTTAAAATGGAAATTTTCTATTTTCGGATTTTTTTAAATCTGCAATAAAACAACAACTTCGATGAATTTTTAAAAATACTAAACAACTCCGAAAATAAAATTTCAAAATGCGTATTGGAAGTCTAAAGTATAACCTACGCAATGGTGAAATTATTTTTGGATTTTGAAATTTTTTAATGTTTATTTTAATGCCTGAAAATTTAAAAAAAAGTTAAAATTTCTGGAAAAATAAAATGCAAAAAAAGTTGAAAGAAAATTTAGAAAACTGAAAATAAAATGCATTCAGTATGATGCTATCCTATTTCGACAAAACCGAATATGTGAGGTTTCCATGCATGCAACCTAACCTATTGGACTTGCAAAACAAGCACAATCCGGATAAGCTAAGTGTTGGCTCCTAGGGTTTTAAATGAGGTTTTCAGATTTAAACATTCGCATGAAGCAACCAAGAAACTTGCATAAACTCCATTTACAAGCCTAAAATCTGAAAAGGGGAAAAATAGACATTTAATCTTGCATGCAGAAAATGACTCCTCCTTTCTTGTCCATAAGATGCAACTTTTTGAAATTTTCTGTATTCAAAATTTGTCATTTTACAATAACAGAAATTTCTGGTTTTCCCAAACCAGTCCATGGAAGAAAAACAGCCCAAACAGGTCCAGAATGGCCCTCTTGCCTTCAAATCTGCAACTCTGCTCGCGGTAGTTTCCAACCCCTCAAAACATCCTTGCCTGGCGTATTTAAAATTTTTAGGAAGCTTTTCGTTTCATTTTCCAATGGTTGTTCGTTTCACCTTCCCTTGTGCATGCATGTGTTTTGGTTTCCAAAAAAGCTTTTCGTTTCTATTTTGTGGCCCTTCGTTTCATTCCCATGGTTTGGCTTCCTTTGTTTGGTTTTCTTCACTTTTCGTTTGATTTCAAAAAAAACGTTTCCTTTTCTCCACATGGGCATGCGTCCGCTTCCTTCCATGTGTAACGACCATCTTAAATGATTTCAAATCATTAAAGATTCCTTATGTAACGTTTTGTCTTATTCATTGGATTTTGTCCTTATGTGACAAATTACCTTATTCAATCTTCGATTTATTCCTTATAGGTCCACGTCATTATGTAGTCTTAAGTTTCACTATCCTGGTGTTCATCACTAATATCAGACGCACTGTCCACTACTCTGTTCCCTTGGCGAAAATCGGACATGTCACGAAATCGTGACACTCTTGTCTCTCTGCCTGCCTGCCCCTTTTGAGTCACGAAAATGCAACATGTCGCGATATCGCGACACTTTTGTTTCTCTGCCTGCCTGCCCTTTTTGAGTCGCGAAAATGCAACATGTCGCGATATCGCGACACTTTTGTTTCTCTGTCTGCCTACCCTTTTTGAGTCGCAAAAATGCAACATGTCGCGATATCACGACACTTTTGTTTCTCTATCTGCCTGCCCTTTTTGAGTCACGAAAATGCAACATGTCGCGATATCGCGACACTCTTTCTCCTTTGCTTTGGACCGTGAAAATGCAACATGTCGCGATATCGCGACACTTTTGCCCCCTTCTGTTGCTCTTGGCCGCGAAAATGCAACATGTCGCGATATCATGACACTTTTTCTTTCTTGTTCTTTCTCTTCTCTTTTGGCCGCAAAAATGCAACATGTCGCGATATCACGACACTTTTTCTTTCTTGTTCTTTCTCTTCTCTTTTGGCCGTGAAAATGCAACATGTCGCGATATCGCGACACTTTTTCTTTCTTGTTCTTTCTCTTCTCTTTTGGCCGTGAAAATGCAACATGTCGTGATATCGCGACACTTTTTCTTTCTTGTTCTTTCTCTTCTCTTTTGGACATGAAAATGCAACATGTCGCGATATCGCGACACTTTTTCTTTCTCTTCTCTTTTGGCCACGAAAATGCAACATGTCGCGATATCGCGACACTTTTTTCTCCTTGCGATGTTTTGCTTTTTCTTTGATCTTTAGCATATGGGCCACTTCGGTCTTCTTGGAAAATATGCAAAAAGGTGGGTCCCCAATTTTGGGGTACATTGTGGAGCGACCACAACAAATGGCGACTCTGTTGGGAAATGCTCCTAAGCATTTCGGTGAGAACTCAACCTGAACACCTTCAAAACTCAAACACAAGCGTCAGAAAATATCCCAAGAATGAAACTAGACGAGAAATACATGAAGCATTAGAATTATTAAGCATCAGCTCGGTGTGTGCAATGTGCTTCATTCCCTATCGTTTGAAACTCGTTCAACTTTCCATTGTCATTTTCACTTATGATTCGTGTGTATGAGAAGTTATGGATGATTCCTGTAGGATTTAACGTATGGTGAAGATGCTAGAGATATAACAAGCTTTGCAAAGGCTCAAACTTTCTAGTACCATGAACAAACATATTAAAACTGTCAAATCCTCTTAGGACCAAATATGAGTATACTTAATTAATTTACTAGATCCCAAAGTTGGTTATGTGTCACTACCATTTTGAACCCATGTGCAAGTGTAAGTGAAATTAGAGCTTTGGGGAATAGGATTCCCAACCTAAGCGAGATGGGAATTTAACCCTATCCTTACTACTATGATCTGGAGTTCATTACCTCATCTTGAACAAAATGATTTAACCTGTTATGGATGAAACTGTCGGGCTAGCCTGTCCGTTTGAGCAGTTAGTGGTCTTGCTTTTAGACAAGACATGTTGCCACGCATGAGCATACTCCACTGCCAGTCAGGCGTCTATAGCCTCGATGGAGATCAACCCCATAATCCAGGATTTGACTTTACTTTTGATTTCTTGAACCTTGGGGATGACTACCCATCCTTGCAAGGGACATGTAGTACGATCCTTCCAATCCAATATCAATGATGCAATAAAAGTAGGATGAAAAATATTTGCTTTGGAACTTCAAGTTCTTGAGTGTAGATCACGCTTTTAATTTCTTAAAGCGTGATGGAGGTAAAATAGAAGCTTTGGGGAATCGGATTCTCAACCTAAGCGAGATGAGAATTAGACCCTATCCTTACTACTCCATGAAGATCAAATTAGAGCTTTGGGGAATTGGATCCTCAACCTAAGTTCGATGGGGATTTAACCCTATCCTTACTACTCTGATTTTAGGCTTTAAGCACTATAGGAGTGGTAAAAAGCCATTGTTTTAAGGATTATGTTGCATGATAGGACAGACACGAAATACTCCTTTCGCCTCACCTTTTCTTCCAAGTATGGTTTTGACCATTTTTCTCAAGATCCTCTTTAAAATGTGTAGAACGTGCTTGGTTCAAGATAGTTCGGGCATCAGTTCCCAACCTTAGGATCCTTTTAATATATGTTATGTAATAACCCTAAGAGGATTCGACACCTTTTCAATGATTGTATTTGAAATGTATATGCAACCGAGATGAAATGTATATGCAATGTCGAATGTAACATGAGATATGGATGAATGCATTGCTCTTTTTGAAATGCGGATGGAGTATACCACCTACTTTACCATAATGTGTAAAACCGACAACTTCATGCATCACAAGTTCCAAACGATATTCTTTAATGTGTTTGCGATACTCGTGGAGCTTTCTGCAATACAATTCCGATGTTTCATATTCTCTTAGTCTTAGTCAACATTCATAAGGACATAAGTTGACATCTCGCTTTTCTTTCTCTTTTTTTTTTTTTAAGACAAACCAAAAGTGTCCAAAGGACCAACACACAAAACTTAAAACCAAACCCAAAATACAATCCCAAAAAAGAAACTTGAAAACACAAACCAAAACCAAAAACCAAAGACTATATACAAATGTACAATATGGTACAAGACGATGCACAATTTGAACTGTCACTTCCCTGGATCCCAAACATGATTTGAGCATTCCAAAAGACATATAATGTGATACACATGCCAAATGTGGAAGGAATCAAACAAAAACAATATTAGACCAAACAATGCAACCAACTTCAACTTTCCTCTCTCACCCCACCAATTAGATTTAGTTCCATTAGTATTCTCATAGGTGAGATTCAAATTACCAAATTGATTAGACAATGGTTGATTTTCAATTCTTTCTTGTCTATTCTTTAAGGTGTAAATTTCATAATTCCATTCATGATTTAGAACTAGGCTTTCTTTATTCAAAATGAAATTTTGTAAGCAAGAGCCTATTTCTAAAAATTTCAAAGCTAATTCATTTTCCATGTTCTTAGGCCAATCAAGATTGTGCAACAATTTACAAGCATCTAGGATATTTACTAAATGGGGATCATTAGAAGTTTTTATCCTAGGTTCAAGAATTAATTGTTGATGAATTTGATTTAGCAATTTAAGTGCATCAAGCTCCTTTTCATTCGTTAAAGTAATGTTATCAAAGGTGTGGTTAGAAATTAATCCTTGTTCTTCATTCACCTTCAATGGCATTTCATCATAAATATCATTTGAATTATACAAATCTTCACCTAAATCTTGGATGTTTGGACACAAAGGTTTAGATTTTACCTTTTTCACATTTTCATTTACCAAAATTTGATGAGGATTTGCAATTCCCTCTTTCACCTCATGGTCTTCATATTCTTCATTGATTACTTGTTCATCAAACATACCAAAATTGGGCACCCAATTGAAAACATGCCCATCCTTTTCAAACCTCAAATATTCTTGGTCAAAGTGTATGTCAAGTAACTCATCTTCATGATCAATCACTTGCATTACTTCTAATAGATCAATCACTTTGTCATTTAATTCCCATTCTTTGTTCAGTATCCATGGTATCTCTTCATTTGAATCCTCAAAATAATCATGCAAACTTGTATCCGAATCTTCAATGAATTTATATTCAACATGATCGAATTTTGTAACCTTCTCAAATCTTGTGAATGTGAGATCTTCGTATGAAGTAGAAGTTTCAACATCCTGCATATAAATTGGAATAGAGGCTTCATCAATAGGGGTGTGAGGAAATAACACATCTTCATATCTTCCCCAACCATTGTAAAAATTATCTTCCAAATTTGTGGGATGAAACTCCATGGTATTTGTGACATGATTTTTTGATTCATTTGTCAATTCTTTTTCTTCTTTGTCCTTGGTCATAGGATCATTATAATCTTCCAAAATTTTATGAGATTTGAAACCCTCTTCCAAAACATCCTCAAATTGTACAGGAGTTGTAATATCTTCCTTTGAGTAGGCGATTATATTGTCCTGTATATCAATTGGCACACAAGTTTTATTAGCAGTTTTGGAGTGAGTGTAGTCTTCCCACTTCTTCCAAGCATCATAATAATCATCTTCCAAAGTCAAGTGGTGACGTTCAACTACTTCTTCAACATATTCCAATTCATCAATGTGTTTCTCATCAAATTCACCTTCACCTTCTTTAGATGGTTCAATAACTTTCAAAAGTGGGTTATTTCTTGAATTCAAATTTGTAAGGCTATCATCGTCCAAATTAGTAACCCATGATTCGATTTTATCACAATTTGGAGGGTGAAGAATTTTTTGATCATTAGTTCCAAGCTTCTCATCGAGAGTGTCTTCCAAGAACAAGTGGTGAAATTCTATCATATCTTCAAATTCATTTATTGATTTTCTTCCAATTTCACTTTCAACCACTTCATTCAATTCTATGATAGTTTTTGTCCTATCACCTATCTCAAACCTTGTTGAATTTAGGACCCCTTTATCCGAATAATCATGTATCTCTATAAATGAGATCATCTCTGCATAATCCTCACTGGTGGATGTCGACTTAGCAATTTGCACCTCCTCTTGGACTACATCTAAGGTGGTTGTAACATTTGGACCTTCAAATTCATCCCCTTGATCATTTACCTTAGGTATCATTGGAGTGGAGGGTGCTATATTTATTGGTTGGTGTCGGTTGGCATCACTAACTCCAAAAGAAAAATCTCTCATGTGAACATGTTGTGCCTTTTCTTCTTCCAAAACTTGTTCTACCTTTTCAAAGATCTCATAGATTGTCTCTAGAGACAAGTCATCCATGTTTTCCTTAATGTTAGATTTGGACCAAGAGGTAATAGAAAATATTGAATAAAACTTAATATTAAAATAATTGCAGAGTCTAATTACAACCATAGGAAATGCCCATAATATATACGGAGAGGATAGGGAGGAAGTCGACAGAGTGGCGAGGAAAGGAAGGGAAGTTGGAGGAATAAGGGGAAAGGGAGTTGGAGGGATAAGGAGGAAGAGGGAATAATGGAGGAAATGGAGGGATAAGGAGAAAGTAGAGGAAGGAAAGAGAGGAAGAGAGAAAAAATAGGGAGAAAAATTAATCTGTCGACAAATTGAAAACTTGCCGACAAAATATAGAGGTTTACACTTAGGACTAGAAAACTAGATTTTTCTAAGTCTCTTTAGTGAGAACCCTATTCACATTTGCAACATTCTCCCCCTTAAATTTGAGAGGTCTGACTATACAGTCTCTCAGCTTTACAAATTGAGCTTTAGTCAGCGCCTTGGTGAAGATGTCCGCAACATTCTCCAAAGTGGGGCAATAGTGAAGCTCAACAATTTCATGTTCCACCATATCTCTGATGAAGTGGTACTTCATATCAAAATGCTTGGATCTACTATGGTGGATAGGATTGTATGCCAACTGAATGGCACTAATGTTGTCACAGAATATCCTTGTTGGACCACTTTTCTGCTCTCCAAGTTCTTCTAATACCTTTCGTAGCCATAGAGCTTGAGTACTAGCATGAGTGACCGCTATATACTCAGCTTCTATTGAAGATAGTGCTACGACTGTCTGCTTCTTGGAACTCCAAGTTATTAGTCCCGATCCCAGACTAAAACAGTTCCCTGAGGTTGATTTTTTGTCATCAATGTTGCTACCCCAATCACTATCACTGAAGCCTACAAGCTTGATAGTGTTACATTTCTGGTAATGGATTCCAAAATCCCATGTACCCTTTACATATCTAAGAATTCTCTTAGCTGCCTGCAAATGCAACTCAGAAGGGTTAGACATAAATCGAGAGACAAGAGAAACAACATACTGTATATCAGGTCTGGTGTTGGCGAGAAACATCAAACTCCCAACCATGCTTCTGAAAGTGGTCACGTCAACTTTTGATGCTCCATCATCTTTGCTTAATTGGATCCCATGTCCAATCGGAGTTGCAACTGGTTTGCAATGCTCCATAGCAAATTTCTTAAGCATGTCCCGAACATACTTATGTTGACAGATGAAGATCCCTGTATCTGATTGAGCATCAAGATCCTCCTCCACAACATTGGAAGAAAACATTTCTCTTACGTTTCCTCCAATCTTGTATCAAGTAATCAAAAGTTATAAAAAACTTGTGGTGGCACTCCTTCCACTCTTCATGTGGGATCTCCTTCATCTTTGTTGCTACTCTTTCCTGCAAGTAACCGAGTGCCCTCTTTTGATGAGCTACTCCCCCTTCATCAAAAGCTTCTTCAAAAAATGACATTCCCATAATGTCACATGTATTGGTTCTCACTAACCAATCTAGCACATTTCTTTCATTATTCTTTCTATGATCTTCAAACCATATTTCATCTCCTAATACTCCTCCTGAGTATGTAATATGCATTGGAATTTCATTCATCTTTGATGTTGCTCCTCCATAACGCAAATGCTTGAGTGCCATCTTTTGTTGATTAGCTCTCCCTTCAACAAAAGTCTCTCCTCTTGTGGTTTTTAGCAACCACTCTCTTACATCTTGATCATGATGGTCTTTAAACCATACTTTCACATTTTGATCATCTTTTACATCTTCATCACTAAACAATACTCCACATGAGTATTTACAATTAATCATCTCACATAGATGATTATACCATACAACTCTTTCAGATATTTCTACACAAAATATCACAACAAATATGGCCATCCAATGACCAATTACATATGCAACATAAAGTTGCTCCTCACACAAATGTTCTCTCAAAACAATGGCTTTACAATATTCCTTCTCCCAAGGAATTTTAAACACATCATTTGGATCCATGTGACCCAAGTTCTTCATTACTGTCTTCGCTCCAAGAAGACTTTTCATCAAAGTTGTCTCAATGAGACAATCACCTTTAAATAATGCCTTTGGAAGATATTCTCCTTTCTTTTCATACCTGCTCACAAAAAACAAATCATTAATCATAAAAATATTACCTTCACTATGATTAGATTTGGTGCTTCCCATAAAGCTGCTTTGTGGCAATTCTCCTTCATTGTATGTTGCTTCAAGAGCAACCATCAACTCTTCACTAAGAGTTCTCCTCCTTTGTTCAAGCCATGTTGGTGTGTTGAAACACCATTCATCCAAGCAATCATTCATTGTTGCTTTATCAAAACAAATCTTTTTCTGCAATGTAGTCACTCCAAGTGAGTGATCTCCATCCACAATTGTCTCTTCAAGACAATTCTCAATCTCCTTTGATGATGCCTCCATTTCACCATGAAGTTCATCAATGACTATCTCCCTATTTTCTAGCTCCTCTTTGAGATAGTTTTCCTCATACAAAATAGTTTTCACTCCTGATGAGTGATCTTCAATCATGAGTGATGTTTCCTTGGCCATTACAACAAGAAAAACAGCAGTCACATTGTTATTTTTTGTTTCTATCTTATGTGCTTTCTCACTTTTCTTCTCCCAAATGAGATAATCTTTTGTGTTCTTGTCTTCACACAACATATTGTCATCTTTGAGATTCACAAAATCTCTCTTCACATAACCTTCTTGGACTGATGGACAAGAAGTATCTCTATTTGTCACTCCTGATGAGTGATCTTCACAATTGAGCATGAAACTTATAGTCTTCATCTCCTCTTCATCAACAATGTCATGGGAATCAACATCCCATACTTCTTGTGAATCAATCTCATCTTTATATTTATCAATTTCTTCCCCCTGTAGAGGAACAATTTTATCATCTCCTTCAAGGAGATTTTTAGTTGCTCTTTCAAGAGAGCACACAACCATTCCAAGTGAATGGTCTTCAAGCCAATGGTCTTTCTTGAACATTGCTTTTCCAACATCATGCCAACAATCTTGGTTGAGGTTATTTTCATCATTATTCTCATCCATGAGAATTTTAGGTGCATTCTCCATAATACACTCTTCATTTGTCTCTCGCTTTATGTGAGTGGTCTTCAACTATGCAACACTCCATGATGAGGGTTTCTCCATCATTATCTCGCTTTATGCTCCTCCATGAGAATTGTAGATGCTTTGTTCATGAAGCATTCTGCAACAAATAACCGATGTGGTGTCTTCTCCATAAGACACTCTTTTTCATATGTCTCCTCCATGAGACATTCTTCATCATACATCACCTCATCTAGGTGATCTGCAAGCAAGGAACACTCCAATGTGAGTGTTTCTCTTCCTTCAACTTCAAATTCTGCTTCCACTTTTGAATGATCTTCACAACAAGATCTTTGAGCAATTGTCTCGTCATTGAGACATTCATCCTTTTTGCTATCAATGTGAATGATTTCAAAGCATTCCATTCCTGCAAACAATTCATTAGTACAATTTTTCTTTTCATCTTTTTCTCCTCCTAAAAGAAATAATTGACTATTACAATTTTCAATAACTGTAGGTGCCTCCCCCATGAAGCACAAATCTGGAATAGCAATACTTGGAGATTCAATCTCCCCCTCAATCTCAACAATGCATTTGTCAAGGGCTTCACAAACAACCTCTTCATCCTGCATAACTCACAAAGCTTCTACAAGAAGCAAAACCTCTCTTGCCTCCTCTTCCTTTTGTAGCATAAATACCTCTTCTTCTCAAATTTTCCTCATAGACTTTATAAGCCTCTTCTTTCTGCAAAGAAACATCTTCAAAGAATAAGGGCTGATCTCTCTTTTTCTCATCCTCTTGTCCATGAAGGGATTTCATATCTTCGTCTTTCTTGTCTTCAAGAAGTTCATTCACTCAATTTTTCTTTTCATCATCATATTCTTCCTCTTCAAGGAAGAATTGACAATTTTCATCATATTCTCCATTTAAAATAGAGAATTGATATATACAAGGTTCCATGCCAACACAAGACATGTCTTCATATGAGTCTTTACAAGACTCTTCAAAATCTCCTTGAAAAGGATCTAAATCAGAAGCTTCTTCAAGGAAGCAAGGCTCCTCCTTGCGTAAACAATCTTCTTGATTGTCACTCATGACTTTATGGGTGTCTGCATCAAACCCATAAGCATCCTTCAACACTTGCCATGCCACTGTAGCTGATTTACAATTGGCTATGAGAGGAAAAACACTCTTTTCCATTCCTCTCCTCAAATCCATAAGGGCTAAGCAATTTTCATATTGCTTCCCTTTCATATCTTTACTCTCATCTCCTTGTAGCTTGTTCCATGTGGGTTCCTCATATCCTTCTTCGACTATGTCCCAAAACCCTTTTGCAATCAATAAAGTCTTCATCTTAATTGCCCAGAATTGATAGTCTTTACCATCAAAAACTGGCACCTTCACATATTCAAACTTGGTGTCCATTTTGTAAATGTCCAATCATCAATATTCCATCACAATATTTAACCCTTCAACGGGGTTCCAAGGGGCAGCGCCCCTGGCGTGCCACCCCTGTCACGAGACGGGGAGTCCAAAATTTTCTAGAAGCACGAAACGGGTGCTCCAGAAGGCTTCCCGTCAATTTTCTTACCTCACTTTTGATGCAAAAAATATCCCTCTTTTAAAGCCTTTTTACAAGGATTGCCTCTTTTTTTTAAATCAATTTTCCAAAATTTATTTTAATAAAGCCTAAAAAAAATTTAACAATTTTCTATAGATATTTTAAATTAGTTTTTTTTTAAATAAAGGTTTATTTAAAAAAAAACTTAATTAAAAATATAAATAAAAATTATTAAATATTTTAAAAAACTTTAATTAAAATTAATAATGAAAAACTTAAAATAAAAAAAAACCTTTTTGATTTTGTGTCGTCGCGAAATCCCCGACGGGATTCGACCTCAGGACCTCCGTGTCCTGCCTGCAGCCTCTAGCCGCTACACCACGCGGCGCCGGTGAGACCAAAGGGGACGGCCACCGTATTAAACTCCCGCCGTTCGAAGTTTCCAAAAAAAAACAAAAACTTTGTTTAACCCCCGGCGGGATTCGACCCCGGGACCTCTCCTCCGCAAGCCAAAGACTCAGCCGACTGCGCTACGCCCTTCGGCTGGAGTAGAAAGGAACGGGCGGTTCCTTAATCTATCGTCGGGCGAAAGTTTTTTTTTTTTTTAAATGTGGATTTGTCCCACATTCACAGAGAAGAAGACTTTCTAGTCTTCTTATATGCGCGCGGCCGCATATATTATCGATTGCCTTCGGGCAATCGCTCCTTGACACTATGCGTTCTCCTCAGCCAATCTGCAATCACCACGTGTCACTTTTTGACGAATCCACGTCCGCCACATGGACAAACCAGGTTTTGCCATCGCACACGCTCAGCTTGCCACCTCTGCTCGCCACGTCGACCGCCACGTCAGCGCTCTGTCAGCACTCGCCACGTGTCGGTTGTCACCACCTTAGCACCTCGATCTACGTGTCCACGTCAGCTGTCACTCTGCCTGCCATGTGTCACCTCGAAATCCATGCAGCATCAAAGTCTGTGCCCAGCTCTGCCACCTCCTCGATCCGATCGCCAGCTCCTCGGGATGCATGCCCAGCATGCTCGCCAACCAATCACCAGCTCCTCGAGATGCGTGCCTAGCATGCTTTCCAGCCTATGCATCCTCAAGAAACATGCCCGTTCGATCTCGAGAATCGTGCCTGTCGGCTCTGATACCAAATGTCAGATTTGGACCAGGAGGTAATAGAAAATATTGAATAAAACTTAATATTAAAATAATTGTAGAGCTACTACAATTACAAGATCCTCCATATAGGAAATGCCCATAATATATATGGAGGGGATAGGGAGGAAGTCGACGGAGGGGATAGGAGAGGAAATGAAGGGAAGTTGGAGGAATAAGGGGAAAGGGAGTTGGAGGGATAAGGAGGAAGAGGGAATAATGGAGGAAATGGAGGGATAAGGAGAAAGTAGAGGAAGGAATATAGGAGGAGGATAGAGAGAATAAAAAATAGGGAGAAAAATTAATCATGCCGACAAATTGAAAACTTGCCAACAAACTATAGAGGTTTTCACACTAGAAAACTAGATTTTTCTAAGTCTCTTTAGTGAGAACCCTATTCACATTTGCAACACTTAATGAGTGTAGAAAGTGTGGGGGGTATGGCTCTCAAGTATACTTCAATAGCTTCCTCTTCTGATGTACCCAAACTTTCCCACATTTGAGAGTACAATTCATGAAACCTCACACTGAATTGACTCATGGACTCATTAGGCTCTTTACACATAGAGGTGAATTGATTTTGCAACCTATCCAAGTCAACTTGATTACCAAAGTGATAAATATAGGCTGCTTCTAATTGGCTCCAAGAAGTCTTAACCTCCATGGGTAGATGGCAATACCACGAGAATGATCTATCACCCACAATGTATGGGAAGAACCTACAAGCAATAGGCTTACAAAATATTTGAAATTGACATAATGTGAACTTATAGATATGTAGATTTTGTAGGTATCCTGATGCCACCTCTTGATTAAAAAGTCATAGAAACTCCAATAACATTTCATGAATTTGATAAGGTGTTCCAAAGGTAGAATGACATTCATAATACTTTCCTAATGCAGATACCATCGTTTCTCTTAGGGACATCATTTCTTCTCTTAGGGATACAATTTGCTCCTCAGATGTTGCCATTAGTGAAACTCAAAGAATTACTTCAAAACCAATTTGTTAGTCATGAATAAAAGAAGGAACCATGACAAAGCAATACTCTAAAAATGTAAATTAGTTCATGATTCACCAGATCGCATATGCGCAAGTGAAAAGCATACTCCTAGTGTTGTAGGCTTTCTGATTCACAAGATCGCATTACACGCAAGTGAAGAGCATAATACCGACAAAAAATACGTTTTAGACAAAATAATTCCTTACAAATAAGCATGAAATGACTCATAAATATCAAACATGTAATGTATGAATAATCATGTTAGCATCAACCAAGAGATGTATCCATTAAAATCCAATGAAAGTAATTGCATGGAGACAACCTCGTTAGTCAAGACCAAAAATTTTCAAAATCAAATCAAGACACATTATTCCTATATGAACAATCAAAAGCATTAGAACAATGCATAGAAATTCATGTCCTCCTTTTAACACTACAAGGTTGTATTGTTTGAAAGAGGGCTAAAGATAATAATCAATAGGGCATGAAATATTCAAAATTTAAATCCCTATAGCATTTAAATCACACTGAAATAAAAAAAATCAGGCCCTCCTAGCACCAAAATTTTGAGTGGAATTTTCACCCAATTGTGAAAGTACACTCTCCCTTAGGATTTGGGTTCCAAATCCCCTCTTGCAAAGAAGTTAAACAAACAACTTCTCCAAGGTCTCCGTTGTATTAGCATTTGCATATGTGTATTAGTAATCTCAAATAAAGATATTCAATTTTAAATGCTTGGACACCTTAGTGATTGCAAGTAACTGTAAACAAGGGGCAATGTTGGCTTATTTTACCATGAAACCTTAGTGATTGTTCATTGAACCAAATAAAGCACATGTGAGTTGGCCCTCATATGACCACGATGTAGTGCCTTAATTCCTTTTATCTTGAGAGTTTTAAGGTAGATTTTATCTTCTTTATTAAGTCCAAATATGGCTTCCTATCATGAAGATAAAGATAGCTTTCAATATGATCTATAAACTATCCCTCTTTGGTGGAATGAATTTTCACAAAGAAGCAATAATTTATGGCCTTGGATAAAGGGCTTTAAATGTCACTTTAACTTATCCCTCTTAAATGAAATCAAATTTTCATCAAGATGAACAATTAAGTGCTTTGAAGAAAAGACCTTCAATGTAATACTCAAATTACCCCTCTTTCGTAAAATTAGCATTTTTATGAAAAGAGGGCAATTTTAGGCTCCAAAAATGGAAATTTGTAAAATGCCAAAAAAACATAAAACCTTCAATGAAATTGGAATTTTCATGAAGGGAATGTCATCACAGACTCATGAGTGCAAAACAAAACTGAAAAAATGAAATTTGACCTTAAAATGGAAATTTTCTATTTTCAGATTTTTTAAATCTGCAGTAAAACAACAACTTCGATGAATTTTTAAAAATACTAAACAACTCCAAAAATGAAATTTCAAAGCGCGTATTGGAAGTCTGAAGTATAACCTACGCAATGGTGAAATTATTTTTGGATTTTGAAATTTTTTAATGCCTGAAAATTTAAAAAGAAAGTTAAAATTTCTGGAAAAATAAAATGCAAAAAAAGTTGAAAGAAAATTTAGAAAACTGAATTTAAAATGCATTCAGTATGATGCTATCCTATTTCGACAAAACCGAAGATGTGAGGTTTCCATGCATGCAACCTAACCTATTGGACTTGCAAAACAAGCACAATCCGGATAAGCTAAGTGTTGGCTCCTAGGGTTTTAAATGAGGTTTTCAGATTTAAACATTCGCATGAAGCAATCAAGAAACTTGCATAAACTCCATTTACAAGCCTAAAATCTAAAAAGGGGAAAAATAGACATTTAATCTTGCATGCAGAAAATGACTCCTCCTTTCTTGTCCATAAGATGCAACTCTCTAAAATTTTCTATATTTAAAATTTGTCATTTTACAATAACAAAAAATTTTGGTTTTCCCAAACCAGTCCATGGAAGAAAAACAGCCCAAACAGGTCCAGAATAGCCCTCTTGCCTTCAAATCTGCAACTCTGCTCGCGGTAGTTTCCAACCCCTCAAAACATCCTTGCCTGGCGTATTTAAAATTTTCAAGAAGCTTTTCGTTTCATTTTCCAATGGTTGTTCATTTCACCTTCCCTTGTGCATGCATGTGTTTTGGTTTCCAAAAAAAAAATTCATTTCTATTTTGTGGCCCTTCGTTTCATTCCCATGGTTTGGTTTCCTCTGTTTGGTTTTCTTCACTTTTCGTTTGATTTCAAAAAAAATGTTTCCTTTTCTCCACATGGGCATGTGTCCGCTTCCTTCCATGTGTAACGACCATCTTAAATGATTTCAAATCATTAAATATTCCTTATGTAACGTTTTGTCTTATTCATTGGATTTTGTCCTTATGTGATAAATTACCTTATTCAATCTTTGATTTATTCCTTATAGGTCCACGTCACTATGCAGTCTTTAGTTTCACTATCCTAGTGTTCATCACTAATATCAGACGCACTGTCCACTACTCTGTTCCCTTGGCAAAAATTGGACATGTCGTGAAATCGTGACACTCTTGTCTCTCTGCCTGCCTGCCCCTTTTGAGTCATGAAAATGCAACATGTCGCGATATTGCGACACTTTTGTTTCTCTACCTGCCTACCCTTTTTGAGTCACGAAAATGCAACATGTCGCGATATCACGACACTTTTGTTTCTTTGTCTGCCTGCCCTTTTTGAGTCGCAAAAATGCAACATGTCGCGATATCGTGACACTTTTGTTTCTCTGCCTGCCTGCCCTTTTTGAGTCACAAAAATGCAACATGTCGTGATATCGCGACACTTTTTCTTTGCTTTGGACCGCGAAAATGCAACATGTCGCGATATCATGACACTTTTGCCCCCTTCTGTTGCTCTTGGCCACGAAAATGCAACATGTCGCGATATCGCAACACTTTTTCTTTCTTGTTCTTTCTCTTCTCTTTTGGCCACAAAAATGCAACATGTCGCGATATCGCGACACTTTTTCTTTCTTGTTCTTTCTCTTCTCTTTTGACCGCTAAAATGCAACATGTCGCGATATCGCAACACTTTTTCTTTCTTGTTCTTTCTCTTCTCTTTTGGCCACAAAAATGCAACATGTCGCGATATCGCGACACTTTTTCTCCTTGCGGTGTTTTGCTTTTTCTTTGATCTTTAGCATATGGGCCACTTCGGTCTTCTTGGAAAATATGCAAAAAGGTGGGTCCCCAATTTTGGGGTACGTTGTGGAGCAGCCACAACAAAAGGTCGAGGTCAACTATGTCCCAGTATGTTTGGAAGAAGCGAGGGAAGAACTCGTCGAGACCTGGAGATTTGTTTGACTGCATGGAAAATAGGGCCTAGTGGATTTCTTTAGGGGTTAGAGGGCTAAGGAGGTCATTTATGGCCTCAGGGATGGATCTGGGAATGTTCTCGAGAAGGGCATCCATGGCCTGACTGGAGGAGGAAAGGTGGGAACCAAGGAGGGATTCGAAATGGCAGACAACTTCATCCTAGATCTAGTGGATATTTGAGGTGAAAGACCCATCTTGCTTGGTGAGGCCCTTAATCTTGTTAGCTCCTTTGTGCCTAAGGATGGAGATGTGAACAAAATTGGAGTTGGAATCTCCTTCCTTAAGCCATAGTTGTCTCGATTTTTGGTGCCATAACATCTCTTCCTTTTGTAGGGTATTATGGTATTCTGAAAGCAGAACCCACTCCTCAGCTCTGAGATTGTCATACCCCTACGCCTGCTAGAACTTGTGCTCAATCTGTTTGAGCCTAATTTTTATGTTATTCTTGTTTTAAAATATATTCTTGAATACCTCTTTGTTCCACACCTTCAATTTGGCTTTAATCGACTGAAGTTTCTGTGTTACCTGTTTTATGACAATCCTAGGGAACTTTTCCCCCCACCACTCAGCAATCTAATTTTTAAGATATGGGTGTTGGGTCCACATTGATTCAAAATGAAATGGGGTTTTTAACTGAGATTTATTTACCATTTAAAAAATTAGGGGGCTATGATCGAATCCAATTTTCAGGAGTACTTATAGACTGGTATCACTGAATAAGGGAAACATTTCTTGGAATAGCAAAAAATGGTCTAGTTGTTCTTGGATGAGATCGCCACCCATCCTTCTGTTGCTCCAAGTGTACTAGGACCCTCTAAGTTGGACGTCCATTAGTTCATTTGAATCTCCAAAATATGTGAAGTTGTATGTGGTTTTGGGGGTTATGGGGGTTATGGCATTCCCACCTCTCTTCTCTGAAGGATGCAAAGGGGTATTGAAGTCCCATGGTAGGATCTAGGGGATGTTTTTGAAATCTTACCTCATCTGAGTGAGATTTTTCCATAGGATCGATCTGCCCTGCATAGTGTTAGGGGATACACATTTATCATGACCAAGGATATCTGGGTGCTGGAGTCATGGAAGTAGATGTTGGATAGGCACCCTTCGCTTGAGATGATTATGCCTTCAACCTTGGAAGGGTCCCAGAGATCGAGGAGTTCGCTTGAGGTGCTATATGTCGGTGTGTAGGCAAACTCACATTTTCTCCAAATGGTCTTGGCAACTCTCGGTGACCAGTGCTCACCTAATTTGGTTTCTTGAATAAGAAAAATGGTGGGATTAGATTATTTTTGCATGGCAGCAACCAGTATTTTTTTGGCTGCCCCATTTAATCTTCTCGCATTCTAGGAGAGGACTTTCAATTGGAACTTTTGGAGGGTTTTTTTCTCGCTTTACCTTGTTGCACAGGGGGTTTGGATATCTTAGATTCTTCCCTGTTGGTGATCCCTAGTTCCTAGAATAAGGTTTTTTGGGTGTCATTGGTTATATCTTCAGCTGTATCACGGCTTCTCAGGTCAGTGCTAGAGGGCCTACCCTTTTTCTTGTCACCTCCTACATCTATCTGGGATCTTTTGAAACTTCAAGTTTGTTTTGGACTCCATGGTTCTGGGGATTCTTGGGAGGAATCATCACTGTCAATATCAGCATTGTAGGATTTATATGGG
Organism: Wollemia nobilis; assembly: GCA_028583015.1. Lineage (NCBI taxonomy): Eukaryota > Viridiplantae > Streptophyta > Pinopsida > Araucariales > Araucariaceae > Wollemia > Wollemia nobilis. The sequence goes on from JAQPPZ010000513.1 coordinate 19,682,472, forward strand.
GAGAGGGGCGACCCAGTCCCATTGGGTGGGGAAGATTTAGGTGGAGGATTGGGAGACTGAGGGGGTTTGGGGGGAGAGCTCTGGGATTCGTGACCATTGTCGGGTGGGGAAGAAGGGCACGAGGGAGGAGGTGGAAGAGGGGTTTTCTAGGGGAGTTTGGCCTTGGGGTAGGGTTGAGTGGTTGGATTTGGGACCAAGAATTCCTCACAGGGAAGCTCCTCAACATATATTTTATCATTAAGATCAGAATTGATGAGTAAATTGAACTTGTTAGAGATTGTGAACAGACTACTTACCTTATGCATATCGTCGTCTGGAGGAGGTAGGACCTGTTGCTTGCCCTTGTAGTTCTGGATCTATACCGTTATAGCTTTCATTTTATGGTTTTGTCCATGGACTAGGCAGGTCGAAGTCTAGGAATTGGTCTACATGCCTTTGTGATTCGGGCACTAGGACAAAGATGCCCTTGAGTTTGAAATTTGAGGTAAAAAGAGGGTTTATTTTCATACTCCAATAGTTGGCTCCGGTAGAAAGATCCATAAATTAGGTTAAGATGGTCAAGAAACTGAGTTTCCAGGTTGACATTGATGCATATGTGGGCCTGTATCAGACGAGTTTGACTGTGAGTAGCTGGGTCAATGGTGACCAATTTTTTGATTGTTCGGGCTATCCCCTAGAGCGCATCTTCATGGAAGAAGTGTGAGGGCAAATTTGGGATGCGAATCCAAATGGGAGCATAGTTTATGCTCTATGATTTTGGGTCAAACTCTGCTCCCCACTTGTGAAGGAAGAGGCTTATTCTTCTGAAGAACCATGGTCCCCCTAATAAAATATGGTATGCATCTTCCTGTGTGTTGAGGCGAATCATGAAAAACCCCCTGGACATTACAAACAGTTCTAGGAACCCTCGTATTTTCCATTTGATTATTGCCCAACATCGAAGTGAATCCATATCAGGTCTTCCACCAAAAAATTTCCCTACTAGGGAAAATTAATCTAGGGTAGCATACTCCTCCATGACTTGCTCTGGATAGAAGACGTTGCATTCCTGGGTTATGAAGGTGTTTTATGCTGCAAGCAGAGGTTTAGGTTTCCCTTGGAGTGTTTCCACAAATGAAACATGGTTGATCCTCTTGTCATCTGTTGTTATTTTATCCGATGGATCTTTTCCTCTATGGACTTTATTCCTATCATCTACCATACCTACAGAGGTCTTACTTGTTGTTGCTCTCCCTATCTGATGGTCATTGTAATCATCGTGCGTAGGCACGCCACTCCCCAAGCTCTTACTCCTGCCTCTCTACTTCCCACCCACCAAAAAATCGAAAGTTAGATGTTCACTCGCCATCACTCCATTTATCATTTCCCAAACCAGTCTATCTTTAAATGAAATAAAATTATATTTTATTTCATTTAAATAAACCAATCTATCTTTCAATCTAAAAACTATCTTTTATTTTAGTTAAATAAACCAATATATCTTTCAATCTAAATAAAACCATATTTTATTTTATTTAGATAAATCAATCTATCTTTCAATCTAAATAAAACTATCTTTTATTTCATTTAAATAAACCAATCTATATTTCAATCTAAATAAAACTATATTTTATTTCATTTAAATAAACTAGTCTATCTTTCAATCTAAATAAAACTATCTTTTATTTTATTTAAATAAACCAATCTATCTTTCAATCTAAATAAAACTATCTTTTATTTCATTTATATAAACCAATATATTTTTCAATCAAAATAAAACTATCTTTTATTTCATTTAAATAATTTAGTCTATCTTTCAATCTACATAAAACTATATTTAAATCAAGTGGTTCATATTTTAAATAACAGGAGCCACCATTTAATAATCAAGCCAAAAATGTGGGGTGGCCCATGCACCGTCCCCTTTACATGCACTTCTTAAGCGCAGTGTTTTCATTTCACGATGGCATTAAGACGACGAGGTGACCTAAATTAGAACCTTAGGCAAGTCTAAAATTCAAAGCGATGAAGAGATAAAAGAACGCCCTTCGCTAAATCCACTAGCAGTGACTACCAAAATAGAATATGGTACAAAGGGATTGCAGGTTGCACAGTTGGAGAGATATTAGCTAGATTAAACCCTTTTAAAAATTGGAAGACAAGCACAACATGGAATATAGTTAAAATTCTCTACAACCAGAGGTCACTTATGTCTAGAAATATAGAGCTAGGCCGAGGATGGGAAGTCAATTAGGCATCGCTAGATAGGGTTCAAAAGTCTAATGTCCAACTCAAGCATAGTTCATTTAAATCTCTACCAAATTGAAACATGAATAAGGTATGGTTTTAATCAAATATCACTGGGTAATACTACGGGTTGAATCTTTACAGGACAAAAGTAGTAAGGAGTGCTTCCACAAAACTATGACAGAGTTTTATATAAGGCAGAGGACTAATTAGCTGAGTCAATTTTCTATAGCATATTAATGTCCTAAGAATTAAGAAAAATTTCATACTTAGCAATGAATTGTAGTTACAAGGATACAAAAAGAGATTTTTCTAATTCTTTTCTCTGATAAATTTAAGGTTATAGAGTCTTCACATAGAGGTAAAATATTTTAAAACAATAAAATATGGAGTCCCCCAACCCGATTAGATTTTGTTGGAAATTTTGAGTAGTTGTGTTGTCATTGATGTCAAGAGTCAGTGTCAATGATGTCAAAATTCAGTGCAAGGAATTGACAAAAGGAGGGTTAAAATATTTATATTTTAAGCCCAAGATATTTGGTTTAAAGCTTCACATGATTGGTCAAAAGGTTGGCTAAATATCTTGAAGGAAGGAGATACCTAGGACTAAAGGAAATAGTATTATAATATTTATTATTATAATATTAAAGGTGTTAAGATAAGGCCTAAGGTTAAAAAGGAAAACACCTAGGCCCAAAGGAAATAATATTATAATATTTATTATTATAATATTAAGGGTTAAAATAAAAGCCTAAGGTTACTCATAAATTAATTATAATATTTATATTATAATTAATTTATAATATAAATTAATTATAACCCTAAGTAAGGGTTGGGCGCAAAATATTAAGTTTAATATTTATCCCCATTGATGTTCGAGCAAGGAAGGAGTATGGTATTTATACCATAAGGTTTAATGGCATAAAGCAAGTCTATGATATTGTGCATGCGAAAGGTTAAAAATTATTGATGTAATTTTTGTGAGCAACGAAAGATGAAGCTTTTTATTTTCTAAAGGTGGACTCTAGATGAATAAAAGGAGAAGAGTGTGCATCCCTATCACCATCCACATGGGTGACCTAGTGGAAAGGCTTGGAATCATAAGGTATTGGCAGAATAGAGGTCCCACATTCGATTCTTGATGGCAGTAGAGGAAAGTGTTTTTTGTTTCAAACAATTTTGGCACCTGTGGAGGATACAAAGGGCAGCAAGGGCTTAGTGGTGTTTGTGTGAGCGCAGCCCAAGTGGCAACCTAGTCGTGTCTAAGGTGCTAGGCAGGCGGTGAACGCAAATTTGATTCACGTGGAGTGCATGTTAGTGTTTGAGGTGTGCGAAATATTTTTTTATTAAAATGGCTAAGGTATGATTAAATTTTTTATTATTTTTGCCATATGTTGATTAAGAATTGGAGATTATAAGGTGTGTGCAAGGAGTTTTGTTGGTGTAATTTGGTATGTATGATGAGTAAATAATTAAAGAGTATAAGATGTATTCAAAGGACTTTATTATTGTAATTTGAAATTTATTTTGAGTTAGAATATTAAAGTGTTTGGAAGGTTGAAATTTGGATTGAAATATTCTATATTGAGTTGGAGTTAAAAGGAGCTATAGATATATTGTCATTTTTCTTGAGTGAGTGAATGATCTATTGATTGGAGTTATTTTTAAGGAAGGATTAATAAGGTGTATTTGAGTCTTGATATTTTATTGTATTTCTTGTATGGTGAAATATTTATTGAGGAAAAATATTCTTGTGGAGATTTTGAGATAGACTGTTGCTATCTAACCTAGAATTGGCAAAAGGATTTGGTTGTGAGTAAAACGGGTTTTGAAGATATATCTCCATCAAAACAAAAAGGTATGGGTACATCATCTTTTGATCGAAGTGTTGTTGAATTGAATGTTGTGAAATATAAGGTGGAGTGAAAAGGATTGATTGATAGTATTGTTGGAAATATTTGAGTGAGTTTTTATATGCATGATTGGTGAATGTTTAGATAACATTGGAGATAGAGATTGAACATTATTTGAGTTATGGTTTGATACCCACATTGTGCTCTTTGTTTGAATAAGTATGAAAACACTTGTTTAGGTTTTGTGAGAAAGTTGTGTTTCATTGATTGAATGATTGAGTGAAACTTCTTGAGCATTGGTTTTGAGTGATATTGAAAGTGAATGTGCAAACATTAGAAATCAGATTTGTGAAAGCAATAAACTTAATGATTGAGTAGAACATATTGAGTTTTTTATAAGAGTACATAATTCTCTATATGTTCCAGAGGTTAAGCGAATTTTGAATAGAATATGTCTAAACTACTTCAAGTTAAATGAATTACTTTGAATATTAGACAAAGCAATTGATAGCATTGTGTGCAAGATTTGAGATTAATTGAGCATATCTTGTGAGTTGTATTGAGCATGCATTTGAGTATATTTGAGTAAGATTTTGTTAAAGCTTAAGGACAACTTTGAGTAAGCTTTTGTGAAAGCTTAAGGACATAATTTAAGAAAGTCTTAGTGAATAATTGTAGGCAGATTTGAGCAAGTCTTGGTAAAGACTTGTAACCATATTTGCGCAAGTCTTGGTGAAGACTTGTAGGCAGATTTGGGCAAGTCTTGGTGAAGACTTGTAGGAATATTTAAGAAATTCTTGGTGAATACTTGTAGGAATATTTGGGTAAGTCTTGGTGAATACTTGTAGGTAGATTTGAGAAAGTCTTGGTGAAGACTTAAGAGTAAATTGAGCAAGTTCTTAAGAGGACTTGATGGAAAATTTGAGATAAGTCTTGGTGAAGACTTGAGAGCAGATTGAGCAAGTTCTTGAGAGGAATTGAGGGAATATTTGAGGTAAGTCTTGGTGAAGACTTGAGAGCATATTGAGCAAGTTCTTGAGAGGACTTGAGGGCAGATTTAAGGTAAGTTTTTGTGAAGACTTGAAGAGTGGATTTGATTGATTGATTTGTTTAAGATTTGTGTTAAGGCTTGGGGAAAATCTAAGAAGAGTTGATTTGTGATTGGATCAAGCTTTGTGTTAATGCTTGAGGATATATTTGAGGACAAATTTTGGTGTAGATTTGAGAGAATATTTGTGCTAGACCTAAGACAAATTTAGAGTAGATTTCTACTACACTTGGGACAGAGTTTGGTGTAGATATAAGATAGAGTTGAGAGTAAGCTTTGGAGGTAATAGATCAGAGGACAATAGTCTCCAATGGATAGAGATCCATTATCCAGGGTAGTGAGGATATAGGTCTTCTAAGTGAAGACAAAGGTCTTCTGTGGAGAGAGATCCACAAGCCAATGCAATGGGGGCAATATTCTTCTAGAAGATCACCAACCAAAGCAAAGAAGAAAGAGTTCTCATGTGGATAGAGTTCCATGAACCAGAGTAAGGGGAAAGAGTTCTCCTTTGGAGTGTTATCCATGAACCAGCTGGGAATATAGAGTTCTTCTATGGAGATACATCCATGAACTAATTGAGGAGAAAGAGTTATCCTAGGTCAAGTTCCACAAACCAAAGAAAAGGGAAAAGAGTTCTCCTATGGATAGATATCCACAAGAGCATTACGGGATTGGCATCTCCTTTGTACAGAGGTCCATAAACATTGTACTAGGGAAGTGATCTCCAAGAGATTTGTTGAGAAAATTTAGTAGAAATATTTTCTTCATGGAGTAGCCCACATTGGGTGAACCATGTTAAGTTGGTCTCTCTATTATGTGTGATGATTTATGCATTGCTTTAATTACTACTGTTGATATTACCATTGATTATATTGGATAATATTTTTTGGGAAAGAAAAGTAAAAGTTGGTCTCATATTGTTCACCCCCCCTCTCAATATAAGCTTATGTTCTTCAGAGTTCCTCCATGGCCTTCCTCCGCTAGGCTCTCTTTTATCCATTGTTCATCTTTCTAACAAATAGTCTTCTACCCCAAATCAAGCCATACCACTTTAGAATCCTTCTCCATCAAAATGGTCTCCCATAATCGAGTCGTCCTCCCCTCCATATTTTCCTCCAAATATACTTATATAATGTTTTAATTCTACTACCTCCTCTATATTTCAATGGGGCATAAGGATGACTTTATCTATCTACCAAGAGGCTAAAATTCTCTTTTCAATAAAATCCCCAACCACCAAAGTAATTACAAACTTAACTCTCACGCGGTTAGGAGAGATATTTCAATTTTTTAATTCATTCTTCCCAAAAATATATCTTAAATGAAATCCAACCCTTCTATATATAATTTGACATGCAATAATAAATTCCATATTTCTATAATCAAATTAATCAAGGCTATTATATTTCCTCAATATAAAATATAAATTCTAGTTAATTGATTTTACCAATTAATTAATTCAACCAAGAATATTATAACTCTTAATTAATCATTTTTTTTCAATTAATTAATTCAAACAAAGTATAATAATACCAATTAATTATTTTTTTAATAAATTAATTCAAAAAAAGGAAAATTATAAGAATTAATTAGTTCAATCAATTGAATGCATCATAACTAGGTATTAAATAGTCATTTATCAATATATAGTCTATTAGGAAAATGTCCTGCCAAGGTGGGGTATGACATACTACGCCCCTTGGGCTAAACACAGTCTCATGGGTTTCCTTACAATAAAATTTTTATTGTAATACATACTCAAATAAGCAAGGATAATGTCTATATTATTTCGTTAAGTTTAAGAAAAATTACCATCTCCTTGATAATATCATTACTATACTCACCCTACATGAGATGCAATTCTAAACATTGAGCAAAAAAAATAATAACATCCTTCTTCAAATCTATCTAGAAGGAGGTCTTGTTCCTATTTTCCCGCATCTTTGTACCTGCAAGGCAAGATAAATAAGAAAACTATGCATTTTTTGCATAATGCATATCCTTAGGTTACCAATTTTTGTGTAAAATTACCCAATCCTTTAAGCATAAAATTCCATCCTACATGTCAAAATATTATTTTCTTCAAGATTTTTTCCATCTTTGCTTGACTTTTTGCTACAACACTTATATCGAGATCGCATTTCCTTGTTTTGATTCATTACCTCTATGTGATTTTAGGTCTATAGCCATGTGCCTTATTCAAGGTCTTGAATTTTGAGCAGAACTACCCTGTTCTTGATCTTAGGATCTACTCCTAAGATGGATCTTTATGCCTTTAAGTGCTTACTAAACTCAAAATCTAGTACATTCTTTAACAACTTAGAGAGAGGATCTCACACACATCTCAAGAATAGATTTCCTACCTACTCTTTTCCAAATAATTCTTTATTCCCAACAGGTATTTCCAAGCTTTAGAATTTCTATTATATGTCATATTCATAGTCCAGGTTCACAAGGATCCATGATTAGTGTTCATAATAGTAAAGAGCACAAATTTAGTGTTCAAAACACCACCAAATGTATCTATTATAGTCCAAGCTACACGGCTTAGAACCTTCCCTAAGCCTACCTGCTCGGAAAATATCCTTCATTGTGGTTATAAGAAACATCAAAAACCTCCTCACCAATTACAACCCTCAAAAGTGAATTCTACTTGTTTACAAGGAAACTTTTACATAATAATATAGTAGTCCGTCATGGTCATTGTTTAAGGTTTGAACAACATCATTATTCTAAAGTTTTCATTGCTAGCTTTGGAGTTATTTCATCATTCCAAATCTGTATCAAGCACATGAAGGGTAACCCTACTATTTGGGTCACTAATAAATAATTCCTCTAGGAAAAAATACATTTCCATTTCATACATCCATGTTGCAGCTGATTTTACCAATTCAAATACTCTGATATTCTTTAGGTCCTTGGCTAGCTTTACCTCTATACGAGATCTTGCCTTCATGATCTTTTGTAGCAGGATCTTCCTCTTGTCTACCCTTAAAATTTTCATTCTAGGAATTTGAGTATTTTTAATCATTACTTTTGTTGGTTCATTTTTTCCTTCTATTAATCAATTATTCTTGTAGTAACTACAATTGTGAGGTTTTCTACCTCCATTGAATTTTTTTCCAAATTTTTTCTTCAAGGTCCAGCTTCCATTTCATTATGCCTAACTAGATCTAAAATTTGAGATCCTCTACTTCTCCTCATTATGGTGTCATTTCTCTTTACCATATCAAGGAGTTGGATAAGCTACAATTACTTTCAATTTTACTTTCCAAAGGTTAGTTATATCTCTCATAACTAACTTAGATCAATAATGGTCATCGTCACACTTGTATCCCTATAAGGTCATCTTGGTTACGACCATTATTAAATTTTTGGTAGTGATTTGGATCACACTTGTCTTGTTGCAATGTGACATTCTCCTTAACCACAAAGGAGTTGAGTTTAGTTCTTTTATCTTTACAGACTAACTCATTTCATCTTCTTTCATTCGTTAATGGCTAAGGTTATGTTTGCTTTATGCAAGATACTATACTAGAGTAAAGCTACCTTTCCTAGGATCAATCCTTAAGCAATATTTAGCTTATCCAAGGAAGCTTCTAGTCCATCATACCTAGATCTTATCTAGGGAAGCTTATAGTCCTACAACTATGTGCTCTGATTTCAAAGCAACTAAAAGTTCAAGGTCTTTCCGGATTTAGCTTAATTTGAGCAAGGGACTGAATAGGAAGATACCTGAATCCTTAGCCCATTTTGAGAATTTCTCTTGTCCATCGCATCTAGAGTTCCTCTATGAAAGTGTCTAGTCCTATGACCTACAACTTTGATACCAAATGTAACAACCTAAAAATCCAACCAACCCTGAGAGAGAATTTTTTTTGTAATCACTAGGGATCTATATCACCCCACCTTACATACATCATTCTATGAAGGTGTACGCCCATCCCTACACCATGCAAAAACATGTCTATGCAAGTGTACTAAGTGTAACTATAAATAAGTTATATATCTCACCTTCACGAGGAGCTCACTTATCCTTTTAAATTTGTCAAGGGGTATGCCCATCTCCATAACTTACAAAAATTCATTTGTGTAGGTATACTACGTGTATTGCATGTAGATCATATAATATTTCTTGGTACACCCATATCCATACCATACACAAATTCATTTGTGTAGGTATACTATGCGTACTGCATATAGGTAATTAAGGATAAGTGAAACTAGGTTTACCCAAAGTTTCCTTCTCAAAGGGACCCCATAATCCCTTATTCAACTCTCTCTCTAACTCTAATGAATAAAAGTCCTTACTAACTAGGAGAAGATTCCAAGCATCACTAGCATGAAAACACTTCACTTCTTGGTAGGACACTTCTACTCCAAACATACATTGATAGATGTCATTCTCCAATAATCTAATATTCATTAGACCATTCACGAAGATCACTCGATATTTCTTCTTTAAATAGGAATGCAAAAGTCTATCTATTTAAACTGATAAATCAAATAACATCTATAACTAGTAAGAGATATTCCATTTATCTAAGATACATTAAATGCAATATAAAAAAGGAATACATTCAAACACCCATAACATAGCATATACCCTGGGAAAAACCCTTACAAGAAAACCCAACCTCAAATATTTCTTTATTGCATAAGTTTAGTTATCTTTAATACAAAGGAATCCCATAATTCATTTTTCCTAAACATATACCAATACAATGCATAAGAACCCCATAGTTCTCAAGTCTCCACCATGAATTGTTCTTTTAATCCATGTTACATAAACAACGAGGGAATCCCATAATTCCCTCAACATGTTCTGCATTCATTCCTCTAAGGATAACTTCTTCCTTCTAATATTTTAAAAGGAATAGCATCTCTCTAAAGGTCTAATGTATCCATAACATTAGTACCAAATAACAATAAACCACTTTCCTTAACCAATTAAGAGCCCATACTCTTAATCAATCAAGTACTTATCAAACCACTTTTCTTAACCAATTAAGAGCCCATACTCTTAATCAATCAAGTACTTATTATAATTCAGATAACTCTAACCAATACAATATCTACTATTGTTTTACCACTTTATTCTAACTAAAAATATATTCCTTCTCTCATTTAATCTAAGAAGTCTATCCCTCCTACTTCAAACTTATTATGATAAATCTACTCCTTAAGATATAAGTTTATCCTTTAGAACTTCATAATCCAATCAAATATTTAAGACCTAAATTTATCTTTCAAACTTCATAAATCATATCTACCTTTCAAATATAAGTATAACCTTTGAAACTTAGTAAATAAATTTACCTTTCCATTAATTGAAATACCTATCTCTTCATATTCATACATCTATTTTTTGATATTCAAACATCTATCCTTTTATTAATTGAAATGTATATATTTTGATCTAAATAAAACTATCTCTTATTTCATTTAAATAAACCAGTCTACCTTTCAATCTAAATAAAATTATCTTTAATTTCATTTAAATATATCAATCTATCTTTAAATTTAAATAAAACTATCTTTTATTTCATTCAAATAAACAAGTTTATCTTTCAATCTAAATAAAATTATCTTTTATTTCATTTAAATAAACCAGTCTATCTTTCAATCTAAATAAAACTATCTTTTATTTCATTTAAATAAACTAGTCTACCTTTCTATCTACGTAAAACTATATTTACATCAAGTGGTTCATATTTTAAATAATAGGAGCCACTATTAAATAATCAAGCCAAAAAGGTGGGGAGGCCCATGCACCGTCCCCTTTACCTGCGCTTCCTAAGTGTAGTTTTGTTTCTTTGTGGTGGTGCTAAGACGGGGAGGTTTTAACAAAAATTAAGACCTAAGTTATAACCTTAGGTAAGTCTAAAATTAGAAGCGAAGAAGAGATAAAATAACACCCTTTGCTAAATTCACCTATGGGACTACCAAAATGGAATATGGAATAGGGGGATTATAAGTTACACAGTTGGAGAGATATTGACCAAATTAAACCCTTCTAAAACCTGGAAGACAAGCACAACATGGAATGTAGTTAACATTCTCTACAACTAGAGGCCACCTACGTCTATAAACATAGAGTCAAGATAAATATGGGAGGTCAATTAGACACCAATAGATTGGGTTGTAGGAGTCTAACGTCCAACTCAATTATAGTTCATTTAAATATATGTTGAACCAAAATATGAATAAGGTATGGTTTTAATCAAATCTCACTAGGTAATACTAAGGGTCAAATCTTTACAGGTCGAAATAAATGAGTGCTTCCACAACAATATGACACGGTTTTATATAAGGTAGAGGACTAATTAGCTGAGTCAATTTTCTATAGCATATTAACATCCTAAGAATTAAGTAAAAGTTCATACTTAGCAACAAATTGCAGTTACAGGGCTACGGAAAGAGGTTCTTCTAATTCTTTTCTTTGACAAGTTTAATGTTATGGAGTCTTTGCATAGAGGTAAAATATTTTAAGATAACAAAATATGGAGTCCCCCATCCTCTACTAGGCTCTCCTTTCTCCATTGTTCACCTTTCCAAAAAATAGTCTTCTACCCCAAATCGAGCCATCCCACTTTAGAATCCTTCTCCGTCGGCATGGTCTCCTAAAATTGAGTTGTCCTCCCCCTCCATATTTTCCTCCAAATAAACTTATATAATGTTTTAATTTTGATGCCTCTTTTATCTTTCAATGAGTCATAAGGATGACTCTATCTATCTACCAAGAGGCTAAAATTCTCTTTTCAATAAAATCCCCAACCACCAAAGTAATTACAAACTTATCTCTCACGCAGTTAGGAGAGATATTTCAATTTTTAAATTCATTCTTCCCAAAAATATCTCTTAAATTATTTTACCTAATGCTTGTTTCTTGTGCAAAAATGTAGAGGAATCCCTGTTGCATCTTCTTTTTAGATGTCCTTTCTTACAGGAGGTTTTCAACTACTTTTTCGAATATTTGAACATACAATGGGTGTTTTTGAATAGCCTAGAGGATGTGCTAGCCCAATGGGTTTCTCCCTTCATGTCTCTTCACCTTCGTTGGTTTTGAAAATTTATCCTTCCTCATATCTGGTGGTGTATTTGTAAAAAACGAAATGCAAGGACATTTAAGGATGTTGCTCATTTGGCTAAAGTTGTGGATTTGCAAGCAATTTTTTTGTTGTGGAGAACATTAGAACCCTAAATCTAAATATTGTGATTGTAGATCAGGAATGATCAGTGGAAATATCTCTTAGATTCAATGCCAATCCTCAACTAGTCAGACCTACTATACCTCCAAACAGAGTCAGGGTTAAGTGGGAGCCACCTCCAATTGGTTGGCTGAAGTTGAATTTCGACGGTGCATCTAAAAGGAATATGGGTCCTATAGGTATTGGAGGGATTGTAAGGAACCATTATGGCTTGATAATTTTAGCCTAAGATGATAATATGGATCATTAAACCAATCACTTTACCGAAGCTAGGGCCTTGTTCCAAGTATTTTCTCTATTGGATTTTGTAAGTTGCAGGAAACTAATCATTGAAGGGGACTTCCTTAATATTATAAATATGGCAATAGGGACTCAAAATCCTACTTAGAGTATTTGGAACCTTATTTTGGAAGTTCAAAGATACATTCAAAATTTGAAAGAGTCAGTTTAAGCATACATACAGGGAAGGCAATTGAGCGATCAATCTATTGGCTAAAAAAGAAGTTATTCAGAATGGTTTAGTGGTGTGGTGGGATAATTTCTTGGTAGGTATTTCTTCTATCGATAATGACCTCATACACAATTAGCCTTTACTCCGCTCTAGTCGATTTTTTGATGACTTGGTTGCAAAACTTGGGGGCACTTGTTGATTTTGGGTTTCCACACCAAATTTCATATCTCCAAGCTATTATTTCCTCCCTACAAGCCACAATATTCAACATAGAAGAAATCATTGCCCTGATGGGTTGGCAGGCATAGGAAAGCAATGACCTCATGGGGGAGAATAGGACTGGTGCATGGCTCGGCTCCTGGTTCAGGTGCTGATACTGATATGTGTTCAGTTGGTTATCTCTAACATCCTAATTTGGTTTCAATTTGTTTTAAGTTTTAAATTATGTATGGTCTTACCTATGATTAGGTTTGGCTTTGGAAGGGGTAACTCCTCTGATTGGTCATTTATCGATTATTATCGACTGTAAGTAATTTTGGCTCCCTATTTTTGGGTAGGGCTTAGTCTCTTTTGTACAAGGTTTGGAGATCCTTTCAAAACTCTTTTGTCCATCTAATAAAAAATAAAAATTAATTAGTTCAATTAATTGAATGCATCATAACTAGGTATTAAATAGTCATTTAGCAATACATAGTCTATTAGGTAAATGTTCTGCCAAGTTGGGGTATGAAACTTATCAATGTGTCATACAATATTATCATTAAATCCTTAGCATTTCATCTACACCATTTTCTTCCTACCATCATGAGACTAGAGTAAACACATTTTATTAGAAGGAAATATATATTAGATAATATCTTGGTTTTCTAGAAGGGAACGAAATGAGCCAAAAAAATCCAACCAACCAACCATTTTCCTCAAAATTGTCTTCAAGAAAGCCTATGACCATTTTGAGTGGCATATCATTCATGCCATGTTCAAAGCCCTATGCTTTGAAAAATATTTCATCTCTATGGTCAATACACCCTTCACAAATGTCTATGCTATCCTCACTATCAACAAAACTCAATTGAAGGCTATTGGTCTTTTATTCAAACAAAATTGCCCTCATTTCCCCTTTCTCTATGTCATTGTAGCTAAAACATTTAGCTATCTCCTAGCTCATAAAGCCAATTTAGACCTTGTGAAGGGTATTTTCCTTCCCAATAGTTAATCAAAAATTATCAATGGAAACTTTATAGATGACTCTTTCCTTACATTGGCTTAGGATAAGAATCCTTCACTCAGGCCATTCATTGCCTAGATACATTTTTTTTACCTCTAGATACAATATTTATTGGTGGAAGACTCTATTTATGACAATCTATATCTCCCCTCCCAACTTGGTTGACTTAGTTTTAGTGGAGATGGATAGAGGATGGAAGTGTTTTGATTCTTGGGTATCCACTTCACCTTCCATAGTTCTCCTTTATAACTTTGGAAAAATATCATATATAAAATTGAATCCAAGTTTGCTTATTGGGCCACTAAATATATTTTCCTTATTGGCAAGTTTTAAATTTGCTCCAAGATCCTAGCTATGATGCATGTGTATTACTCCTTATGTTGGGTCCTATCCAAGGCTTGTTATTAAGCTAGAGAAGTTGCTAAGAGATTTTATCTAGGCAACTTCTATCTTTGGTTCTATTTTTCACGTAGTAGTATGGGGATTCTATTGTTTACTCAAGAACAATGGGGTAATGGTCCTTCTTGACTATAAATGCCAAGGCATGTCATTATGTTCCAAATGGATAATCAAATCCATCAAAAGTGAGGAATCTTGGAAAGTGTTAGTTTGATATTATATTACCTCAATTTCTCCCTATGGACATAAATGATGGAGAGGTATGGAGTTTTCCTCCCTTATCATTGTCCTAATTCCCATAAATATTTAAGGTTCTTTTCTCATCTAAAACATTTGGTAGGCCTGGAAAAACATCAAGCCATAGACTCAGTGGAAAGACAATGATCTTTAGGATGGGACTTTCATCAATTCTATGAACCTCTAGGGATATCCTATCTTAACTATCCAAGAATCCCCTTTTACCTAAATCCCTTGGATGCATGCAAAAAAATTCTTTAAAAGAGGTATCTCCATAGTGACTAACTTGTTTTCCCAATTGACTATGGATTGGTCAATTTTAGACATACCTCCACCGATAGGAAAAAATTTGATGTAGTTAAAACGAATATGTTTTTTTATGCTTCACAATATCAAAGTGTGCTCTTTGCATCCTTGGTAGAAGGATTCGTAGTGGTGTCCAAAGACATCCTTCCATAATTATAAGGCTAAATTGGGTTACGAATGGATATCATCATACTTACCCATGGTTGACAAACTAAGTGCTCACTAGAGCTTCTCTTCACCTAGGTATATTTGGGTCTATATTTTTCAACAACCTAGTCTACATATCTCAAATCCAAACAAGTTGTCTTCGCCTAGATTTTAATTCACCAAGACCTCTTGCTTGGTAAACAACTTATCTACATTGGGGTTCCCAACCCACTATGTCCATTTTACCATGAACTTGAAGATCTTCACCTCTTTTGGAGATGTCATAAGGCTTAAGATGCTTGGAAGTGGATTTTTTTCTAGCCTTTTCTCCCATAATGGTTCACATGGCAACAAATTCTCCTTGGAGACCCTCCTCTCCTCCCTCTAGTGTTTCTAGAAGTTTGGAACCTCTTCATTATCAACATTTTATTTTCTTTATGGAAATCTAGAAATGATTCCTTGTTCTCTTAGGCCTTTTCTATTTCATTCTATAGTGTTGTTAATAGGGTCAATGTTGTTTCTTCTATACTACTATAGACTTTTATGTAGGACATAAAAGTGGCTATGAAGTTGGCCCATTTGCGAGAATTGATAGAACATTAGGGGAATGTTCCCTGTACTATTTTCTTACACTAGTCATTTCTTCGACTAGATACATAGAGCTTGAGATTGAATGTGATAGGTCCAACCACTAAGGTGACCCATCCTCTATGCTAGGTTAGAACATATGTTCCAGGTGAGAAGTGATAATTAGAATCAATCTACCAAAGATAAGCCTCCATAGTCTATCCTAGGAATGTTTTTGTTTACCCAAGAAGAATGGGGGAATGGGCCTTCTTGACTATAAATGCTAAGGCATGACCTTATGTGTCAAATGGATAATCAAATCCTTCAAATGTGAGAAAGATTGGAAAGTTTTAGTTTGATACTATATTACCTCAGGTGCTCCCTATGGACATAAATGATGAAGAGGTATGAATTTTTCTTCCCTTCTCGTTACCCCAATTCCCATCAAGTTTTCAGGCTCTTTTATCATTGATAGCATTTGACAGGTTTGGAAAAACATCAAACCATAGATCTAGTGGAAAGGTAAAAATATTTGAGATGGGTTTTCCATCAATTTTATGAACCTCTAACGATATCTTATCTTGACTATCTAGGGAGTTTCATTCACCCAAATCCCCTAGATGCATTCAAAAATATTCTAAAAAAGGGGTATCTCCACAGTGGCTAACTTGTTTACCTAGTTGAGTAGGGATTGGTTAGGTTCAAACTTACCTCTATTGATAAGGAAACCTTTGAGGTAGTTAAAGCAAATATACCTAATTTTATGCTTCAAAATATCATAGTGTGCTCTTAGCATCCTTGGTGGAAGGACTGGCAAGTGGTATCCAAAGACACCCCTCCTTAATTATAAGGCTAGATTGGGTTACGAATGACTATCACCATACTTATCCATGATTTACAAACTAAGTGCTCGCTAAAGCTTCTCTTCACCTAGGTATATTTAGGCCTGTCATTTTCACATAGGCTAGTTTACATATCTCGAATTCAAACAAGTTATCTTTACCTAGAGTTTAATTCACCAAGACCTCCTGCTTGGTAAACAACTTATCTACATTGAGATTCCCAATCCACTATGTCCATTCTTCCGTGAATCTGAAGATATTTTTTCTCTCTGTTGGAGATCTCATAAGGCTTAAGATGCCTAGAAGTGAATTTTCTCTTTTTTCCAACCTTTTCTCCCATAATGGTTTACATAGAAATTCTCCTTGGAGACCATTCTCTCCTCACTCTAGTGTTTCTAGAAGTTTGGTACCTCTTCAAGATTGGTATTTTGTTTTCTTTATGGAAAGACAAAAATGATTCCTTATTCTCTCAAGCCTCTATTGTTCCATTCTACATTGTTGTCGATAAGTTCAATGTTGTTTTTTCTATATTGTTGTAGACTTCAATATAGGCCAAGAAAGTGGCAATGAAGTTGGCTCATTTGCAAGAATTGATTGAACACTAGGAAAATGTTCCCTACATTGTTTTCTTTCACCAGTCATTTTTTTGGCTAGATACACAAAGCTTGAGATTGAATGTGGTAGGTCTAACCACTGAGGTGACTCGTCCTTTGTGCTAGGTCGGAACAAACACGTGACAGTTAGAAAGTGATGACTAGGAGCAATCTACCAAAGACAAACCTCCAAAGTTTTGATAAATGTGATACAAACTATGATCGATTTAAGGCCTTTGTTTTTTATAAACAAATAATGACAATTTAAAGGTTTACTCATACACTATTTTTTTCTTATAAAATTATTATATATTAGTTAATATAATAGTCTTTAAAAAACTAATAATAATATTCTTGTACCATATGCATTTTACTAGTAAATGTATTATTTAAGAGTAAAAATGTA
The DNA here is from genome assembly GCA_028583015.1 of Wollemia nobilis. NCBI lineage: Eukaryota > Viridiplantae > Streptophyta > Pinopsida > Araucariales > Araucariaceae > Wollemia > Wollemia nobilis. The sequence goes on from JAQPPZ010000513.1 coordinate 19,699,983, forward strand.
ATTACAGTTTAAAATAGAAGTTTTTGCACGATATGAAGAAAAATAATGAGGCGGCCTTTGGAGAGTTTCCTATATATTTTCCTTATTGTATAGAGCAATAAACTATATTCCACTACTTTCGACCACTTCGATAGGAATAAGAGCGTTCTTGTTAATATCTTTGAAATATTCCACTCCTTTCGACCACTTCGATAGGAATAAGTTGAAGCGCTATACAAGCTTTCATACAGATATTCGCGAAAAAAACATATATCAATTTTGAGATTCCGCCTCCAACCATAAAAGAACTTGTTTGATTGTAGGTCGATTAGCTCTACGTTCAATCACGCACAGAAGTGCAATATGGGCGACCTTTTTCAGAGAGGCCATATCACAATTACTTGCCATACGTGGGTCTACTATGCTTTCTAAATCACCGGCTTCAACGTGTTGCCTTGCCTGAAAATATAATGTCAGGTAAGATCGCCATTTACGTTTGGAGATGCATAAAAATTAATACATATTACGCATAAACAAAAGAAGAGGTGGACTCACCCAATCTGCTATGTTAAGGACATAAGGAGGAGCCCTGGAAACCCCAAACAATGGCTTGCGACCACAGATCATCTCGAGAAGCACAATACCAAAGCTATAGACGTCGCTTTCTGTGGTCAAATTTCTATTAACTTCTTCCCTAGAATGAATAATGTTATTTCACATAAACCTTCAAGGTTGTGAAACAGTTTTTGAGAAATGTTCAAGGGAAACTTACTCCTGTTCATCGTATCCCACGCTTCCTCTCATCGACGTCAGTATCGTATTGTTTGTTTGAGCCGTAAGTTGTGTTATGCCGAACTCAGACACTTTAGCCGAAAGGTTCTCATCCAATAGTATGTTGTTGCTGTTAATAGCGCCATGAATGATCGGAGGTTCGCAGACCTTGTGTAGGAACTCTATACCTATGTGAACTAAAAAAAAATGTTTTATAGAAATTTCGACTCAAAACAACTAAATGTTTAATTGCATTTATGAATGTTTTGCTACCTCTAGCAGCAGCGATGGCAACCTTCAGTCTATCTTCCCATTTGAATATCACTTGCGAGGAGTCCGAATTACCTGGGTGCACATGCCACATATTCCAAACTCATAGTAAATAGTTGAAACTAAAAGTAATTAGCTTGTTGAATTGGTTTTGCATTTAATAAACATAAAATGAAGTACCATGAATGTATTGGCTTAAGGCCCCTCGAGGCATGTAGTTGTAAACAAGATATAGGACATTAGCATCCGGACAGAAGCCAACGAGCTTTATCAAATTCTCGTGACTTACTTTGATAAGTAAACCCACCTGCTATTTTTAAAAGAAATAAAATTTTCAATTTTCTTATGGTCTTCCGATTTTAGTAACATACTATTGAAACGAAATTATAACATAAAAATCCCACTTTAATAAAGTAATTTCAGAACTAGCAATGTATGGACTTCAGGCCTGATGTTTATATCACTAGAGATATTGTAAGATGAGGGATGTTGATGAGACCTGGTTAAGGAGCATTTTCAAGTCATGATCAAGACTGATTGGAATCTTTTTAACCCTTACGTCCATGCCTGATTTCAACTTTCCATAATAAGAAATTCCGAGCCTGCCTTCCCCCAGCAATCCGCTGAAATTTTGGGTGATTTCTACAATCTGTTTGAAAGTTAGAAGCGGGGATAACTCATCTCGAGACTCCACATTCGATTCTGTCGACAAAACTTCGTCAGGAGTGTGCGCACGAACATTTTCTGCAGAGGCGGGGAGCCTCGGACCACGAGAATGATGGAGAGAGTTGATTTCCCTCGTTCCATGGTCAGGCTCTGCAAATGTTTGAGAAGTTAGATTCGTGCAAACTCGTATTCCTACCAGAAAAGATAACGACTGAAATCGAAAAAGAAAGAAAGCGCTTAATCCATCTCAATACCTTGACGCCTTGGGACCTCGCCCTCCCGTTCTTCGTCCGAGTTAAGGTCGTCCCGGCATGCGCAAGCGCACACGGATGCTAATACCATGCTTCCCATAAACAAGAGTACCATAAGCAGAACTATTGCCGCGGTTGAATCCATTAACTTATGTATTGCAAGGACAGAAGCTCAGCTATCAAAAAAGCAACATTAGCCGTGATTTAAAGCTAAGATACCTTACTAATAGATTCCTGGGACAACAAGGCAACGACAATTTGCCTCGTTAATGATCTGTGCCTGTCCGAAGTATTGCGGGTGTTTGTATGCGCTTTCCATGATTTGTGTGATCCAGCAATTTAAGCTTCAAACTTCGAAAAGTCCGGCCATAAAATCTCCAATTTTTATAGAGATGCTATGCACCAGTAAGGGAGCCTTGTCACTCTATCTGGACCTTGTAATCTACGCTGAAACCTAAATCTTTTAGGCTTACTGAGTATCTTTCTAATAGTTAGAGAGTCAAATAGGTCCAGATGGAATCGTTTTGAGAGGGGAGGGGTCGTTGTTCAAGTACCTTCGTTGACTGCGATTACTAGGAAAGACGAAAATGATTACTTGTCCATGATATAGTGAATAACTATGGGCGTTTGGTTTAATAGTGGATGCTAAGAAGGCTTTTGAGTGTTTATATAGGTGGACCAAACCTACGATTTATAGAATTTTTTATAAAAAGTTTAAATTGATTTAAAAATATATTATTAAATTAATGATGCAATTAACTTTTTTTTATTTATTGATAGAAGGTATTTGTTATATTTAAATAATTTTTTTATTGGAACCAAAGATTATATTAAATAAAAGAGGTTATAATAAAAAAAAGAGTTGGAAAGATTACAACTTAAGGCCTAAGGTCACCTACATGATCAAAACCCTAAACAGGGCATCAAAACCAAAGTTCGAGAATAGCCAAAGAAACCAGAATACAAGGCTCAAGGCTAAATACAAAATCAACCTTTAAAAGGGTGAATACACAACATAACTAAGCACAAGGAGCCATTCCTGGAGGAGGAGGATTATTCTTTGACCTAAATGAGTCTAAACCATGAGGATTGTCTATAGGCGGATCGACAAACCAAGAGTTATTAGGAGCAACAATGTTCATCAAAGGAACCATAATATCCTAACCAAGTGGAGTAGAATTGATCAAAGATGAAGGTGGCAAAGGAGTAGAAGGAGTAAGAGTAGGAGGAGAAGTAACCGACTGAGAAGACGAGCCAGGGCTCAAACCTACTATGACCAACCAAGCGATGCATAGGACTCCAACCATGTTGTGAAAAGCATGAATGCGAACGATACTTGTTGTGAGATTTGGGAGGAGACTAAGCCCTACTGTGAGCATTGGCAGAATGACCTGAGGCCATAAAACATCGTCCTCTCGACCTACTACATCGAGACCTCGAAGAAACTTAGGGACCTTGAGGTAGAAGGAGGTTAGACATAATCCTACTAATAATGCATGGAGCCTCGTGCTAATACTCAATAACATTCATCATATATGCCAAATCATACACCACCTTGAAAGCCTGCAAATGGATATGAATGGTAACAACATAAAGCATTGTAATATTTTTTAATAGAAAACTGTAAAGAAATTAAATCTCTAAAATAGAGCAATATTCCTAGCTTTCCATAACTGAAACAAAAAAATCACATAAAATAAATTTCATAGAGCAGCAATATAAGCATGTTAACAACTATTATCACCAAAACGAATCATCTGCCATCTAAAGAACTCAGGATAAAAAGGTTTAAACAACAAGTGAATCCAAGCCTAGGCATACTGAGTACGAGAGTAGAACCAAAATAAACACTTAAATATTTTAAAACAACCACAAGTATGACACTTAGGATTAGGAATACCAACCCTACTGAGCCTCTCTCCCAGAGGAAGACCTTGATAAATAAGAGACTAGAGAAAAAATGCATTCCTAGGTTCAAGATTAGAATATCATATCTGGTTCAAACGAGCAATCCAAGTATAGGAGGTAGAGTGATTTTGTCATCTCTCATTAAGCTTATCACTACCAGAGGAAAAATGATTAAGAAGCTGATAAAACAAGAAAGAATAGTAGTTCTTGAAAGGAGTATCTACATTCCAATGCCAATCCCTCCACCAGGCACTCGAAGGCTAAAGGTCAAGCTTATACAGCATGACATCAGACATAAGCTCTTGGATCTTAAGAATAGAAGGAAGATCTAAGTTTTGAAGATTAAATTTACGCTTGAGGTCATACCAAGGAATCCAATTCTAAGAATGCACTAAATATTTAATAAAGCAAATACCTTTGTGAAATAGCCTTAAAGCTTTAACCCCTATATCAACAAGAAGAACCGAAGAGTTAGACAAAATAGGAGACCACCAGATATTCTAAGAACGAAAGTGAATTTTCTCTTTTTTCCAACCTTTTCTCCCACAATGGTTTACATAAAAATTCTCCTTGGAGACCCTCCTCTCCTCCCTCTAGTGTTTCTAGAAGTTTGGTACCTCTTCAAGATTAGTATTTTATTTTCTTTATGGAAAGCTAGAAATGATTCCTTGTTCTCTCCTCTCCTCACGCTAATGTTTCTAGAAGTTTGATACCTCTTCAAGATTGGTATTTCTAGAAGTTTGATACCTCTTCAAGATTGGTATTTCATTTTTTTATGGAAAGCTAGAAATGATTCCTTGTTCTCTGAAGCCTCTATTGTTCCATTCTATAGTGTCGTTGACAAGTTCAATGTTGTTTCTTCTCTATTGTTGTAGACTTCAAAATAGGCCAAGAATGTGATAATGAAGTTGGTCCATTTGCAAGAATTGATCGAACACCGGAGAAATGCTCCCTACTCTGTTTTCTTTCACTAGTCATTTTTTTGGCTAGATATACAAAGCTTGAGATTAAATGTGATAAGTCCAACCACTGAGGTCACTCGTCCTCTATACTAGGTCTAAACAAACGTGACATGTGGAAAGTGATGACTAAAAGTAATCTACCAAAAATAAACCTTCAAAATTTTGATAAATGTAATTAAAACAATGATTGGTTCAATGCCTTTAATTTTGGTAGATAATTAATAACTATTTAAAGATGCACTTTACACTCTTTTTAATCTTTTAAAATTATTATATTTTAATTAATATAAAAATTAAAAAAAAAAAACTAATTATAATAAAGTTCTTGTACTATATACATTTTACTAGTAAATGTATTATTTAAGAGTAAAAAATGTAATTACAGGTTAAAAGAGAAGAAAAATAATGAGTGGCCTTTGGAGAGTTTACTACATATTTTCCTTATTGTATAGAGCAATAAACAAGCTATTAAACGTATATAAATTCATCCCATGTTTTATTCACGTCGTTATCGGAGGTAAAATAATGGACATGTATGCGAACCATGATCACTCGATAATCCAGAATATTTTGTTTCACGTTATTCTTACACCACCTCCTTGGTGGAAAAGGATGTTGGAAATATGAGGATTTTCAAATGGCTTTAATGCCACTCGATATTCTCTTTGAATTGATAAATAAAGTAAAGGGTCTGGATAAGAGCGTTCTTGTTAATATCTTTGAAATATTCCACTGCTTTCGACCACTTCGATAGGGAAAAGTCGGAAGCGCTATACAACCTTTCATACAGATATTCGTGAAAAAAATATATCAATTTTTAGATTCTACCTCCAAGCATAAAAGTACTTCTTTCATTGTAGGTCGATTAGCTTTACGCTCGCTCACGCACAGAAGTGCAATATGGGTGACCTTTTCCAAAGAGGCCATATCACAATCACTTGATATACGAGAGTCTACTATGTCAACATTTGGAGATGCATATAGATTAATACATATTATACATTTAAAAAAAAAAAATGGTGTACTTACCCAATTTGCTATGTTAAGGATATAAGGAGGGCCTTAAAAACCTGAACAATGGCTCGTGACCACATATCATCTTGAGAACAGGGTTATGTATGGTTGCAAAATTCGAGTATTAGGATTTTTTAAATTGGAAATTGGAGAATATGAGGACCTTCGACGTCAACCCATTCACCTAAAATTTTTGGGACCAATTGTTTCTTAGGGTCAATTTGCCACAATATATATCCAAAAATAGGTATATTTGTACTCGTTGGAAAGATATTTTTGAGCCTGATCTAATGGTGGTGTTTTTATGAAGTTATAAGGTGATTTAATAGGTCAAAATGTACCCCAAATATGACCTTACTTTTTAGCGCTTCAAATACCCAAAAATATTGATGTGAAGATGATTGATTTGATTTGCTTAGGATTCACTTTGATTTTGATTAGGATTCACCATTTTTTTACGATTACATTTTGGGTCTAACCCTTTATGCATAACCCTGATACCAAAGCTATACACATTGTTTTTCGTGGTCAAATTTCTATTAACTTCTTTCTTGGACATGCTTGAGATTTCGTTCTAGTGACACGATGAGCGATTTGTTGGTTCTGGGAGAGGAGTTGGCAACGAAATATGAAAGAGAGGACATCACGATCTACGAGAGGAATTACTAGTTCTCAGTCGGTGACGAAAGACGAAAGATAAGACATCGCGATCTGCAAGAAAAATTACTAGTTCATAGGTTGGTGCGCTATAACTTCTCCTTAGTCTTTGATGATAGACTGTTAGTAGAGTTGTTCTGTAAGTTAGCTCAAGGTTTTAGATTATGTTCTTGCTTAACAATTTGCAGTACTTGAAGTTACCTATATGGTTCTTGAGGGATACCAAGTTGATAGTAAACCGTTATGACTAGATATGCCACCCAAGAACACTTAGGTAGAGTAATTAGTGTTGATGGGATTCCTTCCTTACTTGCACATGTATGTTGATGACTAGTTTTGGTGGATCTCTTCGTCGATCGGATAAGCATGTTATTGTTGCAGTGGAGTAGAGTTTGTATCCTTACCTTAGGATTTGTGAATACTAATATTTGGCTTATACTTTACTTATTGGAGATTTGAGAGTTTTTCCTTTCTTATAACGTTCTTAGGAAGGTTGAGAACTGTTAGATACCAATGTATGGCTTTGGTCAAAGTCATCGTTTTACTTTCGTGATGGCTAGAAGACTTTTGGGTAGTCGATTGGATCCTAGAGAGGAATTGTGGTCTGGGAAGTATTGGCCAGGGGTGGTTATTTATCCAGTCTGGTAAGTTATTTACCCAACTTTAAATATTTAAATTGCTCCAATAACATTTATACTACATGGTTGTTATTTACCCAACTTTAATATCTAGTTGTTATTTACCCAACTTTAATGTCTGATAAAATTCTAAGGGTCCATTTATCACGAATTCTAAGGGTCAATTTTTTATGTCTACATTTTATCCCCTCTTTGATGCATTTATGGCCTAATAAATGTGTCAAATACATATGTAGTCACATATGGGCTTAAAATATGGTAAATATAAGGAAAAAATAAGCGACAATTTATTTTCACTACGTGAGAAAATGAAAGAGAGCTTTGGAGAAAACAAGCGAATGGTATTTTCCACATAGCAAGTAGTAGTTGCAAAAGGTAAGGCCAGTGCAACAGTAAACCGGGCACAAGATCCAAAATCCCAGCTAGCATTTAGATTTTAGTTCATTTTTAGCAAAATTTTAATATTTTTTTACGTTTTCGAGTGAAAGTCACCGTACAAAACCTGGGCATTAATCCAATGGTTGCCAGCAGATCCAGTTGGCCCTAGCGGTGATTGAATATATGCCCTATACCGTATATGGTGTAAATTTGTGAATCTGCACCCTAGAGGATATGAGGTACAAATTCAAAGAAGAAAGAAGATAGACAAAGAAAAGAGAAAAAAATAAGGAAAGAAGGAATTAGGTTCTCTTAGTGTGAAAATTGCATTAGCATGGTTTGATGTGTTTATGATTATGTGATTGATTTTTGTGTTTTTATTTTTTATTACAACATGATGTCCTTGAGAGCAAGGAATGACGGTTGAGTACCCTCAAGGAGGCACTACAGGAGCTCACACTAGTAGAGAGATGCATACGGGGGTAGTGGGATTTTTGCACTTGGTAGAAATACCCCGAGTGGTGGCTGATAGAGCGTTATTGATAGCACTAGTAGAGTGAAGGTACCTAAAATCACCCATATTCTAGTTATTGATGAGAGAGATGACTGTCACATTGGAGGATGTGTGGAACATCTTGAGGATCGTCATCAAGGGGAGGATGGTTTACAGGGTATAGGTTCCTTAGATGGTAGCGCAGGTGACTTGTCATATGAGATTTGCAAGAGAGGATTCCACATCGATGATATACCACAGATTCCACGTTGATGATATACCATGATGATATGAATTTTTCCATATTAATAACTATTCAACAACCTTCTTGTAGCATGATAGTATTGATTTTTATTACATGGACTCACTACTAAAATATTACCTAAAAGAAAAGTGTCATAGAGATAAAAGTCTAAGGGTCCATTTATCACAACCTGGATAATTTTTATTTTAACTTGAGTTTAGCCTTTTAGAGAGGTCTACCCAAATCCTGAGTAAGAATAATGAAAATATAAGAAGATAATGGGTCACCCTAGAGAAAACCAGAATATTACTCAAATTATCTAAATGGAAACCATTGAATAAAATAGAATATTTTTTAGTGTTATAAGAACATCTAATCCATTCATTCCAAATTTAACTGAAATCTAGTTTTGGAGAATGTCAAATAAATAACTCTAATGAGCCCTATTGTATGTTATTCATATTCAATTATACAAGCATACCTATTTGTAATGGATTGAAGAGAATAAATGGTCTAATGTGCAATAATTATACAATCTAGAATTCACTTACCACAACTAAAATCTAACAATTTTTTTGAGATAGCATAATCTAGAATAATTTTCAATCTATTTTTAATAATTTTTGAAACTATCCTATAAGTCATATAACAAAGCTATATTGAATAATAATTATCAAAATATTTTTGTCTCACTTTTCTTGGGAACTAAAATAATAAAAGTGGAATTTATCCAATATTTCATTCTTCAAAATGTCCCAAAATTATTGAAAGAAAATTACAAGAAATCCATAAAGTCGAAGTGCCTTGTCAAGGTAGAAAGAGAAAGTTAGATCCCCTATTGAGATTATTTTGATCAAGCTTTCATTCCATCTTAGTGTGATGGTTAATGAAATATTTTACAAAAGGTGATCCTAAGCCTCCTTATCCTATGCAACTTCTAATAAAATATATTTGGAAAAATTATTGTTTCCTTCTTGTTCTCTTCTTCTTGTTTAATAATCATTATATCTAAGAGTTCAAATATTATCTTTTGAAACTTCTAATAAAATTTCTTTTTGAAAAGTCAATTTGTTTTATTCTTTTTATTTTTTATTATGTAAACACACTCACACACACCCTGTTGTGGTTTGAAATTGGATCTCTTAGATGAGATGCCAAAGCCATACCACTACAGTATCCCACATTGCTTCATTCTTGATCTTAATAATTATCTTATTTAGAGTTGAAATATTTTTTATTTGATAAAAGGAGAAATTTATTCTGGTAGTAGTATAAAAACTTGATATTTATATCACATTTCCTAAGACATATTTCCCTTTGTCCCAATATGACTCTTCCTTGTCTATTTATACTATGATAATAAAAAAGTAATTATTTTTGTTTGCACACATATACGTTGATCTTGAATTTAATTTCTTGCTTTCTTCATTTGTCTCTTTAGATATTCCATATCTTCATCTATCTCTTTAGATATTTTATCTTTTTAGCAATTCTATATTATATAGGACTTCAAACTTTGCTTCACCTCACCACAATATAAACCTTTAGAATAAATTAAGGTTGTGGAACAACATAGATTAAAAATAAAATGGCTTTGCATGATCATTATTGAGGATATCACATCTAAAAATGATTGGCTTGTGACTTCATCCCTCTCAATAAAATGACTAAAGAGATTGTATAAGTTAATTGTAATCAACTATAAGATATCAAAAACCATGGAACACCATCCATTATTTTATCTTTTATTTTGAATGAAGATGAAATCATGATAAAAACTCCTTGTGGAAGGAATTTCATTGACTAATTGAACTTAATCGTCATTTGCATTTAATCCACTTTTAAATAGATGAAAAGCCTTGTTAGTAGCTATTATTTGTATGTTGAGTCTCTATTTTAAGAATCATCGTATCATGCTTAATCATCTCATCCTTAGTAATCACTTCTAAAGTAATATCTATCATCGTGACAAGAATTACTACAAATTCATGCTTTCTTAATTGATGAAATATTAAATCCTCCCAAAAAAAAATATCATTAATTCGAAATGAAATTACTTCTTTAAATAACATTTCTTTTTTTACACTTACCATTTACCATTTTCTCATTAGAATCCTTAATTCTTTGATTTTCCTCAAAGATCTAATGTAAAAACTTTAAAGGTAAGGCTTAATTCTTACTTGCCCCCTATATTTTCTAATGAGGTTTAATTCTTAAGGCTTAAAAACTTTAAAATTTAATAATAAAAACAATAATAAGGTTTACAAACGTATTTAATACATCTTTTATTTTTAACTTGTTTTAAAAATAAAATTAAATAGTTTTTAATCTTAAATATTTGTATGTGATTGACTAACAAGCTAACTATTATCACTCAAAATTCAAATAAAATTTATATGATCGAGAGTTATAGATATTTTGATAAATATACTCACAATTTGAGAAGTGAGTTTAATTTCAGCGTCGCCACATGACAATTTTTTTTGTTGCAAGTAATTAATTAAAACAATAAAATCAAATTTAAAGAAGCTTCAGCACATATAGAATATGGGAATTGGAACCGGCATTCTTATTCATTTGGAAAGTATTTCCAACTGTGGCAGCGACAGGAGGTATTCTTGAATTCCTCCTCGTGGCATCGTATTATTATTAATGTAGTTAGATTGCTTCTAACTATTTTCGACCTGACAATTTATTTTTTTAATTATGCATGCATAAGGAGTCCTAAGATTATTAGACGTTAACAAAACGATTTCTTCACTATAATGACCAACATGATTTAGAGCCCTGTTAATTCTTCCTTCAACATGTTGGTGTTGGGAGTGGGAGGATTGGCGGACCCAACCTCACTGAATTGACGTAGTTGACTGGACTATGAGCCGAAACGCCAGGCAGAACAAGTCCAAAAATCCTGAACAAAATCGATAACTTGCATTCTCTGTATTCCTTTCCCTCCAAATACGGCCGGACTAAACCCCCCACCAATTCCCATGAGGCAATCACTCTCTCGGGCAAAAAATATCTAGCTTTGTCCAGCCAGAAATTCGGGCCGGCCTCTTCACTTGGCTCCTCCGCCAGATTCTTATTCATCATAAATTTACAAATAAATAAATTACATGATGAAGGCAAGGCAATATAGGAATAGGAGTAGTAAATGGGTATGAGAGCAGAGACACCTTACCTTTTCACGGTAGAAACAGTTGTAATAGAGGCCTGATCCGAAGTGCTTGTAGTTAAATATATCATCGTCGAAGGGTACCGTGGGGACGATGTCGTGGGAATATACCACTCGAAAGTACCTGGGATATGGCTTGTTCAAACTCTGGTTCATGAACCCTGCAAATTTCAGATCGCCCACTCTTGGCTGACCGAACGTGTAAACGGCGAACAGTCTCTCCATGAGCATACCTTTGCGATTCTTCAAATCCTTATCGTCGCTTCCGCATATGATGCCTGCAAACAACGTAGCCAATGCAGCCCCCAGACTGTGTCCCGTCACAATAAACTTTGCGTTCTTGTGCGTCTCCAATAATTGGATTAGTCTGTCGACGAGAACATAGAAGGCCAGGGGCTTTTCTACATCCGATTGTTTGCCGTTGAGCTCCACCGGTTTCCCACTGGCGAAGTAGGGACTTGTGCCCAACAGAAGAGGAGAAACGTAGAGCGACTGTTTTGTCGAATTTCTAGGGGGCAATTTGGAGAACTGAAGAGCTTCTAGATGGGAGTCCCGGTTCCCTGCATCTTGGCGTTTGGCAAGTCCCAGAGCTTCTAGAAACCCCAGATGAAGTTTACCCACTCCTTCCCATTCATAATACGAGAAATCAAAATCAGTCTTCCAGTCATCTGCGTCGAACGGTTCTGTGCCTCTGAAGGCAATCACCACAAGCCGCGCATCTTCTTCCCTGTCACTGAACATAAATGCCTGCGTCGCCTTCCTTCCCAACTTAGCTACAAATTACAATCACATTACAGTTACACATTACAAGCAAATTAAACCAAATTAAGAGGCACCTAGAAATTTGATCAGAATTCCTGGCCAGTACTCCATACCGTTCCAGAAGTCGAAGAACTCCAGAAAGTGCATCTGCATCCCACGAGTTACAGGATTAAATTTACCTTGACTTAAGAATAAAACGATTCTGATCAATAGAAGAATGGAAGTCGACAATTGTGAGGTGCGCATACCTTCCAATGTTTTGTAACTGCGTGTTTGATGACCAATGCATTTTCGTAGGCAATCTTGGAGGCCATGACACACAGATCTGCAAAAATTCTTTTCCCTGCTTCGGTTTGATAGGTCGAAAGTATTTCCTCGTTTATGTCCTCGTACAGATCAAATCGATAGTCCAATAGACCCACAGCACTGTAAAATTTCTCCGTGCCAGTTCTCGGTACAATCACTTTGCCTGCAAACCAAAAGAGCAGATACTCATTACACACAAACCAAACCTTCGTATCATTGAATAACATCCCTAACAAACATATTAAGTATTGTTCCATTTAACTTACCTGTCATGATTTTGAACAGGGTGTTAAGAATTCCTCCGTTAAGACGGAGGAGGTTCAAAACGTATTCCGTGCAACCACCAAGGATGGCCATGGGCAAAGACAAATAATCTAACAACCGCAAAACTAACGTGGAAAGCAGAGTGACGAGTGAAGGAGCTTTCATTACAGGATCGTAAAAAGAGCTGTCAATGTATCTGTGTCTTTTTCTGGGGGAGAAAACATTCGCAATAGTATGAAAAAAGCCTAGTCTGAGAGGAGATGATATCATATAGCTCGCCATTGCTATTCTAACGAGACAAGAAATCTCCTAGAACTAGAATGTGGCCTATTCGATATCCTCCACTCGACTTGATTCATGAATAGTCTTGCCTTTGATGCCATACTTATACGGATGTTGTAAGCACTAGCGGCCACCACAATGACAAATAACTGCTATGTAGACTGTCAGCCTACGCCATTTTGTAAAACTTGTTACGTTCTTCCCTCGTCACTCTATGGGCGTGGAATCAAACTTATATACTTTGTTCAATAATTCAGCGTGGCTATCAGACTAGCATGTCAGTTACAGCAATTGTGTTATCATGTATTTCTCATTACGAGGCTCGTGCTTTATTTCTTTGCAGTTCCTGATGATGAAATGATGTCGCCATCTCGGGAATCTTGTAACAAACAATGCCCCACTTTTGGAGTCAAGTGGAGGGAATCTTTTACTAAATAGCAGCTCCCCACGAGTTTCTGAGGCACTTGTTTTTTAAAGTAATTTTTAAATTATTATAGTTTAATTTTTTTTTTTAACTGAAATTACTGTTGAATTCCAAAAACTTAAAGGTTAATTATGGTTTAGATATTTAACTATGGTTTGGATATTTATCTTCAAACCTAAACACTTGACAACCATCAGAGCCACAGTAGATAAAGTATATTCAGATGCATTCATAAGGTCATGCAAGGTACAATCACCAAAAATTAAGTATAACCAAGACCACACATAAACCTTTACTATTATATCTTAATTTAAAGATAAGAAAGATTGGAACACTCGAACTATCCGACTATAAACAGTGAAAATGAACAACCACAAAGATAATCTCCTGGTGACTCATGTCAAAAATAGTTAGAAGCAATCTAACTACAAGTGACTCAGGTCAAAAATAGTTAGAAGCAATCTAACTACAATAATACGATGCAGCGAGGAGTTCAAGAATACCTCCTGTCGCTGCCACAGCTGGAAATACATTCCAAATGAATAAGAATGCCGGTTCCACTTCCCATATTCCATATGTGCTCAAGCGTTAAATTTGATTTTATTGTTTTAATTATTTGCAACAAAAATGGTCATGTGGTGATGCCGAAATTAAACTAACTTGAGTAAATTTACCAAAATCTCCATAACTCTCGATCATATAAATTTGATTTGAATTTTTAGTGATAATAATTAGCTTGTTAGTCAATCACATACAAAGTTAAAAACTATTTGATTTTATTTTTAAAACATGTTAAAAAATAAATATGTATTAAATATTTTTCTAAATTTCATTATTGTTTTTATTATTAAATTTTAAATAAATAATAGGAGAGAAAATATAGGGAACAAAAATATGAATTAAATATTTTTCTAAATTTCATTATTGTTTTTATTATTAAATTTTAAATAAATAATAGGAGAGAAAATATAGGGAACAAGTAAGAATTAAGCCTTACTTTTAAAGGTTTTAAGATGAAGAAATTTAAAGAATTTAAGATTTTTATGAAAAAATGGTAAGTGTAAAGAAAGAAATGTCATTTAAAGAAGTTTTATTTGGAAGTAATGACATCTTACTTGGTAAATGTAATATTTTATCAATTAAAAATAAAGTCTTAATATGTAAACTGTTAACCAAATTTTTCTTCTATTTAAAAGTGGATTAGATGTAAATGGGAATATAGTTCAAATGATTCGATGAAATTCATTTCACACGGATTTTTATCATGATTTCGTCTTCATTCAAAAATCAAAGATAAGCCAGAATTTGGGACTAATCATGAGCGAGATGGAGGAGAGGAGCAGCGGCGGCGAGTTTTCGAATTTTTTAGGCGGGAAAAGCAGCGGTGGTTCAGAGGGTTTGGGCAGGACCCTTGAGCTTGATCCAGGCACGGATCCAGAGGATGGGAGGCCAGCGGCGGCAGCAGAGGTTATCCAGAGAGAGTGCGACCCCCCCCATAAAGACCCGGACAAAGGGACCCAGCTGAGCGGGGCGGGCCCCAGAGGAGCCCGATCCTTTGCGGATACAGTCTTAGGGAGAAAGAGTGTCTTTCTTTCTCTCCCGCCCCTCATTCCGGTAAATAACAGGGTAAAGGCACCTATCGATTCGATGGGGCCATGTTTAGCCATGGAAGAGTTTTCTTTAGTGGGCAAGTTTCTGGGTGGAAGGCCAGATATAGAAACTATTCGTTCTTGGGCCCTATCCAAATGGAGGACGGCGGGTAGTTTGGAGGTTGTTGCCCTTTCCAAGGGGTTTTTCATCTTAAGATTTAACAATAAGGAGGATGCGAGCCGCGTTCTCACTGGAGGACCCTGGTTTTTAGGGAAACGCAGCCTTTTCCTTAGGAAATGGGGTGAAGATTTTGACCCTAAAAAATAGAACATTAATACTGCTTCCATTTGGGTGCGGCTTCCCAATCTTCCAGCTCAATTTGTCAACGAGTATTGGCTACATGGCATCGCCAGAACGATCGGTGAACTGGTGTCCATAGATCATGCAACCTTGGCTAGGACAAGGATGACTCATGCAAGACTCTGCGTCAATGCCAATCTTGAATCTGAACTGCCAAATGTTGTGGAACTTGAGTATGGCAACTATCTTAGATATCAGACGGTGGAATACGAAAATAAGCCAGCTTATTGCCCTGAGTGTAAATCACAAGGCCACCTGCAAAATCAGTGCCCTACACTAGCAGCAAAGAGAGACATCCCCAGATCGGAAAGCAATCACGCAAATGAGAAAGGGCTTCCTAGGAACCTCCCTCTAAAAAGAGGCCCTGGTGGCAAAGGAGGGTTTAGGCCGTTCAAAAATAACTACATGTCTCAGGAGAAAGACTATCAGAGTGCAAGGCATTCTCAGAGCAAAGACAAGCATCATCTCACCAAAGATCCGAAAAACCAGGTAAGCCCTAAATCTCCAAGCTCAAATCAGTTCAATATTTTAGCCGATCTACCAGCAGAAGGGGAGATCGAGGAAGTAGAAGAGGATAACAGGCAATGTGCTCTCCCTGAAACCCTAGAATCCCCATCAAAGGCGGGCCCGTCTAATCCCATATCAAATATCCCTCCAATCCCTCAGGAAGGGGCTAGGCTTAGCCCCAGAGATTATAGAAAAAGAGTGGAGGAGATTTCGTCTTCTAAACCAGACCTCCCCAATATCATAGCCAGAAGTCCGCCCAACCAGATAGAAGATTCTTCTTTCAAACCAGGAGAATACAGGAAGAAGATGGAGGAGTTAGACTCGAGGACTGAGATGATAGAACTGGATGATTTCGAGGAATGTGGGAGTCCGGTTCTTCAACAGTTAGATCCCCCTCAATTTAGCCCCAAAAAGACCAGGAGCACGACTAAGTCACCCATTGACTTTGGTTGTGAGAGAAAGAAGGGGAGGATTTCAAACGCAGAGCATAACAGAATGAGGACTGACAATGAAATTGCCAACGGTAAACAGAAAACTCTGATCCAACAAGTTATCCCAGGGTTCGAAGATAACAAATCAGGAAAACCTCCTCAGGGAAGGGGGAAAGGGAAGAACTCTAAACAATCTAAATGAAGGTTCTCTCATGGAATGTGAGAGGCCTCAATGGCCGGCCCACTCAGAGAGTGGTTAGTTCGCTAAGAAGGCAATACAATCCAACAATTTTGATGTTGCAAGAAACAAAATTAGATGAAGTCCAATCAAAATCGATAGCTAAAAAGATGTGGAATCAAGGGGAAATGGTGTTTATTCCAGCAAGGGGAACGTCTGGGGGCCTCATGGTTTTGTGGGACCCTCGGGTAGTGGAAGGCAGTGTCATCCAAGAGGACGACAGGGTGTTAAGTGTGTTTTTCCATGATTTTGAAAATAATAGATCGTGGATCTGTTCCAATGTGTATGCTCCTAACTCGGTCATGGGAGAGCCTCTTTGTGGGAGTTTTTGGGCAATCTGGGTGATGCTTTCCATGACATCCCCTGGGTTGTGGCAGGTGACTTCAACACGCCGCTATACCCATCAGACAAAAAGGGTGGATCTGGGCTCCCCTCCAGAAGCATGGAAGACTTCAACGAGTTTGTTAACTCGAATCAACTGATGGATGTGAAGCTAAGAGGAGCCAAGTATACTTGGAGCAACAGGAGGTCTGGCAGCCAACTGATCCAGGAAAGACTTGACAGGTTCTTCTTATCCAAGGAGGCGATGGCTGGGTTTGGAGACTCCACCTTGCATACCTTCCCCAAAATCTCTTCTGATCACAACCCCATCCTCTTGGAGGTCCCAAAGTCTAACTCTTTCAAAAAACCCTTTCGTTTTCAGTCGATGTGGATCAGACACCCGGATCTAAAAGAAAGCATGTCCATTTGGTGGCAGCAACCTTTCCATGGAAGTTCAGGTTTTATTCTTGCTCAAAAGCTGAAATTAGTTAAGAATAACCTTAGAACTTGGAATAAGGAGGTTTTTGGGAACCTGTTTGAGAACAAGGAAAAAGTGAGGGAAAGGTTGCAGGTCATTGACAACTCGATCCAGAGTGGTACCAATGATGAAGCTACTAGGAAGGAGGAACTAGCCAATCTGTCAGAATATCATAATATCTTAGCATGTGAGGAGACCTACTGGAGACAAAAATCCAGGGCTCTATGGCTAAAGGATGGAGATTCGAACTCAAAGTTTTTTCATGTTACCACCTTGAGGAACAGAAGTAATAATAAGATCAGAGAGTTAACCAAAGCTGATGGATCCAAAACCCAAGATTTAATGGAGATCATGGAGGAAGCAGTAGCTTACTTCAGCTCCCTTCTCGGGGATGAATCCCAAGTTAAAGAAGAAGCCAAGGAAACCCTCCTTCAGTCCATTCCGAGTTTGGTTGGTGAGGCCATAAATGGTAAGCTTCTTGCTCCCTTCACTGACGAGGAAATTAGAAAAGCCCTATTTAGCATGGATCCTGAGAAGGCCCCTGGCCCTGATGGGTTCCCTCCTCGGTTCTACCAAGCTTTCTGGGATACGGTAGGACCGGATGTCATCTCTGCTATCAAAGAATTTCAGGCTTCAAAACATATACCGCGAGGGTTCAAGTCCACCTTTATCGCCCTGATTCCTAAGGGCCCATCTCCTGAGACCATGGCAGATTTCAGACCGATTAGTCTTTGCAATGTGTCCTACAAGATATTTTCAAAAGCCATTGCTAATAGGATGAAAGAAATTCTTCCCCTCATTATCGATTCAAGCCAAGGCAGCTCTGTCAAAGGGAGATCGATTTTGGATGGTGTGATTACTGTCCATGAAGCTTTGCACTCTGCAAGTCAAACCAACAAGGCGGTCTTAGCCCTAAAGCTCGATATGAACAAAGCTTTTGACCGTATCAACTGGGATTTTCTGACGGCTGTTCTCCTGAAGTTCGGTTTTCATCCTCAGTGGGTCAAGCTGATAAAAGAGTGCATTTCTGAACCCTGGTTCTCAGTTCTGGTCAATGGTACGACAGCTGGGTACTTCCAGAGTCACAGAGGGCTCAGACAAGGAGATCCAATTAGCCCAATGTTGTTCGTCATTGTGGCAGAGGCTCTGGGAAGAACTATTAAAGCAGCATGCAATACTGGGTTAATTTCAGGGATCAAAGCCACCTCTCTCATCAACCCTATTAGTCACCAACAATTTGTGGATGACACTTTGTTGTTGACCCAGTTGTCTGTGGTTGAAGCTAGAAGGATCAAGCTCATCCTCCAACTCTATGAAGATGCGGCGGGCCGTAAGGTGAATTTTAACAAAAGCAAGCTTTATTTCCTTAACACCCCAAATCGGAGACAAGCCATAATTGCTCACATCTTGGGTTGTTCGATAGCGTCTCTCCCGACCACGTACCTAGGCCTCCCCCTCTTCTACGGCTCTCCGTGTAGTTCTATGTGGGATAGAGTGGTAGAAAGAATCCAAAAGAAACTGGCTGGTTGGAAAGGTCATTTTCTGTCTCAGGCCGGGAAACTCACCCTCACCAAGGCCTCCCTCCAGAGCATTCCAGTTTATTTTCTTTCTGTCTTTAGAGCTCCAACCAAAATTTTTCAAAAAATAGAACAGATTCAAAAGAACTTTCTCTGGTCTGGATCTGAAGAAAAATAGAGGATCCACCTTGTGGGCTGGGGCAAGGTTTGTAGACCGAAAGAATTCGGAGGGCTTGGACTGAGAAGAATTGCACATCTAAACACAACTTTAGTAGCTAAACAAGCTTGGCGCCTTATTAACAATGAGGAAAATGAGTGGACTGCCATAATTAGAAGGAAATATCTTCAAGATCTTGATTTCCTAGATGATACGGTGCATAGAAGAGGTTCTGCGTTCTGGAGAGCTATCCTATCTAGCAGAGAAGTCCTAAAGAAAGGCCTAAGATGGGTCCTTGGCAATGGTCAGAAGATCAGGTTCTGGGATGACAGGTGGGCCAAGGAAGTAGCTTTGTCTCAGGTTTCTCACCTTGCTAGGGTCAAAAGAATCACGGAGGTTTTATATGGAAGGAAAGTTGCTGACTTTATGAGGCAGGATAGAGGAAGGCTTAGCTGGAAACAGATTAGGATCCCTGGGCTTGAAGCAGTCTCAGAAGAAATCCAAAGCATATTGCGTCTTCAATTCATTTCCATGAGTCCTGGGCAGGATCAGGTGATTTGGGCACCTTCCGAAAATGGGCAGTTCACAGTCAAATCTGCTTATATGCTAATGGTTGATTCTCAAGACCCCATCCTCCAGCCTCAGTTGGTGTGGGTCAAAAAGCTTATTCCCAAAGTTGCTATGTTCTCGTGGTTGGTGATCCAAGGCAGGATTCTTACTATTGACAACTTGATTAGGAAAGGTTTGATTGTTGCTAACCGTTGCTGTTTGTGCAGGGCCAATTGGGAGTCCACCCTCCATATTTTCCTTGAATGCCCGGTCTCTTCGAGCATCCTCAATAGGTTATTGCAAGCCTTTAACATTTGTTGGGTCAGACCTGCTACCATCCTTGACCTCTTCCACCAATGGCCAAATCCCTTTGTCAGCCTTAGATTGAAGTTTTTTTGGAAGGTCTGTCTTCATCATTTTCTATGGCAGATTTGGCTTGAACGAAATCATAGAGCTTTCCATGAGTCCTGCCATGATGCCTCTTCCATCACCAATAAGATCATTTCCTTTGCCCGTGAAAACGTTAGCCTTATCCCCCTTGAAGCTCGCAACCCTCCCCTCTGGGAGAGACTGATCGCTCACTCTTTAAATTTTACCCTGGCTGAAAATCCCATGACCCCCAAGGTTAATCCCAGAGTTAATGTCAAGTGGAATCCGCCCCCTGTTGGATGGCTCAAGCTCAACTTTGATGGGGCTTCCAAAGGTAATCCTGGCAAAGCAGGGGCTGGAGGTGTAGTGAGAAATCATCAAGGATGTTTGGTGATGGCCTTTTCTGAGCAGTTAGGAACCAGAACTAACAATGAGGCGGAAGCTAGAGCGCTCTGGAGGGGTCTTCAGTTGGCTCAGGACATAGAAGATAATCTTATTGTTGAAGGAGATTCCATGCATATCATTAACCTTATCAACAATGGGAAAACTCCTCCGTGGCGGTTTAAGACTGTCATAGAAGAGGCGAGGTACCTCTACCAAGCCAGGAATGAGCGAAGAGCCGAGCATGTGTTTAGGGAAGCTAATAAATCTGCTGATATCTTAGCCAATTTAGGAGTGGAAGCTGATGGTTTGGTCACTTGGGAACTCGGGGTTCCAAGTGAAGTGGACAAGATTATCCAAAACGACCGCCAATGATGTTGCATCTGTGGAAGTTGGAAAAAGGAAGAGAAGTGTTCTGTCTCCCGAAGATTTTCTATTGCGTTTTCGCGACCAAAAAACACAAGTGTGACCATGTTCCAAAACTGTCGCGATATCGCGACATGTCGCCGTATCGCGGTCAACGCAGAGCAGCAAAGGTTTTGACCATCAGTTGTCGCGATATCGCGACTTGTCGCGGTGTCGCGCTCCAAAGTTGCAATGAAAAGCTCATAAGGTTTTTGTCGCGATATCGCGACGTGTCGTCGTATCGCGGTCAAAGTAGAGGCGGCGATGTGTTGACCCAAAATTGTCGTGAAATCGTGACTTGTCGCGCTTTCGCGCCTATGAGAAGCAGTGTTGAGCTTCATGATTTTTTGTCACGATTTTGCGGCTTGATGCATTTTTGTGACCTACTGAGTTTTCGTGGTGCTCGAGGCTGGAAAAAGCTAAGTGTGGAAGTTTGGCGCGATTTCGCGACCGACAGAGTCAGAAGAGAGCGCCCTACTAAACCGTCGTGATTTCGCGACGTGTCGCCCTTTCGCGGTCAAAGCAAAGCAGGAGTGGCGTTGACCGAAAAGTGTCGCGAAATCGTGACATGTCGCGACATGTCGCGTTGTCGCGCCCAAAAGAAACATTCAAGAGCTTAGAGTATTTTTGTCGCGTTTTCGCGGAGTGTCTCATTTTCGCGGCTTGATGCAGTTTCGCGGCGCCCAAGCTTGGATTTTGCTAAGTATGGAAAGTTGTCGCGATTTCGCGACCAACAGCGGCAGAAGGAAGCTCCCGGCAAGTATGTCGCGTTTTCGCGACGCGGATGTGACTATGGTGCAGAAGGCTGTTAGATGTCGCGAAATCGCGACATGTCGCATTTTCGCGACTTGTCACGATTTCGCGGAGATGCAGATAGTGAAACTAAAGGCAGATAGATGTCGAGAGAAAAAGTTAAAGTTGAAGTTAATTTTGATAAGACTTTCCATTTTTGTGACAAGGAGCGAAATCGCGAAGTGGTTGGAAATTGTTGCTGAAGGCAGAAAATTGTCGCGAAATCGCGACTTGTCGCATTTTCGCGACCTGTCGCAAAATCGCGGGCGGGTTTGCAGGCAAAGCAAAAGGGAAAAAATTGTCGCGAAATCGCGACGTGTCATTTTTTCGCGGCTTGTCGCGAAATCGCGGTGCTGCATGAAGGTGAAGCAGAAGGCTCGTTGTTGTCGCGATTTCGCGACTTGTCACCTTTTCGCGACCTGTCGCGAAATCGCGGATTTTTTGGCTTTGGATACTGCTGGATGTTTTTTGTCGCATTTTCGCGACATGTCGCATTTTCGCGACTTGTCGCGAAATCGCGGTGTTGCTGAAAAGCGTAGCGCTTGGCCGGTTGCTGTCGCAATTTCGTGACTTGTCTCGTTTTCGTGACTTGTCACGAAATCGCGGAGGTGGGGGTTATTGGTGACAGGTGGCTATGGTGCGCCCTTTTGTTTTCTTATCCATAACAGCTCTGTGCTGATTATTGTAAAAGGTTTTGGGTCAACCTAGGAAACCCGTTTGCAATGAAATTGATCCTTAATTACCAAAAAAAAAAATCAAAGATAAAATAATCGATGATGATCCATGGTTTTTGATATCTTATATTTGATTACAATTACCTTATATTATTTCTTTGGTCATTTTGTTGAGAGTGGGATGAAATGACAAGCCAATCATTTTGAGATGTGATCTACTCAATATGAAAGGAATTTTATCATGATTTCGTCTTCATTCAAAAATCAAAGATAAAATAATAGATGATGATCCATGGTTTTTGATATCTTATATTTGATTACAATTACCTTATACTATTTCTTTGGTCATTTTGTTGAGAGTGGGATGAAATGACAAGCCAATCATTTTGAGATGTGATCTACTCAATAATGATCATGTAAAGTTATTTGGTTTTTTATCTATGTTCCACAAACCTTAATTTTTTCTAAATACTTATATTGTGTTGAGGTGAAGCAATGTTTGAAGTTTTATATAGTATAGGTTTTCTAAAAAGATAAAATACCTAAAGAGACAAATGAAGGCATGGAATATTTAAATCTTTTAGTAATGTATTTAAAAGAAAAAATAAATTAAATACGAGATCGATGATTTACAAAATATTGTAGAAATAAATAAAGTAGACCAACATACATGTTCTTAAACAAAAATAATTACTTTTTTATTATCATAGTATAAATAGACAAGGAAGAGCCATATTGGGACAAAGGGAGAGATGTTTTAGAAAGGTGATATAAATACCAATTTTCTATACTACTACCTATTGAGATATGAGATTAACATTACATGCAAACAACCACAATATTTACAAGGTGAACATACAAAACTTGAACACAAGATATTTCAACTCACAATATTATTCATTAATATTCATAAAGTATTTTCATACAAATCATAAAGTATTTGCATATAAATCTTTGAATCTACTGTACACTTTGTTAGTCATAGCTTACTTACAAATTGCATATTTAAAGTAGATATATGTCTCTTCACCTTTTAGAGACTCTTTAATTCTTGCAGCTCTTGGAAAATTACCTTCAATTGTCTTTTCATCTCCTTGTATTTTCTCACAGGAGATTTTTCTCATATTGGAAAAATATACATTTATCTCCTAATAATATCAAATGATTGTATAAGTAGAATGATTATTCCAAATAATATAATAACATCTAACACTCACCATATTACACTATTTGGTAAAAAGATCATTACACCCTTTGCATTCATAAGTGGTATATTAAAACTATTCTCTAGATCTAGTTTTGGCTTTGGCTATAGATCTCACTATTTAAATCTAGCTCTATCATTGTAATTTATTGGTTGGATTTTACTTTGTTGTCTTTAGCACCTATGACTCTAGCTTAGCTAAATCTATGTAACCTCCACTAGGTCTACCTCTAGGAAGGTCAATAGCTTTAGGTCTTTACCTCAAGGTCATCAGTACCTCGAGGTTACCTCTAGGTATCCACCTATGGTTCACCTTTGGGATCTCTTCTTTAGGGTCACCTCTTGACTAATATTACCTCTAGGTTACCTCTTGTGTTTCCACTCAACCAATATTATCTTTAAATCATCTCTCTAGGTGGCCACTCGGTTAATATTACCTCTAGGTTAGCCACTAGAATAGTCATTCAGTCATCACGTTTCGAAAATCACCATTGAACTATAATATTGAAATCATCGACATACTTGGTGTCTTCCACATAAGCATTCCTTATCATTTCAAATCTTTAAAAATAATCTTGTACATGCTCTTATTATTGCAGGTCACAATATTTTGATACTAAAAGCATTTATTTCAAGTTTCTCAACACTAAGTTATCACATATCCACTTCTTCTATAATGACTACAACAACCTACACTAGAAACTGCTACACATGACTCCTCAAACTTTATTTTTATTTTCATTTGTCTCACATTTAGTTTCATAGCCACTTCTCACAATTTTAGTGACATTGCTTTATGTTTATTTTATATTTTTTTCTTTTGCAAATGATTCATTTTCTATAAATTTGGTATAATACCTTCCTTCTTAACTTGTATATCCAAGGCCATCATAATTTGGCCTTATGTATGGTATTATGGGCTCTCTCACACCTTACCCATTTCTTTCCAAATCATATACTATTATTCTCAACCACTTTAAAAAAAATTATTTTTTTAATCTTTTCAAAATTCCCAAATTTTGCATCACCTCTCTGATTTATATTACCATTTTTACAATGATATTCCACACAATTTGAAGTGTTATCATCACTATCTCAGTATCATTTATAATCATAATCCATTCTAACAATATGACCTTTATCTTGACCACCACAAACACCTTTATCTCCATGAACAAATTGTAAAGCACTAGTATTACATGCTATATTTATCTCTTGAATTTGATCCCTTATATCACAACTCTCATCTGTTATCATGGGCCTCAAATCACAAGTATCACAACTCACATCTATTATTTATCAAAGATAACTAATTCACAAAACACATATTTTATCTTGGGCTTATTATTCAACTTCTCAATTATCTTAATTTGCTTTTGACATTGAACTTCTAGGATATCAAGGATGAAAAGTATCATATGCATGCTTCTTATTACATCTATAGATATGGTCAAACCATTTTGAAAGTATCCTTCACCAACCTTATCAATTATTGATTATAAATAAGATCTTAATTTTGAGAACTTTCCACCTTCATTATCTTTGGATGGCACAAAACTTTGATTTATTTCTTCTTTCTTGATTTGTTTACAAACCTCTTTATTCTTTGATTTGGATGCTTATTTGGCTTGTTTACTATCACCATGATTTCCTAATTTGGATACTTTTATTGCCATAATGGACACTTCCTTATCCATGAGGACTTTATGTGCTATTTCACAATCTGATTTTAATTTTGATTCACCCTATGCAATGTACCCTTATTGATTATTCCTTTCTTGGTATTGTCCTACTTGAATCTATCTTTGTCTTTGTGGATATAGTGACTAATTTGGTTGATATTGTTACCTTTGAGTAGATGATATGACATCTAAGGTAAGTAAACCATTTTTGAAAGATCTCGTAGCTTCACACTTCCTCTATTTTTCATTGACATTTTTTCTCCCCATTAATAACCTTAAATTTAAATGTCATTCCTTTCTCCAATATTTGTGATACTGAAAATAGGTTATTGGCTATCCCTAGTACATATAATACATTTTCTACTATATATTCTCTAATAGGTAGGCTTATTGAAACACTTCCTACTCTTGACCAGATAGCTATTATTATATGCAATTGTAATTGATTTTACTTTGTTTTGCTTCAAGAAAATAAAACCAATATATATCTCTAGTAATGTGTTTACTTGCTCCTAAATCAATATACCAACAATTACCTCTTAACTTTTCTATTGCATATATAATTTTTAACTTTTGTACTGAATTTGATATCTCGAATCTTTGTTGCTTCTTTTAAAATAATTTGATGGCTTGACCCATTTGGGACAATACATTATATCTATAAATAATTATGTCATGTCATTTTTGATAAAATTTCCTTTGCTTTTGAGGCCCTTTTTAAATAAAAAATAGATCTTTAAAAAAATTAGAATTTGTGAGAGATATGTTTGAGGTATACATGGTGAGGGTTCCTTATATCACCAAATGATCTTCTTTTTTATATACCACTAGTTCTATATACAAATACTTTCAATATAACCACCCTTTCGATATACCCATTAGTACGTAGAAGAAGCTTGTCCTTTCTACATACGTAGTTGTATGTAAGAGAGACCTCAAGGTATGTGAAAGAGATTGATACATAATACCAAGGTGATACATGAAAAGGATTCATTCTATCAAAACTTGCTTAAGGAGAAATCCTCATATGTGGGCATAACTTCCCTATATACTTATATTTTTTAATTTTAGGATTTAATTCTAACAATATAAATAAATTGATAGGTTAAAGGGTCTAGCCCATTGGTCAAAGTACTCCCTTGGGAGGGTGGATACTATGGTTTGAATCCCTCTGACCTTGTAGAACTGGAGGTCATGTCATGTCAGTATCGTTGACTATGTTAAAAAGCTTATCCAACACAACTAGAGGTTATAGTGGCAATAAGGAGGAATATTGAAACCCATGATGAGGCGATTATAAAATGTAATGAGTTATCGATTCCTCTAGTATACACAAAAAATAAAAATAAACAAATTGCTAAAAAATGGAGTGGAGCAATATATTATAAATATGTGACCGTATTTCTCCTTAATGATTTATAGGGTTAATGTCAAGACATTGTTGTGGTATCTTTATTAGGAATTAAACCTAGTAACTTCTCATGACAACATTACCTATAAACATGAGTCAAAGGCATCATTTATACTGAATGTTGCAATTGTGCAAAGCATATGGTTTTTGATTTTGTGTAAAATATTTTTATTTTGATGCAATTTTATTTTAACAAATAATGTGTTGATTATTGTTGAAAATACATCTTACTACATGTAGTTACAATTTTACAAATATGTTTACAAAAATAATAACCCTCTAAACTTCAAAATTTATAAAAACTTTGATGTGCACTCTCTTAAAAAAATGCTCGCTTCAATGAAATGCCCCTAAAAAAACTTCTAAACTCTCTTTTAAAATGCATACATAGAAATTTTGTTGATGCGAGCATCAAACCAATTCAAAGAATGGTTCATGAACTATTTAATTAACCACTAGAATAAAATAAAAAAAATTCAAATGGGAAGACGAAAAGGGAGAAACAAGAAAAAAATGGAAGTGGAAATGAAAGGATGGTGGATGCAAAAAAAATTGAAAAATGGATAGAAGAAGGAAGAGATAACATCAGGGCTGATTAGAAAGACATGTATGTAGAGAGGAGAAGGTAGAGAGAGATCCTATGGTTGATAATATTCTTGTAATAGCATGTAGGATTTTTTGATTAGTACAATTGTATTTTTTAGAATCATTTTGTTTGCATGAATGGTGAATGTATATTGTTTGAATCGTGTATTGGAAAACCTAGTGAGTGTGTAGGTCTATAGATTTGTGGAATAATAGAAGGTAATCACCTAGAATTCTATGATTAGAATTGAAATTGAGTACCGGGTTGAGAGGATTTAGGAATTTCCAAAGGAGGTGCTACCTAATTAATTGTTGTCTTATGAGATCTTACTATTTTATTCCTATTACTTTTGTAAGGACGTTGCCATCACAAGGAGTAAAACATTGTTGTCACAAGAAGCAGTCGTACAAGGAATGAAAGTGCTACTATTCAATTGAGTTAAAAAGTAAAATGTGATGTCGTATAATTATACCTACCATATAGTCAAAACAAAAATTTGACTGAACCTATCATACAATCAAACCTATCATACAATTGTACCCATCATACAATCAAACCTTCCATACAATCAAACATGTTGTACAAGAACTATATGTATATCATTTTAAAGGAGTGTTGTCTTGTGCAATAAAGAAATTCCATCATATAAGACTATTGTTTTAAGATATTGTTGTCATAGGATTTTACTTGTTGATTGCATGTGTGATTATCATATGTCTTAAATATAGGAAACTTATGTTGCTAGAGAAGGTCATCCATAAGAGGAATCCCTTCTCTCTTCTATATATTTTGGTATTTGGGTAGGTTTAATTTATAAATTATATTGAAGGAGAGATGACACAATGAGGAAGAAAAAAATATATGGTTTGGGATCTTGATCTATGGATATAGAAAAAATGTTGAGAGGAATCACCGTAGGCTAGACATGATCAAGACTACCCAAAGGAGAGGTATTCATCTAAAGGATATTAGTGAAAGTGAAGAGGAGAAAATTGGTCATGAAAAACCTTAAGATGAAGAGCAAGGGGAATAGTCAAAGCAATGATTGATTTGGAAAATCTCACTTATGAGAGATAAGACTATGATGGATACTCCCAATTCTAATGGATGTTTAAACCTATAAGATTCAATTGACTGGATAACATACATGGAGAGATTCTTCAATTATAAATCTATGGGGGATCCAAAGTAGGCCAAATTTGTGTGTACTCAATTGAAGAGACATGCATTAATTTGGGAGGATCATGACCAAAC
Organism: Wollemia nobilis; assembly: GCA_028583015.1. Lineage (NCBI taxonomy): Eukaryota > Viridiplantae > Streptophyta > Pinopsida > Araucariales > Araucariaceae > Wollemia > Wollemia nobilis. Next base: position 19,728,333 of record JAQPPZ010000513.1, read on the forward strand.
CGATATATAATGAAAGGGAAAAGATTAAATCTAAACTTGGGAAAAGTTTGTGTCCAAGTTGAAATATAATTTACCTACGAATTACCAAATTGGTTTGTTTAGGAGACTCCAAAAATTCAATCAAAAGGATTTGGGAGTGAAAAAGTATGTGAATGAGTTCTATAATTGACCATAAGGGATGGTCCTATTGAAGATGAAAAGGAAAAGGTGGTAAGATACATAAATAGATTAAGATTATCCATACAAGATGATATTGGTATGATTCAAATCAAAACTATTGAAGAGGCATATCAGTATGCATTCAAGGTAGAGGAAAAGTCATTATGTAGGCAATAAAATAATGTGAGAGGAAGAGGATAGTCTTCTCATAGATGACAACAAAGTGATAGTGAAAGAGGATAGCAAAGGCAAGAGAGAGAAGCTAGTACATCTCATAATAATAGGGAAAATAGAGATTTCCCAAGAGGAAGAGGAAGTTATGGTAGAGGAAAGGGTAGAGGATTCCCAAAAAATTGTTATATTTATGGATAAGTTGGCCATCACACATATGAATATCCTCAAAAACAATAAACTAATGGGCATAGAAAGGAATATTTTAGTCATGTTACACAAGTAGAAGAAATTGTAGCCTCACTAGAGAACATGAAGGAACCATCACAAGGAGAACCCCTTATGATGAAAAGGGTATTGTTGAAACCAGCAAAGGAAGTGCTTGAATCTAAGCAAAGGAATATCCTATTTAGGAAAATTTACAAATTAGGAGGAAATTATTGTAAGATTATTATGAAAAATGAAAGCACCGACAATTTAGTATCGATAGAGATGGTAGAAAAACTTGGGTTGAAGAAGATTAAACACCCAAATCTATATAAGGTCTCATTGTTGTAAAAGGGGCATCAAATTTTGGTGAATGAACAATGTATGGTAGAATTCCAAATTGGTTCTTGTAGAGAAGATATCATATTCATTTTTATGCCTATGGATGCTTGACATATATTATTGGGAAGACGATGGTAGTATGATAGAAAGGTAGTGTTTGATGGTAGGTTGAACACCTACACTTTTGAGAAATATGGAAAAAAATACATATTAATTCCATTGAAGGAAAAAGTAAAAGGGGTGTGCACCAGTTCTAAAGTTTGCCTAATCTCTAAAAAATAATTCTTGAAGGATATGAAGAAAGGGAGAGCATGTTTTACTTATATTGCTAAACCCATGGAAGATGGGACAAGGGATAATATGGATGACATTCCACCTTAAGTGAAAGATTTTTTAGAAGAATATGATGAGATTATTTTAGAAGAGTTACCCAATAAGTTACTATGAGGAGTATTAGTCATAAAATAGACTTCATACTTGGCTCATGTTTTCCAAATAAGATAACTTATAAGATGACACCTACGAAAAATAAAGAATTAAAGAGACAATTCTAAGCTATTGGACAAGGTGCTAATTAGGGAAATTTTGATCCCATGTGCAATACCAGTTGTACTAGCATTCAAGAAAGGAGGAAAGTGGTGTATGTGTATGAACTCTCGATCAAAAAATAAGATCACCATAAAGTATAGGTTTTTATTATCTTATATGGATGACTTGATGGATTTTTTAAGTAGAGCAAAATAATTCACCAAGATTGATTTGAAGAGTTGTTACCTTCAAATTTAAATCAAAGAAGGAGATTGTAGGCCCAAAATGGCCACATCCTTAGAAAAATTTTAAAAAATATTTTCTAAGGCATGAAGATGCTCCCAACCGCTAAATATATAGTGTATTTCAGAGTGGCCCAACGCAAGATGCTCCAATCCGCTCAAAACTTAGTTCTTTTTTGTAGCATAAGCAAAGTGTTCCACATCGCTCAGTACTTAGTGTATTTTGCAACGACCTAGCTTAGATATTCCAATCCACAGTTAAACTAAGTCAAAATGACGTCAGCATCTTCCAAAGAGATAATTTGCGCACATTGCCCCATCCCATGCACTAAAGTGACTAAGTGTTGGAAATGTTCCATTATGTTGAGTTCCACGACTATTCGGGATCGGATTGGTGGCATGCTCTACGTCGCTGAGTGGATTGGCGACTATCTTAATTTGCTTTTGACATTACACTTCTAGGATATCAAGGGTGAAAAGTATCATATACATGCTTCTTATTACATCTATAGATATGATTAAACCATCTGGAAAGTATCCTTCACCAACCTTATCAAGTATTGATTATAAATAAGATCTTAATTTTGAGAACTTGCCACCTTCATTATCTTTGGATGGCACAAAACTTTGATTTATTTCTTCTTTCTTGATTTGTTTACAAACCTCTTTATTATTTGATTTGGATGCTTCTTTGGCTTGTTTACTATCACCATGATTTCCTAATTTGGATACTTTTATTGCCATAATGGATACTTCCTTATCCATGAGGACTTTATGTGCTATTTCACAATCTGATTTTAATTTTGATTCACCCTATGCAATGTACCCTTATTGATTATTCTTTTTTTGATATTGTCCTACTTGAATTTATCCTTGTATTTATGGACACAATGACTAATTTTGTTGATATTGTTGCCTTTGAGTAGGTGATATGACATCTGAGGTAAATAAACCATTTTTGAAAGATCTAATAGCTTCACACTTTCCCTATTTTTTTTTTATATTTTTTCTCCCCATTAATAACCTTAAATTTAAATGTCATTCATTTATCCAATATTTGTGATACTGAAAATAGGTTATTGGCTATCCCTAGTACATATAATACAATTTCTATTATATATTCTCTAAAAGGTAGGCTTATTGAAACACTTCCTACTCCTGACCTGATAGCTTTTATCATATGCAATTGTAATTGGTTTTACTTTGTTTTACTTCAAGAAAATCGAACCAATGTATATCTCTACTCGTGTGTTTACTTGCTCCTATACACATATACCAACAATTACCTCTTAAATTTTCTATTACATATATCATTTCTAACTTTTGTATTGAATTTGATTTCTCGAATCTTTGTTGCTTCTTTTAAAATAATTCGATGGCTTGACCCACTTGGGATGATACATTGTATCTATAAATACTTATTTCATGTCCTTTTTGATAAAATTTCCTTTGCTTTTGAGGCCATTTTTAAACAAAATTAGATCTTTAAACAAATGAGATCTTGTGAGAGATGTTTTTGAGGTAGACATGGTGAGGGTTCCTTATATCACCAAATGGTTCCCTTTTTTATATACCACTAGTTCTATATACAAATCCTTTCAATATAACCACCCTTTTGATATACCCATTAGTACGCGATAAAAGCTAGTCCTCTTTACATATGTAGTTGTATGTAAGAGAGACCTTAAGGTATGGTGATACAAGAAAATGATTTGTTCTATCAAAGACACCTGCTTAAGGAGAAATCCTCGTGTGTGGGTGTAGCTTCCCTATATACTTAGATTTTTTAATTTTAAGATTTATGTCTAAAAATAAAAATAAATTGATAGGTTAGAGAGCCCATTCCATTGGTAAAATTACTCCCTTGGGAGGGTAGAGACTATGGTTTGAATCCATCTAACCTCGTAGAACTAGAGGTCTTGTCACGCCAGTGCCACTAACTATGTTAAAAATTTTACCCAGTGCAACCAAAGGTTAGAGTGGCAACAAGGAGCAAGATTCGAACCTATGATGAGGCAATGATAAAATATAATGAGTTATAGATTCCTCTAGTATACACAAAAAAAAAAAACAAATTGCTAAAATATGGAGTGGAAAAATATATTTATAAACATGTGATTGTATTTCTCCCTAATGATTTATTGGGTTGATGCCAAGACATTGTTGTGGTATCTATATTAGAAATTAAACATAGTAACTTGTCATGACAAAATTACCTATAAACATGAGTCGAAGGCATCATTTCTATTGAGTGTTGCAATTGTGCAAAGCATATGTTTTTTTTTTGTATGATGTTTTTGTTTTTATGTAATTATTTTCTAACTACTAATATGTTGGTCATTGTTGAAAATACATCTTACTACATGTAGTTACAATTTTACAAAGATTTTTACAAAAATAATGACCCTCTAGACTTCAAAAATTATAAAAACATTGATGTGCACTTTCTCTTTAAAAAATGCTCACTTCAATAAAATACCCCTAAACAAACTTATAAATTCTCTTTTAAAAATGTGTACTTAAAAATTTTGTTGATGCGGGCATCAAACCATTTCAAATAATAGTTCATGAATTATTTCATTAACCACTAGAAGAAAATAAATAATTCAAATGGGAAGACTAATAGGGAGGAACAAGGGAAAAATGGAAGTGGAAACGAAAGGATGGTGGATTGAGAAAATTTTGAAAAATGGATAGAGAAAGGAAGAGATAGCATTGGGGTTGAATAGAAAGATATGTATGTAGAGAGGAGAGGGTAGAAAGAGGTCATATGGTTGATAATATTCTTGTAATAGCATGTAGAATTTTTTTACTAATACAATTATATTCTTTTTAAAAATCATGTAGTTTGCATGAATGGTGAATGTATATTGTTTGAATAATGTATTGGAAAATCTAGTGAGTGTGTACGTCTATAGATTTGTGGAAGAATAGAAGGTCATTGCCTAGAATATGATTATTAGACTTAGAAATTGAGTATTGGATTGAGAGGATTTAGGAATTGCCAAAGGAGGTTCTACCTAATTAATTTTTTTCTTATGAGATCTTACTATTTTTTTCCTATTGCCTTTGCAAGGATATCTTCATCATAAGGAGTAAAACATTGTTGTCACAAGAAGCAGTTATACAAGGAATGAAAGTGATATTATTAAATTGAGTTAAAAAGTAAAATGTGGTTGCATACGATTATACCCACCATATGGTTAAAATAAAAATTTGACTGAACCTATCATACAATGAAACCTATCATACAACTGTACCCATCGTATAATCAAACCTTCCATACAATCAAACATGTTGTACAAGGACTACATGTATACCATTTTAAAGGAGTGTTGTCTTGTACAATAAATAAATTCCATCATATAGGACTATTGTATTAAGACATTGTTGTCATAGGATTTTTCTTGTTGATTGCATGTGTGATTATCGTATGTCTTGAAGATAGTAAACTTGTGTTGCTAGAGAAGGCCATCCATAGGAGGACTTCATTCTCTCTTCTACATCTTTTGGTATTTGGGTAGGTTTAATCTATAAACTATGTTGAAGGGAAGATGACATAATCAAGAAGAAAAACACCACATGGTTTGGGACCTTGACCCATGGATATAGCAAAATTGTTGATAGCAATCACCACATGCTAGATGTGATTGAGACTACCCAAAGGAGAGGTATTCATCTCAAGGAGATTAGTGATAGTGAAGAGGAGAAAATTGGTCATGAAAAACCTTAAGATGAAGAGTAAGGGGAAGAATCAAAGCAATGATTGATTTAAAAATCTCACTTATGGGAGATAAGCCTATGATGGATACTCTCAATTTTAATGAATGTTTAAACCTGGAAGATCGATTGATTGGATAACATACATGGAGAGATTATTCAATTATGAATCTATGGGGGATCCAAAGTAGATCAAATTTGTGTGTACTTGATTGAATAGACATGCATCAATTTGGTGGGATCATGTCCAAACCGAGAGATAACAAAAGAGAAAAGATTAAATCTAAATTTGAAAAAAGTTTGTGTCCAAGTTGAAATCTAATTTTTTACCTACGAATTATCAAATCATATTGTTTAGGAGACACCAAAAACTCAATAAAAAGGAGGTGGGAGTGAAAGAGTATATGAAGGAGTTCTATAAATTAACCATAAGGGGTGGTCCTATTGAAGATGACAAGGAAAAAGTGGTAAGATATATAAATAGATTAAGATTATCCATATAAGATGAGATTGGTATGATTTGAATCAAAACTACTAAAGAGGTATATCAGTATGCACTCATGGTAGAGGAAAAGTCATTATGTAGGCAAAAAAATAATGTGAGAGGAAGAGGACAGTCTTCTCATGGAAGACAACAGATTGATAGTGGAAGAGGATAGCAAAGGCAAAAGGGAGAAGCTAGTACTTCTTAGAATGATAGGAAAAACAAAAATTTCCCAAGAGGAAGAGGAAGTTATGGTATATGAAAGGGTATAGGATTCCCAAAAAATTGTTATATTTGTGGAGAAGTTGGCCATCATGCATATGAATACCCTCAAACACAACAAACTAATGGGTATGGAAAGGAATCTCGTAGCCATGTTATAAAACTAGATGAATAAATTGTAGCCTCACTAGAGCACATGAAGAATCCATCACAAGGAGAACCCCTTATGATGAAAAGAGTATTGTTGAAACCAATAAAGGAAGTGCCTGAATTTAAGCAAAGGAATATCCTATTTAGAATAATTTGTAAATTGAGGCAAATGTTGTAAGGTGATTATGAACAACAAAAGCATTGGAAATTTAGTATCGATAGAGATGGTAGAAAACTTGGGTTGAAGAAGATTAAATACCCAAATCTATATAAGGTTTCATGGTTGCAAAAGGGACATCAAATTTTGGTGAATGAACAATGTATGGTAGACTTACAAATTGGTTTTTATAGAGATAATATCCTTTTTATTTTTATGCCTATGTATGCTTGTCATGTATTATTGGGAAGACGATGGTAGTATGATATAAAGGTAGTGCATGATGGTAGGTTGAACACCTACACTTTTGGTAAAGATGGAAAAAAATACATATTAATTCCATTGAAGGAAAAAGTAAAAGAGATGCACACCAGTTCTAAAGTTTACCTAATCTTTGAAAAATAATTCTTGAAGGATATGAAGAAAGGAGAAGCATGTTTTACTTTCATTGCTAAATCCATGGAAGATGAGACAATGGATAAGATGGATGGCATTCCACATAAAGTGAAATATTTTTTAGAAGAATATGATGAGATTCATTTAGAAGAATTACCCAATAAATTACCACCTATGAGGAGTATTAGTCATAAAATAGACCATACTTGGCTCAAATTTTCCAAATAAGGTAGCTTATAGGATGACATCTATGGAAAATTTTTTTAAAAGAAGTCCAAGAGCTATTGGACAAGGGGATAATTAGGGAAAGTTTGATCCCATGTGCAGTACCAGTTATACTATCATCCACGAAAGGAGGAGAGTGGTGTATGTGAACAAACTCTTGATCAATAAATAATATCACCATAAAGTATAGGTTTTAATTACCTCATATGGATGACTTGATGGATTGTTTAAGTGGAGCAGAATAATTCACCAAGATTAATTTGAAGAGTGGTTACCTTCAATTTCAAATCAAAGAAAGAGGTGAGTGGAAGACTATATTTAAAACTAAAGATGGATTACATGAATGACTAATTATGTTATTTGAATTGACAAATATACCTAGTACTATTATGAGGTGGATGAATGGAGTTTTGCACCCTTTTCTTGGTAAGATTGTGGTTGTTTACTTGGATGACATTTTGGTATTTAGAAAGAGGAAGGAAGAGAACCTAATGCATCCAAGGTTAGATTTGCAAATGTTGGAGGAACAATTGCTAATCAATTTGAAAAAATATTTTTACGAAGAAGAAATTGGTATAGTTGTGTTTTGTTAAATCTAAGGATGGTTTATAGATGGAACCATAAAAAATAAAGGCTATTGTGGAGTGATTGTCACTAGGGAGTATGTTTGAAGCCAAAATGTTTCATGGTTTGGGAATTTTTTATAGAAATTTCATCAATAATTTTAGTGAAATTTGTGCTTAAATCACGAAAACAATGAAAGGAGATATACATGAATTGAAAGGGACAAACACAATAGAAAGGATATTTCAAAACTTGAAGGAGAAAGTCATAGAGCAACTAGTTTTGGCATTGTCATACTTTAACAAAGTTTTCCAAATGGATTGTAATGCTAGGGGGACAACCATAGGAGGAGTTTTGAGTCAAGAAGGTAGATCTATTACTTACTTCAATGAGAAGTTGAATGAGACAAAGACAAAATATTTAGTTTATGATCACGAGCTTTATACCATATTTATACCATAGTACAAGAACTCAAGAAGTGGAGACATTATCTATTAACAAATAAATTTGTATTGTTTATGGACCATCATGCTTTACAATTCATTAATAGTTAAGGCAAGTTGAACCAAAGACATGAAATTGATGGAATATATTCAAAGTTATTTATTTTAAAGCATACAAGTGGTAGTTTGAATAAGGTAGTTGATGCTTTGAGTAGAAGAAAATTGTTGATGAATGCAATGAAGATTGAAGTGGTAGGTTTTGATGCTATGAAAGAGCTCTATGTTGATGATTTAGAATTCAAGGAAGCATGAGTAGCTTGTATTGATCCTACTACAAGAGACAAAATGCTATGGCTAGATTATTTTATCCAAGAGGTATTATTGTTCAAAGGATAACAATTATGAATACCACAAAGTTCAATGAGGGAGAACCTAATAAGAGAAAAACATAGTGGAGGACTAGCTAGATATTTTGGAATAGATAAAACTTTGAAACAACTTTGTGAAAGCTATTATTGGCCAAAAATAAGCATAAATGTGTGAATATTTGTAGATTCTTCAAGTTTGTCAACATGGAAAAGAAAAGAGTTAGAATATTGGGTTATCAACCATTAACAATACCAAAAAGACCAAGGGAGGAAATATGTATGGACTTTGTCCTAGGATTACCTAAAAAATAAAAAGAGAATGGTTCAATTTTTGTTGTTGTAGATAGATTTTTGAAGATGACACATTTTATACCTTGCAAAAAATGAATGATGCTACTCATATTGTTGATTTGTTCTTTTGAGAAGTTGTAAGACTACATGAATTATTGAAAATCATTTTGTTGGATAGAGATGCAAAGTTTGTAGGTCATTTTTGACATACCTTGTGGAAGAAGTTGGGTACCAAATTGAGCTTTAGTTCAGCTTATCACCTGCAAACATATGGAAAACCAAAGTAGTGAATCAAAGCCTCAAGAATTTGCTATAGTTTCTAGTTGGAAAAAATCTAAAATTATCAGATACCATATTGACATAGGTAGAATCTATATATAACATTTCAATAAATAAAAGTACAACCAAGAGTCCATTTAAAATTGTGTATAGAATTTTTCCAAGAGGAGTGGATGTTGTAGAGTACATATGATTTATTGAAACTTAGTACTATGGCAAAAGAAATTGTTGAATATATGCAAGTTTTATATCGAGGATTGAAGGCTGAAATGGAAAAGAATATTATAAGCTACAAGCAACATGTTGCCCTAAAGTGTCGAATACAAGAATTCTACGTTGAGAATTTATTTTAATCATATTTGTGAAAGGAAAGAATCATAAAGGACACTTATAACAAGCCCAATTGGAAGAATATTGAACCTTGTAAGGACTTGAAAAAGTTTACAATAAATGCTTATGACATTGAACTCTCAGAAGGCATAGACATCTCACCAATATTTCATGCGGTAAATTTGTATTTGTATTATGATACGTCTATGAAGAATGCCAAAGATATCACATCAAATTCTCCTTTTGGGGTTGAGTATTTTGTTGCTTGCATGATTCCTGTTGGACAATTGGTGCATATGGAGGATGAGCTTCTTTCTTTTGAACTGGGACATTTGAAGGTTTCGAATCATTCACATTCAGGCCCTTCTCCACCAAGGAGGAATCAAAGCATGATCGGATGTTCGGGCATCTCTTCTTCAAGTGGCCATATTGCTAACAACCATAACATCTTAGGGAGAAGTTTTCATATTCAATATTTTGGAGCCATTCCCCTTTGCTCGAGGAGATAGTAATGGATTGAGGCCTAGGAATTGAAACATCCATCCAAACAACCAATCTTGCTTTACTCATATTAATTTTACTAGACAAATTTTCCTCAGTTTGGGCATCCATATACTAGAATGAACCAATGGTATAATTGATTTTGGTAAATATCTTCTCTCCCCAAAACTCCATAGGGAGAGCATAAAGATTCATCCAGACTGGAAAGCAATTAACTTCTTCTGTAAAGGGGTTGAAATTAGGAGTCCAAGGTCTTATATAGACACCCCCTTTGTACGAAAAACCAATTATATCTATAAATCTATTACCTTATAATTATCAGCTAAATCAGAAAAGGAAACATAAAAGAAACTTTTGGGTAGGAGAGTTACTTGGAAATCTGAACTCCACCAATATTTAATGTATCCTTTGAGCTCCTCCAGGCCTGGTCTTTTGCCTTTGAGTTTGCAAATAATTGTTTGGACTTCATGATCAATCAAATCCAACCCAAATTCATCCTCTGAAATCTTGATAGAGGGCATGGGTTCATCCACCTACGAACCCAAAGATCCTTGAGAAATATTTCTTCTGACCGAAGAGGCTTTCTCACATATTGAAGAGACGGTTTGCGAACAACCCTCTTGACTGCACCTAGGGTTTGCATCTCTTTTGTGAATATTGTACCCAAATTTATTGCTTTGTTCCATCGCTTGACTGCACCTAGGGTTTGCATCTCTTTTGTGAATATTGTACCCAAATTTATCACTTTGTTCCATTGCTTGATTGCACCTAGGGTTTACACCCCTTTCACAAAGAGAAGTGTTATCGTCGTTGTTGGCGCTTTGGTTCCCCATGGGCTTCATACTCGCCTGCCTCCACATCGTTTTGGAAGCCCAGTTGCCCATGTCCATCCTCACCACAGCCTCCGCGCTCATCGTTGTGCGCTCGTCGCAGCCTCCGCGCTCGTTGTCGTGCGCTTGCCGCAGCCTCCGCGCTCGTTGTCGTGCGCTTGCCTCAGCCTCCGCGCTCGTTGTCGTGCCCTCGCCGTAGCCTCCGCGCTCGTTGTCGTGTGCTCGTCGCAACCTCCGCGCTTGTTGTCGTGCGCTTGCCGCAGCCTCCATGCTCGCCCATTTTTTTGTGTGTTTTTGTTGTTTTTCATCTTTTTGTTTTTTTTAAGTGTTTGTGTGTTGTTTTTATGGTTTTCTTATGTGTTTTGTGTTTTGTTGTTTTTTTTTATTTAATTAATTTATTAATTTATTTTTTGTTTTGTGTGTGTTTTTTTTTATGAAAAAAGCAAATTCATATTAAATTAAGATAAAAGCCTTTACAATAAAAAAAAAGTGGGTGGGTTAACACACCCCATGGGGAATCAAACTAACCCTCATTGACAAGGGTTAGTAAACAAAGTCGCCAACAAAACACAAGTTTACCAATCATGATCATTGATGATCATTACATCAAAGAAACCATATCATATGGAGTAATGTGCCCTGATGTGTTGTCCTATATAAACTGCTAGTGATTATGGGATGAGAATCCACCCCTCTGCATTGTGATTAAGGCCTTCAGTACTCGCGTCGCTCCAACCAACAATTGGCCCAAGTGAAACTAGTTGAACATCATCCCACCCCCATCTTGGTGAGATGAACATGCAATGTCAACATTAGGTTGCTTCTTGACTGGTGAGGGCTGGGACGAGTGTCTGTCTGCGAGAGCACTTCTTACATAAGACGGAGGTCGACAGTGAGAGCAAGATTGAAAACGCTCTTGAGAAGAGCGCTCTGGGGGGATCTGATTGACTATACACGGAGCATTAGAAGGTGTGCCAGAAGAACTTGTAGATGATCCAACTCCATAGCAACTTTGTTGGCTTGAGTATATATATGTAGCCACATGTCATTAAAAACTTCTAATTTGTCAATATGAGTAAATGTGACAGAAGGTGTATACTGTTTAAAAACAATTCTGCTACAGGCCTTCCAAATATGAAAGAGCAGGCTAATCTTGAAAACCTGCCACACTTCAAAAAACGAGAGAGACAGAGTAAAAGGGTCCCCAAGAAGAGCTTGGGGCCAAAAAACTCTTACAGCTGTAAATGGGGAAAAAAGAAAAGAACCCATTCCCAAGCTTACCTAGATCTTATGCAATTCCAAAAGAGGTGAATACAAGACTCGGGAACACCACAACAAGGACATTTAGGATCAGGAATTTCAAGATACTTCAAATGTTCCCCCAAGGGAAGGCCTTGACACAACAAGTTCCATGCAAAAAAAGTTTGCTTGGACTTAACATTGTGTGTTTTTTTTTGTTCATTGGTTTGTTTGTCTTTGTTTTTAGATGTTGTTGTGTTTGTTTGTTATTGTTTTTGTTGTTTTAAGAATGTTCGTTGAATGTGCCGAAGAGGGCAGGCCAAGTGCGAGCCTTGGACGTTTTTGGTGAAATATATACCCTTGCCTCTTGGGACTTACCTAAAAGTGACATCACATTTAAGAATGTTTTCAAAAAAAAAAAGTTTTAATCTCTCTAAGAAGTCAAAGGTTCAAACTACGATGTAAGGACAAGTTGAATGGCAACGACCAAGTGTTTGGAGGATAACTGCCCCAATTCAATGCCTAGTAGAGGAAGTCAAAGGTTCAAACTACGATGTAAGGACAAGTCGAATCGCAACGACCAAGTGTTTGCGGGATAACTGCCCCAGTTCAATGCCTAATAGAGTTGGGTAGTGTTTATGGGATAACTGCCCCAGTTCAATGCCTAATAAAGTTGGGTTCCGTTGACTTCGTCTAACCCAACAAACTAAAGTTTATAATAACAACATCAAACGATATCTTATATATTAATAAAAAATAATATTAAAACTAGCACCTACCTTTTACTCGTAAACATGTGATATTGAACTATACACCCTATGTCCGTCTCTAAAAATATCGGGTCCCGCCTGGAATTCCGTGTTATTAAACACAACAACGGAACTTAATCCTTTTTAAATATAGAAGCAAATTTAAAAAAAAAATCAAAATAAATGCTTCCACTTCAAATTTTATGTGTACAAATATAATACTCTGGCTCGCAAAGATAACCAAAACTCTCAGAAAAAGTAAACAGAAGGGTACGATGTGACCAAAAGTGTTGGGAAGCTTTTTATTTTCCCTACGTTGTCTCAAGTCTGTTAAGGTTTTGCAATGGAGGCGACGCAGTCTATGTGCACGGCTGCAGGGGGATCATCCCTGGCAGCTCGCGTGGCTCTGGCAGCCCTCGTCTCTGCTTCGTTCTATTGCCTTTGGAAATCCACGCGCCTCAAAACAACAAAATCCCTTACCCATCATCAAAAACAAGAAGAAAAATTACAGAAACCAAATCCCCAACCCTGCTGCAGGTCAAAGGTTCGAAACCCTGCAACTCAACCCAATGGCTGCTGCAAGTCCTCCTCGACCCAAAAACAAGAAAACTTAAATTCCGGCTGCTGCGGCGGTGGAGAGTCGCCGGGAAAAATCTTCTTTGCTTCTCAGACGGGAACTTCCAAAACCCTAGCCCACAGGCTCTCGAAGCTTCTGGAAGAAAATAGCATTAAAGTTGAGGTTATCGATCCGCGGTCATATGAGCCGGAGGACCTAGCGAAGGAGTCGTTGGTGATAATAATCGCCTCCACTTGGCAGGACGGGAGGTCTCCCGACAACGCGGCGTTCTTGGCGCAGTGGTTGGACGAGAGCTCCAAGGATTTCAGAGTCGGCTCAGGGCTTCTTTCCAAGTGTAAATTCGCCGTCTTCGGCGTTGGCAGCAGGTCATATGGGGCGACTTATAATTTAGCGGCTAGGGCATTTTTCAGTCAGTTGACGGGTCTCGGGGGGCTCGCGCTTCTTCCCGCGGGAGAGGGGGATCAGGACGACGGGAATATAGACGGAGATTTTAACGCTTGGTGCCGGAGGCTCGTGGAGTCTTTGCTATTGGAGAAACCGGTTGCCGGTGAAAATAATTTGGCGGAAGACGGGTTTTCCGACTATTTTAGCGGCGAAGATTCAGAGGAGGACAAGGAGGAGGACGCTTCTGGAGATGCGATTGTTGATTTGGAGGATATTGCTGGTAAAGCATCGTTTACCGCCGCTAAAAATGGCGTTAGCAGAAAGCAATTTGGGAAGGTTAATAAGGTTAGTAAGGATTTTAGTGGAGAGAAGCCGCTATCTTTGGAGGAAAATGGACCCAGGGCCATGGTCACTCCCGTGATTCGTGCAAGCTTGGAGAAGCAGGTACTTTATTTATTTGATTATTAATTGTTTCATTCCTTGTCTTACCTAAGAGAATAAGGACCAAAATCTTGCAAGCAGTAAAATTCTGAAAATACTTGGACTTGGGTGAACAGAAAACTCCCTTATTTAGCGCAAACACATTATTTTTGCAATTGATAATAGGACATTGAAACCCCACACTTTTTTTGGTAAGTAGTGTTTGTATTTACAGTGGGTTTTAACAAGGATCCCAAAACCTGATTACATAAGCAATGGGCCTAGGGCATCAATCCCTTGAAACTGAACACCAAAACAGAAATCCCGCCCAGCGGTAACAGTAAGCATGAAACAATCCCTCCCAGCGGGGAGTAGCCAAAAACCACCATCGAGAAGATCCCGCCCAGCAGGAAGCAAAGAAAAACCGTTACAATAAAATCCCGCCTCGCGGGAAGCAGTAAAAACCACCACAAACAGTCCCGCCTAGCGGGAAGCAGCAGGGAAATCCCGCCATCCGGGAAACCAGCAGAAAAGAAAGGATCCCGCCTCGCGGGAAAACCGACGGATTGGGCAAGAGAAAATTGGAATCGGGTAGTAAATCGGCTGGGAAAAAATTGGCAAAAAAATATCGGAATGGGCAAGAAATCGGGAAAAAATCGGAAAAAAAATCGGTAAAATAAAAACCCGAAGAAAACAGTTTTTAATTATTATTTTTTTTTTCATGCATATTACAATGAATTAACATTATGCAAATCAAATATTGCAATAAAAGTATCAATTCAAGTCAAGACATCATACAAGGCTCAAGCTTTAAGTACACATGAAAGTGACAAAAGTTCACAAAACACATCCTGTATTGCTTATAATATGAAAAAGTACAAATTACAAAATGTGTCAAGACTCAAAATGCCTCAATAGGCCCACTATCTATTGTCTTCCCTTGCCCATTGTCCTAACATTAGTCCTAGTCTCTGTTGTCCTAACAGCATCAATAACAACAGCAGCAATAACAACAATAACAGCAGCAATAATAGCAATAGAAGCAGCAATGGCAATAGCAGCAGCAATGGTAGATATTAGATAACAGTAAATACAGGTAGTTTTATATTAACAATGGCATTTACAGTTCAGCATTACAGTTTCAGCATTGCAATCTGCAACCTGCAAACCCTAGGCAGAATATCCTTCATGGCTGCATACAAGACTGGATTGCATCATGCCCTACGCACATATGCATCAACTCTCACATCATGAACATCATGAACATGACGGGCAACGCCCGTCGCCACCTGTGTCGGGGTCAAGGGGGCGGGATCCCCTTTGCGGGGTCAAGGGACAACGTCCCTTGCGGGGTCGAGGGGCAGCGCCCTTCGCGTGCTCCCCGAAACCTCAATGGCAAAACCACTGAAACCATCAATGTCTGAACTAAATTTTGCTCCTCAGCAACATTCTGGAAGCTGTTTTAATGTTTAAAAAATATTAGATAAGGTAGCAAGGTAGTAGAGAGTTTTTTGGTCTTTGCAAGAGGTCAGGAGAGGTAATTAAAAAAGACACTTGCTTTTTTCTATTTATCGGCCGCAACCTCTACCCACGCGGATGCGGACGATTTTTGGATGATTTTTTGAAAAAATCATCAAAAAATCGCCGGACTCGCGAGAAGTTGCTGAGTCACTCTTTTCGTGAATGACTTGTGATTTTGGCGATTTTTTGCCGATTTTCATAACAGAGCCCAAAAGCTTTCAGGTGAAATATCCTTTTTTTATAGCAAACAAAAGGGTTTTTTTAGTTTTATTTTATTTATTTTTTGAATGTTTTCTTTTTGTTTGTTGTTCCTAAAGCATGAAGGCCATTGTTTAGTTAACTTTTTCTTTCTTTTTCTCCTTTGGAAAATAGATGGATTCTTTGCATGAGGGCCATGGAAATGTCATTGGTAGCAATGAGGTGAATCCTTCAAGTTCAACTCCAAATCCACACCTAGGGATGGACCCAATGTGGAAGCATGGGCTTAAAGGAAACTTGTTGAATCAAGTTTTTCTTGTAAACATTGTGGCAAGGACATGTGAGGAAGCATCCATTGCCTAAAATATCATTGATTGGGCAACTATGGCATGATGTGGACCCCATCCCTAGAGTAAGACAATATGATAAAAAATGAGGTGAAAGCTTTGATGTGCAAAGGAGATTAAAAAAAATAGAGCACAAAAGGATGAGAGTTGTAGTTGGACATGGAGTAGGGCCTTGGGCCTCTTTTTATGGGGATGAGGCTGAATTGGAGGATGTTAATGTCGTTGTTGAAGAGTTTGTTCTTAGCTCTCGCATTCGGCAAGGGAGTGGAAGGAGTTTAAGTGTTGGCCAAGGTTTGGCACAAGACAAATAACCCTTCAAAATACAACATGGGGGAAGGAGAAGGCGAAGGAAATAAGAACAATGATGACTAATTTTTGGTATTTTTGCGAACAACCCCTATTGGGAAGCCCTGGTGAAGGCATTGAGCAAGGCTGGCAAAGGGGTCAAGCCACTTTCAACAAAAGATTTTTGTGGGCCATTAATGGAGAAGTTTGTCGTGAACACGTGTTCTTGTAGAAAAGCAAAAGGAAATGTGGAGGAGAAAGGGCTGCAACATTCTCTTTGATGGATGGACGGATGCGAGAACATGTATGCTCCTCAACTTTATAGTGGATTCAAGTGGATCTAGTTAGGAATTATTACATCATATTCCATGTGACAAAGAGTGTGGTATATGTTATAACCACCCATCACAAGGACTAGCATCCACCGAAGGTTAAGGGTAGTTGCAATATTAGTTAAAGGTTTGTTATGCCAAAATTGGGCATCCATTGTATTTAAATATCCATCTTCCATAATGCAAGATATTGAAGCGTCTAAGCATTAGCAGTACTAGTGGTATTAAAGTAGGTCTCGATGCCTCAATGAGGAAGAGAACTAGTCTCTTCCTCAAGCTTCGATGCAAAGAAGCGATAGAAAGCTCTTTGTTGAAAAAAAGGTGGTCTTAAGGTAAAAGAACCCTGCCAAAAGACCAACCTGCTAAGAAAGGTCTTAGGATAAAAGAATCCTGCCAAAGACCATAGTAGAAGTAGCAACGACTTAAAGATAAGAAAATCTTGCCAAGGATCAGCTTAAGACAAGTTTTATGCCATACAAATTTGCAAGGACAAATTGAAGGCAATCAAGGCATCATGACTGAACATTGGTAAGTAGAAGAGAGGCACCAAGGTAGCAAAGCAAAATCATCAAGAGAGCAAAGCCGACCTCAACAAGTTCTAGCACGAGGTACCTTTTCCCTTGCATTGTTCCAAAAAGAATTGGAACTAACCACCCATGAGGCACACATGAACGAAACCCATGAGGCACACATGAACGAAACCCATGAGGCACACATGAACGAACAAAAAGCATGGGTACAAAGCAATATTTTTTAACCTAAAATAGCACATTTCCAACGTCAAGGCATTTCTTGGATGATTCGTGATTTGCAGAATATAACATCGGACCTAGAGTTTTATATAGAACAAGCACTCAATAGGAGGAGACATAATCATCATCAAGAAGTCTTGCGTTGCTTAGTTACACTTTTTCCAAAGAAGAATTCAAGAAAAGAAATTCATTGACCGGTTTCAAATTCATCGGACACATAGTGCATATCGAAGTTGTCGCTGAAGGATAGTAGATTGTCACCCCTGTTCAAGGTGTGTTTTCAAGCTCAAGCAAATCGAAATTACAAGTCGACATTGAGAAACACCAACGACGAAAGAAGATGGGGTTCTTGTTTTTTGAACTTGAGATTAAAGCACCACGAAGTTGACTGGGACATCTTTCATGCAAAATCGGGATGACATGAGGTAAAATATGAGCCTAAATAAATCAACGACCAGATGAGCCGACACATTCAGATAATTTTTGAAGACCAGAATTTCAAGACGCCTTAAGATCACTCGGCTATCCTCATAAGTATATCCAAGTCAGGGGCATATAGAACAAAGAACATGAAGTATCGATTGCATTAATTTGTAAGAACCTTTGACCTCTCTGGTCAATTTGTTAGCAAATCATCACACTTACTTCTAGTGTAGAAGAAACATCCAAAAGCAAATAGTATAGCGCTCTGTTATCTTTAGGTTTCAACATGACTCAACTTTGTTAAATTAAGTGGCATTTAATATTTATTGACAAAGAGTAAAACGACGTAGCTCATCAAAACACGTAATGCGGGTCAAAACACATAATGAGATTGAAACGGGCACCATTCGTATTGCATCATCACCATGTAGTGGCATAAGAACAGCTTGGATATTATCCGTGTATTGCTTGGCAAGATTTGAACCTACGTCTCCGCCTTGAATGTTGAGGAATCTAACTGGTTGAGCTAATGCCATTTTATACAATTATAAATGTAAGTTAATAATAAGAAAATTTTCTTTTTTGTAGATTTACGGTGGGTGGATTATGGTTGAAAAACATCTAATCTAAGGAGGATGGCAATTTGCATCTTGAGTCAACCTTGTAGCGCTTTTGGGTGTGAGCACAATTGGTCTCCATTTAAGGTCGTACACACCAAGAAGCACAATAGGTTGACCTAAGAGCGCCTCAATGGCCTTGTCTTTGTATAGTACAATCTTTGGTTTGCACCAAACAAGTGGAGGCAAATAAATCCTACGAGGTGATTGACTTGGATAGCTAGATCCACTATTAGATTGGATTGTTAAAAGTCTATCGGATACCAAGTTTATTGCAGAGGACATCGAGGCACTAAAGGTGGAAGCGAAACATTTGGGAGGATTGGAGGAGATATACCATGATGAGCCAATACCCGAGGAGCCTCCAATTCGACCACCTACCCAAAGCCAAGTTCAACCTTCTAGTTCGAGGGGGTGGAGGGGAAAATAAAAGGCAGTTTAAAAATTGCTTTATATTTTGAAATTTTGAATTTGTATGATGTTTTTGTTTGGATTTTATGATCAAGAAATACAATTGTATTCTTTTCTATGAATATCCTATATAAAATCAGCTTTCTGGTTCTCCAATTGCTGTTTAAAATGTCTTTTTTAAGAAACTGAAATATTTTTTTGGTTATTTTTCTCAAGTTTTGCCTGAGTTTTCCCGAGTAGTTGATAAAATCTTGGTGTGCCGAGTTTATCCTGAGTTGTGGTTTTTCCAACTATGTTTCCTGCAATTTAGTCCTTGCATTTTGATGTATTTTCTAAATAATTTCCACAAAAGTTTCAGCATAAGGCTCTACTTTTTCATGGTAATTCAATCACCTCTAGCATCCCTTTAGGATTTTCTCCATACTTGTAAAAGAGACTTACACATGGACCTATTTTAGGTTGATTTATATGCAAATTCAGCTTCTAACAGAATTAGATCCATTTGCTTTGGATTTCCCCAGACCAAGCATAGCAAAACTTCAATTTACGACTTCAATTTGCCCATCTGTTTGGGAACGTGAACTACATTATATGTTACTACCCAATTTGTCCATTATGCTCGCCAAAAATGACTTTGGAATCCCTTATCTTTGTTACTTGTATAGGTCTTAGAAAATCATGTATGTGTATAATCTCTTTAAAAAACAAATCAACAGTGTCATTGGCATCATTAGTTTTCTTAGAAAAGGGTGCCATTTTGGAGAATTTCTGTGCAACCACAACAATTAAGTCAATGGCATAGGCTTAAAACAAAATCTATTGAAATATCTGCCCAAGGCCTATCTGGCACTGGTAAAGATTGATGCAGCCTACTATTCTCCTGCCTTCCCTGGCTTTCTAACAAATTTGGCAAGATTAATCAAATTTGTCAATATGTATCCCAAAATGTCTCCCTAACCCATCGGAATGTAACTCTGATTCAGTTTGATCTTCCTAGAACCATCAGGAATACATAATTGCAATGCCTTAGATATAAACCTATCATCCAACAATTATTCATGTTAAGACCCTTTGTATATGTCATTGAGTTGTACAGACTTCAGAGGATCATAAATCTGGTTGAGATATAGATCAGCTGCATACACTTTTTTCATGCCCTCAAATCCGATAACTTGATTGTTCATTGTGAAAAGTAGATGATAAAGCATCAACAACTACATTGGTTTTCCTACTTCTATGTTGCACATCAAAGGTATAGCTTTGCAAAAAGGAGACTCATTTGGCATGGTTGTGAGACTTCTTGGATTAAGAATTTATATACTTGAAAGCTCTCTCTATGCAAAAGATGGTGTATATAATGTTTCAATGCTTGACATATAGCATATATAGCTCCCTATCATATGTATTCTAGTTTTTCTTGGCCTCATTTAACTTTTCACTAAAATAGGCAACTGGTTTGCCTTCCAAATTAAAAAACTCTTGCAATGGCTACTGCTGAAGCATTGCTTTCCATAGTAAAGAGCTTCTTGGAAACTGGTAAAGCAAGCATTGGTGCTTTTGTAACCTTCTTTTTAAGCTCTTCAAAACTTCTTTCAGCTGCTTTGGTTCATGTAAAGTTTAATTCTTTGGTCTTTGTAAACTCATTCTTGTCAAGATTGATAAACAATCACTCTTCCTTAAGTATGTTAAACATAGCCTTAAATGCTCAAGATACTCATCCACATTTTTACTAAATATTAGAATATCATCAAAATAGACTATGATATATTTTTTCCTCTGTAATGCCAAAAAAACTGGTTCATTGTCCGCATTAAAGTTGCAAGAGCATTGTATAACCCAAAATAATGGGAAGTAATCTGGAGAAAAAAGAGTTCTTATGAGTGACTTATGGCCTTATCAAACTCATGAGTACCTTATAGGCTTATCAAACTTTTAGCCTTACCCATGGACATGCAACTGTCATGGTTCGCACGAATGCGTTGTGGTGACTGCATCCAAATATTATCTCAGCAACATGGATGAAGATGAACAATGTTAGATATAGTATGCTTGTCTACCTCATACATTGTCATGTCAAAAAAAATATTTTTAATGGTTTTTTAAAAATGCCAGTATTTTAGAATGATACATATCTAAATAATCAATGATATTACAAAGTTGCTTCAAATCTCAAAATCATCAATTGTTATTTCCAAAATATTTTAATGTTTAAAACTGTTAAGTAACAAAATTGAATCCATTGAGTGGCTGTGCTTGAATGCTGTATGTTGTAGGTCATGTTGATTTTGGACAAGACTCTTGATCAATATGAACATTTCCATAGTTGTCAATGTTGAGTTTAATTTATCACCTTAACAAAACATGTTATCATCTTTAGTGTGATCTATTATTACAATTATTTGTTTTTTATTCGATGGTGATTGAACGAAATGAATTGAGATGTAACAAAACTCATATTTAGAAGAATCCAGAAACATCATACCTATTATGCACAAATCTACCTCATCCATCTGTTTGGATTTGGGGCGAGACTCTTGTGAGGCTATTGGCATTCCCTCTATTTGGGTAAGTTTTGGATGATCTTGACCTCTGCATCTTTTCTTCTGGTGTAGGTTCTGGATTTTCATTTTGTGGCTGCTTCTCACTTAAGCTTTTCATTTGTTGGGTGTTGATTACAAACAGTGCAAAATGAACACTCAAACAAGACAAGATTCCGAACAAATAATTGATAATTGATAAATATATATTGCATATTGATAATTGTGATGATGAAACTTTCTGTTTTTACTACTGCAGGGATACAAAATAATAGGTTCACATAGTGGGGTGAAGATATGTAGATGGACCAAGTCACAATTACGTGGAAGAGGTGGCTGCTACAAGCATTCATTCTATGGCATTGAGAGTCACAGGTAATCATATTTTGTTATACACTTCCTGGTCACTGATTTTTAGAGAAAGAAACTGAAGTTTCAGAATAAATGGAAAAGAAGAAGAAGATTACAGTCAGTTTGATGGTTAAACACATTTGCATTCAGGCCATATAAGAAATAAGAAGATGTATGTATTGTAAACATCTGCAAAAATAAACTGCTAAAAAATCTTTGTCAAGTAGCTGAAAAATATTCTGTGGGGTGTGAATTTAATAAGAACAGTTTGCAAGATGTTACGGATTAGTCACAAGCTGGTTAATCAGTGCCTGCTATTCACTTGATTATTTTTGATGCAATACCATGCTAATTTTTTCAGTTAAGATACGTAGAAAGAAAGCAAATGCTTGGTTTGGGTTTACAAAGTCTTAGTTTGTGTTTTAAGTGGTGTAAAACTTGAAACTTGTGCTAATGGGTGATTATATATATTTACAAAGGGTGTAAAATGATAATTTTAAGAATGGCTATGTTATAAAATAAATGTAACATATCTTATCTTGACTCTAAAAAAGAAGGATGTAGAATTGTTTGATTCATTCAGGCCCATAAGTCTATGTAATATGACATATAAGATAATCTTCAAAGTGATGGTAAATTGGTTAAGACCACTATTAGACAAAATTATTTCAAAAGAGCAAGGAGGATTTGTGAAAAGGAGACATATTCTGGTATTATAATGGTATTGGAACAAATCATAATGGTATTATTTTAATAAATAGTCTAGCAGTCTGAAAAAGTTGAAAGTTCTAATCCATACTCTGTCCCATATTCCAACCAACAACTCAAATGATCCATTTAGCCATGAAGTCCATCTGATACCATCTTCTTCTACTTCAGCATACAAAACATCTACTTGCTTCATGAAATCATAGTGCGCTTTACCAAATCTGGATTGTTAGTTTTCTACAATGCATTGATATATAAATGGATCCCTTGAAACATTTTGTAATCCTTTGGAACATTATTTTGAATTTGTTCCTTTTAGATTTTTCTTGTCAACTTAAGCTAAACTTACTACTTCCTCTAAATATAGAAAAGAGAATTTAACATTACGATCTTGTTGGAAAAATTCCTGCATCCCTTAGATTTGTTATGTTGCAGAATTCTCTGAATCCTATCCGTATTGTGGACTTTGGTGGATCCACCTCTTTAACTCGAGAAAGAATTATCTTAAGACTTCAGATAGACCTAGTAAGGTAAGGAAACCTTAGAGGTGAGCTTATAATACAACATACATGCTCACGCTCATCCAGATGAAATGAAATTATTTTAAGGTTTTGACCAAGATTTACAGAACTCACTATTTATACCCTATTAGTTGTTAGAAAATATATCAAAATTATGTGCAAGCAGAAAAACACAATAACACAAGAAAAAAACAGTAACACAGATTTTACGTGGAAAACCTGCAATGTGCAGGAAAAACCACGGGGCAATGGCAACTTGATCTTTTATTGATTTCGGCAGAATTACATTCAATCATTATTTACATGCAAGGGGTCATTTCCCTTTTATAGAAAAACAAAAACTGTTCATTTCCTCTTCCAAAGGAAGAGTCCAAAAACTGTTTGTTTCCTCTTCCAAAGGAAGAGTCCAAAAAACTGTTCGTTTCCTCTTCCAAAGGAAGAGTCCAAAAGACTGTTTGTTTCCTCTCCCAAAGGAAGACTACAGAATACTGTTTGTTTCCTCTTTATAAGTTGCACCACCATGCACCTCTCTGTTGAAGAACATTGGAGATCTGGATATTGACTTCACCTCCTAACATTCTCCCACTTGAAGTCGATATACAGGAATTCTTTGCCTATGTTTTTCCATCCAAGTGCCAATTGCCCAATGCTGCCCTTATCACATTTTCAGCAAGCCCAGAGAAGTTCTGCACCACTCAAACTTCTCTGTCTTGACCGGCTTAGTAAGCATATCTGCAGGATTCACTTCAGTGTCGATTTTCTGCAACAGGATCCTACCTTCTTCCACCACATTTCTTATAAAGTGGTACTTGACATCAATGTCTTTCGTGCGATCATGGAATGTTGGGTTCTTCACTAGCTGAATAGCACTTTGGCTATCACAATGCAACATAATTTTTCCCTGCATTACCTTGAAGTCACCCAACAGTCGCTCTAGCCAAATTGCCTCTTTGCTGGCATGAGTCGTTGCAATATATTCTGCTTCAGTGGTTGATAAAGCCACCACAGATTGCAACTTAGAAGCCCAACTCACAACTCCACCAGCAAGAGTGAAAGTATATCCTGTAGTGGACTTTCTCCCATCTCTATCTCCACCATAATCAGAATCCACAAGACCTTTAACTTGCAAACTATCCGATCCGTAGTAAATAGCAGCATCTGAAGTGCCCCTTAAATATCTAAATATCCACTTCACAGCATTCCAATGCTCCTTACCAGGATTTGCCATGTACCGGCTAACTACTCCCACTGTTTGGGCAATATCCGGTCTGGTGCTCACCATGGCATACATGAGGCTTCGTACTGCTGATGAATACGGTACACGAGACATGCTTGTCTTCTCTGCTTCTGTTCTAGGACACTGGTTGGAAGACAATTTTAAGTTTGAAAGAAGTGGGGTACTAACTGGTTTTGCATTCTGCATATTGAAGCGTTGCAAAATCTTTTCTATATATGACTTTTGACTTAACCAGATCTTTCTTCCTTTTCTGTCCCTGTGTATCTTCATCCCTAAAATTTGGTTTGCTGCTCCTAAATCCTTCATTTCAAATGTCCTAGCCAACTGAGCCTTAAGATCAATGATTTTCTTCATGCTGGGGCCTGCAACCAGCATATCATCAACATACGATCTTGTTGGAAAAATAGAAAAGAGAATTTAACATTACGATCTTGTTGGAAAAATTCCTGCGTCCCTTAGATTTGTTATGTTGCAGAATTCTCTGAATCCAATCCGTATTGTGGACTTTGGTGGATCCACCTCTTTAACTCGAGAAAGAATTATCTTAAGACTTCAGATAGACCAAGTAAGGTAAGGATACCTTGGAGGTGAGCTTATAATACAACATACATGCTCATGCTCATCCAAATGAAATGAAATTATTTTAAGGTTTTGACCAAGATTTACAGAACTCACTATATATACCCTATTAGTAGACCGGTGCCTTGTCCATTATCAATCGTAGCAAGATTTCAACAATTAAATGAGATAGAAAGAAAAGGAAAGAGAAATTGGTTCAATTATGTTCATTCAAATGATGTAACAAGCATAATTGAGATTAACCAGCGAAGGAAAGCACCATTCACACATTCAAATAATGTAATATGTAAATGAGTAACAAACAAACAATTGAACACTGAATTGCACAAAAGAGGAAGCTGGATTCGTATTAATATTTAAAAGATTTTTACAATTCAGAGTCTGGCAGAGTGCACTAGATCTCATTAAACAAATACAAAGAGTTCTCTTTGTTCAAATGATGTAACAGAGAAACTCAGCTCATCTTAAGAATGGTGACAAAGAACCTCCAAGATCCTGACCTAGCCGCTGGAAATGATCTCCGCTAACTGGGTGCTTCCTTAACAAGACCTGCACAATGATGGAGAAGAAGAATAAGGGATGGAAATGGGAGACAAGACACAAGAGGATACAATTGACAAGACAAGGACACTTAGAATACCTTTGGCAAAATATGGCTATGCAAAACTTGATCTCTTCTTTGGCTGCAACTGCTCCTTTAATAGCTTCAGGGTGCCCTGTTCTGTTATAACTGCTTTTAGCTGGACCCTCCACTTGGCATCTTCTCTTCCATTGATTTCTCGAGTGGGTTCCAGCTAAATTACAACTGTTGTATGTTATCTCGCTCAGGGCTTTACATTTGGTGCCTTTTTCACCTTGGATTTTAATAATGGAGTACAACTTTACAAAATCAGGGCCCTACAGTTGGCCTGTTTTCAGCCTCTGACCCTATTCTCTTTATGCTTTTTCATTTCTTGTAGTGGGCCCTATTTCAGTTTTGTCTTGACTGGTCTTATCACCTTTGTCTTTTTCTTGTTGACTTATTTCAAGCAAATCAGCCGTTTGTGCCCAGGTTTCGTTACAAAAAGAAGCTGCAGATATGATTGTGTCCATCACCCTATTTGCTTTATTTTTATAATCCTTTGTGGCAAATCTGTTCTCTTGAGAAAATTTGACTACAGACACAATCATTTTAGATAAGTCAGCGAGCTGCTCAACTATGTTCATTCTTCTCATCACATTCGAAATCCTGTATTCTCTTGGATATCAACTCATCAAGATTGTTAGTAGCAAAGAGTTCTTCAAGTAGGATTCTGGCCTGTTCTCGTTTATCATTCATTTCTTTTCCTCAAGCCTCCATTTTTTCAACAAACTTCCCCCAGCAAGGCCTTTCATGAAAATAAGTGGCCACTCTAATGAATTCAGCTTTGCATTCATAAACCTTACCTTCTGAAGTAGTAACCTGCTTGGTTCTTATTTGATCATAGTGTTCTTCGCATTTTCGAAAGATTTGCTGTATGGCTGCTACTTTTTGATCTGCATCCTCCAGTAGTATCTTTATGTCTATGACATTGGCAAGATCATTGAGAATCTTATTTAGTGTTTCCATTTCAGCTCTCAGTTCAAAAGTTACCTTTTCTTAGTATTTTTGAATGAGAGCAGCACTGTCAAATCCCTTATCTGTTTCTGTGTGTGATACCTGCTCTTTGAGTCTGCCAATTTCGACCCATAGTTGCTCTACCTTTGTTTTCAGCTGTTGATTCTCCTTTTGTATGGTTAATGCTGCTTGTACTGCTTGTACCTGGAGTTGGGCCCTTGATTCCATCATAGACATTGGATCTCCTATAACCTATAGATTGTTATAATGTGCAGGTGCTACATGATTTTCCTGTTTAATGATGGAACCTTTTGGAAAGTTCATGAAAACCCCATTTTTGGAGAATCTTCTGGAAAGTTCACGGAAACCCTTTTTTGGAGAATTTATGTTTTTTGGTATGACCTGGAAGATTCCAAAAGACTAGTAAACCCTAGAAAATTCCAAAAGGTTGTTTGGGTGGGAAAATTAGAGATTCCTCCCATTTTGTGATTATAAAAGAGAATTGTATGTATGTAATATGGCATTGCAGAGTTCCTTTGAATAAATATATGTTTCTCTATATTTATTGAGTCCTCCTTTCATTTGTTGTTCATATTTCTACTTGCAGTTTTTATTTTGTGTTTGTTCAGCATATGCTCTGTTTTTCGTTTCATGGTATTAGAGTACTATAGTGGAAGAGAGGCAATTGTATATGCTTTGGTAGTGAATTGTGCTCTCCCTCTCTGCAACATTGGTTGCTGTGTCTTTATTTTGGAGTGCTCTTAAGGGTTCGTGCGTTGGTTCACAATTTCAGTGGGAGTAGAGAAAGATTCGCAGAAAATGAGCAGCAAACTGGAGATTGAGAAGTTCAATGGATCGAACTTCACATTGTGGAAGATCAAAATGGAGGACTTACTGGTGGAAAGGGACTTGTGGGTTGTAGTTAGTGGAAAGCCCACTGGGATGGCACAAGAGGAGTTTAATAAGTTGGATAGAAAAATAATGGCCCTTATTAGACTGAGTTTAGCAGACTCTGTGATTTTAAATGTGATAGAAGCACAGTCTGCTCAGGATATGTGGAAAAAGCTAGAGAGCATCTATGCTTCTAAGTCTATAGTGAACAAGTTAATGTTGCGGAAGAAGCTGGCAAATCTCAAGATGAAGGAGAGTGGTAAGTTCTCAAACCACTTGAATGATTTTAATATGCTAATGAAGCGGTTAAACTTCATAGGTGATTATAAGGGCCGTCCATCTGTTGGTGCATTTGACTGGTCTATTTTACCTTTTTTTTTTGCGAGCAATGTGGGCTGTCCATCTTACCTGGTGGGTGATCGTGGGCCATCGAATTTTTTATCACTAATCATGACTACTATTAACCTGAAGCTTTAATCTTGTTTAATTCTTAATTTGCTAGTGGGGTAGAACTCTTTTGTCTTCATTTTGCATCAGACGTGAGCCACACACTTCTTTGGCAACAGGGCAATCTGGGCCACACATTTTTAGAAGTAATGCGGACCATACATTCATGCATAAGACTTTGACTGGCTGACTAATCCGGTCCGTTAGATTATTGAGGGCAAACCTGCGCCATTCATTTGTTACACAATCGGGTTTAATCGCAATGTTTTTCTCGAATGAATGCGGGTCACAGATTTTATAATGCCTTTTGTGCTAACTGATCCAGGTTGTCGAATTTTTTTGGGATGATTCCAAACCGTTTATCTCTCATCCAATCGGATTAAAGCATTGTGCTTTTCGGATGAATGCGGGCCAAACATTTTTCAAAGGTTTTTGATTGCATGCGAATCATAGATCTCATGGGATATTTAGCGAGTTGTAGATTTGGTTGCGCATAAGACAAAATTCAAAGATTTTGATTTGGAAGGACGAACGCGAACCATATGTTTTCTATGGTCGGGATTGATTGGAGAGAAAGGGATTAATGCGGGAATGAACTTTACTTTGGACTAATGGTGGCAAAAAAAGGAAAATATTAATTTCCGTGTTTGAGGACTTTTGAACCTTAGAAAAAAAAGGCGACTATAGGGGGGCAAATTTGGATGGCGTGGGTAAGTTTTTATCATGCGAACTAATGTCGACCATGGGAGATGAGGAAAGATGCATGGGTTTTAATGGAAAGGGGGGCGCCACATGAGACAAAACTATCGACTTTGAATTGAAGACATACATGAGGCTTATAACTTTATTTATTGGAAAACATTATAGTGCTTCTTTTTGGGCTTAATTTTATAAGAACAAACACTAACCGATAGGTTTATCAAATAAAATAAGGGCTAATTCTATAACCTATATAAAAAAAAACTTGCACATTGAACACACTATTTTTAAAGAATTAGAACTTTAAAGACCATGGACTAATGGAAAATCAAAATTTGATGTAGACTTATGATCTTATGAGATGCATCAAGGTTTTAAACCAGGGGTATATTGGGTTGGATTTTTAAGGATCCAACAGATTCTCTATTAAAACCCCTATTTTGGCTAGCCTATCTGCATATTTGTTCCCTTATCTTAATGTATGTGTAAACCTAATTTCTTCAAACTTTGTAGCAAGGTCTTGTATTTCCACAATGATCTCTTGTATGTTCCATGGAGCCTTTGCTTTCCTCAAAATTACATATATTACTATTAGTGAATCACCTTTCATTCATACTTTGATCTATTTCATTTGTTTGCATATTTTTACTCCTTCCAAAGCTGCCCAAACTTAAGCTTTATCATTTATCTTAAATCCACTACTGAAAGCATAATGTGACAAAATCTCATATCTATTATTTTTTATTATTCCTCCTCCTATTGGTCTTGGATATTCTTTAGATACCCCATCAAAATTTGACCAACTTTGTTGCTTTTGGCCTTCCTTTTCTTTTTCCTATATCCACCATCATAATTCCAATTAATGACTTGACTCCATTTATCAAGGCTCTCTGCTTCAAGATTAGGGATTGGGTGAGTTGATAGGGTTGGTTTAGTCTTCTCTATGGCTAAACAAATCTTCCTTTTCATTATCTCTAAACTGCCTTCCTTTTCATTAAATATTTTTCTATTCCTTTCCAACCATACAATCCAAACTATTGTATCTTTCAATGTTTCCCAAATTGTCTGTGAGAACAAGGAGGATTTATGAAAGGAAGACCATTTGTGATGGATCCAGTGGCTATGAGCTTTCCTTGTTTAGTAATAATGCATTTATTTTTGTTTTCAATAATTTTGAATTCAACCACTAAATTTTGATTTATCATTTGAGATATTGAGAGTAGATTAGTCATTAGTCTTGGTACATATAACACATTTATAATCATGCATTCTCCATCAGACAAGTTGATTAATATGTCTCCTACTCCCTTGACCTTGTATGTTCAATTATCTGTTATAACAACTAGTTTCTTATATCTTTCTTGAAAAGTTTAAAACCATTATTTATTTCTAGTCATATGTCTGCTTGCCCTTGAGTCAATATATAGTGATTTTTAATTGAATTTGTGCTATATCCTTCTTTAAACATCATCATGTTCATAATGTTTCTTTTTGAGTGAAAAGGTTAAAAGTTTATTAATGGAACTCAAAATACATTAAAGGGAAAGAATTCTTCCTTTTTTAGCCTGGACCAGATTACAAATAAGCTTTCTTTTTGCATACACACTAAAGAGCCTTGTAGTTGGGAGAGGTTTCTTTTTGGGTTTTCTCTTTCCATCTTGTCGTTATCTCCTTTTTATCCGTAGAAGGTACTAACATGTTTGATCATCTCCATTCGATGCTCTGTTATCTATGGTATCTTGTTTACCTTGGATTTAAGTCACTTGTGTTGCTTCTCTCCTTAGAGTGTTCCATATTGCTTCCTCCTCTTTAGGTATTTGAGATTCTTTTGATATTTTCGCCTCTATGGTTTCTGTTAGCTTCCTTTTTAAGGTGTTCCAGGTTTTCTCCATTGGTTTATAGTCTTCTCAAAAAGTTCTTCCATTTCTCTCCAACCACAATTGCCACCATATAAAACCAATACCTAGATCCCAGGCACATTTGATTTTTGTGGATGTGAATTTGTTGGCTTTCTAGTAGTTCCAAAATGTCTCCATGGTTGAGACTGAGGTCTCTTGTTGGTTGAAAATTTCGAACCACTGGTGCCGGATCGTTTCCTCTTCACCGTTATACATTATGCATTGGTTCGGACCTCTTAAGCCTCTCTTGCACAGGTTATCTTGAGTCAGGATACTGTTATGGACCACCTGCCAGGAGAAACAATTGATCTTTGTCCAGCCTTTGGGTTGCCACAACTTTGACCAAGGGAAAGGATTGGGGGATTGAGGGATAGAAGAGATGGATCTATAACCCTCTTGGACTGAGTAAATACCAAGGGTGCCAAAACCCTAGGCTATTTTATCCTATTCTGCTTTCCTCACCCAAGTTCTTCTGTTAGCATTTCCTTCAGTTCTGCCTTCTTCGCCTCCCATCCTTCACATGGCCATTTATCCAAAGGGCACCATAGGAGGTGTCCCAGGGATTGGTTGTTCAATGATTTTATGTAGTGGCCCACATTGACCAACAATGTTTGTAGAATGCCAGTATCAGGACAATTAGATGGGGATTTTGGACATCAATGGGGGGGTAGCGTTCCAAAGAGTCGTCCCAAAATCTAGCTTTGCTCCCAAATCCAATTCTCCAAAATAAGCTCTTCTTAATGATAGGAGCTCCTTTCTTTAGTGCTTTCCAGATTTCTGAACCTTCCCTTGTGACTGGGGTGGGGTAAGGTTAGCTCCTGTGTGATATGGGTAGTATTTTGCTAGGAGAACCTTGGACCGAAGTTGGTCTGGGTGGGATAACCACCTCCATTAGAGTTTGCCAGTTAGAGCTTGGTTGTTTATTGCTGCCAATCGGATTCCAAGACCTCAATCCTCTTTTGGACGACAATTTTTTTTCCAGCTGATCAAAGCCATTTTTTGACTCCCTTTGACATCGAACCATAAGAATCTCCACATTATTTTGTGGAGGTTCCGTTGTCACATTTTGCCAAGGGGTAAAATTTTGAGCTATTGCAATGTTGTTTTCTGTTTTATTCCTCTTCCTCCTCTGAAAGCGGCATTCTCCAGCGTGGATTCTTCTTTGGCTTTTCGCGGTGCTGTATCGTGCCTATGAGTATTTCTTCTCTTGTTTTTTATGCATGTTTTTAGTTCAGGGCAGCTTCGCTTGAGGAAACTATAGAGAAAAGGCAGCTTCGCCCAAGTAAGAAGTCAAATGAGTGCTTCGCTCACTTTTGGAGCAAGCAACAACTTCGCCGGAAAAACACTGTGAAAACCGCGCTTCGGACGCAAAATTGACTAAGGCATGAGCAGGGCGTTTCGCCCTTGGAGCTGGCAAAGCTGTGCTTCGGGCCATGGAGTTGCCGAATTCTCACTTCGGGCCCATTCTCGGCGAAGTGGCCATCGCAAGCAAATGATTTTTAAGGCACTTGGTAATCTTGTCTTCGCCCTTTGGTTTGGCGAACCTCCAGTTCGGAGCTCTTTTCGAGCGAAGTGCCACTTCGGGCCCATCCGTAGCGAAGCGCCCCATCTCTAGCGAAGTGACGCTGTCGGCCGAATTTTCCTAAGGCAGGCAGTTGGGCTTTGCCTTCGCTTCTCGACCCAGCGAAGCTTCGGTTCGGGCCTTCGTTTCAGCGAAGTGCCACTTCGGGCCCGCCTAGAGCGAACTTCTTCCAGCCAAAGTCCGTTTCGGACTCAGGAAAAGGGCGCTGTCGGAATTCTGCCAACTCTTGGCCCAGCGAAGCAGTAGTTCGGGCACCCCCTCCGGCAAAGCTGCACTTCGGCCACAGTTCCAGCAAACCTACCTACAGGGCCATACCAAGGGCGATTCGGGCTGAGTTTTCGGCGAACCTTCCTTGAAGTGTTTTGGGGCGTTGAAAGGCTTTTAATGAGGCACATATCCAGAGGAAGAGGTGGGTGAACATTCAAGGCGTTTTTATGGCGTGCAGATTTGGAGCCTCTCGCCCATCCCATCAAGGCGGCGATGCTAATCCCGAAGAGATCCCCTCACCAACTGTAGTAACTGCCGATGCAGGTTTCTAGCGACCAATATTAGGGTGAGCCGTATCTCGTAGCTGCGCGCTTTCCAAGAGACCCCTTGATCCACGCTATTTTGATTGACAAGAGTAAGATCTCAGCTATTCCCTAACACTTTTTAGAGTTTGTCGTTAATGCTACAGGGGTGCGGTTCTCTATAAAAACCAACCGATTGTAATGAAAAAGGGGGGGAACACTTTGCTAGAAAGCCACTGTATTCAATTTTTGCATCAATATAAAGAATTCCTGGCTCTGACTCTATTTCTTCCTTGTATGATGCCTCTTGTGTTTATTTTTGTTAAGCTCGTTTCTTTATGTGATTGTTATAATTCTGTTATTTGGATTAGAAACGTCTTATATTGAACGAATCTGGAATTCTCCTGGAGGATACATAGGGAAGGAAATATAGTGTTAGTTTTTGTTTCATTCTTTGCATTGATTGCTGCTACTTTGAATAGAGATAGGTAATCGTGCTGTTTGTTCTTCCCCTCATTCACTAATCTGCAGCCTATATTTCTTTTAGTAATTTCCCAATCCCTTTCCAGTTCCTTAATCTAAAAACCTCGAGCTTAGTGTAGTAAAGGAGCCAACCTTCTTGGAGATTGGCACGGAAGGCATTCCTTCCTTTCGGCCTTTCAAGGTGTTGGGCGTGTCTAAGGCCCATAGATAGACCAAACCCTTTCCTGTGGTGGATCCGTAACCATCAGGTTCTTCATCTTACTTTTAAGCCTTTTTGCCATCAGCTTGGTGAGGATTTTGTAGATCACATTGCAAAGAGCAATGGGGCAGAAGTTCGCAATGTCCTTCATGTCTTTGCCTTTCGGAATCAAAGCTAGGAGGGTGTGATTGAGGGCTCTGAGGATCCGACCATTGGATCTAATCTCTTCTAATGCTTTTGTAACATCTTCTGTTATTGTATCCCAAAAAGCTTTGAAGAATTCGACAGAAAGACCATCCGGTCTAGGTGATTTGCAAGTTTGCATACTGAAAACAGTTGATTTGACTTCCTCTATACTGATTGCCTTGAGAAGTTCCTCATTTTGGTGTAGGGAGACCAAAACTGGGATACTGTCCAGGATCTCCTGCTGGTGGGTTGGGGACAAATTTGGATCTGTAGTAAACAAAGTACTAAAGAAATTGTTAGCTATTTTTTGCATACTTGGGGTAGTGTCATATCTAGAACCTTTTGCAGAGTAGTGGAAGAATTTGGTATTCTGGTCTCCTGCAACCATGTTACCGCCCTTTGTTTCGAATAAGCTTCTTCCTTCTAGTCTATTTCCTCTACTTTCTTCAAAAGGGCTTCCTCTTGAGAAAGAAGCTCTTTGGATATTACCCCTTCCCTAATTTTGACGACCACCTCTTGTATTTCTACTATGATTTTTTACCATTGCTTTTGAAAGTCAGTGCGTTGGAGCTGGCTCCAATATTTCAAGTTTTGTCTTACGTGCTTGACTTGTAAGTGGAGTTGGAATTGGATTGTCCCATGGGGTGGTTTACCTTGTTGCCATCATTGACGGATCAGATCTGGAAGGTATTCATTTTGAAGCCAAAATTTTTGAAGTCTGAAAGGCCTTCTAGGGTTATGCTTTCTTTTTTCTATGGATAGACTAACCGGGAAGTGATCGGAGGCTAGGTGGTTAAGAATCTCTGATTGACACTGCCATCGACGAAATGCTTCCTCTCTTAATAGGAATCTATCTAGCTTGGATTTTATTGTGTCCTCTTTCCTCTTGTTTGCCCAAGTATTGGTTCAACCTAGAGGAGGAATGTCACAAAGCTCCAATTGATCTGCTTGGGTGATAAGGAGTCTGTCCTTGGCATTCAACTGTGCTCTTCCCCCTTCCTAATCATTTATTGACATTTTTGCATTCATATCTCCACCCACTATCCAAAGGTCCTCTAGGTAGGCTTCTCTAATAGCCTGAACTGCTTTCCATTGGATTTTCTAATCTCTGACATCCTTCATCCCATATATGTTAATAATCATCCATATTTCTCCTATATTGCTATTCTTAAGTCTTATCATAAGAACTCCTTTGGTGGTTATTGAGTTGATTTCCTAGAAAGTATGTTTGTGCCACAAGATTAGAGAGCCTCTTGAAAAGCCTTGGGAGGCTTGGGCTATGTAGTCATATTGCTTCCAGTTTCTACTTGATATGGTTCTTATTGATTCGAGAGAGGTTCTAGTTTCCTGCAGTAACATAACATCCAACTTGGTTCCTACTAGCATTATTGTGATGATCAATTGTCTAGGGCAGCCGTTGAGTCCCCTCACATTCCATGTGTGTACTATCATTTGGTATCGGTGTTGTAGAATGTCGCTATTGACTTGACAAATTCTGTTTCTCTCAGTTGTTCTCCTTGTTGTTGAATCTTTTCTTTGTTTGATTTTCTTCTTGCTCCCTACGAAGTTGCATTCTTCTATCTCTTCTCAATTTGGCTGATCCCGAGAGTTGGTTTTTCTCTATTTTCCTTAGCAAGTCCATAATCACATCTTGTGGTTGGTGATGGTCTTGGTTGTGGACCATGGTGGCCTTAGACCAATCGTGGGGTGGAGATGGGATGGGAGGGTTCTCTTGATTAATATGGGAACAAATCGGTTGATGTGGGTTATTGGTAGGGGACAAAGGGATTGGTTGGGGTCAACTGAATTTGTTGGATTGGAATCCTTGGATTTTGGAGGGTTGGAAGAAGGATGGCTTAAATCTGCGGTTGTCGGATTTGGATTGGGAGGCGGGGGGAACTTTGTCAATTCTTCTTTGTCCATTGAGTCATCAAGCCTAAGGAGCTCGTATTTGTTTGATGAGGCGCTCCCATTTGAGTGGTTGTTTGGGTTACCTTCTTTTGGTTGGCTTCTTCCTCTGTCTTGGGTGCTAGATTTCGCATTTCTTCTCAAGACGGTTTGGAATCCTTCTAGATTTTCCTTTTGTGCTGATTGGGTTGTAGTTCATGGGTTTGGTTGACTTTTTTTCCTTGGCCATCGTCGTTAGTTTTGGGCATTGTCTCACTAGGTGACCATATTCATGACATTCTCTGCATCTGAAGGGGATTGATTCGTAGTCCACCTGTTGCCTCCAGGAAATCCTCCCCACCCTTGGCTCAATTTCAGCCGAAAGTGGTTTGCCCAAACCCATCTCAACACAATTTCTAGTGTACGTTGCCGAGCCCCCTTCTACTGTTTCTGTAGACTGCCCTATGTAGGTTCCCAGAAGATCACCTATTATCTTGAAGATGTCATCCCTCCAAAATTCTAGGGGTAGGGCAAACGGTTTGAGCCAAATGGGCATTGCAAATGGCTTAATGCATGGGTTGAAAACCGACTTCCAGGGTTGCATGAAATGGCCTACTGGACCAATATTATAAGGGACCTCCTCAAAAGCCTTGTCTCTATTTGCAGGCATAATGAATTCCACCACAAAATAACCATTGGGTAGGAGAATTATTTCAAATTCCCCTTGAGGATCCTAGTGTTTTTGTGCCCAATTATAAAGGAACCTGTTTGAGGGTCTTAGACCTATGAATTTGCAAATAAGTGCATGGTTGGATCTATAGACAATGTCCTCAACAATTAGTTCCTTAGCTATCTCCAGAACATGGGTAGAATCTGTTTGGGGCAAATATCCATTTCACCTTGCCTGTTACAGTTCCTTCTCTTTTCTTTATCCAATTTCTTGCATAATCTTATGGGCTTGTGCTTCAGTATTAATAATTTTGCTGTTGGTGCCTTTAACCGCCCTTGCGAAAGTTTGCTTCTTGGCTGCAGCAGAGAAGATGGATTTTGAGGCATCATTGCTCAAAGATTCATCCTTTGCTTCTTGTCTCTTCCTCACTCTGTCTGCAAAATATTGCTTGGGAGAAGGGGACAGAGGGAGGGCCCATGAAGGGCCCTCACCAATAACCATTGGTGTTCTTTATGTAACAAGATATAAAAAATAAAAATTACCTGCAGTTTTTTTGAATAGTGTTGGATACGAAGAAAGCCCAACCTAAGCCTTGCATTCCATATCCATTCCACCTTACTAAGGCTTTTGCATGCAATGGTGGTGGCATTGTGCGCAAACCCTAGTCAAGCTTCTGCAAACCCTAGCCGTAAGTTTTCCTTTTCCATCATGTTCCTAATGTTTACAAATTCTTTCCCCCTTTTTTGTGTTTAAAAATTCAAATTATGATTTTCTCGTCTCCCTAATTTTCAAATTTAATTTCACAATCTTCAAAAAACTCAATTTCCCTTTCAAATTAATTAATGCAATATTTCTCAAATTCCTTTTAACTCCCAAGTTTAACTTTGGGATATCAAATTCCAAAATTTATCCTCAAACTCTTATATCTCCCGAACTTAATCAAGTCAATAAATTAAGCACCCGAAAATGACGTATAATCAAATATGCCCCTTAGAAATTAAGACTTCACCTTAATTTTTTCCATGTCTCACGTTGATTTGAATTTAGGGCATTTGGTAAACATTATGCACTCTGCTTTCTTTCAGTAGACGTTACAATAGTCTGATTGATTCGCTTCGAATCTCTCCAATTTTGTTGCACTTTTTTTCGGAATCACTCTACGCTCAAAGCTCAATAATTTGTCCGCTAGTCACCAATTCTCCCTCTTTTGCTTATAGTCTCTTCTTCAATGGTCACGGCTTCTTTGCATGCTCTTTAACTTCTACGACTTCACTTGTCTCCGACTTAACTGTTCCTTTTTGCCTTCTTGGCTTCAATAAACGCTCTTAGGTCCACTAGCTTCCTCGTCCTCCAACTTCACTATCCACTTTAAGTTCTCTTGGCATGTACTCGCGCTTTCTTCGATCAACATCAAACTCTTTCTCAGGTTCTCTCACGTCTTCTACAACAAATATCTTCACTAACAGGCGTCCACGTCCTCCTAAGCAAATATTCTCAACAATAGGCGTCCTACAATAACTCTCTTTAAATAAATCTCATCCTCCTCTTTGAATTTTCCAATATATGCTTTTGTCAAAAATCTTCTCCACTGCTTCACTATGCATTCTCCTCCAACGTCTTCACTATTCGTCCGCCTTCAATTGTTCTCCGAATCCAATCATCCATGTACCTCATGAAATTTTGCTGCTTCACTTCTTCTCTTCAATATCTCTCTCAACCTCTCAACTCTTCACACTCTCTATCAATATGGCACTTGAACCAAGGTGGCTCTGATACCACTGATGGCAAATATGCCTAAAGATCTCATTTGTAAATTTCTCTTGGATCAAAATAACCACAAAATCACATTCACAAGTAACACAAGTATTTTACAATAAGAGACTTCACTATTACATTTATAAATCAAGCTTTCTCACATACATTCAATTACATAGCATGAAGCTTTGTCTCCAATATATATCTTTACAAATGACTCTTCAATACTCTTAACTGTTGATGCAACCTTTCACATGCCTCACATTGTGACAAAACCTCTCATGATTAGATAATCTCCTACTTTACATTTTGACATCTCATATGACTCTTCACTACCACACTTGACACCTATCACACTTTACTACATAACACAAATACGTTTACATATTGACACATACTTTTGACACAAGCACTCTTAATCGAAATATTTACAATGGTACCTCATGGTACCAAATAATGTAATATTGCTAACACGAATAAGATTCATTTCATAACTCATTAAGCAGAGAAAATGTTTTTTTAATTGATTTTTTGGGATTAAAATGAATTCCACTTGTATTATATAATGATGCATAGTTTAGTTAGTATGCATATATCCCTTGATAAGATTTAAACATGAACTTTCAACTTTTTGAGACTGCTAAACTATTTATTACAGTTATTGTGGTTGCACTTATGCTTTAGAAAGGAAACTAACAGTCCATAGCTGGTAAAGTGGACTACGATAATGCGAAGTCTTGGAAATATCACTCTATCAAGATGCAATGCGTAGACAGTAGAGGCGGAGTTTTGCTATTGTGAAGGCTGTTGAAGGAAAATGTCATGAAGAAGGATGCTGAATTCTGAAATATTTGTATTTACAAAGAAAATTGAAGAAGATCCAGAAAATGAAAATAAATAACTTTTTATGAAAAAAGATGTAGATATCTAGCTATAGCAACTCAATTGAGATGAGAATTGATTCTGTTTGTAAACTCTCAAGCTAAAATGAGAGAGTTGTGATTTGTCAGAAGTGGTGGACCCAAGCACAACCCCTTTTCCTCCAACAATATATATATATATATATATATATATATATATATATATATATCTTTAAAACAACAAGCTGGTAGTGGTTTATATTTTAATTTGTGGATAGTGAGAACTTGGAAAGTTCACATAAAATGCTAGAACAAGAACAAAACTGAAGCAGCCTAGCAGCTAGTATGTTTTATATGGCAACTTAAGCACAAACAATATCACAAGTTGTGGCATAAAACTGGTAAGCACGGTATACAAAAGAGGAAATTTTCACATAAAATATTATGAATTGGATCTTTAATGAATTTTAAATTTTTAACTACACCTACAACTAAGGGGTTTGAGGTCAACTTTAATACAAATAAATTAGACTTCAACAAGTTGTTTATGTAGAGTGACATCAGTTTTGGGAGAACCAATTTGACAAGTTTGAAACTCGAATCTCTGATGGAGGCCCTACTACTCATTGGGTGGTCACTTACTAAACATATCAAAAGAAGTGCAAGCATAGCCTAGAAAAATATTACACTTCATTTATAGAATTTACCACTGGTTCCTCTTATTCTTGGGGCAGTCTTATATTATTATCCATAATTACACTTCCAACAAGTTGTTTATGTAGAGTGACATCAGTTTTGGGAGAACCAATCTGAAAAGTTTGAACATGAGAACAAATTTCCTCGAATCTTTGACAGAGGCCCTACTACTCACTGGGTGGTTTCTTAGTAAACATATCAAAACAAGTGCGAGCATAGCCTAGAAATCTATACATAAAATATTATCCTTGTATGCTCTTATATGCTATTTACTATTTTTGTGAAGGTTAATACCATTTTAAACTTATGTGAAAGGTCAACAAAATATATTTTGGTTGTGAGATGATTATTCCATCCTTGTTTTGAAGAGCTTAGATGCTCGAGAATAGTTGTAGAAGTCAATGCCAGTCATCTCAATTGTATTCATCATCTTTGTCTTGAGTTACTTGCAAGGGTGTTAAGTCTTTTTAAATTACCCAAATCATGCAGCCTTGGTCTAATTGACACATATAGAAAATATAGAATTGAATGAGTGAAAATCTCTTTGAATAATAGTATATCAAAGCTTTGAAAGATACTTTTACAATGAACCACTATTGCATATGTAGAGAAATTCAAGCAGGTAAGCGAAGTAATTTCCTACCAAGTTAAGCTTAACAACAACTTCTTTTATAGCTACAAATAAAAACCATCTAACCAGAATTGGTTGGTAAGTTGAAGAGAGAATAAGCTTCCTGTCAAAAATAACTAATAACAAAGCATCCTATTATCCTTTTAATCTTTAATTTGGGAGGAAAGCAAAAGGAAGGAGGAATTAGATCATTCCCTATTATGAAACAACTTAAAGAATTATAGCAATAGCAGTAGGAATCCAATAATGTGCAAATAACATTACCCAAATGATAATAGTAATTCAAATCCATATGCCAAACAAATATGCAATAATCAAATTCCAGATTCAAATCAATGCAAATCCTTAGCCACTTAGCGAGGGCGAAGCCTCATAGCCCCACTTGGATAGGGTGAAGTCTCATATGTGTAGCAAATGCAAATAAGATTTGAATTTGAAAGATAATCTCAACTAGCACCTAACTCTTCTTATTTATAGATTAAATCAATCATTAACCCTAACCCTAATGATCGATTATCTAAACCTAGGGCCCGAGCTAATAAAAATAAAGATTGTTGATGTGGCTATATTGGAGCTTTTGCATGGCTCTCATCCTCAGAAGCTTTGTCCTCAAAGTTGGAAAATATTGGAAAATGCTCTCAGGCTCCCATGTAGCTTCTTCTTTTGGAAGGTCATGCCACTTGATGAGAAACTCTTGAATTTGTCGAGACCAAAGATGATGAACTTTGGACCGCAATACTGCTTTCAGCTAGAGATTAATTCAACCTTCTTCATCGAGTACTAGAAGCTTTGTCTGGGATTGCACCTTTTGGCCAATAACCTATTTGAGATAAGATACATGAAAGACAAGATGGATGTGGGAAGATGGTGGAAGCTCCAACTGATATGCCACTTCACCAATGCAACAAACCACCTTGTAGGGCCCATAAAATTGAGGATCCAACTTCTGACTAGACTTGGTCTTCAAGGACAATTGCTTTTAGGGTTGAAGGCGCAAAAAGACCATCTCTTATGGTAAATTGTGTTCAAAACGGTCTGAATTCTGCTGTAATAAAATGTAGTTATGGGCCTAGGTCAAATTATCTTTAAGGTGAAGCACAAGCTGTTGTTGTTGTAACAAATCATCTACTTGGCCAACCTTGGAGGATCTTGGAACATAGTCTGCCACTGATGGGGGTTTATGACCATACAATTTTTCAAATGGGTACATCTTGAGGGATGAATGAAAGAATTGTGCCATCATTTAGTCACTGAACCCAGTGATACTGCTTGTTCTGAGCAAAACAACAAAGGTGAGTACCCAAACATTTAAGACAAAATAGTACCATCCGACTGAGGGTGATAAGAAGATGACATACTCAACTTAGTACCATTAAGACAAAATAGTTCTTTCCAAAAGTTCTTGGTGAAGACAGGGTCATGGTCACTCATTATGGTTTTGGGCATACCGTGTAATTTAAAAACATAATCTAGAAATACCTTGGCCACCTTAAATGTTGAATAGGGGTGTTGTAATGCACAAAAATGAGCATACTTGGAAGGGGCAATCTACTACCACAAAGATCACCTTTTTGCCCTCAAATTTGGGAAGGGCCTTAGTGAAATCCATGGATATGTGCTCCTTGTGGCTGTCAAGGATAGACAAGGGCTGCGACAATCTAGAAGATTTAACCATTTCTCCTTTGTTAAACTGACACACCTCACACTCAATCACAAACATCTTGACATTTGCTTTTAGTCCTTTCTAAGAAAAATATTGCTTCACCTGTTGGTATGTTTTCAAGAATCTTGAATGTCCAAACAAAGGAGATGCATGCAATTCTTGGAGAACATTTGAGTTAATAGCCAAAGATTGAGGAAGATAAATGTGATCCTTTTTGCGAAGCACTCCATCAGTACATGAGAAAAAAGGATTCAATGATGAGCTCACTGCTCTTTCTTGAATGATTCGCGTAGTCTTTGGGCCAAAAAGCCATTCTTCCTGAAGTTGAGAAAACCATTGTGGAAGAGGACTAGAGATGACACTGATAGCAACAACATCCTCGTATTTGCGAGACAAGCATCAATCACCACATTCTCCTTTCCTTTCTTGTACTCAATGACAAAATCATAACCCGAGAGCTTGGTCATCCATTTATTCTGTTTAGGGCATGAGATATGTTGCTCTAAGAAATGCTTAAGGCGACTGTGATTGGTCTTAATGATGAAACGATGCCCTAAGAAATAAGGCCTTCATTTTTCTATGTCATGGAAAATAGCTAACATTTCTATCTCCAGTGGACTATCCCAGATTCTTGCCTGAATGTTGCTTACTTCCTAAGTCTAATGGATGTCTATCTTGCATTAGAATAGCTCCAATAATTGTGACGAAACAATCACACCCAATAACAAAAGGTTTGCTAAAGTTAGGAGTGGCCAAAATAGGAGTGGTACATAGCTTCTTTGAGGTCTTGGAAGGCTTGGGAAGCCGCTTCAGACCAAACAAAGGCATCCTTTTTAGTGAGAGAAGTGAGAGAATCGACAATCTTGCCATTAGTTGTGGACAAATTTTCTGAAGTAGCCTGCTAGTCCTAAAAATCCACAAAGTTGTTGAAGGGATTTGGGCAAGGGCCAATCTTGCATAGCTTTGATCTTGTTAGGATCTACCTTGACTCCTTCTTGAGTTACTATATGTCCTAAGTATTCTACTTCTTGGACCCCAAAGGAACATTTGGACCTTTTGATAGAAAGTTTTTCCCTTTGTAATAGGTGGAAAACTTTGTCAATGTGAACTAGATGATCCTCCCAAGAGTTGCTATAAATTAAAATATCATCAAAGAAAATTAGGACAAACTTGCGAAGAAAAGGATGAAAGACAAAGTTCATGAGACTTTGGAAAATGGAAGGAGCATTAGTGAGACCAAAGGCATGACTAGGAACTCATAATGACCCTCGTGTATGAAAAGCAATTTCAGGGATATCCTCTTCCCTAACCCTCTCCCCTGTTTCTTTAAGGTAGAGGGGACCCCCTAATTTGATGAAAGCCATAATGCAAGTCTAGTTTTTAAAGTATCTAGCATCATGTACTTCATCCAATAATCATCTATATCAGGGATAGGAAACTTATCTTTGGTAGTGATCTTGTTGAGAGGACAAAAATCAGGACACATGCGCCATGAATTATTCTTGCGTCGTACCATCACCATTGGAGAGAAGTATGGACAGGTGGATGGATGATTCCTTGCCCCATCATTTCCTGAACTAGCTTCTAAATTTTTGATTTTTGGGGTTGGGGATAGTGGTAACAATGCACATTAGGAGGTTGAATTCCTGGAACAAGCTAGATGGTATGATCATGTGCTTGCTTAGGAGGAA
This sequence comes from Wollemia nobilis, assembly GCA_028583015.1. Taxonomy (NCBI): domain Eukaryota; kingdom Viridiplantae; phylum Streptophyta; class Pinopsida; order Araucariales; family Araucariaceae; genus Wollemia; species Wollemia nobilis. The sequence goes on from JAQPPZ010000513.1 coordinate 19,771,453, forward strand.
GACCCATGGGCTCACTAAAGATCTCATAATGATTCGCAAAGTTTTGTAAATCCGGAGGAAGAGATGGAAGAAGTGTTTCTGAACTTTGAACCTCTATACAATTGACGTGGGCAAAGAATCCACAACCACCTTTCTTCAATATCTTTTCCATGTTATGTGAACTAGCCACCTTGGAGGGAGGGGGTTGGATTCCTTAGAGACAAATGACTTTTCCCTTGTCCATCTACTTGACATAATTTTTGCAGATTAATAATAACATCACCAAGCTGAGATAGCCATTGTGCTCCCAAGATGACATCTAAACTACCTAGGTTCATGGCAAAGAGATTACTCGACCAAGTATAATCCCCCATTTGGATGTTAACTTTAGTTGTTCGACCCACACATTTATCGGTACCTCTGTTTGCAATTAAGACGTGAAATTTATCTTGATTTGAAGTATTGATATACAAGTCCAAAGACTTCATTGTCTTACTATCTATAAAGTTGTGTGCTACCTGAATCAATTAACACATTAACATGCTGTCATTTATTAAATCCTTGTACCTTGATGGTATGGTGAGCTTGGAGCCCCATAAGAGCCTTGGTATCATCCTCATGTTCCGCCTCATCCACTTTTGTTGGTCGTTTCTGATGTAATGAGTCTTTATCATATATTGTTGTGTCTTCACCTTCCACTTGAAAGTTATAATGGTCTTCACTGGCTTGACCTTTTGGATGGTGAGAACGACATTTGAAATAGAAGAATCCTTGGGAACGCTCAATATTGTGGTAAGGACAATGAGAGTTGAAGTCATGTCTGTGTTGGGGACTAGAATCTTGGAGCTTTTGTTCTATTGTCAAAGCTATACGTTGAGCATTATCAAGAGTATAGGGATCGAGCGTGTTGAATTATCGAATTTTATCCTTAAGACCATGGCGAAGGGCTAAGACCACCATCATCGGATTCAATTGGTGGGTGTAGGTGACTGGTGAACGTGGGGCAATACTCCTCCACTCATCTTGTTTGCTTTGTTTGCATAAGATGAAACACATACAATGAGGAAGGTCCCTTGTCAGATTTTTGAAGAAATTGTTCTTTGGTGTAAGGCCACAAAAGAGAACCCCATGTTGACGAAGCTCCCACAACAACCATTGATGAGCTTGGGTTCCCAACAAAGAAGCTGCTAATGTGACACGACCTACGTCAAGAACATGGTGCAGGCAGATAAGGCTATCCATCTTGGCCAACCATGATCGAGGATCGACACCTTCAAAGGTGGGCATGTCGATAAGAGGAATAGGAACTTATAAGGCCAGTCAAGGAAATTAGGATCATCTCTTGCCGTGGAATCCAAATCAAAAGCAAAGGCTAGGTAGCAAGCATCCATAATTGGAGGACTATGACTAGGTGGCGATTGTGGAAGAACACTAGTATTTTGTGCTTGATGAATTATTAGAGGCTGTTGCCCCGCGTTTTGTTGTGACCCTTGGACAAGAGAAGGCATAGTAGCAGATATTTGTAGGACTCTTTGGATGTTATCCAAGTTGGGAATGGAGGTAGTCGTTTGGTCTTGATTAGTCAAGGACTTGACAGTGGAAGTAATTGTTTGGTCTTGATTACTCATAGTTCAGGATCAATAGTACATGGAAGAAGATTACCAATTGAAGGGGTAGTGGAAGGAGTGACCGATGAGGGTTATTGGGAGGAGGAGAGGAAGAACTCGAGGTGTTGGGAGGAGATGAAGCCATAGTGTTTAAGGAAGAAAAAAAATGTTGGTCAAAACTATGGATATTTGGGGAAGTGTTGTGATGATTAGTAGAATTTTTGGGTTGGCACTTCTTTCTGCTCATACACATCCTTTGAATGAATGGTATGTTGTAATAAACCATTGAATTGTGCCCAACCAGTAGTGGCAGCAGGTTCATTCATACACTAGGGCAATTTAAAAACTCAAAAAATACTTGGAATGCTACCGAAAAAAATGTTGTGAAAAATACCTCTTATTTTGATCAGCTTGAAGAGACATTCGCATAGAGATAGGTCTCCCACAAGGGTCTCGGGACACTCGCCTTCTAAAAAAGTGTTGTTGGAGATACCCCTTGTTTTGATTGTTTTGAAGAGACAATTGCAATGGTATAGGTCTCTCACAAGGGTTCGACGACACTTGATATTCTTTAAATCAAATATGGGAGTAACAACATGAATTCCCAATATTCTAAAAGATAATTGCACCAAAAGATGGGTCGAATTTTTTTTTACAAAAATGTTTTCAGGAAACAGGTAGCAGTGATGTTTGACAAAGGTTCTAGAATGGTTTGCGCGCCCTTTTGTTGCATATTTGTACCCCGTAGGGAGCCAAGATTGAAGTTTTCATACCACTAGTTACGAAACAACTTGAAGAATTATAGTGGTCGCAGTAGCAATTCAATAATGCCCAAATAACATTTACCCAAATGATAATTTTTAATTTTAATTCAGATCTATTGCCAGAAAATCAAATATGCAATAATCAAATTCCATATTCAAATCAATGCATATCCTTAGCCACTTAGAGAGGGCAAAGCCTCATATGAGCAGTAGACATGACTAAGATTTGAATACGAACAATAATCTCAACCACCAACTAACTCTTCCTATCTATAGATTAAATCAATCATTAACCCTAACCCTAATGCTCAAGGGCCAAATATCTAAACCTGGGGCCCAAGCTAAGAAAAATGAAGTTAGCCGACGTGGCTATATTGGAGCCTTTTTATTCCCCCTTAATGAAAATTTCAAATCAAATGAAGAACAAAGACTCAAAGCTGATGTAAAGTAGAAGCAAGGTATGACGGATGTCAAAGCTCAAGTGCTTGCAAAGCTGCCTGGCCAGTGCAAAATTCAAACAATGAAGCTGTTGGAATATATTACATTATTTGGTACATGGTAATGTACCGCCTTGGGTACATCTTTATTTTAGGAGTATGTCTTAGATTAGAGTTTGAGTAGTTACTTTATGCAATGTAATAAATGCACAAGTAGTATTAGAATGTGCAAAGTATTCAATAATATAAATGTGCATCATAGTCCATGTGCACATGAGTCCTTAGAATAGGAAAGTGAAATGCACAAGTGTCTTGAAGTTAGGTGTGCATGTGCACAAGTGTTCATCATGTAGAGTGCACATGAGTCCATAGAATAGGAAAGTGAAATGCACAAGTGTCTTGAAGTTAGGTGTGCATTTGCACAAGTGTTCATCATGTAGAGTGCACATGAGTCCATAGAATAGGAAGGTGAAGAGTCATAGGAAGATGGAAGGCCAAGAGTCACATCTCATTATATATAGGCCTTTGTGAGAAACATTTGTGTGGCACAATGTAGAGGTGTAGTAGAGAACAAGGTAGATACAATGTAGAGCATGTATGAAGTATGAAGAGTTTGAGATCTCCATTTTATATCAATATACTATTTTCGTGAGCTTTCATTAATGACAGTTTTATGAGTAGTTGCAGAAGTTTCTTATGAGTTTTACATGCTTAGTATATTGCCATTATCTTATATTTAATATTTCATGCTCATTTTAGACCTTGTGGTTGTTTTTCATTAAGTATATAGCATTCAAAAGCTAACAGAAGCAAGCACAAACACCCTAGAAAGCAGCATGATCTAAGTAATGAAGCTTCTAAACCAGTTGGACTGGTACCATGTCTCCACAAGAACAAAAAATTGGTGTTGAACATGAGACCCAAGCAATCCTTCACAAAGAACATGCATGCTGCTAGTGTCATGGATGCCAAAACATACTTACAAAAGTACGTCAAGTCCTAACAGATAGAAGCACCAGCGAAATAGTGTTAAAAAGTTGTACAAAGTTTATTGGAGTACATTGTCCAAGAGGAAGAAGAAGAGAGCTTAAACTTCTTTCTTTGTCGTGTTCCTAAGTGTTAAAAAGTTGTACAAAGTTTATTGGAGTACATTGTCCAAGAGGAAGAAGAAAAGAGCTTATACTTGTTTCTTTGTCATGTTTGTAAGTGGAACTGAGATGTTTATTGTTGAGGCTATTATAGCATGCAAATCTGAAGCAAGTAATAACCAAGATAGAGTGTACCACTAGAAAGTTCTCTCACACACAAAAAAAGGAAAAGAAAAAAAATTGAGGCCTTGAATCGTAGCAAGAAACACTTCACAGTGGATGAGGTGTATGCTCCTTCAGACCTTAGTGTCAGGGGGAACAAGAAAATCTGTGGGGGCTTAGAAAAAGGACTGTCAGCATTTTAAACAAACGGACCATTGACGTGGATGTATTACCTGCTGCGTGAATATAATGTGGGCAGTACCAAGTTGCATTCACAGTTGTTGGCCGATAGGAAGTCTGATCCAGTTTATTACCTCTTGAAAAGCCCTGATTCCAGCACCAAATTTAGCAGGTGCTTAAAACAGATTGAAATCTTATTAAAATGGTATTACTTACTAAATTGATCATGGGTTACTTTGGCAAAAGACCCTAGATATTAGCTTCAGATAAGTCATATTGACTGAACTCTATACTGCTATAGAAATCCTCAATCTCTTGCACACACAATATCACATTTTCGTCTTTCTTGTATTTTTTCACATTTTTCCTACAAGCATTTATTGTACATGGATTTTTATTTTCTTTGAATTGATCTGCAAACTTGGGTCTCGCAAGTTAGTTTGTTATATGATATCCTGTGGCAGCCCACCATGCGAATCTCTTTAGCCCCTGGATTGTGTCACCTTTTATTCTTTAGGGGACATCAAAAGAGCTATACAAAGATTATGTATTAGCAAGGTTTCTGATTTGGAGGAATTTCAGACTGAGTTCTTGAAATATGGAATTGGATTATGCACTAGCAAGGCTTCTGCTTTTGAGAAATTTCAGACTGAGTTCTTGATATATAGCATTGAAGCCATTGTCTATCCCATCTGAGAACTAGTCAATGAAGTTGTTTGTGCTGGTTTTCTATCTTCTTGGTCACACACATTATGTACCCAATCCATACTTTTGGGGATTTTTTAGATCCTAATAACTGCAGAATATCATGATTGCGCACACATTTGCTACTCTTTATGCCACAATTTTGAACATAAAACTCTCAAAACAGCTTGAGCAAGGCAAACTCAGAGTAAGAGGGTATGCTGGTTTCAAAGTTGATCATCAGAAAATCAATTATGTTTGTTCAGGCTATTAGTGAGGAAGCACGTCAACAGTCTTCTAAGTCTTTTTGCTGCTTTGTGGACTTTAGGAAGGCCTTCAACACTATGCCTAGGCATCTTGTGTTGTTGTTGTTGTGGGACATTTTGGACAGCCTTCTAAGTCATTTCAGACAAAGCATCTAGTCTTCTAAGTCATTTCAGAGCTATTTATCGCTGCTATTAGGAGACTTTATGAGGTTGTTGTGGGACATCTTGGACAGCCTCTGGTTTATTAGATGATGTCTAGAGCACTACTGGGGACAAAAATGGATGTACTGTTTTACCCCACACTTTTTGTGATCTAGATTCTACATTGACGAGCTTTGCGTGATTTATTCATCAAAACATTTGTTTTGTTGGCTGCCTTCCACATCTTCTTGCTCATATTCCTGAGGGCTTGTAGAGACAATTAGAGGCTCTTGCTTGCTTTTGTGACTTAAACACAGCTGTCAGTCAACCTTAGCAAGATTAAAATGATGATCTTTGACATATCAAAGAGTACCCTCTCCAAGTTCAAATTGTTCTATAAAGGGGAAATCAATTGAGGTCACCACTACGAACAGCTCCCTGGGGTTCAGTTTTCTGGTCCTCATAATCTTTGGCCAGCATAACAGCCCCGAGTTTGCAAGGGATATGCATCCCTCTTAGCCCTATAGTGCCAAAGTTTTCAGCTACACTTCCAGGAAGTATCTGTCAAGATGTGCAACATTGACCTCATTATTAAGCCCATAGTCCTTTATGGATCCAAAATTTGGGGCCTGAGTTAGGTGTGCTGATTGGGCTTAAAGTGAGAGGGTCTAGGCTATTTTGCTCCAATAGTTTATCCAATGTAAAAGAAAAGTTCCATAATGTATTGTCCAAGCTGAGTTTGGGGCTCATCCTTTTTTCCTTGAGCGCATATTTAGAATTATCTTTCATCTTCATCACCTTGGATCCCTAGATGACTATGCATCAGTTGACAGGGTATCCATATTTAGCACTTTGCTTCTATGAATGGGTTTCCTCTAGGAGCAACTTTGGACTTAATCAAGGTTTGTATTCAGAGGCTACTTCCCTTCTTTAATCAATTATTCCTTAAATGCTTATTCGATATATAGGTGATTGACCAGGTAGTCGAGGACGATATATAGACAACACATTTAGACCACTTGGATCACCTTGCTTAAGCCTCTTAGTCCTAGGTTGGCCTTCTCCAATGGGCAGTTCTTGATGATTGGGGATGGCATTAGTGCTTGCCCTCATTGCATCTAGAGATGTTGAACACATGGCCTTATGATCCCTCTTGGTTAGCTCAAAGTTGTTCACATCAATTGTGGGTGGAGACAAGCCACCATACACTTTGATAGATAGGGTATGGCGTCTTTGCTTGCTCTTGGAAGTGAAGAGTGAAGAGCACTTCATCTTCAAATGTTATGTTTATTACGAGTTTTAGGGGAGTTACCATTGCTCATTTAGAGATCACTTGTCACCTTTTTCCACTTTTCTGACTAAAAATTCTTGGATTTGTACCTTCGGGGAAGTTATGACTCTTCAACACCACTTATTACAAGAAAGACTGCCTCCCGCTCGATTGATCACATCTTTGTTTGTGCTTATCTTTGCCACTAAGAGCAATGAGCATCCTTCCGAGGCTACAACTCTCTAAGATGATAATCACAGATCTGTGCTCCCCTTCTTGCACATGAGAGTAGCTACTAGGGCTTTGATTTTCTTCTTGCATGCGATTGGTCATGGCTATGGCTCTTTGACGTTGGGTTTTAGCTTTGCCTCACTTGTCCAGAAGCGAGACATTACCAATTACTATATTCCCTTTAATTGGTTTCTTGGCCATGGATGGTAGGTGAGTTCTTAGGGGCTAGAATCTTTTCTCTTCCATGATTATCCAACCTGGGCCCCTTAGTCCTTGCCATTGTGATAAAGATTGAAGGCTGATCAAATAGGAAAATTTTTTATTTTTGGATTTGAAGGGGAATTGGAAACTAAAAAGCCAATGGAGAAGAAAGGGGCATGCCTTTTGCCCTTCCATCCCCCACTTTCTTTCTACATTGTTGGAAAAGCATAAATTGGGCGTTTTGTTGCATTTCCTAGTCATGGGCAAGGTAGGATCTTTTGGGAGTAATTTGGAGTTGTATGAACTTTTGTGTGCTCTCCTCTTCTTCTCTAGGAGAGAATTTGTTCAGCTCATGCACCTTGTATTCTCAATTGCATTTCAATAATATAAGTTGCAGCGACATATAAGGTTTCCTTGTTGTTTTTTCGGGCTTGATTTCCTTGCCAATGGTTTGTCTTAGTTGTTGCTTTTTTCCTATGCAATTTTCAGCTTTGTTTACTCTTGTTTTGATGCGTTGATCAAAGTTTCTTATGTTGTCTAACTTTGTATGAAGAGATATTTGTGTGAGTGAGCCAATTGAGGGGCTGCCATGAAACATATGGTATTAGAGCAAGTTTTCTTGAGGCTTGTGTGAGGTTTTCTAGCCCTTTGTTTTTTATTTTGGTCAATGTGCAAACAAGTTTGCATACCAAGTGTTTGATGAAAATCCTCTATACTATTTTACTGAATCACGAGGAAAACAATTAGAAAGTAGCAGAACCGACTTCAAGAGCGAAAAGGCAAGATTCAAGACTTGTTAGAGACCACCCAACAAAAGTTCCAAGAGATCTCAATTTTGAGAGAAGAGAATACATATTTGAAGTTAAAGCTTCAGGGGAAAGAAGAGTTATGTGCTATGGTTACAAATAAGTTTCTCGAGATCAAGAGCCAAGTTGAAATTGTTGGTATTGCTCGTAACAGAATCCCACAAGTGGAACTCAGATGTTTGCAAGGAATGGAGAAGTTGCAAAAAGAGATGGATTCCACAGGGGAGTTGTGTTGGTCAAGAATCCGCCTTAGGTATGGAATGTTTCATCCATGCGCTCTAGACCTGGCCAACATTGAAAGGCCGAAAGGAAGAGATGCCTCTCGTGCCAATCTTTAGAGAGGGTGTTAGAAAATATAGCAAAATTCTGTGCAAGCAGAAAAACACAATAACACAGGAAAAAACAGTAACACAGATTTTACGTGGAAAACCTGCAATGTGCAGGAAAAACCACGGGGCAATGGCAGCTTGATCTTTTATTGATTTCGGCAGAATTACATTCAATCATAATTTACATGCAAGGGGTCATTCCCCTTTTATAGAAAAAACAAAAACTGTTCGTTTCCTCTTCCAAAGGAAGAGTCCAAAAACTGTTTGTTTCCTCTTCCAAAGGAAGAGTCCAAAAGACTGTTTGTTTCCTCTCCCAAAGGAAGACTACAGAATACTGTTTGTTTCCTCTTTATAAGCTGCACCACCATGCACCTCTCTGCTGAAGAACATTGGAGATCTGGATATTGACTTCACCTCCTAACATTCTCCCACTTGAAGTCGATATACAGGAATTCTTTGCCTATGTTTTTCCATCCAAGTGCCAATTGCCCAATGCTGCCCTTATCACATTTTCAGCAAGCCCGGAGAAGTTCTGCACCACTCAAACTTCTCTGTCTTGACCGGCTTAGTAAGCATATCTGCAAGATTCACTTCAGTGTCGATTTTCTGCAACAGGATCCTACCTTCTTCCACCACATTTCTTATAAAGTGGTACTTGACATCAATGTGTTTCGTGCGATCATGGAATGTTGGGTTCTTCACTAGCTGAATAGCACTTTGGCTATCACAATGCAACGTAATTTTCCCCTGCATTACCTTGAAGTCACCCAACGGTCGCTCTAGCCAAATTGCCTCTTTGCTGGCATGAGTCGCTGCAATATATTCTGCTTCAGTGGTTGATAAAGCCACCACAGACTGCAACTTAGAAGCCCAACTCACAACTCCACCAGCAAGAGTGAAAGTATATCCTGTAGTGGACTTTCTCCCATCTCTATCTCCACCATAATCAGAATCCACAAAACCTTTAACTTGCAAACTATCCGATCCGTAGTAAATAGCAGCATCTGAAGTGCCTCTTAAATATCTAAATATCCACTTCACAACATTCCAATGCTCCTTACCAGGATTTGCCATGTATCGGCTAACTACTCCCACTGCTTGGGCAATATCCGGTCTGGTGCTCACCATGGCATACATGAGGCTTCCTACTGCTGATGAATACGGTACACGAGACATGCTTGTCTTCTCTGCTTCTGTTCTAGGACACTGGTTGGAAGACAATTTTAAGTTTGAAAGAAGTGGGGTACTAACTGGTTTTGCATTCTGCATATTGAAGCGTTGCAGAATCTTTTCTATATATGACTTTTGACTTAACCAGATCTTTCTTCCTTTTCTGTCCCTGTGTATCTTCATCCCTAAAATTTGGTTTGCTGCTCCTAAATCCTTCATTTCAAATGTCCTAGCCAATTGAGCCTTAAGATCAATGATTTTCTTCATGTTGGGGCCTGCAACCAACATATCATCAACATACAACAGCAAAATAATAAAACTGCCATCATCAAACCTCTTATAGTATCCACAATGGTCAGCTTCACTCCTGCTGAAACCTTGGCTCTTCATGAAGGTGTCAAATTTCCTGTACCACATCCTTGGCGCCTGTTTCAACCCGTACAAAGATTTCTTCAGTCTGCAAACCAAATGCTCTTTGCCTCTTTCCTCATAGCCCTCAGGCTGATCCATATAAATCTCCTCCTCGAGATCACCATGCAAGAAAGCAGTCTTTACATCAAGCTGCTCCAGTTCTAAATCCTGTGCAGCTACAAGTGCAAGTAGAACTCTAATAGTAGTCATCTTCACAACTGGAGAGAAAATTTCATTAAAGTCAATACCTGACTTTTGCACATAGCCTTTTGCCACCAAGCGAGCTTTATAGCGTTCCAACAGCCCATCGCTGTTCTTCTTCACTTTGTACACCCACTTGTTTCCAACAATCTTTCTTCCAAGTGGGAGATCCACAAGTTCCCACGTTTTATTCTTGCGAAGTGCCTCGATTTCCTCCTCCATGGATTTCCTCCACTTTTCTGCATTCTCAGACTCTCTAGCTTCCTGAAATGAACTAGGCTCACCATCATCAGTTAACAAAGCAAAAGAGGACTGATAAACATGAGAATACCTTTCCGGATACTTTTGTGGACGTGTAGATCTTCTAACCCAATGATCTGTTGATTGTGGCTCTTGGTCTTGTGACTGTTGTGGCTGCTCTACTTGCTGTTCTACTTGCTGTTCTGCATGCTGGTCAAAAAATTCAGCATGATGGTCAAAAATTTCAGCATGCTGATTTTCATTTTCATCTTCGTTCATGTCTACTTCAACTGGTACAACATTAGGTGTTTGCTGTACCTCCTTCCTTTGCATGGATTTTTCATCAAAAATAACATCTCGGCTAATAATTACCTTGTGGGCAGTAGGATCCCACAGTCTATACCCCTTTATTGCATCTCCATAGCCGAGAAAAACACATTTGCTTGACTTCGGGTCAAGTTTGGACCTTTTTCTTTAGGCACATGGGCAAATGCATCACAGCCAAAGGTACGCAAATGAGAGTAATCAAATGGCTTACCACACCAAACCTCCTCTGGAATCTGTCCATCCAACGCAGTTGTAGGTGACCTGTTAATGAGGTAAACAGCTGTATTAACAGCCTCTGCCCAGAACCTTTTATCCAACATGGATGCGCTGAGCATGCTTCTTGCACGTTCCATGATTGTGCGATTCATTCGCTCAGCCACACCATTTTGTTGTGGAGTATATGGTACAGTCTTTTGGTGCTTAATTCCTTCCTGCGTACAAAATTTATCAAATTCCTTGGAGCAATATTCACCCCCATTATCTGACCTAAGACATAAAACAGGCTTGCCCAAACTTTTCTCTACTCGAGTTTTGAACTCTTTAAATTTCTGCAAAGCTTCCGACTTCTTCTTCAGAAAATAAACCCACACTCTCCTAGAATAATCATCTATAAATGTCAGAAAATAGATGGCACCATTTAAGGACTGAGTGGGGACTGGTCCAAATATATCCGAATGTATAAGTTGCAGAAAATCAGAACTCTTACCAGGGCTTGCGGTAAACCGAACCCTCTTTTGTTTACCAAAAATACAGTGCTCACACAAGTCTAAATTGCAAGACTTAATCCCAGAAAGCATACCTCTGTCATGCAGAATTTTCAGACCTTTTTCACTCATATGGCCTAGGCGTTGATGCCATAGCATTACTGCATCCTGAACTGAAGTTGCTACTGTTGCATGGTTTGTCACCGTATCACCGCATAAACGATATAGGGTCCCATAAGATTCTCCCTTTGCTACTACAATAGCACCTCTGGTAATTTTGCAATAGTTGTTACCGAAAGTGACAGAATACCCTAGCTTATCCATCATCTTGATTGAGAGCAAATTCTTCCGCAAATCGGCACATGTCGCACATCACATAACATCCTTTCTCTACCATCGTCCAACCTGATCCTTATGTCCCCTCTTCCCACAATTTCTAAAGGGTGATCATCACCCAAGTAGACCTTCCCACCACTATATGGCTGATATTTGTCAAACCAGTCTCTGTGAGGAGACATGTGGAAAGATGCACCCGAGTCCAAAACCCAGGTATATAAAACAGATCTGTTGTTGCTGATACAGAAAGCCTCACATGTTGCCGTCTCTCCAGAATTTACTGTACTGGCCTCAGCTGAAGGCTGAAATTGGTTTTCACCATTTTTTTTCTTTTTTAACTGCCAACAATCCTTCTTTGAGTGCCCTGGCTTCCCGCAATGCCAGCACTTCCCTTTCAGCTTGCGTCCTTTAGACTTAGATCTGGACTGTGATCTACTTTGTTGACTCTTCTCGAAAGATCGACCTCTCACAGCTAGGGCTTCATTGGTTGAGGGTTCCAAAGACGTTTTCCGCCTCAACTCTTCTGCCAACAAAGCGGCTACCACATCATCAAAAGTTAGAGCTCCTGATGATGAATTGTTGATGGTCATCACCAAATGATCCCAAGTCTCCGGGAGGGAACAAAGTAGGGTGATAGCTCTGTCCTCATCCTCCATCTTCACATTAATTGAAACCAGTTTACTGATAAGGGTATTAAACTCATTCAAGTGATCTGCCACGGATGAGCCCTCCTTCATCCTTAGGCTGTAAAGCTGTTTTTTCAGAAAAACCTTATTTGTTGCAGATTTCGTCTCATACAACTTTTCAAGCTTCTTCCAAAGGGCTTCCGCGGTTTTTTCTTCAACAACATTGAACAAGACGGAGTCCGCTAGGCATAGACGGATTGTAGAAACCGCCTTCCTATCCAGCGTTGCCCACTCCTCATCTTTCATGCTTGCTTGGTTTACTCGCGACCCCTTTCAAGGCTAGGGCTTGGTCATTTTGAACCAACAAATCCTCCACCTTCATCTTCCATAGGGCGAAGTTCCTGCCATCAAACTTTTCAATCTCAAACTTGGTTACACTTCCAGTCATTGTTGCAGCTCCCACTCGCACAAAACCCTAGGCTCTGATACCAGATGTTAGAAAATATAGCAAAATTCTGTGCAAGCAGAAAAACACAATAACACAGGAAAAAACGATAACACAGATTTTACGTGGAAAACCTGCAATGTGTAGGAAAAACCACGGGGCAATGGCAGCTTGATATTTTATTGATTTTGGCAGAATTACATTCAATCATAATTTACATGCAAGGGGTCATTCCCCTTTTATAGAAAAAACAAAAACTGTTCGTTTCCTCTTCCAAAGGAAGAGTCCAAAAACTGTTTGTTTCCTCTTCCAAAGGAAGAGTCCAAAAAACTGTTCGTTTCCTCTCCCAAAGGAAGACTACAGAATACTGTTTGTTTCCTCTTTATAAGCTGCACCACCATGCACCTCTCTGCTGAAGAACATTGGAGATCTGGATATTGACTTCACCTCCTAACGAGGGTTGGTTCCCTTACTACTTTAACTTGGGGATTTGAGATTAAGGAAACAGGAAAGAAATTAGAAATGACTGAAAGGGATGGGAAATGTGGCCTCAAGCCAGATAAACGGGGGTGATGAACAAACAACATGATTACTTAACTGCACTCCAAATCAATAGCACTTCACACAAAGAACGTAACAGAAATTAAAGCAAGATATCTTATATGTGCAATATCCAGAATTATTCCAGTGTTCACCCTCTATTAGAAGCTAAATCTAGACATAGAATTATAGCCCACAGACAAAGCAGAGAATTTGATAGAAATATAGGATAGAAAACATACACATAAAGAGAAATCCAGAATTAGAGCCAAGGGTTCTTTGTATTCATAGTAGATTTCAGGTACAACAAGTTTCTAGCAAAACGTCCATCATCTTACATTGGAATTGCTAGTTTTTATAGAGGATTCCGCCTCTGAAACATAAATGCTCGCCCACAAAACATCGCGGTGGCAGCAAAGATTGGATTTCAGCACTCATTAAAAAGTAATGAGGCATGGTCTGAATTCGATGACTCGTGGAGAAATGGCTGCATGGCTTCAATGCGGCGATATGATTTTCCTGTAGCGCCACCTCCTCACTAGCTGGAACCGCCTCAACAGAAAATCGGATTTCTGAGATCCGGGAAAATCAATTCTGGAAGCTTCTTTGACCGATTGCGCTTAGACGGGTGAGGGCGCGCCTTCCTTCGTCGTTGAGAAGTATTTCTAGGGAATTCTGGTTGAGGCAGGAGAGTTTGACTGGAAACAAGAGTCACTGATGCAGGCCCCACTTGGTTTCGCCCATGCAAGCTCCAAAAAGGGCTTGCGCTTCCAAGTGGGAGCGAAAGTACTTGGGCCCCACTGAGTTTCCTTGTCTTTTGGGTCCGAAATGGGCTTGTGTTCTAGAACTGAGGCGAAAACCTTTGCTGTCTTGGGAGTGGCGCGGGCGTGAGAAAAGTCAAAGGCGCTTTCTTCCTTAGCAGGTTCGAAACTGACTTGCGCTAGAAAATTGGGACGAAACACTTAAGGCCCCACCTAGCATCTTTCCCTTTGAAACTGAGCTGCGCCTTGGTGGAAAAGTCAAAGGCGCTTTCGCCTTGTCAAACTCCGAAAAGGGATTGCGTTGACAAAGTGGGGCGAAATCACTTGGGTCCCACTTACGTTTCGCCCAGCCTCTAGCCCGAAATGGGCTTGCGATCCAAGTTAAGGCGAAAAATACTTTGGGCCCTACGCTGCCTTTTAGCTTGAGACAAAATTGTGGTGACTTTGAGAGGTCAAAGGTGCTTTCGTCCAAAAGTACTCCGAAATTGGGCCGTGCTCTTGAATGTGGGCGAAAAGGCCTTGGGCCCCACTTGTAACTCTTCCCAAAACTGAATTGCGCTGGCCATAGAAAAAGCCAAAAAAGGCTCTTTCGCCCCGTCTCCTTCCGAAATTGATTTGCGCTCACATAGGGGAGAAAAGGAAACGGGCCCACACTGTTTAAAGCAAATTTGCACTGATTTTTAGAACAATTGAAGGCATTTTCGCCCCAGTTAGCCCCGAAAAGGAATTTCGCTTTCCAGCTGAGGCGAAAACACTTGGGCTCCACTTAGCATCTTTTCCTTTGAAACTGAGTTTCGCCAAAACAAGGTCCGAAACCGAGTTGCGCTCTTGAATGTGGGCGAAAAGGCCTGGGCCCCGCTTGGGTTTCGTTGTTTTTTAGCCCGAAATGGGCTTGTGCTCAAAACCTGCTCCGAAATCCGATTGCGCTGAAGGATGGCGTGAAACTACTACTCCCCCACGAAAAGACAAATACCTTGCATGATGAGCGAACATGAAGAACTGCACACTTCCTTGTGCTCAACCAACAAACTTCGACAGCGAAACGTAGAAAACAAGGGACACATTCTAAAGAAAAAGCAGAGTTTCAGGGAAGAAGAGATTACTGCATAGAAAATTTTTACAACGGAGACACCATCCAATAGAGAAAACCTTTGTGCTCCCGCCACTACGTGAAGAATTTGATCGATTTGGGGTAGCGGGTAGTGGTCCTTCAGAGATGCTTGGTTGAGGTTTCGAAAGTCAACGCACAAGTGGATGTCTCCATTCTTTTTTCGCACCGGGACTAAGTTTGCCACCCAAGAAGAGTGCTTGATTGGATAGATAATCTTTGCCTCTAGCATCTTTAGGAGCTCGGCCTTCATCAACACTTCTATCTTTGGGTTGACCGGCCTTTGCTTTTGCCTGAAAGGTTTGACCCCTTCTTGTAGCTCGATCGTGTGCTGGAAAACTCTTATCATAACCCTTCAGATCACGATAGCTCCAAGCGACAATATCTGGGTATTCTTTGTACAAGGTCTTGATTTGCTCGATCTCCAATGGGGTACAATCGGTTCCCACCTTGATTACTTTCTCGGGTTCTAACTCTAGTTCCTTGTACTCTCTCACGTCCACTTTGATCTTGTGAGCGAGTGACCTATCATCTTGGTCAAACAAACTTTCAAGGGTGATTAAGCCCTTCGGGACATGGTTGTTCTTCAACTGTATATGGCCCACATACTCTTCTTCATTGAGGGTCCTATCTTCGATAGTGTTGGCTTCAATAATAAAAAAATTGACAATTTGCTCGTCGTTGTCAAACACCTGCCAGTGAATATTCTTATCTGGTACCGAAGGCCTGTAGATCACTCGCACTGTCTTCGGCTTCTACATCATGTTTTCGGCGGGGGATTATCTGGCTTCAATAGACGCCAAGACGTCAGCGTGCTTATTCCGCCCTCGCGAAATAGACCGGATATTCAGGGCCAAGAAAGACTTGAGCAGTCCCATATCTTTTTTTGGTATGCCTTCAGAGAATGTTGCTTTGCAACACACTTATTGGTGACTTGGTTGCAGATCAACTCCGAGTTTCCAAAGATCTGCAACTGCTTAATTCCAAGTTTTTCTGCTTTTCGTAACCCCTTACACAGGGTTTCATACTTGACAATGTTATTTGTACAGCTCCATGCGAGTCTGTAAGAGTAGGTTTTCTGGTTTCCCGAAGGAGAGATAAGGACAACTCTTGCCCCGACGCCATTCTTACAGCGGGTGCTGCCAAAGAAGAGCTTCCATAGTTGATCGGCGATGGGGTCTTCATCACTCGGTACCTTAGCCTTTTCGGACTTGGTGATCGGGTAATACCCTATCTTAGATTCGATCATGGCATTAAAGTCGCGCATGGAAAATTCATCTTCTATGCGGAGCTCGTCCAGAGCTTCTTCTATCAGCTCTATTTTTCCTTCTTCCTCTACTTCCTCAATCATATTAACTAAGTCCAATTGTTTCTCCGCATCCTGTATCCTTTCAATGTGAAATGTAGAGGGCTATTCATTAAAAATTTTAATCCTCCTTCCTCTGAAGGGGATTTCTAGATGCGAATAGTCTAGAGACAAATAGCCTCCTAGTTTGGCGATGAATTTCCTTGATAGGCACATACTAAAATAGGGCTCTAAATCCACCACCACAACTTCTTGTATCACGGTGATCTATGGCATCTTGTCAAATATGATCGGGATATCCTTGATCACCCCCACTGTCTTGATCGGAGTTTCGTCCAGTTGAAGCACCCTAGGACTACTTCTTGTGTACTCCATGCCCATAATCTCGAAAACAGCTTTGGGCATCACAGTAGTAGCAGCGCCAGAATCGATCATGCAATTATGCACAACAGACCCCTCCATCCTAAGGGACAGATAGAATGGGGACAACAATCAACATTTGAGTCGAGACAGTCTGAGCCAGCTTTCCCTTGCCTTTAGCAGACTTCAGCAATTCCTGCAATAGATCGACTTGGCCGGGTAGTTGAAGCGCATTGAAGAGGCTTACCTTAGCTGGAGTTTTCTTTAGTTCTTCAACGATGTTGTACACCCCTGTACCAGACTCACCTGCCTCCTTAGCAATCTCGTATCTGGTCCGATACTGCTGCGCCGCTTCTACCCTCTGACGCTTGGTCAGTGATGGATACCTGAGCTTTTCTCTTGCCTGGTCCCTTGTCTTGGTTTGGGGTTGAGAGGGTGAAGCCTGTGGTTGAGGAATTCTCCCTCTTGCTCTCGGAGGCAAGAAATATTTCAATAAGACGGAATCCTTTGGTTCTGACACTTGGACAGGCTCTTTTTGTGGCGGCAGCGCCTTCTCGCTCGACAAGTTGGAACTGGCAGGCTCATTCAATGGTTCCTTTTGAACCGAATCAACTTTGATGGGTTTCTTACCCGTCCTCATAAGAACGGAGATCTGCTCGACAGGGGGAATCATAAAGTTGCGATCTACTTCCATGATCATATTTACTTGTCCATCGGGAACGCTGTCCGCAAGGGTCTGAACATAGTTCAAATGGACCATGCAATTCTCCTCGTCATGCGGGTCGTTGCAGGTGGAGCACCAATAAGCTCTGCCAAATGTACCAACTTCTTCATTTTCCAACATCGCAACATTTCTCTCGGGAGCCCTACTAGTGGAAGCAGCTTGTATTAGAAACTGAATCATTAGTTTGCACTTCATATTCCTGGAAAATATATAAGATTTACATAAACTCCGTTGAGGCAGTTTGAACCAAGCTGGGTGGTTCATAAACTGAATAAAGAAAACTACGTACCACTCCTATAATGCTGTTAACTTAATTAATGTAATATAAGATATAATAAATATTCTAACATCCCCCCTTATTACATTAATGTTGACTACACATAGCATTGCGGAACAATTCAAATTTGACTCGAGCAAGCGCTTTGGTGAAGATGTCCGCTATTTGCTCATCTGTGGGAATGTAGTGGAGCTGGATATGATGCTTTGGAACCTCATCTCGAATGAAATGACACCTAGTGTCAATGTGTTTGGTGCGATCATGAAAGATAGGATTCTTGACAAGATTCATAACACCTTGATTGTCGCAAAATAAATGTAAAGGAAGTTTCTTTGGAAGGCCCATATTTGTGAGGATGCGACGTAACCATATGATCTCGCAGACTGCTCCACTAGCTGCTCGATATTCTGCCTCAATAGAAGAGATAGCAACAACATGTTGCTTCTTGCTATGCCAAGAGACAGGACCAGATCCAAGGTGAAAAATATAACCTGCAGTTGATTTTCGGTCATCTATGGATCCAAGGATAATCGTAGTCCGTGTACCCTTGAAGATAGAACTTGTTGTTCTTTTTGTATTCCGAGCCGATATATGTCGTACCACCGACATAGTGAAGAACTCTTTTTGCTGCTTTCCGGTGGCTAACTTTAGGATCTTGCATGAATCGTGAAAGATAACCCACAAAAAAACTAAGATCCGGCCTCGGTGTTTGTGAGATAGATGAGACTCCCAATCAGCCGACGATAGAGAGTACTATCTATTTTAGGAGATTCATCGAATCGGGATAACTTAAGTCCCGCTTCCATTGGTGTGGCTTTGGGCTTGCAATCAATCATCCGATACTTATCAATTAGAGTCTTGGCATATTTCTTTTGAGTAACTTGTATGCAATGCTTGTATTGAGTTACTTCTAGACCAAGACAATAGTGGAGAAGTCCAAGATCTGTCATTTCAAAAGAGGTATTGAGATCTTTCTTAACTTGTTTTATCATACTCTCTCGAATCGCTCGTTATGATCAGATCATCCACATATAGTACTAGAATTACTATGTTAGAACCATTGTTCTTGATATATAGATTAGGATCTCGTAGGACTTCTTCTAAACCCATGTTGCACTAGGTGACTATCAATTTTGATATACCAAGCTCGAGGAGCTTGTTTAAGTCCATATAGAGATTTGATCAGCTTATGCGACTTTCTGTTCTTGCCCTTGAACTACAAAACCTTCAAAGTTGAGTCATATAGACTTCTTCTTGTAGGTCACCATTTAAGAAAGCACTCTTTACATCCATCCGATGTAGCCGCCAACCAAATTGAGCTGCCATTGCACACGAACTCGAATAGTGGTCATTTTAGCAAGTAGGGAGCAAATGTCTCTTCATAGTCTATGCCTTCTCTTTGTGCATAGCCCTTTGCAACAAGTCGGGCTTTATATTTATCTATTGCACCATTTACCTTATATTTGATCTTGAATACCCATTTGCAACCAATGGGTTTCTTTCCCGAAGGCAAATTCACTAACTTCCAAGTTTGATTTTTCATTAGAGATGTATGTTCCGCATCCATAGCAGCTTTTCCATTGATCTTTACCGAGTGCATCCGAGACCGATGTGGGTTCTTTTTCATCTAGTATTGTCGGATAGACTTTTTCATCTTCCATATCTATATCCTCATCTTCTTCTACATTCACGGATAAATCATCAAAATGTTGACAAAGGTCATCAACATCTCATATCGATGTTGCATCATCTCGCTCTTTTGTGTTGAGTCATACTCGCGAGTAGCGGGTCGATCTAGAGTTAGATCCGGAAGTGATGTCAATTTTGAATCTTGCAATGTACTAGTATACCATTTAGGAACCTTCTTCCGAGGAGGTGTGGCTTCTTTATTAGGTTCATCTTCCTTAAGGTATACAAGTGTGTTATTTGATGTGAAAGTTTCATCAAATACTACATCTCTCGCTGATGTGTGTTTTCTTGGTTATAGGATCAATCAACCGATATCCTTTTGAATACTCATCATAACCAAGAAATATACATTTTTGAGTTTTCTCATCTAGTTTCCTTCTTTCTCGTTTAGGAATATGCATAAAAGCTTGGCATCCAAAAACTTTTAGATGAGAAATTGAGGGTTTCTTACCACTCCAGTCTTCTTGTGGAGTTTTTCCTTGTAGAGCCCTTGTAGGTGCTCTATTTAGTAGGTAAGATGTTGTGTTTATCTGCTTCGCTCGATATTGTTTTTCTAAGTTTGCTCCTTTTAACATACACCGACTCATTTCTACTATGGAGCGATTTTTTCTTTCTGCAACTCCATTTTGCTGCGGTGTATATGCTGTAGTGAGTTGTCTCTTAATCCCATGTTTTTCCAAAAATGCTGAAAATTCCTTGGAAGTGTATTCCCCCCCTCGATCTGAGCGGAGGGTTTTGATGGAACAACTTGTTTCCTTCTCAACTTGTCTCTTGAACTGACGAAAGTAGAGAAGAGCTTCGACTTGAGTGCAAGGAAGGAGACCCATATTTTGCGGGAGTAGTCATCAACAAATAGCTGAAAATACCTCTTTCCACCATGACTGGTTGGGAAAGGACCGCACAGATCTGCGTGGATTAACTCCAAGGGTTTCTTAGAGCGAGAAGAACTAGTCTCAAATGGAACTCGATGTTGTTTCCCTGCTAGACAATCTGAGCATACTGGGAGAACGGATGAAAGCTGAGGAAGCCCTTTGACCATGTCATATTTGCTTAATTCGAGTAAATACCCGGAACTGAGGTGCCCGTATCTTTTATGCCATAAGGAAGTAGCTGCTGTTGTAGTGGCAATGAGGGCAGTATGGGATGTAGAAACTGTATCCAAGATGAATAATCCATGTTTGTAGGAGCCAATGGCAATGTTTTGACCTTGGTGACTGATGAAACATCTCTTTTTTCCTTTTTCAACTTGAAAAACAACATCCATATTTCTATCTAGCATCTGTGGAACAGATAATAGATTGTTGGCAAGGCCAGGAACATAGAGAACTTTCTCTATGGCACAGTCTCCATCAGGGAGAGTGACTGTAACATCCCCTTCACCTTGTACTTGATAGACTTGATTGTCTGCAATAGTGACAGGTTTGCCTTCTCTTGCGTGAAAGGTTTGAAACCAGGACTTGTTCCCAGTCATATGTTTGCTTGCTCCATAATCAATATACCATACAACATCTGATTTGGAAGAGGCAATATGGGTCATGAGCA
The DNA here is from genome assembly GCA_028583015.1 of Wollemia nobilis. Taxonomy (NCBI): domain Eukaryota; kingdom Viridiplantae; phylum Streptophyta; class Pinopsida; order Araucariales; family Araucariaceae; genus Wollemia; species Wollemia nobilis. The sequence continues at coordinate 19,792,365 of JAQPPZ010000513.1, forward strand.
CCTTGTGTGCTCTTTCGGAGTCATTATCTGAAGATGAATTAGAATCATCTGAATGGGAATCTGCATAAGCAACATGACCCTTTTGTTGGTTGCGATGTTGGGGATATTTCTGCTTCCCCTTGCCTTTCTTATTTTGTGAGGGATCATTCTCGTTGTTTGTTTTTGAACCAACACCGGTTGGTATCATGATTGTTCATATCACAGATCTTGCAATATTTATCTCGCTGGAGATTGGGCTTGCCTTTGCCTTTGGAAGAAGACCCTCCCTTCTGCAACTGTCCTTTCTTGTGACCCTTTTGATGGGTGGAAAGAGCAGTGGCAGGTGTTCCTCATCTTTCACGTACTTGATTGGCTTCTTCAGTTTGAAGCAAATTAACCAATTCAACAAAAGTTAATGTTCGGCCAGAAACATTGAGTGAAGTGATAAAACTTTTGTAAGATGGTGGGAGTGCCCTCAAAATAACGAGATGTCAAAAGATCATCATCTATGGGTTTTCCCATAGTATTGAGTTTAGCTTTCAATTCTGCCACTTTGCAGAGAAACAATTCAACAGCTTTCCCCGAATTCATATTGAGATTGTGAAGTCGGGTTTGTAGGTGAAGAATAGTGGAATTATTCTTTCCTTCATACACAGTGAATCAATGCTGCCCAAGCATCTTTACTCGGTCGTGGCATCACAAATATGAGGTTGGACCTCATCCGTTATGGCAAGTAACAAAAACATAAGGCCCTTCCTGTCCCGATCATCAAATGTATCTTGATCTCGTCCCTCGCTGTGGTGGGACGAGAGGTAGTGCCACCGACGACATCCCATAATTTTTTGACTTGAAGAATGGCTTTCATTTTATGCTTCCATGGCACAAAATTGGTGCCTTTGAGCAATTGGGCATCCGAAAGATACTTGTGCACTCGTAGCCATTGTTTAGGGTTCCTTATAGCGCCAAATGGTCCCCTTTTCGATATACCGTTGCTAGTGCCGATTATACCCGAACCGAATCAAAATAATACCCGCCCTTACGTGAGGGAGACTATAGGTATTATGAAGATCGAACGGTACGTGGAACATAGGCAAGATTGAAAAGGATTGCTTTGTTGATGGCACCTACCTTAGAAAGACAGGAATCCGCATGCGTGGGGCGTAACTTCCCCTAAACACTTTGGAGTCCAGGACTTTCGTCAGGATTTACGCCTAAACACAATAGCAATAGGGGTAAAAAATTCACTCAAAGAGATGTTAATGACACCTGCCTGAGAATCTTCGGAAGAAGAATAATCAATTGGAGGTAATTAAGTCAAAAAACAAAACTAGGAGAAAATTAGTGTTGGTGAGAGAACATCAAGTAGATGATCAATGAAGATCCCTGTGCAAAGAGATAACTCGCTTTTGGAGAACCTGTGCAACATGTGCTGAGAGAAGTAGTGGATGCTTTGATGTAGATGATTTTTAATTGCAGAAAAAAAATGCAATAATCAAACAAGCATGCTCACAAAATGCTTCTCACATAGGTGTCGGGTTCAACCGAAAATGCACCCAAATTTGACAAAAGAAGGTGTCGAGTAAAATCGAAAATGCACCTTTGAGTTGCTATCTATGCCTTTTTTTTAAGGGTTTGAAAATTTGAATTCCCCCCTCTATCTTGTAAGAAGGGAGTGCAAAATAGAGTATATCTCGAAAGGTTCCCAATATGCCTTTTAACAATTGCTTTTGAAGGAAAAAAAACAATTTACATGTCTTAAAATGTGTCACCAAACCTTCTTGGGGCGTCAACAGAACCCTCGGGGCGTCAAAATGCCCTCCTCGGGCGTCACAGGGCCCTCGAGGCGTCAACAAGACCCGCGGGGCGTCAAAATGCCCTCCTCGGGCGTCATCTTGGCAGCAACTCGAAGGGGTTTGAAACCCCAACCACCCCGTGGCAAAAAACTTAAGCAATCATTATTAGAACCATCGCGGCCACTGTGGTGCGTGTGTATTCACGGCGACGTATTTTTATTGACCTCCAAGCACAACAAATGCAATGGAAAAAAAAAACGTGCACCAAAGAACCTTTGTTTTAAAAAAAAAAATTAAATGAAATGTTATACCCAATGTCCTTCACGTGCTGTGCACCAATGAAATATTATTGCGTCAAGGCTGTGTTCACGGCTGCTCCCAATGTCCTTCACGTGCTGTGCACCAATGAAATATTATTGCGTCAAGGCTGTGTTCACGGCTGCTCCTGCGCGCACCGATTTCCGGCAATGAAGACGACGGTAATGCAAGCTGTGTGGCCTCACGACTTCTCCTGCGCGCACCGATTTCCGGCAATGAAGACGACGGCAATGCAAGCTGTGTGGCCTCACGGCTTCTCCTGTGCACCGATTTTCGGCAATGAAAAACGACGGCAATGCAAACTGTGTGGCCACCGAGTTCAGTGCTCCTCTGTGGTGGCGCCGCCTCCGCTACGAAAGCTCCTCCACGCTATTCGGAGCGCAAAAAAAATAACTGGCCCCTCCCGTCTGGTTTGCTTTACCAGAAACGGAGAATCCAACACCGTTCGCGAACGCCCCAAACAGTTCGGCGTCGGAAATTTGGAAAGTAGCGGGATCACGTCAGTGCTTGTGCGCTAGAGTTCATCAAGTTCGGATTGCAGTCTTCGGCGTCAATGGCTCCTCTGGTAATGGAGTGAATCTAGTAATGGAGTGCGTGAATAGCACATTGCCCATAAAAAATTCACATTGCCCAAAAATCATTCAATGCTCTGATGCCATATTAGAAACTGAATCATTAGTTTGCTCTTCATATTCCTGGAAAATATATAAGATTTACATAAACTCCGTTGAGGCAGTTTGAACCAAGCTGGGTGGTTCATAAACTGAATAAAGAAAACTACGTACCACTCCTATAATGTTGTTAACTTAATTAATGTAATATAAGATATAATAAATATTCTAACAACTTGTTCCCTAGTGATCGGAGGAGGAGGAGCGAATCTCCTTAGCTGGAAACTCTGATCAGCTTGCCTCCTCTTGAAGACGGTGATCACATTTGCCATTGTTCTCACTGGTGATTGCAGATCTTGCAATTCCTTGGCCTGATTCGGGTTTGCAGCTGCCGGAGGCGTGGGTAATGGCAACGATGCCAATGGTGCAGGCAATGCCGGATATGGGGTAGGAGTTGGAAGTTGGGGGACAGCAGGTACTTGATACTGCGGGACAGGTACCGTCTGGTTATGAGAAGGATTGGGATTCCACGACTGAGTAGGGTACATTGGGGATGTAGGCAATGACTGAGAGGATGCACTAGGATATAAATTTTGAGGGAAGTCCGGATAAAGCATAGTCATTTTCAGAGGCAACTTACCAATAACGACTAAGTCAGCCTCAACTTTCTGTGCCTATTCATACAAGGCCGGAAAAGTACTAACATTAGCGTGCCTGATGCTCAGGCTGATGTCGGAATGGAAAGCCCTTAAGTAATAAAACATTGCTTGCTCCGCAGTGGGCCGAAGGCCGACGATAACTCTCTGCCAGGTTCGGGCGAACCTGACATTTAAATCCGCTACCTCCTCTTGAGGGTGTCTTTGAATGGTGGTGAACTAGTGCAACAAGGAGAAAGGGTCCGCCTGTTCATTGAAACCCTTTATCAGTTGTTTCGCTAACTGGTCGCATGTAGTGATGGTACTGGGCGACAACGATCGGTAGCAGTAGAGGAGCTTACCTTTGAGCGAGAGTATTAGCACTCTTACCATGATATCTTCTTCCGTGATGTGGTGGATAGTTGCCAGTGTAGCGACATCTTGGACATGCTCATAGGCTATCTTTCCCGTACCGTCATACGTGGGCAGAGCCTTCAACGCTGCGGTTGGGACTTGGTTCTGAGCCTGTAGATTGAGCGGTCTCGAATGATTCCAGGCTGGAAACTGCCTGGGCGGAGGTTGCGCCATCTGGAGCGGAGGATTTGGTGGAGGGGGCAAGCTAGTTGCGGTGCTGGCAAGACTTGGAGTTTATGAAACTACAATAGCTACTTGCGAGGATGTCCCGGCTAACGGGATAGTCGAGGGGACTACTCTAGGATGCTCTCCCAAAGCGTCGATGTTAAGCTCAAAAAACTCGACTGTTTCTTCTGGGTTTTTAGCCTTCGATCTTGTGATTATGAGGGGGAGGCTTTTTTAATTGGCTTCAAGATTTGGAGGCTTTTGAGTTCAGCTGAGTTGCCAGATGTTCTTATTTGACAGCAACAAGATGAACATCAACTCTTAATACTACTTTGACGTGGAACGTTTGCATCCCACCGGGCGTGCCAGAAACTGTTGGTCAAGAATCCGCCTTAGATGTGGAATGTTTCAGCCATGTGCCCTAGGCTCGCCCAACATTGAAAGGCCGAAAGGAAGAGATGCCTCCCGTGCCAATCTCCAGAGAGGGTTGGTTCCCTTACTACTTTAACTTGGGGATTCGAGATTAAGGAAACAGGAAAGAAATTAGAAATGACTAAAAGGGATGGGAAATGTGGCCTCAAGCCAGATAAATAGGGGTGATGAACAAACAACTCGATTACTTAACTGCACTCAGAATCAATAGCATTTCACACAAAGACCGTAACAGAAATTAAAGCCAAGTATCTTATATGTGCGATCTCCAGAATTATTCCAGTGTTCACCCTCTATCAGAAGCTAAATCCAGACATAGAATTATAGCCCACAGACAAAGCAGAGAATTTGATAGAAATATAGGATAAAAAACATACACATAAAGAGAAATCCAAAATTAGAGCCAAGGGTTCTTTGTATTCATAGCAAAATTCAGGTACAACAAGTTTCTAGCAAAACATCCATCATCTTACATTGGAATTGCTAGTTTTTATAGAGGATTCCGCCTCTGAAACATAAATGCTCACCCACAAAATATCGCGGTGGCAGCAAAGATTGGATTTCAACACTCATAAAAAAGTAATGAGGCGTGGTCTGAATTCGATGACTCATGGAGAAATGGTTGCATGGCTTCAATGCGGCGATATGATTCGCATGGAGCGTCACCTCCTCACTTGCTGGAACCGCCTCAACGGAAAATCGGATTTCTGAGATTCGAGAAAATCAATTCTGGAAGCTTCTTTGACCAACTGCAATTAGACGGGTGAGGGCGCGCCTTCCTTCGTCGTTGAGAAGCTTTTCCTGGGGAATTCTGGATGAGGCATAAGAGTTTGACTGGAAACAGGAGCTTCGTTGACGCAGGCCCCACTTGGTTTCACCCATGCAAGCTTCGAAAAGGGCTTGTGCTCACAAGTGGGAGCGAAAGTACTTGGGCCCCACTGAGTTTCGCTGTCTTTTGGGCCCGAAATCGGCTTGCGTTCCAGAACTGAGGTGAAAATGTTTGCTATCTTGGGAGTGGCGCCGGCGTGAGAAAAGTGAAAGGCGCTTTCTCCCTTAGCAGGCCCGAAACTGACTTGCGCTGGAAAATTGGGGTGAAACACTTAAGGCCCCACCTAGCATCTTTCCCTTTGAAATTGAGCCGCGCCTTGGTGGAAAAGTCAAAGGCGTTTTCGCCTTGTCAAACTTCGAAAAGGGACTGCGTTGACAAAGTGGGACGAAATCACTTGGGCCCCACTTACATTTCGCCCAGCCTCTAGCCCGAAATGGGCTTGCGCTCCAAGTTAAGGCGAAAAACACTTTGGGCCCTACACTGCCTTTTAGCTTGAGACAGAATTGCGCTGACTTTGAGGAGAGGTCAAAGGTGCTTTCGTCCAAAAGAACTCCGAAACTGGGCTGTGCTCTTGAATGTGGGCAAAAGGCCTTGGGCTCCACTTGCAACTCTTCCCGAAATTGAACTCGTACGGCCATAGAAAAAGATAAAAAAGGCTCTTTCGCCCCTCCTTGTTCTGAAATTGATTTGCGCTCTCACATAGGGGCGAAAAGGAAATGGGCCCCACACTGTTTAAAGCAAATTTGCGCTGATTTTTAGAACAAATGAAGGCATTTTCGCCCCAGTTAGCCTCGAAAAGGCATTGCGCTCTCCAGCTGGCGCGAAAAACACTTGGGCCCCACTCAACATCATTTCCTTTAAAATTGAGTTTCGCCAAAACAAGGTCCGAAACCGAGTTGCGCTCTTGAATGTGGGCGAAAAGGCCTGGGCCTTGCTTGAGTTTCGTTGTCTTTTAGCTCGAAATGGGCTTGCGCTCAAAACTTGCTCCGAAATCCGATTGCGTTGAAGGATGGCTTGAAAATACTTCTCGCCCACGAAAAGACAAAGACCTTGCATGAAGAACTTGTCAGAATATGGAGCATAAGCATTAGACATATTATTCATATGTAGTTGTTTAAATAGTACAAGGTATAGGCTAGAAATAGCCTTAGGATATTATAAAAATAATATCCTTAGTTGTAGCTAACAACAACGCGTAATAGGTAGCCCCCCAGTGAAGGTAGCTAACCACTAACCACTAACGTAGTCAAAATGACTACAATGACTAACTAACCCTAGGTAACTAGTAAAAGGTAAATACTAGTGGTAAAAAGTAACAAGCTACTTTTTACCATGCGGTAAATTAAATCTACCTAGGTGAATCTTACAAATTACCTAAATGAGGTAATAATCACAGTTAATAACATAGTAACTCTAACAGAATTGCACACTTCCTTTGGCGCTGTCAACAAACTTTGACTGCAAAACGTAGAAAACAAGGGACCTTTAGAATTTGAAATAATTCAAACCCAAAGTGTTTCACAATAATTCAAACCCAAGTGCTTTCGCGAAATGCGACTGGAACGGGAGACTTCCTCCCGTATTGTCCAGTATGGAACGAGAGACTTCCTCCCGCCTTGCCCAGTGTGCGCCTTGCCCCTGCTCTGATACCAATGACAGAATATGGAGCGTAAGCATTAGACATATTATTCATAGTGCAGTTGTTTAAATAGTACAAGGTATAGGCTAGAAATAGCCTTAGGATATTATAAAAATAATATCCTTAGTTGTAGCTAACAACAACGCGTAATAGGTAGCCCCCTCGTGAAGGTAGCTAACCACTAACCACTAACCACTAACGTAGTCAAAATGACTACAATGACTAACTAACCCTAGGTAACTAGTAAAAGGTAAATACTAGTGGTAAAAAGTAACAAACTACTTTTTACCATGCGGTAAATTAAATCTACCTAGGTGAATCTTACAAATTACCTAAATGAGGTAATAATCATAGTTACTAACATAGTAACTCTAACATCCCCCCTTATTACATTATTTGGGTAATGTATATAATTGTCCCAATACAGTGAAAAAGATGTTGATCTGCTGGTGCTTTTGTTGCTCCTAAGCAAAAAGTGGGTCATTCCTCACTTTGTCTTCACATCAACGAATGTCCTTATTGTAATCTTGTCATCCAACCGGATTGCATGGGTAACCAACCGTTGCAACCGCTAGGTGTAGTAGAGTAGATCACTTCATACGAGGTTCATTCGGTTACAATATGATTTTGCAAAATTTTTGATAAGGTAGCTAAGGTGTCGGTCGCTGCCGAAAATGCACCCTTATAAGTTTCCCCCCTTGTTGCAAAACATGTTGTAATGGAATTTCTGAAAGAAGTGTGACTAAGGTGTCGGTCGCTGCCGAAAATGCACCCTTATAAGTCTTCTTCCCTTTTTACAAAAAATTGTGTGAAGTAAGAAAAGAAATGTTTATCCCCCCTTAATTGCAAAAGATGTGCAACTCAAGAAGCTTTGTGAAGGTTTTTACAAAGATTGCCTCCTAGGCAAATTTTACACCAGAAAATTCCCCCCTTTTGTTACAAGTACTTCAAACAAAGAGAGTTTGCTATTTATGAAGCCTAAAAAGAGGTACAATCACCCCTTTATTGCAAGTACTTCAAACAAAAACTTATGCTATTTATGAAGCCTAAAAAGAGAGAGAGGAAATGGTGCTTGCTTAAGGTGACAAATTTGTTTCCCCTTTACAATATTGTCTTAGCCATGAGCACTTTGTGTGCTCTTTCTGAACCAGAATCAGAATCAAAATTAGACACTTCACTAGCAACATGGCTTCTGTGATGTGCCTTTGCCATTTTAGTTTTGCTTGTTTTGAAACCAACACCGAATGGTGTCATGGTTGTCCTTTTTACAATTTGTGCAAAACTTTGCCTCCTAGGCAATTTTATCAAAAAAGTTCACCAAATAATCCTTCCTTATTGCAAGTACTTCAAGCATGGTTGCTATTATGAAGCCTAAAAGAAAAGGTATAATTTTGATGACTTCTACTTTTCTGATTGCCTTTACAAGTTTTATCTCCCTCTTGTCAAAATATGTGTTTGAAGGAAGAAAGGAATTATCCCCCCTTAGTGCAAAAGATTGCTACTTTCAAGGTTCCTTATTTTACAAAAAACTTGTTCTTTCTTTTGATATACCCTAAAAGAGTACCAAAAGATAATTCACTCAAAAAGATATTTAATGGCACCTGCCTGAAAATCCTCTTGAAGAGGGATAATCAGTTTGAGGAAATTGAGCCAAACAAATAAGAGTGAATTAGGGGTTTTGATTTAGGAGAGAATATCAAGAAAAATTGGCTTTAAACCTGTGCAATGATTTACACAAATTATTGTGAAATTTTGGGGTTTTGAGTGTTCTTGATTTTATGACTTATAATTGCAAAAAATAATGCAATAATCAAACAAGAATGCCCACAAAATTCTTATCACATAGGTGTCGGTCACTGCCGAAAATGCACCTAATTTGCCAATTTTGTAATAAAGGTGTCGAGTAAAATCGAAAATGCACCTTATTACCAACTTTTGCAACAAAATTTGGATTTGTGTTGTGCAAAAATTTGATATTTTATGTCTCCTCTTGTTTTTCAAATTTGCAAAGAATGTGGCATAAAACAATTGCCTTTTCTTTTTGTTTTGCAAATTTAACAAGTTTGATTTTTAAGTGCTTCTCACTTTTGTGTTACAATTTTGCAAAAGAAATACAATTTCTTGTCTTCCCCCCTTTGTTTTGCAAAATTAACAAAATAGCACTCCTTCCAAGACAAGTCGACACACGACCCGCGTTTGAAAGGCTTCTAGAACCAGTCGACACACGACTTGGTTTTTATGGACCCAAGGTCTTCAATTTCTTCTCAATTTTGCAAAAAATAGAATGTGCAATTTTATGTATTATATCCCCCCTTGGAGAAAACAAATGCACACTTTGCCTTTGAATTTTACAAAAATTTGTGTCTCCTTGTGTTACAATTTGGCAAAAAAGAATTCAAGTTTGATCCTTTATTGTATGCTAAATTAACAAGGTTTGAGAAGAATTTAGGTTCCCTAATTTTGCAAGAAAAATGGTGCTCTTATATGTCTTATATCCCCCTTTGAGGAGAAAACAAAAAGCCCTCTTTTATTGAAGTTGCAAAATATAGGTCTCCCCCTTTCAAAAAAAAAATTCTTTAAATTATCAATTTTATTGCATTTAGTCTAATTAATTTAAGTATAATTGGATTAATAATAAAAAATTATTTTATTTTAAAAATATATATATTTTTTTAAAATATGATTTTATATAAAATAACATTTAAATTATTAATAAAAAAAATACTAAAAAAGAATAAAAAAAAAAAAATGAAAATATACCTTGGAATTTTTTTTATTGTTGCTCCTCTTAGCAAAAAGAGGGGCTGGATCCCGATGGGGATCGAACTCCCGACCTCCGGTTGGGAGTCTTATCTCCAGGTCCCGTCGTCGGTCGGGCTATCTAGCCCTACGAGAATGGGAGGGGGCCGCCTTCATGTTGAAGGCTTCCCCGTTCGGGACTTCCCATTGAGCGCGCGCGCCTTCAACCTTTTTAAAAGGCTTGTGGGATTTGGGAGTCTTATCTTCGGGTCTTGTCACTGGTCGGGCTATCTAGCCCGACGGGAATGGGAGGGGGCCGCCTTCATGTTGAAGGCTTCCCCGCCTGGGACTTCCTATTGAGCACGCGCTTTCGCGCGTGCCTTTGTGCGCGTCTTCAACCTTTTTAAAAGGCTTGTGGGATTTATCCCACATCGCCTATGCGGCGATTGTTGTGCGGATTAAAAAGAGAAAGCCGCACAACTTTTGTTGACTGCCTGCGAGCAGTCACAGTCGGTCGAACCCCTTTTGCAGCCGCCCACGTGGCGCGGCTGGAGGGGTCCACGTCAGTTCGGTGGTACATGTGGCTTGTTCGCCACGTGTCCAGTCCGTGTCCGTGTTAGGGTGGCGCATGGCTAGTTCGTCACGTGTCACGTTTATGTCCAGTCAGGTTCACATCAGCATCGGTTCAGTTCGGTCTAGTCAGCGTCTAGGTAGTTGTGCCACGTCAGCGTCTAGGTGGCCACCTCGTGGGTGCCACGTGTCAGATCTGTCGTGGTGGTTTGATGCATCAATTCGTCGGTCAGAGGTCTTGTGCTCCGGTGTCCCGCGCCTTGGAGTGCACGACGGATTTGTCAAATCTGAGGGCACTCCTGCCCTCGGGTCTTGGTCCTATCCCCCGCACGTTGCAGTGGGGGCCGTTAGCTCCCGAACTTCGGGATCAGGCCGGTTGCCGGAGTTTCTACTCCGGTGGCCGATCCTACGCCGTTGCCCTGCCTGTCGCGGGGAGGTGGGGCTAGCCGTTAGTACCAGGTCAGCGCCTTGAGCGTTGTACTGGTGCGAGGCGACCGAAAATCAAGGGCGTGCCTGCCCTTGGTCCGGCTTCGGCCCTGCGAGCCATCCAGTGATGTGGACCGGGAGTCAGCGGGTCGCCAGCCCAATCGTCCGCAAACAGAAATTCCACGTCCGCCTACGGTTAAGGCCTTGACTACGTCTCTGGTGGAACTTGAACCAAATCACTCGGCGAATATTAGAATGAAAATAACGAAAACCTTTAGAATTTGAAATAATTCAAATCCAAAGTGTTTCGCAATAATTCAAACCCAAAGTGCTTCCGCGAAACGCGATTGGAACGGGAGACTTCCTCCCGTATTGTCCAGTCTGGAACGAGAGACTTCCTCCCGCCTTGCCCATTGTGCGCCTTGCCCCTGCTCTGATACCAATGACAGAATATGGAGCGTAAGCATTAGACATATTATTCATAATGCAGTTGTTTAAATAATACAAGGTATAGGCTAGAAATAGCCTTAGGATATTATAAAAATAATATCCTTAGTTGTAGCTAACAACAACGCGTAATAGGTAGCCCCCCAGTGAAGGTAGCTAACCACTAACCACTAACGTAGTCAAAATGACTACAATGACTAACTAACCCTAGGTAACTAGTAAAAGGTAAATACTAGTGGTAAAAAGTAACAAGCTACTTTTTATCATGCGGTAAATTAAATCTACCTAGGTGAATCTTACAAATTACCTAAATGAGGTAATAATCATATTTAATAACATCGTAACTCTAACAGAACTGCACACTTCCTTGGGCGCAGGCAACAAACTTCGACAGCAAACGTAGAAAACAAGGGACACATTCTGAAGAAAAAACAGAGTTTCGGGGAAGAAGAGATTACTACATAGCAAAATTTTATAAAGGAAATCAATGTGGTAGGGATGCCAACAAGTTTGTTGGCCCAACTCCAAGTCAAGTGTGAAGATATGAAGAAAGAGAAGAAGATATGAAGAAAGAGAAGAGTCTCTCTTATTGTTGTACCAAAGAAGTTAGCACCATCACAGAAACAAGTATGATAATCAAATTCAATTCAGATTTTTTATCTTTGGATAAATGCACTAATTCATTTGCAGTTTTGAGATGAATATTAAAGGAACAGGGTCCAATATTTTGAATAAGATGGGTTATCAAGGCCAAAGACTTGGAAAGTATGGCCAAGGAATGAGGGATCCTATTGAGATGTTCTTCAGGCCTTAACGAATGGGTATTGGATGCTATGGAAAAAAGGAGTTTTCCATGGAGAAAATAGGTGTGGATTTGAATGTCCAGGAGCCACCATTGCCTTTCACTTTACATGAAAAGGGGAGTGCAACCATCAAACAAGAAGTGCATCAAAGGTATAAACATTCTTGCAACAAGGAAACCACAAGCAAGTATGCACCCATGAAAAGAGGTATAAATATTAACCTTCCTATTTTCCACTTTGTTGTGATTGTTATGTAAGGGAAGGACATATATCTTAGTTTTTGTTGGGACCTTTGCCCTTGTGAATAATGAGGCAAAAACAATCATGACAGCAGCATGTGGAGGAAGATCTTTCCTTCTAAATACATGAAAGAGCTCCCTAAAAGGAAAACAAAAGTTGATAAAGATTCTCATCATTTCATTGCAAAGCCCATGAGGTTGGAATATGGTTGGATCAGTCCAAGCAAATGGAATGTGATAGTTACAGGTTTCAAAACCATATTTGCATTTAAATCCTCTATTGTAAGTAGTTTATGACAACCCTCATGTTGTGGAGTTACCATATATGAAGGAAAAATTTGTCATACATCAAATGGGGTTAGTCATTGGTCAAGTTTGTCCAAGCCAAGTATTTGTTTTTTCTTGTTTAACACGATTGATGTTAGTTGTGAGTTTAAACAGTATGAGCACATTATTGGTGAAAAAGCTTCAATTGTGCGTTTGACACATGGACGTATTTCGGCCAAATCATTTTAGCAACTAGCTTGGAAGATGGCTGCCAAGGGGAAGCTAATTTTACTTTTCAATAACAAGCCATTGTAATAGTCAAGTCATTTTAAGGATGTGGCGTTGGACTTCTTTGTCTAGATTTTCCAGAGAATGGTGGCAATGAGGTTTTGTTGGTTGGACTCAAGTTTGGTCTCCATATTGGCATTTGGAGATAATTTTCTCATAGTATTCTTGAAGGAGTTGAATGTGGTAAAGCATGGAATCCAACACCAAATTTGCACCAATGATGTTCGTCTACTAACCTATGGTATTCCTTTGGTAACCAAGGGGCTATTTATTTCTCAATTGGCAGGTTTACTCTTTTTGGTTTTGCATTTACTGTTTGCAGATTTTTTTGACAGGTTCATTTCATATCCTGATTTCAGAGTTCTTCATATAGCACATTTGGTATTCACCTTTATGAGCTATTACCAAAGTGGAGCAAATTGATTGTTCACTTGCAGGTTGTTCACATTTTCTTGTAAAAAGGAATATTTCAGTTTACAATGGAAAAAACAAACAAAATTTCTAGTTAGGATAAGATCTTGAAATTTATCTTCATGTAATCAGAGTGCATCGTAGCAGTCTTTGACACTTGGTATTCTCAGTTATGCTTCATTGTAGCCACTCTGTCATTTGGCACTTGGTATTCTCAGTTATGCTTCATTGTAGCCACTCTGTCATTTTACTGAGCAAGGACAAAAGATTGGTATTCACCTCTTTAAGAAGAGGGGAATTGGTATTCATCTTTATAAACTATTACCAAAGTGGAGCACAGTTGACTTTTCACTTGCAGGTAGTTCACATTTTCTTGTAAGAAAGAATATATTAGTTTACAATAGAAAAAGCAGACAAATTTTATAGTTTGGATAAGAGCTTGACATTTATCTTCATGTAATTAGAGTGTACATTAGAAGTCTTTGACACTTAGTATTCTTAGTTATGTTGCATTGTAGCCACTCTGTCATTTTACCAAACAATGAGAAGAGTTGGGACATAATTTTCTATGCAGATCGGTTTATGGTAGGTCATCCATTTCACCATGCTGGTTGTGACCAGTTTGTATTTCTGGTTATGTCAATTCTTTTGGTGCTTAGAGTTTGGAAGGAAACTTCATACTAGCTCATACTCTTGCTCTCATTGAGGCATCTTTATGCCGTAGAAAAAAGTGACTTGTTGAAAAAAAATGCCATTTCATGGCACATTCATGTTATGTTGTTCATTAGGTTGGTGTATCATTTACTTTCTAATGGACATATCAGCTCTTTTGTTATGGCATATGCAGCCCACAAAAAAAAAAAAAAAAAAAAGGAAAGTTCTTTGGTATTTGGATTTGTTGTATATTTGAGGATGAAAAAGTTTTGGGGAAGTTTGATGGACTAGCAAATGGCATTAGTATTAGTTGTAGTTTTTTGATTTTATGGGAGGTAAGTTCCATTTGAATGTAGTTCCCAGCTCTTCATTGTTGCCATGTATTTTTTGCTTTAGTAGAATGGAGAATAGTAATAAGAAAGCTTTGTCACATGCTCAAAACCATTCTTATGTTAGCAAATAATCAAGATTATCTCACAGGATTCAATCACAGGATCATAAATCAATCACATCAATATCATCAATATTCAATCATATATTAAATGAACATCAATCTCACATAAAATCACACTGAAATCTTTATTGATAAAACTCGAGCAATGCATAAAGCAAAGCTTATTCGAGTTACATATTGCATGGCTTTGTCTTCAATATAAAGATACATGAGACTCTTCACATTACATGACTCTTGGCTTTTGCTCTCCTCAAACTCACGGGAGAAATTGACTCTTCATATTCCTTTCTTACATAATAAGTCTCACATATTACATAAAGACTCAATATTTCATAATTGCATATAAGTTATAACTCCCTACTTCTAAACATGACACATCACTCAAAGACTCTTCGCTTCCTAACTAGACACCTCACACACTTAAATACATGAGACATGCTCACTCCTACTAACTTGACACATTATACACATAAAATCAAACTCACCCTTATCTAAATATTTACAATGGGACCAAATAATGTAATACCCCCAACACCCTCCCATTACATTATTTGGTATGAAGGCTTCTTGCCTTCAATCTCTAATTCTTGTCTTCGTTCTTCAACTCTGGTTTCTGTACTACTTCTGGAATTAAACATGATTTTTATCCGTCTCTGGTACTGGTTGTAATTTGGACTTAAAAAAAATTTTTAGAGTTAAAAAAAAATTTTTAGAGTTAAAAAAAATTTTAGAGTTAAAAAAAATTTTTAGAGTTAAATTTTTTTTTGAAAGTATCACTGGCAGCTTCTGAAAATTTCAAAATTTTTTTTAACTCTAAAATTTTTTTTTAACTCTAAAAATTTTTTTTAACTCTAAAATTTTTTTTAACTCAAAATTTTTTTTTTAACTCAAAATTTTTTTTTTAACTCAAAATTTTTTTTTTAACTCTAAAATTTTTTTTTTAACTCTAAAAATTTTTTTTAACTCTAAAAATTTTTTTTTAACTCTAAAATTTTTTTTTTAACTCTAGATATTTTGAAGAAGTTCGTCTAGTGCCATCATCAATATTCCTTTTACACTTCCACATTCGTGATCATTATTTCCTTTGTACCAACAATTATTTTGTGAATGATTATTGCACCCACAATTTTTACAATGATAAAGATCCCAACGATTTTTTGCTGTGTGTACATATTTGTTGAAATGTTTACGCTTGTTCATATTGTGAGTGCAATTTCCTTTTTCGCATTTTGTATGGACCTTTGTGGGCTTTGAACAAAGATCATTTGCATCTTTCACTATAGATCTATTTCTTGATTCTTCAACTGTTTGATGTTTCTGTTTTAAGAATAGTGAGAGAGATTACTGCATAGCATACTGATTTCCATATATTGTAGTCATTAGTATCCTTAAAAAAAACATGTATACAGTGTTATTAAAAGAACTATACTTTTAGCTTCTTTTTGAATGGATTGTAGATGTTCCATAAATTCCATTGATCCATGTTTTCTTGCCTTTAGCGATGTTTTTAGAGATGACTTGTAAATGATGCTTTTTTTTCTCTCCATTTTGAATTTTTGTTTTCCTTTGCTTCCTTTTCTCATTTGCCATGATGTATTTCTAATCAACAATCTTCAATTTCTTAAAATATTCTTTTAATTTCATAATCTTTTTTGTCTTCTTTAATTTGTTACAAATCCTTGTATCTCCAAAATTTTAATAAATTCAATAAATTCTTCTTTTTAATCTATTCTTAAAATCAATCTTCAATTTCTTTAATCAATTCATCAAATTCACAATTTCATTTGAATTTCAAATCATTATAAATTTCTTCAATCTTAATTCATTTCCATCATTGATCAAATCAATTTCTTCAACTATCAATTTAATTCTTCTTATATCTTCCAATTTCAATCAATCATCAATTTAATTTCTCCCTTTAATTTCAATCAAATCAAATCAATTTCAATTTCAAATATCAAATTCTTTCTTCTTATATCTTCAATTAATTAATCAATTTCACAATCATTCAATACTTCATTCAATTCAATAATTAATTTTTCTTCTTATGTCTCCCTTTCAATAAATCAATTTCTATTTCATTTTTTTAAAATCAATTCATCAATCAATTTCTTAATTCATTCATTCAATTAATTTATTCCATCTACGTATAATTCCCAATCATTCAATCTTTTCAAATTTATTCTTCTTATTACTCCACGTTAATTAATTAATCCACTTCTTGTAACTCCCAAAATATATCAGATTCACTTTAATATTCCCAACAAATGAAATATGCGCCCAAATTAGATTTAATAATCTAAAGGTTAAGCTTACCTTTGGCGCTCTCCTTTTCTCCTCTGATGTTAACAAAATAGTGTTCCCGTAGTGCAAATTTCGTCAAGCTTTCTATTCTAGTTTGAGTGTTTCTACTGTAGCAATCAATTGCATTTATAGTTTTGCTTTCTGCGCCGTTTCAAAAATGATTTTAAAATGTTTCTTAAATGCTCTTTTTCCGGTGTTTGTTCTTCAGCCTGGTCTTCTACTCACAACTCAATTTGCTTGGTTTTTGAGATTCTTCTCGCTCTGGTCTCTCGAAATCTTCATGCTCACTATTTACCTCTCAAACTTTATCTCTAGCCTCTAGATGCTTGTAATATTTTGCTGCATCGCTGCTCTCGGATTGACACAGACCTGAGACACTACGTTCTGCACAAATTGTCCTTTCTAACCCGCAACTCCTTCTGTAACACGTTCTTCCTCATGTTATTGTTCTCTTCAATGCATCAAATGTCCATCTTGTGCTTCCACTTTAGCAAACATCCACTCCAACAATTTATCCTCCAACTTTTTCTTTTCAACAAACGTCCACTCTAGCAATCGTTTTCCACTCCAAAAATCGTCCACCACTCCAACAATCGTCTACTTACTTCAGCAATCATCTTCCACTCTAGCAATATCTTATTCAACGCTTTTATTCCAACAAATGTTCTCCAATATTATCTCCTCCAACACTCCAATAACCATCCTCCAATAATATCTTCTCTTCTACATATTACTCACGTCCCTCCTTGTTGTTACATGGCTTTTATACTAGTGTTAGCAAATAATCAAGATTATCTCATAGGATCATAAATCAATCACATCAATATCCAATCATATATCAAATGAACATCTGTAATATCCCACCCAAGCTGAGATACAAAATTTTTGCCTTGTTTTGTTATTTTGGAAATTTTCAAGGTTTTCAGATTTTGTGCAATATTCTGATTTTTTGTATTTTTGCATATAAGGAGAACACACTGCTGGAAATGAAATCTACCTCTAACTTTCACACCATCACTCCAAATGCCATGAAATTTTTACACAATCTACTATTCATGTAATTACACAAACCCAAATAAGGAATTTGCAAGATTCAAAGAAATACCCAGAATATGGTGATCTGATTAATTCTGGAAAATATGTCAGCATACAGAAATCTTCATTATTTGCTCATAAATCTTCAAAGACATGCTTCTCCAGGGTGCTATTATACTTTCAAGATACCCTTTTTTTCAATGATGAAGACCCAACCAAAAACAACCCTTATATGGTGTTTGGCACCTGGATGAAGGGCACAATTTCTAATATGTACGACCTGAGTGCTAATGGTGGTATGGCTGCCTTGAAAGCCCTCCAAATCTGCAATGTTTTTCCTCTATCATGCTCCAAAACGGATCGGCTGGGCTAGAATTTGAAGTTCTTGGCCTTCTCTTACAAAACCCTTACACAAATAATTCACCATGAACTGAAATATGCTCCTGTTTGGTTCAGCCAAGACATGAAAAGAAGTCTGAAGTTAATGTGCAGCTGAGACCTCCAAAACCCTCTTCAATTTGTGCCCAAAAAACCCTTCAAAATTCCTCTCTTTGAAGCTCAAAGTCACTCCCTGAAGTGAGAGTGCAACTGACCAATATGAGGAGATCTTTCACTCCCGACACTGGTGTTCTTGCTGATGGATTTCGTCACCAACAAGCCAAGATATCTCCTGCAGATTACTACTGCAAGAATCCCTCTTCACAACTCCGAAAATAAGTAATGCCAAAGATGATGAAAATGAAGTTTCATTGCTCTTTTTATAACTCTCCAAGAGGGGTCGACCTCTTTTTTCCTCCTTCCAAAACAACATTAAAATAAAACATTTTTATTTTTAATTCTCATAACTTGGCCGACCATATTAACAATTGATAAGTCACCTTTATATTTCTACTTGTTTTTTAAGTGACTAATAAACCTTATATCTCCCACATATGAAATATTATAAAGTTAAACTATATTAAATATTTAATTTAATATAATTAACTTTACACATTAAAATATCTGCCTCCTGAACCCCGAAATCCCAAACAAATTATGGAAACGGATACCCATTTCGTCGAGGTATTCAATCGTACTGTCTGTTTCCACCGATTCTGCCTCTGATCGACTTACTAAAAATAGTAAGTCCCCCTGAAACCTGCTGGAAACGGTCCTGAAAGCTGTCCACACTGAAAACTGAACGTCCAACAGTAACTCCATAACACCTGGAGGCTCCCAAACCCACGACATTGCCTACGGGAACCATTGTATAGGCAAGTCCATACTGTACCTAGTGGCTAGTTAGGAAAGGGGACATTACAACATCATATCACATTAAATCACACTGAAATATTTATTGATAAAACTCAAGCAATGCATAAAGCAAAGCTTATTCGAGTTACATATTACATGGCTTTGTCTCCAATATAAAGATACATGAGTCTCTTCACATTACATGACTCTTGGCCTTTGTTCTCCTCAAACTTAGAAGAGAACTTGACCCTTCATATTCCTTTCTTACATGATAAATCCCACTTATTACATAAAGACAAAGTATCTCATAATTGCATATAATTTCCTACTTCTAAACATGTCATATCACTAAAAAACTTTTCACTTTCTAACTAGACACCTCACACACTTAAATATATGACACATGCCCACTCCTACTAACTTGACATATACTATATACATAAAATCAAACTCACACCCTAATCTAAATATGTACAGTGGGACCAAATAATGTAATACCTCCATCATCCTACAATAAGAGACAATTGGGTGAATGTGACACATGATTTAGATTCTTCCCAGCCATGGTTTCCTAATTGTTTTTAAGTCCTGCTTTGAATTATCTATTGTTCTTAGGAGCATGTTATGTTGGAATTCACAATATTTTCCAAAAACAACCCAAAACATACATTCACCACAATCATGTGCAGAAAAAGGAAGAAGAGTGAAATGGAAGAGTGTATAGACGAAAAATAGAGAATGGGATAAATGACACGAAAGGAAAGGAGGAATAAGGGGTAGGTGTCTATAGGCACCCTAATATCTCACATGTCACAAATTGATGCATTGATTAGTCATTGGGGAGTATTTATAGTGATATCAAATCCTCAAATAGATGTTAAGCTCAAGCCGACATAACTTGACTTGGAGGTTAAATTACAAGTGGATTAACCAATATCACTAAGGGTGAATACATAAAGGGTGCCCTTAGGCTTCCATCAAGATGCTTGTAGGATAACACATAGATGCCTTTAGGCTTACATAGAAGAATGCCCTAGGCTTACATAGTAATATGCCTGTAGGCTCACATATAGAATGCTCAAAGGATTACATAGCACTTTCTTGTAGGCTAAATCAAGAGAACTTGTAGGTACTTCATCACAATTGGCCTTGGCCTAATAAGGTCATATTACAAATATTTCAACCACCCCCCCCCACAAAAAAAAAACGCTCGTATGGGCCAATGGATCTTGCTATCTTCTCTTGCTAAAGGTACATGAATTGGATCAACCTCTCCCCGAACATGAAGCTATAACTCCATCTCTTGGATCAAGATGTTGAGCTTCTCGTTAGAAGATCTTCATCATGCACTATGGTGACCACAATCTGTCCCCCAATCCCAAGAGAAAGCAGCTGAATCATGAAGCAATAGGCACATCTTTGAATAGTCAATCCCAATGGCTAGAAAGGGCCCACAGAAACAAGGCGTACCTTGCGCTAATCATCCAAAACCTACTCCTCTTGCAGCCCAAAAGATTACCAATCACCACACTAACAGGTTGTTGGAGTTAAAGGAACATCCACTATGAGAGAAGAGCAGGATATGAAATAGGAGATTTGAAATCTCTCAAATATGGTACAGCTAACCAACCGCTACACCAACAAGCTCAGTTGGAGTTGGATGTTTGATGCTCTGTGAAGACTGCTATGGAAGGAATGAAACGAAATGAGTGTTAGACCTATGACCTTCTTGCAAAAGAAGGCTCTTAAATCATACTTGAGTTGGATGCGAGCAAATTTTCCACTTGTCACACCAATGGACCGTTGGAGTTAAAATTGCAACTAGTTCCAATTTGCACAGAAAAAATCCCACAAAAATCAGTAACAGATCCTTGAAATCAATCTGTAGAGCTTGAAAAACTATGCAATTTGAAAAAAAGGGGCCCCAAACGCTTCTATATGCAGAAGTTACGACCTTTGGAAATTTGGAAATTTTAGAGCTGAAAAGAGAGCAAAAAAATTAAATAATAGACCTTGGAGAAAATTTCAACCAATCAGAAGTAGACCAAAGAGAAGCATCCATTGTCATGATTTGATTATGCGACCTGCCATTTCTCAAGCAAACATCTTACAAGAAGGCCATGTTGTCTAAATAAACATCATATATGGCTTGACAGTTAATATGAAACTCCGAATTTGCTGCCAAAATAAACCTGTGCATGCCTCCCTGCCCTCTCCCATTGCATAGTGGAATAATCCATTGAATATATCGATTTAAAATTTAATTTTTAAATTTTGGAGGGAAGCAGGCATCTTTTTCTGATGTAGAAACAAACATTCAAATGGCGAAATCTCCAAAAGTGCTGAATTGGGACCCCCCTAGAATTTTGCAATGAATCCATTGAAACTTATGATTTGTCCATATCTGCAATGGTCTGCCTTGTACAACCTTATTGTGTGATGGATCGAAGTTGCCTCATTTTAGCTTTTGATACCATGCTGGAATTCACAATATTTTTAAAAACATCCCAAAACATACATTCACCACAATCATATGGAAAAAAAGAAAGAAGAGCATGAAGACGAAAAATAGAGAAAGAGATAAACAACATGAAAGGAAAGAAGGAATAAGGGGTGGGTGCCTGTAGGCACCCTAATATCTTATATATCACAAAATGATACAATGAATTAGTCATTGGGGGGTGTTTATAGTGATACCAAATCCCCAATGAGATGTTAACCCCAAGCCAACATGACTTGGAGGATAAATTACAATATAATAAATATATTACACCCTTCAATCAAGGTTATCCAAAAAGGTGGATTAACCAATATCACTAAAGGTGAATATATAAAGGGTGCCCTTAGGCTTACATCAAAATGCTTGTAGGCTAACACATAGATGCCTGTACGCTTACATATAAAGATGCCCATAGGCTTACATATAGAATACTTGAAGGCTTACGTAGCACATTGCCCATAGGCAACATCAAGAGCAACCTAGGTGCTTCATCATTGTCGGCCTTTGGCCTAATAAAGTCAGATTACAAATATTTCAACATGTTAAGTTTCATAGCAGTGAGTTTGTGGATTTGATATTTCTTGATTTCATTTGTGATGATTGGCAGATTGATTACATGATGTTGGTCTGTGTGCCACAATTTAGTTTGAAGGCCAATATGAGGTCATGCAATGTTGGCACTGTTTGCTAGTTTTACCGCTTCATTAGAGGCATTCATTGTTGTGTTTATATCAAGTTTCCATATTCAGCTTGCATTCAGATTGAACTCCATCTGTCCAAGTTGTTGAGTAAATATCAATTTCTTTGAATGAGCTTTTGGGGACCAGAAGCGTCACATTCGGGAGGTATGATTAAGATTGAAGGCTGATCAATTTCTTTGAGTGAACTTTTGAAAGTAATTTAGAGTTGCATGAGCTTTTGTATGCTCTCTTCTTTTGTGTAGGAGAGGCTTTGTTCAGCTCATGCACATTAGACTCCCAATTGCATTTTAATAATATAAGCTGCAACAACATATTATTGTGGGTTTTCTCCACATTAATCATGGTGTCCTTATTGTTTCATTGGGTTTGATTTGCTTGCCAATGGTTGTTTTAATTTGTTGCTCTTTTCCAGCTATGTTTGTCCTTGTTTTGATGCATTGATCAAAGTTCTTGTGTTGTCTTTGTATGAAGAGAGATCATTGTGAGTGCACCAATTGAGGGGCTGGCATGGATCACACTGTTCTAGGAATATTGTTAGATGTTGTGCTGGCTATTTTGGGATTGTTGATGATAATGGGTGCTCTGATTCTACTTGGCTTTCTACAATGGATTGAGATCTACTTGAGTTTTTCTCTATTTCTAGTTGATGTTCCACGGAGCATCATGTCTCAAGTTTGCATTCCAGTGGTTAGAACGACTAGATTTGCAGTCTCACAATAAGTGATTATGATACTTGAGCAACTTTATGTGACTTGAGCCATAGAAGGTTGCCCTGCTGTCTTCTGTAGTTTCCCACTATTACTTTTCTTTCTTGTGTTTTTTATAAGAAAATCATGTGTCTTTTCACATCTGAAATAAAATTTACTTTAGCATTACATATTCCACTGAGGCTTTCCAAAGTATGAAATCTCAGTTATCCAATGTATTTATTCTACTTTTACATGATGGTCTTAAATTTAAAGGCTTGTAGCTGTTCAGGGGTTAGTGACATTCAGGCATGCTATGTTTTCTATGTAATTAGTAAACAACAATTATCATTTACCAGGTTTGCATCTCCAAAGAAAATCTATGATAGTGGTAATTCATTTACTATGGCTTTTTTTACATGTGACCAATTAACCTAAGTACCAAATCTTGTGAATGAATAGGTGCATGGAAACAACACCTAGTTTGGCTTGTGCCAACAAGTGTGTGTTTTGCTGGAGACATCATACTAATCCTGTGGGAAAAAGCTGGCGATGGAAATTGGATGATCCTTTACAAATTGTTGAAGGTGCAATTGATCAACATACTAAGATGATAAAACAAATGAAAGGTGTCCCAGGTAGGCATGTGCTGCCCAAAAAAATGTATCATTCAAGAATTTTTGCCTAGCATCCTTCACTTATTCTGCATGATTAGAATAATGTTAAGTAGATATTGTGTTTCATGTCTTTCTACTGCAAACATTTTCTGCGGAGTTCATGTTTGCAAGGGTAACATACATATTACTTATAGTAATCATAGAAGTGAGTGTACTCTAGCAAAAAAAAACATTATGGGTGATGAAACAAACTTAGTAATGGAAAGGGCTTTTTGAGACTTAGTTCTGAAATCATTGTTTCTCGGCCAAATTTGAAGTTTTTCAAATGCTTAACATGTTTGCTAATCCTCTTTTGCACTGATTTACATAATCTGCTCGTTTTGTGACTTCTATATATGTTTCTTAAAATCTGTTACACTTGTATGATTCGACTAATAACTTTCTTTAGTTTGTAGGATTCAATTAATAACTTCATTTAACAATACATTTATTCACAGCTGCAGCTCCTATAGCCTGAAATGCATTCAATTCATATATCCTGGCATAAAGAAATATCTTTATTTGCCTTTTCCACCCCCTTTAGTGACCAACTAAAAGTTAAGTGATTTAACTAATCTACAGGTGTGACACAGGAAAGACTGACGGAAGGCCTAACTCCAAGACACTGTGCTTTGTCTCTTGTTGGCGAGCCTATCATGTATCCTGAGATCAACACTCTCATTGGGGAATTACATAGAAGGCAGATTTCGACCTTTCTAGTGACAAATGCACAGTTTCCAGAGGCTATTAAAAATTTGACGCCTGTGACTCAGGTATTCTATTTTCTGGTTGAGTTGGGTTTTTTTTCAGTTAAATTGTCTTGGATGACAGCCACTTGTAATGCTTTCCATTGAACCTTCGTAGTATTGTACTGAACATGCATTACTACAAATTTGCAGCTCTATGTAAGTGTTGATGCAGCAACAAAGGAAAGATTGAAGGCCATTGACAGGCCTCTGTTTGGAGACTTTTGGGAGCGTTTTATTGTGAGTATCTGGTTTTAGGCTTTATAGTCTTGTTGAATATCTTATGTTTTCTTCCGTCTTAAGTTTATTAAGCAAAGTAATGCCCTACTCTGTGAATTTACCTTTTAGAAACGTTTTAGCGTTATATGCTTGTCATTTCTATAAGAATTAGCATTGCACTAATTATGTAAAATTTCTATAAGAATTAGCATTTTAAAATTAGAAAATCTTCCCAAATTCACAGGTTCTGATAGTAACTTCTGTTTTATGTTTTAGCATAAAATTTTACATTCCATAGAAGTTTCACTGTTTCAGTTGCCCATTTTTCTAATGTGCTTCTTGTGGGAGAAAATGTGAAGATGCATTTTGGTACTTCATTTGTAGGTATAGGCAAAGATCTAATACTTAAGACTAAGGTTAACATTCGTTGTAGTTTTCCTAATACTGTGCTTGAAGAAAAATAAAGAACCCCAATAAACTAAATCAGAAAAACAGTAATAACAGAATCAAAAGAAGAAGATCACAGATTCACACATTACACAATATTTATCCTGAAAACCCTCAACTGTGAAAAAACCAGCACAATATTATCTTATTATTGCATTAACTTGACCGTCTCCAATACAATAATATTCTCTTTGTCTCTCTACAAACCCTAATGCAAGTGCGATGTATATAACAAAGTCACATGCACGGATTTTACAATATCATGGGCGAAAAAACATGGGTTCAAATATAGTAACCCTAAAAGCCCATATGGGTCTAAAAATAACATGAGTGTCCAATACCTTTTAGTGTTAGCCCACCAGAATAACATGAAAAATATTCAACTTATTTCCAACATTCTCCCACTTGTTGAATACTTTCCATAGGGGCCAAAAACTGCCATTGTCAACTGTCAAGGGCAACCATGCCCATAGATCTTCTACACCAAGAAAATTTCTGAGCAGGTACAACCTTTGTTAACAAATCAGCAGTATTCTTCTCTGTATCAACTTTCTCCAATATCACTTGGTTCTCTTCAATCATCTCTCTCACAAAATGGTTCTTGATATCAATATGTTTTGACTGATCATGAAAACTAGGATTATTGGCCAAAAATATTGCACTTTGACTGTTACTGTTAATTCTCATAGCCTTCTGTTTAAGACCAACTGTTAGAATAACATGAAAAATATTCAACATGGCCAAAAACTGCCATGGTCAACTGTCAAGGGCAACCATGCCCATAGATCTTCTACACCAAGAAAATTTCTGAGCAGGTACAACCTTTGTTAACGAATCAACAATATTCTTCTCTGTATCAACTTTCTCCAATATCACTTGGTTCTCTTCAACCATTTCTCTCACAAAATGGTACTTGATATCAATATGTTTTGACTGATCATGAAAACCAGGATTATTGGCCAAAAATATTGCACTTTGACTGTCACTGTTAATTCTCATAGCCTTCTGTTTAAGACCAACTGTTGAACACAATCTCTGTAGCCACACTGCTTCTTTACAGGCATGAGTTGCTGCAATGTACTCTACTTCTGTAGTGGATAAAACAACAACTGATTGCTTTTTACTTATCCAACTTACTGCCCCTCCAAACAGCCTGAACACATAAGCACTTGTGGATTTTCTCTTGTCAAGATCTCCAGCCTAATCAACATCCACAAACCCTTGTAGATTTATAATATTATTACCTCCAAAATTTCCTTCATAACAGATAGCATAATCTGTAGTTCCACGCAAGTATCTGAAGATCCTCTTCACAGCAGTCCAATGTTCCTTTCCTGGATTTGACATATATCTACTAACTACTCCCACTGCATGTGCAATATCAGGTCTAGTACAGACCATTGCATACATAAAACTGCCAATAGCACTAGGATAAGGAACATGATGCATTTCTTCAATTTCCTCATCTGTTTTAGGAACCCCGGCGAGTATAGGTACAGAGTGTCCAGTATCTTTTAGTGTTAGCCCCACTAGAATAACATAGAAAATATTCAACATATTTCCAACAGTGCTTGCCTTAGTGCATGTTATTGCATTCATAAGTCAAAGTTTTGTGTAGGTCTTGTAGATGTTAATATCGTAACGCTGTCGTGTATCACTCAGTTTTGCAAGACTAGTTGGTTAATCAACTCATTGTAAGGAGAACTCATACAATACCTCTTATAATTGATGCTGTCCTTTGTAGCCACTTTAGTATTTTAACACATATACTGAATTTGAGAACTGTTCGGAGAGATCTATTTAAACCTTGTGGAACATATACACAATTGTGGTGCATTTGGCGAAAGAATCCTTCAGTTTTCAGGTATCCACTTTGAAGTTTTCTTAACTTATAAATTTCCTTTCATACATGACATAAAATTCCGGTTTAAAGTTGTCATACCCCAGCCATAAATATTCATCTTATATTTCAGGTGGTCATTATATTTCCTTGCCTTAAATTTTCATTTTGATACATTCCTAAATTTCTAGTTTGAAGGTTTCTTAGCACAAATATTGAGCCAAATGTGTCTGTGACTAGTTATTTTCAATTATTTGGTTACAACTCTTAATCCCTATGGTAATTACTTTGGTGGTTTACCAACTTATAATTCTTCTTTGATACATTGCAAAAGTTTCCAGTTTGAAGGCTTCTTACCCAAGTTTTTAATATTCATCTTACATTTCAGTTTTTACTTATATTTTCCTGCTTAATAATTTTACTTCTAATACATTTTAAACTTTCCAGTTTGAAAGTTCCTAGCACAGATGCTAATCTGAATATAATGGGATTACTTTCTGAGTTATTTTTGCTATCGAGTTTTAAGCTGTGGCAGGTTTGTAAGAATTAATTTTTATACCAGTATCATTTAGGAAAATATTGTTGTTGGCATATGGAGGAAAAGTCTGGATTATGTTTTCATTCATGAAATCGTTTTTGATGGTAATGAACATATCTCAGGGTTCACTGAAAGCTCTTCGTGACAAACAACAACGAACTGTTTATCGTTTAACATTGGTCAAGGGTTGGAACACAGAAGAATTGGATGCATATAAAGAGTTATTCGAACTTGGGAAACCTGACTTTGTTGAAATCAAGGGTGTTACGTACTGTGGCTCGTAAGATGCTATGTCATCCATTACTCAGTTTGAAAACATTTGGAGTATGCTTACACTAAGATATTTTGTCGATTGATATGTTAATAAAGCTGATTTGCGTATTTTTGCAGATCTGCTACTTCTACATTGACCATGGAAAATGTTCCATGGCATGCTGATGTTAAAGCTTTTTCAGAGGCATTAGTTGCAAGAAGTAATGGGGAATATGAGCTTGCTTGTGAGCATGCACACTCTTGTTGTGTACTTTTAGCCAATGCAAGTAAATTCAAAGTGCAGGGTCAATGGTTCACCTGGATTGATTACGATATGTTCCATCAGTTGGTGAGTTTCATATCTTCACAACCATTCATTTTTCATATTTGCTTCTCCTGTGTCATTCTTTTTGGCAAAAGAATGGAGGACTGATCAGTCATAGGGTCTCCTATTTATGTGCTCACATTATTATTGTTTTTGTGATTTAAACATAGGCTGCCTCTGGAGAAGCGTTTAGTAGCAAAGACTATGCAGCACCTACTCCATCTTGGGCTGTCTATGGTGCAAGAGAAGGTGGCTTTGATCCAGAGCAGGCAAGATTTAAAAAGGAAAGAAGACATGGAGCTCCTCCGACCAATTCTTGAAACTTAGAAGCAGTGGTGAGCTTGATGCTCTTATGTATGAAGTTCAACCTTCAAAAACGGCTCTCTAACAGGGAATGTTTTTGCACATTGAAAGAGTTGTGAGGGAAGCAGCACATGTGACTGCTTACCACCAACTGAGAATTACAGATTGAAGTTGACTTGCATATACTTGGACAATGGCATTTGAGTAAAAGTTACTTGGAAAAAGAATGCCCTCAGTCTTGCTATCTCTTAGCAAGAAAATGTAAGATATGATATCAACATGTTCCGTGTAATCTTGAGGTGGTTAAAATGGTAAGACAACTATATTAATATGGTCCATGTGATATGGAGTTGGTTTTCATGAAAGTGGACTAAGATTGTGCTATGACTACGCTCCATCCAACGTGGAGGTGGTTAAATGTAAGAATATTATGTTAATATGGTCCATGTAAGCTGGAGGTGGTTTGCTTGCAAGTGGACATGTGTTTGGAGCATATTTATATTAAGCTTGACAGTTTTGACTATTTTTAATTTATTGTTATAAGCTCAAAAAAAAATTCACTACATGGAAGACTAGCTGTAAGAAAAAGTCTTAAAAACAAAAATTATTTTTATTAGTTTTTGGATCAGTAAAATATGTTCAGAAGTGTATAATTAATTACGTATGGTAACTTTTAGGTGGGTGAAATACTATTTTGCTTTTTCCTACTATTCCTGAAGTACAGCTTTATACAATAGTGATAGGTGTCCATTTCCTGTCATTGCAGGCATTCTCCATATTCAGTTGATCATTCATGTTTTGTACTTTCGCAAAACAAATGGCCTAGCTGTAACACCTTTTTTGATTGAAAACCGTGCCAAATCCTGAACAAGTGCTCAATGACCTGCAAATGTGGTACAGACGGTAATAGGCCCCATCTAGCCTTCTATTAAAGTTTGCCAAGGGCACCTCTTAAACCGTAATTGTTGTTAAAGCATGCCTTGCAACAATGTATACCATGGAAGTGAGATCTAGTGGTTAAGGTTCAAATTGGATAACTGCAGATGGTGGAGCATAAGACAATGGTGAGAGTTATAATTGCATGTTTATTGCAGAGTATAAAATTGGCTGAAGTCCTCTCGAGTCATTCTCTTTGGATTTCATCACAAGCTTCAGTGTATAGGTGCTCTGATATTGGTTGCACCTTCTGCAAAGGGAAGACTGACATGGTTTGTGTTGTTCTGTAATATTGTATAATTGAAGTGATATCTAGGGGTCTAAGGTTCAAATAGACGAGCAGGTGTTTGAACATAATGCAAAGAGGAGGGTTATAAATTAATAAGCATGGTTATAGGAGATTAAAGAATTTGCTAAAATCCTCGCCCTATCATCCTTGTTACTTTTCATCAAGACCCTCACTGTATAAGTGCTGTGATATTATTTGCAACCTCCGCAAAGGCAAGATTGATATCGTTTGTATCTGCATCGTCTAAATGGATGTCTTGTATTGAAGATTGCAGGCGGCTATAATGATTTCCAATTTTCTACCTTCATCTGTCATTAATACTTATATTGTTCTATGATGGCCTGTGATTCTTCTTTATTGTTGTTGACCTTAATTATCGATAAGAGTTGAGCATTAGATCAACATAAGATGAACTCTAACAGGATAACAGGTCATTTTACATTAAATTAAAGTTCTTGGACTAAAATGGTTTACTTTAATGTTTCCTGTTCTTTTCATATGTGCTTTGAAGCATGCGTTGAATTAGAGAAACATATATCAGTTCTTTTCATATGTGCTTTGAAGAATGCGTTGAATTAGAGAAACATATATCAGTTCTTTTCATATGTGCTTTGAAGAATGTGTTGAATTCGAGAAACATAAATCCGAGAAACATAAATCTGTGCAGCGTACTACATTTAATTTTGCCCGACTGTGTGGTTTTGGATGTGTTGTATCCTTTGCAGAGAATCAAATAATAATAATTAAAAAAAAATAACAAAACAAACATTATGTACACCTCAGCACAATATGTGGGCTCCTTATTTTTCAGGGCAGTATCATTAATTACCAGACGTGGGTGGTTTTAGCCCATGGTTTTATATCCATTGTATTCTAATACCACTTGGTGGTTTATGGTTGTTCAATGCTGTGGGATAACTATATATATTGTAACTATTTTATTAAAAACATAATATAATATAAAGAAAGAGGTGAGGCTCGGAGTTTCTACTGGTTTGTCTGGTCAAGGGTTTCCAAGATAAATATTTGTGTTTATTGTGAATGAATGTTATTTTCCCTTTTATTTTACGATTATGTTTACTTTATCTTTATAATAGGTTTATCAATCTCTTCATTTGGTATAGAGCGTGGTTATTGGCTTCAGGGGGAATACCTTTGTTGTTAGCTCGGTTTGAGAAGAGCAAGGATATCTTGGGTTTGTAATAAACTTATATTTGAATGGGAGTTTTGTGTAGGTGAATCTAGTGTGAAGGAAAATGGCTAGCAATACAAGGATCAAGATTGAAACATTTAATGGCAAGAGCTTTGAGTTATGGAAGCTATTCAACCACGCATTACGATCTGAATGTATACTCGAAGATGTATATTTTTATCAAATCCTTGGTGTTTTGCATTTTTCAGGGTTGACCAAAAACTTGATATCTGTGAGTAGAATGACTGATGCAGGTGTGCAGACAATATTTGAAAAGGATATTTGTAGGATGGTTCGAGGGATGTGTTGGCAAGAGGAGTTTGGATTGGAACATTGTACAAGCTATTGGGTAGCATTATGATTGATGGGTGTAATAGTTTTGTTGTTCCTAAAAATAAAACCCCTACCCTTCTTGTAGAGAAGACAATGCTTTGACATCAAATAATGGGATTTATCAGAGAAAAGGGCCTTCGAGCTTTGTTTTCGACTTTTCTTTAGATCTTGATTTCTATGAACATTGTGTATATGGTAAACAAAATCAGGTTAAGTTATCATTTGATGCTACAAGAGCAAAAGGGATTTTGGAGCTGATACAAAAATTTGTTTGGGCTTGTGCCTATTCTATCGCTTGGAAAATCATTATATTATGTTTCATTTATAGATGATTTCTCAAGGTATGCATGGATATATTTCCTTAAAAAAAAATTAAAGGTTTTTACAAAATTCAAAGAGTTTAAGATTTTTATAGAAAACAAGACCGAGAAGAAGATAAAGGTGTTGCAAACAAATAATGGGGGAGAGTTTTGTAGCAACGAATTTGAGGAATTATGTAAGTAGTGCACAATAACAAAGCAAAAGACAACTCCATACACCTCAACAAAATAGAGTTGTAGAAAGAATGAATAGGACATTGATGGAAAAAGCAATGAGTATGCTCAGTGGTGTGGGGTTAACATAAGAATTTTGGGTAGAGGGATATTGTGTTACCTGGAAAATCGATCACCTACATCAAAATTTGGTTGATAACAATCCATATGAGGCATGGACCAGTAAGAAACTTGTGGACACCTAAAAGTCGCACATTGCCACTTTTCCCATCATTGTGGCTTAACAATTTGCAAAACCCACAAAATTTGCATAAATTGGCTTCAAAACACTATTCATTCATCAAAATCACCATTCATCTCCATTAGACCCCTTAGGCTATTTAAGCCCCTTCCTATGCTTAACCATGGGTCCTCATGCAACCACCACCATAAGTCAACCAAGGTTGAAGTCTTTACCATGGTCAAAAAACACTTTATGGTCAAAATCCACTTTATGGCTAAGCACATGGTTAATTAATTTAATCATGATTAAGACTAAGCCTTCCACCTCACCTAGTCTACTTTGACTAGCCTAGCCTTTCCACCTCACCTAGTCTACTTTGACTAGCCTAGCCTAGCCTTGCCACCTTTCATCCTGATATTTGCTCCATCTCACACTCTCATGGGCAGTACATGACAAATGAAAACTTTTGCAAAATAAGAGTAATTTTAAATTCAGAAGTCTTCCACCTCAACATGTCTTAAATGCCATTTGCAAACTTTCCTCCAGCTCATTAAGGCATGTATATGGGTGAGAGATTATCTCACCCAAACTCACTTCTGAGGCATGCCACCTCAGGGGACACCTCATAATAGCCACCTCACAATGGACACTTCACAATGCACACATCATAAGGGACACCTCCGCCCCTCCCCTAACCTTGGCAAATTCTATAAATATAAGGCTAATTCCAACATTTTAAAGAGATCCACATTTGCTTAACAAAACTCTACAGAAATTACTCTAGATCATCAAAGCCATCTCAACATCACTCCATATCACTCATCATCCATCCAACATAGGAGTCTACATCAAATCCACCATTGCTCTCCATTGTTTTGACAGGTTGTTGACAAGGAAAGCAATTTCTGAAGGTGACCCGACAGAAAACAGAAGAGGCCCCAACATCAAAGCATCATTTTGGTAAAAATCTGTAAGTTGTCGAAAACAGTCAGATTCACACATGCATGTGAGAATTGCAGATTCACACACCAGTGTGCGAACCTAATTTCAAGTAGTTTTGAGGCCACACAATTAGTATGGTTTCTAACTCAGTTTTTCAACTATCTCATGCAATTTTAATCATGTTTTAAGGTATTTTTATCTTTGTTAATATGGGGTCTAATCAACACGCCCCCAAACGCTCTAACAAGTTTTTGTAGGGTTATGCAGGTTTAGAGGACTTGCGTAGCTAATAGTGGATAATGAGCAGTAAGCCCACTCACATTGACAAACACAAGCAGACGACTTGTAGCTGTTTACCATCTGTGCCAAAAGAGGACTTTGTTGAAGACCCCATTTGGAGGTCTTTCATGGCCCTTTTTGTAAAAGGATGACTTTGTAACCCCTTTTTAACACTAATTCCAAAACAATTGGTTTCCTTGTATTTCATTTTGGCACACTTGGTGGGACCTCAACAAAATGAAGTAGAAATACAAGGAAACCAACTGTTTTGGAATTAGTATTAAAAAGGGGTTACAAAGTCATCCTTTTACAAAAAGGGCCATGAAAGGCCTTCAAATGGGGTCTTCAATGAAGGAAGTCCTCTTTTGACACAGATGGTAAAACAACTACAAGTTGTCCCCTTGCATTCGTTAGTGTGACTGGGATTACTGTTCGTGTGCCACTATTAGCTATGCGGGTCCTTTAAACTTGCATAACCCTACAAAAACTTGTTAGAGCATTTGGGGGCCTGTCTTGATCAAACCCCATATTAACAAAGACAAGACCTTAAAACATGATTAAAATTGCATAAAATGATGAAAAACTGAGTTAGAAACCATACTTACCTGATTTTGTGGCCTCAAAACTGTTAGAAATTAGGTTCACATTGGTGTGCGAATCTACAAATTCGCACATGCATGTGCGAATCTAACTTTTTTCGACAGAACTTACAGATTTTGATCAAAATGATAATTTGATGCTGGGGCCTCTCCTGTTTTTTGTCGGGTCACCTTTTGCAATCGCTTTCCTTGTCAGAAACCTGTCAAAACAATGGAGAGCAATAGTGGATTTGATGTAGACTCCTATTCTGGATGGATGATGAGTGACATGGAGTGATGTTAATATGGCTTTGATGATCTAGAGTAATTTTTGCAAAGTTTTGTTAAGCAAATGTGGATCTCTTTAAAATGGTGGAATTGACCTTCTATTTATAGAATTTTCCAAGGTTAGGGGAGGGGTTGAGGTGTCCCCTATGATGTGTGCATTGTGAGGTGTCCCCTGAGGTGTCCCTTGTGAGGTGGCCATTATGGGGTGTCCTTTAAGTTGTCCCCTGAGGTGTATGCCTCACAAGTGAGTTTAGGTGAGAGAACCTCTCACCCATCTACATGCCTTAATGAGTTGGAGGAAAGTATCCAAATGGCATTTAAGACATGTTGAGGTGGAAGAATTTTAAATTTAAAATTACTTTTATTCTGCAAAAGTTTTCATTTGTTATTTATTGCCCATGAGAGTGAGATAGAGCAAATATTAGGATGAAAGGTGGCAAGGCTAGGCTAGGCTAGTCGAAGTAGACTAGGTGAGGTGGAAAGGCTAGGCTAGTCAAAGTAGACTAGGTGAGGTGGAAGGCTTAGTCTTAATCATGATTAAAGTAATTAACCATATGCTTAGTCATAAAGTGTATTTTGACCATAAAGTGCTTTTTGACCATGGTAAAGACTTCAACCTTGGTTGAGTTATGGTGGTGGTTGCATGAAGACCCATGGTTAAGCGTAGGAAGGGGCTTAAGTAACCCAAGGGGGCTAATGGAGATGAATAGTGATTTTGATGAATGAATAGTGTTTTGAAGCCAATTTATGCAAATTTTGTGGGTTTTGCAAATTGATCAGCCATAATGATGGGGAAAATGATAATGTGCGACTTTTGGATGTCTACATTTGCCCCTTTTGGTACTATGTTGTGTAAAGACACGATGCGGTAAAAAAATTGATGATATGAGTTGATGGGATGATTTCAAAGACGAAGAATTTGTGATGGACGATTGTGGATGATTATGAGAGACACATTGATAAAAAAGAAAGAAATGATTTGTGATTTGTTGCAACTCTTTGTAGTGTTGCAATTATTGCTTTTGAGGGAAGATGTAAGATTGCCTTGTCTTGTGATCAATGTGAGATGTTCCAATTGTGGAAGGAACAAATGCCTTTGCAAATTTTTGCTTTTGATTGATTGATGAGTTCTTGATAATATTTGACAAACCGTTAATGCCATAAGGTAGATTTGTGTCAGGTGCTTCATTCAAAACCGGTCTTACAAATACCACTCTGAAGAAGGTAATCCATGAGTTGTCTACAATTGCAGGCGTTAGGTTTATCAAATATTTTTTTAAATTAAATTTTTTTGGAAAAGAGAAATTTTTCTTTGTCTGGCCTAGCATGAGGACTTGAGTTAATCTTTAGCAAAAATGTTCTTAGGTAAGTGTTCTATCCATGATTGGATGTTTGGTTGTTTGATCATGTACAAGGTGACTTGATTTGTTGAATGTCTACCCCTTCAACTGACGAACTGACGATGGAGAAGATGAGAAACGACGGTGAGTCGATTGAAGAAGATGAAACAATGATGGTAGACAGGTCCATAGCCATGCATAATGTGATACGATAGTGGTTGTGGGAAATTTGGAGATGATTTTATAGGGAAAAATTTGGGTCATAGATGACCCTTCTTTTGAAAGCAATGAATACGCAATTTCAAGTATTTTAAAAGGGAAAACCAGCATGCTTGGTTAGAAGGTTGATTGATGAAGATGATAGAGGACGAAATGGCCTTGAGGAAGTGATGAATCTCTTGACAATAATGTCATTGGATGAGCAAGAAGTGGTTAGGGATGATGAACATAATGAATGATTGTGGTTGATTATGGCATTTGTGTTGAGCCATAATGATTGCTTTGAAGAAGTAGATGCAAGATTGCCTTGTTGTCATGATCAATGTAGGATGCCCCAACTTTGAAAGGGATGAATGTCTTTAAAACTTTGCCTTTGACAAGCTTGTAGGCTTGGTATGATTTGTTAAACCGTTCAGTCATCTGTAGGTGTTCTCACATCACTTTGATCGTCTTGCCAAAGTGAAAGTACGAATATGTATAGGCATATTCATGATTGCTTCAGTGGGCTCGTTATTGGCCTTGGTGATATAATACATACCTGAGTAAACCTGCAGCTACTGACACATAATATACCAAATGTGATTGGATTGGAATTCTGTTGAGAAGAGAAGTTTTGCTTTTCTTTGCCCTAGAAAATGATGGCAGATGATAGTCTGGGACAAAGTTCTTGGACATTCATCATTCCAAGATTGAGTGTTTGATTATTGATCATGCACAAGGCGACTTTTGTTTGAATCTTTCTACTTCTTCAAGCGACGAAGTGGTGATGGAGAAGACGAGTGACGACGACGAGTCAATTGAAAAAGGGGAAGAATGAGAGGTGAAAAATGATGGAAAATGAAAATGGGTTGGTATACAAGGCTTTAGCCAAGCATAATGTGATCAAAGAAGCTAAAAATCCTAGATTCGCATGTGTTTGTGCGAATCTGGAGATTCGCACGTGTCTTTGCAAATCTGCCCAACAACGCTATATATGCACAATTGCATGAGCGAAGGGTCATTTTGCATGTGAGGACGATGGAGAGAGTGGTGAGGAGGAATTTTTGAAGCAAAGCGTTGTTAGAGTGCGTAGGCAAGGGTAGACAATGGCGAGCAAGCAAACCGACATGGGTGTAGGAGGGAGCGTAGTAGCGGTAAGTAAAATTTTCGTGCCTCGATACTTGCATATAAGGCATTTTAAAGATGAAGCCTAGGGAATAAATTTATAGTGAAAATGAAACCGTAGAAGAAAATGCATGGTAGTATTAGAGTTGCATGAAGGAATGGAAAAATGCATGGGAATGTGTGCATGTGCATGGTTGAGAATGGGTTTGATCGACGTTGATGTGCGTGTCTTGATGTGTGTATGTGTGGTTTGGCATGTTTGCATGGAATTTTTGCCAATATTTTTTGCATGGGTGGAAGTTTGGACCAAATGAGTATCCAAATCCACTTTTTGTTTTCAACGTTGACTCTACCTTGATATGCATGCATGGAAGCATGTGTGATTTTGACTGATGTATGCGCATGCTTTTGCAAAAATGTTTGCATAGTCATGATTTTAAGGCAATGGGTATTCCAATCTGCTGTTTGTTTGCAATGTTGACATTTTTCTCGATATGCATGAATTTGCAAAGATGTGTGTTTGACTTGTTTTGATGCATTGTTTTGTAAATTGTTTTTCACATTCATGGTTTTAGGCCAAATGGGTATCCATATCTACCCTTATTTTTTGGTTCACACAATGGTGTGCGAACAAACTGAGTTGTACGAATTCGCACGTGTGCAAACAATTTTTTTTTTAAATTGTGTGTATATATGTTATATATCATACTGATGATGAATGTTAGTGTTTGAATGGATGGATGCTGGTGAAAAAGGTTCAACCGCAGCATCAGATTCACCCACTTAGAGGGATATTGAATGATGTGTGGTTGGTGGATGATAGTACCTGGCTGGGCAATGTGGGATTGTACGGATTGTGCGAGATGCGAAGTGTCCACTATAGCCAAGCATATATATCAACATTGTATGAGAGGTGGGATTAAGATAGGAACACATTTCAGTTCCCAACAGGGGAAATGAACATCACTTTGGAGGATGTATACTGGATCTATTGTTGCCGATAAAGGGCATCATAGTGAGGGCGATGGGGAAGAATGCGCGAGATGACATACTTTAGATGACATTTGGTGATAGATGGTGTGAGGTGAAGTATGATGGAGTGGATTATGAGAGGTGTTGGAAGGGCAAGAGTTTGTCCAACTGTCACACGATGGCCATGATGTTGATAGTGAGCTATGCTTTTCCAGATACTTTAGGGGTGAAGTTCCCCTGAAATATGATTGGAGTAGTGTGCGACATGGTGGAGTAGGACGTGTTTTTTGCATGGGCACCAGTGTTGCTTACACAAGCCTTCAGGGAGCTTCATGCAGTGATGAGGACAAATAGGAGTGGATTGAGTTTAAGCCCCTTATTGTAGGTGTGGGCTTGGGAGCATATTGTAGTAGGACGATCGACTAAGTTACCCTATGATGCTCAAAGGTTGATGGGTTAGGATGTACCCTATGTGTTGATATGGTGCATAGATATAGAGGGTTGCATTAAGCGAGCACATGAAGGCAATAGGATGCAATTTCGATGAATTTTAGATGGATTAGTGGAAATCGACATCACTTGGAGGCCATGGCGAGGAGCACCCGAGTGGTCACAAGATGTCGAGCAGTTTACCAAGGTGAGACGAGGGAAATGGGTGGTAGATCAGTATAAGAGCCAGGTGGAGTACTCCTTTTTGAGGGTGATGTGGCAGTTTGGATTGTAGAAGGACGACTAGGTGTTCTAGTAGTTATCAAGAGGATACCATGAGATTAGGGATCACGACTAGTGGTTACTCCTTTGGACATTATTCAAGATGAGGTGATAGTATCCTGGATGTGGATAATGCAAGGATGAGTGTGAAGTATGATGTGTGGTAGGCAACCTAGAGGTGGGAACCAAGATTGGGTGTGGTAGATGGATGGAGCGATGTGGTGGGTGGATCACGTGCGGGAGTAGGAGTACCCATAAAGGGTGCCCCTGAGAGTGCTCCAGGAGTAGGGGTAGTCGCAAAAGGAGTAAGTTTACTAGTGGTGATGGGATAGGTGGATTCTAATCCTAAAGAAGAGGAGAAATACTTAGAGTCTTTTCTCCAACGAGTGAAACAACAAAGGGAGGATAAGGTAGGGTCCTCGTGCGTGGAGGTAGGTAGAGGAGAGAAAATGATGGGGGACATGGCCATAGATGATATAGGGCCAACACAAGTATAGATGTCACTGATGGAGGAGGGGGTAGAGGTGCAGGAGCTAGATTTTGACGTGGAAATTGGTCTGTGCAATATGCGAACAGTGAAGGATGAGGCCACTCTATTGTGAGAGATGGTATAGGATTCAGAGGGGTGAATGACAGAGAGAGGTGGAATGGGCTGCAAAGCAAGCAAAATTAGTTGTAGAGAGGGATGCAGTGATACCATCTAGTTTTGCTTCGGTAGAAGAGCGATAAGAGTTGTAAGAGAGGCTAGAGAGAGTCATGGAGGTGAGGTGCGTGATTGAGGAGAGGGATGCTCTAGCGGGAGAGCATGATGAGGCTAGGGTTTTGAGATATGGGATGATAGAGGAGGCCACACGGTGATAGCAGGAGGTAGATGAGGTAAGAGAAGCAGAGGAGTGGACCATGATAGAAATGGCAGGTCGACAAGGGGATGCGAAGCGATGGTGGCGAGCACATGCAGATTGGTAAGCCACATATACAAAGAAGACAATGAAGAGAGCACAATATGAGATGAAGTTAATTAGCCATGGGTTGCCCTTGCCTATTTATTTGGAGTCACATCGTATGCATGATCGCACAGGTTTTCGCAATGAAGTTAGCGAAGTACTTTTTCAGTAGCATGAACGTGTCAGTAGTCGACAAAGCTGACAACATCACAGGTGGAGGGGTCTGCCCTGGGGCAAAGTGGCACGACATTAGAGCAACACGTAGATGAAGTACCGAGTGCTTGAGAAGGGAGTGGAGAGACTCCCAGTGAGCATAAGAGTTTATGAATGATTTTGTTAATGGCTAGGAGGCCACCAGTTTTGTATGAAAATTGTGTGAGTGATATGTATATGTGATGTAGTATTGGAGATGGTACACCATATTTTTGTAGCCTGAAGACAATTTTGAGATATATATATATATATATATATATATATATATATATATATATATATTATGCGGTGTTATGTACGTGTGTTATGATTGTGTGAATGTATGGATGTAGCATAGATGTATGAATGCTTATTATGATGTACATTTTTGTAGATGATTTAGATGTTGTAAATATAGATGTGCGTGGTATGAATGATTGTATGTATGTATGCAAATGAATGTATAAACATGTATGGAATGTAATGGTATTTAGATTAGAACAATTTTTCATGAGGCAATGCAGATGAAGATGAGTGATTGCATAACACATAATGCATGAAAGGTAAGCAAACATGTAATGGATGATATGAAGGCGGAGCATATAATGCATGTGAAATGAATGCAAGTGTGGAAGAAGTATGCAACAAATGAAAAAAACACTTGTATTTTGGTGAAACAAGTTGTGATGTGATCCATTCCATTATTTCAAAGATGTTAGATGTTAAGATGACTTTGAAGAGAGTCGAACATCATAGTTTGAGAAATCAAACCCATTGAGTAATTGAATAAGATTCTTGAAAAATCACAACTATCCTGACTAAGCCTAAGTCAACCATGGACCAGTGTGCGCAAAGTGATGTTCATTTAACCATTTTTAGGAAGAGGTTCTGTTCAACCGATTATAAACATAGCCTGTAAGCTAGCTCATCCGTAAGCACATAGTGGTCTATACAAAATAATATCACCAATGTGATAGACATGTTGCCACTTGTAAGGCGTACTCCACTACCAGGCAAGCGTTTATAGCCTATTTTTTGTGATGGAGATCACCCCGTGATTTTATTATGGACCTGAGGTCAGGGATTCAAGATTTTTTGATAGTACTCTTTTCCTTTGCTTTTTTTTTATTTGTTTTTTGTAGTGCTCTTTTTGGGCGTTTGCTTTTGTTTTCTGCCCTTTATTTTTATTTTTAATCTTTTATTTTTTGTAGAGCTTGTCCTTTTGTCGATCCTCAGGTTTGAATCATGCAAAGGATAGGATGAGCCGGTCGAATTTCGCTAAGTAGCTAGTGTACACAAGGTGTTGCCTTTCCTATGCTCAAAATTTGCTTATGTGTGAGACGTGCAATTGGTCCATGAAAGAACTAAAGTCAGCCAAGGGCAGCTTTGAAGTGCTTAGAATTTGTCAAATTTAGATGGTGGTTGATTGAATTAATTGTAAGTGGTTGAATCATACAAAGCTTTTGATGATCCAATCTCTTGAAAAGGAGAGTGGACACCAAAACTGTCGTGCTAACAAGTGTGTAGTTTGTTGAACAAGGTGCAACAAAAGTATTATCATTGTTGTCAACACAGACAAAAATTGATGCAGTTGAAGCAATGGACAAGAATTCTAAAGTCAGTCAGATCAAGTACAGTGAATTTGCAAGAAAACAGAAGTGACCCAGATTCAAAAATTTGCAAAAAAAGACAAGAAAACTGTCGCGATATCGCGACAGGTTGAGAGGTCCGAAGGCAGAAAGAAAAATGTCGCGATTTCGCGACATGGCCGAGGAGAGAGAAAATGCATGCCAAATTGTCGCAATTTCGCGACATGGTCAAGGAGAGAGAAGGTGCAAGCAAAATGGTCACGATTTTGCGACATGGTCGAGGAGAGAGAAGGTGCAGGCAAAATGGTCACGATTTCGCAACATGGCCGAGGAGAGAGAAGGTGCAGGCAAAATTGTCACGATTTCGTGACATGGCCGAGGAGAGAGAAGGTGCATGCCAAATTGTCACGATTTCGCGACATGGTCGAGGAGAGAGAAGGCTCAAGCAAAATGGTCGCGATTTCGTGACATGGCCGAGGAGAGAGAAGGCGCAAGCAAAATTGTTGTGATTTCGTGACATTTTGGAGGCCAAGAAGCTAAGTCAAGTAACTGTAGCAATTTCGCTACATGTTGAATTTTCTCTGGCCGAAGCAGGGAGAAAGTGCTAAGTGAAAAAGTTGTAGCGATTTCGCTACAAGTCGAAAATACACAAAGCAAAGGTGTAGCGATTTTGCTACAAGTTGAAAAGCTCAACATG
Source organism: Wollemia nobilis (assembly GCA_028583015.1). Classification (NCBI taxonomy): domain Eukaryota; kingdom Viridiplantae; phylum Streptophyta; class Pinopsida; order Araucariales; family Araucariaceae; genus Wollemia; species Wollemia nobilis. The sequence goes on from JAQPPZ010000513.1 coordinate 19,833,585, forward strand.
AATGTGTAGCGATTTCGCTACAAATCCAATAGTGCACTATGCGAAGGTGTAGCGATTTCACTACCAGTCAAAATCGCAAAACTCAAAGATGTAGCAAGTCGAAAGCACAAGGCACAAAGCTGTAGCGATTTCGCTACTGCATGAAGCAAGGATTGTACGGAAGCAAAAAGTGTCACGATTTCGCGACAAAGCTGAGGATGACGTCAACAAAAATTGAAGTGTCGCGATTTCGTGACAAGGTGAAAGAAAAGCCGCTGGAAGCCGGAAGCATCGCGATATCGCGACAATGATGAGGATGACGTCAGCAAAAGCTAAAAGTGTCACGATTTCGTGACAAGTTGCAAGAGAAGCCTTAGGAAGCCGGAAGCGTCGCAATTTCACGACAACATTAAGGATGACATCAGCAAAAGTTCGAAGTGTCGTGATTTCGCGACATGAACGGTGGGAAAGCTTTCAAAGGCCAAAATGGTCGCGATTTCGTGATAGCAAGGGCATGAAGGCGTACGACTGCAAAAAGTGTCGCGATATCGCGACAGGTCAGGTTTTCGCGGTCAACAGCCCAGAAAAAGTCAAATGGGCAGAAATGTCACGAATTCATGACGAGTAATGATTTAGGTGGTAAATGCCGAAGGAACATGCAAGGTGACACGTGTCAAAAAAGCATCATGCAGCCAGTTACGTAAGAAGTAACGCGAAGTCAGATCGGCAGTTACACATTGACAGGTGTTGGACATGCACTGGAACATCTGTATATGCATGATTGAAAAACATTCGAAGAATCACATATGGAGAATGGAAAGTGTATTCGAAAAGCTGTATTTGCAAAATTTGAACAACCGAATTTGAAGGGTCTTAAAAGCTTTCGAACAGACGTATTTGCAGCATTCAAAACAACCGTATATGCAGGATCATAAAAGGATTCGAACAGCCGCTTATGGAGAGGAGAAAAGAATTCGAACAATTAGAGTATGTCATTCGACTGCATGCAGGATTGAAAAGTTATAGAAGACAAAGAGTCCCAATGAGAAAAAGGGGTTATAAAAGGACAATCGTACAGAGAATACGCTTGCTGCTATTAGAGGGAAATTGTTGTGAAAAGAGGGTTAGAAGAGAGCCAAGAGAGAAATTAGCAGAGCCGTGAGAGTGTGCAGAGTTTGTTTAATTGCAGACCAGTCAGGGTCATGTAAGAAGTGAAGACATTTTTATATCATTTTAAATTGCTTAGAATTGCAGTCCAAGTTGGTGCTTGGGACTAGGGGTTGGTGCTCCTATCTGTTGCAGTAGAAAACTAAGGGGTTGGTGCTCCTTCCAGTAGATCTTTGGTAAAGTGTTTGTAAAATTGGTATTTTGCAAAGACTGGATTTGGATTGGAGTCCAAGCGGTCATTTTTTGAGGAGTAGCCAAATTGGTGAACCTCGGTATATTGAGTGTTGTGGTGTGCTCTATTGTTCAATTTGCTTTTATGGTTTTCAAGTTCTCTTTGCTTCATTTTAAAAGCTGTAGATTTGATAATTAATATTTACACTGATTCACCCCCCCTCTCAGTGTCATTGTGTGAATATCAATTGGTACCAGAGCCAAGTTTCTTGAACAAGCTTAATCAGCTAAGGTGATCTTGGAAGAGACAATGGCAAGCGGTGAAGGATTCTCATCCAACAAAGCTCCCTTGTTTGATGGAACTAATTACACTTTCTAGAAACTCAGGATGCAAACATATCTGAGTGCATTGGGATATGATATTTGGGATTATGTAGATAGTGGATACACAACACCTACTACTCCTCCAACAGATACTGCTGAGAAGAAAAAATTTGAGAACAACTCCAAAGCTAAGAATGCCATAATGTGTGGACTTGTATGTTGAGCAAGGTGCAGCAAAAGAATTGCAAAAGTATTGTCATTGTTGTCAACACAGTCAGATTGATGCAGTTGATGCAGTTCAGAGGTCAGTCAGATCAAGTGCAGAAAGTTTCAAGGAAAACAGAGGTGACCCAGATTCAAAACCGGCAAAAAGAGACAAGGAAGAAAACTGTCGCGATATCGCGACATGTTTTCTGTCGCGATTTCGCGACATGGTCGAGGAGAGAGAAGGCGCAGCCGAAAATGTCACGATTTCGCGACATGTCGAGTTTTCGTTGAGGAGAGAGAAAATGTGTCGCGATTTCGTGACATGTCGGAGGAGAGAGAAAATGAAAGGTAAACTGTCGCGATTTCGCGACATGCTGACAGAGAAGGAAACAAAGGTGTAGCGATATCGCTACATGTTGAAATGAATGGAAACAAAGGTGTAGCGATATCGCTGCATGATGAAAATACATGGAACTAAGGTGTAGCGATTTCGCTACATGTTGAAACAAAGAGAAACTAAGGTGTAGCGATTTCGCTACATGTTGAAACAAAGAGAAACTAAGGTGTAGCGATGGCGCTACATGTTGAAACAAAGGGAAACTAAGGTGTAGCGATTTCGCTACTAGTCAAAAGTGTAGAACTGAAAGATGCAGCAATGATATTACAAGTCAAAATTTCATGAAAAGAGGCAAGGTGAAAACACAAGGCACAAAGATGTAAAAATTTCGCCATTGCATGAAGCATAGTGTCACGATTTCGCGACATGTTCCTTTTTCGCTGCTGCTGGCAAAGAAGAGTGTACGGAAGCTGAAAGTGTCACGATTTCCGTGACAGGGATGATGAGATAGAGTCAAGTCGATTTGACAAGAAGGATGATGACGTTAGAAAAGTTGAAAAGTGTCACGATTTCACGACAGGATGAAAGGAAAGTCGCTGAAGTCGAAGCGTCACGATTTCGCGACAGATTGATGATGACGTCAAATGTTGAAAATGTGTCACGATATTTCAGATGAAAGGAAAGCTTCAGACGAAGTGATTTCGACATGATTGAGGATGACGTCAAAAGTTAAAGTGTCGCGATATCGCGACAAGATGAGGAAATCTTCCAAGAGCCAAAATGGTCACGATTTCACGACAAGATTGAGGATGACGTAAAAGTTCTAAGTGTCACGATATCGCGACATGAGCAGGGGAAAAGCTTTCAAGGCCAAAATGGTCACGATTTCGTGACAACCTTCAGGGTGACGTCAGCATAAGTTAAAAGTGTCACGATATCGCGACAGGAAATCAGCTATGAAAATGCCGAGGAGCATGCAAGGTGACACATGTCGAAAAAGCAGACAGTTAAACGTTGACAGGTGTTGGACATGCAATGCAACAGCCAAACATGCATAATTGAAACGCATTCAAAAAGCCGAATATGAAGGATAATAAAAGCATTCGAAAGGTCGTATTTGCAAGCATTCAAACAGACGTATTTGAAGCATATAGAAAAGCCGAACATGAAGAATCGAAAAGCTTTCGAAGAATCACATATGGAATTTCAAAAAGCATTTGAAAAGCCGTATTCGAAGAAATTGAACAGTCAAAGTGCATGAAACAAAATTTCCGTACTGCATGGTTTCAAAAGACGTATTACAAGGTTTCGAACAGTCAAAGTGCATGGAACCGAACAGTCGTATTGCATGGATTCGAACAGTAAGAGTATGTGATTCGATTGCATGCAGGATTGAAAGGTTATAAAAGAATAATCGTACAGAGAAGATGTTGTCGTCGTTAGAGAGAAATTGCCGTAAAAGGAGGGTTAGAGAAGAATCAAGAGAAAAATAAGCAGAGCCGTGAGAGTGTGTAGAGTTGGGTTAATTGCGGACCACTCAGTGGTCGTGCATGAAGTGAAGACATTTTTATGTCATTCTAAATTGATCGAATTGTAGCCCAAGTTGGTGCTTGGTACTAGGAGTTGGTGCTCCATCTATTGCAGTAGAAAATTACAGGGGTTGGTGCTCCTTCTAGTTGGTGCCGGTAAAGTGTTTGTAAAATTGATTTTGCAAAGACTGGATTTGGATTGGAGTCCAAGCAGTCATTTTTGAGGAGTAGCCAAATTGGTGAACCTCGGTATATTGAGTGTTGTGGTGTGCTCTCTTGTTCAAGTTGTTTTTCAGTTGTCAAGTTCTCTTTATTTCATATTAAATGCTGTAGATATAAAAATTAATAGCTACACTGATTCACCCCCCCCTCTCAGTGTCATTGTGTAATCATCAATTGGTATCAGAGCAAGGTTCCTTGTACAAGCTTAATCAGCTAAGGAGATCTTGGAAGAAACAATGGCAGGTGGTGAAGGATTTTCATCCAACAAAGCTCCCTTATTTGATGGAACAAATTACACCTTCTGGAAACTCATAATGCAAACATATCTGAGTGCATTGGGATACGATATTTGGGATTCTGTAGATAGTGGATACACAAGGACCCACTACCCCTCCAACAGATACTGCTGAGAAAAAGAAATTTGAAAACAACTCCAAAGCTAAGAATGCCATAATGTGTGGGCTTGTTGACAAGTGAACTGATAAGAGTCATGAGTTGTAAATCAGCAAAGGACATGTGGGATAAATCGAAGAGCATCCATGAAGGAGACAAGAAGATTAAGGAAGCAAAACCGCAAACTCATCGAGCACGGCTCGAAGCACCGCAAATGAATGAAGATGAAAACATAGAGACTTATATGCTGAGAGTCAACGGAATTATTAATGCAATCAGAGGACTCGGTGAAGAAATTGATGATGCAGTTGTTGTGAAAAAGGTTCTCATAACACTTCACAAAATATTTAACTCCAAAGTCTCTGCAATAGAAGAGGCAAAAGATCTAAACAACTTCAACATGGATGAGTTGCATGGTTCCCCGACAAAGATATGAAATGAGAATAGGACAAACCAAGTCTACAGACAGAGAAGCAGCTTTTAAAGCACACAAGAATGTAAAAGCTGAACATGAATCTGAGGATGAAGGAACACTGGATGAAACAGAAGCCAATTTTGTTCGGAAACTCACAAAAGGAAAAGGAAAATATAGAGGGAAGCTACCTTTTAAATGCTTCAATTGTGGAGGAGTCGGTCATTTTGCAGCCAAATGTCCAATGCAGGAGAGAACCAAAAATGGTGAAGGTTCACACCAAGAAAAAGGTGACTGGAAGAAGAAACAAAATTTCAGAAAGAACAACTTCAAGAAGAAAAGCTTCATAACCAAGAATGTCAGCTAGTTCTGAAGAAAGCACAGATGAGGAGTCCGAAGAAGAAGGAGGTGAAGCTCTGCTCATGGCACTTGAAGAAGAAAGAACAGAGGAAAATCAGGAAGGTGATGAAAATTCCAAGGATGAAGTTGAAGTGTATTTGGAAGGAGAATTGGTTGCTGCACTTGAAGAGTTGAGTGCAGAAAGGAAGAAGAATAAAATTTTTTCAAAGAAATTAGAGAATGCCACAGACATAATAAACAATCTGAAAATACAGACAGAGGAATTCAAGAAAATGTCTCAAGTTCTTGATGAACAATTAACTGTAAAGACAGTTGAATGCAACAAGCTAGAGGAAGACATTGTTAAGTTAAGGATGCAGTTAGAGGAGATGAATAGAAAATTGAACTGTTTTCATAAGTTTGAAGAAAGTACAGTAAAGCTGGATAAAATGTTGAATAACCAAAGGCCTTCTAACATCAAATTTGGTTTAGGCTTTGATGAAGGAGAATCTTCAAAGGATTCAAAGAACTTGAATATAGAACCCATAAAGAAAGAAGAAAAGATCAGTGGTTGAACCAAAAAACAAAATCATGCAAAAGAAAACAATAATGCCGGATTCAAGAAGAATACCGACAAAGATGGATTCACAAAAGTCACACATCCGAGGAGGAGAAGAGTCATGGCTCCTACTTCAAACTCGCAAAGACCGACACCCAGGTTTAATCATGCATTTTCTGGTTATTGTTTTAAATGCAATGCTTATGGCCATAAGATTTCAGATTGCAGTGCATAATGTATCTCAAAGGAATTTTACCAGTAGAAATGTTTTTTCTCCTTTAATGAATTATGCAGTTGAATGTTATAATTGTCATAATTTTGGACATATTGCTAGAAACTGCAGAAGCACTTTTGCATCAAATAATTATCAGGGTAGAAAATCTCAACCAAGTGGGTTGAAACAAAACCAAAAATTTCCTGAAAAATAGGCACATGCTAATGAAAGGACAAAGGCAAAACAAGTAGCAAAATCTGCTATCAAACCGTAATGGAAAGAAAAGGAATCTTTGATTGTCCAGATCGCTTTTAAAGCTCGTAACAAATCAGCACCTTGGATACTTGATAGCTGGTTGTTCCAACCACATGACAGTGACAAGCAAAAGTTTGAGAATTTACAGAATTATGAAGGTGGTTCTGTGAAATTTGGAAATAATGATGGAGCAAAGATTGTTGGAAAGGGATCAACCAAGATCAGCTGATGGCAATATAAAATCAAAAGAAGTCTTGTTTGTAATTGGCCTCAAGCATAACTTGCTAAGTGTAAGTCAAATATGTGACAGAGGTCATGATGTAATCTTCAAGAAGGAGGGTCGTGAAGTAAGAAAGACAAAAAATGGAAAGTTAATAGCCACTGGACCGAGAACTTCAGGAAATCATATACACTTTCATAAACCGCAGAAGGAACATGCTTGATGGGACAGAAGATGAAAACCGGCTATGGCACAAGAGGCTTGGGCATATTAGTTTTGACAATCTGGCAAAAATCAGCTCAAAAAGAGCAGTTAGAGATATACCAAACATTGGCAAACCCGTAAATAGCATCTGTGAGTCATGCCAAAAGGGAAAACAAACCAGAGCCACTTTCAAAGCAAAAGAATACTTCACTAGCAAGCCATTAGAACTAATTCACACCGATCTATGTGGACCCATGAGAACTGAAAGCATAAATGGACACAAATATTTTATGCTGTGTATAGATGACTACTCAAGAATGACATGGGTACTATTTCTGAAACTCAAGTCAGAAGCCTTTGAAATGTTTAAAACCTTCAAAAATCTTGTTGAGAATCAATCAGGAAAAAGAATTAAATGCCTAAGATCAGACAGGGAGGAGAGTTTATCTCCGAAGAATTTACAGAATACTGTCAAAAACATGGGATAAGAAGACAGCTTTCAGCAGACTAGGACACCTCACAGTAATGGTGTTGTAGAAAGGAAGAATAGAACAAGGCAGGAAATGGCAAGGACAATGTCGGCAGAAAACAAAATAGCCGACAGATTTTGGAAAGAGGCAGCTCATACTGCAGCTTACATTCAAAACAGTGCATGCCGAGACCACATGAAAGCAAAACAACTTATGAGTTGTGGTTTGGCAGTAAAGGCAACAACAAGACATTTCAAAGTATTTGGCAGCAAGTGCTACATAAAACGGATTGAAGATAACCTCGGTAAATTTGAAGATAGAGCCGATGAAGGTATCTTTCTCGGTTACTCAACAAAAAGCAAGGCATACACATGTTACAACAAGAGGTTGAAGAAAATTGTTGAAAGTGCTGATGTGAAAGTTGATGAAGGTAGAGAACAAGAAACTACTTATCAAGAAAACTACCCTATGTATGAAGAAGTCATTGAAGGTGATGATGAAAAAGAAACAGAGAAGAATCAAAAAATTGATCCAGATGGTGTAAAAACTGAATCTGAAGAAGAAGAAAACAGGAAATTTAAAACAGGCAACTGGCAGAAAAATCATCCAAGTGAACAGATTATTGGGGATCCCACAGATGGTATTCAAACAAGAAGAACAAGAAGTGAGGAACTATTCTCTCGTTATCTAGTATTGAACCTAAAAATGTTGCCGAAGCAAGCACTGATGAAAGTTGGATGAAGGCAATCAATGAAGAACTAGATCAGATAGAGAAAAACAATACCTGGGAATTAGTACCTAGACCAACAAATAAAAACATAATTGGCACTAAATGGGTTTTTAGAAATAAATTGAATGAAGATGGGCAGAGTTGTCGTAAATAAGGCAAGATTGGTATGTAAAGGCTATGCTCAAAGTTGAAGGCATTGATTTTGAAGAAACTTTTGCACCGGTAGCCGACTAGAGGCAATCAGAATGTTTCTGGCATTAGCAGCTCATAAAAACTTCAAAGTATATCAAATGGATGTAAAATCAGCATTTTTGAATGGAAAACTGGAAGAAGAGGTTTACATTGAACAACCCGATGGCTTCCAACTTGGTGAAAATCTAGATTTTGTTTGCAGGTTAAAGAAAGCTTTATATGGATTAAAACAGTGCACCCAGAGCATGGTATGCAAGGTCGGATAATTATCTAATTAAACAAGGGTTTAAGAAAGGTTTGGTGGATAGCAACTTATATGTCAAAACAGAGAAGGGTCATCTTATTGTTCTTGTTGTTTATGTAGATGACATAATATTTGGCAAAGAAGATGGATGAATACCGCAAAGACATATCAATTAAAATGAAAAAAGAATTTGAGATGTCAATGATTGGTGAACTTTCTTATTTCTTAGGATCTGCAGGTCAATCAAAATGAAAAAGGCATTTTTATTTCTCAAGTTAAATATGTAAAAGAAATGCTGAAAAAGTTCACAATGGAAGACAAGAAACCGGTCAAGACTCCTATGACAACAGTCGCAAGTTGAGCAAGGATGATAAATCCCCGGATGTAGATCAAACAATGTACAGTGTCTATGATTGGAAGCCTCGCTGTATTTAACAGACCACTAGACCAGATATATTACAAGCAAGATGTATGGTTGCAAGATTTCAGTGCCACCCCAAAGAAACTCATGTTACAATAGTAAAGAGAATTTTTAGATATCTTAAGGGCACTATGGATTATGGGTTGTGGTACCCAAAAGGTAAAGATTTCACTTTGATTGCATATTCTGATGCAGATTGGGCAGGATGTATTGATGACAGAAAGAGCACAAGTGGAGGAGCATTTTATCTTGGTGACAGGCTGGTAGCATGGCACAACAAGAAACAAGAATCAGTATCTCTATCCACTGCAGAGGCAGAATACATTGCAGCAACAACATGCTGTACTCAGATATTATGGATGAGACAAACGTTGAAAGATCTTGGTATTCATTTCAATGAACCAATTTCAATTAAATGTGATAACACTAGTGCTATCAACATATCCAAGAATCCAAGGAATGCATTCAAGAACCAAACATATTGCAATCCGATATCATTTCTTGAAGGATAAAGTTGCAGTAAGGAGAGGTTAAATTGGATTTTGTTCCAACTACAGAGCAAGTAGCCGATATATTCACAAAACCTTTGCCAAAGGAAGTATTTGAATACCTTCGAAAGAAGTTGGGAGTAGTCACACCACCCAAGCACCGACTAGCTATGGGAAACACATTCTCGGGGGGAGCATTCAAACTTTTTAAGTCTCAGAATGTTGTGCATAGACTCGTGGGGAGTCCACAGCAGCCCTTTGGTATTATTGGCAAAGGGGGAGAAGAAATTAAGCAAGGTTGCAGCGTGTTGCCAACAATTCCAAAGGGGGAGATTGTTGAGCAAGGTGCAGAAAAAGAATTGCAAAAGTATTGTCATTGTTGTCAACACAGTCAGATTGATGCAGCTTGATGCAGTTCAGAGGTCACCAGATCAAGTGCAGAAAGTTTCAAGGAAAACAGAGGTGACCCAGATTCAAAACTCGGCAAAAAGAGACAAGGAAGAAAACTGTCGCGATATCGCGACATGTTTTCTGTCGCGATTTCGCGACATGGTCGAGGAGAGAGAAGGCGCAGCGAAAATGTCACGATTTCGTGACATGTCGAGTTTTCGTTGAGGAGAGAGAAAATGTGTCGCGATTTCGCGACATGTAAGAGGAGAGAGAAAATGAAGGCCAAACTGTCACGATTTCGCGACATGCTGGCAGAGAAGGAAACAAAGGTGTAGCGATATCGCTACATGTTGAAATGAATGGAAACAAAGGTGTAGCGATATCACTGCATGATGAAAATACATGGAACTAAGGTGTAGCGATTTCGCTACATTTGAAACAAAGAGAAACTAAGGTGTAGCGATTTCGCTACATGTTGAAACAAAGAGAAACTAAGGTGTAGCGATGGCGCTACATGTTGAAACAAAGGGAAACTAAGGTGTAGCGATTTCGCTACTAGTCAAAAGTGTAGAACCGAAAGATGCAAGAATGATATTACAAGTCAAAATTTCATGAAAAGAGGCAAGGTGAAAACACAAGGCACAAAGATGTAAAAATTTTGCCATTGCATGAAGCATAGTGTCACGATTTCGTGACATGTTCCTTTTCTTGAGTGCAAAGAAGAGTGTACGAAGACAAAGTGTCACGATTTCACGGATGATGATTTATGATGATGAGAGTTGAAAAGTGTCACGATTTCAAGATGAAAGGAAAGTGAAGCGAAGCGTCCGATTTCGCGAATTGATGATGACGCAAAGTTGAAAAGTGTCACGATTTCACGACAGGATGAAAGGAAAGTCGAAGCCAAAGCGTCATGATTTCACAACATTGAGGATGACGTTAGCAAAAGTTCAAAGTGTCGCGATATCGCGACAAGATGCAGGGAAAGCTTCCAAGAGCCAAAATGGTCACGATTTCGCGACATGCTTAAGGATGACGTCAAAGTTCTAAGTGTCGCGATATCGCGACATGAGCGGGGAAAAGCTTTCAAGGCCAAAATGGTCATGATTTCACGACAACCTTCAGGGTGACGTCAGCATAAGTTAAAAGTGTCGCGATATCGCGACAGGTAACAGTCTGGCAGGTAAAACCCGCAGGAGCATGCAAGGTGACACGTGTCGAAAAGCAGATAGTTAAACGTTGACAGGTGTTGGACATGCAATGCAACAGCCAAACATGCATAATTGAAACGCATTCAAAAGGCCGAATATGAAGGATAATAAAAGCATTCAAAGGTCGTATTTGTAGCATTCAAATAGACGTATTTGAAGCATACAAAAAGCCGAACATGAAGAATCGAAAAGCTTTCGAAGAATCACATATGGAATTTTGAAAAAGCATTCGAAAAGCCGTATTCGAAGAAATTGAACAGTCAAAGTGCATGAAACAAAATTGCCGTACTGCATGGTTTCAAAAGACGTATTGGTGGTTTCGAATAGTGAAGTGCATGGAACCGAACAACCGTATTGCATGGATTCGAACAATAAGAGTATGTGATTCGATTGCATGCAGGATTGAAAGGTTATAAAAGAATAATCGTACAGAGAAGATGTTGCTATCGTTAGAGAGAAATTGCTGTAAAAGGAGGGTTAGAAAAGAATCAAGAGAAAAATAAGCAGAGCCGTGAGAGTGTGCAGAGTTGGGTTAATTGCAGACTCACTGTGGTCGTGCATGAAGTGAAGACATTTTTATGTCATTCTAAATTGATCGGAATTGCAGTCCAAGTTGGTGCTTGGTACTAGGAGTTGGTGCTCCATCTCTTGCAGCAAAAAATTACAGGGGTTGGTGCTCCTTCCAGCTTGGTGCTGGTAAAGTATTTGTAAAATTGATTTTGCAAAGACTGGATTTGGATTGGAGTCCAAGCAAGCATTTTTGAGGAGTAGCCAAATTGGTGAACCTCGGTATATTGAGTGTTGTGGTGTGCTCTCTTGTTCAAGTTGTTTTTTAGTTGTCAAGTTCTCTTTATTTCATATTAAATGTTGTAGATATAAAAATTAATAGCTACACCGATTCACCCCCCCCTCTCAGTGTCATTGTGTAATCATCATTGTAGACAGTGAACTGATAAGAGTCATGAGTTGTAAATCAACAAAAGACATGTGGGATAAACTGAAGAGCATCCATGAAGGAGACAACAAGATTAAGGAAGCAAAGCCGCAAACTCATCGAGCACAGTTCGAAGCACTGCAAATGAAGGAAGATGAAAACATAGAGATTTATATGCTGAGAGTCAACGAAATTATTAATGCAATCAGAGGACTCGGTGAAGAAATTGATGATGCAATTGTTGTGAAAAAGGTTCTCGAAACACTTCACAAAAGATTTAACTCCAAAGTCTCTACAATAGAAGAGGCAAAAGATCTAAACAACTTCAGCATGGATGAGTTGCATGGTTCCCTGACAGCATATGAAATGAGAATAGGACAAACCAAGTCTATAGATAGAGAAGCAGCTTTTAAAGCACACAAGAATGTAAAAGCTGAACATGAATCTGAGGATGAAGGAACACCGGATGAAACAGAAGCCAATTTTGTTCGAAAACTCACAAAGGGAAAAGGAAAATATAGAGGGAAGCTACCTTTTAAATGCTTCAATTATGGAGGAGTCGGTCATTTTGCATCCAAATGTCCAATGCATGAGAGAACCAAAAATGGTGAAGGTTCACACCAAGAAAAAGGTGACTGGAAGAAGAAACAAAATTTTAGAAAGAACAACCTCAAGAAGAAAAGCTTCATAACCAAGAATGTCAGCTCTTCTGAAGAAAGCACAGATGAGGAGTCTGAAGAAGAAGGAGGTGAAGCTCTGTTCATGGCACTTGAAGAAGAAAGAACAGAGGAAAATCAGGAAGGTGATGAAAATTCCAAGGATGAAGCTGAAGTGTATTCGGAAGGAGAATTGGTTGCTGCACTTGAAGAGTTGAGTGTAGAAAGGAAGAAGAATAAAAATTTTTCAAAGAAATTAGAGAATGCCACAGACATAATAAACAATTTGAAAATACAGACAGAGGAATTCAAGAAAATGTCTCGAAGTTCTTGATGAACAATTAATCTGTAAAGACAGTTGAATGCAAGCAAGCTAGAGGAAGACATTGTTAAGTTAAGGATGCAGCTAGAGGAGATGAATAGAAAATTGAACTGCTTTCATAAGTTTGAAGAAAGTACTGTAAAGTCTGGATAAAATGTTAAATAACCAAAGGCCTTCCGGCATCAAATTTGGTTTAGGCTTTGATGAAGGAGAATCTTCAAAGGATTCAAAGAACTTGAATATAGAACCCACAAAGAAAGAAGAAAAGATCGAGGTTGACCTAGAAAAAACAAAATCATGCAAAAGAAAACAATAATGCTAGATTCAAGAAGAATACTGACAAATATGGATTCACAAAAGTCACACATCCGAGGAGGAGAAGAGTCATGGCTCCTACTTCAAACTGGCAAAGACCGGCACCCAGGTTTAATCATGCATTTTTTGGTTATTGTTTTAAATGCAATGCTTATGGCCATAAGATTTCAGATTGCAGGCATAATGTATCTCAAAGGAATTTTACCAGCAGAAATGTTTTTTCTCCTTTAATGAATTATGCAGTTGAATGTTATAATTGTCATAATTTTGGACATATTGCTAGAAACTGTAGAAGCACTTTTGCATCAAATAATTATCAGGGTAGAAAATCTCAACCAAGTGGGTTGAAACAAAATAAGAAATTTCTTGAAAAATAGGCACATGCTAATGAAAGGACAAAGGCAAAACAAGTAGCAAAATCTGCCATCAAACCGGAATGGAAAGAAAAGGAATCTTTGATTGTCCAGATCGCTTTTAAAGCTCAAGACAAATCAGCACCTTGGATACTTGACAATGGTTGCTCCAATCACATGACAGTGACAAGCAAAAGTTTGAGAATTTACGAATTATGAAGGTGGTTCTGTGAAATTTGGAAATAATGATGGAGCAAAGATTGTTGGAAAGGGATCAGCCAAGATCGGTGATGGCAATATAAAATCAAAAGAAGTCTTGTTTGTAATTGGTCCGAAGCATAACTTGCTAAGTGTAAGTCAAATATGTGACAGAGGTCATGATGTAATCTTCAAGAAGGAGGGTCGTGAAGTAAGAAAGACAAAAAATGGAAAGTTAATAGCCACTGGATCTAGAACTTCAGGAAATCTATATACACTTTTAGAAACTGCAGAAGGAACATGCTTGATGGGACAGGAAGATGAAAATTGGCTATGGCACAAGAGGCTTGGGCATATTAGTTTTGACAATCTGGCAAAAATCAGTTCAAAAAGAGCAGTTAGAGATATACCAAACATTGGCAAACTTGTAAATAGCATCTGTGAGTCATGCCAAAAAGGGAAACAAACCAGAGCCACTTTCAAAGCAAAAGAATACTTCACTAGCAAGCCATTAGAACTAATTCACACCGATCTATGTGGACCCATGAGAACCCAAAGCATAAATGGACACAAATATTTTATGCTGTGTATAGATGACTACTCAAGAATGACATGGGTACTATTTTTGAAACTCAAGTCAGAAGCCTTTGAAATGTTTAAAACCTTCAAAAATCTTGTTGAAAATCAATCAGGAAAAAGAATTAAATGCCTAAGATCAGACAGGGGAGGAGAGTTTATCTCCGAAGAATTTGCAGAATACTGTCAAAAACATGGGATAAGAAGACAGTTTTCAGCAACTAGGACACCTCAGCAGAATGGTGTTGTAGAAAGGAAGAATAGAACAGTGCAGGAAATGGCAAGGACAATGCTGGCTGAAAACAAAATAGCTGACATATTTTGGAAAGAGGCAGTACATACTGCAGCTTTACATTCAAAACAGGTGCATGCTGAGACCACATGAAAGCAAAACACCTTATGAGTTGTGGTTTGGCAGAAAGGCAACAACAAGACATTTCAAAGTATTTGGCAGCAAGTGCTACATAAAACGGACTGAAGATAACCTCGATAAATTTGAAGATAGAGCTGATGAAGGTATCTTTCTTGGTTACTCAACAAAAAGCAAGGCCTACACATGTTACAACAAGAGGTTGAAGAAAATTGTTGAAAGTGCTGATGTGAAAGTTGATGAAGGTAGAGAACAAGAAACTACTTATCAAGAAAACTACCCTATTTATGAAGAAGTCATTGAAGGTGATGATGAAAAGGAAACAGATAAGAATCAGAAAATTGATCCAAATGTTGTAAAAACTGAATCGAAGAAGAAGAAAACAAGAAATTTAAAATAGGCAACTGGCAAAAAAATCATCCAAGTGAACAGATTATTGGGGATCCCACAGATGGTATTCAGACAAGAAGAGCAAAGAGTGAGGAACTATTCTCTCGTTATCTAGTATTGAACCTAAAAATGTTGTTGAAGCAAGCACCGATGAAAGTTGGATGAAGGCAATCAATGAAGAACTAGATCGGATTGAGAAAAACAATACCCGGGAATTAGTACCTAGACCAACAAATAAAAACATAATTGGCACTAAATGGGTTTTTAGAAATAAATTGAATGAAGATGGGCAAGGTTGTCGTAAATAAGGCAAGATTGGTATGTAAAGGCTATGCTCAGATTGAAGGCATTGATTTTGAAGAAACCTTTGCACCGGTAGCCGGACTAGAGGCAAATAGAATGTTTCCGGCATTAGCAGCTCCATAAAAACTTCAAAGTATATCAAATGGATGTAAAATCAGCATTTTTGAATGGAAAACTGGAAGAAGAGGTTTACATTGAACAACCGGATGGCTTCCAACTTGGTGACAATCCAGATTTTGTTTGCAGTTTAAAGAAAGCTTTATATGGATTAAAACAGGCACCCGTAGCATGGTATGCAAGGTCTGGATAATTATCTAATTAAACAAGGGTTCAAGAAAGGTTTGGTGGATAGCAACTTATATGTCAAAACAGAGAAGGGTCATCTTATTGTTCTTGTTGTTTATGTAGATGATATAATATTTGGCAAAGAAGATGGATGAATATTGCAAAGACATATCAATTAAAATGAAGAAAGAATTTGAGATGTCAATGATTGGTGAACTTTCTTATTTCCTAGGACTCGCAGGTCAATCAAAATGAAAAAGGCATTTTTATTTCTCAAGTTAAATATGTAAAAGAAATGCTGAAAAAGTTCACAATGGAAGACAAGAAACCAGTTAGCACTCCCATGACAACAGGCTGCAAGTTGAGCAAGGATGACAAATCTCCATATGTAGATCAAACAATGTACAGGTCTATGATTGGAAGCCTACTGTATTTAACAGCCACTAGACCGGATATATTACAAGCAAGATGCATGGTTGCAAGATTTCAGGCTAGTCCCAAAGAAACTCATGTGACAACTGTAAAGAGGATCTTCGAGTACCTCAAGGGCACTATGGATTATGGGTTGTGGTACCCAAAAGGTAAAGATTTCACTTTGATTGCATATTCTGATGCAGATTGGGCAGGATGTATTGATGACAGAAAGAGCACAAGTGGAGGAGCATTTTATCTTGGTGACAGGCTGGTAGCATGGCACAACAAGAAACAAGAATCAATCTCTCTATCCACTGCAGAGGCATAATACATTGCAGCCACAACATGCTGTACACAGATATTATGGATGAGACAAACTTTGAAAGATCTTGGTATTCACTTCAATGAGCCAATATCAATAAAATGTGATAACACTAGTGCTATCAACATATCCAAGAATCCGGTAATGCATTCAAGAACCAAACATATTGCAATCCGATATCATTTCTTGAAGGATAAAGTTGTCGAAGGAGAGGTTAAATTGGATTTTGTTCCAACTACAGAGCAAGTAGCCGATATATTCACAAAACCATTGCCCAAGGAAGTTTTTGAATACCTTCGACAGAAGTTGGGAGTAGTCACACCACCCAAGAACCGACTTGCATTTGGGAATCACATTCTCGGGGGGAGCATTCACCTATCTTTTTCTTTTCAACTATAACAACATTTTAAGTCCGAGAATGGTGTGCATAGACTCGTGGGGAGTCTGCAATGACCCTTTGGTATTATTGGCAAAGGGGGAGAAGAAATTACAGGAGAGGTGCATGAGTGTTGCCAACAATTCCAAAGGGGGAGATTGTTGAGCAAGGTGCAAGCAAAAGCATTGTCATTGTTGTCAACACGGATAGAAATTGATGCAATTGAAGCAATGGACAAGAATTTTGAGGTCAATCGGATCAAGTACAGTGAATTTCTAGGAAAACGGAAGTGACCCGTATTCAAAAATTTGCAGAAAAAGACAAGTAAGAAAACTGTCGCGATATCGCGACATGTTTTCTGTCGCGATATCGCGACAGGTTGAGAGGTTCGAAGGCAGAAAGAAAAATGTTGTGATTTCGCGACATGGTCGAGGAGAGAGAAGGTGCATGCCAAATTGTCGCAATTTTGCGACATGGTCGAGGAGAGAGAAGGTGCAAGCAAAATGGTCACGATTTCGCGACATGGCCGAGGAGAGAGAAGGTGCAGGCAAAATGGTCACGATTTCGCGACATGGCCGAGGAGAGAGAAGGTGCAGGCAAAATTGTCGCGATTTCGCGACATGGCCGAGGAGAGAGAAAATGCATGCCAAATTGTCACGATTTCGCGACATGGTCGAGGAGAGAGAAGGTGCAAGCAAAATGGTCACGATTTTGTGACATGGCCGAGGAGAGAGAAGGCGCAAGCAAAATTGTCATGATTTCACGACATGTCGGAGGCCAAGAAGCTAAGTCGAGTAACTGTAGCGATTTCACTACATGTTGAATTTTCGCTGGCCGAAGCAGGGAGAAAGTGTTAAGTGAAAAAGTTGTAGCGATTTCGCTACAAGTCGAAAATACACAAAGCAAAGGTGTAGCGATTTTGCTACAAGTTGAAAAGCTCAACATGAAGGTGTAGCGATTTCACTACAAATCCAAAAGTGC
This sequence comes from Wollemia nobilis, assembly GCA_028583015.1. Classification (NCBI taxonomy): domain Eukaryota; kingdom Viridiplantae; phylum Streptophyta; class Pinopsida; order Araucariales; family Araucariaceae; genus Wollemia; species Wollemia nobilis. The sequence continues at coordinate 19,851,058 of JAQPPZ010000513.1, forward strand.
ACTATGTGAAGGTGTAGCGATTTCGCTACCAGTCAAAATCGCAAAACTCAAAGATGTAGCAAGTCGAAAGCACAAGGCACAAAGTTGTAGCGATTTCGCTACTGCATGAAGCAAGGATTGTACGGAAGCCAAAAGTGTCACGATTTCACGACAAAGCTGAGGATGACATCAGCAAAAACTGAAAGTGTCACGATTTCGTGACAGGGTGAAAGAAAAGCCGCTGGAAGCCGGAAGCATCGCGATATCGTGACAATGATGAGGATGACGTCAGCAAAAGTTGAAAGTGTCATGATTTCACGACAAGTTGCAAGAGAAGCCTTAGGAAGCCGAAAGCGTCGCGATTTCGCGACAACATTAAGGATGACGTCAGCAAAAGTTTAAAGTGTCACAATTTCGCAACATGAACGATGGGAAAGCTTTCAAAGGCCAAAATGGTCGCAATTTCATGACAGTAAGGGCATGAAGGCGTACGACTGCAAAAAGTGTCGCAATATTGCGACAGGTTAGGTTTTCACGGTCAACGGCCCAAAAAAAGTCAAATGGGCAGAAATGTCGCGGATTCGCGACAGGTAACAGTTTGGCTGGTAAATGCTGAAGGAACATGCTAGGTGACACATGTCGAAAAAGCATCATGCAACCAGTTACGTAAGAAGTAACTAAAGTCAGATCGGCAGTTACACATTGACAGGTGTTGGACATGCAGTGGAACATCTGTATATGCATGATTGAAAAACATTAAAAGAATCACATATGGAGAATGGAAAGTGTATTCAAAAATCTGTATTTGCAAAATTCGAACAACCAAATTTGAAGGGTCTTAAAAGCTTTCGAACAGACGTATTTGCAGCATTCAAAACAACCGTATATGCAGGATCGTAAAAGGATTCGAACAACCGCTTATGGAGAGGAGAAAAGAATTCGAACAGTTAGAGTATGTCATTCGATCGCATGCGGGGATTGAAAAGTTATAGAAGACGAAGAGTCTCGATGAGAAAAAAGGGGTTATAAAAGGACAGTCAGACAGAGAATACGCTTGCTGCTGTTAGAGGGAAATTGCTGTGAAAAGAGGGTTAGAAGAGAGCCAAGAGAGAAATTAGCAGAGCCGTGAGAGTGTGCAGAGTTTGTTTAATTACAGACCAGTCAGGGTCATGTAAGAAGTGAAGACATTTTTATATCATTTTAAATTGCTTAGAATTGCAGTCCAAGTTGGTGCTTGGGACTAGGGGTTGGTGCTCCTATCTGTTGCAGCAGAAAACTAAGGGGTTGGTGCTCCTTCCAGTAGATGCTGGTAAAGTGTTTGTAAAATTGGTATTTTGCAAAGACTGGATTTGGATTGGAGTCCAAGCAATCATTTTTGAGGAGTAGCCAAATTGGTGAACCTCGGTATATTGAGTGTTGTGGTGTGCTCTATTGTTCAATTTGCTTTTCTGGTTTTCAAGTTCTCTTTGCTTCATTTTAAAAGCTGTAGATTTGATAATTAATATTTACACTGATTCACCCCCCCTCTCAGTGTCATTGTGTGAATATCATATTTAATTCTTCTTGAGTGCTATTTACAATGAATATGTACAAATGTGGATATGAACACAACCTATATGCATGTAAATATGTATGAGGAATATGGAGATATAACTTGTAATAGTAATAAGATGCTATGAGAGATGTGAAGAGTAATGTGAGGTTGCTATGCATGGAGTATGCAAATACTACACAAAATTACCCTAGGATAATGTACAAATGGAAGAGGCAATGGAAAGAAAGGAGAAATTTGATACAAGGAGATGATTGGAAAAATGTAAATATTTCGTGACATCAACGTGAATGATGAAGCGAGATTATTGCGAATTGAAAGAAAATAAAGATGAATGAAGTGTGAAAAAGAGAAATAAAGAAATGCAAGAAGAAGAGGAGAAAGAAAGAAATAAAATGAGAACTTATCAAAGGTATGTAGATGCTCGAAGCATGACCATACAACATTGACAAGTAAAGAGCGAGAAGAAAGAGAGAAAGGAACGTATCAAAAGTATGTAGCCGCTCGAAGCGTGACCATACAACAATGAACTAAAATTTAAGAAGAAAAGAAGGAAAGATAAGGAAACAATTATGAAAGATGGAATGTGACATACGCTGCAATTGGACAATTTTTTTTTGTTATTTTTATTATTGTTGTCGTATTTTTGTTGTTTTCGATGTCAAATGTACAAGGATGTATAAGAAAGTAAATTTATCCCCTGGAGCAAAATCTCTGCTAAGACCAAAAAATAGGTTAGAAATGAATAATTGCTATGCTAGGCCATGTGATGTTGACATTGGACGAGGGTTTGTTATGCTTAGGCAATGATAGGCATGCATATGTTAAATACCCCAGACAAGAATGCAGGTGGAGAGAATGTAAATGCCCCCAACCATAGAAGTGGTTTGAAAAAGGAATGTAATCCATTGATCATAAAATCATCTAGACGAGGGGGAAAAAGTCCCCCAATCATGAGGAATTAGTTGAAATGAAATGGATTCTCTTAGTCGTGAAATATGGGTTGGAAGGAGAACTTCCCCAGTGATGAAAGATGAATGGGAAAGAGAGAAAATCCCCCCAATTGTGAGGATGGGGAAAAATATGAAAAGGTGAAGAAAATGAGAAATTTTAGCACAAATGGCAAGACCCATGCATAAGATGACAAATGCAACTGGAAAAATCAGATTCGCATATCGGTGTACAAATCTGGATGCGTTTTGGGATTCACACACTGCTATGTGAATCTGAACAATTGATATCAAAATCGAACAAAAATTTATACCATTGGAAAGCCCCCTTTTCAAGCCCGATCCAATGGTGGTAGTTTTGGAAAATTTGGAGATGATTTGATGGGGTAAAAGTTGGGTCAAATATGACCCTACTTTTGGAAGCAATGAATGCATAATTTCAAACCTTTTAAAATGGAAAGTTGGCAATGTGGTTAAAGGGTATATGGATGATGATGATGGAGTAGAAGAGAAGAAAATTGGAGAAGGGAGGAAGATGGAGTAGATTTTATTAAATAATGGATGATGATTGCAACAAAGTAAAAATAAATGCTATGTTTGTGGAGGGTAGTGCCTTAGCGGTTGTGGAGTGCTAGTCACAAGATTGGTATGATTAACATACTAGTAAGAGGTGTGACCATGGACATGATGGACTTGTCGAGGCATGGATGAAGATGCCAAAGTGTCAACTTGTGGTTGTGTGGACACTAGTTGGGAAAATTGATTTGAAGGTGTGCCCCAATTCTCATTTGAAGATGCAATCTGATTGTTTCATTGTATTTCATCTTCATGTGTCATAGTGTGGACTAGTTGATTAAAAACATGATAATTGTTGATATCATGCCCTTGTTGGAGATGATAGACACAAAATTGATGTTCATTGTATCCTCTTGGTTTTGGTCGATTTGGATTGTTTAGTTTGATCTCAGGTAGAGTTAAGCGCCCTACGGTATGTAACTGTTGAAAAGTGTGAGATAAAGGCTCAAAAAGAGTTATCGCAATATGAGGAGGACATTGAGAACTTTGTGAGTGAGTGACAGGTTGACTAGGTAAAAGTGGATTGATCGCTTGCCTAGGTTATTGATGACTTTGCCTACAAGAGTGAGTGGTTTGTGGAAGTGGAGGCATTGGGGGATCTCCCATGGATGTATGATGGGTGTGTGTATGACATCGAAACACATTCAATCACCATTCAATATTTTTGAGGTATGCTAAGATGGATTACATGTCAATGGAAGGAGGAGATGGTTGTGTGGATATGGGACTAGCATGGATGCCAGTTGTGGTGGGTGTTGATTGATATGGGGAAGAATATGTTGATGGATGAGGTAAATAAGCTAGGAATGGGGGATAATGAGGTTGTGGAGAACCAACAAGTTGGGTGATTTGAAATGGAAAGTGCAGTGGAGGAGGATGAGGTGGATGACTTGGCATTTGATGGGGAGAATGGTAAGGAGCATGATGGTGTGAAGAGGTCGTGGAATTCACATGGGAGCTCATGGGAGGAGAAGAATGATTAACTTGATGCCTTAGATATTGATCATAAGATGAAATCCTAGCAGTCAATGTATGAGGCGGGGATGAGTTATGCGAAGAAGCGAAAAGAGTGTGAGAATGGGCAGATGTGGTCTCATGTGAGTACCCTGATGAATTGGTTGGTGAATAAGGGAGAATATGAGAAGTATTCATAGCTAGATGCACTTGTTTATGCAATTGTTTTTTTTATTGAGAACTGTAATTTGAGTGAAAAGTGACGAAATGAAGCTGAAAGAGTAATCCAAGTGAAAATTTTGCTTTCCTATGTATTTTTATAGGTTTTTGGACCTGTTTGTGGTCTGAAAATTAGGTTCGCACACCGGTGTACGAATATTTTTGTTCACATGTGTCTATGCAAATCTGAAGAAAATAGACAGACTGAGTTGAATTTTGCAGGTACAGATTGTGGAAAACCAAGTGTGTTTTGGAGCTGTTTTGATGGTTTTGTGACTAGTTTTGTAAGCCAAGGGTGCTTAAATGCGATGAAAATGTAGAAAAAGTAATATGCAAATATTTTTGTTGTTTTTGTGTGCTTTGATGATGATAATCAACCTAAAATCAATAGAATAGGTGTGGAGATGGATTCTACAAGGTATGTCTAAGCATGTGACTTTACCACACCCAAATGTGCGCAAAGAACCACTATATGACAATGGGTGAATGGTGGCTAATAGAAGGTACAAAAAAAGATAACCAAAGATGGGTTCTTAAAAGACCTCTTATGAAAGAAGTGACACTGTCTAAGACCTGCTAACGATTGAAATACGACTTTCACTTCACCCTTGGATGAGCTTAGTCAAGAACGACAGTTACCAGCTCACAAATTATAAAAAGCCTTGTGAGGAGGGGTGTCTAATCCTAACCTACTCTGAGGGTCTCTCAAGAGTAGAAGATATTCTAGTGATGAAGTTTAGAACATCACTCATGGGGGCTACTATGTCAACTACGGGGTGAGCTGGTGGAAGGAGATGAAATCTAATGTCACCAGTCTCAATTAGGGATTGGTGATGAAATCCAATCTTACCAATGTGAATGAAATGTAAGTGTGTGGTGGTGAATTGTTTACTTACAATTTGTAAAGTAAATTTACACTAAATGCCTTTGAAATGGAAATTTATGCTAAAACTTGGAAATAAATCTAGTTTAGATGCTTATGAAAGGAAAACACACTTAACTAGATGCTTTTGAAAGGGAAACCCACTTAATCTAGGATGCGTTTTGAAATAAATCCCACTTAATCTAGGATGCTTTTTGAAATAAATCCCTCTTAAAGTAGGATGCTTTTGAAATAAATCCCACTTAATCTAGGATGAGTTTGAAAGGGAAACCCACTTAACCTAAGTGCTTTTGAAATGAAATTCCACTTAATCTAGGATGCTTTTTGAAATAAATCCCACTTAATCTAGGATGCTTTTGAAATGAAATCCACTTAATCTAATTGCTTTTGAAATGAAATCCACTTAATCTAAGATGCTTTTGAAAGGGAAACCCACTTAAACTAAGTTCTTTTGAAATGAAATCCCACTTAATCTAAGTGCTTTTGAAAGGGAAACCTAGACTTAATCTAATGCGTTGAAATGAAATCCCACTTAATCTGGGATGAATTTGAAATGAAATACCACTTAATATATTGCTTTGAAAAGAGATTTGACTTAATCTAGTGCTTTTGTAAAGGAAACACTGATTAATCTAGGATGCGTTTGAAATGAAATACCACTTATCCTAAGGTGCTTTGGAAAAGAAATAGGATCTAACCTAATGCATTTGGAAAGAAATAAAAAATCTAACCTAATCACCCCATTTGAATGCAAATCTATGCTAAGGGTTGTTTGGTTGCAATCATGTCTAAACTAGTCAAGATATGCCCATTACGATTATGACTAGATGTTGCGAGAGAGCTTTATATATGAGAATAGATTGGAATCTATCTCGACTGTAAGCAAACAAGGGGATTTGAGGCCCCCTTTAGGATGTATGCAAGTCGGTAAAATGTAAATTTTGCTATGATGATATGATGGGTGACTAGACTTGTAGGAAAGTGTAAATCAAGCTTCAAAAGACAAAAATAGTAGTTTTTGAGCAAAATACCTATGTCCAAGTATTACAAAATATTCTGTCTATCTTTGTGCTGCAAAATTTTGTAGTTTTGAGAGATTCACACACTGGTGTGAGAATCTGGAGGTTCTGCTAGATTCACACACCACTGTGCGAATGAAATTTTGGTGGTATTTTTGAGCAGCTTTGGGGGCTGTGGACCTGGTTTTGAAGTCTTATGTTTTTGAGTAGTTTTTCTTCACAAAAATGGGTAGAAAATTAGTTTTGGTGCTTGAAACCTATCATAAAACCCTAAAAATATAGTAGCACAACAAATGGAACTAGAAAAGAGTATAGCCCTAATTCCAATTCCAATTGAAATTACAAGGAACAATTTCACCTTACACGCCATGTCGAGAGGTGATTTGGTCTATGAAGGTTTAAGGTATGTGAGATAGAAATCACAATGGGTTAAAAGGCTATTAACCCCCCCAACTTACCTTACCATTGTAGATGTATGGAAATAGGTACCTCATTGCTGAGGCAGGTATGCAATATAGCAATATCAATGGGACAAAAGGGTATTAACCCCCTCGAATTACCTTGCCATTGTTGTGGATGTGTGGAAATAGGTACCTCAATGTTGGGGATAAGTTTTGGAGGCAATTATGTTAGATAAAAATCTCAATGGGATAAAAGGCTATTAACCCCCCGACTTACCTTGCGATTGATGTAGATGTGTGGAAATAGGTAGCTCATTATTGGGGACCAATTTTAGAGGTAGGTATGTGAGATAGTGTGGAATAATAAAACAAAAGACAACTCCATACACCTCAAAAAAATGGAGTTGTAGAAAGAATGAATAGGACATTGATGGAAAAACAAGGAGTATGCTCAGTGGTGTGGGGTTAACACATGAATTTTGGGTACAGGGATACTATGTTACCTGGAAAATCGATCACCTACATCAAAATTTGGTTGATAAAACTCTATATGATGCATGGACCGGTAAGAAACCCTCACTTTAACATATTAGAGTTTTTTGTTGTGATGCTTTTATGCATGTTCCAAAGGAAAAATGGAGTAAGATAATAAAATAGAGAAGTGTAACTTTATTGGTTATAAGATGGTGTAAAAGGCTACAAAATTTGGAACCCAAAAACTAGGATAGTTGTTTATAGCCAAGATGAAATTTTCAAATAGTTTGAAAGTGCTCTCGAGTAGAAAGAAAAACTAAGAGAGGAAGAACAAGAAAAGTTGTAGTTTGAGTTCATGGATTAACAATCTAACTGAATAGAAGATGATGAACCAAATCCTTAAACTCTCATTTGAATTTCATTCTACTTTTGTTTTATCTATTATTGATTGTGAACCTAGAACTGTCAAGGAGGCAAGCAATGCAAAGGATGGTAAATTCTAGAAGAAGGCCATGATTGATGAGATAAAATATTTAGACAAAAATAAGACATGGGATTTGGTGAAGTTGCCTACTAGAAGAAAACCAATTGGTAGCAAATGGGTATTCAAGAAGTTTAATGTAGAAGGTAAAGTCAAGAAGTACAAAGTTTGCTTGGTAACAAAGGGATATTCCTAGGTACAAAGAAATGATTTTGGTGAGGTTTTCTCCCCTATTGCTAAACTAACTTCTATTATATTTCTTGTCTATTGTTGTTGCATTTGACCTAGAAATAGAGAAAATGGATGTGAAGACAACATTCCTACATGGGGATTTAAAAGAAGAAATATATGTTTCAATAGAAGGTTTTACATTAAAAGGAAAAGAATTGGTATGTAGGTTGAAGAAATATTCGTATGGTTTGAAAAAATCACCTAAGATTTGGTATCAAAAGTTTGATACATATGTATTGAGACTTGGTTTCTCACAAAGCAAAGTTGATCATTGCGTATACATCAAACACATTGGTGATCACTTTATTGTTGTGGCATCTTATGTTGATATGCTATTAATTGAAAATGATAGTGAAATCATCCAAAATTTTAAGTCTCAATTGTCATCTTAGTTTGATATGAAGGATCATGGTCCTAAAAATTTCATATTGGACATGCAGATTAAAAGGGATCGACCAAATAAGAGACTCTGGTTGAATCGAAGAAAATATATTGAGACAATATTAAAGAGGTTTAATATGCATGGTTGTAAACCAGTCAAGACTCGCATTCCTTTGGGTGTAAAACTATTTGTAGAACAATATCCAAAGACACAAGAAGACAAAGAGGAAATATCTTGTGTTCCTTATGCAAGTGTTGTTGGGAGTTTGATGTATGCCATGGTATGTACCAAACCAAACATTGCCCATGCAGTGGGAGTTCTGAGCAAATATATGTCAAAACCAGGGAAAGAACATTGGATTGTTGTAAAGCAAGTTTTCAGATACTTGCATGGCAAAGCATATTATGCAATCTACTATCAAGGAAGGCCTAAACCAAACAAGGTATTGAATGTATAAGGTTTTGTTGATGCAGATTGGGATGGAGATCTTGATTGCCAAAGATCCACAAGTGGTTATGTATTTCGCTTGTTTGGTGAAGTAGTCAATTGGATGAGCAAGAGGCAAGTTGTAGTGGCACTTTCAACTACAAAAATTGAGTACATAGCAACCACTCATGCAAGCGGTATGGTTACAAAGATTCTGTGCTAATGTTAGGTTCTTAAAAGGTGTTGTAAGGATAAATTGTGACAATCAAAGTGCTATCTATCTAGAAAAGAACCTTGCTTACCAGTCTAAGACATGTAATATTGTAGTACAATACCATTTTATTAGATACTTGATTGAAGACAAGGTGTCACTGGAGAAAATTGATACTCTACAAAATGTTGCAGATTTATTAACTAAGCTCATGAGTACTAAGAAGTTTTCTTGTTGCAGAGAGACAATGATCTTAGTTTCTCTAAGTAGCTGAATTTGTGATTTGTATAGGTCCCATTGCAAAGTATTCAACCAGTGGGAGATTGTTGGATGTACACCTTAGCACCATGTGTGGGTTTCTTAATTTTTAGAGTGGTCTCCTTAATTATCGGGTATGGGTGGTTTTAGTCCCTGGTTTTATATCCATTGTATTCTAATACCACTTGGTAGTTTAGGGTTGTTTGGTGCTATGGGATACCTATATATATTGTAACTGTTTTATTAAAAACATAATATAATATAAAGAAAAAGATGTGGCTTTGAGTTTCTGGTGGTTTTTTCGATCAAGGGTTTCTAAGATAAATATTTATGTTTATTGTGAGAATGTTATTTTCCTTTTCTGTTTCAATTAATATTTTTAGAATAGGTTTATCAATCTCTTCATGTTGACCCCTCTCCTAAAAAAAATATCTGCGAAGATGTGTGCATATTCCTGAACATCCTATGCAATGTAGGGAAGCTGTTATTTCTCTTCTTGTTTACAATAAAATCTTGACATTCCATGTGCATTTCTACTTCTTAGGGAGTCTTCTCTAGAACTGCGTGTGTGATTTGAAGTTCTAATAGCAACTAAAGTCTGCAAATGATCATCAAATTTTATCATAATATATCCTACTATGGATTTCCAACTAGACCTCTCTTGCCACTTGCTTGGAAGTGCAGTCATCTATGGTTGCATCACCAGTATATGGTAGGTTTCACATGATGCTTTAATGTCCGTTGGTTATTGTTCCATGTGATTCAGAATTTCAGTTCATATTATGGTGGCAAAGGCATCTCCTCAGAATATTTCACAGTTTCTCTATATCCATACTCTTCATGTTGTGAAGGAAGGAGCCATAATCCATAAGAGGACAATGTTTGGCTCTAAAACTACTTTTTATTGTGTAGCCTTTTGATTACCCATAGTTAGTACTCTTTTTTTGACTTGGTGCTTCAATGTCCATTGATTAGTGGCACAAATATGATTCGGTCCATAATCTGGTGGCTTAAAATCTCAGCTTTTTATAGGTTTAAAAAATCTTTGATACCACAAGGAACTTTCCAATCTCATTGAACCAGTAGTAAATTCAGTTTCATTTTGGGTTGATTATGGACAATGCACTAATTGGCACACTACCAAACATTTGGGTAGGGACCTACAACCCCTTTCTATGGAGGACATTTAAGTCAATATTTTTCATGACTTAATAACACATGAAACTCGGCAATGTTTGGATTGCTCCAAATGCTCCTGCAAATTCTACCCTTGTTTTTAAGGTAGTCTACTAGAGAGTTTCTTCCTAACTCATAATTAGGTCTCCATTGAATCCTATATGGTTTGTCAATTAAGTGCATCGTACTATTGGTAACTACTTCTTGTGGATGTTCATTGTTATTATCTTGTAAAGAGATATTACATTTGCATCCTGTGGGCACTATCACATTTCCTGTATGAAATCCAAGAATTGGTTGAGAGTCTAGTCCCCTATTGCTTTGCACCCTTTGACCTTATATTGAAGAGTCAGTCACTTTCTTTCCTTACTGGGTTCTCTTCCAACAGAGTATACACATTTTAGGTATTCCCCCAAATATGGTGGTTCCTCCTTATTAAGTTGCAAGGAAACTTCTCTTAAATGAAGCGTGTTTAGTTGCTTTTTGCTGTGAAAGTGTTTCAGCCATGGAATCATTTTTTTTATGGTTGATTGATAAAATTTTGGATAATTTTATTGATGTCCATGAATGACCAAAGTAGGTTACTGGGACTCTATGTGAAAAAAGCTTTTATGACTCCTACATCTTGGTGGTTGTCTACCAATTTTTGAAATTTAGTTCCCAGAAAGCAGTTGCAGTTTATGCTCAGGATGATCCTTTGGCATAAAAACTCAAGAACTTGATTAAGATATTGTTGAAGGTACTACATTATTTGGTACCTTTGTAAATATTTAGATTCCTATGTGTTTATATTTGAGTCTCTAGTATGTGTCATGTAAATAAGTGTGTGAGGTGTCATTCTCAAGTATGAGTTGCATGAGTGATGTGTGAATTTTAGAAATAGGGAGTTATGAGTAAACATGAGAGAAATTGTCTTTATGTAATATGTGAGATTTATTATGTAAGAGGGAAATATGAAGAGTTAGTTCTCTCATGTGTTTGAGGAGAGCAAAGGTCAAGAGTTATAGGCAAAGTAATGTAATATGCAACTTGAGGAAGCATTGCATTTATGCATTGCTTTAGTAGTTTCAATAAAGTTTTCTTTAAGATTTATGTGAGATAAATGTTCATTTGATATGTGCATGATTATTGATGTTATTTATGATCTTGAAAATTGTTTAACCTGAAAGAAAAACATTATTTTGTTAACAATGATATCAGAGTCACCTTGAGTGAGCTTGAATAAAGTCGTGTTGAGTAAGATAACTGCAGGGAGGAATGTGATAGGAATAGTTGAAGGTGATGGAGGAGGAACATTTAAGGAGAAGGTGTTGATTGCTGAAGGAAGGATTGCAAGTTTGGAGAAAGAATGTTGAAGGAGATAGAAGTAGGAAGAATATGAGTATGGCATCATGGATAGAAGCCAACCAAGTGGACATAATGTTTGATTTGTGGCCACTAATCTGGCCACATCCCCAAAACTGACACCACCAGGATGCCAGCACTGACACCAGCAGTAGGCTGCAGTGGCAGAAGTCAGAGCCCACATTTGTAGGCTATAGTTACAAAGGTCAGAGCCCACATTTCCAAGCTACTATGGCAGAGGTTTCAGGCTGCAGTTGCAGGGGTTGTTACTCCAGAGAAGTAGGCTAGGAGGGATGCAGTAGTAATCTAGTTTTTTCTTTGTAGTGCTCTGCTGCTGGGCTGACACAGAGGGGGAGAAAACTTTGTTTGCTGTAGGGGCTGTAAATTGACTGTGTAACAAGTTGTATGCCCTGTTCTTGGGCATTACATTGTAATAGCCATTTGTTGTGTGTTGTGTTATGTAACAACCATGTATTGCATGTGTGACAGTCTTGTAACAACCCTGTTTTGAGACTGCAATTGCTAATACAAAGTGAATCATTTCTATTTATCAGAGTTTATCTATTTTTAGCTGTATTTATTTTTATTTTTATATTTTTCAACTGTCATTGTGATTCACAAAGTGGTATCAGAGCTTGGGGCAGCATTGGAAGTGTTGCTCTATTGAGGAAACTCTGCAGGTGTGAAGAATATTGCCTGGGTATTTTGTGAAACCAGTTGGAGCAGAGAATGGACCATAGCAAGTCTGCCATTGAAAAGTTCAATGGGTAAAATTTCAATTTGTGGAAGTTGAAGATGAAATATCTTCTTGTAGAGAGATATTTGAAGGAGACTATCATCAAAGATCCAAAGCCAGCAACAATTAGTCAAGATGACTGGGACAATATTAATGATAAAGTAATTGCCTTGATTGGTTTGAACCTTGCAGATTCAGTCTTAATGAATGTCATTGGAGCCAAGTCAGCAAAGGAGCTTTGGGATAATCTGGGTAAGCTCTATGAATCAAATTCACTTATGAATTTAATATTTCTTAGAAAGAAATTATATGCATTAAAAATAGTTGATGGAGGAAATGTAGCTGATTATTTAAACACCTTCAACACCCTATTAAATAAATGGAAATGAGCTGGTGATGAGATCAAAGAAGAGGAGCAATGTATTTGCTTGCTTTGCATCTTACCAGACTCATGGGACAATCTGATTGTAGCAATCAGTGGGAGCACAAAAGTGGAAAATCTCAAGAAGGATGAGATCATTAGTCAGTTTCTCCAAGAAGAAACTAGGAGGACCTCTGAACCTAATAGAAACTCAAAAGCCTTGGTTTTTAGGGATAGAGGAAGAAGTAGAGAAATAAAAAGTGATAAATTCTATGACAATGGCTACAGGTCCAAATCAAGAAGAAGATTTCCAAGCAAAGGAAAGAAGCAAGAAATTGTTTGTTGGAAATGCAAGCAAAAGGGGCACAAAAAGAGTGAGTGCAAGGCTGATATTTCCAAGGAAAAAGAAGGATCTTTAGTAGCTCCATAAACCAATGAAAGGGGGTTGTATATTGCTACATGCTTGACAATGAATGTCCAAGATGAAGCATGGTTAATAGACTCTAGAGCATCCTTTCACATGACACCACATAGAGAGTGGTTCAAGGACTATACAAAAAATCACTATGGCAAAGTATTTCTTGGTGATAATTATCACTATGAAATTGTTGGTAAAGGTAGTGTAAGAGTTAAGATTAGTGATGGAAGGATCAAAACCATACCAGATGTAAGACATGTTCCAGGATTGACACGGAACTTACTCTCAGTAAGTCAACTTGCAGAGGCTAATGTTGAGACTCTCTTTGCCAAATATGGGTGTAAGTTAGTTCATGGAGCCATGATATTGGCTAGAGGTATAAGACATGGAACCTTGTACAAGTTAGATGCAATCCCTGTTGATGTTGGTAGTGCAAATACAAGCTCAACAGAGAGTGAAAAATCCCATACAACAACAAAGATGTCAGAAATGATGTTGTGGCATAGGAGGATGGCACATCTTGGAGAGAAGAGCCTACGTGAGATGTGCAACAAGAAAATTGTTCGAGGTTTGGAAGGTATGAAGTTTGGCTCATTTGATTTTTGTGAAGAATGTGTCATGGGAAAATAAAAAGGAGTTTCATTTAATTCAAGTGAATATAGAAGCAAAACAATTCTTGAGTTGATACATTCTGATATATGTGGACCAATGGAAGTGGATTCCATGGGAGGGTCCAAATATTTCATCACTTTCATTGATGACTTCTCAAGGAAGTCATGGATATACTTCATGAAACATAAAAGTAGTGCTTTGGATATGTTTAAAGTTTTTGTGGCTGAAGTTGAAAGACAAACAGGGAAGACGGTAAAAGCACTAAGGACTGATAATGGAGGTGAGTATTGCTCCAAGGATTTTGATGCATTTTGTAGGTTGAATGGCATTGCAAGGCAGAAAACTACACATACTCCCCACAACAAAATGGTGTTGCAGAAAGGTTAAATACAACCTTAGTGGAGAAGGCAAGGAGCATGAGAGAGGATGCACACTTAAGCAAAATTTTTTGGGCTGAAGCTTTACATACAACAAATTATGTGAACAATTTGTCTTCTAGCTCTATTTTGGGTGGAAAGACACCAAAGGAGGCTTGGAGTGGCAAGAAGCCCATAATAGCACATCTAAGAGTCTTTGGATGTGAATCCTACATGCATGTTCCAAAGGAGAATAGAAGGAAGTTTGATAACAAGTATGTGAAATACATTTTCATTGGGTATGGTGAAGGAATCAAAGGATACAAGCTATGGATCCCATCAGAACATCGTCATACATTCAGCCGAGATGTCATCTTCAAGGAAGAGTTTGCTAGTGAAAAACAAGCAAATATGGATACTCAAGGAAATGAGGAACAACATGGAGTACATTCTGAAATTAAAAATCAGCAAGCTGGAAATTTATAGCAGCAGTTGTCAAATACAAGTGTTACCTTGGTTCACCCAATTTGGGCTAGTCTAGCAAACAAGAGTCTATCCTCCTTGATATATTATTCTCTCTCCTGTCCCTAAAATGGGACATTACAATAATTATATAAGGAAACTCATACAACCCTAAACCACCAAGTGGTATTAGGGTACCATGGATACAACACCATGGGCTAAACCACCCACACCCACTAACCACCCACCAACCGTGGGAATCCCGGGGGTCGCTCCAAAAGTAGCAATAAAAGTAGGTGAAAAGTAGCGATAAAAGTAGGTGAAAATTTCGGCGTCGGCTACGCCGGGATGTATCACTTTCACCGTATCCGAGGGCGTCCCCCTACGCACCCCGAGCCATCACCTATTACGTAATCACATTTACCGTAGTCGGGGGTCCTTGGGGGCCTCCGGCCCCCCCGGACCCCCCCTACCCATCGTCTTTTGCGTTGTAGTGCCTGTCGTACAATTCTTTTTCGACAAAGAATGAGACACATCCAACATTCTCCCACTTGTTGAATACTTTGCCAGACCCATTTCAATTGAACAGAATCTAAACTTTTCAGTGCTTACAGCCTTGGTTAAAGCATCTACAAAATTTTCCTTGGTGTCTACCTTTTCTAGCAACACTTTCCTCTGTTCAAGCATGTCCCTACAGAAATGGAACTTTGTATCAATGTGCTTCATTCTTGAATGGTAAGCAGGGTTCTTTGCCAAAAATATGGCACTCTGACTGTCACAGTTTATCTTCACAACTCCTTGAAAGAACCCAATTTTAGCACATAGTCTTTGCAGCCATACGGCTTCCTTACTTGCATCAATGGCTGCCATATACTCAGCTTCAGTAGTTGAAAGAGCAACAATAGTTTGCCTCTTGCTCATCCAACTAATGGCCCCTCCGAACAAATTGAATACATAAGCACTAGTAGATCTTCTCCTGTCCAGATCTCCACCCAATCTGCATCAACAAACCCTTCTATATCCAATTGTCTGTTTTCTTTACCTGTACCCTCATAGCAGATTGTAAAATCAGAGGTGCCACACAAATATCTGAACACCCTTTTCATAGCAATCCAATGCTCTTTACCAGGTTTAGACATATATCTACTCAAGACTCCCACTGCATGGGCAATGTCTGCTCTAGTACAAACCATGGCATACATTAAACTACCTACAACATTTGCATAAGGAATATGTGACATTTCCTCTACCTCTTCTTCTATTTTTGGACATTGTTCAACAGACAAATTTTCACCTAAAGAAATAGGTACCTTCATCGGTTTGCAATCCTGCATATTGAACCTTTTCAACACTTGTCTCAACATACTTTTTTTGATCCAACCATAACTTTCTGTTAGAGCGATCTCTTTTTATTTGCATACCCAATATAAAATTTGCAGGGCCAAGATCCTTCATGTCAAACTGCGATGCCAACTGAGACTTTACTTCCCTGACTAGTTTCTTGCTATTTCCAATTAGTAACATGTCATCAACATAAAGAACTATAATGAAAATTACATTACCAATTTTCTTTGAATACACACAGTGATCAGCATTGCTACGAACAAAACCGATTCCTAAAACATAAGTATCAAATTTTTTGTACCACATTCTAGGTGATTGTTTCAGTCCATACAATGATTTCTTTAACTTACATACCAGATCCTCCTTTCCTGCAACAATGAAACCTTTAGGCTGCCTCATATAGATTTCTGCCTCCAAATCTCCATGAAGGAATGCAATTTTCACATCCATCTGTTCTATTTCAAGATCAAATGCAGCAGCCACAACTAACATAAATCTAATTGATGTTAGCTTTGCAACGGGAGAAAAAACTTCACCATAATCAATTCCTTCAACCTGGGAAAAACCTTTAGCAACCAAGCGAGCTTTATATTTCTCCACTTTACCTTCAGCATTCTGCTTCTTCTTAAATATCCACTTGCAACCTATTGCTTTCCTACCACTTGGTAATTTCACTAAATCCCATGTTCTGTTCTTTTTCAGAGACATCATTTCCTCATCCATGGCCTCTTCCCAATGGTTTGCCTCTCCAAAATTAATAGCTTCTCTAATTGTTCTAGGATCTTCATCAGTAACAGATAGTACAAAAGAAGTAGGAAAAGCAGATGGACTATACCTTTCAGGTTGCTTCCTTTCCCGTGTTGATCTCCTTACCACTGGTGTATGAACCTCTTCTTCATCCTCTTACAGATCCTCACCTGTATGCTCCTCTTCCATATCCTCATCTGTATGCTCCTCTTCCAGATCCTCTATTGTATGATAGTTTTCCATGAGATCAAATTGGACCGTTCCAGGTTCCTCTTCTGTAACTACCTTCCTGGAATCACTGATCATCTTCCTAAACACCACATCTCTACTATACACTATACTTTTAGTTTTTGGATTCCAAAGCTTATATCCTTTAACACCATCTTTATAACCAATAAAGATACATTTAACAGCCTTATTATCTAGCTTACTTCTTTTCTCCTTTGGAATATGCATGTATGCATCACGCCCAAAAAATCTGAGATGTGAAATAGAATGTTTCTTACCAAATAGAGCTTCAAATGGAGTTTGATCTGGTAATGCTGATGTAGGTGACCGACTTCGTAAGTAGCATGCTGCACTCACTGCTTCTACCTATAATTCCTGTGCCAAACCTGCACCACTGAGCATACTTCTAGCCTTCTCCATCAGTGATCTGTTCAACCTCTCTACAACTCCATTCTGTTGAGGTGTATATGGAGTAGTCTTCTGTCTTGCAATACCCCCCGGACCCCCCCTACCCGTTGTCTTTTGCGCTGTAGTGCCTGTCATACAATTCTTTTTTGACAAAGAATGAGACACATCCAACATGCATGAGGTGCAATCGCTTGCAAGTGAGTCTAATGATGAAATTCAAGTACAACAGCAAGAAGAGACTACTATGGCGAGTAATTAGCCTATACATGATGAAGTACAACCAAAAAATGAGATAGAACTCAAAGGATAAGAAGTTGAATAGAGTGATCAAGTTACAAGGAGGAGTCTTCGACAAAGAAGAGCACCTGATAGGTTTGGCTATGAACCAAATGATTTTAGTTATTTTGCATTGTCTTCTATGTGTGATGAGCCAAGAAGTGTGAAAAAAGCTCTTAATAGTTATGAAGCTATTCATTGGAAAAAGGCTATGGAAGAATAAATGAGGTCACTTGAACAAAATCAGACTTGGGATTTGCAACCATTGCCTAAGGATAGGAAAGCAGTTGGTTGTAAATGAATTTTTAAAAGGAAGTACAAAGCTGATGGTTCAATATAAAGATATAAGGCAAGGCTGGTGGCAAAATAATATACTCAAGTAGAGGGTATAGAATTTAATGAAACCTTATCTCATGTGGCAAAACTTGCTTCAATCAGATTATTATTGTCAATGGCAGCAGCCCATGATTGGAAAATTGAGCAAATGGATGTGAAGATAGCCTTTCTTCATTGTGAGCTCAATGAGGACATTTATATGCAACAACCATAAGGGTTTGTAGCAAGTGGGAGTAGCAACTTGGTGTGCAAATTGAAGAAAGAACTCTATGGCTTGAAGCAATCCCTAAGACAATGGTACCACAAGTTTGACAAGCATGTGATTGAACATGGTTTCACAAGAAGTGATGGAGATCATTGCATCTACTTCATGCAAAAGGTAAATCACTTCATTATTTTGGTCTTGTATGTTGATAATATTCTTTTGCTTAGTGACTCAAAGGAGTTGGTAAAAAGGACAAAATATGAATTGTCAAAGAAATTTGACATGAAAAACTTGGGTCCATTGCATTATTTTTTGGGCATTGAAGTCAAGAAAGACTGCATGACAAGAAGGCTTTGGATCAGCCAAAGAAAGTACATTGCGGATCTCCTTGAACTCTTTAGCATGGATAAGAGAACTCTTACTACATCTCAAGTGGGAGTGGCATTGTCAAATGAAACGAGTCCAAAGAACAAGAAATAAGAGGATGAAATGACACATGTACCATATGCAAGTGCAGTTGGAAAGCTCATGTATGCAATGGTATGTACAAGACCTGATTTAGCCCATGCAATGGGTGTTATAAGTAGATTCATGTCCAATCCAGGTAAGCAAATTGGGTTGCTGTTAAGAGGATAATGAGGTATCTACAAGGGACAAAAGACTATGCAATATGTTATGATGCAACTGAAAACAAACAATTACAAGGTTTTTTTGACTCAGATTTTGGAGATGTGGATAAGGGCAAGTCCACAAGTGCATATATCTTCATGTTGTTTGGTGGTGCAATTAGTTGGAGAAGTAATAAGCATGAAGTGGTTGCCCAATCTAAAGCAGAAGCTGAGTACATTGTTGCTGCAGAGGTATCCAAAGAAGCTATATGGCTGCATTTATTATGTGAGGATGTGGGATTTGAACAAGGACCAATACCTCTTTGGTGTGACAACCAAAGTGCAATTGATCTTGCAGTGAATCCCAAGTTTCACTCTAGGACTAAACACATTAGAGTGAGGTTTCACTTCATTAGAGAAGTGGTATAAACTAGAGAGGTGGAGCTACTCAAAGTGAGGACATAAAGAAATGTTGTAGATGCATTAACCAAGTCTTTGGATGCAAAAAAATTCACTTGGTGTCAAGGTAAGGTAGGCTTAAAACCTTGGCCAGAGTAGTTTCCAAGTGGGAGATTGTTTGATTTGTGGCCACTACTCTGGCCACATCCCCAACACTGACACCACCAGACTGCCAACACTGACACCAGTAGTAGGCTATAGTGGTAGAATTTAGAGCCCACATTTGCAGGCTGTAGTTGTAGAGGTCAGAGCCCACATTTGTAGGCTGCAATGGTAGAGGTTTCAGGTTGCAATTGTAGGGGTTGTTACTCCAGAGAAGTAGGCTGGGAGGGATGCAGTAGTAATCTAGTTTTTTCTTTGTAGTGCTCTGTTGCTGGGCTGAGATAGAGGGGGAGAAAACTCTATTTGCTGTAGGGGCTGTAAATTGATTGTGTAACAAGTTGTATGCCCTATTCTTGGGCATTACATTGTAATAGCCATTGGTTGTGTGTTCTGTTATGTAACAACCATGTATTGCATGTGTGACAGTCTTGTAACAACCTTGTTTTGAGACTACAATTGCTAATACAAAGTGAATCATTTCTATTTATCAGAGTTTATCTATTTTCAACTGTATTTATTTTTATTTTTTTTGTTTTTCAACTATCATTGTGATTCACACACAACGTGCAAGACGATAAGATGATTGAAGAGGATACAATGCAGTAGAATAGGTGATATTTGAGTGTATTGAAGTTGCAAACACTATAGACATAGAGGAACATTGAGTGTTTTGAAGTTGCGAATGCTGCATATGCAGAGAAGCATTGAAACCAGAGATGAGAACGTACGATTGAGAATGCAAAAGAAGCATTGAAACTAGAGAATATTGCAAATGTTAGAAGCTGAAGTTTAGACAACGACACATAAGAAAGAAAGAAACCAACGAGGAGATATCCCAACAAATACCTAGCAAAGATTCATATTGCATCTGCTAAAGAAGGGTGAGGAGATTCATGTTGCATTCTGATGAAGAAGGATTAAGAAGAGTGAGGAGATTCATGCACTAGAGCCTGCTAGAGAACAAAACACTAAAGGGAATGTTTAATGCTTGATTGCAGAGTCGACAAGTGATTGGTTATCACAGACTGAATAACACCCTAGCATAAGATAATTTTGGAAACATCATTGTGTGGATGAATTGCCCTAATGCATAGTGGATAAAACGTTCCAAAGATAAGTGCCATATATAAGGTATAATTTGACCTTTTGAATTATTAAATATTTTGACGCACATTTGAGGATAATTAATTTAATTTTGACTTGAGGTGCAGTGATACGAATATAGAGAATAAATTTGATAAGAATGAAGGGGAGTTCTAAGAAGGATTGAAAGAAGGAAAGAATAAATTGAATAATGGGGAATTAAATTTATGATTAAATAATTTGATTTGATGAGTGAAGGAAATGAGTTTGAATTAATGATTGATGATGGAAATGAAATTGAATTAATTTAAAGAATTGAATTACAAGATGATTTAAAATTTGAAATTGAAAATGAATTGATAAAGGAAAATTGAATGAAGTTATTAAATTGAAATCAAGAAATTAAGGATTTGATTGAATTGAAGAAAGGTTAATAAAATTGAAAAGAAAATTGAAAGGAGATAAAAGAAGAAGAAATTAATTAAAGGGAGTTATGAGAAATTAAAGGAGATTATGAAAAATTTGAAATTGAAAGAAGAATATTGATAAATTGAAAATGGAAAGAATTTGAAGGAAAAGAAAGAGAAGAAACGAATAATTGAAATTGAAATTAAAGAATGAAATAAAATTGAAGAAAATTGATTGAATTAAAATTTTGGAGATAAAAGGATTTCTACAAAATTGACAAAACAATTTGTAAAGACTATTCGAACGAACAAATTGCAATGGAAGAAAAAAATCAAGAGAATGCATTGCTAGAAGAAAGTAAAGAAAGGTTGAAATTTCTAAAACTTCGCACACAACACTTGATAGAGAATACTGATGAACAAAAAGATATACCAATAAAATTAAAGGACTTACACTCAATTTTCAAAGAAGCCAAAGATGAAAACTTTGCAATATTTGGCAATTATCTAAAGTTAGAACTCATTGAAGCACATAAAGTTTCTATAGATGCTATTATATTACCTATTGATACAGGTATGATAATATATATGACATTGCTTACTCTTGAATTTCATAAAGACAAGAACAAAAGGCAAGAAGAATTCATTAAAATATTGAAAAACAAACCTGAGATGAAAGATATTAGTTGCGATACAATTGAATTATGACATATGATAGGAAATGATCTTCTTCAAAAAACAAGTTTGGATATAAACAAAGAATGTGTAAACAATGTTGATCTAAAAATCTCAAAATATGAACAAAATGATAAGTTACTTTCTACATGTGTTAACATCAACAACAAAGCTGATAATAATGAGTTATGGGATTTAGATATCAATAGAATATATTATTATGATGACTTGCTCATAAAAATGAGAAACTCAATAGAACATATTCAATGCTAGAACTTAGTCCTAGAGTTAACATTGAAAGGTCAAAATCAAAATCAAAGACTAAAGACACATGAAGGCATACGAGCTTTATATCAAATAATGTAATACATGGGGGTGTTGGAGGTATTACATTATTTGGTACCTTTGTAAATAGATTAGGGTTTGTTTTATATTTGAGCCTATAGTATGTGTCATGTAAATTAGCTTGTAAGTTGTCTTGTTCTCAAGCATGAGTTGTATGAGTTATATGTCAAGTTTAGAAGTAAGGAGTTATGAGGAAACATGAGAGATTTTATATTTATATAATTTGTGAGATTTTTTATGTAAGATGGATATATGAAGAGTTAGTTCTCTCTGTATTTGAGAACAAAGGTCAAGAGTCATGTAATGTGAATAGTCTCATGTATCTATATATTGAAGACAAAGCCATGTAATATGCAACTTGAGGAAGCATTGCATTTATGCATTGCTTTGGTAGTTTCAATAAAAAAATTTGTGATATTTATGTAAGATTTTTGTTCATTTGATAGATGTATAATTATTGATATTATTTATGATCTTGAAATTTGTTTAACTTGTGAGAAAATTATTATTTTGCTAACAAATACTTGTAATTCAGGACAATTATTTTGGAGAAATTTTAGTAAAGAAGCCATTTATGGTGGTACCAATTGTAGAATATTTAATATGAATTGAATTTTCCTAGGAATAATAATCCATTCATCAACTTCAATTCCAAAGTTTGTATATACTACATTTGAGCTCCATTGAGATTATGCTTATGGTTAGTTATGCAAATAAAAAGGCTTTGAATTGGGATTGAAGAGGTCTGCATATAGAGAATGCTTAGCTATATTTTTATATGGTACCTAGTGAAGTAATAGAGAACAAAGTTTGGCTTGTCACATGGTTAAATTAGTTATCTAAAAGCTTCTACATTTTTGTCTAGGATTTGCTTGAAATGCTTGGATTTTTTAAAAATGGTTTATGTCATAGTTGAGAAAAGTGGAATTGGATTAAAATTGTCATGGAAAAAGAAATGAGAATTGGCAAAAAAGAAAACCAAAGAAAATGTAATATTTTCAATGAAAAATATTTTTTCATGCATATCACAATTTTTTGGAAAAAATCCATAAAAATTGCTGAAAAAAAGGGCAAGAATAACCTATTTTTTAAAAAATCAGGATTCCAATGCAATTTGAATCAACAACCTTGTTGAATTGAAAAAATCGAAATATTAAATAAGGATTTTCATAGCTATGGTTTGCATAAGGATTTATCATTTCAAAATTATAGGGGAGTTTATAATTCAATTGGTATTAGTTGGGATCCATGGAACCTTTTCCAGTAACTTGTAGAAAATCCCTATTAAGTGGTCCCTCATTGTAAAGAGCTATGGTAAATTCTTAAACTTTTAAGCCGATGTTAAACCATTAATGATTATTGAAAACAACGTAGTTCGTATACATGCTTGGATCCAGTATGTCCATCCTTTGGTGAATCTAAAATAGGTAAATATTTAATTAAATTGATAAAAGGGTTTTATTTATGCAAATATTTATAAATATCTTGTGATTCTTTAGTTTATTAAGAGTTATAGTCTCATGAGTTGTGATAATACTATCTGAATTGTGTTTTTTGTTTAAAAAGAGAGATTGGAACTTTTGCACTTAGGAAGCAACAAGTTGGAGGTGAATAACTTTTGAATTGGTTGGAATGATTATATATTCATATATTATTTGATTGTATTGGTCAAGCATTTAGATTGCACTTTAGTTGTCAATAATTAACACTAAAAATTTCATTGAAACATTAGAATGACCATTGGGTTCCTAACTTGTGTCATAATAGGAGTAAGTTCAAACAACCAATTTTCAAGATTAAATTATTATTTTAATTTCATCGATAAATTAAAAGAGCAAGAGGGACGATAATAAATGCATAGTCTTTGTTGAGATCTACAATGAATAAGTAGTTGAAAATGCCAATATGTAGTGTGTAGTAGAGGAGAGAGGAGCCAATGCAATACTGAATGATATACATCTAGAGTGTTTGGACTTGATAAGGTCAAGCTATTTGATACATAAAGAGAGTAGGGTACTTATCCTCCAACTCAAGGAATAAAATTCCTCATTATAGGAGATATGGTGATCATTCTCAACACAACTTATTAAGAGAAATTTTATTTGGTCAAGATGAATCTTCATGTTCTATGTCTAAAAATGTATTAGATAGCATGGTTGAGCGATGATACCATCCATAATCTATAATACATACTTTGTGTTGAGGGCCATCTTCAAGACAAAGGACTTTAAGTAGGAGATACCTATGACTTGGATTTATGAAAAAAAATAAAAATCACAAAAAAACCAAGGCATAATGCATTTTCATCGAGGTTGTCTTGGTCCATAATTGTCTCTTCTGTGACCATATCAGGTCAAATGGTAATCTCCTCACGGATGTCCTGGGGCGATATGGTCGTTGCAACGGTAAAAAACCATTCAAATGCAACTGTACCACACCTAGATGGCCCCCAAACCCCACAAGAGGGACCATCCCTTTGCGATACGACCCCAAATCTATTAGTTTATTTATTTTTAAATATTTTATTTTAAAATTTCTTTTATGGGGTTATTATAGTGTGGAGCACCATGATTGCATATTGTGGTATTTCAATGAAGGATATTACAATAAATCACATTATCATGGTACCCATTGGAAGTGAATCTTGGTGGACTCCTTGAAGTAAAAAATTCTGACTAGGTGGACTTCAAATCCATGGGTGCATGGATTAGGATTATTGGGAAGAGAAAGTTCACAAAGTAATTGGTGGTGAGTGGGGGGAATATTTACCACTTTGAACAAAGCAATAGAAAAAAACTATAATATTAGTACACTACTCTTGGAGAAGTTGATGTGCAAAGTTGAAACAACACTTTTGAGAAATAATAGAAGAAATTTTGATAAGAAGAACACAATGATCCAAACTTCTGAGAAAAATATAAAGAAACTCTTAGTTTGTAGACAATGCAAATGCAAATATTGCAAAATATAGACCATTCATATAGCAAACAACATTCCATAATTTGGTTATGGTATTATAGGCATTGCACTATAAGGCATGTTTGATGTTGAAGTGTTGATTCCTATTTTTGATGTAGCCTAAGAAAAGAAACCTATAACAATACACGAGCTATCAAAGTTCTAAAAGAAGCTAAAATATGTTGGAATTTGAGTTGTATAACCACGTATAATATAATTACATGAACCCATTAGGGAAACTACAAACACTTTCCTTTTTAGATGATTATAAGAAGATAATTTGAATAATAGTGATAATAGTTCATTATCTAATTGTCTAAAATACTAGCTATTACACAATTGTTGGAATTGGATGCATGAATATTTCATAAGTGAAGCATGTTATGAACTTGCTTTTATTATTATAGAAAATCCACTCACATTTAATAAAATAACATCATTCATCCACAAATACTAAGCACAATAATAATTTCACAATAAACATTGATATAGATTCAATATTGGAATGTGTTAAATTTAATATTCAAACCCTTGAGGTAGGGAAACACTGTACAATTCTCCTTATTGGAAGGAAGCCACTCCTTAAAATATCTCAACTTGAGATAATAACAATATTATTATCTTCGTATCCTCTCTATAATTCTTGACCTCTATTTAGAATGCCTAACTACCCACCACTCCCACTTATCAATGTATGTGGGATAATTACATATAATATAATATTATAATATTTATATAATATTATAATATTAAATACCTATATTGGGTACCTAACATTCCATCCCCCTTACAAAATGTTTTATCCTCAAAACATAAGAAGAAACTAAACAATATGATATTTTGAGCCTTGTTGTGAACTGGTATTGATCTTGATCATCCATCCATCCTAATGAAACTTTGATTGATGGTGGTCTTTGTTGAAGTTGATATGCCCTTATGCCATTTGAATTTTTATAATTAATCATTTGGTTCCATGTGTTGGAAGCATCTTTCTACTGGAAATAAATATCACTCTTTTCATCCATACTTTTTTGCATTTGCCACTTGAGTATTCAAGACTGCTTTGTTGGCTCCATGCTTTTGTTGCCCTACTATGGTAACTCAAATGATGGATCTATTTGTTCCTTGATGCTATTGCACCACTCTGAAAACCAAATTCACTATGCTTTCTTTTCCAAACACTGTCATAGTTTCTTACCTTCTGATTCCATGTAGAACCATAGTATTGTTTCCCAAAGCCATACCTCCAAGATTATTTCTGCTCCTAGTGGTGTGGGTGGCGATATGCTGCAAGCTTAACCTAATGTTCTGTTATATTTAATTGTTAAATATTCTATTATTTTATCTTATACTCCTTTGTAATGCTCTCATATTTTGGTTTATCCTCAGACTCTTCTTTTGTTTCTTCTTTGATTTCTACTACTACCTCCTCCTTTGCATTTATTTCAGGTTCTTTTGCTTCTTCAATTTGTTTCAGAGTTTCTTTGACCTTTGACATAGTTTATTGGAACATTGAAGTTGTCTTTTTTGAGGCTATTATTGTTTCTATAGATTCAACTTTTGATTCTTCTATTGGTTTTTCAACTTGTTCCCCTACTATAATTGCTTCTTTTTTTCCTTGGATTCTTGCCTTTTACACTAGGAAATATCTTGTACTATTATTTTTTTTCCTGTACCAAAATTTCATGAACTTCTTTTGTATATTAATGTTAATAGTACCCAAAGAATTTAACCAAGGATAACCAAGAACAATGTTTGCATCATCCATCTCAATAGCATAAAAATGTGAGTGTAAAATATATTTGCCAACGACGATTTTCAAATCTTCAAAAATTTGAACATTTATACCCTCAAGTTGTATGTATTTTATTTTCTTTGTTTGAACCTACAATATCTTAGCCAAAGACATATTAATGACATTGTATTTACTTCTAGGGTTTATAGAAATAATATAATATTCCTTCTAGATGCAACCATGAACTTGCAAAATAGAATTCTTAAAATTGAACAAATCCTTCTAACCACTCTTTGGCTTATTTGATACCAATGATGTGGTTCTTTCAACTTGCACATTATCATTTGTATTTTTCTATCATGTCCTCTTTATTTATGATTTTATGTTCCTTTTGAAACCTATTTACCTCTTCTATCAACTTCTTCATATTTTCAATATTTTCTACACAACCTTTGGTGCTTCCTTCATTCTGTATACTATCATCCTTCTCTTTTTCTTTTGTTAAGATTTTGCAAATTATATATATTTTTATTTCTTCTATATATAGTGTTTTGTCTGCATATTTATTTTGTTTATTTCTTCTATACATTATGGCAAACACAAACCTTCTTAAACACTGGTCAACTTATCCAAAATCCAAGTTGTGCTTCTTTCAATCTGCATACTGCTAACCTTATTTTTTTCTTCTACTAACTTCTTGATTTTTTTAACTCTCTCTATAGTTCCATTTGCTCAATCGGGGTTTTAACTATCATTTTTATAAACACCCATATGATTAAGAATGCATCTTCAAATTTCTCTCGTGTGAATTTATACTGATGGGTAAACCCAAAGTTTATAAACCATGATGCAACTTCCCCATCAAAAGAATTATAAACCTTACCTTTCCATTCAGAATTATTTAAAGATTTAAAAATTCTCCACCATCCCTTAGCATCATCATTCCTTCTAATGAACACTGGCAAATCCATGACCTCAAATTCAAAAATTTCAAAACTTAGATTTTTTTTATTGTTCCAGACTACAAATTTTTTATTTTATTTTTTATAACAAAATACCACTTCAAACTGCTACCAAAATTTAGACTTTTTTTTTTCTTTTAAATTTTTACCAAACTATAGAACCCCCCCTTTTTTTTCAACTGCTACCAAATTGCAGACTGAGTATTTTAACACTGCTATCAAACTGCTATTGCTATTTTATGGACTACTACCAAATTGCAAATTGATACTTTGTAAAAAAAAAATTATATACTGATATCAACTTGCTTTGCAAACTATATATATATATACTATGACCAGACTGTAGATTTCTCTCTCTATATATTTTTTTAACAATTGCCACTTTCAGATTGCTAGTAGATTGTAAATTGTTTGCTCTATTGAAGCTATGGAACTATAGAACCTTGTTGAAGTTGTTGCTGCTGGTTGTATGACACTTATATGAAAATTTTGACAATGAATTGGGCCCCAGAATTTGGCTTCCTAGTGGCTTAAGGTAAATCTCACTTGCCATAAAGTTTGTATTAGTGAGTACCACTCTCTGATTACCAATAATATTTCCCTAAGGAATAATTACTAAGAAACCAACCACGGTGTTATCTCTAAACAACAAATATTTGTATACTCTCTTATGTTAAAATACTACTAATAGGGTGTGGGACCATTGACCCTTTTCACTGGCAACTCACTCGAATCAATTACTCTGGGGTTCTTGGGGTACTCATTATGATTTTTAGGGAAATTATTGGCCCAAGTACTTCCCCCAATTAAGTTGTTGGGACTTACACCCAATCCTACAAGAGGTTAATAGCCTAATGCAGGTGCTTATTAAGCACTAAAAATTTTGCAGTTGAACTCGACCCTGGAATGTCCTCTGGTACTAAATATTCTACAACAAAATATTGCCTTGAAAAACACTCTGGTACTGATGCTTCTACAGTAAAACATGGCCCTAGAAAGTGCTCTAATACCATTTGTTATGAACTTGCTTTTCTTATTATAAAAATCTTCTCATATTTAATAAAATAACATCATTCATCCATGAAGACTAAGCACAATAATAATTTCACAATAAACACTGATATAGATTCAATACTGCAATGTGTTTAATTTAATATTACAACCCTTGAGGTAGGGCAACATCGTACAATAATCCTTATTGGAAGGAAGCCACTCCTTACAATATCTCAACTTGAGATAATAAAAATATTATTCTCTTCATATCCTCTCTATGATTCTTTACCTCTATTTATAATGCCTAACTACCCACCACTCCCACTTATCAATGCATGTGGGATAATTACATCTAATATAATATTATAATATTAAATACTTATCTTGGGTACCTAACAAAGCATTACATTTAAGAGTTGGTACTAGGAATTTGCACTTGACATCAATCTAAGCATTTTTATTAATGTCATGTTTGATATAGACATTGACATACAAAATGGTTGATGAAAAGACACATTGCATTAGAAATTGGTCAGAGAATAACATTAGTCTATTGAGTGAAATTCCAAGTGGGTGCTAATGTGGAACAAATTATCTTTTCTTTAGCATTGGCTAGATGTTGGTGTCATTAGTTTTGGAAAATCCACCAAACCCTATTATGCTTAGATCAATGTATCTTTAAAAACCTCCATAAATGGTGGATTTACCATGACATATTTTCATAATATTTCATGAATGTCAAAACTACATAGGCACATTTTCAAAAATCTCTACCAACATTGGATATATCATGGGCACATCTTTGGAAACCTTCACAAACACAAGAACTATCAAAACCTTTATAAGCATGAGAACCACCACATGTCCATTTTTGAAACCTAAATTGAATCTACTATGAGCACATGTATAAAAAATTCCATGAAAACTAGAGCTAATATGACCATAGCATGAAACCACCATCGGTACATCTCCAAAAATATCCTCCAAAGCCACCTTTGACACAACATCAAAAATCCCCATGAGCATTGGATCTATACAAACACATTATCCAAAAGCATAATAATATCTATAACCTTCACCAATATTTGAATCATCTTAAGTCAAAACTGCTATAACCTTCACAATCATCAAAACCAACTCAAATACCTTCTCTTTGAAATTGCGATGATCACCACAAAAATTGAATCTATCTAGATAATTATGAGCATATTATAGTTGAAAACATTTACCATGGACACACACATACCATTGTTGGGTTCCCAACCTTTAATCATGTCCTAATATAAATTAAACTTGGGCTTCCCTTTTGAAAGGCTAAAACTTTACCAACCCATTCATCTTGGAGTCCTTATAGTAAATTTGCTTCCATATCTATTGCTTCAATTATAAAAACTATAAATAACCACTTAATTATTAAACCTAAAATGGTTCTTTAACATGTTCTAGTCTCCTTGTGACCTAGACATATCGAGCAAATAACATGTACATATTATACCACATAACTCTCCTCATTCACACTCTAGGTTACTTTCTAGATTCTGCTTATAGTCTATTTTATGTCATTGCCCAAACTCATACATCAATGGTGTAATGTATTGGAATTATTTAAAAATTTATTTGGCATAATAAACCCTAGTTGTCTTCATGTTACTTGTCTTATGTTAGTGTTATTTTATGTTTATATTTCTTCCCTAGTGTTTAAAGAATAACTTTATCCTTTGTGCAAAGAGTTGGCCAAGACATCATCTACAAACAAACATGACATTGTTTTTTTTTTTGATAGTTAACGAAATATTTACAGTGGGTTTTTTAAAAGGATCCCAAAACCTTATTTACAATATAATCTGAAGTAGTAAGCTGTATAACCAGACTTGACTGCCCCAAACCGGGGCCCAGGAAACAGACAAAAGCAATAAGGGCCTTGCCACGGGGCCCTGGAGCCTACAAACAACAAAAACCCCAACAAAACCGGGCGCAGCCGCGAACCTCCACAAAACCAATCCCAAAAAATGGAGCAAAAATACTGTCGGGGCTGCCAGCTGGCCGGCGAGGGTAGCTGACTAGACCGGTGACGCGGGCCACTGCGGGGAGGATCCTTGCGCTGCCAGGGCCGCAAGTCAGAGGCCTGCCATGGGGGCGGGAAGTACTGAACAGCGGGGGCACAGACTGGGAGGACAAACGGGGGGGGTGATCTGGAAGCCGAGGGAGGAGAGGAGGGAGGCTTCGCTCGAGCGCCTGGGCTCCGCAAAAAAGGGGATGAAGCGGGAATTCTCGGAGGCGAAGGAAACCGCTTTGATGGCCAACCTCTGGGGGGAGCAGGCCGGGGTGGAAAAGGCTCACCGGTTGCGCTCGAGCCAAAGCTGCCAGAGCAAATGGGGAAGGCAGGCCTTCCAGAGGAAGCGGAGGAGGGGATGGGCAAAGGGGGTGGGCCACTGGGGTAGCAGGTCGGAAATGGAATTGGGGGCCACCCACTGAACGAAAAACTGGGAAAGGATGAGGCCCAGAGCTACGGAAGAGAAGGCACAGTTTAAGAAGAGGTGGTTGGTAGACTCCCACGCGACGCAGCAGAGGAAACATCTGTTGGGGATTTGGAAGCCACGCTTGATCAGATTTTTGATCGTGAGGATTTTGTTTTGGGCGGCCGCCCAGACGAAATGGCTAATTTTGGGGATTAATTTCTTGGCCCAGACCATCTGGGTCGGGAAGGTGGTAGCCCCGGGGTTCTCTCGAATATGGTAGGTGGACTTGATAGAGAAGATGCCGCTAGGAGAGCCATGCCACATGATTCTGTCATTGGCACCGAAAGAAGGAATGACTGTCGCACTGAGGATGCGCTGAAGTCTGGCAGCTTGAAGCGGGAACCTGGGGTTCAGGATGGGTTTCCAGGTGATCTGCCCCTGGCACAGGGCCATGTATTCAGACACTCTGGGCCCGCGGCCCGCTAGCCCAGGCCTGAGAAGAAGGAGATCTCTGTCGGAGCTCAGGGCCTCGTCGAGGATCCATCTGTCCTCCCAGAAGTCGATCTTGGTGCCGTCCCCAAGGAGCCATCTGGTCCCAAGCTGAACGATGTCTCTGGTGGAGAGCAGGGCCTTCCAGAAGGAAAATCCATCATGAGGCTGGGAATCCCCGAGGAAGGGGTGACTGTGACAGTATTTCCTTCGAACAATGCCAACCCATTCGTCAGGGGTATTGGTATGGACCTTCCAGGCATGTTTGGACAGAAGGGCCTGATTCATGGGAACCACCCGTCCGAGCCCGATTCCTCCCTCGGCCTTGGGGCGGCGGACTAGGGGCCGGGAGACCGGGGGAAGCCTTTTTTTGTCTTCGCCTCCCAGACCCAGAGAAACCGTTTCTGGATTTGCTCGATGAGATTAGCAATGGAGGCCGAAATTCTGAAGACCGACATGAAGTATATTGGAATGCTTTGGAGAACGGATGCCAAGAGAGTGGCTCTGCCGGCCTGAGAAAGAAGGTGGCCTTTCCAGGGGGCGAGTTTTCTTTGGATCCGCTCGATCAACCCACTCCACAACCCTTTGGAAGACGCCCCTGTGAACAGTGGAAGCCCGAGGTAGGAGGAAGGGAGGGAGCCGGGGGAGCGACCTAGGATCCGCCCGATTTTGAGTTGCCTAGCCACAGGGGTGTTGATGAAGTAAATCTTGCTCTTGCGCAGGTTGATCTTTTGCCCAGCCGCCTCCTCATACAAGGTAAGGATTCTCTTGAGGGCCTTAGCTTGAGGGACCGAGGCCGAGGAGGCCAGAATGGTGTCGTCCACAAATTGCTGATGGGACACGGGGGGGAGATCCTGCGCCGGCCTGATGCCCGAGATAAGGCCGCGGGTTACAGCGTTCGAAATGGTGCGACCCAGGGCCTCGGCCAGGATAATGAAGAGGATCGGGGATAGGGGATCACCTTGGCGGAGACCTGCGGAGCTGGGGAAGAACCCGGTCGGGGACCCATTGACCAGGATAGAGAACCAGGGGGAGGACACGCACTTGCTGATGAGATGGACCCAGGAGGGGTGAAACCCAAATTTGAGGAGGACTTTGGATAGGAAGCTCCAGTCGACCCTGTCAAAGGCTTTATTCATATCGAGCTTGAGCAGGAAATGGGCCTTTTTGGATAGGACAGCTGAGTGAATGGCCTCATGCATGATGATGACCCCGTCGGTGATCAGCCTGCCTTTGACGGAGCTTCCCTGGCAGGGGGAAATGATCAGGGGAAGGATGTCTTTGAGGCGGGTTGTCATGGCTTTGGTCAGAATTTTATAGAGGACGTTGCACAGGCTGATGGGGCGGAAGTCTGACAGGGACCTGGCGGCCTGGGTCTTCGGGATCAGGGCTATGAATGTAGAGTTGATGCCCCTGGGGATGGATCTGGAAAACTGCAGGTCCCGGATGGCAGCGCAAACGTCAAGGCCCACGATATCCCAGAAAGTCTGGAAAAAGCGGGGAGGAAACCCGTCGGGCCCGGAGCCACCTCAGCCTTCATGGAAAAGGTGGCAGCATGGATTTCTGAGTCCGACAGGGCCTGGACCAGTTTAGCATTAGCCGCGGCTGGGACGGACGTCGGGATGTGGGCCAGGAGGGAGTCGGCCGCCTCAGGGGACATAGGAGGTCCATCGCCCAGGAGCTCTTGGAAGAAGCGGACTGCCTCGGCTTGGATGTCCGCTTCCTTGTTGATGATGCTGCCATTATTGTCGACCAGCTCGGCTATTCTGTTGGAGCCCCTGTTGCGAAGGGTCGAAGCATGAAAGAACTTGGTGTTTGCATCGCCATCTTGGATCCAAAGAGCACGCGACTTCTACCTCCAGAAGGTTTCTTCCCTGGCTAGGACATTGTGGTACTCGGAAAGGGCAGTGCGTTCCTCCTCCCTGAGGCCAGGCTCTTGAGACCCAGCTTGGAATCTGGATTCAATGTCCTCAAGTTTATTTTTGATAGCCGCTTTGCTTTCGAAGATATTGCCGAACACTTCTTTGTTCCAAGTCTTGAGGTGCTCCTTGAGGCGTCTCAGCTTATGGGAGACCTGCTCGGCGGGGCGGCCAGGGGTAGGGGGAGCCCACCAGCAGCCGACCTGGGCCCGAAGGTCAGGATGGTGAAGCCACATGGACTCAAACCGGAAGGGTCTCTTGGGGGGGGCCGATGATCAGTCTCGAGGAGGAGGGGGCAATGATCGGATCCGATTTTGGGGAGGGCCAAGAGGGAGGCGTCAGCAAAGGTGGGGAGTGCTTCCTTGGACAAGAACACTCTATCCAACCTAACCTGGATGTGATTGGGACCCGCTCTCTTGTTGGACCACGTGAACCGGGCTCCCTTCAGACTGACATCCATGAGCTCATTGTGGGCAGTGAAGGCCCCAAAATCATCCATGCTTTTGGTTCTGGCCTCTGAGCCCCCGCATTTGTCAAAGGAAAATAGGGGGCTGTTGAAATCCCCGACCAGGATCCAGGGCAGGGGAGCGAAGGCTTCTCTCATCGAGCTGATCTCCTGCCAGAGCCTTGCTTTCTCAACGGGACTGTTGGGAGCGTAGACGTTGGAAAGGATCCACGAACGCTTAGAGTTGAGGCAATGGATCAGGATGTTCATGATTCTGGGCGAAGAAGAAATGAGCCTTCCCTCGAAAGATCGAGGGTCCCACATGCACATGAGGCCCCCAGCTGAACCAGCCATGGGGGTGGAGAGAAGTTCGCAGTTGCGCCAGGTAGAAAGGGCTATTCGCCGAGCAGCGGCGTCATCAATCTTGGTCTCCTGGAGGAGGATGAAGGACGGGCGGTGATCCCTTCGGAGTTGGCCGAGGATCCTTTTCTTGGGGACTCCATTAAGTCCCCTAATGTTCCAGGAGATTAGCTTCATTTGGCACCCTTTTGGGGTCGCCTGCCCCCCTTTCCAGCCTGGGTGGGAGGTTTGGATCGGGCGTCATCCGCCTTGCGAAGATTCGAGACAGCATCAGGAAGCGTAGTCTGGGACCCGCTGGCGATATCATCCTCGGTGATCCTTGATCGTTGCTCACACCGGGTGGGCCATCCTCGTTTACCTTTGGAGCCAAAATATGTGGCAAAGGATCTGCTCCGGGTCCTCTTGGGGCTGACTTCATCTGACTCAGACGGAGAGCTGCCTTCGGTCTCATCATTAGATTGTTCGGACCCACAAACCAAAGGGGTGGGTTTCGGGAAGGGCTGGGGGGCCGGGGTCAGAAGGGGTTGGGGGGGGAAGGTTGGATCTCGGAAGGAGCCGGGGCTTGCGGAGCCAGAATGACCTACGGGGGAGGATCGGGGATCGGGGCCCCGGAGGGGTCGCTAGGGTTCTCCGAGCTGGGCCCGAGGGCCTGGGGGCCCGAAGGGGAGACCTCCTTGGGGGGAGTGCTAGGGGTAGGACGGGAAGGATCCTGGGAGGGGGCCCGACCAGAACTGGGCGGGGGGTTGGGAATAGGGCCTGCCGCCTTCCTGGAAGCCGGGCACTGATGAGGGAGGTGGCCTTGAGAACTGCAAGAGGTGCAGAAGGCAGGTTTGTTTTTGTAGATCAGGGTTTGGCACCGGAAGAAGGACCCAGAAGAGATGGTCACCGAGGAGGGGAGCTCAGATTCGAGGTTGGCGTTGGCACAGAACCTTGCATGCACCATGCGAGAACCGGCCTTGGTCGCAGGATCAAAAGCCACCAGATCTCCAACCGACTGGGCGATGAGCTTGAGGACGTCTTCACGCCACAGATGGAAGGGGAGGTCCGGAGGCGGACCCAGATCAGGGCGAAGTTGATGCTTTGGGTGCTGGGGTGGAAGTATGCACCATAACGTCCGAGAAAAAGGCTTTTGCGACCCAAGAACCAGGGCCCGCCCGACAGGATCTTCTCAACATCCTCGCTGTTGTTGAGTTTGATAATGAAAAAGCCTTTGGACAGGGCAACCAGCTGGATATGACCAGAGACCTTCCATTTGGTGGCCGCCCATCTGCGGATCGTCTCCATGTCTGGGCGCCCGCCCAGGAACTTCCCAACCAGGGATGATGAAGAATCGGAAACCAGGGAAGAGTAAACCTCCTCCTGGATGGAAATGTGAGTACCTTGGAGGGAAAGCCCGACTCCCAGGGCCCGACCAGGGGATCTGTTGCCCGCCAGAACCTGTTGATAAGAGGGTTTATGCCCGCCTGGGGCCCGCCCTTGACCTGGAGCGGGGGGGGCCTTCCCAAGGCCTTTCGAGACGATAGCACCGAGAATGGGCCGCGGGCCCAAAATCTCGACCCCACCGAACCCATCGCACACTAGGCCTTCGGCCGACCATGCCGCGGATCCGCCTGGGCCCGGCCCGGGCCCGGGCCCGGGCGTGCCTGAGCCCCCAGGATCCGGGCCCGCCCAGAATCCAGCGCTCTGCGCTGGATTCGATTCCAGCCCTGCATCGACATCTGCGCCAAGCTGAGCTCCTGCTGTCGTGCCTGCTGCCGCTCCTGTTGCTCCTGCTGCCGCTCCTGCTGCTCCTGCCATCCTCCACTTATATTGCAATTTAACTATTCAGTTTCTGCAAACATGACATTGTTATATCAAAGTATGCAACAACCTACTACAACAAATAATATATAACCACAAAAAAATAATACATTCCACTAAAAAATATAATACTATTTTTATATTTATAATGCAACTACAACGATTACATAATTACAATGTGGCCACAATTGCAATAAAATTCTTCAATTTATTTCATTTTAAGGTTACATCACATAATAAACCTTTTGCAAACATTCAATATAATACCAAATTCTTCCTCTGAGGTTACACATAGTAAACCTCCTACAATTAGTTCACCAAGAACCAAATATTATTTATTTAAGGTTATACACATCAAACCTCTTGCAAGTATTTCACAAAGTACCACCAACATTCTTCGTCTGAGGTTACTATCCCTAGTATACCTCCTACAAGTATTCCAAAGAGTACCCAACTTTAGCTTCTACCTTCTTCTTCCTTATTTACCTCCTCTTCACCTGCATCCTCTTCCTTTGCACATATACATATTGATAGCCAACAAAGATACACAAACTAAGTGTACAAAAACCATGTACCAAAATTCACATTCTAAAATCATGTACAAAAACTGTGTACATAAACTAGGTTCTAATACCATGTGCAACACCCATGGTTTTAAACCATGTGCACAAAACCAATGGTTTGAAAACCATGTTCCTCAAACCATGGTTTCAAACACCCCACTTGGATGCTCCTGCATAAGACACCTCAAATAGAAAAATGTGAGCTCCTACTCATAGAGCTCTTATAATTGGATTTGTTTGACAACTACTCAGGGTTTCGATCATGGGACCTATGGGTTATGGGTCCACCATGATTTCATGGTTCCACTCTAATACACTAAGAATTATCCTTGGGCTTTGGTACCACTTGACATAGTTTTCCTAAGATCAACCTGGATTTGATACCACTTAACGTAGTGTGCCTAAGTCGTTAGTAGGATTTTACTCTACAAATAATTTTGACCCAGCTATATCATAGTGTGTAGAAACCCACAACAACAAACAATATATAACTACAAAAAAATAACATATTCCACTAAAAAATAGAATACTATTTTTTCTTCTTTTACATAACACCATAAACTGTATTACAATATACTGTTACCACAAATAACAATGTGGCCACGGTTGCCAAATTCTGCTTCAACTTCTCTCCTTATGAGGTTACAACACATAGTAAACCTTCAACAAGCAATCAATAGAATACCAAATTATTCCTCAAAGGTTATACATTAAACATTCTACAAACATTCCATAGATTACCAAATTCTTCCATTGAGGTTACACACAGTAACCCTCCTGCAAGTACTTCATAGAGTATCAAACAATATCCATCCTATGAGGTTACTAAAAATAAACCTCCTACAAGTACTTCACCAAGTATGAAACATTCTTTGTCTAATGTTCTACGCAAAAAACTCCTGCAAGTACTTCACAAAGTACCATCAACATTCTTCATCTAAGTTTAACCCTAGTATACCTCTTGCAAGTACTCTATAGAGTACCAAAATTTGGGTTCTACCTTATTCTTAATTCTTCACCCTCACTTCACTTACTATTCTACCAATATACATATTTATAGCCAATAAAGATACACAAACTAAGGGTAAAAAATCTATGCACCAAAATCCATGTTCTAAAACTATGCACAAAAACTATTTAAATAAACTAGGTTGTAATACCCATGGTTTTGAAAAACCATGTGCACAAAACCAATGGTTGGAAAACCATGTTCCTCAAACCATGGTTTCAAACACCGCACTTGTATGCTCTTGTATCAGAGAGAGGAAAAAAATTGATGTAACAAATTTACTAATGGATGTAATCTTAATATTTGTGTCTTTGTTTAAGAAATTAGATGTAAGTTTGAAATCACAAATTATTTGTAATTCAAGAAGATGAAAAACATGTCTAAACACTCAACCATGCATCATTTTAAAATGATTTACATTCTTGAAATTCATTTTTTGTCTTTTTAGTCAAGCATATTTAATTTTTAACTGACAAGAAACATTAGAGTGAAGTCTTTTTCTCGCTATATAAAAATGTGTATAACCCATGGAACAAAAAAAAGTTTCTATATCCCATCAGAAAAAAAGATATAAAACAAACAAAAGCTTTGGAATTATCATTTACCTTTACATTTTCCATACAATAAAGCTTTGGTTTTATCAAATATTTATGCTCCAAACTCTCCATTTGGGAGATTTTGTCTCTAGAACAATCTTAGTCAGATGAGAGATTTTTTACAATGAGGTTTGGATGCTGGCTGAATATTTTAATTCTACCTTATTCCCCACTAATAAGAAATGAGGCTCTAAAATAACATTTACTCATTTGTGGATGAGAATGAACTCATGGATATCCAACTGCCCCTTTGGAGATGTTATTCTTCATTATATACCTTAAATAGGTTCTAATCACAACCCCCTTCTCCTTGATTGTTCATTCCAGGTCTCCCTGCTTAAATTCCCTTTCATATTTGAGGCTATGTGGCTTGAGGATCCGGATCTCAAGGCACTCGTTACACATTGGTGGTCTTGCAATTTTTTTGGGTCCCTAGCCTATCAGGTCAACAATTGAAGAGAAATAATACCCCGATAAACAAAAATCTAGAAAAATAGTAATTACAAAATCAAAGTAAAAACAAAGAAGAAGAACACATTACACAATAATTTATCTTGGAAAACCCTTTTGGGAAAAATCCCAACAAGAATATCTCCCTATTGTATAAAATTGAATGTCTCCAATACAATAATATCCTTTCGCTTGCTTTTTGCTTGCGATTACATTTCTTGCAAATTCATTACCAAACCCTCATGCAAGTGCTACTTTATATACCAACAACACAACAAGGGGTTTTATAATACCATGGGTACAAAACCATGGGATGACATTACATTAACCCAAAAACACCCATATGGATCTAAATTTAGAATAAACCCCCAAAAATATTTCCTCAGGGGCTAACGCCCTCAGATCCTCAAACAAGGGCTTTCGCCCTTGTACCCCTGCTCAGGGCCCGACATGGCCCCGAATCCCAACAAGGAAATTTTTGTAGAGTGTAAAGTCCTTTCAAAGTTAATCCTTCCTGAATAACATGGAAAATATTCAACATAATTCCAACATTATCCCACTTGTTGAATACTTTCCATTGGGGCTAATAATTGCCATTATCAACTGTTAAGAGCAACCATACCCATAGATATTCGACACCAAGAAATTTTTTGAGCAGGTACAAACTTTTTTAATGAATCAATAATATTCTTCTCTGTATCAAATTTCTCTAATATCACCTGGTTCTCTTCAACCATCTCTCTCACAAAATGGTACTTGATATCAATATGTTTTATCAATCATGAAAACCAAGATTGTTTTCCAAAAATATTGCACTCTGATTGTCACTGTCAATTCTCATAGCCTTTTTCTTAATGCCAACTATTGAGCATAACCTATATAGCCACATTGCTTCTTTACAGGTATGAGTTGTTGTATTGTACTCTGCTTCTGTAGTGGACAAAGCAATGACTGATTACTTTTTACTCATCCAACTTACTGCCCCTCCAAACAACTTGAAGACATAAGTACTCGTTGATATTTTCTTGTCAAGATCTCCAGCCCAGTTAACTTCCACAAACCCTTGTAGATCTACAAAATCATTATCTCTATATTTCCCTTCATAATAGACAACATAATCTGTAGTTCCACTCAAGTATCTAAAGATCCTCTTCATAACAATCCAATTTTCCTTTCTTGCATTGGACATATATCTGCTAACTACTTCCACTGCATGTACAATATCAGGTCTAGTACAGACCATTGCATACATCAGACTGCTAAT
The DNA here is from genome assembly GCA_028583015.1 of Wollemia nobilis. NCBI lineage: Eukaryota > Viridiplantae > Streptophyta > Pinopsida > Araucariales > Araucariaceae > Wollemia > Wollemia nobilis. The sequence goes on from JAQPPZ010000513.1 coordinate 19,890,744, forward strand.
AGCACTAACATAAGGAACATGATACATTTCTTCAATTTCCTCATCCGTTTTAGGTCATTTTTTAGAAGATAAATTTTGACCAACCGAATATGGAGTACATACTGGTTTACAATAATGCATCCTAAACCTTTATAGTATCAAATCAACATATTTCCTTTGATTTAACCACAAATTTCTATTTGCAAGATCCCTTATTATTTTCATACCTAAAATAAATTTTGTAGCACCCAAATCCTTCATGTCAAATTCAGAAGATAACTAAGATTTTAGTAACTTTATCATATCCTTATTGTTACCAATTAACAACATATCATCCACATACAATACAATGATAACAAAATTTTCACCTTCCTTTTTGAAATATACACATGGATCTGCTCTACTTTTTCCAAGCCCAAGTGTCAAAAAAAACCTATCAAATTTTTGGTTCCACATCCTTGGAGATTGCTTCAAACCGTAAAGAGACTTCTTCAGCTTGCATACCAAGTACTCCTTACCTTTTACCCTGAAGCAATCTAGTTGTGACATATATATCTTCATCAAGTTCACCATGTAAAAAATATTTATTTACTTATATCTATTCTATTTCACAATCAAAAGCAATAGAAATAGCCAACATAACTCTAATTGATGTTAGTTTAGCCACAGGAGAAAAAGTATCACCAAAATCAATTCCCTCAACTTGAGAAAATCCTTTTGCTCCCAAGTGAGTTTTGTCCTTCTCAAAATTTCCTTCTACATTGAAATTTTTTCTTGAATAAGAATTTACAACCAATAGGTTTTTTGCCAAGGGGTAATTTCACCAAGTCCCACGTCTTATTTTTATCTAGGGACTCCATTTCTTCTACCATAGCCCTTGTAGACACAGAAAATTGACCCACTTTCAGTGGGAAATCTTCCTTAGAACCCCTAAGAGGTCCCTAACACTTGCCTAAGGCAAGGATAGGCCTCTCCTCCCTCAACCTTGCTTGTTTTAGTGTCTTTGGCAAAATCACGCTCCGTCATGGCTGGGTGCGACTTCGTCAGAGCGATCTCACGCTCTGTCATCATGGGGCTCGACTTCACCAGTTTTATTATTAATTCTTATTTTTATTCTTTTGATCCACTTAAACCTAGGTCTAAACCCTCCTAGCATGTTTTAGCATCAGCTTTGGGTTTATTTTACCCATATTTTACCCTCTAATTTTATCTATAAAAGGAAGGATGTTCTTGCTTAATAAAGAAGCAAAAAAATATATGCAAGTTATATGCGATCTTAATGCAAAATTCTGATTATTGATTAAGCTCAAAATTTTTATGATAGCTCATTCTTCTTCCTTTGCTTTTTCTACTGCAAGCTAACCTCAAAGTGTAAATTTTGGATTTGATCTTCTGTTGCATGGATTGGATTGGATTACCATTGGACTTGGTGGATTCGTGGTGTGGTTTGGAGAGATAGAGTGCTTGCTTGGATACTTCAATTTTCTTTGCCTACTTTTGTGATGTCCATCAAGGTTTGATTACTTAGTTTCTAGTATTTATTTCACTTCCTGCATTTGCTTTTTATTTTTCATTAATCTGCAGCAATATAATACCTAAAATTAGTGAGGCGCAACTTCGCTTACCAAGATTAGGGTAAACCAGTCTACAGAAGCAAGATCGTGCCCGGTATAGGTAGGGCACAACTTTGTTGCTACATTATCACGCTTGCTCTAGACGAGTCATGAATTTGCTTGAGAGCACACTGAGGAGAATTTCAATATTTTGTTTTCGTTGTTGCATTCCATTTTGTATTTAGGTCATACTATTGCATTATGTTTTCTATTTTTTGTTACTGCATTTTTATTTTATGATTAATCATCCAAAGGTCAATTTTTGCTTTTGCTTTAAAAGGTCATCTAAAAGGACCTAGGGGTCTTGACTGCTACACCTTCAAGGACTTCTATACAACGGCCTAAGTAGGCCCCCTAACACTGATCACATTTATTTAGTGTCTTTGGAATTATCTTGTAGGAACAGGTATTTTGATATCATTGGACAAGAGGCAAGAAAGCTAGGATCAACCACTAATATAGATAAGTGCTCTATGTATTGCCTTAATTAGGGATCTAATTTTAATATTTGATTCTTAGGCATATGAAAGTGAAAAGCATTTAGTTTGCATCTAGGGTTAATATTGTGCATTCATCCTTTGCATTTGCTTTAAATTTTTTTTGGATAAAACCCTAGGTTAGTGAGCATCCAAAATAAAAAATCATATTAGGCTAGCTCTTATATGCTTGCATTCTATTTTCAGCTATTATACTCTATTTTTTGCATTGTCATTTATCTTTCCTAGTTTAGAACTAGAAATACCAAACTTAGGTGATTTTCTTAAAACTGAATACATCAAACATTCCTAAATATCCTGAGGACTTGGAGTGAGTCCTTCAACCGTTCCTGGTGAACCCAACCCCCTAGCATTGAGTGTAGAGCACAACATATCCCCGTGGTTCACTCCAAAAAAGGTATTCTCCTTGCGGATCCAACCTTTTATTTGGGAATTGTACGCGGTAGGGCAGTTTTCCCCCTATACATATTTGGTGAACCCAACGTGAACACCTCATTTTATTTCAAACAATAAGAAATATCATTAAATTTTGTGTCAAATATTTAAAAAGATAATTCATTTGTGTATAAGTGTATAAGTTCCTTTTGGTCTTAGTTCTCCTCCTTTTCTTACTCCTTTCTCTCATAGGATTTTTACCTTGGGGAAGGATGATGAATTCTTAGATTTGATGAGATTTTTCATGGGAATGATCATATTGATAGAGAAAATCATAACCTAGAAGAAGAGGTCGATAATCATCTTGATCCTATCCAAGATTCCAATGGGAATATTATATTTAAATATTTTTATCATATATGGACTTTCTATAAGCACCATAGACATGCTTTGGATATGGCCTTAGAGGAAGAAGTAATACTTGAAAAGGATATCCCACCTCAAGAAAATCCTTTGAGTTAATATTTAAATCATGGTAATCGAACCTATCAACCTACTTATGCCACTATTGTGACCACCAACATTGGATGGAATCCACCAGCTCCTCCAACTAGTAATGGCACCCAAAATTATTTTTAATTTCCTCCATCTTCTAAAGTCAACACTATTTCCTCTATTCCACCATAAGTTAATATTCCATTCTCACAAGGCACCACATATAACAACCTTCACATGTACAAACTAAGTCAAGGGAATATGAAAAACATATATGATAATCCAGAAATATAGAACTTGGTAAGTATAGTGAATATGTTGGTTTCAAGGATGGACATGATTCAACATTCAGGGTTTACATACAACTATAAAGAAATGTGTAGTCAACCACTGGATCTTATTGTTGCTGCTAGGCCTTATCCTAAGCATTTTTCTGTGCCATTATTGCCAATATATAAAGGGACTGAAGATCCAATAGAGCATTTAAGAGGATTCATGATAGCTTGTCATGATCTTGTTTATGATAATATGCTCTTATTGAAAACATTTCCAAAGAGTCTTGTTGGAGTGGAATTAGAGTGGTATTATCAATTTTCCAACTATTATTTGAAGAGTTTTGAGAAGATCACATAGATTTTTGTTCATCAGTTTAGTGCTTACATTGAAAAGGAAGTGACTATGAGAGATATTTCTGATTTAAAAAAAAGTAAAGAAAGCTTTTTAGAATTTTTGGCTCATTGGAAAAGTTTAGTTGGTTGATTAAGACAACCTGTGTCTCAAATATATATGCTTGATATATTCATTGGCAATTTACATTAACAATTATATTATGCTATAGAAACTAATACTGTCACATCTCTAGATCAAGAAATTGAATTAACTAGAAAAGTGGAACAAGATCTCATTAGAAGAGGTCAGCTTAAGGTTAAAGAAGATAAGTCAGTTAAGTCTCAACATAAGAATAAGCATATGGAAGGTGACAGTGATACTAGGCCTATTAACAATATCACCAACAACCTACAAAATATTGTACTTCATAAAACTCCTTAAAGGAATTTCACAAGACTTAATATGCCTATGGAAGAAGTTTTAAAACAACTATTGGATGCTAAGGCAATTGAATTACCTCCTATAAAACAACCAGATACTACAACTCATTGGTATAAAGCAAATCAACATTGTGCATATCATAGAGTAGAGGGACATTGGATAAATTCTTGTAAAATGTTAAAACATGTGGTTCAAGATTTAATCGATGTTGGTCGCATTGACACTAGTAGTTTTCAATCTTCCAACAACCAACAGAATCAGAATAGAACAAGATAAACCAACCAAGTGTCCTATAAAAATATATCACATCAATATAATAATAATATGGTTGGAATGATAACAACTACTCCAGGAAAACTTGTACAGAATATGGATGATTCAGTGAAGATTCCACTCTTAGAAATTCTATAGAATTCTCAAGCCCATAAAGAAGCTATGATAAATATTTTGAAGCAACAGCCAGTACCTTCGAATATTTCTCCTAGTGATATGACAAAGGCTATAAGTTCCCTTTGGAAGCCTCATCTCATATTTTTAGATAATGATATGGCTTCCTTAGGAGTATAGGAAGACTCTTCTCTATACATAACTGCTTACATTGGGGACACTCTATGATTGATAATGGTTCTTCACTTAATGTTTGTACACATAATTTCTTTCAAAAATTTGGATTGAAGAAGGAAGATTTGATTGCATCCAGTGACATCATTAAGAATTTCAACAATGATTCTCAGGAAGCTTATGGCGCTATATTACTCCCTCTTAGGGTTGGACCCAAAATTTTGAAAACAATGTTTTATGTGGTGTCTTGTCTTGCATCTTTTAATATTCTTCTTAGACGACCTTGGATTCATGAAATGAAGGCTATCCCTTCTACTTTTCACCAATGTGTAGAATTTGAATTTAAAAATTAAATTATTTCTATCATGGGAGATCCTTATCCATTTGAATTTTTCTCACCAGAATATCCAGCCCAAATCAATTCATCACAATCTTCCTCTAAATTTTTTTCTACAAATAATTCATCACAGGATCAAGATGACTCTTCCTATTTAGATCTTCTCTTTGGTTAATCTCATCAAGGTTTAGAATGGAGTGTTAAGGATGGGTGTCCACCCTATCCTATGGTATTAACCCTAGATTTGTATGTTATAGATGATTTTTTTTCTCATAATGACATCGGTTTTGATAGGTCTGTCCCTTGCACAACGTAGGTTGAGTCTTCTAGTTCTCAAGTGGACTTTGGTTCTATGTCTCCCAAGGACCTTGAGCAATTAGGAGTGATTCTTGCCCTACCTCCTCTTGAGGATGATTTATCCATTCTTATTGAGGAGACCATATATGTGAACATAGGTTCTAAGTAAGCTCCTAGGATACTTAAGTTAGGTAAAGCCTTGACCATGGATGAGTAGGAGCAATTAACCAATTTATTGAAATAATATCAAAATATTTTTGTTTGGTCATATGCCAACATGCTAGGAATTGATCCCTCCATTGTCATGCATCATGTAAGCCTAATGCTAAGCCTTATAAGTAGAAGCATTAGAATATGCATCCGAAGATCACCCTTTCAGTCAAGGAGAAGCTACAAAAACTGCTTAACATCGGTTTTATAAAATCCATCGACTACTCTGATTGGATTTCTAATATTGTTCCTATAGCTAAGAAGGAAGGAAAAATTAGAGTATGTACTAACTTTCAAGAAATTAACTTAACATGTCCCAAGAATGATTTTCCCTTGCCCAACATAGACCAGATTGTAGATTTCACTGCAAAATATGGAATGCTTTTGCTTATGGATCGTTTCTTAGGTTACAATCATATTATGATTGCTCCTGAGGATCAAGCCAATACAACATTCACTACTACCTATGGTACCTTCTACTATAAGGTCATGCCTTTTGATCTTAAGAATGTAGGAGCTACCTATCAATGGGCCATGACTTATAGTTTTCATGACATGATGCATGATATTATCTAGGACTATGTGGACGATATTTTGGCTCATTCCTTAGAATGAGGATCATGTACATGACTTAAGATGAATATTTGAAAGACTTAAACAATACAAAGTTCATCTTAAACCCGCTAAGTGTGTGTTTGGAGTCACATTTGACAAGTTGTTAGGCTTCATAGTATCTAGGTGAGGCATTGAAATGGACCATGCTAAGGTGGCAACTACCATTGATATACCTCCTCAGATCCTAACCGAGATGCATAGTTTGCAAGGTAAGTTACAGTCTATTCGTCGATTCATTTCCTAGTTAGACGCTCCTTAAAAAGGATGTAATTTTTCGATGGGATTTCGAGTGTCAAAAATATTTTGATGACTTCAAAACATATCTCACTTCCCTACCTATTTTAGTTCCCCTTGTGCCTGGTAGGCATTTTTTGCTTTACATAGCGACCACTACTCACACTTTGGGAGCCATGCTGGCTCAACATGATGACAAAAATAAAGAGAGCTATTTACTGTATTAGTAGAACTTTGGTTAGCTATAAAGCCAGGTACACTCCCTTAGAGAAGATTTTCCTTGCCGTAGTGTTTACTTCTTAGAATTTAAGACACTACATGCTTAGCCATAAGATATTGGTGATTACAAAGTTTGATCCTTTGCGCTATTTATGTCTAAGCACCACCTATTAAGTCGAGCTGCTAAGTGGATGTTGGCCCTTAGTGAGTTTGATCTAAATTTCATAGGCTATAAGGCTATCAAGGGTCAAGTGATTGCTGATCAGTTAGCCTTATCTCCCCTAGAAGCTACCCATACTATAGTTGTTGAGTTTCTCGATGAGTGCTTCAATGTTGAAATTGAAGAGTATGAGTCTTGAACTTTTTTTTTTATGGAACCCGATGCATGAAGGGCATTGGAGCTGGAGTCGTTCTAGTTAAGTCATAAAATAACTCATACCTTTGTACTTCAAAATTTATTTTCTTGCACAAATAACACTACAGAATACAAAGCTCTGATCCTTGGTATTAGAGAAACCTTAGCTTTACAGGTTAGGGTCCTTTCGGTCTTCGGTGACTCTCAACTTGTGGTTAATCAGATAGACGATGTTTATCAAACTCGAGATGATAAGCTTAAACCCTATAAGGAGATTGTTACCAAATTGTCTTATTTTGAATAGGTAACCATAGAGTCTGTCCCTAGATCCTCAAACCGCTATGCGGATGCCATGGTCGTTGTTGCATCCTTGTTCCCTTTGGAGTTAGAAGATGATCAAGCTTCGATTATCATTTGGCAACTCTAGGAACCTACATCTTTGAGTTCTTGTTTGGATCCCCTAGAGTGTTTTACCATTAGAGATTCCCCATATGAACCATGGTATAATGACATATTTAATTTTCTTAAAGACAACTCAATACTTGATGGTTTAGATCGTAATCAACATAATATATTATGCAAAATAGCATGCCGATTTGTTATAATTGAAAATATTTTGTATCGACGTTCTTTTGAAGGTATCCTCTTATGATGCCTTAACTATGATAAAGCCCAACTTGCTCTTAGTGATGCTCATGAAGGTTCATGTGGAGGCCATTTTAGCGGTAATGCTATTGCCAAAAAGATCCTTCGAATGGGGTATTATTGGTTTTCCATGGAGAAATATGCATGCGATTATGTTCGATGCTGCGAAAAGTGTCAATGCCATGATCATCTTATTCATGCTCCTTCTCAAGGCCTTCGAGTAATATCTTCCCCTTGCCCATTCTCCATGTGGAGATTGGAAATTATTAGGAAGGTTAACCTAGTGTCGTCTAATGGTCACAAGTTTATTATTACTGTGATTGAGTATTTCACTAAATGTGTTGAAGCCATGCCTATGGCTACGGTGATTGGAACTTAGGTTTCTAAGTTCATCTTCAATTAGATTCTTTGTAGGTTTGAGATTCCTTTGGTGATTTTTCTAACAATGACACTCCTTTCAAGAACAAGGATATTTGTAATCTTTGTGCTAAGTATAAGATTCAGCATAAATGGTCAACTCCTTATTACCCTCAAGGTAATGAGCAAGTTGCATCATCCAACAAGTCCTTGATCAAGATTTTTAAGAAGTTGGTTAGTAATACCAATTGTGACTGGCATACTCAACTTTATCCTACCTTGTGGGCCTATTGTACTAGCATTCGTACTCCCATAGGGGCCTCACCATATGTCTTGGTATATGGGTTTGAGGTAATATTTCCTTTTGAGCTAGAAATTACTTCTTTGCATATCTTGTTACAAGATGTTGAGGTCAACGATAAGTATCATGCAGACCGTTTGCATCAATTGGAGTTGTTGGATGAGAAGCCTATTCCTTAGAGAATTTGTGAGCCTATCAGGATAGGCTTCGACGATCTTACTATAAGAAAGTTTGTAACTATTCTTTTGAGCTTAGTGACCTTATCCTCAAAGAAAACCAAAAGAACACTAATGCTCATGTTGATCTTTGAGGTAAGTTTTAGCCTAACTGGTTGGGGCTCTTTGTCATAAAAACTAACTTTGGTTCAGGTGCTTATAAGTTGGCTTCTATACATGGTAAAGAACTTAAAGAACCAATGAATACAATGCATTAAAAATTATATTATGCTTAATCCGTTTAGATAATGTTGCATGTTTTCCTGATATATTCTGCATGCTTGTCTGTCATATTATGCATGATTGCCTGTCATTCTATTATTACATATTTCTTGTCATATTTGCATCACTGATTTCTCATGACTGCTTGTTCATATAGCTTCTAGGGATTCACAATAGTGGCATGTGATGATACCTAGTTAGGTCATATCTCACATGCATTGCACTTTCACGAGGGTTCTGATGCCTAGCGAAGCCCCAACCTAGGGCCCCTGCATTTTCATCCCTTCTTCTCTTATTTTATTCCTTTGCTCTTTCTTATCTTCTATCTTCTTCTTGTATTCCTTTACTTTGGCAGTTTTACAATGATCATCATTCCTTATCCAAGTCAAGGAATGCAATACTCTTTTGGTATGTCCTTGTCTTGTTGCATGACCCTTATTTTTCCTTTTTCTTCTTTGTTTAGATAAGGATATAGATTCCTCTCTTCTTTGATTACACATTTCCTCCATCTTGAATTTTCACTAGTTGAAACTTCAAGATGGGGGCACACACGTACAATTATTTTCTTCTCATTTTCTTCCTCTTATTTTTACTAGCACATGCACACACTCACATCGTGTTATGCTCATATTAGTTGGTCCATACATACATACACATACACCTTTTCAGGTAGTACTGGCATATACATTACATACATAATTTTACATCAGCATTAACACCCCTATCGGGTTATGTTTCTCTTTGACTTAGCGGGCCCAACACCCCATTACAGGATCATCTCCTTGGCCATTGACAGTAGGTCTCGACATACATCCTAGTGGGTAATCGCCCCACAACAGTTATTGGTGAACAACCACCCATAGCGGGTTACACTATACACTTCACTTATTGGTCCATATTTAGTGAGTACTATACCCATAGTAGGTTCTTCACTCCATACATGGACCATATTTTGAGCATAACACCCTCTAGTCAGGACTTTGATCTAGCTTCCTTCTCAATTTCATATGGTTGAACTTTGGAGTTTTATCTTTATATTCTTCTTCTTTTTTCACTTCAATTTTTTTTGTTTCCACTCTTCTTCATCTTCTTTCCCATCCCTTCTTTCCCTCCTTTTCTTCCATGCATTTCATGCTAGTTGCATTAGATTCATGTTGTACCCAGTAACTTTTGATTTTTTTTGCTTTGTTTTATTTTTCTGTGTGTTTACCTTTTGCTTTCTTTCTCTTTGCATTTTTCAAGTTTTTTAAAGGTGTTTCTTTCCTTTCGAAACTCGAGGGAACACCTTAGACATAGAGGTATCAGTGGAAGTAATACCTCTTTTTATGTACAAAAGTCCAGGATGTCCTTTGTGATACCATTTTTTGCACTAACCCTTTTGCCCCAAACCTAACCACCCGTTCTTTGAGTTTGTTGACTTCTTGTGTGTGTTCTTGCCCATAGGAGTCTACATATTTCTTTGAAGCATTTGCTTGGCTTTAAATGCATCAAAGAGGGGGTAAAATCTAGACACGGAAAATTGATCCACTTTCAGTGGGTAATATTCCTTAGAACCCCTAAGAGGTCCCTAACCCTTGCCTAAGGCAAGGATGGGCCTCTCCTCTCTCAACCTTGCTTGTTTTATTGCCTTTGGCAAAATCGTACTCCGTCATGGCCGGATGCGACTTTGCTAGAGCGATCTCGTGCTCCATCATCACGGGGCGTGACTTCACCAGTTTTATTTTAGTTCTTAGTTTTATTATTTTGGCTCGCTTAAACCTAGGTCTAAACCATCCCAACGTGTTTTGGCATCGGCTTTGGGTATATTTTACCCACCTTTTTCCCTCCAATTTTATCTATAAAAGGAAGGATGTTCTTGTTTAATAAAGAAGCAAAAAAATATATGCAAGTTATATATGATCTTAATGCAAAATTCTGATTATTGATTAAGCTCAAAATTTTTATGATAGCTCATTCTTCTTCCTTTGCTTTTTCTACTGCAAGCTAACCCCGAAGTGTGAATTTTGGATTTGATCTTCTATTGCATGGATTGGATTGGATTGTTGTTGGACTTGGTGGATTCATGGTGTGGTTCGAAGAGATAGAGTGCCCGCTTGGATACTTCAATTTTATCTTCCTGCTTCTATGATGTCTATCAGGGTTTGATTACTTAGTTTCTAGTATTTATTTCACTTCCTGCATTCACTTTTTATTTTTCATTAATCTACAATGATATCGCACCCAAAATTAGCAAGGCGTGACTTTTCTTGCCTAGATTAGGGTAAACCAGTCTGTAGAAGTGAGATCGTACCCCATCCAGTCAGGGCGTGACTTTGAGGCTGTGTTATCGCACCCACTCCAAGTGAGGCATGAATTTTCTTGAGAGCACACACAAGGAAATTTCAAGATTCTGCCTTCACTTTTACATTCTATTTTGCATTTAGGTCATACTACTGCATTATATTTTCTATTTTTTGTTACTACATTTTTATTTTATGATTAATCATCCAAAGGTCAATTTTTGCTTTTTATTTAAAAGGTCATCTAAAAGGACCTATGGGGATTGACTACTATGTCTTCAAGGAATTTTTTACAACAGCCTAATCAAGCCCCCTAACATTGATCATATTTATTTAGTGTCTTTGGAATTATCTTGTAGGAACAGGTATTTTGATATCATTGGACAAGAGGCAAGAAAGCTAGGATCAACCACTTATCAGAGCACTTATCTAGATAAGTGCTCTACTTTAATTATGGATTTGATTTTAATATTTGATTGTGCATTGATCCTTTGCATTTGCGTTAAAGGTTTAATATTGTGCATTCATCCTTTGCATTTTATTTAAAGGATTTCTGGATAAAAACCTAGGTTAGTGAGCATCCAAAATAAAGAATCATATTAGGCTAGCTCTTGTATACTTGCATTCTGCTTTAAGCTATTATACTCTATTTCTTGCATTGTCATTTATCTTTCCTAGTTTAGAACTAAAAATACCAAACTTAGGTGTTTTTATTAAAACTGAATACATCAAGCAATCCTGAATATCCTAAGGACTTGGAGTGAGTCCTTAAACCGTTCTAGGTTAACCCACCCCCTAGCACCAAGTGTAGAGCACAACATACCCCCGTGGTTCACCCCAAAAAAGGTTCTCTCCTTGTGGATCCAAACTTTTTTTTGCGAATTGTATGCGGTAGCATAGATTTCCTCCTCTACAGCCCTTTTCCAATACTTATTCTCACTGGACTGAAGTGCCTCCTTTATAGTATTGGATTATTCATCAGTAACTGATAAATTAAATACAAAATAAAAATTTGAAGGGCTATACCTTTCTGGGAGTCTTCTCACCCGATCTGATCTCCTCAAAATTAGAGTTCCAAGTTTTGCATCTTCAACTTCCTCCTCACCTTCTTCCTCTAAATATTTCTCTTCAAACTCTTTGTAATTCAAGTTCTACCTAGGTTCTTCCTCTTGTTCCAATTTCACTTGAGCTATTTATGGTTCTTTGCTTGGTTGCATTTCCTATTTTGGGACCTGTTGAGTGGATATTTTGCACTATAGCAAAATGATCACCACAACTAGAGTCTCAAATAGGAAACTCTCTCTTGCAAAGAAACTAAGTAGCATTACTCGTTTCCCCAAGGTTCTTGTGAACAAACATTCATGTGCATGTAATCAATCAAGACTAAGGCAAATAAATGAATGTATGCCAGAATAACCTAAACCCTGCAAGTAATAGTTAACAAGGGGCCTTTAATGATTCGAATGAATACTTTGCAACCATAATCCATTAAATCGACCAAAAGCGATGATGGATTCTTTTAATGTTCCTAAGATTAAAATGATCTACCTGAAACCTAGTTAGTAACCTCTTTTATATTCAGCTTAAAAAAGGGTTCTAAATGAGAAAGTGCATGGTTTAAACCACTTCATTTTAAACTTCGTGCCTTTAACATGAGGTTCCTTTTTTAGAATTAGCGGATTCATTTTATCTTCATTTAACAATGATCCACTATACCTATGTTAGCATTTGGTGTTAGTAAGGTTAGTAAGTTAGAAAATTAGGATTCATTCACTTAATCTGATTTAATGTGCATTTGAAATTAGTAGCCCTCCTAAACCCATATCTTATCTGAAAATTAGATGAAGGCGTTTGGAGATGCAAGAAATTCTAGAACGGGTACAGAATCAAAAAAGCAAATTTTAAGAAGAGGTTAATCCAAATATAAAAAATAAAACATAAACCTTATCTACAACAGTTATCTGGAAAAAAAAATAGGACATTAATTTGGTTAGCAACCTCCTCCCTGCAAAACCCCAAGTTATGAGATGAAATTCTAAGACTACCTAACCTAACAGACCTGTAACACAAACACAATCAAATTAGATCAGGTGCAAGACTCTGAGGAAACAAATAATTGCATCATTCCATAATTCACCTATCGTAACCCATTTTATGGCGTCAACGAATAGATACAAGAAACAATAATGCAAAGGAAATATTTATAGAAAATAACAACAGTCTTAGTTTCAATCTCCTTTTGGTTTCACACACAAGAGTTGCTCCTGCCAAAAAATTCCTTTATTTTGAAAAATAGTCTTTGTTTTTCTCTACAATTTCTAGCCCCTTCTGGCCTCTTTGAATGGCATATTTAAAATTTTTAAGAAGCTTTTCGTTTCGTCTTCCAATGGCCATTCGCTTCACCTTCTCTGACTGTTTGTGTGCTTTGGTTTTCATTTTGTGGCCCTTCGCTGCGTTTCTCCACATAGGCTTGCATCCGTTTCCCTCCGTGTGTAACGACCATCTTAAATGATCATGTAACGCTTTGTCTTATTCATTAGATTTTGTCCTTATGTCCATGTTGATGCAGGTACGTTACCTTGGCGAAACTAGAACATGTCGCGATATTGCGACACTTCTGCCTCCTTGCTCTCCTTTGTTTCTTGAAACCGTGAAAATGTAACATGTCGCGATATCGCGACACCTTTTCTTTTAAGCTCTTTCTCCTTGCTTTGAATCATGAAAATGCAACATGTCGCGATATCATGACACTTTTTCTTTATAGCTCTTTCTCCTTGCTTTGAATTGCAAAAATGCTACATGTCGCGATATCACAACACTTTTTCTTTATAGCTCTTTCTTCTTGCTTTGAATCGCGAAAATGCTACATGTCACGATATCGGAACACTTTTTCCTGTACGACCGCGAAAATGCAACATGTCATGATATCGCAACACTTTTTCTTGTACGGCCGCGAAAATGCAACATTTCGCGATATCACGACACTTTTCTTCTTTTGGCCGCGATGGTGCAATATGTCACGATATCGCGACGCTTTTTCTATTTTGGTCGTGATGGTGCAACATGTCGCGATATCATGACACTTTTTTGTACGGTTGCGAAAATGCAACATGTCACGATATCACGACACTTTTCTTTTCTTGTTCTTTCTTGTCTTGTTTGGTCGCAAAAATGCAACATGTCGTGATATCACGACACTTTTTCTATTTTGGCCGCGATGGTGCAACATGTCGCGATATCGCGACACTTTTCTTGTACGGTTGCGAAAATGCAACATGTCGCGATATCATGACACTTTTCTTTTCTTGTTCTTTCTTGTCTTGTTTGGTCACGAAAATGCAACATGTCACAATATCATGACACTTTTCTTATTTTGGCCGCGATGGTGCAACATGTTGCGATATCATGACACTTTTTCTATTTTGGCCGCGATGGTGCAACATGTCGCGATATCGCGACACTTTTTCTATTTTGGCCGCGATGGTGCAACATGTCGCAATATCGTGACACTTTTTCTATTTTGGCCGCGATGGTGCAACATGTCGCGATATCGCGACACTTTTTTATCTTTGCTCTCTCCCTTTGCCTTGGACCGCAAAACTGCAACATGTCGCGATATCGCGACACTTTTTCTATTTTGGTCGCGATGGTGCAACATGTCACGATATCACAACACTTTTTCATCTTTGCTCTCTCCCTTTGCCTTGGACCGCGAAACTACAACATGTCGCGATATCACGACACTTTTTCTATTTTGACCGCGATGGTGCAACATGTCGCGATATCGTGACACTTTTTCTATTTTGGCCGTGATGGTGCAACATGTTGCGATATCACGACACTTTTTTCTCCTTGTGGTATTTTGCGTTTTCTTTGATCTTTAGCATATGGGCCACTTCGATCTTCTTGGAAACATGCAAAAAAGGTGGGTCCCCAATTTTGGGGTACGTTGTGGAGCAGCCACAACAAATGGCGACTCTGTTGGAAAATGCTCCTGAGCATTTTGGTGAGAACTCAACCTGAAAATACATGAATTCAAACACAAAGTGTCAACGAATATCCAAAGAATGCAAACAGACCAGAAATACATGAAGCATCAGAATCATTAAGCATCTGCTCGATGTGTGCAATGTGCTTCATTCTTTATCGTTTGAAATAGTTCCTCATTCTATTGCTAACTTCACATGAATGAATATGATGAATAGTGGAGGGTCTATGCAAGATCGAATGTATTGCCAGCCTAATGAACTATGGCTGACCTGCTTTACCAAGACTCTTTAACTTTTAGTAGCGCAAGCACAAACATTAAACATATCCAACCCTCTTAGGACCAATCACGCATGAATTGAGTTTATATACCCAATCTCAAGGTTGGTTATGCGCCACTGCCATATTGAATCAATGTGCATGTGTAAGTGAAATCAGAGCTTTGGGGAATCAGATTCTCAACCTAAGCGTGATGAGAATTTAACCCTATCCTTACTACTCTGATTTGAGTTTATTACTTCATCTTAAGCAAAATGATTAAACCTATTATGGATAACTATCGGGCTAGCCTGATCGTGTGAGCGGTCAGAGGTCTTGTTTTTAAATGAGACATGTCGCCACGCATGAGCCTACTCCACTGCCAGGCAGGCGTCTTTAGCCCCGGTGGAGATCAACCCCATAGTCCAGGTTTTGGCTTTGGATTTATTGAATTTTAGGGATGACTACCCATCCTTATGAGGGACATGTAGTACGATCCTTCCAACTCAAATGATATGATGGAGGTGGATTAGTGCTGGATATCTTGAATTTTAGGGATGACTACCCATCCTTGTGAGGGACACGTAGTATGATCCTTCCAACTCAAATGATATTATGGAGATGGAGTAGTAATGGCTTCCTTGAATCTTAGGGATGACTACCCATCCTTATGAGGGACACGTAGTACGATCCTTCTGTTGATAAGCAACACACCCCCACTGAAAAATGAGATTCCATCCTTAGAAAATTATGAACTTCCATTTTTGCAGCAGGGACCCTCTTGGTCATTTTCAGTTTTAAATCCATATTTTGCTTGCCTCCTTTTTAAAGTTGTGCTTTTTCTTGCATTTTATCTGTGTTATCCAAGAATTCACTTTTTACATGCTAGAATCATTCATGCACAAGAAAATCTTGCACCGTTACCGAGAAAAATCCGGAAAACGATTGCATAATTCATCGAAAAATCAAACTTTCCATTTTTGGTAGTGTCGCGATATCGCGACACTTCCATTTTTCGGAAATGTCGCGATATCGCGACAGGTAAGTCAAAATGCAGCTAAGTGCCAGAAAGGTCGCGATTTCGCGACATGTCGCGAAATCGCGACGCTTTTGGGAGAGCGAAGCAAGCTGTACGGAGGGCGCGATTTTGCGACATGTCGCGAAATCGCGACATGTCGCATTTTCGCGACAGGAGAGAGAAAATGGGCTGCAGAATGAAAAATCGCCTAAGTCGCAAACACGTTCCAAAATCGCGGTCAACGCGGTCAACGCATGCAGGTAAGGGAACTGTCGCGACATCGCGACGTGTTCTAAAATCGCGGCTGAAAATCAAGAAGCGTACGGAGGCCAGGAAGGGTCGCGATTTCGCGACATGTCGCGAAATCGCGACATGTCGCGTTTCGCGGCCGACGAGGGAGGAAGTTGCCGATGCTTCGCGGGGGTCGCGATTTCGCGACATGTCGCGAAATCGCGACATGTCGCGAATCGCGGCGAGAGAGAGAAAGTCATAGTTGACCTGAAAGTGCATTCCGGCGGGAAACGAAGGCTTCTCGGGGTAGCGACACGTGTCAAAGCGTGAATGGGACAAACGAAGCCGACATGCAAGCTTATTTTGCGGATTTAATCTGTTTTTAATGTTTTAAGCTTCGATTTAATTAAAATGCTAATCTAATGCATCTTTTTGTCTTTCATGCGGGATTCCACCTGGCACTTACGGGACAACCGGGAAAGACCATAAAGGCAAAGATAAAGTGCGGATTTAGTCAAGGACCGCCATGCTAGGAGAGAAGCTGCCGGTGAGAGCATTCAACGACAAATTTATTGCAGACTTGATAGCATGAAGACCATTTCAACTTCGGGATGGATTTGCGGAGATCGAATTGATGGAGAAGTGGTGACTCATCCGGCTCACCATAGAATTAATGAAAGCATTTATTTGCAGATGCGAATGAATGCAAGTTGCATTTTATTTTATCTTCTCCATTTATGGCAGCTGACTGCACAGATTTGCCGAAGGGTTAAGTTCTATCCGGACTTTGATTTTTAAATGGATTTTTATTGTAAAACCCGTGTCCTAGGGTTTAAGTGCGATAAGATTTAGGGTTTGAGAAAGATATTTTGGAAAAGATCAGGGTCTGTCCTGAGTCTATAAATACAAATTCTAAATGTAATCGCAGGAGGCGGAGACTTAGAAATAAAGGCTTATAAGCAATTTCTTGCAAATTTTGTGAAATCCTTTGTTTTTGGACTTGGAGTTGATGTGCTTTAGCTTTTCTGTGATAGCATGGCCAGGAGCCTAATCTTTTGCGGAGTGTGATAAGTGTATTTTCTTTTGTTATCCGTTCCATTTAAAGTTTGTTAGATATATGTCAGTAAATCCGCCATTGTCAAGATTAAATATGTCGTTAGGCTTCGCTTGTTCTATTGTCTCGCTAGGGGAAATTACAGATTTCAGGTGTAAGTTTGTTCTAATTGCTCTGTCTTCATCGTGCGAGCTAGGCTGCCGGTGAAAGATACCGCTTTAACCACTGCCCCTTGGATTTATAATTTTCTCGCTAGATCCGTTTCACTCGCCTTGTGCTCTTAGTTGAAAGTGATCTTAGACTGACTGGACACTTTCTTCCGGGATTTGTTCTGTTGTGAAGTCGATAGCATAGATAAGATTGATAGTTTAGAGTTTTACGAGTTTAAAGTCCGATAAACTTCTCTTTCTCGCCTTACCCTACCCTCTCTTTGCTTTCCGTGAATGATCCATTTTTATTTTCTTTGTTTGCCTTTTATTTAAATCTACGACCCATGAGAGCTAGATCAAAGAATTCAAGTCAAATCCGATTGTCAACAACTTTTGCAACTATCGAACAAGTTCAGGAACCCCCGTAAGGTAACGAGAGCGATCCATATTGAAATCTATTTCAGAAGTGGAAAAGAGTGAATTGCCATTCGACCCAACTCTGTAACTCGCACCTTGGATAACCAACTAGATCCTAAAGATGAGTGGGATCAGTCCCGTGGGTGTCTCCGGAGCTTTCCTTGCCTTCATCCTTTTTCCGGGGTGTGCATGAAAGCCGGACCAACACCTAATTGGCGCTAGAAGGAGGGCCACAGAACATCTGTTCTTAGTGCACTTGAGTTGAGAAATCCGACTGTATGTGGAACTGTAAACCTGTATTTTATCCAAAGTCTGGTAGCCAATTTTCCCCTCCTCCTCGACCAACACCTAATTGGCGCTAGAAGGAGGGCCGAACTCAGTTCAAGTATTGTAAGGGCATAACAGCAACATTTGAAGGACCCACAGTGAACTCCGGACAGTTTTATAAATTGTCAGTACAGTTTTATAAATTTTCAGTACAGTTTTATAAATTGTCAGTACAATGTTTTAAATTTCCAAATGCAGAACCTGTTAAGAACTCGTAAAGTTGTATGTACTGTATTTTATCCGAGTCCGGCATTTTAACATTTAAAAGTGGCTCGATTTCATAAGTTGTCAGTACGATGCTTTTAAATTGTCGATGCGCTTTTAAATTGTCGGTGCGCTTTGTAAATTGTGCGCTTTTTGAAAGTTGTCGGTGCGCTTTTGAAATTTCCGGAGAAGGCCTTAAGTTCGGTGGTTTGTTAAGAACAGCTTCTATCATCACTTGCGGTTATCCAATTACAAATCAGAACATCACTTGTCGACCAAGTAATAATGGCAAATTGGTTGGGCCCCACTCGCTTTGAACATTCCGGGTATAGCCCATGACCCGCCTGAAGTCCGAGAAGGTATCTCCCCGTGTACAAACATGATGGGACAAGAACTGCGAAGAACATCTCGCTAGCTTTTAAAAAATGCTTTAAGATTATTGAATATACAGCATGAAGATGTTGCCTGCAGATTGTTCCCGTTCACTCTCCAGGAGGGAGCTTATGACTGGTTTTTAAACCTCACCAGCAATTCCATTACTAGCTGGGATGATCTAGAGAAAGCTTTTATATCACAGTTCGGTGAAGTGATAGATCCCAACATTTTATATCAGCAATTTTCCAAGCATCAAGAAAGAGTCGGGAGAAACTGTCGGGTCTTTCAATATGAGGTTCCAAAGAGCTTACGGTAGAATGATCGGCCATTACATCCCAAATGCAAATCGGCCTTAGAAATCTACAAGAATGCATTGGATTCGGTGACCTCTATTTTCCTCAAGAGAGACATTAATATTACAACCTCGGGCAGGGGCTTATAAAGAAGCCTTAATTCTTGAAAGACAGACTAGGACCTCAAATTCGAGAGCGGTCCTTTGATATCCTATGTTACACAGAACATGCCTATTCCAGACCCCATTCCACATCATGAGTTAATGCCAACATGTCATGCTCTACCCAAGGAGACTCCGTTAACTGTCACATCCACTCAGCATGTGCAAAATACAGAGAAAAGTTCTGACAAGTTCAAAGTGCAGGTGCTTGAACTGAACAGTTGTGATCTGGCACCACCCAAATCTAAGTTTTTCCCGGTGAGTTAAATTTTCCTAGAGATCAAAGAAATATTGATATTTCTAGTTCACCCAAAAATAGTACAACCAGGGTTTCGATTCTGTCACTTTTCCCGAAGAGACAGAAAGTCTTATACGGACTTCTGTGGATGAAATGCAAGATTTTCAACGATTCAAAATGGACGAGTTATAATTTGAGATGTCGAGTCCGGAACTTAACAATGATCCTTCCTCATCGGAGGATGATGAAAGTGAGATTCAATCTCACTATGCGTAAATGGCCGAGGAGGATAGCATCATTGAGGATATGAGGGAACTTAAATCTGACATCACCCTCTATGAACTGCCTCAGATTGTTGGACAAAACATTAACTTGATTGAGGCTTACTTTGGACCACCTCTTGAATTTCAAGAAAAGGAGGAAAAGGTAGTAAATATGAATGTGGTCAGCCAACTTGGAATTGATGAACTGTCTCAACATAAGCTCGCAACTTCCGAACATAATGTCAAAGAGGAGGCTATAAACCGTGTTGATGCGAGATATTGGAGTTTATGATTTGGCAACTGAAAAGGTGGGAACGATTCATGACTCTAATCAATCACAACAATGATGTTTTGACATTGCACATTGATGAGGTTAAGTCTAAGCAAGGCTCAGGTGAAAAGGAAAATTGTAAGCATTCTGCTAGAGGGATAAAAATTGAAGTCCCGGATATTGAAGCAGTCAGACAACCACAAAATGTTCAAGTTGTTAAGAACCAGGGCATACGGATAAAACATGATTTCTTTCGCTTGTCACATCATTTTGAAAATGTGGTGGTCCGGGTCCGTCAAGGTTTTAAAGTATTTGATCCCGGGGGTTTTTTACATTCAGTCCTTTTGAAAGAACTCTGCAAACCCTTTAATTAGAAGCATAAACATGTTATCATATGATTTGTTATTATATGATTTGTTTAATTTGAAGGAGTTGCAGATTTGTTTTTCAAATGGGACAGGGAAGACAGTAAGCCCAAGTCTTTCCCAGATAGCAAATTTTTGAAGCACAGTCTGGAGTGCATTTCGTCAACAGGACCTGAAAGGTAATTTTTTTTTAAATTACTTGCATGGTCAAAATTTTTTAAAGCACCATTTCTCTGGCTTTCCCAACTCGCTGCATTTTTTGAGTATGAAGGGAAGTTGTAACATACGTATGCATTGTAAATAAGCTTTGAAGTTTTTCGGTTTTATTTCTTTGTCGGTGCGGTTTTTATTTCAATGTCTCGTGCGCTTTTAATCTGTTTCAGTTTAATTTTAATGCTCTGCAGTTTTAATTTATTTGTTTTTCAGTTTATTTCTTTGTCAGTGCAATTTTATTTTTAAATGTCTGTACAGTTGCAGTTTTTCAGTTTTCTTTAGTTGTTTTTCAGTTTTAGCTTGTGCAGTTTATTTCTTTGTCAGTGCAGTTTATTTCCTTTATTTGTCTTTTTATTTTAGCTTGCTTTTATTTTAGTCTGTACAGTCTTTTCTTTATTGCATTTCTTTTTCTTTGCTATCTCGTACAGTTGCAGTTGCAGTTGCAGTTTATTTTATTTCAGTTGCAGTTTAGCTGTCTGTACAGTTGCAGTTTATTTTATTTCAGTTGCAGTTTTTATTTTTATTTTTGCTTCAGTTCTTTTAGTTTATTTCTTTTATTGCCTGTACAGTTTTTATTTTCTTCCCTGCTTTTCCTTTTCTTTGCTGTCTGTTCAGTTTATTTGTTTTTCCCTTGCCTGTACAGTTCTGTGCTTTAGTCTGTGCAGTTTTATTTTGTTTTGCTTTAAAGCCTGTGCCTGTCCTTGGAAGTCTGTGCAAAGTCCTTTGGCTTCTGAAATTTTCTGTCCTTTGCCTTTGCCTGAGCAATCAATGAAAAGTCAGCCTGCTAAAAAAATTGTTTATTCTAAGCTGATAAATCCTCAATCCAGTGCCTCCCCATTCTGCTCATTATTCTAATTGAGATAGTCTGCTTGCACTAAACTGTGGAACTATTTTGTTATCCAGGATGAAGGTAGAGAGATGATTGGATCTTGTGTCTTACTTGCCACAGTTGTTTTAATGATAGAAAAACTGCTATGCTGTTTTGTTGGAGGAACTCCCGGGGAATCCAAGAAAAGCTGGTTATAAGAGGGGACTATGGTTCATGCAATTATTTGGGTGTCACCAGAGGCTATCAATGCCTAGACTGAAACAGTTCCAGATTGATCAAATATTAAAAGAAAATTGTAATTTCTCTAAGGTCTTCCAGATAGTGATATATTTCAAAAAGAAGAGAGATAAAAAAAAGAGAGATAAGAAAAAAAAAGAAAAAAGAAAAAAAAAAGAGTTATATGATCAAAAGAGGCAGCCAATATTAGATTCTGCCCTACAGTTGTAAATTGGGTCGTGTAAATCTAAAGGGTAACTCTGTCTAGAGTTAGTAAAGCTAAACTAGTAAACGGAGCTCTACTCGGTTTCCCCATTTACAATCTAGAAAAGTTGATTAATCCAAGTTTATCATTCAATTCAGTCATCCTTGAAGAAAGTTCTATACCTTTGTAATTGCACATCAGAAATCTTCCTTGAAGTAATCCAGCCTAGTATGTCCTTGGAAAATTTTAACAGCTGGCAGTTAGTAGTCAATTTATTGTGAAGAATGCCTGTGGCAAGGCATGATGCATGGTCTTTTTGTTTTGAAACCAGAGTCTTGGGTTCTAAAATAGTGCTACTATTTTACCCGTAGATATCGCCATTTGTTGATAAGCAACACACCCCCACCGAAAAATGAGATTCCATCCTTAGAAAATTATGAACTTCCATTTTTGGCAAGCAGGGACCCTCTTGGTCATTTTCGGTTTTAAATCCATATTTTGCTTGCCTCCTTGTTAAAGTTGTGCTTTTTCTTGCATTTCAGTTGTGTTATCCAAGAATTCACTTTTTACATGCTAGAATCATTCATGCACAAGAAAATCTTGCACCGTTACCGAGAAAAATCCGTAAAACGATTGCATAATTCATCGAAAAATCAAACTTTCCATTTTTGGTAGTGTCGCGATATCGCGACACTTCCATTTTTCGGAAATGTCGCGATATCGCGACAGGTAAGTCAAAATGCAGCTAAGTGCCAGAAAGGTCGCGATTTCGCGACATGTCGCGAAATCGCGACAGTTTTTGGGAGAGCGAAGCAAGCTGTACGGAGGGCGCGATTTTGCGACATGTCGCGAAATCGCGACATGTCGCATTTTCGCGGCAGGAGAGAGAAAATGGGCTGCAGAATGAAAAATCGCCTAAGTCGCAAACACGTTCCAAAATCGCGGTCAACGCGGTCAACGCATGCAGGTAAGGGAACTGTCGCGACATCGCGACGTGTTCTAAAATCGCGGCTGAAAATCAAGAAGCGTACGGAGGCCAGGAAGGGTCGCGATTTCGCGACATGTCGCGAAATCGCGACATGTCGCGTTTCGCGGCCGACGAGGGAGGAAGTTGCCGATGCTCAGCGAGGTCGCGATTTCGCGACATGTCGCGAAATCGCGACATGTCGCGAGAATCGCGGCAGGAGAGAGAAAGTCATAGTTGACCTGAAAGTGCATTCCGGCGGGAAACAGAAGGCTTCCTGGGGTAGCGACACGTGTCAAAGCGTGAATGGGACAAACAGAAGCCGACATGCAAGCTTATTTTGTGGATTTAATCTGTTTTTAATGTTTTAAGCTTCTGATTTAATTAAAATGCTAATCTAATGCATCTTTTTGTCTTTCATGCGGGATTCCACCTGGCACTTACGGGACAACCGGGAAAGACCATAAAGGCAAAGATAAAGTGCGGATTTAGTCAAGGACCGCCATGCTAGGAGAGAAGCTGCCGGTGAGAGCATTCAACGACAAATTTATTGCAGACTTGATAGCATGAAGACCATTTCAACTTCGGGATGGATTTGCGGAGATCGAATTGATGGAGAAGTGGTGACTCATCCGGCTCACCAGCAGAATTAATGAAAGCATTTATTTGCAGCTGCGAATGAATGCAAGTTGCATTTTATTTTATCTTCTCCATTTATGGCAGCTGACTGCACAGATTTGCCGAAGGGTTAAGTTCTATCCGGACTTTGATTTTTAAATGGATTTTTATTGTAAAACCCGTGTCCTAGGGTTTAAGTGCGATAAGATTTAGGGTTTGAGAAAGATATTTTGGAAAAGATCAGGGTCTGTCCTGAGTCTATAAATACAAATTCTAAATGTAATCGCAGGAGGCGGAGACTTAGAAATAAAGGCTTATAAGCAATTTCTTGCAAATTTTGTGAAATCCTTTGTTTCCGGACTTGGAGTTGATGTGCTTTAGCTTTTCCCGTGATAGCATGGCCGGGAGCCTAATATTTTGCAGAGTGTGATAAGTGTATTTTCTTTTGTTATCCGTTCCATTTAAAGTTTGTTAGATATATCGTCGTAAATCCGCCATTGTCAAGATTAAATATGCTGTTAGGCTTCAGTCGTTCTATCTTGTGCTAGGGAAAATTACAGATTTCAGGTGTAAGTTCGTTCTAATTGCTCTGTCTTCATCTGTGCGAGCTAGGGCTGCAGGTGAAAGATACCGATTTTAACCATTGCCCCTTGGATTTATAATTTTCACGCTAGATCCGTTTCACTCGCCTTGTGCTCTTAGTTGAAAGTGATCTTAGACTGACTGGACACTTTCTTCTGGGATTTGTTCTGTTGTGAAGCTGATAGCATAGATAAGATTGATAGTTTAGAGTTTTACAGTTTAAAGTCTGATAAACTTCTCTTTTCTGCCTTACCCTACCCTCTCTTTGCTTTTCGTGAATGATCCATTTTTATTTTCTTTGTTTGCCTTTTATTTAAATCTGCTGACCCATGAGAGCTAGATCAAAGAATTCAAGTCAAATCTGATTGTCAACAACTTTTGCAACTACTGAACAAGTTCAGGAACCCCCTGTAAGGTAACAGAGTAGTCCATATTGAAATCTATTCCAGAAGTGGAAAAGAGTGAATTGCCATTCGACCCAACTCTGTAACTCGCACCTTGGATAACCAGCTAGATCCTAAAGATGAGTGGGATCAGTCCCGTGGGTGTCTCCGGAGCTTTCCTTGCCTTCATCCTTTTTCCCGGGGTGTGCATGAAAGCCGGACCAACACCTTCCAACTCAAATGATGTTATGGAGATGGAGTAGTAATGGCTTCCTTGAATCTTAGGGATGACTACCCATCCTTATGAGGGACACGTAGTACGATCCTTCCAACTCAAATGATGTTATGGAGATGGAGTAGTAATGGCTTCCTTGAATCTTAGGGATGACTACCCATCCTTATGAGGGACACGTAGTACGATCCTTTCAATCCAAGTAATGTTATGGAGATGAAGTGGTGAAAACCACTGTTTCCTGGACTATGTTTTGCATGATGGGATAGACAAGAAAAATTCTTTTCGCCTAACTTTTCTTCCAAGTAAGGTTTCAACCATTTTGCCCAAGATGTTCTTTATATGTGCAGAGCGTGTTTAATTCAAGACAATGCGACATCAGTTTCCAACCCCAAGACCTTACTTAATGTTTATTGTGCAATGATCCTAAGAGGGTTTGACATGCTTTTGGTGGTTGTTTTTGAAATATGGGATGGAATGAGACTCGAGGCTATTATGCAATGTATCCTGAACACAAATGGGTAAGATGGATTATACAAAAATGCTTCACCCTATCTTGCAAAATTGACAACTTTCATGTATCCCAAATTTCAAACGATATTCTTTAATGTGTTTGCAATATTCGTGGAGCTTTCTGTAATACAATTCTGATGTTTCATATTCTCCAAGTCTTAGTCAACATTCATAAGGACCTAAGTTGACAAACCAAAAATGTCCAAAGGACCAACACACAAAACTTAAAACCAAAATGAAATCCATTTCGAAATGAACACGAAAACCAAAAGTATATACAAATGTACAAAAAGTTTGGATTATCATTTTCCTGGATCCCAAACCTGATTAGAATTCTTTAAAAGACATATGACGTGATACACATACCAAGTTTTGCAGGAATCCAACAAAAACAAGATCAAACCAAACAAAGAAACAAACCTCCACTTGCCCCTCTCACCATACCAATTTGATTTAGTTTCATTAATAATCCTATGGTGGAGCTTCAAGTTTTCAAATTGATTAGACAATGATTGATGTTCAATTCTTTTATGTCTATTCTTTAAGATGTCCATTCCGCACTTTGATTCATGGTGTAGAAATAAGCTTTCCTTTTCATTCAATAAAGCCATAACATTAATAACATTTGAATCAAACCATTCATTAGGCAAACCTTCATTCAAATTTTGCATGGTGAAACCAAAACGGTGAGATTTTACCTTTGGCACGCTTTCATTTGACCTTACTTGAAGAGGATTTGAAAATTCCTCTTTTCTCTCATGACATTCATCATCCTGTAGCACTTGTTCTTTCTCCATGACTTGTTTATCAAAGGCACCAAACTTAGGTACCCAATTGAAAATATGTCCATCCCTTTCAAAACATAAGCCTTGTCTATCTAGGGGTGGGTTGACTAACACATTTCCATGATCAATCACCTGGGTTGTTTTGGGTAACGTGAGATTTTCAATCGGATCATCAATGACATCAAACCCAAATGATTCAGGTTTTGTAATTTTCTCATTTTGCAACGGCATAATCATTGTAGCACAAGTAAGTGGATCAAGATTTTCAATTTCTTTTGCCTCAAAGGAATCTAAAGCAAATGACTCAGTTTCTTGATTCATGGTTGTAGAATCCTTATCATGTTCCAAAATTTGATGAGATTCTAATTCCTCTTCCAAAACTTTCTCAAATTGTATAGGATTTACAGTATCCTCATGTGAGGAAGCAATTGAGTTATCTTGCATATTAATTGGCACAACAAGTTTATTAGAAGATTTAGATTGATAATGCTCTTCCCATTTCTTCCACGAATCATAGTAATCATCCTCCAAGTCCAAGTTGTGACGCTCAAGTACTTCTTCTTCATCTTCTGATTCATCAACATGTTTCTCATCCCATTCATCTTTTTCAAAGAACTCCACATCCTCCTCTTCTTCACTATCTTGGGAATATATAACTTCAGCCAATATAGATTCCTGCTTTCCATGGCAACAGTGCGGGCAATCATTATCAGAAGATCCTGAATCTCCAAAATCTTTCGAGACATCTGCCTGATTGGCTACGGGATTGGGTACTCGTCCATTATTAGGATGCGTGTTGTATGTTCCTTTTCCTCTATGGTTATGAGGTCGGTTATGACCCCTGACTTGGTCAACTTTTTTATTAACATTTCCCACAGTAACCAAAACTTTGGCCAATGTTTCCTTCATGTCTTCTATCATGGATTTAGGCCCATGTGGTTGGGGCACTGTAATTCCGGGCCCAGCTGTATTTGCTGCATTAGCCACCTCTGGAACAGGTACAATGGCTTGGGTCTGAGCACTTTGATTCCATCCTGGATTCACACTTTGAATAGGAGTGATTGTTGGATAAGTCGTTGGACTTGGCATACTAATCGAAGTAAATCCAAGTATGGTCAACAAGTTATTGCTCATACTGAACCCAGGCAAGGTCATCGGGTTATTTGGAATCAATGCTTGTGTTGAAACAAAGGCATTAGGATAAGTGGGAAATGATGCAACTTGAGATGGTTGTTGGAAATTGTTCATTGTTGGAACTTGTGGTGCCATGAATTGATTCATCATGGCGAATTGACTGTATGGACCATATTGTCCCATCCCCGTCAATTGAGACAACCCTACTCCTGGTAAATTCATTTGTTGTTCGAGGGTCATTGTCTCCGCATAAGCTAACGAAAGCGTCGTAACCTGAGGGTTCCTTCTAGTCAACAAGGATGTTAACGGATCTAAAGCTCCAAAGTATAGTTGCAGGGCCACAGCAGGATCTACTGCGAAGTGGCGAGTCAAATTTGTATACAACTTTTGGAACCTCTGATTGAATGTTCTTATGGGCTCATTGGGTAACCTTTTGCATGATACGAATAAATTATAAATCATGGAAGGATCTACCAACATTCAAAATTGGCTAATAAAGGCAGTTTCTAATTGGGCCCATGAAACAATGGACCCTACGGGAAGATTCCTGTACCATTCATTGGCCGTACTGTCTAGACTAGCAGGGAAAATTTGACAAGCGATATCTTCATGGGTGACTCCTTGTCTAAACATGTAATCTTTGTAAATTTGGACATGCTCTTTGGCTGTTATGGGACCATCATGCACGAATTTAGGCAATCCCCTTTCGATATTTCTAGGCAAGTCATGAACTATCCCAGGGATATTCAAAGGAGAACTTTGCGCACCATACCAAAGGGCAGGTGGCTATTGTTGTTGTGGTTGTTGGGCCATGTTATTCAAAGGTATCGACCCTATAGGAACAATGGCAACACTTGTAATGATGGGGACAGACGCACTTGGTGTAGCTGTCACGTTTGAAATTGTGGGCTCAGGCCCGCGAGACGTACTTGAGTCTAAAGAAACTCCTAACTCAAGTACACTGGGTGGTATTTCGATCTCTAACGTTTGGTTTCTCGGCTTCCTACCAGTGGGAGAAAGGCTTTGGAAAATAGTTTCCCCTGTGGTTTTGGACCTAGTAGCTATGTACTCAGGTTGGGCCAGCTTGAAAACTCTAGACCTCTAAAAGACTTCTCTCAACTCACCTGCAAAATGAAACAAATAAATGTTATACCTGCAAGCACAATAGGTGGAAACAAAACTACCCACGTTAATCGTTAGAACAGATCGTAATCACAAAGCAATAAAGAAGGCCCTCCTTCTAGCGCCAAAATGTTGAGTGGATATTTTGCACTATAGCAAAATGATCACCACAACTAGAGTCTCAAACAGGAAACTCTCTCTTGCAAAGAAACTAAGTAGCATTACTCATTTCTCCAAGGTTCTTGTGAACAAACATTCATGTGCATGTAATCAATCAAGACTAAGGCAAATAAATGAATGTATGCCAGAATAACCTAAACCCTGCAAGTAACAGTTAACAAGGGGCCTTTAATGATTTGAATGAATACTTTGCAACCATAATCCATTAAATCGACCAAAAGTGATGATAGCTTCTTTTAATGTTCCTAAGATTAAAATGATCTACCCGAAACCCAGTTAGTAACCTCTTTTATCTTCAGCTTAAAAAAGGGTTCTAAATGAGAAAGTGTGTGGTTTAAACCACTTCATTTTAAACTCCGTGCCTTTAACATGAGGTTCATTTTTTAGAATTAGCGGATTCGTTTTATCTTCGTTTAAAAGTGTTCCACTATACCTATGTTAGCATTTGGTGTTAGTAAGGTTAGTAAGTTAGAAAATTAGGATTCATTCACTTAATCTGATTTAATGTGCATTTGGAATTAGTAGCCCTCCTAAACCCATATCTTATCTGAAAATTAGATGAAGGCGTTTGGAGATGCAAGAAATTCTGGAACGGACCAAAATCAAAAAAGCAGATTTTAAGAAGAGGTTAATCCAAATATCAAAAATAAAACATAAACCTTATCTACAACAGTTAGCTGGAAAACAAAACAGGACATTAATTTGGTTAGCAACCTCCTCCCTGCAAAACCCCAAGTTATGAGATGAAATTCTAAGACTACCTGACCTAACAGACCTGTAACACAAACACAGTCAGATTAGATCAGGTGCAAGACTCTGAGGAAACAAATAATTGCATCATTCCATCATTCACCTATCGTAACCCATTTTATGGCATCAACGAATAGATACAAGAAACAATAATGCAAAGGAAAGATTTACAAAAAATAATAGCAGTCTTAGTTTCAATCTCCTTTTGGTTTCACACACAAGAGTTGCTCCTGCCAAAAAAACTCCTTTATTTCGAAAAATAGTCTTTGTTTTTCTCTACAATTTCCAGCCCCTTCTGGCCTCTTTGAATGGCGTATTTAAAATTTTCAAGAAGCTTTTCGTTTCATCTTCCAATGGCCGTTCGCTTCACCTTCTCTGACTGTTCGTGTGCTTTGGTTTCCATTTTGTGGCCCTTCGCTGCGTTTCTCCACATAGGCTTGCATCCATTTCCCTTCGTGTGTAATGACCATCTTAAATGATCATGTAACGCTTTGTCTTATTCATTAGATTTTGTCCTTATGTCCACGTTGATGCAGGTCCGTTACCTTGGCGAAACTGGAACATGTCGCGATATCGCGACACTTCTGCCTCCTTGCTCTCCTTTGTTGCTTGTAGCCGCGAAAATGCAACATGTCGCGATATCGCGACACCTTTGCCTCCTTCAAGCTCTTTCTCCTTGCTTTGAATCACGAAAATGCAACATGTCGCGATATCGCGACACTTTTTCTTTCTAGCTCTTTCTCTTTGCTTTGAATCACGAAAATGCAACATGTCGCGATATCGCGACACTTTTTCTTTATAGCTCTTTCTCTTTGCTTTGAATCGCGAAAATGCAACATGTCGCGATATCGCGACACTTTTTCCTGTACGGCCGTGAAAATGCAACATGTCGCGATATCGCGACACTTTTTCTCTGTTTGATCGCGAAAATGCAACATGTCGCGATATCGTGACACTTTTCTTCTTTTGGCCGTGATGGTGCAACATGTCGCGATATCGTGACACTTTTTCTATTTTGGCTGCGATGGTGCAACATGTCGCGATATCGCGACACTTTTTCTATCTTGTCGCGAAAATGCAACATGTCGCGATATCGCGACACTTTTCTTCTTTTGGCCGTGATGGTGCAACATGTCGCGATATCGCGACACTTTTTCTATTTTGGCCGCGATGGTGCAACATGTCGCGATATCGCGACACTTTTTCTATTCTGGTCGCGATAATGCAACATGTCGCGATATCGCGACACTTCTTCTTCTTTTGGTCATGATGGTGCAACATGTCGCGATATCGCGACACTTTTTCTATTTTGGCCGCGATGGTGCAACATGTCGCGATATCGCGACACTTTTCTGTACGGTCGCGAAAATGCAACATGTCGCGATATCGCGACATTTTTCTTTTCTTGTTCTTTCTTGTCTTGTTTGGTCGTGAAAATGCAACATGTCGCGATATCGTGACACTTTTCTTCTTTTGGCCGCGATGGTGCAACATGTCGCGATATCGCGACACTTTTTCTATTTTGGCTGCGATGGTGCAACATGTCGCGATATCGCGACACTTTTTCTATTTTGGCCGTGATGGTGCAACATGTCGCGATATCGCGACACTTTTTCTATTTTGGCCACGATGGTGCAACATGTCGCGATATCACGACACTTTTTTATCTTTGCTCTCTCCCTTTGCCTTGGACCGTGAAACTGCAACATGTCGCGATATCGAGACACTTTTTATATTTTGGCCGTGATGGTGCAACATGTCATGATATCGCGACACTTTTTCATCTTTGCTCTATCCCTTTGCCTTGGACCGCGAAGGTGCAACATGTCGTGATATCGCGACACTTTTTCTATTTTGGCCGCGATGGTGCAACATGTCGCGATATCACGACACTTTTTCTATTTTGGCCGCGATGGTGCAACATGTCGCGATATCGCGACACTTTTTTCTCCTTGTGGTATTTTGCATTTTCTTTGATCTTTAGCATATGGGCCACTTCGGTCTTCTTGGAAACATGCAAAAAAGGTGGGTCCCCAATTTTGGGGTACGTTGTGGAGCAACCACAATAGGACCCCTTTTGTTTCTCTAAAGATCACATTACAATTGTAAGTAATATTTTATGTTTTTGGATTCCACAACTTATATCCTTTCACACCATTACTATAACCTAGAAATATGTATTTCTGAGATTTATAGTCTAGCTTAGTCCTTTTCTCTTTTGGGACATATATAAGCTTCACAACCAAAAATCCTTATATTTCTTAAGAGAGGGTTTCTTACTAGTCCACACTTCCTGTGGAGTGTTGTCCACCAAAGTTGAGGTAGGAGATCTATTGATGAGGTAGCAAACAATTAACATGGCTTCTGCCCAAAATTTATTTTCTAACCCTACAATGCTTAACATGCTTTTGGTCTTATCCATCAATATTCTATTCATTTGTTTTGCAACTCCATTCTACTGTGGAGTATACGAAGTTTTTCTACGCATTTATATTCCACAATCCTTGCAAAACTGCTCAAATTCATTAGAGCAATACTCACTTCTCAAAAAATTTATATTTTTCTTTGTTTGATTTTCTACAAGAGCCTTGAACTCTTTAAATTTATTGAAAACATCAGATTTGTACCGTAAAAAGTATACCTAGGTCTTTCTTGAGAATTCATCTATAAATATAACAAAATAGATGGATTTACCTAATGATGGTACTTTTGCAGGTCCAAACACATCACTGTGAACTAGATGTAAAATTCCTTTAGATCTTGTAGCACTACTTGGAAACTTAACTTTGGTTTGCTTTCCAAAAATATAGTGCTCACAAAAATCAAAATTTAATGGGCAATTAGAAATTCCTTCAACCATACCTTTTATTTTCAATGTTTGAATATCTTTCTCACCAATGTATCCCATGTGTTGATGCCACAACATTGTATTTGCTATAGGAATACTTGGAGCTTCTTCTACTATATTAATTTCCTCTACAACTGAAGAGTTATTGCAATCAATACTTACAATGCTAGCCTCAATTTTGAACAAAGTTCCTTTACAAACTCCCCTTGCCAACACTAAGCATCCATGAACCATCTTGCAACTATCCTTATTGAATTCCATAGTCACACCCACATCATTCATCTTACTAATGGATATCAAATTCCTTTCCAAACTTGGAATATGCAGCACACCAAAAATGGTTTTAACTCTTCCATATTAAAACCTTAATTTGACTCTTCCTCGACCTATTATTTTTTATGTCGAATTATCTCCCAAGAAGACTTCACCTCCATTTATCTTTTCATATTCACAAAACCTATCCCTATGAGGAGTCATATGAAAAGAAGCACCTGAGTCAATCAACCATGTCATGGTGTTCACTTGAGCATGTTGCAGCTATGAACAGGTCCCCCGAATATTCATTTGTGGTCTTCATTTCTATAGAAATTCCTTCATCAACCTTTTTAGATCTGCAATCTCTTTTATAATGCCCTATTTTACCACACTTCCAACATTTCCTTTTATCAAGGAAAATATATTTTCCTCTAGATTTTGATCTCCTTTATCCTAATTTCTTTTTGCTTCTTTCTTGATAACGACCTCTCACAACTAAGGTATCCTTATGATGATAATCCTTAGAAGATTTTCATCTCACTTCATTAGATAGCAATGTTCCTACTATAGTCTCTACTTTAAATGTAGAAGTAGTATTGGAGATAGCCATAAGTAGGTTATCGTAGGAGTCAGGTAATAAATAAAGTAAAATAATAAACTTTTCCTCTTCATCCATTTTTACATCTACAAAGTTTAATTGACTTACCATAATGTTAAAATAATTCAAATGTTCAGTCATATAGTCACTGTCATTCATCCGAAGGGAATATAACTTCTTTTAGAGAAAGAGTTTATTTACCAGTGACTTTTTCTGATATAGTGCTCCCAAATTTTCCCATAACAACTTTATCGTGGCCTCTATTGATACATTCAACAATATTGAATCAGATAAGCACAATTTGATAGAGCTCCTTACCTTCTTATTGATATTTAGCCATTCCTCATCTATCATTCCTATTAGTTTTACTCTTAATACTGTGACCCAATGATCTTTATCCACCAACAGATCCTCCATCTTGAGTTTTCATAACTCAAAATTTCATCCATTAATTTTTTTGATCTCTACCCGTGTGCTTCCCATCATTTTTCTTCACCAATATTCTTCCGTGCACTGATCTCAATCAAGAATAAATTTATCCCAGGGTTGAAACCCTTATTCCTTGAACAAAGATGAAACCTAGCTTCGATACCAAATGAAGAGAAATAATACCCCCATAAACAAAATATAGAAAAGTAGTAATTATAGAATCAAAGAAAAAACAGAGAAGAAGAACACATTACACAAGAACTTATCCTGGAAAACCCTTTCGAGAAAAATACCAGCAAGAATATCTCCTTATTGTATAAAATTGACCGTATCCAATATAATAATATCATTTAGCTCACTTTTTGCTTGTGATTACATTTCTTGCAAATTCATTACCAAATCCTCATGCAAGTGCTAATTTATATACCAAAAATACAAGGGGTTTTACAATACTATGGCTCTTTATATAGGAAATAAGTTCCTTGGCCAACACTCTACCTAGATGTGCAAGGAATAAATTGCACATGTACAACTTGCATTTTGACACATGCATTTATTACATTGCTTATAGTAACAATATAACTCCCACCTAAAGTAATATAATGTCCTAAGTTTGTACCAAGAAAGGTACATTTACATTATCCAAATGATTTAATAGCCTATTTCTAACATCCCCTATATTACATTATTTAGATATTGGAGACTTTAGTCTTCAATGTGGATATTATTATAGCTAATGATCTGAATCTTCTTCTCTGTTTTCTATAACTTGATCAAGCAGGTGATTAGTGTCTTCATAATCTGTCATTCTTGTTGAGAGAGCTTTGATTTCAAAATCATTTGTCGATTCTTCCAGTTCTTCAATTTCTTCTATCCTCTGATCTAGATGTCCTTTTTTATTTATTTTTTGATACTCTAGTTAAGGGTAGTTGATTGGATGCTAAAATTGTTACTGATGAGGATTTTGATATTGTTGTACTTGAAATTGATTCCCATTGTTCATCTAGTTCCCTTGAATCTAATTTTTGGGATTGAACCTACAATAGTTGATGCTATGGTCTTTTTTCTTGCATATCTTACAATACCTATTGTACCATGCTTTCTATCGTTTTGATGAAGTAGCAATGTTTCCCTATGGATTTTCCTTAGATGACAATCCAATTTTAGACATTTCATCTTTGCCTATATTTTCCACTTCATATTCTTGTAGAATATTGATTAGTTCATCAAAAGAAGTATCTTTACTTAGAACTTGTAGAGATGTTACCAACTATTTATAACTGTCTTGAAGTGCTCTCATAATTATTTGAGTAAGAAGTTCATCCTTGACTGTTTCTCCTAAGGCAAATAATTTTCCTTTGATATCTACTACCTTCCTTAGGAATAGGTCTATGCTTTCTCTAAAGAACACAAGCTTATACTAAGAGGGGGGTGAACAATATAAGACCACTTTTTACTTTTTCTTCCAATTCAATATTATGTTGTGTAAAGATAACAGTATCCATAGCAATAATCAAAGCAATGCACAAAATACCAAACCTCATCTCTTTCACAAGAGAAAACCTTTGCACTCCCCTTGCTTGCCATTGGACCACACTGCCACACGAAGATTTCGATGATTTTCGTCTTATCTCCTATGCATTCGATTCCAAGGCTTTTGAAATAAAAGCCTTTGCATTTATATGCAACTTCCCTTTAATTTTGCAAACGTCGGTGGTGCTTTTAAATTAATTTTTTTTTATGATGATGTTGGCACTGAGGTAATTTTAATTTTAAAATTAAAATTAAATTTTAAATATTAAAATTTAAACCAAATATTCAAAATTGAATATCTCCATCTCCGGGGCACCTTTTTCGATGAAACGAAAAGCCAACCTAGGTTTTAAGATAAACCCATTTTAAATATTCCATCCATGGTTTTAAATAAAACCTTTTATTTTACCTACCTTGGTTTTCACAAAAATCTTGTATATATACATGCTCTCTAAAATATGAATGCTTTGGTCATCAAAACCCAATGTTACCTTGTGACATTAATGTGACATCAATGACAACATAAAACAACTCAAATTTCCAACAATCTCCCCCTTTGTCATTGATGGAAACACCTCTAATGCAAACACCACAATCACTCCAAAAACCATCTCTAAAAATCAAAGCTGCTCCCCCTAACTCAATGCTCTCTTTGGAGGCTAATCCCCCTAACTCAATACTCTCTTTGGAGGCTGCTCCCCCTAACTCAAATCTCTCCCCCTTTGAAATCAATGGCAAAAGGGACACCTATGGGGCTAAAATATATGACTCTTAAGCATATCCCCCTCACCACCTTTTCTCTTGAGGTGATTAATTTTGGGGTGGGAGTACCTTTACTACCAGTTGTTCTCTCAAACACTCAAACACTTCTCTTGGTAATGGTTTTGTAAATATGTCTGCAATCTGATATTTTGTAGGAACATATTCCAATATTACTTGTTGCTCTGTAACCTTCTCTCTTAAAAAGTGATACTTTATTGGAATGTGCTTTGTTCTGGCATGCATTACTGGATTCTTAGAGATACTTATAACACTAATGTTATCACACAGAATAGGAATGGGATGATCATGTTCTATACTAAAATCTTTGAGAGTCTGTTTCATCCATAATACCTGTGAACAACATGTTGCTGCTACAATATATTCTGCCTATGTTATAGAAAGTGACACTGATGGTTGTTTCTTACTTAGCCAAGAAACTAGGCAATCACCAAGAAAGAATGCTCCTCTACTTGTGCTTTTTCTATCATCAATATTTCCTACCCAATCTGCATCTGTGTATGCTATGAGAGTGAACTTACTTCTTCTAGGATACCATAGACCATACTCCATTGTTACTTTGAGATATCTAAGTATTATTTTCACTGCTATCACATGTGATTCTTTTGGAGTTGCTTGAAATATTCCTATTAAACTGACTGCCTGTATTATATCTGGTCTTGTGGTTGTAACATATAACAGGCTACCAATCATAGATATGTATAGAGTTTGATTTGCATCAGGAGATTCATCATCTTTTCTTAATTTACACCCTCTAACCATTGGAGTACTAACTGGCTTACTATCTTCCATTTTGAATTTCTTCAACATCTCCTTTATATAATTTTTTTGTGAAAGAAATATCCCTTTTTCTAATTATGAAATATGTAACCCTAGGAAAAAGTTTAATTCATCAAGCATAGACATTTCAAACTCATTAGTCATGTTTCTTGCAAATTCATGACACATTATATGATTTCTACCCCCAAAAATAATATCATCCACATAAAGTTCCACAATCATCAAATCATTTCTCTTATTTTTAATATACAATTTGCTATCAACTGTTCCCTTTCTGAAACCTTGCTCTTGAAGATATTTATCCAGTATAAGCTTGTGTTATTCAAGAATATCTTCCTGAGGTGGCTCATTTATTCATGTTCTCTCATCAACTCTAAAATTTATACTTTCCACCATGGTATGTGTTCTTTTATTGTAGCATTTGTAGGTCTTACTTTTTGTAGAGTATCCAAGAAAAATACCTTCATCACATCTAGGATCAAATTTACCCAAGTCTTTATCCTATCTTTTGATATAACACTTACTTCCAAAAACTCTAAAGTAGTTCACCGTGGGAGGTCTTCCTTTCCAAAACTCATATGGAGTCTTATGTTGCTTTGTTCTAACTTGAGCTCTATTCATAACATAGACTGTTGTACTGATTGCTTCCTTCCAAAACCCATCTAAAATATTTGATTAATTTAGCATTGCTCTGGCCATATTTTCAAGAGTTCTATTCTTTCTTTCTACTACTCCATTTTGATGAGGAGTTCTGGATGCTGAATATTCTTTTCTGATTCCATGTTTTGCATAAAACTCAATAAATTATGTATAGATGAATTCCCCTCCTCTATCTGATCGCAAACACTTGATCTTCTTTCTTGTTTCATTTTATACCATTTCTTTGAATATTTTGAAATGCTCAAATACCTCTGATTTCTATTTTAGAAAAACAACCCAAGTCATTCTAGAATAATCATATATGAACAACATAAATTAGCTTTCACCTTGCAAACTCTTAGTTCTCATACGCCCAAATAAATCAGTATGAATCAATTCTAATAACTTGGAAGATAAATATTATTTTTCCTTGAAACTTGATCTTGTCTATTGTCCATTCTGACATTATGCACAAATTGTATTTGAAGGTCTTTTTATCTTTGGTAGATCTCTAACAATTTATTTGTTGCTTATTATTACTAAGTTATCAAAGTTCAAATGACACAAACTTTTATGCCATAGCCAACTCTCTTCTTCTTGAGATAAAAAACATTTTTTCTTTTTTATTTCATTGAACATGTAGATATTATTGTTGGTTCTTTCTGCAGTTGCAACAAGCTTTCCTGTTTTTGTTTCCTTGATTTTGCATCCTGTAGAGGAAAAAGTAACTGTGTAGCCTCGATCACAAAGTTGACTTACAATTAGTAGGTTGTGTTTTAGACCCTCAACATAGAGTATACCTTGTGTAGTTGTCTTTCCATCATCCAAAATTAAAGTTCCTCTCCCTTTGATTTTAGCTGAAGCATTATAACCAAATCTTACAGATCCATTGTTGTTCCCTTTTAAGGAAATGAACTTATCCTTATACCTTGTCATATGACTAGAGCACCCATTGTCAATATACCATTTGTCCATCCTATAACCTAGTAGAATATGCCCTCAAGCTGTTAGCCTTTCTGAAAGAACCCGCTCTGATACCAATTGAAGAACACAAGCTTATACTGTTCACGAAGACCACTTTTTACTTTTTCTTCCAATTCAATATCATGTTGTTTAAAGATAGAAGTATCAATAGCAGTAATCAAAGCAATGCATAAAATACCATACATAATAGAGACACCACAATTTACGTGGTTCACCCAACGTGGGCTACTACACGAAGAAAATATTTTACTAAAACTTTCTCAATCAAAATCTTTGAAAATCACCCCCAATTACAATGTTTATGGATATCTGTCCAAAGGAGAACTCTTTCCCCTTCTACTCTGGCTATGTGATCTTCTAGAAGACTTTGTATCTTTGCTGCACTGAATGGTGGACCTCTCTCCACTTGAAGACTCCTCACTCAGATCTGTATTCAACTATGTTGGATGCTTAATCTCTATCTACTGAGACTCTGCCCTTTGTACTCTATCACCTCCAAAGCTCTGTCAATAGGCTCACTAAGAACCTACTCAATAGGTTCACATAGAACCTTCTTAACAAGCTCATATAGAACCTCTCCAATGCTGAATAACAAACTCACACAGAACTTGTCCAATGCTGAATAACAA
Organism: Wollemia nobilis; assembly: GCA_028583015.1. Taxonomy (NCBI): domain Eukaryota; kingdom Viridiplantae; phylum Streptophyta; class Pinopsida; order Araucariales; family Araucariaceae; genus Wollemia; species Wollemia nobilis. The sequence goes on from JAQPPZ010000513.1 coordinate 19,929,412, forward strand.
GCTCACACAAAACTTGTCCAAATCTGCTCCAACAATCTCACTAAGAACTTATCCAAATTTTGCTCTAGCAAGCTCACCAAGAACTCGCCCAAAATATACTTCAATAAGCTCACCAAGAACTTGTCCAAATATGCTCTAGCAATCTCACCAAGAACTTGCCCAAAATCTGCTCTAAAAAACTCACTAAGAACTTGTCCAAATCTGCTCTAGCAAGCTCACCAAGAACTTGCCCAAAATCTTTCCAACAAGCTCACCAAAAACTTGTCCCAAATTTGTCCACAAATTTATCTACAAATCTATCCACAAAGCTGTCCATAAAGTTGTCCATAAAGCTATCCATAAAGTTGTCCTCAAAGCCTCAATCAATCATGCAAAAGTAGCACTCAAATCTCATCCACAAATATATCAAGGCAAAGCTTCAACTATGAACTCAACAATGAATGGCAATGTACTCTTCAATGAATGACAACAATAATTCACAATGATCTCAACTCAAATAAACTCATAGAAGCATAAGGATAATTGTTAGAGACTCAATATGTTCTAATCTCAATATCAACTCAACTCAAGTCAACTCAACCAATCATCACAAGGTACAACTCTCTCTCACACAACCCTAGTCCAAGTATGTATCAACCAACTCAAATGTTTTCAATAATGCTCAACCATAAATATTACATAACAATGATACTCATGTTCTTTTCTAACTCAAGTTATTTCACAACCAATGGGCTTCAACCACTATGCTTATAACACAAGGTTTAAACACAACTCTCAATTCAAAAAATCTTGATGCATTCAACCAACCACTTTTGAAAAGGAAACCACAAAAAATCCTTTTCCCTCTAATGATATTTCAAAAATCAACCACCATAAATAATCAATAGGATAATGTGCCCATACCTTTTATGAATATGAAGAAACCCCTTTGAAAATCTGCCACACTCAACACACTTTGAAAATAACAAAACAACCTTCACTTGAACCCCTTTACAAAAATATAAATTTCTCTTTATGTACATGTTATTTCTACTTCTAAATAGAATAATAAAATAGCCCTCGAAATAAGCTTTCCAATGATATATAATATGATATACTTTTATAAAAGCAAAATACCAAAAATATCTTCTTTTCTAAAAGTGCTTTTAAACTTGCCTTCCAATTAAAAAAAATCAAATCAACCCTCATCACCTTATTCCTCCAACATTAGGCAATAATAAAAAATTTATTAATAAAAACGTTACTTGCATTTTAGAGGGAAGTGAACCCTCATCTCTGTCCAAAAAATCCTCAACCGTGGTGCCAAAGACCACGCGAGCTATGCGCTCACATATGACGAAGAGTGTAGAATGCGCTTTTCTCCGTCTCCCCTTGCTCACGTCAAAAAATATGGACCAATTCTCTTGCTCGAAACTCTAACCCATGGGAATCAAACCTCATCTCTTTCACAAGCAAAAACCTTTGCACTCCCCTCGCTCGCCGTTGGACACAAGCTTATACTGAGAGGGGGGGTGAACAATATAAGACCACTTTTTACTTTTTCTTCCAATTCAATATTATGTTGTGTAAAGATAACAGTATCAATAGCAATAATCAAAGCAATGCACAAAATACCATACATAATAGAGATACCACAATTTACGTGGTTCAACCAATGTGGGCTACTCCACGGAGAAAATATTTTACTAAACTTTCTCAATCAATCTCTTTGGGAATCACTCCCAATTATAATATTTATGGATCTCTGTCCAAAGAAGAACTCTTTCCCCTTCTGCTCTGGCTATCTGACCTTCTAGAAGACTGTCTCTCTCCTGCACTGATTGGTGGACCTCTCTCCACTTGAAGACTCCTCACTCAAATCTGTCTTCAACCGTGCTAGCTGCTGGATCTCTATCCAATGAGACTCTATCCTCTATACTCTATCACCTCCAAAGCTATGTCAATAGGCTCACTAAGAACCTGCTCAATAGGTTCACACAAAACCTACTTAACAAGCTCATACAGAACCTGTCCAATGCTGAATAACAAGCTCACACAAGACTTGTCCAATGTTGAATAACAAGCTCACACATAACTTGTCCAAATATTCTCCAACAAGCTCACTAAGAACTTGTCCAAATCTACTCTAGCAAGCTCACCAATAACTTGCCCAAAATCTGCTTTAATAAACTCACCAAGAACTTGTCCAAATCTTCTCTACCAAGAACTTGCCCAAAATCTGCTCTAACAAGCTCACTAAGAACTTGTCCAAATCTGCTCTAGCAAGCTCACCAAGAACTTACCCAAAATTTGTCCAACAAGCTCACCAAGAACTTGTCCCAAATCTGTCCACAAATCTATCCACAAAGCTGTCAACAAAGTTGTCCACAAATTTATCCATAAAGCTGTCCACAAATCTGTCCTCAAAGGTGTTGTGCTGCTCCACAACAAGCCCCAAAAAATTGGGGACCCACCTTTTTGTTTTGAAAGTTTGATGTTTGCAGTTTATTTCAAGGGTCTATGCCTTCGTTTTGTCATGGGTTTTGCAATTGTTGTCGGTGCTTGTCGACAATATTTTATTGTCGATGATTTTTTCTTGTTGACAATATTTTATTGTCGATGATTTTTTTATTGTCGACGATATTTTATTGTCGACAACTTTTTCTTGTTGATGACTTTTGTCGTCATTTTCTTGTCGACGATATTTTCTTGTCGACAATATTTTATTGTTGACGTTTTTTTTTTGTTGTCGATGACTTTTATCGTCATTTTTGTTTATGAAAACTTTGTCGTCAATTTTTTGTCTTTAGCAAGTTTATTGTCAAGTGTTAGTGTTTCTTGTCATGGGTGGTTCAAATAATGAAAACAATAAAAAATAATAATAAAAATAAGTTTGAAATTTAAAATAAATAAATTAGAAGATTTTTCGTCAGTTAAGCTTCAGTTTAATGGTGGTCATGGTGTTGATTTCTAATATGTTAAGTTGGTCTGTGCAGGTAGAAGGAGTTTGTCGTCAATGATTCAAGCAGACATGCCCACGCGACGATGATGTGGCCAAGCTTGGTGACAAACAGCGTGTCCAACCAGGGCACTGATCAAATTTGATGAGGTTTCGACGGTGACTGGGATGATTGATGATTGGGCCTCACCTGGTGACATGGACCCAGTGTTTGGGTGACGTAGAGGACATAGGACCACCAAATTAGACGACATGCGGGCATAGCAAGCAACGCAAACAGCAGAGCAAAATGCCCTCGTGGCTATCTGGAAGGGGACTGATGAACAATACAGCACGAAGTGATACCGGACTGGTGGACGAGTTTTGGACGTCGGGTTCCATTACTGACGAAGCACGTCGATGGAGGAAGTTGGCTATTTTATGGACTACCCATGCTGATCGTTCGAGACCAGTGCGATAGAGAACCGAGCGAATGGATAGGATTTTTGACGATGATGCATGGGTACTGAAACACCACAGAGCAGAATGGAGTCGAGAGTACAATGTCAAGCAGTCGAGAGTACAATGTCAAGCGACGGGTGTTTTTGAGATGAGAAATAGCGGTGGAATTTGGGCACCAAGCGTAGACTTGGAAATCGGACGACAGGGCCATCAACAGGAGTATACCCGAGGTGGGGAGGACAGTTGTTATCTCGTAATTGGTGGACGCCCGATCAAGTGGGTAAAGTCCAAATGTAGCATATGGCCACACAAAAAAAAAAATTAGAATAACATAAAATAAAAATGCATGAAAGTTGGTGACACAGCGTATGATGAAGACGACGTGGAGATGTGAGGGAGCTATATGCATTCCCGAACGTTACACGGTAGTGTATCACAACCGAAGAATGGTGAAACCACCAGCGGATTCATAGCACAACAGGACAACGATGCATGCCGAAGGTTGGGAGTCGTTATGTCAGCAGTGTGCAGACAGAACATAGGTCAGACATCAGTATTCAGCGACAAAAATAATCGTAGAATGGCTCGCAAAAACCCTAGACGTTACATGTAAGCCCTAAAGCTCACCAAGAGTCTTATAACATCTCGAAGTGGTGTAGATGATTGTGTTTCGAGTTTTTTTTTAAGTGTTGGATATCGGATGAAGGTACATACAGGAGAACTGCAGCGTCGACCACAGACAATGCATGGATGTCAAACATTTGCGGCCAGGAGAGTCTCTGTTGCCAATGGAGAACGGGTCCGATGCTGAGAGGTGTTGATCGTTGCAGCGCTATGGAACAGATGTAAGCGTTGGCTGCTCTTGGTCATCATGGATGAAGGTAAAGGTCTTTGAATTGTTATAATATGCATCAAAGGGGCGATCACAGTGCAGAAGCTGAGGTTAAATATTATTCCCCAGAACATGGTTAAAATTTTATGTATTTGGTTTTCAAATCTTAATATTGGCCACTTCGAAATCTCTTCGACTATATATATCAGATGGTATAAGGTTTATATTATATGATATAGGGTATCTAATGGTTTCATTAGATTTTAATAAAGGTATTTAAACTATATATTTTATAATGTAAAATTTTAAATTTCTTTAATAAAGGTTTTTAAATTGTACATTATAGAATATAAGATTTTAAATTTCGTTATTAGATTTTAATGAAAGTTTTTTTTTTTTTATCTTTTAATATATTGTATAATATAAAATATCAAGCTTCTTTATTACATTTTAATTTGAGATTTAGGTTATATAATATAAAATATTAAATTCTTTTATTAAATTTTAATAAAGGTCTTTAAAGTTTATATTTTTTTTGATAGGTAACAGATTATTTACAGTGGGTTTTTTGAAAAGGGTCCCAAAACCTTAATTACAGTAAAATTCGAAGCATTAAAATGATAACAAAAAAATTGGGCCAGCCCCGGGGGCCCTGATGACTATAGAAAACGATATGGCACAAAAAAACCTTACATATCCGTGAGCCTTCAAAAAATAGCATCGTAAAAAACCAAAAACCTTTAGGCCGCCAAAGGCCAGAAGGGTCTGTTAGAGTAAAACAACAATCGTATTTTATTAATCAGCAGATTAAATAGACTATTAAGCCCGGAGGTTATGGAACCACCCGTGGCTGAAATAGGCCCTGTTACAACAATAATGTAATAATAGCTTCTAACAATAATATACGCTAACATCCCCCCTTATTACATTATTTGGGTAATAATATAACTACTAGCTATACTAACATCCCCCCTGATTACATCATTTTGCAATACAAAGAGAGCTGCGAAACAATTCAAATTTGACACGTCCAAGTGCCTTAGTGAAAATTTCTACAACTTGAGCATCGGTGGGAATGCGCTGAAGCTGAATGCGGTGCTTCGAAACTTCGTCTCGAATGAAATGACATTGTGTGTCAATGTGTTTTGTTCTTTCATGATGAACTGGATTCTTGACTAGGTTCAGAACACCCTGATTGTCGCAAAACAAATGTATTGGAGATTTGGATGGATGACCCATACTTGTCAGAATGCGATGCAACCATATCATTTCGCACATAGCTTCACGTGCGGCGCGATACTCTGCCTCTATTGATGAAATAGCAACCACCTGTTGCTTCTTGCTGTGCCAAGAGACAAGACCGGATCCAAGATGAAAAATATATCCTAAAGTTGACTTGCGATCATCAAATGATCCGGCATAGTCGGAGTCCGTGTATCCCTGTAAGAAGAATTTGTTGTTCCTCTTGTATTCTAGGCCATATTCCATTGTTCCACGGACATAGTGAAGAACACGTTTTGCTGCTTTCCAATGAGTGGTCTTAGGCTCCCGCATGAACCTCGAAAGATAGTTGACAGCAAATACGAGATCTGGCCTAGTATTGGTTAGATATATGAGACTCCCAATCAACTGTCGATATTGGTCAGATCTACCTGAGGTGAATCATCATATCGCAATAACTGAATTCCAGTCTCCATTGGAGTTGCCATTGGCTTGCAATCAGTCATGCGATATTTTTCCAGCAATATCTTGGCATATTTTTTCTGAGACACTTTGATGGAGTGCTCCTTCCGGCTGAATTCCGGACCAAGACAATAATGGAGAAGTCCGAGATCCGACATCTCAAAAGATTGACACAAGTCTCTTTTGACAGTAGAGATCATAGTTTCCGAACTCCCTGTAATGAGCAGATCATCAACATAGAGTACAAGCAACACTATCTCAGAACCCTGTTTCTTGAAATAAAGGTTTGCATCTGACGGACATCTCTTAAAACCATGCTGCAGGAGGTGATTGTCCTTTTTTATATACCAAGCTCGATGAACTTGTTTTAGGCCATATAAGGATTTGACCAATTTACAAACTTTTTGCTGTTGGCCTTCCACTGCAAATCCTTCTGGCTGAGTCATATAGACTTCTTCTTGGAGATCACCATTCGAAAAGGCACTTTTGACATCCATCTGATGAACTTTCCACCCAAACTATGCTGCCATAGCATAAATAACTCGAATTGTTGTCATCCGAGTAGTAGGTGCAAAAGTTTCCTCATAGTCAATGCCTTCCTTTTGAGCATAGCCCTTTGCAACAAGACGGGCCTTATGTTTATCAATTGTACCATCTGCTTTGTACTTGAATTTATACACCAATTTGCAGCCAATGGACTTCTTTCCATGTGGCAGATCGACAAGCTTCCAAGTTTTATTTTTCATCAAAGACTTATACTCTACATCCATAGCAGCCTTCCACTGAGGCTCACCGAGAGCAACTTGTACTGATGCGAGTTCAAGATCGTCTATGGAAGACATAAACACCTTATCACTATCAATATCCATATCTTCCGTATCTCTCTCTCGGATCTACAGAAAGTTCTTCAAAATATTGACACAGATCATCAACCCCAATATTCTTTGTTGCAGCTTTCTCATGTCGAGCCATGCTGCGAGTACGAGGCCTATCCAAAGTCAAATCTGGTGGAGTAGATAGCTTAGAGTCTTTGATTGTATTTGTATACCACTTTGAATTCTTCTTCTTAGGTGTTGAAGAAGATCCAGAAGAACCTCCAACCTTTGATGAAGGAGATTTAACAACCTGAGTTTCCACAAGGTCTACGTATACATCTGATGTGTTTGCTGATGTGAAAGCCTCATCAAAAACATCTCTACTTATGTGAATCTTCTTGGTTAATGGATCAATCAAACGATAACCCTTAGAGTGCTCAGCATACCCAAGAAGAATACACTTCAATGTCTTCTCATCTAGCTTCTTCCTTTTCTCTTTTGGTATGTGCATGAAAGCTTTACATCCAAAAATGCGTAAATGAGAAATGGAGGGTTTCCTACCACTCTATGCTTCCTGTGGAGTCATTCCTTGTAAGGCCTTTGTGGGTGCCCTATTCAACAGATATCTTCGTTGTGGTGACGGCTTCGCCCAATATAGTTGCTCAAGTCTAGCTCCTGTGAGCATGCAACGAACCATTTCCATGATGGAACGATTCCTCCTTTCAGCAACTCCATTTTGCTGAGGAGTATAAGCAGTAGTTAACTATATTGTGATCCCATTTTCTTTCAAGAATGTAAAAAATTCTTTAGAGGTGAACTCCCCCCCTCGATTTGAGCGAAGGGTCTTTATAGAAGTCCCCACTCCTTCTCAACAGATTTCTTGAATTGCTGAAATAAGCCAAATGCTTCAGATTTTAGTTGAAGAAAGAATACCCACATCTTTCGTGAGTAATCATCCACAAATAACTAAAAATACCTCTTACCCCCACAACTATTGGGAGTGAAGGGACCGCACAGATCGGTATGAACCAACTCCAGAGGTTTCTTTGCTCTTGTAGAGCTCTTTTCAAAAGGCACTCTATGTTGCTTTCCTGCCAAGTAGTCAGAGCAAACTGGTAAAGTGGTAGAAAGGGAAGGAAGACCCTTTACCATCTCATACTTACTTAGCTCAAGTAAGTAACCAGAACTCAAATGTCCATATCTCTTGTGCCATAGGGAAGTTGCCTCCTTTGTAGAGACTGTCATGGCAACATGTGGAGTAGAGATAGTATCTAAGGCAAATAAGCCATGCTTATATGAAGCGATTGCAATGTTCTTACCCTTCCTGGTAATAGAACAACACTTCTTGCCTCCCTCAACACTAAAGTTCACAACCATATCTTTGTCCAGAATTTGTGTGACTGACAACAAATTGTTTGCCAATCCTGGAACATAGAGAACTTTATCAATCTGACACTTGCCATCAGGAATAGTGACTGAAACAGTGCCTTCTCCTTGAACCTTGTAGGTTTTATAATCAGGAATAGTGACAGGTTTGCCCTCTTTGGCCTCAAAAGACTCAAACCACGATTTGTCACCAGTCATGTGCTTACTGGCTCCAGAATCAACATACCATATAGGATCCGTCTGCTTGGACACTGTGGTAGTCATGAGAACTTTGTGAGCTCTCTTAGAATTCGTGTCAGATTCTTCAACAGCAACATTCACTTACTGTTTGTTCTTTTGTGGTTTGTTTCGGCCTTTCTGTTTTGATTGCTTATTCTTATGCCAACATCTCTTTGTATCATGACCTTCTTTGTCACAGATCTTGCAATATCTCTTTTTCTGTTGAGGTTGTTGATTTTGTTTCCCTTTTGAATCATTTTGTGAATTCCATCCCTTCTAAAAATTACCCTTCTTCTGGTTCTGCCCTTTCCTGTTGATGTAGAGAGCAGTGTTAGAAGAATCATCTCTCTGTAGTTGGTGTGCTTCCTCCTATTGAAGCATATTAACCGATTCTACAAAAGTAACTTTTCGTTGTGATACCTAAAGGGAAGTGATCAACACCCGATAAGAATCAGGTAAAGCTCTCAATACAACTGAAGTAAGGAGCTTGTATTCAATTGGTTCTCCCAAAGAATTCAACTTTGCTTTCAATTTAGAAACTCTGCAAAGAAAGAATTCAACTGTCTCACCCTCCTTCATGCTTAGACTGTGTAATTGAGACTGAAGAAATAGAATGGTGGAATCATTCTTTCCCTCATATATAGTATTAAGGGCATCCCATGCCGCTTTACTAGTTGCACAGTCAGCAATATGGGGTTGGACTTCATCAGACACAGCAAACAAGATGAGCACTTTTGCTTTATTGTCTAGCTTATCAAAGTCTCTTTGAGCAGTAGATGGAGCTGTAGCACCAGCAACAGGTGAATGTCTGGTTGTTGCTCCAGATACAACATCCCATAAATCATCCATTGCTAGGATGGACTTCATATTATTTTTCCATGGTGTGTAATTAGGACCTTTCAACAACTGATGAGAATCAGTCATTAGTTTTGCAGACATGATGAAGGTTCCTTATAACACCAATTGGTCCCCCTTTCGATATACCTTTTGCTAGGCCATTATACCATAAAAAATACCCGCCCTTACGTGAGGGAAACTATAGGTATTTAGAAAGATCAACAAAAAATCACCCGCCCTTACGTGAGGGAAACTATAGGTGATCTTTAGAGATCATACGATACGTGGAACATAAGCAGTACTGAAAGGGAATCGCCTTGTTGATGGCACCTACCATAGAAGATTCTTCTCATGCATGGGGCGTAACTTCCCCTAAACACTATGAAGAATACTTCGTTAGGATTTACGCCTAAACACAAGAACGATTAAGGGTAGTGGATGGAGTAAAAAAATGCAAAATGGCAAACTTATCTCTCCCCAACAATTTATAGAGAACAAGCTCAGACGTCGTTGTAGCAGCTATATTAGGCGGCGGATACGATGAGCGCAATCACGACGACTTTACACTGTAAGTGATGGCCAGAGGTATCACAAATACCGAACACTGCAATGCAATAAATTGCACGGATGAGTTTTAATTATTCCGGGGACTTAGGGAGTGAATTTGATTTTAAATTTTAATGTTTTAGTGCAAGAAATCAAATATGCAACATACAACAAAGAAAAGTGCCCTCAGGAATAACCCTCTAGGTTTCGGGCGCAGCCGAAAATGCACCTTTACAATAATGCCAAATTTGCTTTTCAAAAAATTACTCACTTTCCCCCTTTGATTTTTAAAAAAAATACCCCCCTTCTTTTTATCTTAAAAAAAATTCCCACAAATGATTTTGAAAATTATTTTATAACCTTAAAGTTTTAAAAAAAAAAATTAATTTTAATTTATATAGTTTTTAAAAAAACCTTTAAAGAAAAAATTAAAATCAAATTAAAAAAATTAATTTTAATTTATAAAGGTTAAACTATAGAAAATAAATTAAAATTAAAAATTAAAGTTTAACTTTAGGAAAAATAATAATTAAAAAAAATGTGGAAATTTTTTTTTACCTTTGTTGAAGAGGGGGTCGGCGGGATTGGAACCCGCGACCTGCAGGCTCCTAGAGCCTTACCGCACAGTCCACCACCAGGTGGACTAGCGGGCTGATCCGTCAGGATCAGGGGCCCCCTCGTATTTGAGGAGGTCCCGGCAGCCCTGCTGCTAACTTTCCTCCTCCTCTTCTTGTCTGGCGGCGGGGGTGGCTCGCAGCCTCCGCTGCTGCGGCCTGAGCACGACCTGGTCACGCGTTCAGCGTGCGACCTCGACTGTCACGCCTGCAGCGCGACCTCGGGAAGGGGAGGGGGGATTTTAGGGAGGGGGGCCTCCCAACGTCGCGGACGCACGACATGTGGAGGGAGGGGAGGTGGGGGCCTCCCACAGTCGCGTCTGCACGACGGGAGTGGGGGGGAGGTGGGGGGCCTCCCAACGTCGCGCGGACGCGCGACGTGTCGCGTCTGTGCGACGAGAGTGGGGGGGAGGTGGGGGGCCTCCCAACGTCGCACGGACGCACGACGTGTCGCGTCTGCATGACGGGAGTGGGGGGAGGTGGGGGGGCCTCCCAACGTCGTGTGGACGCATGACATGTCGCGTCTGCGCGATGGGAGTGGGGGGAGGGGGGGCCCTCCCATAATCGCGTCTGCACGACTGGTTGGGGGGGGTGTCGAGCCTCCCAACGTCGTGCATGGATGCACGACGTGTTGAGGAGAGGATTATCCTCCCAACGTCACGAGTCTGCGCGCGACGTAAATTTTTTTTTTTTTTAAATTCCGTTGCGACGTCGTGCGATTGCGCGCGACATAAATTTTTTTTTTTTTTAAAACTCCGCAGAACGTCGCGCGATTGCACGCGGCGTGAATTTAAAAAAAAAAAATTCGCCTTCCCAGCACAAAAAGAAAAAAAATGCGTCCTCCCAGCATAGAAAAAAATGCGTCCTCCCAGCAAAAAAAATTTACAGTCGCACGTCCCAGCAAGCGTCTGCAAAAAAATTCTGCACAAGCTCGGATACCATGTTAGAGTAAAACAACAATCGTATTTTATTAATCAGCAGATTAAATAGACTATTAAGCCCGGAGGTTATGGAACCACCCGTGGCTGAAATAGGCCCTGTTACAACAATAATGTAATAATAGCTTCTAACAATAATATACGCTAACAGGGCCCAGCTAACTAGGCCCTGAGACGTCCTCAAACCGCTCGGACTAGCGATGGTCCTTGGCAGAGCTGTCCTCCAGCTTGCGACAGAGCTCAGTCAAAGCCTTGGCGGCATAAGAAGCAGCTTGGGCAGCAGTGTTGAGGGATCCGATCGCTGTTTCCAGGAGGCCTCTTAGCGCCAGGTTCTGCAATTTGTCGTCGGACTCGGAGCTGATCTCGGTGGGTTTCGGGACCTCTGATTTAGCTTTCTTGGAGCTCCCCGCAGCCCAGCTGGACCCGGGGGACGCCCTTTTGCGGGCAGAGCCAGGAGGCGGGGCCCCGCCTGGGCCCTTGCTCGAAGTCCTGCATTTGCGGGTTGGCCTGCGTCGCTTCAGAGAAGAGGAATCGTCGGGAGAGGGGGAATCCTTGGCGGCAGGGGAGGCTACGGGAGAATTGGCTTCTTCAGGGGGTGGGACAGAGGAGAGGGGGGGAATGCTGTGCAACTAGGGTTGGTTGGCCAGGGCATGCCTATAGAGGACAACCATGAGCCCTTGGTGCATGGGCCGGGAATGATTCCTGCGAGCGCGATCAATGGTCAAACCCAGGGAGTAGAAGAGGAAACGCGGAGTGCTGATGAGGGTTGCTCCTCGAAGATGATTAAAGTAGCTTAAATGAAAGCTGAACAGGCACTACTCTGGATCGTCGCAGGTAATGTATTGCATTACCGGGACGATGGCTTCATCGAAAGGCGCCGGGAGGTGAGAGCGGAGCAGGTTTGCTTTGTCCCACTGATGCTCTGGGAAGCGGGAGAGCTCCTCTTCCCAGTTGTGTTTGTCACGCCTGACTACGCGTCCTTTCTCTTCATGGTGGAGGCCAGTGACCTCCGTGAGGAACTCCTTGGAGACTTTGAAATGGAGGCCCTTGACCGTAACTTCGCCTTCATTCCACGTATCCAGGAAACCCTGGGTGATTTCATCCTCATGGCCTACGAATTTACTAAAAAAAGGGGTGAATTTTTTAGCATCGGAAAATAAGCGGGCGGGATCGCTCAACTCAAGGGTAAAAGGCTCCAGGAAGACGGTTTTAGAAGCCATGGGGGCCGAGCTGACAGGGCGGGGACAGAGGGGGCAGAGAGTGCCAGACCAGGGGAGAAGGAGCAGGGGAGGGAGAGCACGAAGGACAGAGGGATGGGACAGCGAGGGGGGTATAAAAGCCGTGCGGGGGGCTTTGGAGGGGGAGCGCCGTCGGCTTTGGAAAGGGGCACACGCGGTTGGAGGCGACACGAAGGTGAAAGGGCTGAGGGGGCACGCCAGACTGCTGACACGTGAGGAAGGGAATGGGCCACTGCCAAAGCGCCAGATGCCTAACTCTGAGCGGGGGAACGCCGGGAGAGAACCGCGCCGGACTGGACCGCGATCGGGTTGGCAGGGCACGGGAATCCGTAGTCACAGCGATCGAAGCGGGAAGGACGGGAGGGTCCGACATGCATAGAGAATTGGGACTGCCAGAGCTACCAACTGGCCAACGCGAGCATCTGACAAGGCAAGGGACACGTGCCGCCATGAGGGGGATCGGGATGATCCCTTCGCGGACAGGGTGGCCAGCCGACGGGTCGACACGGGGGCGAGAAGCCTCGGGCCTCAGAAGCGCACGCCGGGGGACTTCGATGCCCTGTCACGGGGAAGCCTAGACACCAGTGTTGACAGCATGGTCGGAATGATCCTGCATCACAATTTGAACTAGGCCTGTAGGGAAGTGCGAGGACCAGGTGGTGAAATCTTCAACGATAATGGCTAGATTTGCCATGAAATCAGCAGCCCTGTTACCTTCTCTGAACACGTGCTGAAAGGCATGATCGGGGAAGCCCTGAAGAATGAAGAGGGCCTCCCGGATGGAATTATGGAATCGCCAGGAGCAGGAATCAGGCCTACTGGCGGCTTTGATTATGACTTGGGAATCGCCTTCGATGATGATATTTGGGGGGAGCCCCTGAGGGCCGAGAGCCCACTGAGCAGGCCGACAGCTTCGGCAAAATTGTTGGTTTGTCTGCCCAGCGGAACCGCGAAGGCTGTGACCAGATCCCCGTTACAGTCTCTGATGACCCCGCCTGCCCCAGAGGCCCCGGGGTTGCCTTTGGAGGCACCATCGAAATTGAGCTTAAGCCAACCGGGGGGGGAGTCCACCTGGTTAGGGAGCGCCGGGAGGGGGCGGGAGGGGGAGCAGGGGGGGAAAGCTGAATGCCGAGGGAGGAAAGCAGGGAGGCTTCGCTCGATCGTCGGGGCTCCACAGAAAGGGGAATGAGGCGGGAATTCTCGGTGGCAAAGGAGACTGCTTTGGTCGCTAACCACTGGGGGAGCGGGCCGAGGAGGAAAAGGCTCGCCTGTTACGTTCGAGCCAAATTTTCCAGAGCATATGAGGAAGGCAGGCCTTCCAGAGGAAGCGAAGAAAGGGGTGAGCAAAGGGGGTGGGCCACTGTGACAGGAGATCAGAAATGGAATTGGGGGCCGCCCACTGAACGGAGAAATGGGAGAGGATGAGGCCCAGGACTTCGGAGGAGAAAGAATAGTTTATGAAAAGGTGATTGGTTGACTCCCAAGCGGCACGACAGAGGAAGCATCTGTTGGGGATCTGGAAGCCCCTCTTGATCAGATTCTTGATCGTGAGGATTCTATTTTGAACGGCCACCCAAACGAAATGGCTGATTTTGGGGATCAAATTCTTGGCCCAGACCTGCTGGGTCGGGAAGGTGGTCGCCCTTGGGGTTCTCTGAATGTGGTAAGCAGACTTGACTGAAAAAACGCCGTTGGGAGAGCCATGCCACACGCATCTGTCACTATCTCCAAAAGATGGGATGACAGTCGCACTGAGGATGCGCTGAAGTCTGGCAGCTTGAAGCGGGAACCTGGGGTTCAGGATGGGTTTCCAGATGGTCCGCCCCTGGAACTGGGTCATGTAGTCAGACGCTCTGGGGCCTCGGTCCGCAAGCCCTGGTTTGAGGAGGAGGAGCTCCCTATCCGAGCTCAGGGCATCGTCGAGAATCCACCTGTCCTCCCAGAAGTCAATCTTGGCTCCGTCTCCAAGAATCCATCTGGTCCCTTGCTGAACAATATCTCTGGTGGAAAGCAGGGACTTCCAGAAGGCAGATCCGTCACGGGGCTGGGTGTCACCGAGGAAGGGGTGGTTGTGGCAGTACTTCCTATGCACAATGCAAACCCATTCATCGGAGGTATTGGTGTGAACCTTCCAGGCATGTTTGGACAGAAGGGCCTTGTTCATGGGGACCACCCGTCTGAGCCCGATCCCTCCCTCTCCTTTGGGGCGGCAGACCAGGGGCCAGGAGACCAGGGGAATCCTTTTCTTGTCCTCGCAGCCCGACCAGAGAAAGCGTTTCTGAATTTGCTCAATGAGGGTAGCAATGGAGGCCGGAATTCTGAAGACAGACATGAAGTATATCGGTATGCTTTGAAGGACAGACGCCAAGAGGGTGGCTCTGCCGGCCTGCGAGAGAAGGTGGCCTTTCCAGGGGGCAAGTTTCCTTTGGATCCGCTCAATCACCCCATTCCACAGCGCCTTGGAAGACGCCCCTGTGAACAGAGGAAGCCCGAGGTAGGAAGAGGGGAGGGAGCCGGGGGAGCATCCCAGGATCCGCCCGATTTTGATTTGCCTAGCCAAGGGGGTGTTGATGAAGAAAATCTTGCTTTTTCGAAGGTTGATTTTCTGCCCAGCCGCCTCCTCGTACAGGGTCAGGATGTTCTTGAGGGCCTTGGCTTGAGGGACCGAGGCCGAGGAGGCAAGGATGGTGTCGTCCACAAACTGCTGGTGGGACACGGGGGGAGGCCCTGCACCGGCCTGATGCCCGAGATAAGACCGCGAGCCACAGCATTCAAAATGGTTCGCCCCAGGGCCTCAGCCAGGATAATGAAGAGAATCGGGGATAGGGGATCACCTTGGCGGAGGCCTCTGGAGCTGGGGAAGAACCCGGCCGGGGATCCATTGACGAGGATTGAGAACCAGGGGGAGGACACGCACTTGTTGATGAGTTGGACCCAGGAAGGGTGGAACCCAAATTTGAGGAGGACCTTGGACAGGAAGCTCCAATCGACCCTGTCAAAGGCCTTATTCATATCAAGCTTGAGCAGGAAATGGGCCTTTTTGGATAGGACAACTGAGTGAATGGCCTCGTGCATGATGATGACCCCATCTGTTATCAGCTTGCCTTTGACTGAACTTCCCTGACAGGGGGCAATGATCAGGGGGAGGATGTCTTTGAGGCGGGTGGTCATGGCTTTAGTCAAGATTTTGTAGAGGACATTGCACAAGCTGATGGGGCGGAAGTCTGACAGGGATCTGGCCGCCTGAGTCTTCGGGATCAGGGCTATGAAGGTGGTGTTGATGCCTCTGGGGATGGATCTGGCAAACTGCAGGTCCCGGATGGCAGCGCACACATCATGACCAACGATGTCCCAAAAATACTGGAAGAAGCGGGGAGGAAACCCGTCCGGGCCCGGGGCCACCTCAGCCTTCATGGAAAAGGTGGCAGCTTGGATTTCGAAGTCAGACAGGGCCTGCACCAGCTTTGCATTTGCCATGGCCGGGATAGACAACGGGATGTGATCCAGAAGGGAATCAGCCGCCTCTGAGGACATAGGAGGTCCGTCGCCCAGGAGCTCTTGAAAGAAGTGGACTGCCTCAGCACGGATGTCCTCCTCCTTGTTGATGGTTCTGCCATTGCTATCAACCAGCTCGACAATTCTGTTGGAACCCCTATTTCGGAGGGTCGATGCGTGAAAGAACTTGGTGTTTGCATCGCCATCTTGGATCCACAGAGCGCATGACTTCTGCCTCCAAAAGGTTTCTTCCCTGGCCAGGATATTGTGGTACTCGCTGAGGGCAATGCGTTCCTCTTCCCTGAGCCCCGGCTCTTGGGAGCCTGCTTGGAATCTGGACTCAATCTCTTCGAGTTTTTTTTGGATAGCCTCCTTGCTTTCGAAGATGTTACCAAACACTTCCTTGTTCCATGCCTTAAGGTGCTCTTTGATGCGTCTCAGCTTGTGGAAGACTTGCTCAGCGGGGCGACCAGGGACTGGGGGAGCCCACCAGCAGCCGACCTGGGCCCGGAGGTCGGGGTGGTGCAGCCACATGGACTCAAACCGGAAGGGCCTCCTGGGGGGGCGATGATCAGTTTCGAGGAGGAGGGGGCTGTGGTCAGACCCAATTTTGGGGAGGGCCAACAGGGAGGCATCAACAAAAATGGGGAGGGCTTCCTTGGACAAGAAGACTCTATCCAATCTGACCTGAATGTGGCTGGGTCCCACTCTTTTGTTGGACCACGTGAACCGGGCTCCCTTCAAGCTGACATCCATGAGCTCGTTGAGGGCGGTAAAGGCCCCAAAGTCATCCATGCTTTTGGTCCTGACCTCCGAGCCCCCGCACTTGTCAGAGGAAAACAGGGGGCTGTTGAAGTCCCCGGACAGGATCCAGGGCAGGGGAGCAAAAGCTTCTCTCATCGAGCTGATTTCCTGCCAAAGCCTTGCTTTCTCAACGGGACTGTTGGGGGCGTAGACGTTGGATAGAATCCACGATCACTTTGAATTGAGGCAGTGGACCAGAATGTTCATAATCTTGGGCGACAAAGAAATGAGCCTTCCCTCATAAGACCGGGGGTCCCACATGCACATAAGGCCCCCGGCTGAGCCAGCCGTGGGGGTGGAGAGGAACTCGCAGTTGCGCCAGGTAGCATGGGCTATCCTCCGGGTAGCGACATCATCTATCTTGGTCTCCTGGAGGAGGATGAAGGACGGGTGGTGGTCCCTACGGAGTTGACCGAGGATCCTTTTCTTGGGGACCCCATTGAGTCCCCTGATGTTCCAGGAGATGAGCTTCATTTGGCACCCTTGTGGGGTCGCCTGCCCCCCTTTCCTGCCTGAGCGGGGGGTTTGGATCGGGCGTCGTCCGCCTTGCGAGAGCTCGTGCCAACGTCGGAGAGCGTAGTCTGGGAGCCATTAGCTATGTCATCCTCCGTGATCCTTGACCGTTGTTCACACAGGGTGGGCCGCCCTCGTTTAAATTTGCTACCAAAATCTGTGGCAAAGGACCTGCTCCGGGTCATTTTGGGGCTGACTTCGTCGGGCTCGGACGGAGAGCTGGCTTCGGTCTCGTCATCAGATCGCTCAGATCCACACACCAAGGGGGTAGGTTCCGGGAAGGATGCCTGGGGGGCCGGGGCCAGGCGGGGGTGAGGGGGGGAGGAGCGGGTCCCGATGGAGGGGAAAATCGGGAGGGGTGGCGACCGGGGCTTGAGGGGAAGGAGCCAGAACGGGAAGCGGGGGGAGTCTGGGATCGGGTCCCCGGAGGGGTCGCTGAGAATAGGAATCTGGGAAAGGTCGCCCTCCGAACTGGGCCCGCCAAGGGGGGCCTTTGGGCCCGACGGGGAGACCTCCTTGTGGGAAGCACTGGGGTCGGGACGAGGGGGATCCCGGGACGGGGCCCGACCAGATCTGCGAGGGGGTTTGGGATTAGGGCCTTCAGCCTTTCTGGATGCCGGGCATTGGTGAGGGAGGTGGCCTTGAGAGCTGCAAGAGGTGCAAAAAGCAGGTTTATTTTTGTAGATTAGGGTTTGATGCCAGAAGAAGGACCCAGAAGAGATGGTAACCGAGGAGGGGAGCTCAGATTCGAGATTGGCGTTAGCACAGAACCTGGCATGCACCATGCGAGAGCCAGCCTTGGTCATGGGATCAAAGGCCACCAGGTCTCCGACCGACTGGGCAATGAGCTTTAGGACGTCTTCACGCCACAGATGAAAGGGAAGGTCCGGGAGGCGAACCCAGATTGGGGCAAAGTTGATGCTTTGGGTGCTGGGGTGAAAATCCGCACCATAACGTCTGAGAAAAAGACTTTTGCGACCCAGGAACCAGGGCCCGCCCGATAGGATCTTCTCAGCGTCCTCGTTGTTGTTGAGTTTAATAATGAAGAAGCCTTTGGATAGGGCAACCAGCTGGATATGCCCAGAGACCTTCCATTTGGTAGCCGCCCATCTGCGGATAGTCTCCATGTCTGGGCGCCCGCCCAGGAACTTCCCAACCAAGGAAGACGAAGATTCAGAAACCAGGGATGAATAAACCTCCTCCTGGATGGAAATGTGGGTGCCTTGAAGGGAAAGCCCTATGCCCAGGGCCCGAGCAGGGGTCCTGGAGCCCACCAAAATCTGTTGGTAGGAGGGTTTAGGCCCTCCCGAGGCAAGCCCTTGCCCAGGATCGGGGGGCTTCTTCCCGAGGCCATCCGTCGCGTCGAGGCCGGGCAGAGGGCGCGGGCCCAGGATCCCGACCCCACCAAACCCACCGTCCAGCTCAAGCGAGTAACCCCCTTTCGACCCCGCCACGGATCCGCCTGGACCGGGCCCGGGCCCAGACGTACCTGATCCTGACCCTGGTGCCGGTCCCGCCCAGTAACCTGTGCCCTGCTTTGGATCCGATCCTAGCCCTACGTTCGCTTCTGCTCCAACCCTTGCTCCTACTGTCGCTCCCGCCATCTCCCCAGCTCTCCCGATGATCGACAATCAAAATTGGGTAGTTTAGCAGCCCCAAGAACCTAGCTCTATGGACAACCGTAGTTGTCCCATCTGGGTATACCACATGGCATCAGTCACAAGGGGGTTGAATTTTTTAATATATCCACAAGTTGGACATAGAGAAAATGGAGCCTTGTCGGCCTCTACCAGCACATAGGACATTTGCCAACTATGCCTACATATCCAGTAGGGTGGAGGCAGTGGGAATGGAACCTGGGTCGGCCACAACCAGCACCCAGGGCATTTTCCAACTGCTCTACACACATGAATAAAATTGGGTAGTTTATAAGCCCCAAGAACCTAGCTCTATGGCCAACCGTAGTTGTCCCATCCGGGTATACTACATGGCATCAATCACAAGGGGGTTGAATAATTAATATATCCATAAGTTTGAGCATAGAGAAAATGGAGCCTTGTCGGCCTCTACCAGCACATAGGACATTTTCCAACTATGCCTACATATCCAGCAGGGTGGAGGCAGTGGGAATGGAACCTGGGTCGGCCACAACCAACACCCAGGGCATTTGCCAACTGCTCTACGCACGCGGATATCCTTAAAGTTTATATTATATAATATAAAATTTTGAATTTTTTTATTAGATTTTGATAAAGGTGTTTTAACCTTATATTAGAGGGCCTTGTGGGAGTTATAAGGGTGGAAAGAAAAATGATGGGGAAGTTGAAACAAATGGATTTTTGACACCCTTAAATACTCAATGGGGCCATTGTAAAAGGGGGCTGGAAATTGTAGAAAAAAAGACTATCTTTCGGAATAAAGGAGTTTTTATTTGGCAAGAGCAACTTTTGTGTGTGAAATCAAAAGGAGACTGAAACTAAGACTGTTGTTATTTCTGTAAACCTTTCCTTTGCATTATTGCTTCTTGTATCTATTCGTTTATGCCATAAAGTGGGTTACGATAGGTGAATGATAGAATGATGCAATTATTTGTTTCCTTAGAGTCTTGCATCTGATCTAATCCGACTGTGTTTATGTTGCAGGTCTGTTAGGTCAGGTTGTTTTAGAATTTCATCTCATAACTTGGGGTTTTGCAGGGAGGAGATTGCTAACCAAATTAATGTTCTGTTTTGGTTTTTCCAGCTAACTTTTGTAAATAATGTTTCTGTTTTATTTTTCTGATATTTAGATTAATCTCACCTTAAAATCTACTTTTCTGATTCTGGTCCATTCCAAAAATTTTTGCATTTGTTTTCATTCTATTCTGGTCCATTCCAGAATTTTTGCTAATTGTTCCTTGATTCTAGTCCATTCCAAATTTTATTAATTGATTCCTTGATTCTGGTCCATTCCAGAATTTATGTTCATAAATAGTTCATTTATTGTCGTGAATAATCTAAGTTATAAAGAAGGTAAATAAATCTGCCAAGAGTATGCTCTGCGTCTACGCTTGAGAAAGTGATCTGCTCGCACCAAAAATTGGAGGGTTTGTTTACAGATCTAGTGTTTCCCAAAGAAAACCAGGGATTAATAGCGGAGAAGAGAAAGCCGCTTCTAGATCCACTTCTTTAATTTAGATTTTCATTCTTGCATCTCCAAACACCTTCATCTAATTTTTAGATAAAATATGGGTTTAGGAGGGCTACTAATTCCAAATGCACATTAAGTCAGATCAAGTGAATGAATCCTAACTTTCTAACTTACTAATTTTTGCTAACATTTAATGCTAACATTGCTAACTTTACTAACACCAAATGCTAACATAGGGATAGTGGAACACTTTTAAATGAAGATAAAACGAATCCGCTAACTCTAAAAATGAACCTCATGTTAAAGGCACGGAGCTTAAAATGAAGTGGCTTATACCACACACTTTCTCATTTGGAATATTTTTAAGTTGAAGATAAAAGAGGTTACTAACTGGGTTTCGGGTAGATCACTTTAATCTCAAGAACATTAAAAGAAGCTATCTTCACATTTGGTTGATTTAATGGATTATGGTTGCAAAGTACTTGTTCGAATCATTAAAGGCCCCTTGTTAATTGTTACTTGCATGGTTTAAGTTATTCTGGTATACATTCATTTATTTGCTTTAGTCTTGATTGATTACATGCACATGAATGTTTGTTCACAAGAACCTTGGAGAAATGAATAATGCTACTTAATTTCTTTGCAAGAGAGAGTTTCTTATTTGATACTCTAGTTGTGGTGATCATTTTGCTATAGGGCAAAATATTCACTCAACATTTTGGTGCTAGAAGGAGGGCCTTCTTTATTGCTTTGTGATTGCGATCTGTTCTAACGATTAACGTGGGTAGTTTTGTTTCCACCTATTGTGCTTGCAGGTATAACATTTATTTGTTTTATTTTGCAAGTGAGTTGAGAGAAGTCTTTTAGAATTCTAGAGTTTTCAAGCTGGCCCAACTTGAGTACATAGCTACTAGGTCCAAAACCATAGGGGAAACTATTTTCCAAAGCCTTTCTCCCACTGCTAGGAAGCCGAGAAACAAAACATTAGAGATCGAAATACCACCCAATATACTTGAGTTAGGAGCTTCTTTAGACTCAAGTACGTCTAGTGGGCCTGAGCCCCCAGTTTCAAATGTGACAACTACACCAAGTGTGTCTGTCCCCATCATTACAAGTGTTGCCATTGTTCCTATAGGGTCGATACCCTTGAATAACATGGCCCAACAACAACAACAACAACAGCCACCTGCCCTTTGGTATGGTGCGCAAAGTTCTCCCTTGGATATCCCTGGGGTAGTCCATGACTTGCCTAGAAATATTGAAAGGGGATTGCCTAAATTCATGCATGATGGTCCCATAACAGTCGAAGAACATGTCCAAATTTACAAGGATTACATGTTTAGACAAGGAGTTACCCATGAAGATATCGCTTGTCAAATTTTCCCTGCTAGTCTAGACAATACGACCAATGAATGGTACAAGAATCTTCCCACAGGGTCCATTACTTCATGGGCCCAATTAGAAACTGCCTTTATTAGCCAATTTCGAATGTTGTTGGATCCTTCCATAATTTATAATTTATTCGTATCATGCAAAAGGTTACCCAATGAGCCCATAAGAACATTCAATCAGAGGTTCCAAAAGCTGTATACAAATTTGACTCGCCACTTTGCAGTAGATCCTGCGGTGGCCCTGCAACTATACTTTGGAGCTTTAGATCCATTAACATCCTTGTTGACTAGAAGGAATCCTCAGGTTACGACGCTTTCGTTAGCTTATGCGGAGACAATGACCCTTGAACAACAAATGAATTTACCAGGAGTAGGGTTGTCTCAATTGATTGGGATGGGACAATACGGTCCATACAGTCAATTCGCCATGATGAATCAATTAATGGCACCACAAGTTCCAACAATGAACAATTTCCAACAACCATCTCAAGTCGCATCATTTCCCACTTATCCTAATGCCTCTGTTCCAACACAGGCATTGATTCCAAATAACCCGATGACCTTGCCTGGGTTCAGTATGGGCAATAACTTGTTGACCATACCTGGGTTTACTCCGATTAGTACGCCAAGCCCAATGACTTATCCAACAATCACTCCTATTCAAAGTGTGAATCCAGGATGGAATCAAAGTGCCCAGACCCAAGCCATTGTACCTGTTCCAGAGGTGGCTAATGCAGCAAATACAACTGGGCCCGAAATTACAGTGCCCCAACCACAAGGGCCTAAATCCATGATAGAAGACATGAAGGAAACATTGGCCAAAGTTTTGGTTACTGTGGGAAATGTTAATAAAAAATTTGACCAAGTCATGGGTCATAACCGACCTCATAACCATAGAGGAAAAGGAACATACAACACACATCCTAATAATGGACGAGTACCCAATCCCGTAGCCAATCAGGCAGATGTCTCGAAATATTTTGGAGAGTTAGGATCTTGTGATAATGATTGCCCGCACTATTGCCATGGAAAGTAGGAGTCTATATTGACTAAAGTTATACATCCCCAAGAAAGTGAAGAAGAGGAGGATGTTGAGGTTTTTGGAAAAGAAGATGAAGAAACATTGGAAGTTCATGCCAATAAACATTTTGGGAAAGGAAATCACAAGTATTACACAAGGAGTTCTAAGGATCCCAAAACTTCCTCTACCCCTCCAAACAACCCATTACTTCCTCCTGATTTCAAAGGAGATGTTAATCCACCTCCTCCATCAATGGTGGAGAAGTCTAAGTTGGTGCAAAACATGTCAAATTCAGAAAAACCCACTTATGACTTGATAGAAGACATGAAGAAAACTAAGGCCAATGTCTCAATGTATGATATGTCCCAACTTTTAGGCCAAGAAGTAAGTCCACCAAAAGGTTTGGATCCACCTACCCAAGTTCATGAAGCTAAGGGTGTTGAGTCCCAATTGGTTTTGAAAAGGGAAAAATGAGACGTACCCCCCTTTCTTATAACCATTAGAATTGCTGGTAGAAATCTACACAATTGTCTAATAGATTCAGGGGCCTCTACTAGCATTATGCCCCTAGAAATCTATCAAAAATTGGGACTTACACCAAAACCTTCTAAAAGCAAGGTGGTGCAATTGGATAGATCGGCCATGGAGGCAATGGGAGAATTAAGTGATATTCTTATTCAGGTCAACTCAGAACCTAGGGTTCAACATCACATAGATATATTGGTACTTAACATTCCTATCAAATATGGCATGGTGTTGGGAAGAGATTGGAGCAAGAACTTAAATGGATACATTGTAACAGACTCTTCACATATGTGGTTGCCTTGGAGAGGAGTGGCCAACCAAATTCGAATTGATAGTGAACCTAGGCTCAAGGAAATGATAACAGAATACAACAAACCTAATGAGATTCAATACATTGAAACTGAATTAGGAGCCTATTGCTTGGACGTAGAAATTCCTGAGAATTCTCAAAATGGAAGTATTGGATGCAATGATTCTGAAGAACACCATAAGGTTTGGACTCTAAGATTTGATGGATCCAAGTCCAAACAAGGGGCGGGAGCTGGTATTGAACTTTCATGTCTAGACAGAAAACCTATGTTGGCTGCATATAGATTATAGTTCCCAGCCACCAACAATGTGGCAGAATATGAGGCCTTGATTTTTGGACTCCAATTGGCCCTTCGAAAGAAAATCAAATGTATCAAGGTCTTAGGTGATTCTGAATTGGTGGTAAAACAAGTTAAAGGACAATATGCATGTAAGAACAAGCGGCTCAGCCTTTACCAAACCAGAGTTAGAGATTTAATAAATGAATTTGATGCTTTTAACATATCTCTAATCTCTAGAAAAGGCAATCGTTTGGCAGATTCTTTAGCCGTAGCTGCTAGCATGCTTAAACCAATGGATCACAAGAAGTGCAAGAAATTTTCCATAGAATTAGTCCCTTGCCCCTCGATACCTGATAACGTCATGAATTTCCAAGTCTTTGATAGTGACAGACATATATTCAATTTTGTCACTAATTCTGGTATCTTTGAAAATCAGGTTATTGATGAAGACGAGAGGGGGCAAGAAGAGGCAGATTTGAAAATGGAAGCTACTGGAAAATGGAATGAGATGCCAAATGGGATGGCCTCATTAGAGAAAATGTTTGATATTGGATACCAACCGAAAGGAGGGAGAAAAGTTCCACCTCCCAAAGAGGCTTGTGACTTAGTCAATATTGGAAGTGCAGAAAACCCTCACGAAATATTCATTGCAAAGGCATGTACCGAACATGAAAAGAATTCCATTGCCAATGCATTGAAGGAATACATAGATTGCATAGCTTGGAGCTATAAGGAGTTGAGAACTTATGATCAGAATGTTATAATGCATACAATTCCTTTGAAGCCAGACTCCAAACCCTTTAGGCAAAGACAGAGGCCAGTCAATCCGTTACTAGAGCCCTTGATAGAGAAAGAGGTAAAGCGACTATTAGAAGCTAAAATCATCTTTCCTGTTAGGCATTCCACATGGGTTGCTAACTTGGTCCCTGTGAGGAAAAAGAGTGGAGAGATAAGGCTATGTATTGATTTTAGAAATCTGAATAAGGCCTCACAAAAGGACAATTACCCTCTACCTACCATTGACGAAATCCTTCAAAAGGTAAATGGGTCAAAAATGATGTCATTCCTAGATGGCTATTCAGGATACAATCAAGTCCTCATCCATCCTAATGATAGGATGAAAACCGCCTTCACCACAAAATGGGGCACTTTTGCATATAGGAGAATGCCTTTTGGATTGTTGAATGCAGGTGCCACATTCCAACGAGCCATGGACTTTGCCTTTAAGGGGCTCATCGGTAAGTGCATTATTGTCTATGTAGATGACATTCCTGTATTTTCTAAGAACAGGGAAAACCATGTCAAGGATCTAAGGAAAGTTCTCCAAAGGTGTAGGGAACATGGCATTTCACTCAACCCAAAGAAGTGCATTTTCGGGGTAACGGAAGGAAAATTATTGGGACATGTAATATCCAAAGATGGAATTTCCATTGATCCTGAAAGAATAGATGCCATACAACAGATTTCTTTTCCCAATAGCAAAAAAGAATTGAGATCATTTTTTGGGAAGATTAATTTTGTTAGAAAATTTATTTCAGGTTTTTCAGAAATTGCAAAACCCTTGAACGATATGTTGAAGAAAGAGGCCCAAATCAAATGGACAAATGAAAATAGGGATGCTTTCAAAAGAATCAAGGATGCGATTTCTAGAGCCCCGGTTTTAGTGAGTCCTGATTATGCGAAGCCTTTCTACATTTACACATTTGCTTCAGACCATTCCTTTGCGAGTGTTCTAACTCAAAAGAGTGAACGCAACATTGAAAATCCTATTGCCTTCCTTAGTACTCCTCTCAAAGATGCGAAATTGAGATATTCCATCTTGGACAAGCAAATGTATGCCCTATTTAAGACTGTTAAAAAATTTAGACATTATATAGTCCACAGTAGGGTGTTTGCTATAGTCCCGGATCCTGCAGTTAAAGCCATGTTTATACATAATGAACTGGGTGAAAGACGAGGTAAGTGGATCTCAACTCTTCAAGAATTTGATCTTGAAATTCAACCTATGAAGATAGTGCGGGGACAAGGGTTGGTTAAGGCCATAGCAGAAAATGATCCCTTAGTTTCATGTCAGCATTATGAAATAGCGAGATATAACCGAAGATGAGTGGTACGTAGATGTTGTGTATTTTTTACTAAATGGTAAGTGTCCACCACATTTAAATTCTACTCAACGAAGAGCCTTGCATCTAAAATCTGCTAATTTTCTAATCAGATCCGGTGCATTATACAAGAAAAACCATGAAGGAATTTACCTTCGTTGCGTTGATCGAAAAGAGGCAGCACAAATACTCGAGGAATTCCATGGTAAGTATGGGACAGGACATGGGTCTGCTAATGCCACAACCCATCAAATCCTTAGAGCTGGTTACTATTGGCCTCAATTGTTCAAAGATGCTCATGCTCATGTGAGGTCATGTCATACTTGTCAAATTGTGGCAAATAGAGAAAGGGGTGCTTCTATGCCATTACAATCTGTAATTGAGTCTAGACCTTTTGCACAATGGGGTTTGGATTTTGTTGGGATCATCAGTCCCAATTCATCCGATTCCCATAAATACATTCTCATAGCTACAGATTATTGCACAAGGTGGACGGAAGCTATCCCCACTAAAAATGCCACTTCAGAAGTTGTTATTAAATTCTTAGAGGATAACATTGTCACTCGATTCGGAATGCCTAACTCCATTGTAAGTGATAACGGTTCCGCTTTCTCCTCTCTAGAATTTGCAAATTGGGCATTCGACAACATGGTGAGTTTGAAGTTTTCTTCCAATTATTATCCACAAGGTAATGGCTTGGCTGAGTCTTCTAATAAGAATTTGTTATGTGTCATTAAAAAGTTGCTTGAAAGAAATCCTAGAGATTGGCATAACAAACTTAAGTTGGCTCTTTGGGCTGATAGAATCAGAATCAAGGAATCATTAGGAACATCTCCTTACCACTTAGTTTATGGACAAGATCCTATTTTTCCCACAAATCTTAAGTTACAAACATTACATTTCATGAAATATTACCTTGGAACTGATAATAAACTTGAAACTAGACTAACACAATTGATGCATCTGGATGAAAAGAGGGATGAGGCTATGCTTCACTTTAGTAAACACCAAGATGTAGTAAAAAGGTGGTTTGATAAAAAGTCTAGAGTCAAAACATTTAAAGTTTCAGATTTAGTGTTGTTGTGGGATAAGAGACATGAGAGGAAAGGAGATCATGATAAATTTGATTACTTATGGTTGGGTCCTTACCAAATTTCAGAAGTCCTAGGTGAAAACAACTTTAGATTAAAAACCTTGGACGAAAAATATTTGGCTTTACCCATCAATGGGCTGCATTTAAAACACTATTTCCAAGCCTGAAATGGCAAGGCCTTGTATTATATGTAAATATGTCATGCTTTGTTTTGTGTGTGCAGATTTGATTTTTTTGGTGTGTTTTAGGCTTTTGCCTTCAACCTTTATTTTAGCATGATGAGGTTGTTCTGAATAAGGTTTTGAGGCATTTTGATTGCATTGTTCTTTTTCTTAGCTTGGTGTGTTGGTCATTGGACCAGTTTTGGGCTTGATATAAAAAAAAAAAAGAGAAGGGGATAGCAAAGATGTTAGTTTGTATCCTTATCAATGTTTTAAGACTAGAAGTATATGAAACAACAGAATTGTATTACAGAAAGCTCCACGAGTACTGCAAACACATTAAAGAATATCGTTTGAAATTTGGGATACATGAAAGTTGTCAATTTTGCAAGATAGGGTGAAGCATTTTGTATAATCCATCTTACTCATTTGTTTTCAGGATACATTGCATAATAACTTTGAGTCTCATTCCATTCCATATTTCAAAGACAACCACCAAAAGCATGTCAGACCCTCTTAGGATCATTGCACAATAAACATTAAGTAAGGTCTTGAGATTGGAAACTGATGCCGCATTGTCTTGAATTAGACACGTTCTGCACATATAAAGAACATCTTGGGAAAAATGGTTGAAACCATACTTGGAAGAAAAAGTGAGGTGAAAAGAATTTTTCTTGTCTGTCCCATCATGCAAAACATAGTCCATGAAACAGTGGTTTTCACCACTCCCACAATACTTAAAACCCATTTGGATTGGAAGGATAGTACTACATGTCCCTTGCAAGGATGGGTAGTCATCCCTAAGGTTCAAGGAAGCCATTACTACTCCACCTCCATCACATCATTTGGATTGGAAGGATCGTACTACATGTCCCTTGCAAGGATGGGTAGTCATCCCTAAGGTTCAAGGAAGCCATTACTACTCCACCTCCATCACATCATTTGAGTTGGAAGGATCGTACTACATGTCCCTCACAAGGATGGGTAGTCATCCCTAAAATTCAAGAAAGCCAAAGCCAAAGCCTGGACTATGGGGTTGATCTCCATCGGGGCTATAGACGCCTGACTGGCAGTGGAGTAGGCTCATGCGTGGCGACATGTCTCATTTAAAAGCAAGACCTCTGACCGCTCACACGGATAGGCTAGCCTGGCAGTTTTATCCATAACAGGTTTAATCATTTTGCTTAAGATGAGGTAATAAACTCAAATCAGAGTAGTAAGGATAGGGTTAAATTCTCATCACGCTTAGGTTGAGAATCCGATTCCCCAAAGCTCTGATTTCACTTACACATGCACATTGATTCAATATGGTAGTGGCGCATAACCAACCTTGAGATTGGGTATATGAACTCAATTCATGCATGATTGGTCCTAAGAGGGTTTGATAGTTTTAATGTTTCTGCTCATGCTACTAAAAGTTTATGAGTCCTTGCAAAGCAGGCCAGTCATAGTTTATTATTCTGGCAATACATTCAATCTTGCATAGACCCTCCATGATTCATTATATGCATTCATGTGAAACTGGCAATAGAATGTGGAACTATTTCAAACGATAAAGAATGAATCACTATGCACACATTGAGCTGATGTTGAATGATTCTAATGTTTCATGTATTTCTGGTCTATTTACATTCTTTGGATATTTGCTAACGCTTGCAGTTGAGTTGTAGGTTTTCAGGTTGGGTTCTCACCGAAATGCTCAGGAGCATTTCCCAGTAGAGTCACCATTTGTTGTGGCTGCTCCACAACGAGCCCCAAAAATTGGGGACCCACCTTTTTGTTTTGAAAGTTCGATGTTTGCAGTTTGTTTTAAGGGTCTATGCCTTCGTTTTGTCGTGGGTTTTGCAATTGTTGTCGGTGCTTGTCGACAATATTTTATTGTCGATGATATTTTATTGTCGACAATATTTTCTTGTCGATGATATTTTATTGTCGATGACTTTTTCTTGTCGATGATATTTTATTGTCGACGACTTTTTCTTGTCGATGACTTTTGTCGTCATTTTATTGTCGATGATATTTTCTTGTCGACAATATTTTATTGTCGACGTTTTTTTGTTGTCGACGACTTTTATCGTCATTTTTGTTTATGACAACTTTGTCGTCAATTTTTTTGTCTTTAGCAAGTTTATGGTCGAGTGTTGGTGTTTCTTGTCATGGGTGGTTCAGATAATGAAAACAATAAAAAAATAATAATAAAAATAAGTTTGTATATATATATTCTATATATATAAATTTAAAATTTAAAATAAATAAATTAGAGGATTTTTCGTCATTTAAGCTTCAGTTTAATGGTGGTCATGGTGTTGATTTCTAATATGTTAATTTGGTCTTTGCAAGTAGGAGTTCATCGTAAGCGATTCAAGCGGACAGGCCCACACGGCGATGATGTGGCCAAGCTTGGTGACAAACAACGTGTCCAACCAGGGCACTGATAAAATTTGATGAGGTTTCGATGGTGACTAGGATGATTGACGATTGGGCCCCACCTGGTGACATGGACCCAGTGTTTGGGTGACGTAGAGGGCATAGGACCACCAAATTAGACGACATGCGGGCATAGCAAGCAACGTAAACAGCAGAGCAGAATGCCCTTATGGCTATCTAGAAGGGGACTGATGAACAATACAACACGAAGTGATACCGGACTGGTGGACGGGTTTTGGACGTCGGGTTCCATTACTGACGAAGCACGTCGATGGAGGGAGTTGGCTATTTTATGGACTACCCATGCCGATCGTCCGAGACCAGCGCGATAGAGAACCAAGTGAATGGATAGGGTTTTCGATGACGATGCATGGGCACTGAAACACCACAGAGCAGAATGAAGTCGAGAGTACAGTGTCAAGCGACGGGTGTTTTTGAGATGAGAAATAGCGGTGGCATTTGGGCGCCAAGCGTAGACTTGGAAATCGGACGACAGGGCCATCAACAGGAGTATACCCGGGGTGGGGACGATAGTTGTTATCTCGCAATTGGTAGACGCCCGATCAAGTGAGCAAAGTCCAAATGTAGCATATGGCCACACAAAAAAAAAAATTAGAATAACATAAAATAAAAATGCACGAAAGTTGGTGACACAGAGTATGATGAAGACGACGTGGAGATGTGAGGGAGCTATATGCATTCCCGAACGTTACACGGTAGTGTATCGCAACCGAAGAATGGTGAAACCACCGGCGGATTCATAGCACAACAGGACAGCGATGCATGCCGAAGGTTGGGAGTTGTCATGTCAGCAGTGTGCAGACATAACAGAGGTCAAAAATCAGTATTCAGCAACAAAAATAATCGTAGAATGGCTCAAAAAAACCCTAGACGTTACATGTAAGCCATAAAGCTCACCAAGAGTCTTATAACATCTCGAAGTGGTGCAGATGATTGTGTTTTGAGTTTTTTTAAGTGTTGGATATCGAATGAAGGTACAGACGGGAGAACCGCAGCGTCGACCACAGACAATGCTGAGAGTCTCTGTTGCCGATGGAGAACGGGTCCGATGCTGAGAGGTGTTGATCGTTGCAGCGCTGTGGAACAGATGGAAGCGTTGGCTGCTCTTTGTCGTTGTGGATGAAGGTAAAGGTCTTTGAATTGTTATAATATGCATCAAAGGGGCGGTCACAGTGTAGAAGCCGAGGTTAAATATTATTCCCCAGAACATGGTTAAAATTTCATGTATTTGGTTTTCAAATCTTAATATTGGCCACTTCGAAATCTCTTCGGCTATATATCGGATGGTATAAGGTTTATATTATATGATATAAGGTATATAATGGTTTCATTAGATTTTAATAAAGGTATTTAAAGTATATATTTTATAATGTAAAATTTTAAATTTCTTTATTACACTTTAATAAAGGTTTTTAAATTTTACATTATAGAATATAAGATTTTAAATTTCGTTATTAGATTTTAATGAAAGTTTTTTTTTTTTTTTTTGTCTTTTAATATATTGTATAATATAAAATATCAAGCTTCTTTATTACATTTTAATAAATATTTTTGAAATTTAGGTTATATAATATAAAATATTAAGTTCTTTTATTAAATTTTAATAAAGGTCCTTAAAGTTTATATTATATAATATAAAATTTTGAATTTTTTTATTAGATTTTGATAAAGGTGTTTTAACCTTATATTAGAGGGCCTTGTGGGAGTTATAAGGGTGGAAAGAAAAGTGATTGGGAAGTTGAAACGAATGGATTTTTACACCCTTAAATACTCAAGGGGGCCATTGTAAAAGGGGCTGGAAATTGTAGAAAAAAAAACTATCTTTCGGAATAAAGGAGCTTTTATTTGGCAAGAGCAACTTTTATGTGTGAAATCAAAAGGAGACTGAAACTAAGACTGTTGTTATTTTTGTAAACCTTTCCTTTGCATTATTGCTTCTTGTATCTATTCGTTTATGCCATAAAGTGGGTTACGATAGGTGAATGATAGAATGATGCAATTATTTGTTTCCTTAGAGTATTGCATCTGACCTAATCTGACTGTGTTTATGTTGAGGTCTGTTAGATCAAGTTGTTTTAGAATTTCATCTCATAACTTGGGGTTTTGCAGGGAGGAGATTGCTAACCAAATTAATGTTCTGTTTTGGTTTTTCCAGCTAACTTTTGTAAATAATGTTTTTGCTTTATTTTTTTGATATTTAGATTAATATCACCTTAAAATCTACTTTTCTGATTCTGGTCCATTCTAGAATTTTACATTTGTTTTCATTCTATTCTGGTCCATTACAAAAATTTTGCTAATTGTTCCTTGATTCTGGTCCATTCCAGAATTTATGCTAATTGTTCCTTGATTCTGGTCCATTCCAAAATTTCTGCTGATTGTTCCTTGATTCTGGTCCATTCGAATTTCACGCTAATTGTTCCTTGATTTTGGTCCATTCCAGAATTTTTGCTAATTGTTCCTTGATTCTGGTCCATTCCAGAATTTCTGTAGGTTAATTGTTCCTTGATTCTGGTCCATTCTAGAATTTATGTTCATAAATAGTTCATTTATTGCCATGAATAATCTAAGTTATAAAGAAGGTAAATAAATCTTCCAAGAGTATGCTTTGCGTCTGTGCTTGAGAAAGTGATCTGCTCGCACCAGAAATTGAAGGGTTTGTTTACAGATGTAGTGTTTCCCAAAGATATCCAGGGATTAATAGTGGAGAAGAGAAAGCTGCTTCTAGATCCACTTCTTTAATTTAGATTTTCATTCTTGCATCTTAAAATACCTTCATCTAATTTTTAGACAAAATATGGGTTTAGGAGGGCTACTAATTCCAAATGCACATTAAGTCAGATTAAGTGAATGAATCTAATTTTCTAACTTACTAGTTTTTGCTAACATTTAATGCTAACATTGCTAACTTTACTAACACCAAATGCTAACATAAGGATAGTGGAACACTTTTAAATGAAGATAAAACGAATTTGCTAACTCTAAAAATGAACCTCATGTTAAAGGCACAGAGCTTAAAATGAAGTGGTTTATACCACACACTTTCTCATTTGGAATATTTTTAAGCTGAAGATAAAAGAGGTTACTAACTGGGTTTCGGGTAGATCATTTTAATCTCAGGAACATAAAAAGAAGCTATCTTCACATTTGGATGATTTAATGGATTATGGTTGCAAAGTACTTGTTCGAATCATTAAAGGCCCCTTGTTAACTGTTACTTGCATGGTTTAGGTTATTCTGGTATACATTCATTTATTTTCTTTAGTATTGATTGATTACATGCACACAAATGTTTGTTCACAAGAACCTTGGAGAAATGAATAATGCTACTTAATTTTTTTGCAAGAGAGAGTTTCCTGTTTGATACTCTAGTTGTGGTGATCATTTTGCTATAGGGAAAAATATTCACTCAAAAAAAGGCTCAATCAATCATGCACAAGTAGCACTCAAATCTCATCCACAAATCTATCAAGGCAAAGCTTCAAATATGAACTCAACAATGAATGGCAATGTACTATTCAATGAATGACAACAATGATCCACAATGATATCAACTCAAATCAACTCATAGAAGCATAAGGAGAATTTTTAGAGACTTAATATGTTCTAATCTCAATCTCAACTCAAATCAATTTCAACTCAACTCAAGTCAACTCAACCAATCATCACAAGAAACAACTCTCTCTCACACAACCCTAGTCCAAGTATGTATCAACCAACTCAAATGTTTCCAACAATGCTCAACCACAAATCTCACATAACAATGATACTCATGTTCTTTTCTAACTCAAGTTCTTTTACAACCAATGGGCTTCAACCACTATGCTTATAACACAAGGTTTAAACACAACTCTCAATTTAGAAAACCTTGATGCATTCAACCAACCACTTTCGAAAAGGAAACCACAAACAATACTTTTCCCTCCAATGATATTTCAGAAATCAACCACCATAAACAATCAATAGGAGAATGTGCCCATACATTTTATGAAGATGAAGAAACCCCTTTGGAAATCTGCCACACTCAACACACTTTGAAAATAACAAAACAACCTTCACTTGAATCCCTTTACAAAAATAGAAATATCTCTTTATGTACACCTTATTTCTCCTTCTAAACAGAATAATCAAATATCCCTCGAAATAATCTTTCCAACGATATATAATATGATATACTTTTATAAAAGGAAAATACCAAAAATATCTTCTTTTTTAAAAGTGCTTTTAAACTTGCCTTGCAATAAAAAAAATCAAATCAACCCTCATCACCTTATTCCTCCAACATTAGGAAATAATAAAAAAATTATTAATAAAAACTTT
This sequence comes from Wollemia nobilis, assembly GCA_028583015.1. NCBI lineage: Eukaryota > Viridiplantae > Streptophyta > Pinopsida > Araucariales > Araucariaceae > Wollemia > Wollemia nobilis. The sequence goes on from JAQPPZ010000513.1 coordinate 19,963,491, forward strand.
ACTTGCCTCTTAGAGGGAATCGAACCCTCATCTTTGCCCAAACAATCCTCAATCGTGGTGCCAAAGACCACGCGAGCTACGCGCTCGCATAGGACGAAGAGTGCATAATGCTTTTTTGTCCTTCTCCCCTTGTTCACATCAAAAAACATGGGCCAATTCTCTTGCTCGAAACTATAACCCTTGGGAATCAAACCTCATCTCTTTCGCAATAAAAAACCTTTGCAGCCTTTGCATTTATATGCAACCTCCCTTTAATTTTGCAAACGTCGGCGACGCTATTAAATTAATTTCTTTTTGATGATGACGTCGGCACTGAGGTAATTTTAATATTAAAATTTAAAATTAAATTTTAAATATTAAAATTTAAACCAAATATTCAAAATTGAATATCTCCATCTTCGGGGCACCTTTTTTGATGAAACTAAAAGCCAACCTGGGTTTTAAGAAAAACCTATTTTAAATCTGCTATCCATGGTTTTAAATAAAACCTTTTATTTTACCTACCTTGGTTTTCACAAAAATCCTGTATATATCCATGCTCTTCGAAATATGAATGCTTTGGTCATCAAAACCCAATGTTACCTTGTGACATTAATGTGACATTAATAACAACATAAAACAACTCAAATTGCCAACATTCTCCATTATGAAGTTGAGTCTAAATATGGAGAATGGTAGCCTTATTATTTCCTTCAAATATTTTCTCTAGGCTTGTCCATGTATCTGAATATGTTTTTGTTGAACTGATATAGGGTTGAATTTCATCAGTGATTACAAAGGTTATTATCATAAGTTCTTTTGAATCATTTTATATGAACTTTTAGATTTAAATATCATCTATGGTAGGTATTTGAGTTTTCCCTTTGACAATATCCCATAGTTTTTTATATACCAAGATAGCTTTCACTTTATTCTTCCAAGAAAATTTAGGACCCTTGAGTAATTGAGCTTATGCTAGAAAGAATTTATTTGAAGCCATTTGAAAATCGTAATGTTAATCCTCAAATTTTGTAGAATACCTCATGACTTCCTAGTATGCTATGGATAAGATATAGTGCTTTTGTAGAATTATAGTTCAATATCGATTGACTTTGTAAGGTTTTGCAGAATACCAAAATCAATTCCTGTTATCCCTTATTACTCCTAAGCATTGTTCCTAAATTTTAAAGAGGTTATAATATTGGATATTTTATCTCCTTTTGAAAGGAATGAGACGATGATATTATGAATATCCAACTTATGAGAAAACTCTCTTTATGAATAACCCTTTGGGAATTAGGTTATGTGTATCTAATTTTCTAATTAAATGATTTGATGTAGTAGCCCTTATGACTCCCTAATATTTGGATAAATTAGATCACAATTAATATTTGCAAATATAAAAATATTTATCCAGTAGAAAACCTTATTACTCCTAGGCTTTATTTGCAAATATTTGATTTGATTTGATAAAATATTTCCATTGTTATATATGGATTCCAATGTAAATAAATTCCTTTAATTTAACCCTTATAACTTCAAGGAAATAAAGCACATATTAATGGAAATGATTTTAACTTTCTTCATGCACTGTTTGGTGCTGATTTTAGAGAAGTTTGGACTGCTGAAATACATAGACATCGTGGATGCTTTAGACATATCCTCCAATGAAATTCCTTCTGTGTTTAATGCACTCAAAATCTGGTGTCTTCAAGTCTCTTCCCTTGAATTCAGTTGCCTTGGCATTAAAGGCTCAAACACCTTCTTGATTGCTACAACTAGGCCCTTTGTCACTCAAACAACATGAGAGTAAATTTAACATCAAAGAATACTGCTTGAATTTAGTTGTTGACGTCCTTAAATGGGGATGATCTATCTCGCATGTTTCAAGTGGCATGACCATTACCTTTGAGCGCTTGAGGAGAGTTTGGTGCCAACGAATGCTTTTTCTCCTTGTAACATAAGGACATTACGTTCTTTAGTGAAATGCTCGATATTCATTTTTGATAAGTGTATCCAATGCACTAAATGCACCAGGCTGTATACGTAACTTCCCCTTGAAGATGAGCACTCTCTTGAATTAATCGTTAGGGTTTCCCTTGAGTGAAAAGTGTCATTTTCTTCTCTACATGGATGTGGACCCTATTGTTGGTTTGAACGGATCCTTTGAGACCTTTTTTAGTATTGCAATCCTCCTTCTTTGTCTTCATTATTATGCATAGTCTTCCATCAAGATATGAAACATGAGTATGGAGGCCTTTGAGAACCAATTTCAACGAATGTACATGGATTAAGTAGTACTCCAAATGGTACTTCAACTTTCTTTCTTTGTACTTGATTTTTTACCTCCTTACATAGACTCTCTTGCTCTTTAATAACATTGTACTTCCATGCATTTGTATGTATGTTTGTAGGTTTAGCACTCTTGAATGTGAGGAGTATGAGCCCTTCAAATGGCTCTTGAGCTAGGCTTGAATGATTACTTATGTATGGCTGCTTTCAGCTGGTTTTTCCAGCAAGAGTAGTGCCTTTTAGGCACCTTTGAATCTGCCTATTTTCCTTGTATAACCATATTAGATCAAGTGCACTATCATGTACAATAGTTTTAATACAAGATGATCTTGTTGCACTTTCTTTTGTACTCCTATTTGTTCATAAATTTTGGTTTTTTAGGCAGAATATTGTGTAATATAGGGGTTTTGAGGTTGTCTCTGGATTAGACACCTTACCTTGTTAGCTTAGATATTTTATAAGAGAATCCAAGCTTGTAAACATATGATAGAAGCTTATTTTTTTGCATTTTTTTCTTGTGCTTTGGCTTCCTTAGGCCACTTCAAGTTGCAGATCACAGTGCATTAATAGTGTCTATAGAGACTTTGAAAAAAATTTATTTTTATGCCCTTCTAATGAAACACAAACAATAATCTTTGAGAGCAACATAATAGTGCACAATAAATCTAATAATATTACACTAACAATTTTACCTTATCACTCCAATCAACTCTCAAAAGTAGTGCACTTAAATAATTTACTACAACTAATCAAGAATAATCTGAAATGAATCTTCAAGAATTATTCTTAAATTTCTTTATAAACAAGGTAATAGGAGTTAGTCTTCATTTTATTTCCAAAGTAGATGATAGGTACTTGATAGATAGTTTAAGATTATAAAATCTAAACAACTTCTAAAGTGCAAATTAACCTTAAAGAATCATTTATGTTTGCACATTTTAAGACTTAATTCAACTTTTCTTTTTGCAACTTTACTCCAATCAGGGTGCTTAAAAAAATATGAAAAGTAATCCACTTAATGAATTTACTTGCACCAATAGTTGCTTACCTTTTTCTTGAAAACCCTTTTCACCACTTCTATAGAGGATGTAGATCTTGGTATTTAGAATCACCAAGTTGTTGTCTTTGGTAAGCTCCTGTAGCTCTTTGTAGGTTGCATTGAACAACTTCATATTCACCAAAAGATGATCTCCAACTCTCTTTCACAAGCCTAGTTTTTTGTGGCTTGTTATCCTCTTGTAATCTCCTCATTTTTGTTGTAAATTAGATGAGATATTCAATTTTGAAGTGGTGCCTTCTTACTGTGAGAGTCAGTATCCAAATATCCTGGATTTGGTAGGCTTCTTCTGTCTAAATATTCCTTCAAAATTCTTGTTAAATTCTAAATTCAAACAAAATCTTCTTCTCAATATTTTGAATATCTTGAGGTATTCTAAGATTTTGTACTCCTTGTCAAATTCTTCTTCTTGGGCTTGTTGTCAGATGACGATAATTATCCCAAATATTTCACTATCTCCAATAGTGAATTTCTCCAATGAGTTCTCCTTGGAACTTCTTTGATGATTTATTTAGAAAGGCTCTCTAAGCCTTTTATTGGATGCTCGTAGAGGCCTCTCCAAGACCTTTTACCTCCTTCTGGTTTCTTTGATACCTTGTCTTCAACCTTCTTCTCATAGAAGTGTTGGTGGTGAGATCTTCTTTTGGATCTCTGATTTTGTTACCTCTATATTCAAGCAGGATTCTCCTATTCCTTCTTCATCAATGAAATTTTCTCCTGATATCTTTTGATTTAGGTACTAGATTGATTTTGAAGAAGATACTCTTCTTAACCTTCTTGTAGGAAGCTTTCCAAACTCACTAAATCTCATTGTTCCTGCAACAAAGTATTAGTACTGAAATATACTTATAAATTAGATACTCCCTCCTAGAGTTTTCTTTAGGATCAAGGCTTATGTGAACTTTTATTTAGTACCAAGGCTTCCGTGGTCTCTTCTTCAAGGCTTCTATGGCATTCTCTTCAAGGCTTCTATAGCATTTCCCTTTGGATCAAGGCTTTTATGGCCTTTTCTTTTGTAGCAAGGCTTCTATGGCCTTTTCTTCTAAATCAAGGCTTCTATGGCATTTCCTTATTGTGAATTTTCCAATATATCAATAGAGATCTCTTGTCTCCAAACTTCACTGTAATTCTTCTCCAAAAGTCTTGTCTATAGTGATATTCTCTTGCAACAACTAATATCTACACTATGTGGTAGGGTACCTAGGAATAGATATTTGGGGATATATTATTATATTGTATAAGGGTTGGCATGGGCCACCCATAACCCAAGGTTGATTGTATTATAATATTTTATTATATTATAATAGAACATTATATTAGTAGTAGGCTCCCCAAAGTAGAATAAGAATATGGATATATAAAGAAGAGATATTTGTCATTGTAATCATCATTGGAGAAGAATCTTATGTAATCGTCTATGCCCACGAAGTGGCTTATGGGAATTTTCCCTCCTTAAGTGGCCTCTCATCTTGGGAGATCTTGTGGAGTGATTCCTTCCTTAAGGAGTATTATTGGTGTTTCCCTACCTTAAGGGTATTATATATCTCTCTCATTTGTGGATTGTTATTGTGGATGAATGATTTGATATTTTTGCATATTGGTGAATGATTTATGTTTATAATAATAAAGTTTTGCAACAAGTGGTATCAGAGCAACGATTTTGGCAAAGTGGGGATTTTTGTGTGAAATTGTAAAATTAGGGCAATTTTTTTGGAAAAATATCTCATCTTTCAGGAGCCATATCTCTGCGTAAGTTTATCCGATTCAGGCGATTCTTGGATCAGTTTGTGCAAAATTTGAAGAGTTTTAAAATGAGTGGTCATATGAAGGAATCCGAGCAGTATTGAGGGAGATACGACCTTTTGAAGTTAGTCATCCGAAACAAGGATAGTGACGAATTTTGTAGATTTTTTTTTGAAAATGTCTCATCTTCTAGAAGCCATATATCTACGAAAGTTTATCCGATTCAGGCGATTCTTGGATCAGTTTGTGCAGAATTTGAAGAGCTTTAAAATGAGTGGTCATATGAAGGAATATGAGTAGTATTGAGGGAGATACGACCTTCTAAAGTCATCCATCTGGAACAAGGGTAGTGACGAATTTTCAATTCGTATTTTTTTCGAAAGACAAAATTTGTTTAGTTCGGGTAAGCAAATCAATTGCAATTTATTTTGTTTGGAAGAAAAATTGCAGATCTAAGGAATTTTAGCTTCAACTCAGTGGGAATATGTGTATTTTCATAAAACCCTAGTTTGCATTAGGGCATGATATATATTGTCAAAAAACCCTAGTTTGCATTAGGGTATCAACTATGGAACTACAAACATTTTTTGGAGCATATGATATTGATGCTAGGGATTGGTGGAAAAAATTTAAATCCTTGTATCATCGAAATCCTCTTTGGAAAAGTATCCTTCCTCATTTTCTTGGAGAAGTTGCTCTCTCTTGGTTTTATAGTCTTAGTGGCACCCATAATGAGCTGTCTTGGGAAGAAGTGGAGCATGAATTCTTAAGTAATTGGAACCCCTATAAAAAGATAGCTACTTTGATGGAATATGAAGAGGAACTACAAATATATTTTACGAAATTGCTTGAGGAGAGGGATAAAAATATAGATAGCTTGATGGATGTCATCACAAACCTTAAAAAGAAACTATAGGGATTTCAAAATGAGCGGAATGAAATGAAAGGAGAATGGGAAGTTTTCAAGAAATAGAATGAAGACTATGAAAAAGAAATAAAATTACTCAAGGAGAAAGAGGAAAAGGTCGGGGAAGATAATGAGAGGAATATAGAAGGCACATCGTTGGATTTACAAAAGCAAGAGCATAATAAAAAAGGTTTAAATTCAGCTAAAAGTTCTATTTTGTAGGTTCATGGAAGCATTCAAAAGGAACATGTTATTATTTCCATTGACCCTGGTAGTAGATATAATTTTATTAATATTGCTTTGGCTAAGAAGTTGCAAGTTCAAGCAACAAAAATTAAGGACATACAACTAGAGGGTGAGCATGTTCAGATTTTTGAAGATTTGAAGATCACCATGGATAAATATGTTTTACATTCAGATTTCTATGCTATTGAGATGGATGATGAGGATATTGTTCTTGGTTATCCTTGGTTAGATTCTTTGGGTACTGTTAACATTAATGTGCAAAAGAAGTTTATGAAGTTATGGTACAAGAAAAATAAGATAACATTGTAGGATATTTCTCAGCTTAAGGAGCAAGGATCCAAGGAAAATCAAGAAGTGGTTGTAGAGAAACAAATTGAAGAACCTGAAATAGAATCCAAGAAGGTAGTAGTAGCAAAAAAGTCCATGGAAGAAGTAGCAACAATGGAGTCCATGGAAATAATAGTAACAAAGTCCAAGGAAGCTTTGATAGAAGAGCACAAGGACACACCAAACAAAGAGAACATGAAAGGACAATGTGTAGAAGAATTTAAAACAATGGAGCCAAATGTTGAGAAGTCAAAGAAGGTAGAACATCAAGTTAAGGTTGCACCATATCACCATCCACACCACCATGAGCATCAAAAATCTTGGAGGTATGGTTCAAGGCAACAATATTATGGTTCTACATGGAATCAGAAGGGCACCAACTATGGCAGTGTTTGGCAGAGAAAGCATAGGGATCATGGTTTTCAGAGTGGATCATCAACATCAAGGAAAAAGTGGACCCATCATTCAAGTTATCAAAATACAACAATAGAAGCATGGAGCCAACAAAGCAGATTTGGATACTCAAGTAACAAAATGGCATACCAACATCAACATGTTTCACTTGGATGGATGGATGATCGATATTGGTACCAATTGCTAACATTGCTTAGCAAATCATATTATCATGTTTCTTCATATGTTTCGAGGATGAAATATTTGTAAGGAGGGTGGCATGGTAGGGTACCTAGGAATAGATATTTGGGGATATATTATTATATTGTATAAGGGTTGGCATGGGCCACCCATAACCCAAGGTTGATTGTATTATTATATTATACTATATTATAATATTATATTATATTATATTAGTAGTAGGCTCCCCAAAGTAGAATAAGAATATGGATATATAAAGAAGAGATATTTGTCATTGTAATCATCATTGGAGAAGAATCTTATGTAATCGTCTATGCCCATGAAGTGGCTTATGGGACTTTGCCCTCCTTAAGTGGCCTCTCATCTTGGGAGAACTTGTGGAGTGATTCCTTCCTTAAGGAGTATTATTGGTGTTTCCCTACCTTAAGGGTATTATCTATCTCTCTCTCATTTGTGGATTGTTATTGTGGATAATTATTGTGGATGAATGATTTGATATTTTTGCATATTGGTGAATGATTTATGTTAATAATAATAAATTTTTGCAACACTATGAAAGCACTTTGACCTTCGAGCAACGAAGTTGAAATCTCCTAGCTTTCTATTATAGGTGTCTCAATCATCTGAGTATTAATTCCCTGAAATACAAGAACCTTCAAGTTAATTTCTCAAAATATCTTAGATGGGCTTCATTGGTTGATTCATCAACCTAGTGGATCAAGTGTTGAGTCCTAGTATTCCAAGACTATCCATTTGAAACATTCATATTCCAAAATTTGAAATTTCATTCAGTCCTTACTTGTGGCTCTCCTTAATTCTACCACCAAGACTCTACTGAGTATTTTTGACAGTGACTAGTCCAATGACATATCAAGGTTTTTAAAAAACTCATATTTAATAATAATAGTGGTTTTTCTATTAATCTATCATGGCAATAATACCACTATTAGATTTTGATGTAATAGTAATGAGAGATAACAAAACACAAGATGCAAAATAATATGAAATAAAGTAAATTTGTGAGATGACTAAAAATATACTATAAATATAAATAATGGAGATATTTATAAAAGTAGTTGTGGAGGAAATAAACACTCCATGAATATAGCTATAGCTCAAGAATGGGTATTGAGCATATTACACCCCATCACTACATCATACTACTACATCATGCCACTCTGGTCTATATCACACAATGACTCTGACTTATGACTATATTATGTGATATGATATGATATCTATACCTATTGCCCTTTATATAGAAAATAAGTTCCTTGACCAACATTCTACCTAGATGTGCAAGGGACAACTTTCACATGTACAACTTGCACTTTGACACTTGTGCATTTATTACATTGCATGTAGTAATAAGATAACTTCCCCTTAAAGTAATCTAATTTCCTAAGTATGTACCAAAAAAGGTATATTTACATTATCCAAATGATGTAATAGCCTATTTCAAACAATTTCTACCCATTCAGTCTGTGCAATATTTTTTATAAAATCCTCACCAAAGTGATTACCATGAGATTGAAACCTATTCTCCCTTTCATCATTGATTCTTATCAAGGTAGTTCAGTTCCAAGGAGGCTAATTACTGATAATATAATTACAATACATGATCTTATACATTCTGTTTCTAAAAGTGGTGAATCTAATATTTTCCTCAAATTGGACATGAATAAGGATTTCTATAGAGTGTCTTGGAGTTTCCTCTTCTTTATATTATCCATATTTGGTTTCCATCTTGATTGGATCAACCTAGTCAAGGCATGTATCTATGGAGCTAGCTTCTCTATCTTAGTTAATGTCTCCACTGCTAGTTATTTCCAAAGCACCCAAGGTCTGAGATAGGGTGACCCTTTGTCCCCTTTTCTATTTATAATTGTAGCAGAATCCCTAGGGAGAACTCTACAACCTTCTTGTTTCAAAGGAGAAATTTTTGGTATTAAACCTACCTCATCTCTCATGCCTATATCCCACCAGTAGTTTATGGATAACACTATTTTGGCCACTCATACCTCTATTTCCTAAGCCAAAATCATCAAGTCCATCCTTATTTTCTTTGAGTCTATTTCTAGCCAAAAATTCAACTTCTCTAAAAGTAAACTATATTTTCTCAATACGCCCCCTAAACGCTAAACCAACATAGATAATATCCTTGGTTGTACCATTTTTGACCTTCTTACTACCTACCTAGGTTTTCCACTTTTTGTCGGTTCTACTAAAAAATCTCTTTGATTTCCACTCGTTGAAAGAATTCACCAAAAATTGGCAGGATGGAAAGGAGGGCTCCTTAGTTAGGTGAGAAAATCTACCTTAGTCAAAGCCACTCTCTAGAGCTTCCCTATTTTCTTTGTATCCATATTTTATATTTTGGTTGAAGTTTATAACAATATTGAACAACTCCAAGGGAATTTTCTATGGTTAGGATCAGAACACAAATAGAGATTCCATTTGGTTGCATGGGACCAAGTCTACTCCAAAAAAGAATATGGTGGTATCAGGCTCAGGAAGGTCATATAGATGAATCTATCCCTCATTGCCAAGAAATAATGGTGGATCCTTCCAAATGAAAATTCATTGTGGTTTGATATCATTAAGACTAAATACCTCTAGCATAAACTAATTTTTTTGGATGATTCTTCGCTTATTCAAGGTTCTATTGCCTAGAATTCCATTGTGTGTATGAGGCATATCATTAAAAAAGGAATTCGTTGAAAATTTTGTGATGGCCAGAAGATACGCTTTTGGGAGGACAAGTGGTTGGGTAATAACCCTCTTCAGAATTATCCTAATATGATCTACCTCAAACCTGTGATTAACATGTTTGGTACGTAGGTGTGCAATTTTATTGATGCTGGCAGGAAGTGCTAGAAATCCATTCCTCACGGTAATTTGAATGAAGACACAAAAAGATCTAATAATTTTTTGTCTAACATATTGCATCTCTATGTTATTCCTAAATGTTTCATTGAAGATAAGCTCTTATGGGCACCTAGTGAAAATGAGATTTTCTTTGTCAAAATTGCCTATTTCCTTAATGAAAACCTTGATCAGCCATGGTTCCCTTCTAATATCATTTGGAAGAAGCACCTCATTCCCAAATTCTGTTTCTTCTTTTGGATTTTTTTTTAGGATAAAATCCTCTCCATTCCAAATCTCCAGATTTGAGGGCTCCCCATTCCTAATTGTTGTTACCTTTGCAAGCAGGAGTGCAAATCCACCCAATATTTTTTCCTCTCCTATTGTTTCTTCCTCAAAGTTCTTTGCTCATTCTTTTGCTATGTGGGTATTTCCTAGGTTCCTCCCTTTTCTACGAATGACCTCTATTTACAATGGCCTAATCCCTTTAAAAATTTTCATGTCAAAACCTTTTGTACCTTTTGTCTCCCCCATTTCCTATGGGAATTTTTGCATGAACAAAATTCCAGAACCTTCTTTAACTCCACCCATGATTTCAACTATGTTATTTAAAGATTTATCCATGTGGTGACTGAAAATATCTTTAATATTTAGGGCACTGGGTGGCCAGAGTCCTCAAGTGAAGCTCAGTTAACCAATTTCCTCTAGATCCCTTCCTGTAATATTTCCTCTCCCTATTATGTGGTTGATTAATCGATTATCAAGTGGTCTCCTCCACATTTGGGATGGATCAAATATAAATTTGATGGTGCTACCAAGGGCAACCCGAGGCCAGTTGGAGTAGGAGGTATCTTTTGAGATCATACAAGGAAGATATTGATGGCCTTTGTAGAAAATTTCGACATCCAAACCAACCATTTTGTTAAAGCTCGAGCTCTCTTCCAAGGTCTGTCTCTACTATCTTGAATAAATTACCCTAACCTTATTGTCGAAAGGTGACTCTATGAATATTATCAGAAGTATTGTAGGCACCCAATTAGCATCCTATAATATCTCCAATCTATGAATATTATCAGAAGTATTGTAGGCACCCAATTAGCATCCTAGAATATCTCCAATTTAATCTTTGAGGCAAATTTTTTTGAGCTCTTCCCCTAATGTCACTGTCCAACATGTCTTTAGGGAAGGAAACCAAACCATTGACTTTATAGCTAACCTAGGGGTTTATTTGCCTAACCTCACCATTTGGAACGAAATTTATCTTCCCCCCTTGGTTGATGTTAATCCCACAATTGTATCTCTTTTGTGAGTTTTCCCAGGTTTTGGGTTTTTTGGATAGCCACATATTCTTCATGTTATGGGAATACACCTCATATTGGATAGCATTTTTAGGACACATCATTGGAAGTTTCATCAAACTTTGGAATTTTTCTAAGTTCATAGGATCTATTTTCAACATACACTTTTATGTGTGGCTTCACCTTGATAAAATGAATGTTCGGGGTACATGGAGCTTGTATGAGCCATAAGTGATGGTATTTTATCATACCATATTCAATGAACACCTCTGATAGGTTTTTGTTGCATGATGGATGATAAAATTGAGTCATTTATTTTTTTACCCAGACACGTCAGCAGGCTCTATGCGAGCCCTTTGAGGCTTCCTATTTTGCCCTTGCGTAGGTTTCTCTATCTATTTTTATATTTTTATTGGTTGTTTCGAAAGAAGATGCTTTATTTTTGTTTCAGATGGTTGGGAGAATTTTTCCTAACTAAAACTTTTTTGTAAAAGGTTACGGGATCCTTCCAAAACCCCTCTTACCAATAAAAAATTATGTATAACCCATAATAGAAAAATATAAAACACAACAAATTTTTAAAATATTATGCTATATAATATTTTATGTAATAAAATGAGGGTGATGTAAAGCCTATTTGTGAAAAAATATGAATCACCATGAACTTTTGTGAGATTTAAAGCACAAAATGATTAAAGTACAATAGTTTTATACTTTAATTACACACATTTTACTTAACACAATGTTTTAAATTATTTTCTAACATTTCAAATAACGAGACCCAAGTCACCTCTCATGATGCACAATGTGTGTAAGGTCTATGGAGGGATTTTAATGGTGTTAAATGTTCATATTTGTGGTAAATATAGCACTTCAAATAAAGGTTTCATAATCCAATAGTTGCTCTACTCAGTCCAAATGTAAAAGTTTAATTTGGTAAAAATGGATGTCCACTAGTACTTGGTAGATCTATTATATTCTATTGGAAGGGTGTATCTCTAATCAATCAAATAAAGATAAAGGAAGAAGGAATGGTATAGTGGTAAGAAAATAAGACAAAGCTAGTATAAGATGATTTGGAGGAATTAAGGAAGTTATATGAGAATGGATTTAGTGGTAGGGAGAGCAATAGTGAAGAAGATGAGGTATAATGTTGGCTTAGGCACTTGTGACATCCGATGTAAATCTAGTGAGACCTCCGATAGAAATAAAGGATAAATTATATCATATTTTTTGAAAGATACAAGACTTCAATATCTTGAAGTAATGATTTTCATTTACATTAAAATAAATAATCAATCCAAGTATCTTTACATCCTCTCAAATTTGTTGCTATGGAGTTCTCCTTTTTGTGGGTTGTGGGTCAAAGAGATGCATTGACATATCAATACACTCCTTTTAACTTTCCATTTGCAAGTTTGCTTCTTGAATTCTAAAACACCTTCATAAAATTATTCTTTGTGAGATTTTTTTTATGGATCACAAATAATGAATTTTTTTGATGATATTACAATATTTGGTACCTTGGGTACCATTGTAAATATTTAGATTGAATGTGTTTATTATTTCTATCAATAGTATATGTCAAGTTGAGTGTGTTTATGTGTCATGTGTGCAAGCATAAGTTATAAGTTAAAGGTGTCATGTGTGCAAGTGCAAGTTATGAGTGAAAGGTGTTGTGTGTGTAAGTGCAAATTATGAGTGAAAGGTGTCATGTGTGTATGTGAAGAGTCGTGCATGAAAGGTGTTGTGTCTAAGTGAAGAGTCATGCGTGATGTGTCAAGATTAGAAGTAGGAAGTTATGTGATCATGTGAGACTTCATCATTATGTAGAAATACATATGAAATGCTGCATCCCTTGTGAGTTTGAGGAGAGAAAAAATCAAGAGTATTGAAGAGTCTTATGAAAATTTATACATAGATGAATGTGAATGCGAAGGATTATCAATAAAGTTTGTTATTTTGTGAATAGTAGTGTTATTATGGAGTGATATTATTAGCTTCTGATTATACAATCCTTGAACTATAGACCTATGATATTTTAGGCTCACTTTGCTAATAGTGGTATCCGAGCTTTGTTGATTAGAGCTACTTTAGTTAAAAAATGAGGTTCTATTGACTAAGAAGTTGAAGGATATTGGAGTGAGAAGCATATTGAGGGAGATTGATGTGAGAGGCATTATGGAGTTAGGAATCTTAAGATATTAAATATTGAAGAATGATATAGCTTGAAGATTGGAGTGGAGAGAAGAAGATTCTAACATTTAAGACAAGATGGATTGGAGGAGTGAGAAGTTTAATAAGATATTGCAGAGCATTACTTACATTATAACAACGACAAAGATGTTCGTAGTTGGAGAGTGCTTGCAGGAGATAGTATTCGAGGAACGTGATGTGCATTACAACAATGCCAAAAAATTTATCAGCAGTTGAAGAGCACCTAGAGGAGATGACATTGGAGGAACACCACAATAGATTGGAAAGCACCTGAAGCAAAGGGTGATATATTGAGAGATTAGAAAACACTTGAGATGATTGAAGAATGATTAGAAGAGATCATAGAGTTCTAAGACAAAGGAATATTGGCTTGATATGATTGGAGAATGTTTGGGAGCAAAGGGAGAGTGCCTAAAATGCTTGAGAATAGTGGAATAACCAAATATAAATTATATTTTTATAATATTGCAAGAGATATTTGTATGATACATTGAAAGAGCAAAGTGGGTGAATGTGAACGTGAGTGTGGTTAGAGAATATCTAGAATGTTAAGCCATTAATTACAAAGAATTTATGTGCAAAGATAATGTTAGTTACAAATTTAAAATGAGATGTGTAACACCTTACCATAACATAGAACATGGTGGATGAATTTAAAAGGTATTTATCAGGACACATATTTTTAATTTAAACTTGACTTGAAGTTAATGATTTGAGAGACAAAGTTTAGTTTTATTTAATTGAAAGAAACTAAAATATTAGAGTAGGTGATAAATTGAATGATTAAAGGAGGGAAATTGAAATATGAAGGAAGTGATTAAAATTGGGAGATATAAGAAGTATTTACTTGACTTATTAATTGATTAAAATTTTAAGAATTGAGAATTGAAATTAAATATTGGAGAAACAAGAAAAAGAAGATTATGAAAATTGATTATAAAAGTAAACTTTAGAATTTGAAATTTGTTTGATTGGAGATTGAATTGAAGAATATTGAAATTAAGTGGAAAATTGAAATTGATTGATTGAAATTTAAAAGAAAAATTCAAATTTTGAAGAAGAAGAAGAAGAATATTATAAAAATTCAAAGGGTTGATTGAAAAGAAATGGAAGAAATTATTCAAAATACATTTTTAGAGGATAGTGAGGAGATGTTGGGAAAACTAAAATATGACATAAAACATCTAATAGAGAATTAAATTATATTCACTAAGAATATGACCCCTATCACCTATTTTGCATAAACAATTAATTAAATTCATTTTTCCCTCCATTCCTAAGTCATGGAACACATTCCAAGGAACTTGGAGATGACAAAGAGTGGGAATTATTAAATTAAACAATTAAACCAATACTCATAGGATAAATAATACATTACAACACATATGAACAATAATCCATGCCACCAAAAATCAAAAATTAACTTTCTCACCAAAATTGCATCTGAACTAGGTGTGCTGGAAAACACACTATGTTATGCAAACATGGACAAATTTGTAGGATGACCACCAATCTGAATGGAAGCTCTGAATACCATGTAGGATGCCATGTAGAATAGTTTTGACAACAATTACAACACTCCAAGAGGTCAACGATCTCCCCCTTTGGCATTGTTGGCAACACAACATTAACTGCAACAAACTGCACAATGCAACATCCTAAAGAAAACCAACTACAAACATCAAATGAAATCTAAGAAGCACCAGCAAGAAAAAAAACTCATATAAGACCTGAAACACCATATATGAACTCCCCCTTACTCCAACAAGGCATTACAAAAATATTGTTGTAGTTAGCTCACTCTCCTCCTTTAACAACAATGACAAAAGGGCACAACAATGCATCTTGTTTGACAATTCCCCTGAAACCAATCACCAAATCACATGATTCTGTCATGGACATAAAATATCAGTAATATATGCTCTGAAAACATATGATAATCTGTATAAGACACTCCAAGACAGTTATACACAAAGCTTATTTCAAACAGCCCATTCACTATCTCATTCGGGGAATACCAAAGCAACAAAAAGTACCACAACTGTCTGCACTTCACACAAACTAATATACAATAGAGAAAAAAAACAAGGACACTGATATAGTGATGAAAAACTAGATCCATCATCATCAAAGATAAATCCAAAATATTTACCAAGAACTGCATCACCTTGCCAAGCAACACCACTACACACTGTGAATCCAATCATTGAACTTTCTGCATACACCATCCTCAAGCAACTATTAGAGAATAACAATATAAAATAGCATATGTAGGAGCATAAAATGAAATAATGAGATGCTCTCCCTGAGGATGTGCCCTTAAAATATAAAACAATCTGGTGTGTAGGAAGAGGAACAACTCCTAGGAGTTGCCTCAAGTGCTCAAATATCTCCATTAGAAGAGGCTTTGTAAAGATATATGCAATCTGCTTTTTAGTAGGCACAAATTCCAACTTAACCACCTTCCCAGAAACCTTATATTTCAAAAAATTATACCTTATATCTATGTGCTTAGTCCTTGAATGCATAATTGTATTCTTTGAAATATTTATAGCACTAGTGTTATCAAAAAGAAGGGGAATAGGCTCACCATTTGCAATACCCAAGTCCTGAAGAGTTTGCTTCATCCATAACACTCGAGTGCAGCAAGAAACAACATCAACATACTCAATCTTAGCTATAGATAGAGAAACTGAATCTTATTTCTTACTGTTCCAAGAGATAAGCTTGTCACCAAGGAAGAAGTCACCACCACTTGTACTTCTGCGGTCATCAACACAACTAGCCCAATCTACATTTGTATAAGCCTTCAATATGAATTATTTATCCTTTGGATACCACAATCCATACTCCATAGTATACTTAAGATATCTAAAAATTATTTTGATGGCATTCACATGAGTTTCTTTTGGAGCACTCTAAAATCTAGCAACCATGCACACAACTTGCAAAATGTCATGTCTAGAAGCAGTTAGATACAATAAAATAACAACCATTGACCTATAGAGAGATTTATAAATAAGAGGAGACTCATCTTAATAACTCAAATTACACCCTATCACCATAGGAGTACTCACTAGTTTGTTGTCCTCCATGTTAAACTTCTTAAGCATTTCCTTAACACTAGTTTGTTGTCCTCCATGTTAAACTTCTTATGCATTTCCTTAACATACTTAGATTCACAAATGAAAATGCCTCTATCCAACTGATTTATTTGAAGACCCAAGAAGTATGACAACTCTCCTATCATGGACATCTCAAATTCATCTTGCATAGCAACATCAAACTCATGACACATTTCATCTTTATTGCCTCCAAAAATTATATGATCAACATACAGAACAATAACAAGTTGATCATCACCTACAACCTTGTAATACAAATTGCTATCAACCTTACCTTTCTGGAAGCCCTGCTACAATAGGTACTTGTCCAACCTATCATACCATTCTCTTGGGGCTTTATTCAGCCCATACAAAGCCTTTTTCAATTTGCACACATAGTTTTCATCACCAAGCTGAAATCCATCGGGTTGATCTATGTAAACCTCCTCTTCTAGGTTGCCATTCAAGAAGGCTGATTTCACATCCATTTGGTAGACCTTGAAATTCTTATGGACATCGAGAGAAAGAAACATTATAATGGCTTCTAAACTTGCTACACATGCAAATTTATCATCAAAATATATACCCTCCACTTGAGCATACCCCTTGCACACCAATCTAGCCTTATTTCTCACAACTTGGCCATCTTCATTAAGTTTGTTTTTAATGACCCACTTGGTTCCAATTACATTTTTATTAGTAGGTCTTGGAACAAGTTCCCAAGTCTGATTTTTCTCTATTTGATCAAGTTCTTCATTCATAGCCTTAATCCAACATTCATATTTTCTAGCCTCATCAAAATTCTTAGGCTCAACTTGAGACAGCAAAGAAAAATTTACCTGCTCATTTGTCCTTGCAAGTCTTCTTCTTGTTTACACACTTGTATTGGGGTCTCCTAAAATCTTATTTTGAGGATGATTCTTCTTTAAATGCTTTTAATAAGTCTTTGGGGAAACAACATCTTCATTCTCTTCTTGATATTCTTCAACTTCATCTTCTTTCTCAATGGTGTCATTCTGAATGGGTGGATCAACTTGTTCAATTACCTCACCAATGCCTTCATCAATATTTACATTGATGCTCTCAACTATCTTACCAAGCCTCTTGTTGTAGCATTTCTAGGCCTTGCTTCTAGATGAGTATCCAAGAAATATGCCCTTGTCCACTCTAGTATCAAACTTTCCAAGGTTTTGTTCATCTCTCCTTATGTAGCATCTACTCCCAAACACTCTGAAATGTTTAATTGTAGCTTTCCTTCCAAACCATAACTTATAAGGAGTCATATCACTGTGAACTCTAAGCATGCACTTGTTTAGAATATACACTTATGTATGCACTGCTTCTCTCCAAAATATATCAACAATATTTACCTCATTCAACATAGTTCGAGCCATTTCTTGCACTATTCTGTTTTTCCTCTCAACAAAACCATTTTGTTGAGGTGTTCTTGCTACTAAAAATTTCCTCCTAATTCCATGCTCTAAACAATATTTCTCAAACTCTGCTGATGTGTACTCACCACCTCTATTTGATCTTAAACATTTTATACTAGTGCCCATATCATTTTTAGCTCTTGCTTTGAATATTTTGAACTTAAACAAGGCTTCTAATTTTTCTTTTAAAAACAACACCCAAGCCATCCTAGAATAATCATCAATGAACAAAATGAAGTATCTCTCACCATTCATACCTTTAGTTCTCATCGGTCCATAGATATCTGTGTGTACTAGCTCCAATGGGCGTGTATTAGAGTACTCCTTAGTTTTGAAGTGTGCTCTTGTTTGATTTACTTGTTGACAAGAGAAACATATGCTTTTTGATGGCTTTGAAATCTCAGGCAAGTTCCTTACTGCATTATTTGAGCTAATTTTGATAAGATTATCAAAATTGATGTGACCAAGCCTCTTATGCCATAACCAATATTCCTCTTCTTGTCCAATGAAGCAAGGTTTTTCAAATCTATCACAAATATTATAAATATTACATGTTGTCCTTGATGCCTTAGAAATGAGAGAACCATCCTATGCATATCTACAACCATGTGCTTTGAAAATCAGCTCACATCCCAAATCACACATTTGACTCACACTAAGTAAGTTATGCTTTAGGCCATCAAAAAAAGAATATTTTCAGATCTGATATTTCCATTTCCAATGCTTACCTATCCTTTACCAACTATATTGGCAACATAATTGTTGCCAAACATCACAGAACCGCCATCATACTTCTGCATATGCACAAACTAATTTTTATCTCCAGTCATGTGACTAGAGCACCCATTGTCAATGATCCAGAAAGTGGATTTGTTCTGAGATTTGAATGCAGCCTGCACTATAAGAGAATCCTTGACCTCTTTCTACTTTTCCTTCTCAATCCACACATTTTTGGGCTTTGGTTTTAGTTCCTTATCCTTATTCTCCAAATTAGCCTTCTTGTGAACCTGTGAATTTTGTCTAGGTGGCAACTTATTTAGCATTATATGGGGATGATTAGATCTGCTCTTATGCATTGGATTAGTGGTAGAAAAAATATTTCTACAATCCCTTGCAATATGCCCAAAATTTTTACATCTGAAATATTCTACATTGTGCTCAATTAGATGTGCAAAAGAGTTATGTGTGACAATGTTTCTAGGCCTAGAGTTGAGCCTACAATTGGCAATTTTATGACCAAATGAATTGCACCTATAACAATTACCATAAAAGAATAATTTGACCCAGTTTTCTGACTTTGAAATATGTTATCATATCTGCCATAAGGTCTCCTTATTTTGTGATTAACTTTGATGAAGCCATCATTGTCCTTCCTCATGAAATTATTCTCCTTTTGCACACTCTTCTTCTCATTTTGGGGTTGCAACTTCTTGTCATCTTGGAGCAACAACTTCTCACCTTCATGGGGCTGCAACTTCTTGTCTTCAAGGAGAAGAAAATAATTTACTTTCTCATCCTTAAGTGGCTTTACATCTTTGATAAAATCTGAGCACTCACCTTCTTCAAATCCTATACCAAACTTGATATTAGGATGCCTTTGTTGCTTTATAATATCATCAAGTTTTTCAAAACTCTTCTCAAATTTTAGAGTGGTGCAACTCATCAAATTAGCTTTCTCTAATTTTTTCCTCAAATAATAAATCTCCTCTTCAAGATTACTGTAATTATTCACTTTTTTACGAACTCTGACCTTGAGATCTTCAGCTATCTTTCGGGACTCTTCCACATTAATTTTCAAATCTGCAATCATCCTGTTTGCATCCTCAAGACTACATGTGAGTTTCTTGTTCTCCTCAACTTGAAATTTCAGATCATTTAGTGCACCATAAAAAAATTTATTAGCCTCTTCAATCTAATTTTTCAAATCTGCAATTTGATTATTTGCATATTTTAGTTTATGTGCATACATTTTGTTCTTATTCACCTCTTTCTCATACTCCTCAAGGGCATAGGCTAACTCTTCTTAAAAGTACATCTCAAGTCCATATTCATTTGCGTCTTAAACCTCCTTTTTCTTGTCTTCTAATGCCATAAAAATAACCTCACCTGAATCATCTTCAGAGTCACTTTGCACACTATCTTCGAAAGCACTATCCTCATGGGTGATTAAGCTCCTCTTTTTGAAGTTTCTTTTGAATTTTACAAATTTCTTCTTGTTGCCTTCTCATTTTTCTTTAGGCTTGTCTTAATCATCACTCTTATATTTGTAGATATATCTTGTTGCAATGTGACTAATTCTTCCATAGTTGAAGCATTTGAGTGGAAGTTTTTCCTTGTACTTGCCTCTTCCTCTTTGCAACTTTCTCACAAAGTTTACCTCTTCTTCATCTGAAATTTCATCCTCTTCCTCTTTCACTTTAATCTTCATGTTTTTAAAAGCTTTGAAGGCTGCCTCTTTTTCTATAGGTTTGTGTTTGCCTATCCTCATATCATAAGTTGTAAATGACCCATATAGCTCATCCAGAGTCAAATTATTAAGATATTTTTCTTCTTTAATAGCTAAAACCTTTGAATCAAATCTTGTAGGGAGTGATCTTAGAACCTTCTTCACAACCGTGGATTCTGAAATTGTTTCACCAAGACCTCTAATTGCATTTACAACCTCATTCACTTGAAGCATAAAAGCAGCAATATCATCATCTTCATCCATTTTTAAACTTTCAAACTTAGCTCTAAAAATCTGCAATTTGGCTTCATTAATGGCCTTCAATTTATCCCATATTTCCTGTGAAGTGTTGAGACCCATAGACTTAACCAAATCACCAGGAGCAATATCACTTATGATAGCATTTGTAGCCTTCAAATCATTGTTATATTCTTGTATGGTAGCAGGATCAGTGGGAGGTGTAGCAGGGATGGTATAGCCATTTTGCACAGACAACATAACACCCATACCCAAATAACCAAGGTATCTCATCATCCTATAGCTCCAAAAGGTATAATATTTTCTATCAAATAGAGGGGGCTTATTCGGATCACAACGATCCATTGTGAGGACCTACCCTAGATTATTAAGCTTGCAAATTGGGCAACCCAGATCTGATACCAATTGTTGGTATCACAATGGCACTAAGAGGGAGGGTGAATTAGTGACTTAAACAAAATTTTCAAACCCTCTAAATCTGATTTTTCAAATATGATTTTTAGGACAACAAAGAACATAAATTCAAATCCACACAAGACATATAAAATGGCATCACATAACACAAGGATATGACAGGGAAACCCAACATGGGAAGAAAACCTCGATGAGAAAAAGCTCCCTGAGTCTACTGCTCAGATTGATCCTCACTACAAATGAAGTACAATGATGTTTTTATCAATGGAGCCAAACGGAGCCCAATGAAAGGAAATGGGTCAAATGGAGCCACACCTAAAATGATTCTTAACCCATACCTACCACCCTTTTGATCTAAAATATGATAAATAAATGGCATAAGAATACCTACAATGAAAGCAGAACTCACAATAGTCTGCAAGTAAAAAACTCACCACATACAACTACTGCAATGTGAATAATGAATCATGAAAACCCCTGCAAATGTAATACCACTTCAGCACTATCACAATACCTGCAAATGATATACCAATCTGATCCAAATGGAGCCACACCTAAAATGATTCTTAACCCATACCTACCACCCTTTTGATCTGAAATATGATAAATAAATGGCATAAGAATACCTACAATGAAAGCAGAACTCACAATAGTCTGCAAGTAAAAAACTCACCACATACAACTACTGCAATGTGAATAATGAATCATGAAAACCCCTGCAAATGAAATACCACTTCAGCACTATCACAATACCTGCAAATGATATACCAATCTGATCCAAATAACATGCTCAATATGCACCCACAATTGCAAATATAAAATTTGAAGTATTCACACTCTGCTGAAAATTCTACAGTATTTTGGCAGCACCTCGTTACGCACACCAAAACTCCATAGAAACAATGAAATGTTACAACCAATATATAGAGGAGAATAAAGAGGAAAACCACAAATGGTTTCCAAAACCATGTGCAAAAACCACTCTAAAAACCACACACCTAGCTTAGGATATTGCCAATTTCAACATTGAAATTCAAAATAACCTCCATATGGACACTCCACACTCCACCAATCAACTCTAACCTACACTAACACTCCAAAAATGATACGACACAACCACTACAGAAAATGGGACCAATATGGATGCCACTTCCTCAAAAAATTTCAAAAATATGCATAATATATCCCAAAAACTATCGAAAATAGCTCCACACTACACCACATAACTCAAAAATGGGTCCCACCAATATTGAATGACTTCTTTTCCAATTATCCAAGTTATGCAACATAAAATTAAATTATATTCATTTGCGTGATGTGGTCTACCGGCAAGGACGCCACTTGCATTATCGGTGCTGTGATCCGGGTTCAATCCCCATGGCGGATATGTATATGTATAAGAAGTATTTACTCAATAAAATAAAAAATAAATTATATTC
This sequence comes from Wollemia nobilis, assembly GCA_028583015.1. Taxonomy (NCBI): domain Eukaryota; kingdom Viridiplantae; phylum Streptophyta; class Pinopsida; order Araucariales; family Araucariaceae; genus Wollemia; species Wollemia nobilis. The sequence goes on from JAQPPZ010000513.1 coordinate 19,986,110, forward strand.
ACTAAGAATATGACCCCTATCACCTATGTTGCATAAAAATTTAATTAAATGCATTTTTCCCTACATTCCTAAGTCCCGGAACACATTCCAAGGAACTTAGAGATGACAAAGAGTGGGAAATATTAAATTAAATAATTAAATCCATGCTCAGGATAAATAATACATTACAACACATATGAGCAATAATCCATGCCACCAAAAATGAAAAATTAACTTTCTCACCAAAATTACCTCCGAACTAGGTGTGCTGGAAAACACACTACGTTATGCAAACATGGACAAATTTACAGGATGACCACCAGTCTGAATGGAAGCTCTGAATACCATGTAGGATGCCATGTAGAATGGTGTTGACAACAATGACAACACTCCAAGAGGCCAACAATATTTGAATGCCATGAGCATGGCTTTGTTGTGGAGGCAATCCTTCTAGTTTGTTAAATATTTTCTCATGTCTCTCTAGGAGTTTTAGTAATTCAGGTGCCTCTGGTTTTTCTTCGTTAGTGGTTTGCAATAAAAATAGTTGGGAAACCATGCCTTTCCCTCCTTTGCGAATAATATTTTCCATTCTATGGGAACTTACGATTTGTGTAGGACTTGTTTTTAACCCTTTAATTGTGTAAGTTTGGTCATTTTGTATGAATTGCATCCATAATTCTTCAAAGTCCCATTGAATTTTGCCAAGCGTTCGTAGCCATTGTACTCCCAAAATGATGTAACATCCTCCCAATGGTAGTATATACATATCTTCTTTCATATTATAATATCCCATAGTGAGTTTGATATTATGGTATTTGCCTTTGCATGCAATTTTTTTGCTATCGTCAATCATGACTTCGAATTTATTAGAGGGATATATAAAATAATTAGCTTATTTGGCCAACCTGGAGTCTATAAAATTGTGAGTGATGCCAGAGTCTAAGATCACAATAGGGTTTTAATTCTTAAAATACCATTTAACCTTCATAGTTTGTGGGGTCAAATATCCTGCGAGGGCGTTAAAGGATATTTCTATTTTATCCTCTTAATTTTCTTCTGGAATATCCGTTATTACTTCAACTTTGATGTCATCCTCTTCTTTGGGGGTGCAATCAATTGTGTCCAAAATATAAATTTTTGGTGAAATGAATTTGTGATTTGGGGTGAATTTTTCATCACAATGGAAACAAAGACCCTTTTCTCATATTTCTTTCATTTTCTCTTGACTAATTTGTTTAATTGGCATGATTTTATTTAGTTTTTGGCTGGTATAGGTGTTTGGTAGTTTTTCTATTGAAACTCTCCCTATTCATCATTGGTTATTGATATTCTCTTCTATCATTTGTGCTAATGCCATTACATGCATCATATTCATAGGGTTTTATATTAGTACTTCTAGTCGAATGTCTTATTTTAGGCCACTGATGAAGCAAATTTGAAAGAATGATGCATCGAGCCCTGATGTAAGGTTTGCCAACTTCTCAAATTGCACTTGGTATTCTCTTACGGTAAATGTTTGGCGAAGTTTGGTGAGGGCTTCTATGAAATCTTCAAATTTGGTAGGGCCAAATCGCAACATTAGGTTCTTTGTGAATTCGGTTCATGTGGGAGTCCCTTTTGTTTTTTCATACCATTGGTACCATTGTATAGCAATTTGTTCTAAGTGAAATGATGTGATACAAACTTTCTAGATCTCCAGAATTTGATATAAGGTGAAATATTGGTTTGTCCTATATATCCAGTTTGTCAGATCACCTCCATAAAATTTTGGAAAATCCAAATTTGTGGTACGAGTGAGGAATGATGTATGTGATCCCCCTAGTAATGTTTGTTGTGGTAGTGTAGTGTTTTGTTGTCCAGTGTGCATTAAAGTCAAGTTTTGGTGTACCAAGTCCATAGAGTGATTAGTAGCATCCAACTTGGTTGATAACTCTGTATTGGAAGTATTGATGCTCATAGTTAGGTCTGATATCCTAGCAGAGATCTTATCCTCTAAATTATCTTTCCAAATCACCATTCCCTACGGTATTTCTTTCATTTCTTTTGAAACCTCTTTTGAGACCTCTTTCGCAACCTCCTTTGCCACTTCTTTGGAGACTTATTTCACAATATCCTTTGACATGTCTTGTGACCTTCGTACTTATACCATGGTAGGTTTATAATTTTTTAGGTAAATTTACAGTTTACTGTGTTTTTTTTGCACAAATTTTTGGTCACAATTTTCCCACAATTTGTAAAACAAATTTTTTGCAAAATTTGCAAAAAAAAAAATGTCAATAGTTTTGCAAAAATTGTCAATAGGTTTGTAAAAAAAATTTTTGCAACTTTTGCTCGCTAGCAATAGCGGAGCAGAGCCTGAGGTGGTGATGGAGTGGAGAGGGGTCGAGGCAAAGAAGAGAAAGGCCGAGGCGATGGTAGAGCTTGAGGTGGGGGTTGGCGGATTCGAGGTGACAACGGGGCATAGAGGGGTCAAGGAAGAGAGGAGAAGGGCCAAGGCGATGACGAAGCCTGAGGTGGGGGCAAGGTGGAGAGGGGTCGAGGCAAAAATTGAGAGGAGCCGAGGTGGCGATGGGGAAGGGGGTAGCGAGTAGGAGTCAAACAAGAATCAAGACCATAAATATTTGAACACTTGGCAGAAAGGTACTAGCTTTGGTGGCGTGAGGGCTTCGTCTAATGTGACCAAAGTCACGTTTCAACTATGGTTCTTGATTTATTTTAAACTCCTCACAACCCGTTTACGGGTGAATGGTGAATGTGGGATATTGTTTTGTGATGCCTTTTTTTTTAACTTTACCTCTTGTCACTATCTCTTACATCGACAACCTTTTTTGGCGATCAGAAAATTAAATCACCTTAGTCACACTTTAATAAAATTATAATATTTTCACCAATAGTTCTGTTGGCTTAGTCGAAAAATGTTGCTCATGCAAAAAACCTTCTTCTAAAGATCAAAATGATTTAACGGTGCTTGGAAAATGAATTGATGATGATGGAAATTTTAAACCTTAGGTTATTTAACATTTTACTTTTACCGATTTTTTGGATATTTTGTTGTAGACAAGTTTTCAGAATTTACTTCAGTTTTTAATCAGTCTATGGTGATCCACACTGATAGTTTGCATGAATTTGGTGTTGATTATTCGTTGAGTGCTTCCAAACTATAAGTCTGTGTAAACTTGACAATTGTGAGTACTTCCAACTTCGTCTATAAACTTGGCGTTGATCCTTCGATGAGTGCTTTCTTGTCTGGTCGCTTGGATGTGTTTCGTAAAAATGAACAGGTAGCGTCCGTAGGTTTGTCCTTGGAGAACGAGAAAAAAAAAATTCCTTCAGGACTTAGCTCTGATGCTAGATGTAAGGCACCTGCAATAGAATTAATATGTAGTACACAATAACAATTGGAATCATTGTCATGTAAGTAATCACAGTTAAGATTGATGAGAGAACTCAATCAATAGGTGTATTTGAAAATGTTCTGATGATATTTTCCAATACCATGCAAAGTTCTATAAATACTAACTGAAGGAGCATGAGTGAAAGGACATGTTTGTCCAATATAAAATGATATAAATAAATTAGTGATTATAAGTCATAATTTGTGTTAGTAGTATCCTAACACTTTGCTAATAGTCGTATCAGAGATTTATTGATAAGAGCTAATTTAGTTGAATGTGAGGAGATTTTGACTAAAGAGTTGGGAAACTTGAGAGACTAAAGACTGGAGAGGAGATTAGAGAAGAATATATCCTAAATATTGGAGTGGAGAGAAGAATATTATATGTTTGAGATAAGACAAATTGGAGTGAGATGTTTAAGAAGAGACGACAAAATGTGACTTGCATTACAACACCTGAGATGTTAGTGTTAGCTTTTGATAATGTATGATATGGGAGAAAGCAATCACAAGATGTAAAATAATGCAGAAAAGTAAGATAATTAAATTTTGCAAGAATGCTAAAATATGTTATTAATGGAAAGATACAAAAATAGTACAATGCATAGTAATGGAGGAAATGAACACTCCAAAACTCTAATAGAAACTTCATTGTACCTACTCACTACTCTATAGTAATCTCACTTTTGCTTCATACTTTCTTCTATTCACTATGGGACCTATATATAAGAAGATAAGTTACTTGGACCTTACTCTTCCTAACTACATTTTCTATAACTCATGTACAAGTGGACTTATTGTACATTTACATCATTGCACATTGAAACTTGTGCATTTATTACTTCTTCCTCAAGTAACCTAAGATAAATTTCTAATCTAACAATATACCCAAGGCGTTACATTGACATGTAAATAAATAATTTAATATACTCTAATACCCCCTTGTATTAAACTATTTGGGTTGTGAAGATGTTGGAAGTTAAAGCGGTAAAAGGTAAAAAAATTGTTTGACAACGGTAAGCTTTGGACCTTACCCTTTTACCTCCTTGGACGGTAGCTGACTGGGCAAATTGGATGGCTTGGATGGCAGCTGACCGGGCATATTGGATGACATGGACGACAAGGAGTTCGAGTCCTATTTCATTTCCTCCTTTCCTCCCTATTTTTCTTCTTCCCTATCTATTCCCTAAGTTTTCTAAGGCAGTTAATTCTCCTATTATTTAAGCATTGTAAACACTGCATTTTTGCATATTAATAATACTTTACATTTTTTCTATTGCTCCACCTAACTACCATGCCACATCTAGTATCAGAGCGAGGTCGAGAGGGCCCACAACACGTGAATCGAGGTGATGTTGAGAGGGCTCACAGCACATGAACCGAGACGAGGTCGAGAGGGCCCATGAATCATGAACCGAGGTGAGGTCGAGAGAAGGCCTACACAAAGAGCATGCGAGGAGGAGGAGCAAACCATAGGAGAAGCCAACCGAACATCGACACATGGTGAGGAGAGAGTAAGGCCGACACAGACCAGAGACCATACAATAGGTGACATGATAGACCAGAAGACAGGCTACATGGCGAGCAAAGGTGACAGGCGACGTGGCGAGGAGAGATAGGCTCGAGAAGGAGGCAAAAGAGTGGTCACTGATTACCCGAAAGCAATCAAGTGACATTGTGCACGTTGAGGGTTTTAAACACCTCAAACGGCATCACACAGTGGATGTGGGACTTTGTCTTGTGTGCGGCCACGACAATATAAAGGAGGCAAGCCTCCTTTGCCTTCCCTTCGGTCCACGCAGCTCAACTGGCTCGAGGAGCCAGCCTTAAGGCGCCCACCCCTAGCAGATCGCAGGTTCGAAACATGGCGGTAACATTTTTTTCATTATTTTTTTATGAAAGCAAAAGTTGAAAGTCTTGAAATTGATGTTCTTTGCCTTTGGTTCTCATTGGCGGTGGTGGCCGAGTTGGTAAGCACGATTTTTTGAAGGAGATAGGTTGCGGGTTCGATTCCTGCAAGGGTTTAATTTTTTTTAAAGTTTTTTTTTAATTTTCTTTATATTATTAAATTAATTATTTATATTATATTTAATAAATTAAATATAGTTGTTTTAAAAAAAAATGTTTTTTAAATGGCAATTATTATTTTTATTAAATAGCAATATAATTTCTTTTAATACTATAAAACGAGGAGAATATTGCCTAAGAGGCAATTCATTGTAATAGAAGGGTTCATTTTTCACTTGATTCGAGGAATCACAAACTGTAGAAATCTTGTGTAATAAGCCTAAGAGGCTTAGTTTTTTCTTTTGTAAAAGAGATAAAGGATCAAAATTGTAAATTTGTAAAGAGGCATTGATGATAAGACCAAATGGTTGTTATCATGCCTTATGTGCAATTTTAGCAAGAGAAGGTGCAGAGAGATTCGATGAAAAAGTAAGAGGTTATGGGCTCAACATTGTGTTTAGCCAAATTTAGAATGCAATAATTGCAATCAAAGGCATCCTGACTCAAGGTACGAGGTAGAATTTGAATATAACTCTTTCAGGAGTCAATTTGAACAATCGAAATCCATACAAGTTACACCACAAGAATCAGAATATACACACTACAGTATTTCAATGGAAATTTTAGAACCAAAATCACCAAAAATAATATTGATAAGTGACAACGAAGAAGAAGTAGCAAAAAATTTCGTGAATCAAGAGATAGCATCCCCACAGCAAGAGGAACAAGCAATCAATGATAGAGTAAATCAAGTCAAATTTGACTTAAATTTGTAATCTCTTCTTTCTTCTTTCTTCTTTCTTCTTTCTTCTTCCTTCTTTGAAAAAGCAGAGTGCTTTATTGTAACCATGAAATAAAAATATTTTTTTACTAACTATGGCCTCACACAACAGTTTACCTATACCAGAGTTCAATGGTTATGACTATGAGTATTGGTCTATAAAAATGAAGACCATGCTCATAGGAATAGGTTTGTGGGACATAATAGAATAGGGTTACACAGAACCCTCAGACTGGACAACACTAACTATCACAGACAAGAAAATACGAAAATAAGGACAAAAGAGCAACTCTTTTGCTCTTTCTCATCTCCAAGCAGCGTTGGAGAAAAGTATATTTCCTCACCACTTGTACAACTACACAAGCTGCATGGAAAGATTTGAGTGATGGATTCTAGGGTAGTAATCAAGTGAATCAGGTGAGGCTTCAAACACTAAAAAGAGATTTTGAAAATCTCATAATTATACCCTACTAATGAACCCAAATTCATTAGTAGGGTATAATTATGTATTAACTACCACTTATTATTGTACACAATGGGATGAAGCAGCAGCCACAATGAGGAGTACAACCCATGATGTAATTGAATTTTCATAATTAATTATCATAACCAGATTTGGGGTTCCTTTAAATTTTATTTGTGATAATGGACCAACTTTGTAGTCATTGGAATTTACAGAATGGGCATACCAGAAGGGGATAGTTCTCAAATTTTCATCCAACTATTACCTTCAAGGCAATGGGTTGGTTGAATTCACGAATAATAATTTGATCAACGCTATTAAGAAATCTGTTGTAGACAAAACCAGACAATGGCATAAATTACTAAAGTACACACTTTGGGCAGATAGAATTGTGACCAGGAGATCCAAAATAAGTTTGATAATTGAATATTTGCATTAGCATATAGTTTAGAAACTATAGCCTTTAAATAGGTTACAAAATAGTAATCAAAACTGATTGAACAGAAGATCACGCCAAACAATCTACCAAGAGGAAGAGATTTTGGTTTAGAACTCTTCCACCTAGGATATTTAGGAAATTAACCATTAGATATTTAAGATAGTAAATATCTACATGGTAGAAAGTAGAAAAGTAAATTTAATAATCTACCCAAGTAGTGTAATGCAATATACTACCTATTTTACCTAGTAGAGTAAAAGGGTAAATATCCCAAAGAATGTAATATTACTCTAACATCCCCCCTTATTACATTATTTAGGTAATATATATAACTGCCCCAATACAGTGAAAAAGATATCAATATGTTGGTTCTAGCTCTGTCACAGTGCTCTGGCTACTCCTAAGCAAAAAGTGGTTCATTCCTCACTTTGTCTTCACACCAACGAATGTCCTTATTGTAATCTTGTCATCCAATTGAATTGCATGGGTAACCAGCCATTGCAATCGCTAGGTGTAGTAGATTAGATCACTTCATATGAGGTTCATTCGATTACAATATGAGTTTGCAAAATATAAGGTGGCTAAGGTGTCGATCGCTGCCAAAAATGCACCCTTATAAGTTCCTTCCCCCCTTATTGCAAAACATGTAATTTTTGAAAGAAGTTTGACTGAGGTGTCGGTCGCTATTGAAAATGCACCCTTATAAGTCTTCTTCTCTTTTACAAAAAAATTGTGAAGAAAAGAAATGAATATCCCCCTTAATTGCAAAATATGTGCAACTTAAGAAGCTTTGTGAAGGATTTGTACAAATATTGCCTCCTAGGCAAATTTTACACCAAAAAATTCCCTCCTTTTGTTACAAGAACTTCGAACAATGAGAGTTTGCTATTTATGAAGCCTAAAAAGAGGTACAAACACCCCTTTATTACAAGTACTTCAAACAAAAACTTATGCTATTTATGAATCCTAAAAAAAGAGAGATGAAATGGTGCTTTCTCAAGGTGACAAATGTGTTGTCCCTCTACAATATTTTTTTAGTTATAAGCACTCTGTGAGCTTTCTCTGAACTAGAATCAAAATCGTAACTAGACACTTCACTAGCAATATTTCCTTTGTTTTGTTTGTGGTGTGCCTTTGCCTTTCTTGTTTTGCTTGTTTTTAAACCAACACCGATCGGTGTCATGGTTATCCTTTTTACAATGCAAGCAAAACCTATTTTGAGTTTTCTTTCCCTTACCTTTTGAATATGATCCTCCCTTTGAAAGTTTTTTTTCTCCTTATCATCCTGATTGTTTGAGTAAAGTGCATTGTTCGACACTTCATTGCTTTGGAGTTGATTTGCTTCCTCAGTTTGAAGCAAATTGACTAACTCCACAAAGATGACTAATATTTGTGAAACATTAAGGGATGTAATCAACATTTTCTAGGATTTGGAAAGAGCTCTCAAGATTGCTGAAGTCAAAATGGTGTCTTCAAATTTGGCTCCTAAAGCATTGAGCTTAGACTTCAGTTCTGACACTCTGCAGAGGAAGAGTTATACTAATTCACCTGACTTCATATGGAGTGTATGAAGTTGTATTTGAAGGTTTAGAATAGTTGATTGATTCTTACCTTCAAAAATGGTACAAAGAGCATCCCATGCATATTTACCAGTTTTAGCTTCACTTATGTGAGGTTGGATTTCATCAACAGTAGCTATGAGGATCAACATAAGAAGACGATTGTTCTTTTTATCCCATGCTCTTTGATCTGCTTCTGGCATTGTAGGTGTTGATTCAGTGCCATAAACTAAATCCCATATTTCCTCTATAGTCAGGATGGCTTTCATCTTAGTTTTCCATGCTGAATAATTAGGACCCTTTAGCAATTGCGTATCACTTAAGTATTTATTGATAGTTGTCATGATTAAGGTCCTATAATTTGTACTAAGATAATTTTTATTTCACTCTCAAGTGGTATTTAATGGCACCTACCTAAAAATTCTCTTGAAGAGAGATAATCAGTTGGAGGAAATTAAGCCAAAAAAATAAGAGATGAAAGATAATTCACTCAAAAAGATATTTAATGGCACTTGCCTAAAAATCCTCTTGAAGAGGGATAATTAGTTTGAGGAAATTAAGCCAAACAAATAGAGTGAATTAGGGGTTTTTGTTTGTAGGAGAGAATATCGAGTGAATATTGGCTTTAAATCTGTGCAATGGTTAACACAAATTTATTAGTGAAATTTTGGGTATGGAGTGTTCTTGATTATATGACTTATAATTGCAAAATAAATAATGCAATAATCAAACAAGAATGCCCACAAAATTCTTATCACCTAGGTGTTGGATGCAACCAAAAATGCACCTAATTTGCTAATGAAGGTGTCGAGTAAAATTGAAAATGCACCTTTTAATTTTTACAACAAAATATGAAATTGTGTTGTGCAAAAAATTGATATGTTATGTCTCCTCCTTGTCTTACAATTTTGTAAAATAAGTACAATGTTGTCTTCCCCCCTTTATTTTGTAAAATTAACAAATCGAGCACTCCTTCCAAGACAAGTCGACACACGACCCGCATTTGAAAGGCTTCCAGACCAGTCGATAAACGACTTGGTTTTGATGTACCCAAGGTTATAATTTCTCAATTTTGCAAAAACAAATGTGTAATTTTATGTCTTATATCCCCCGCCGCGCTCTTTTTTAAGCAAAGGAAGATGCATTTCGAGTTAAATTTGGTAAAGTTTCCAATTTTAAAAAAAATTGCTTAAATCTAATATTTTTTTAGATAATTTTTAATAATTTTATATAGTTTTTCTCCTTCCCTGGTGACCGTGAGGCCACGTGGGAGCATGAGGGCGCTCATGCCCTCTATGCGCTCTTGCTAGCTAGTCATTGGTGTGCGGGCCCTGTGGGCGCAATCGCCTGTAGGGAATATAGTGCTTGGTCGATCAAGCTCCTGCGGACCCTCACCTGCGGGCCCCAAAGCCTGTCGAGGTGGGGTGAGGTGGCCTATGAAAAAAATAGATGTCCACCTCCTCTGCCTCCGAGCAATTGAGTAATAAAATTCAATTTAAAAAAAAAACTATAGGAAACTTAGGAACATAGAAGGAGAAAAAAATTTTAATAAAGTCACCAAATTGGTGCTTCCTGCGCTCGATTTCTTTAGCGAACAAGAATTTCGATTCCTCCTCCCAGCTCCCTCCAGCTCTGGGACCAATGTGACTAGAAGATCCAAAATAAGTTTGATAATTGAATATTTGTATTAGCATATAGTTTAGAAACTATAGTCTTTAAATAGGTTACAAAATAGTAATCAAAACTGAATGAACAGGAGATTACGCCAAACAATCTGCCAAGAGGAAGAGAGTTTGGTTTAGAACTCTTCCACCTAAGATATTTAGGAAATTAACCATTAGATATTTAAGACAGTAAATATCTACATGGTAGAAAGTAGAAAAGTAAATGTAATAATCTACCCAAGTAGTGTAATGCAATATACTACCTATTTTACCTAGTGGAGTAAAAGGTTAAATATCCCAAAGAATGGAATATTACTCTAACAAGAATAAGACACAAAGAAGCTCTTAAAACATCCCCATTTGCTTTATTGTGTGCTACTCAACCAAGAGTTCCAATTTCAATCAAAATTTCTACTTATCAGTTTGCTTTAGACTATTTTAATGATCATTGAGATGCAAAAGCTCATGTGTTGGACTTGATTAATTTATAGGATGAAAGGCTTTATACCTTAGAGCATTTTAGTCGGCATCAAGAGAGTTAAACATTGGTTTGATAAAAGTTCAAAGGTGAAGGCCTTCAGACTTGCAGACCCAGTGCTTATGTGGTACAAAGCTCATGAAAAGAAAGGTAAACACACCAAGTTGCAACCTCTGTGGATAGGTCCATACCAAATCGCAAAAATTCTAGGTAATAATGCATTTTTTCTACAGGACCTAAAAGGTAATTTCCTCAACTTACCTGTTAATGGTCAATATTTGAAGCATTATTTCTCTGCTTTTCCATCTACTACATCGTTTGAGTGATCCTAGAAGCCTTTGTACATATGTATAAAAAAAAGAGTGGTAGTGTGTGTTTAGTCTATTTTATCGACATTTAAGTTGATTCTGGTTTCCAAGTTTTCATTTTCTTTCTTCTTTTGGGTCTTGTTCTCGATTTCTCAAATCAAAGCAGGGTGATCTTGGTAAAAATATATTCTACGTGGGAAGAAGGTGGTAATGCTTGTTATCTAGAATGACAATAGAGAGACAATTTAGATTTTGTACCTAGTCTACTACAATTATTTTAATCATAAAGAAACTATTATGTTGTATAGCTGGAGAACTCCTAGGGAATCCAAGAAAATTTAACCACAAGAGAGAAATTATGATTCACAAAAATCATTTTAATAACTCTTAATAGGCCATTAGTGTTTGAAAACTGAAATGGTTAGTTGATCGGTTGTTTGGTTTTTCAAGGCAAATGCAAATTTTGAACCTTTAGTAAGGCTTATTGGCTATCTAGTCCTTATTAAAAAAAAGGAAAAAAAAAAGTTTCACAAAAGAAAAAAAGGAGTTCGATAATAAAAGGGAGAAAGCTGAGATTCCTAAAAGAGAAATCTTAGACATGTTCACCAGCACTATAGACGCTCCGTGGTTGTGAAACCAAGGTCTTAAAAATAAAGTTAAGAGTAACTCTATTGGGGCTATAAAAGGCTAAACTAGCAATAGAGCTCTACTCAAATAAACTTGTGTAGCCCAAACAGTTTGGTTAATCCTAAGTAAGAATTCTAAGTCGTGGTCATCTTAAGAGGAAGAATTTATGCACTACAATCACACACCAGAGTTTTCCTTGAGTGATTCAACCCAGTATGTCCCTGGAAAATTTCAATGGACTGGCAGATAATAATTAAAATATTTTGAAAATATTTACGATAAGGTAGGATACATGGTTTAAATTATTTTAAAACTAGAGTTTTGGGTTCTAAATAGTGCTACTATTTCCCCGTAGACGTCACCATTTGTTGAGAAGCAACACACCCCTACTAAAAATAAAATTATTTGAGCCTATGAAAATGATTAATTTTTATTTTCGAGGGGACCCTCTTGAAGTTTTCTAGTTTTTAATCCAAGTTTTGTTTGCATCAAGTCCTTAAATTTTTCCTGCATCAAAGTGCCAAAATTGTTTGCATAAGAGCATTGATTTAAATTAATTTCCTCTGAACATTTATGCTTCAATGGATTATTATTGGTTAAGTGTTTCAGATATTTTGATTTTCAATAGTTATACTAAGGTTTGAGGTATTAAATTTAATTTGTAAGGTTCTTTGATTTTTTTATTTTGCCCTAATGTTTACTTCAATCTTGGAAATGATATATCTTCTGCCACAGAAATCTGTTTGAGGCGATTCAAATTCTGGGTGAAATATCTTGAGCTCACCTTTCCAATGGTACCATATTTTTAGGGTTTCAAGCATGATTCACCTTCCAGAAATATCAGTTTCTATTTCCAGTCAGTGAAGTTATTAATGCAATATTTCTTATTCAAAGTAAATTTTTAAGTTATTTCTATAGATTCGGATACCCATTTGGCCCATTTGGATTCTTAAAAAGTTTCGTTCAATTCTAAGCACTTTTAATTTTCACTCTAAATTTCATACTGTGTGAAACTGAAAACTTTCAGGTAATTTAAATTCATTTTCCAGAATCTGAAGATCATTTTTGAGAATGGAGGATCTTTCAAAAACCTTTAATGTGCCAAAATACAAAATGCAAGGTCATTGGAATCTATGTTTGATTTTTTTGGAAATTTTACAAAGTGCCCAACAAATAGAAAAAGGCTAAGAAAGTTTTCGAAAGCATCCTCAACTATGTTTTCGCCCTCAAGAAGGGCGAAAGTGATTTTCGCCCCTCACTTGAGGCAACTTTGACTTTGACTTTACAAAGCACATGTCTGGCTTGGTTTTTGCTCCTTAACATCTTCATTTAGAAATTCGCCCTAAAGAAGGGTGAAAGTGATTTTTGCCCTCCCCTCTGGGGTGAATTTGACTTTGACCAACTCCCATCCATTATTTTCTCCTAAAATTAGTTAAAATAGTAATTCACCCCAGCAAAGGGTGAAATCACTTTGAATGTGTAATCCTGGGTAAAAATACTTATCCTTTCCTTTTGCCGGTAAAATTCTTCCTTCACTCCAAACTGAGCACTAATCATTTCTTTTGCTTCCTCTTGGGCGAAAATGATCTTAACGTTGTATTTTCACCCAAAGGAAGGGCGAAAATGATTTTTGCCCTTTCTTTGGGGTGAAAACGTCCTTTCTTTTTCCTTTGCCTTCACTAGTGCTTTTTAACAATAATTTCTGAAACCTTAAACCATTTTCATCGCTCCTTTGAGCCTGAGACGTTCTTTTGCCATTCATTTCCATCTTCATGATTTTCATTAAGTTTTACTTGCCAACACTTCAAAATGAAAAATATCATGATTTTGTGGCTTTCTCAGGGAGATAGTTATGGTTTGCATGTGAATTAATTTCTTTTCCTACTGGATCTAGTTTTGTTGCGTGTGATATGCTACTAGCAAAAATATCCCAGCAAGTCTGAAATTTTAGAACTGCTAAACTATCTTAAAAATTATAAATCACCTAGTTTGAAGATCTAAATTTGATAGTTATGGTCTGTGTGCATGAGTGTTGGCTATCTACAGATTCATCCTGTTAATTTTGGGGAAATTGTGATTTAAATAAGTTACTTCGTTCTATTCCCCTGTTCTACCCTTTGCTATATAACAAGTTAATCTTAGAAAGCTGGATAATTTGTTATTCTATTTGTCCCAATTAGTGAACACAACAA